>OY756980.1:15963123-17289914 GCA_963580505.1 Ennomos erosarius | reverse complement strand
ACCTAACCTAACCTAACCTAACCTAACCTAACCTAACCTAACCTAACCTAACCTAACCTAACCTAACCTAACCTAACCTAACCTAACCTAACCTAACCTAACCTAACCTAACCTAACCTAACCTAACCTAACCTAACCTAACCTAACCTAACCTAACCTAACCTAACCTAACCTAACCTAACCTAACCTAACCTAACCTAACCTAACCTAACCTAACCTAACCTAACCTAACCTAACCTAACCTAACCTAACCTAACCTAACCTAACCTAACCTAACCTAACCTAACCTAACCTAACCTAACCTAACCTAACCTAACCTAACCTAACCTAACCTAACCTAACCTAACCTAACCTAACCTAACCTAACCTAACCTAACCTAACCTAACCTAACCTAACCTAACCTAACCTAACCTAACCTAACCTAACCTAACCTAACCTAACCTAACCTAACCTAACCTAACCTAACCTAACCTAACCTAACCTAACCTAACCTAACCTAACCTAACCTAACCTAACCTAACCTAACCTAACCTAACCTAACCTAACCTAACCTAACCTAACCTAACCTAACCTAACCTAACCTAACCTAACCTAACCTAACCTAACCTAACCTAACCTAACCTAACCTAACCTAACCTAACCTAACCTAACCTAACCTAACCTAACCTAACCTAACCTAACCTAACCTAACCTAACCTAACCTAACCTAACCTAACCTAACCTAACCTAACCTAACCTAACCTAACCTAACCTAACCTAACCTAACCTAACCTAACCTAACCTAACCTAACCTAACCTAACCTAACCTAACCTAACCTAACCTAACCTAACCTAACCTAACCTAACCTAACCTAACCTAACCTAACCTAACCTAACCTAACCTAACCTAACCTAACCTAACCTAACCTAACCTAACCTAACCTAACCTAACCTAACCTAACCTAACCTAACCTAACCTAACCTAACCTAACCTAACCTAACCTAACCTAACCTAACCTAACCTAACCTAACCTAACCTAACCTAACCTAACCTAACCTAACCTAACCTAACCTAACCTAACCTAACCTAACCTAACCTAACCTAACCTAACCTAACCTAACCTAACCTAACCTAACCTAACCTAACCTAACCTAACCTAACCTAACCTAACCTAACCTAACCTAACCTAACCTAACCTAACCTAACCTAACCTAACCTAACCTAACCTAACCTAACCTAACCTAACCTAACCTAACCTAACCTAACCTAACCTAACCTAACCTAACCTAACCTAACCTAACCTAACCTAACCTAACCTAACCTAACCTAACCTAACCTAACCTAACCTAACCTAACCTAACCTAACCTAACCTAACCTAACCTAACCTAACCTAACCTAACCTAACCTAACCTAACCTAACCTAACCTAACCTAACCTAACCTAACCTAACCTAACCTAACCTAACCTAACCTAACCTAACCTAACCTAACCTAACCTAACCTAACCTAACCTAACCTAACCTAACCTAACCTAACCTAACCTAACCTAACCTAACCTAACCTAACCTAACCTAACCTAACCTAACCTAACCTAACCTAACCTAACCTAACCTAACCTAACCTAACCTAACCTAACCTAACCTAACCTAACCTAACCTAACCTAACCTAACCTAACCTAACCTAACCTAACCTAACCTAACCTAACCTAACCTAACCTAACCTAACCTAACCTAACCTAACCTAACCTAACCTAACCTAACCTAACCTAACCTAACCTAACCTAACCTAACCTAACCTAACCTAACCTAACCTAACCTAACCTAACCTAACCTAACCTAACCTAACCTAACCTAACCTAACCTAACCTAACCTAACCTAACCTAACCTAACCTAACCTAACCTAACCTAACCTAACCTAACCTAACCTAACCTAACCTAACCTAACCTAACCTAACCTAACCTAACCTAACCTAACCTAACCTAACCTAACCTAACCTAACCTAACCTAACCTAACCTAACCTAACCTAACCTAACCTAACCTAACCTAACCTAACCTAACCTAACCTAACCTAACCTAACCTAACCTAACCTAACCTAACCTAACCTAACCTAACCTAACCTAACCTAACCTAACCTAACCTAACCTAACCTAACCTAACCTAACCTAACCTAACCTAACCTAACCTAACCTAACCTAACCTAACCTAACCTAACCTAACCTAACCTAACCTAACCTAACCTAACCTAACCTAACCTAACCTAACCTAACCTAACCTAACCTAACCTAACCTAACCTAACCTAACCTAACCTAACCTAACCTAACCTAACCTAACCTAACCTAACCTAACCTAACCTAACCTAACCTAACCTAACCTAACCTAACCTAACCTAACCTAACCTAACCTAACCTAACCTAACCTAACCTAACCTAACCTAACCTAACCTAACCTAACCTAACCTAACCTAACCTAACCTAACCTAACCTAACCTAACCTAACCTAACCTAACCTAACCTAACCTAACCTAACCTAACCTAACCTAACCTAACCTAACCTAACCTAACCTAACCTAACCTAACCTAACCTAACCTAACCTAACCTAACCTAACCTAACCTAACCTAACCTAACCTAACCTAACCTAACCTAACCTAACCTAACCTAACCTAACCTAACCTAACCTAACCTAACCTAACCTAACCTAACCTAACCTAACCTAACCTAACCTAACCTAACCTAACCTAACCTAACCTAACCTAACCTAACCTAACCTAACCTAACCTAACCTAACCTAACCTAACCTAACCTAACCTAACCTAACCTAACCTAACCTAACCTAACCTAACCTAACCTAACCTAACCTAACCTAACCTAACCTAACCTAACCTAACCTAACCTAACCTAACCTAACCTAACCTAACCTAACCTAACCTAACCTAACCTAACCTAACCTAACCTAACCTAACCTAACCTAACCTAACCTAACCTAACCTAACCTAACCTAACCTAACCTAACCTAACCTAACCTAACCTAACCTAACCTAACCTAACCTAACCTAACCTAACCTAACCTAACCTAACCTAACCTAACCTAACCTAACCTAACCTAACCTAACCTAACCTAACCTAACCTAACCTAACCTAACCTAACCTAACCTAACCTAACCTAACCTAACCTAACCTAACCTAACCTAACCTAACCTAACCTAACCTAACCTAACCTAACCTAACCTAACCTAACCTAACCTAACCTAACCTAACCTAACCTAACCTAACCTAACCTAACCTAACCTAACCTAACCTAACCTAACCTAACCTAACCTAACCTAACCTAACCTAACCTAACCTAACCTAACCTAACCTAACCTAACCTAACCTAACCTAACCTAACCTAACCTAACCTAACCTAACCTAACCTAACCTAACCTAACCTAACCTAACCCAGACGCGTTCCAACCGCGACCGTGAACGCCACGAAAACAAGTCACTCCGTACATTAAATTCCTAATAAATAGGAAATTTTCGACCTAGCAACCTGTGCGATACATCAAAAGTTGCGGAATTACGCGGTGCACAAAGTCGTTATAAGTGTTTTTGCGGAAGTGATATTTTTCATAGTGTTTCTGTGAAAAAAGTGGTTTTTGTGAAAACTTCAGTTATAAAACTGCAAACGCTGCGAGATTAAGATCGGTGACCCCCCCTTTTTTTGGGGTCATCTTATCGGCCTCGACGAGCTGCATCTTTTGGTGCTACTTCTGGATTTTTCCCGCGCACCCCCGCGGAGATACTAAGGAAAAAACAAAAACCACGTGGCGGCGTGGTCGGTGTTCCAGGGTCATCAGAGGGAAACAGAATACACCATCAAGAAGAGGACCAGGAAGCGGATTAGAAGACGTTTCCAGAACTTAAATAAGTTAAGTGGATACAAAGTTATAAGGGTTTAAAATTTTTTGCGTTTTTGTGTGTTTTGTAAATTAATAAAAAACAAAATTTTCAGCGGTAACCTACCTTTGTTTTTTGTTCAAAGGTAGGTTAAATTTTTTCGTATTTTTTAGTGGCAAAATTAGATTTTTTAACATAAAGCGCTCGGAATTAAAAATATTTTTGTACTTTTACCAACCGCATATTACAACTTTAACTTTGTAATCCAAATATCTCGAAAACGGAGGGAGATAGGCCAATTTTGGCACCGGCCTCCGTATACCATCCGAAGGATTGGTATACGAGCAAAATTGTTTTTGAATTCTAAATTTTTTGAAATTTTTTCCTTCCCCCTAACTTCAAAAATACTTTCCCCATATAAAAAGTAAAAGTTTTGAAATTTATTTTAAATTAAATTAAATTTTTTGTTAGAATCATATTTAGTGTGTATAAAGCGTGTAAAATTATTGTGTGTCCCCCCTCCCCCCCCTCTCCCTCCCCAAAAAAGTCCCCCTTACCCCCCCCTTTACGAGCCTATTGACGAGACGACTCTGTATATATATTATACATTATATATTTCATAAGGAACGTTGTATAAATGTAAGGTGTGACCACTGACTCTACGTAGAGACAGCAAAATAAGATCGAAAACAGACATAAAATTAGGATCCAACCAACATAAGGGTGGAAACTTATTAATAATATTAGTTTAATTTACTTAAGTATTAGGACATATCAAGCACTTAATCAATCTACGGTATCTTTTTTATTTTTTTTTACAACTTATACAAATTTACATTTTAACACTATTTACATTGACACTTGATAAATCTAACTTCCCTCCCCCTATCAACATGTTCCACACGCCCAAAAAAGCAGACCAAGCCCTGAACCGTACCATGACTTTGGCTGGACCAGGGAATGAGAGCACGGCACCACCATCTTCACCGACTCTAAATACGCAAACCGTAAGAAAGAGTATCGGTGAATGGGAGACTGGCAAAGCAGGCCATAGTAAAGCCAGCTTAACACCTCCCCAGAAGACTCAGGAACTGGGACCTAAGCCTAAGTTGAACACACTTTCGCAAGAGGGTGTATCAACAGCGCGTGGGATCCAGGTTAGCACTGTGAGCAGCCCGCCGCCCCTAGGAAAGTCAAAATATGTAAACAGGGTAGTGGAAGCCAGAGTATGCCTGGGCAAAGCCAAATTGCACTTAAACAACTCGCGCAACTTGAAGACCGAAATAAAAACAGAGGTCACCCAAGCAATAGAACGACTTTTCCAGCTCGTGAAAGAAGCAGAAATGGATAAAGGAAAGGAACACAAGGTACAAGAATGCGAAGTCCCCCTTTTGGCCTCAGTGGAGGCTGAACAGGAAAGAAGAAAACGCGAAACGGAAGTGGTAGAAAAGATGAAGGAATATAGTATGTTGATAAAGGAGAATAACGAAATTATGGGACAGTTGAAGGAGTCCCTGGAGAGGAAGACATACGCGAGTGCGGCGATGTCGCTTAATAGGAGCAAGCTCCCTGAACAGACTGCCTTGCACTCGGTAGTTGTCACCGCCAAGGACGAAACAGAAACAGGGGAAGAGGTCTTGGACAGGATTAGGAAGACCATAAATGCAAAGGATGGATGGGTAACGGTCGAAAGGATTAGGAAGGCCAAAGACAGGAAAGTTATAGTGGGATGCAAAACCGAAAACGAAAGGCAAAAAGTTAAAGAAAGGTTAAATAAAGCGGAAGAACTAAATGTGGAGGACATAAAAAATAAGGATCCACTGGTTATTCTAAAGGATGTCCTTCAATATAACACGGACGAGGACGTCTTGAAGGCACTGAAAAACCAGAATAAATCCATGTTCCTTGGGGTAGATAAACAAGATGACCGGATCCAGATAGCCTACCGAAAACGGACTAGAAATCAGCAAACATGTCATATAGTGATGAGGGTCTCCCCAAAACTCTGGCAGCGTATGGTGGAAGCCGAGGCAGTTCATATAGATCTTCAACGAATAAAGGTGTCAGACCAGTCGCCCCTGGTCCAATGCTCGCTCTGCCTCGGATATGGACATAGCCGGCGTTTCTGTAAGGAAACGATGGAGAAATGCAGCCACTGTGGAGGCACTCACCTAAAAACACAATGTGCAGAATGGCTTGCGGGTGCAGCCCCATCATGCTGCAACTGTGTGCAAGCCAAAATGGACAAAACAGACCATAATGCCTTTAGCCAGGAATGCAGTATCAGACGGAAATGGGAGGCACTGGCGAGGGCCACTATAGCGTACTGCTAAGGGCGTCCCTAGGGTCATCTCAGCTCAAACTACAGCGGGACCATACCTTGCAGCCCAGGCAAATCTACAGAGAAAAGACCTAGCTACTAAAGAACTCATGCTTGAAGCCACAAAAAGGAAAATAGCCTTAGCATTAATTCAGGAGCCTTACGTGGGGGCAATAGGAAGGATGAGAGACTACACTGGCGTTAGAATATTCCAAGCCACAAATCCGGAAAATGGAACAATCAAAGCGGCTGTGGTGGTCTTTGACAATGACATGGACGTTATCCAATATCCGGAGTTGACCACGCCTAACATCGTCGTAGTTAAACTTAGGACCAGTGCATGGGAAGTCAGTGTGGTCTCTTTTTACTTCGAGGGTGACAAACCCATAGAGCCCTACCTAGAACATCTGAGAATGATTGAGCAGAAACTGGGCCGAAGACTCTTAATTGGTGGAGATGCAAACGCAAAAAATACATGGTGGGGCAGCGCAAAGGTTGATAACAGAGGAGAAGACATGGCTGGCACGTTGGAAGAACTGAACATGCAGATACTGAATGAAGGCGACACCCCGACTTTCTATACGGTGAGGGGAAACAAGGTGTACTCTAGCATAGTAGACGTCACGGCGTGCACAACGGAAATTATGGATCTCGTCGAGGATTGGAGGGTGGACGACGGTATGACGAGCTCAGACCACCATGCCATCACCTTTAAAATTAGATTAACTAGAGCCAAGGGTATCAACATAAGTCGAACAACAAGGATATATAACACTAGAAAAGCAAACTGGAACCAATTTCATGAGAAATTGGCCCAGTTGCTAGAATCGTGCAAAATTAATACCACAGAAATTAATAAAATAATAGACAAAATTGAACTAGAGCAGACTATAGTAAAATACATAAATATGATAACGCAAACATGTAATGAAAGTATACCAAAGAAGAAAACAGTAAATGAACTTACCCTACCGTGGTGGTCCGAAAAGCTCTCCAAGTTGAAGCATGATGTCCTCACGAAGAAACGCCGGATCCGATGTGCAGCGCCGGTCCGGAAGAGCAGAGTCGTCTCGGAGTACCTGAAAGCAAAGGAAAAATATGAAGAAGAAGCAACGATAGCTCAAACATCTAGCTGGAAGGAATATTGTGAAAAACAGGACCGTGAAAGCCTGTGGGAAGGGATCTATCGCGTGATGAGCAGGTCCACTAAGAGACAAGAGGACGTGCCACTGATCAAAGAAGGTAAAGTATTGGACCAAAAGGAATCGGCTGAATTGCTAGTAGAGACCTTCTATCCTGATGATAAGGAAAAATCAGACAACCTGGATCATAAGCGAATAAGGAAAGAAGCAGCACGAACAAACGAGCTGAATCATAATGAAACCCATGATCCACCGTTTACCTACGAAGAGCTGAAAATCGCTTTGTCCAGCTTCAATCCAAAAAAGGCACCAGGCTCAGACGGTCTCACAGCTGACATTTGTGAGCACGCAATAAAGCAAAACCCAACAACCTACCTCTCACTGGCCAACAAATGCCTGGAACTGGGTCACTTCCCAAACATTTGGAAGGAGGCAACGGTGGTCGTTCTTCGCAAACCTGGCAAGGAACGATACACGGAGCCTAAGTCCCATAGACCAATAGGATTGTTGTCTGTGATGGGGAAAATCCTGGAAAAGATGCTGGTGGGAAGGATAAAGTGGCACATCATACCAAAGTTGAGCCCGCGTCAATACGGATTCATGCCACAAAAAAGTACGGAAGACTCCCTCTATGACCTAATGCAATACATACGCGAAAAGCTGGAACAAAAGAAACTAATTACAATGGTATCGCTGGACATAGAGGGAGCCTTCGACAGTGCTTGGTGGCCAGTAATAAAGACACGATTGGCAGATGAAAACTGCCCGGTCAATATAAGAAGAGTGATGGACAGTTATTTGGAAAATAGGAAAGTGAAACTGAGGTACGCAGGAGAAGAAGTGACCAAAGCAACATCAAAAGGATGTGTTCAGGGATCGATAGGGGGCCCACTTCTGTGGAATCTCATATTAGACCCTTTGTTGCAGGAATTAGATCGACGTGGCGATTACTGCCAAGCATTTGCCGATGATATAGTTCTACTTTTTGAGGGAGAAACGGCAATGGAGGTCCAGCGGCGTGCGAATGCCGCTCTCGCCTATGTCCGGGAGTGGGGTGTTAGGAACAAATTGAAGTTTGCTCCGCATAAGACAAACGCTATGGTCATTACGCGTAAGTTGAAGCATGACACCCCACTCCTGAGCATGGGAGGGATCGACATTGGCATGTCCCAGGAGATCAAGATTCTTGGCCTTACAATAGACGATAAGTTGACATTCAACGCACATGTCACCAATGTTTGCAAGAAAGCGCTAAACTTCTATAAAAAATTAGCAAGAACAGCAAGAATCAGTTGGGGCCTCCACCCGCAAGTGATACGCATTATATATACGGCGGTTGTAGAGCCCGTGATAATGTATGCGGCTAGCGCGTGGGCGCCTGCCACCAAAAAATTTGGTGTCCAAAGGCAGCTGAACGCCGTGCAACGGGGTTTTGCTCAGAAGCTGTGTAGAGCGTACCGAACCACTTCACTGAACTCGGCGCTGGTGCTATCTGGGATACTCCCCTTGGACCTCAGAATACAAGAAGCAGCCGCACTGTACGAGGCCAGGAGGGGATTGCCCCAGATAGCATTGGGATTGGGAGACAGGGAAGTGGAACGAGTAGTACCATATGTGAACATGCCTCACCCAGCCGAAAATATTGACCTGGAATACATATGCTTGACAGACCAATCTGAGGTAGACACACACGGTAACCAAGCAGTACGGATCTTTACGGACGGCAGTAAAATTGACGGCAAAGTCGGAGCTGCATTGTCTCATTGGAGCAATGCAGCCGAGACTAAAAGCCAAAAATTGAAACTGTCGTCCTACTGCACGGTCTATCAAGCGGAATTACTGGCGATATACAAGGCTACATGTGAAATCCTTCGAAGACAAGACACCAGTGTTGGTATCTACAGTGACTCGCAATCATCGCTTGAGTCAATCGTAAACAACCGCTCAATGCATCCCCTAGCTGTTGGAAGTCGCAATAACTTGAAAACAATAAAGCAGCAGAACAAGGACGTAGCACTTTTCTGGATCAAAGCACATGCGGGTCTGATCGGTAATGAACGGGCTGATGAACTAGCGAAAGACGCGGCACAGAACATCAAACGCAAACCTGATTACGACCAATGTCCACTCTCACACATTAAGAGAGAAATCCGAGTAAGTACGCTAGAGGAATGGAATCGCAGATATAAGTCGGGCGAGACTGCGAAAACCACAAAATTGTTCTTCCCTGACGCGATAGATGCGTACAAAATAGTTAGAAAAATAGAACCAACTGGAATATTAACACAGATTATGACTGGACACGGTGGGTTTTCAGACTATCTTACTCGTTTTAGGTGTAAGGAAGACCCGTCCTGTATCTGTGAACCTGGGAAAAATGAAACTGTAGAGCATGTACTGTTTGAATGCCCTGTATATGGCTTGGAAAGATATGAGGTGGAGCAAAGACTAGACATAAGACTGACGACCGACACTGTACACGAACTGCTCAAAGATTTGACAAGTAGAATGGTATTCTTAGATTTCTGTGTAAAAATCGGGAACAAAGTTGTTGATAGGAATAAGACGAGGTAAAAAAATAAAAAAAAAAAAAAAAAAAAAAAAAAAAAAAAAAAAAAGGTTTATAAAAAAAAAAAAAAAAAAAAAATGGAATAAATATGAAATAAACCAGTGCAATAATATAATATAATGTAATAATATAATAATAATGTGATATGTGCTATTGAAATGTTCTGACTGAATTAATGATAAAGCTATATATGTATATTGATAATAATATATGATGTTAGCTTAAAATAATAATGATTATAATATTTAAATTTGTAATTTAGACAAAATTTGTAATTTGTAACAGACATAGGTAAAAATTAGCAGTAAAAAAGGTCTCTGACTCTTGTCAGAGGATTTTGGACAAAAGGGAGGGGGGTTTAGTCCGTAGGTCGTCAATGGCGGAAGTTGGCGGAGTCGGACATAACCACGGGGCCCGTGCCCCGTGGTATCCATGAGGATTCCTCACTACCCTCGGGAGTAAAAAAAAAAAAAAAAAAAAAAAAAAAAAACCTAACCTAACCTAACCTAACCTAACCTAACCTAACCTAACCTAACCTAACCTAACCTAACCTAACCTAACCTAACCTAACCTAACCTAACCTAACCTAACCTAACCTAACCTAACCTAACCTAACCTAACCTAACCTAACCTAACCTAACCTAACCTAACCTAACCTAACCTAACCTAACCTAACCTAACCTAACCTAACCTAACCTAACCTAACCTAACCTAACCTAACCTAACCTAACCTAACCTAACCTAACCTAACCTAACCTAACCTAACCTAACCTAACCTAACCTAACCTAACCTAACCTAACCTAACCTAACCTAACCTAACCTAACCTAACCTAACCTAACCTAACCTAACCTAACCTAACCTAACCTAACCTAACCTAACCTAACCTAACCTAACCTAACCTAACCTAACCTAACCTAACCTAACCTAACCTAACCTAACCTAACCTAACCTAACCTAACCTAACCTAACCTAACCTAACCTAACCTAACCTAACCTAACCTAACCTAACCTAACCTAACCTAACCTAACCTAACCTAACCTAACCTAACCTAACCTAACCTAACCTAACCTAACCTAACCTAACCTAACCTAACCTAACCTAACCTAACCTAACCTAACCTAACCTAACCTAACCTAACCTAACCTAACCTAACCTAACCTAACCTAACCTAACCTAACCTAACCTAACCTAACCTAACCTAACCTAACCTAACCTAACCTAACCTAACCTAACCTAACCTAACCTAACCTAACCTAACCTAACCTAACCTAACCTAACCTAACCTAACCTAACCTAACCTAACCTAACCTAACCTAACCTAACCTAACCTAACCTAACCTAACCTAACCTAACCTAACCTAACCTAACCTAACCTAACCTAACCTAACCTAACCTAACCTAACCTAACCTAACCTAACCTAACCTAACCTAACCTAACCTAACCTAACCTAACCTAACCTAACCTAACCTAACCTAACCTAACCTAACCTAACCTAACCTAACCTAACCTAACCTAACCTAACCTAACCTAACCTAACCTAACCTAACCTAACCTAACCTAACCTAACCTAACCTAACCTAACCTAACCTAACCTAACCTAACCTAACCTAACCTAACCTAACCTAACCTAACCTAACCTAACCTAACCTAACCTAACCTAACCTAACCTAACCTAACCTAACCTAACCTAACCTAACCTAACCTAACCTAACCTAACCTAACCTAACCTAACCTAACCTAACCTAACCTAACCTAACCTAACCTAACCTAACCTAACCTAACCTAACCTAACCTAACCTAACCTAACCTAACCTAACCTAACCTAACCTAACCTAACCTAACCTAACCTAACCTAACCTAACCTAACCTAACCTAACCTAACCTAACCTAACCTAACCTAACCTAACCTAACCTAACCTAACCTAACCTAACCTAACCTAACCTAACCTAACCTAACCTAACCTAACCTAACCTAACCTAACCTAACCTAACCTAACCTAACCTAACCTAACCTAACCTAACCTAACCTAACCTAACCTAACCTAACCTAACCTAACCTAACCTAACCTAACCTAACCTAACCTAACCTAACCTAACCTAACCTAACCTAACCTAACCTAACCTAACCTAACCTAACCTAACCTAACCTAACCTAACCTAACCTAACCTAACCTAACCTAACCTAACCTAACCTAACCTAACCTAACCTAACCTAACCTAACCTAACCTAACCTAACCTAACCTAACCTAACCTAACCTAACCTAACCTAACCTAACCTAACCTAACCTAACCTAACCTAACCTAACCTAACCTAACCTAACCTAACCTAACCTAACCAGTCTCACTCCAACCGCGGTCGCGGACGCACGCGTCCAAAGACTCACCCGCACCACTGGCTGCGAAGGTTGCGCTCGGCAACAAGTATCGCGGCGGGCAAAACATCGCATAATTGCAACCACGGCAATGCGAGCGGTGTAAAACTCCTACCAGAGTCTCGCGACACGCAAGCATTGCAAACACGGCAAACATTGCCGAGCTTGCAACCACGGCAACGCGATCGGTGTAAAAAACTCCTACCAGAGTCTCGCGACACGCAAGCATTGCAAACACTGCAAACATTGCCGAGCTTGCAACCACGGCAACGCGATCGGTGTAAAAAACTCCTACCAGAGTCTCGTGACGCGCAAGCATTGCAAACACTGCAAACATTGCCAATCCTGCAACTACGGCAAAACCACCACGGCGCAAGTAGGACAAGATGCGTCGGGTTGCGCAACGTGCGGACAGCTAAACTCGGCAGGTTCGGCAAGTTTGGCAAGTTCGGCAAGCTCTACAGGACACACCCCTCGGCAAACTACTAAGACCTCGGGCGCTCAACTATGCAGCGATCTACGAATGATTGGCGGTCCTGGGAAAACCCGGGAGAAACGAGCTCTTAGTAAAATGATGACATGGACTCCCCTTGGAACGATATGTGGTGACACGGAAACAGTGAATGGATGGTGAACTGAACAAACAACCACGTATTCGCGTGTGCAAGTGAACCGGTGCACAGTGTAATTAGGAACTACATAGGGCAGACCATCAGGGAACATATTGCCCAAAGAAAACTCAACGGCTACAACGCACCCAGAAGGACCCCTGGACACAAGCAGAGCAAAGACGCAGCGAGTCAAACAGGAACCCACTAACTGCTGCGACACATCAGACAGACTGGTAGTCTCCCCTCCCCCACATAACACACGGTAAGCCAACTAAGCTGAATTTAAATTAAACAACTCACACCTGTAACGCAGCGCCTTACGACCACACATAACATCAAATTACCATCCTAATCAATCTGTGTTATAACATTCGCAAACAACAAACCAAGGACCGATCATGGCAAGCAGATCACCCTCACCCTCACCCCAGACCCAACCTTCATCACAAACACCACATATACAACCCACCACCCAACCAACTCACAACAACAACTACACACCAACGAATATAAGACAACACACTTATAACAACCCACACCTCCCCACACCACAACACCGACACCAACATGGATACAGCTGCGTACAGATAAACCTGGGACGCAGCAGAAACGCACACCAGGAACTCATGGTACACACCTCTAACCAAAACACAGATATTATATTTATAAGTGAACCATACACGGCCAACACGGGACTCTTTGGCGGCATAACAGGATACGACACACATCAATTTCCCTCACCTCAACCAACCAATACACCAATCAAAGCGGCACTACTAATCAAAAAAGGAACATTTGCTGCAATGAGCAATACCGGATACTCAAGCAGCAACTTAGCAGTAGTACAATGTCGTAACTCTATAGGACAAATCATATACATCACCTCCATCTACATAGAACCCCGCTCTGACGATAATAACACAATAAACAAACTTGAAATATTCCTACAACAAACAACCAACGCCACACACATAATAGGTGGAGATTTCAACGGTTGGCACACAGCATGGGGGTCCCACAAAAACAACAAACGAGGAAACGATATACACAACCTCATCACTCAACACGACCTAAATATCTGCAACCAAGGAGACACCCCAACCTTTACTACAGTCACACACGGACAAATCAGGGAATCTACCATCGATCTCACACTAACTAACAACCTAACGACCATGAACATAAACAACTGGGAGGTAGACCCAAGCGTCTGCCCATCATCGGATCATCACGCTATCAAATTCACTATCACCCCCACAAAAAATAAACCCACCAAAAGCAAAAAACGCACAACATTCCGATACAACACCAGTCGAGTCAAATGGGATGACATAAACGACACTCTAAAAAACGAAATAGAATCACATCTACCAACGACATCGCACGAACAAATCAACCAACTATCACCCAACGAACTCGACCACCTCATCGTAGAAATCACAACAGCCATCCAAAAGGGATGCGACAAACACCTACCACGCACTCTCCACCCTAAAAACCGAATCCCATGGTGGAATGACCACCTCGAATCACTCAAACAAAACGTCATCAAAAATCACCACCAACTCAGCAAACTAGTACACCAAAATCTACCAATCAATGAAGCCATCGCAGAAAGAGACTATATAAAACAAGAATACGCACTAGCCATATGCAAAGCATCAACCGAACACTTCATGGAGTTCTGCACAAAACAAACGAAGGAAGACGTCTGGTCAATAACGAACAGAATCATCCAAACCAAACCAAACAACAAACCACCTGCCACACTAAAGCTCAGCGATGGCACATACACTAAAGACCCCAACGAAACGGCGACCGCCTTGATCAACCACTTCTTCCCCGACGACACTACTGACACCACGGAAAAACAAAAAACACTACGCACCAAAATGAACAAAACACCTAATAATAACCCCGAACCACCTTTCACTACCATCGAAATAATAGAATGCCTCAAAACCTTCAACCACAAGAAATCCCCAGGACCAGACCACCTAACATCAGACATCTGTCTACACTTCACCACAAACTTCCCAACCTTAATCACACAAATCATGAACCGATGCTTAGACATACAGCACTTCCCTAGCAGCTGGAAAACCGCACTGATTCGGATAATCCCAAAACCCAACAAACCCAACCACAACAACACATCTGCATACAGACCCATAGGACTCATAAATGTATTCGGCAAACTCCTCGAAAAACTTATCATCAACCGACTCACATACCACTTAAACACCACCAACCAAGACTGCAAACAACAATACGGATTTAAACTCCAAACCTCAACCAACGACGCCATTCACAACGCACTGGAACTAATAAACAAATACAAACAACAAGGTGAACAGGTAGCTGCCATCTCACTAGATATCAGGGCCGCATTCGATAATGCATGGTGGCCCGCAGTCTTTGAAAGACTGCGGGACATCAACTGCCCTCCAAACATATACAACATCCTCCTAAACTACACCAAAAACCGACGTGTCACCGTAGACTATCTGGACTGCCAAGTGGAAAAAACCATGACCAGAGGCTGCATCCAGGGATCTGTCTGCGGACCCACTATGTGGAACCTACTACTTGACAAACTACTCCTCACTAAACTCCCCGAGGGATGCCATTTGCAAGCATACGCGGATGACATCCTTCTAATAACACACTCCAAAGAACCCAAACACCTAGAACATAACGCCACACAGGCCCTCCAAATCATAATTGAATGGGGTAAGGAAGTCAAACTCGACTTTGGACCCGATAAAACACAAGCAATAGCTTTTACCAACAAAGCCAAAAAACATTGCAACATCACTCTCCACGGACACACCATCACCCTAGCGAACCAAATTAAATATCTAGGAATTATCATAGACGAAAAACTAAAATTCATCAAACACACAGAATACATAACAGAAAAAGCAAAGAAACTATACAACAAACTCGCAACCTTCGTCAAACCCACCTGGGGCATCACCGCGGAAAACGTAAGAACAATATACCTTCAAGTAATACAACCCATTATCTGCTATGCAGCGGGCATTTGGGCAACATCTGCAACCAAATATAAACACGCAAACAACAAACTACTCTCCCTACAACGATTATTCGCCCTAAAAATAATTCGCGGCTTCAAAACCATCAGAACAGCCACTGCCATATCCATCGCACAACTCACACCACTACCCGACAAGGCACGCGAAGTTGCCGATATAGAGAGAACCAAAATACACAAAACCACACGATTCCTCCCTAGCGACATAACCATTGAAACCCCAACTCCTCCATCCCACCTCATTCACCCCTCACTCAGAACCGGAATCACATTCAAGGAAATTTCAACAACCAACGAATATCACACCCTATGTGAAGATCTTAATGAAGCCTGGCAGATCTTCACTGACGGAAGCAAACAAAACGACAGAGTCGGTGCCGCGTTCGTAGCAATCGACCAAACCGGAAGAACCCTAATCACCAAAAAACTAAAGCTCCACAACTGCTGCTCTGTATTCCAGGCGGAATTACTAGCCATCAAACACGCACTTACCTGGATCCGTAAAACGAATAACTCTCCCCAAAACATAAGCATACTCTCTGACTGCAAATCCGCACTCACCGAGCTCTCCAACCCGTCAACCAAATACCCACTAACTGTTGACATACACAAACAAATAAACCAAACCAACAAAAACATCTCCTTCATATGGGTACGCAGTCACATCGGGATTGAGGGCAACGAACTTGCCGATATAGCAGCCAAAAAGGCAGCCACACTGCACAAATCACCCGACTACTCATACATCCCCATCAGCCACATAAAGTACACTAACCAAAAAATCTCCAAGACCAAATACAACGAATACTACCAAAAATCCAGCCCACACCTACTAAAACTCCTCCCAACCGCCGAAGACTTAAACAAATACCTAAGTACAGCTCGACCGAATTTCGCCATCACCCAAACACTCTCTGGACATGGCTACCACAAAGCCTACCTACACAGATTTGGCATCACCAATGATGACCTTTGCCCCTGCGACCAAACATCACAACAAACTATAGAACACCTAATAAAAACATGCCCACGCTTCGCTGTCACACGCCTAGACCACACAATCGCAGCAAACAAGCTACCCAACCCCTACAACCTCATTGACATCATCAACTCTGACAACACCACCAACACCTACCACACGCACATCACATACATCATCAACAACCTTAAAACATTTAACAACACATAACAAAAAACACCCTAAATAAATCACCAAATTGTCGAGCTTGCCGAGTTTGCAAATTGGTTCACAAAACCGGCAAGCTCGGCAAGCTCGGCAAAATCCAACAAACAGCTCGACGGACCTGATAGACTCGGCAAGTTCGGCAACCTCCGCAAAAAACCCCCAGATATACCTACACATACACATACACACACACATACACACATGCGCATACACACACACACATACACGCCACGCATACTACATACCTACCTAATCACAATCAACGAAACAACAACCACATAAACAAATCACAAATCACCAAATTTTTTTTTTTTTGAGCTTGCCGAGTTTGCAAATTGGTTCACAAAATCGGCAAGCTCGGCAAGCTCGGCAAAACCTAGCAAACGACTCGACGAACTTAACAGACTCTGCAGGTTCGGCAACTTCCGCAGGGGACCCCCAGATATACCTACACCAAGGAACTGTTTTCTCATCGCGCTCCTAAGCAGAGCATGTACATGAACATGCATACACGCCATGCATGCAACACACCTGCCTTAACACAACCAACGAAACAGCAAACACCCTAAACAAGTCACCAAGTTTTTGAGCTTGCCGAGTTTGCAAATTGGTTCACAAGATCGGCAAGCTCGACAAAACCCGGCAAAAGGTTCGACGGGCCTGATAGATTCGGCAAGCTCAGTAGCCTCCGCAACGGCAAGTCCGGCAACCTCTACAAAGACCTCTAGATATAAGCCATAAGCCATAACAAATCTCACCACCTTCTGCAATCGTTGCCCTCAAGACAAAGCTTACATATACTCAAACACCTAAACACCTAATCTACCCACAAACAAACAAACAAACAAACAAACAACCAATAAACACAGCAACCACTCTGACGAACCACCCCACAATCTCGGCAACACCGGCGAAAATTCTCAGAAATACCACACCACACCAAACCCAAACCCAACCTCCGCAAGCCTTACTGCACCGGCAACACGTGCAGTCCTCTTTTCACACTAACCACCCTAATCACCTCGACCCCTTGCAATCCTTGCAATCCTTGCTACAAACAAACACATCCGAAACTCGACTTGAACGGCAATCCATACAAGCCCTGCAAGCCCCCCCACCAAACCCCGCAGCCTCTCACAGTAACCGCGCTACCCAGGCGTCCCATATTGGGACCAGTCTATATTCAACTCTGCTCGTGAATACACCTGCGCACTAACTCACTGACACAACCGATTTTCTAAAAAAAAAAAAAAAAAAACAAAGTGAGTAAAGGGCAAACCAACCGCAAGCTGGAACACACGCAATACTAAAAGAAATAGAACCTTTCTGCGGGGGCAAGCGGCTCGAGTTATATATATACAAACAAACGAAACAAACCACAATAAGGAAAGACTGCGACTAACGGGCTAGAAGTGTTTACCAGACAGTAGCCCAGCGACCGGATGGAATTTCACGCACATCCGAACCCACAAGTCACCAAATATAAATACAGAATTCATTAGACCAACCACAAACGAACCACCAACCCAACACAACCCTCAGAAGATAAACAACCACAGACTACTGGTGGCGTAACGATTCAAAAGAAGCAGAAGTACCAAGTGACTCATCACGGCCAACCAACCAAACAACCACACACAAAACCCCTCACTGCGACATCTTCACTGCAATCAACCTTGTCTACATCTTCGACCACATCGGACTCAGAACCATCACCAAGAACCCTTCGGCTACAATAGACCTACCAGATCACCACATCACAACTGGAGCACGGCATAACTCAGCTACGAACTGAAACCAGCAACCCTAAAGTAAGCCAACTGACCTCTCATACATACACACACGATAAACACCACATAGCATCGCACACCCTAACCAAACTAATAGAGCTACAAGACATCGTAACCTCCAAACGACAAGCACACTGAGCAACGAATCAATCAGCACAATGCCAAGAACAATCCACAGTCCACCACCAAAAACACCCCCGGCATCGCACGACACAGCAAAAACCACAAAAACTATAAACACAACGCAACAAAACTCGAATAACAACAACAACCAGCTACAATCATCGCAGAACACCCACAACACAGATCCAACTGGCACCAAAGACACGAGCGAATCTCCAGAAATCACATCAATACCACCAATAATACCACCAACAAACACACCTCATACACCCTCACATACACCTAACGACACTAATATGACCATATTCATGACGCAACCTTCGACATCTAACACCACCCAACAACTAAACGAACACCAAATAACCGACCCCACACCCGAAGACCAAATGACTACTCTCACATTAGATGAAGACAGTGACAATGATAAAGATTACACACCCCCCACAACTACGCACCACAAACAAGAACTACCCCACTACAACATAAATCAACATCAAAATCAGATCCTAGACAACAACAGAGAAATTATTAAACTCCTAAACGCCGGCAAAAGCCTAACAAGAGCCAACAAACAACTAATAGAAGCCAAAATCAACAACTCCTCCAAACTCATCAACCAAATATACGAAACATACGAAAGACACTACACACACATACACGAACAACAAGAACAACACAACACACCCCCTTCACCAACACACAACCAACTACTCGCAAGAATAAACCAACTAACAACCAAAATACAACAACTTACAATACTAACCGATAAACTCAACATAGAAAATCTCCAACTCAAAGACTCAATCCAACGCTACCAGAATCCACACAACACTACCTACACACCCACTCTACACCTTGTAAACGACAACACCACAAAAACAATCAACTCACTCAAAGAACAAATATCCAGAATTGAAAATAAAATTGATTACAAAAACACAGAACACACAACCACACCAACAACAACCACACACATCAACACTGACATTCACACGACATGCAAACCAGCAATAGTAGTCAGCGCTAAGCAACCGGTCAACAACCCCACTGAAACAATAGAAATATGGAAAAACACAGTGCAATTCACAGACACAAACTTTGCTCCTGAAAGAATAAAGATACTCAACAACAACAAAATAAAAGTTGAATTCGAAAAATATGAACACATTCAGGCAACAATGAACAAAATTAACAAACCTGAATGTGAAGTAACCGCCACACCATACTCCTACCTCAAACCCATGATAGCAATCAAAGGAATCCCGGTCAAAACACCCACCGACCAACTTATAACCATTATAAGAAACCAAAACCCAGTTATCAACGAAACACTAATCAGCAACCCCAACAACGAACAACTCACCTTAGAAAACATACGCAAAAACAGAAATCACACCTTATACAACGCATACCTAATAACATCACCAAACGTATGGAAGGTCATAACCAAACTAGGAAGAGTTAACATTGACCATCAAAAAGTACATGTTGAAACACATATACCTATCACACAATGCTACAAATGCCTACTACACGGACATACCAGAACCTGGTGTAATAATGCCAACACTAACTGCTCACACTGCGCGAACACCGGACACTCCTACACACAATGTGCACACAAAAACGACCCTACCAAACTCAAATGCATTAACTGCACATCACAACCAAACAACACAAACATAAGCAACCATAGCGCCACCTCAGACCAATGCCCAATCCGCATCAAACTCATCAATAACATAAAATCCCGAACCAACTACGACAATTAAAACACCACATCCAACACTTACACACAACAAAACATAACAAATATAACCAGGAGCACCCACTGCGAACCCCCCCCCCATACATATTCTCACACCCAACGTCGCTCACAAACATTACATAAACACCAAATATAAACCTACAAACACCCATACTCATAACACACAAACACATCGTGATATTACGAAAACACCCCCCCCCCCCCCCCCCCCCAACCTCCCTAACACTAGAGTACACACACATACCACCTCCATCCTCACTTCAGTTATCACCCTCCAGAACCAAACCAACACTTGCCGCAACGGCAAACGGACCTAATATACCCCTTTGTTATAAACACCCAAGACCTGCTAAAACAGCAACAACGGCAAAACCCCTCCCAAAAAGGTAAAATTGCAAACCCAGCAAAACAACGAAACTACGCACCATACTAAAATAGCACCTAAATCTAAAGAAATACAGCGGATCACGAAGAACTGGACGTATCCAAACCCACCTCATCACAACCATCATAAACAAACAACATGGAAAAAGAAGAGCTCACCATTACCATCACTGAACTAGAAGGACTAGAAGACCAGATACATATGGAAGTCAGTATACCTCCCCTCCCTCCCATGCTATCACCCATATCTCCCCCCAGCCCTCCTAACCCTTCCCCTGAGGAAATACAACATCCACACCCACTCCCACCTCAACCTGAAAACACGCACCAAAACCCCGACACTCACTCCTACACCTACACCTACACCCACACACCCCACCCCCACCCCCAACAAGCACCCCAAACCGCTCCAGCCCCCCAGGATACAACAAATGCAGAAAACTACCCACCATCGTACTGCCTAAGGTGCGACTGGCTGGAATTCACATTAAACCAAATCTACGAGCACTGTAAAGATAAAGAAAGAATGCACGTTGAAGTCCTTGCAGCAGAAAGAAAAAGCTCTGAGGAACAAATTCTATATCTCCGGAACTTCATCGACCAACAAACCAATACAATCCGCCAGCTGATAGAGCTTACCACCATGAACTCAAGAGCCCCTAACCCCACACCACCCAATCAAGACAACAACACACCAAACAATGGACAACCGAGAATAGAAGCCAACGCAGACGCCTTGAATCAAAAGAAACCATGCCAGAACGCCGACCGTAACACCGAATACAAATGCTGCTCACCCGCCGGACTCACAGGTGAACCCTTAAATCCAAACATCACTAATATATATCCCCCCACCAACAATCACCACAACACCATACCCCCAACTCCGACATATAACAACACCCAACAGCCATACACACAGCCTACATCTGACACTCAATCACACACACAAGAAGCACAACAAGGCCACCCCCAACCCACACACAGCACCCTTCATGCCCCGTACACCATCATGATGCAGGCAGGCGACCCAAACACGGTTTTCGAATCAGCACACCCATCATCACACAATCCAAAAAAGACAACCAAAACCAAAAAACCAAAACTAATTACACAATGCGTCCTGTGTGGTAAGGACCTGAAAGGGCCTAACATTAATAGACATTACCAGAACAAACACCACAACTACGCAGACGGCCTCATGACCCAACACCCATTATACCCACGAATATTTCACTACAAGACCCCCCATCCGCTGCTCAAATGCCCCGAATACAACAAACCACCCCTGGAATTGCTGACCGGCGTCGATGGAGTCTCGGCGTCATTCCTGGGCATGCGCAACTTGTATGTACCCATCACATCGAGCAATCGAGCAGCAGTTGAGGGGCGCGGGGACTAATGCACTGAGTGCACGAGAGGCGGGGCTGGCTGCCGGAAGGAGTCGCGCCTGCCCTGTCCTGGCCAGGCTGGTGCGCGGTCCGACTATGTGAGCGGCAGCGGATTCCCTAGCCCAGCCACCGGTCGCCGCCCACACGACCGGATACTGGCATTGGCCTGGCCCGGGGAGGGGGGGCAAGAGATACCACCTACACCCAACTATAACGCGGCCACCACACTAACACCACAACACTTACATATCTCTCCTCACATAACCACCCCAACAACAACTATCCATACTATTCCATAATAAATTATTGTCACTGTTACAACTCTTACTGAATTGTGGTCGCACGGCGCTGTCGCTCGAGCAATTGGGGAGGGGACCGACACAAATAATTTACAATAATTTAAATTTAAATCAAAACACAAAATGTAAATGTAATAACAACGCAGTATGACAACTTACATATACGGGGTGCGTGTGGCACTGGACGCTTGCTTATACAACTGCAACTCCATAAAAACTGGACTTGCCCATGCGCCCCCGGCAACTTCTGCAAGGATCCCCAAAAATAGTTGCCCCAGAGGCTCGGCCAAATCCTTGCAGTTTTTGCAAACCTTGCCAAAACATGCCCGCCTGAGGGTCTGCCGACTTGCGGCCTCGGCAACACTCTGCGTTATAAACCTGTTGCCACTGCGGCAACTGGACCCGAGATTGGTTTCAATTCCAAACTATTGGTAATATATAAATATAAATAAATAACGGAAATAATAACCATAAATAGTATTATGATATATAATATATTATGTAATATTAGGCACTTACTAGTACTTCATTTATGTTACCAAAGTTGGGTTCCAGACATAACATGAGGTATTAGAGGTAAAAATAAATTAACGTAAAATAGAAATAAGCACTAACAAAGTACATATGTATTGTAAATACTATATAATAGCCGTATGAATAGAGTTAAAACTATATAATGTAATGTTTGAGCATAATGTACTAGAGGTAACAAATATGTAAAATATAAAAGTTATATATAAATATAGTGAGTTATATAGTGAGTTATATAAAAATATAGTGTTAAGTTAAGACGTATATAACGTCTGAAACATATCGCATTAGAAGTAAGAAATATATAAATTAATGTAAAAAAAGGAAAGTACATATATATTGCACATACTATATAATAGTAGTATAGGTAGCGTTATGACTATATAATGTAATGTTTAAACTTAACGTAGCTAAGCTAACAAATATGTAAATTAATGTCAATATGATACACGCCCAAGTATTACTGAGTGCATATGTATGTCTATGATATCTTAAGTATATATATATATACCAATGTGTGTGTGCATGGAAACATGTATGCAAGGGCCTGTACGTCATAATACAAGTACACATACACACACACACATGTAATAGTGTATAATCCCCATCACATATCATGTAAACATAAAAAAAAAAAAAAAAAAAAAAAAAAATAATAAAAAAAAAAAAAAAAAAAATATAATAATAAATAAAAAAAAAAAATAAAAATAAAAAATAAAAAAAAAAAAAAAAAAAAAAAAAAAAAAAACAGTAAATAAATATATATATTTAGGTAGTGTTAAGTTAAGTCGTATATAACGTCTGAAACATATCGCATTTGAAGTAAGAAATATATAAATTAATGTAAAAAGGAAAACACATATATATTGTAAATACTATATAATAGTAGTATAGGTAGCGTTATGACTATATAAAGTAATGTTTAAACTTAATGTAGTTAAGGTAACAAATATGTAAATTAATGTCAAAATGTTACACGCCCAAGTATTACTGAGTACACATATGTATGTCTATGATATCTTATGTATATATATATACCAGTGTGTGTGTGCATGGAAACATGTATGCACGGGCCGTACGTCACAATGCACGTACACATGCACACACACACATGTAAAAACGTATAATCCCTATCACATATTATGTATCTATACCTATGTAATATAATGTTTATGTAATGTTTATGTACGCCCCAAGTACATACCAAGTACGTCACAAGTAACAATATATAGCTTACGTATATACCCATATATATTATATTATGATATATATATTATGACATGTATTTATTTAATTTCTCTAAACATCCTCCCCCAACACCTCCCCACACTCCCACCCAACCCAACATCTCTCCAGACCACCCAACCAACCCAACACACCCCCACCACCAAATCCCCAGTCTTGTAGACTAGACCACGTAACACAACCCCCCCCCTACCCTCCTGCCCGCAACCCCATCCTAACATCCTTACCCCACTCCCACCCAACATCCATGCGGTGGGGGAAAGAAGTATACAATAGCATCGGACCCCCACCAATGCATACCTCCGCTCCCCCCAAAAAAAAAAAAAAAAAAAAAACCTAACCTAACCTAACCTAACCTAACCTAACCTAACCTAACCTAACCTAACCTAACCTAACCTAACCTAACCTAACCTAACCTAACCTAACCTAACCTAACCTAACCTAACCTAACCTAACCTAACCTAACCTAACCTAACCTAACCTAACCTAACCTAACCTAACCTAACCTAACCTAACCTAACCTAACCTAACCTAACCTAACCTAACCGATTCGCGTTCCAACCGCGACCGTGAACGCCACGAAACTAAGCCACTCCGCAGTTTAAATTCCAAATAAATTGGAAAATTTTGACCGAGCAACCTGTGTTATATATCAAAAGTTGCGGAATCACACGGCGCACAAAGCTTCGAAAAGTGTTTTGTGAAAGTGATATTTTCCGAAGTGTTTTCAGAGAAAAAGTGATTTTTGTGAAAATTTTAGAAACAAAATTAAATACGCTGCGTGATTAAGATCGGTGACCCCCATCTTTTTTGGGGTCATCTGGTCGGCCTCGACGAGCGGCATCTTTTGGTGCATATTTTGGATTTTTTCCGCGGACCTCCGCGGAAATATTCGCAAAAAAACAAAAACCACGTGGCGGCGTGGTCAATGTTCCAGGACCAGCAGAGAGGAACAAACAACACCATCGAGTAGAAGACCAGAAAACGTCCAAGAAGGCGTTTTCAGAACTCGAAAAAGTTAAGTGGAAGCTTAGATATAAGGTTGTAAAGTTTTTTGCGGTTTTTTCTTTTGTTTATGTTATTATTAATCAAAATTATCAGCGGTGACCTACCTTTATTTTTTGGTCAAAGGTGGGTCAATTTATTTAAGATTTTTTAGTGAAAAAATTAGATTTTTAAATTTAAAGCGCTCGAAATTAAAAATATTATTATACTTTTACCAACTGCAAATAGATAATTTAAGTTTGTAATTAAAATATCTCCTAAACGAGAGGAGATAGGCAAATTTTGAGGTCGACCTACATATACTATCCGTAGGATTAGTATATGAGCAAAGTCAACTTTTCATTCTGATATTTTTGAAATTTTTCCCCCCCCCCTACCTCCAAAAATACTTTTCCCATACAAATAGTAAAAGTTTGGAAAATTAATTTGTAATAAAAATAAAATTTTGCTAAAATTGTATTCTGTGTATAAAAACTCGTGTAAAACTGTTGTGCAACCCCCCCTATACCCCCCCACCCGCCCCATTCCTCCCCCAAAAAATTTTTTGCAATCTGTGTCTTTCTGGTCAACGACGTTAGTGGAACGCGATTTTAGTTTTAGTTTTTAGATAGATTAAAGACCCAATACTCTCACCTAGAGTAATCGATCAAGACCTACTCTACCTAGAGTCAATATTACTTAAGAAAATAAAAATTTTTAAAATATTTTTAAATTACTTGGGTACTTACCTGTATTAATAAGACGTGACTTTAGACCACTGCACCCCAGTGGAACCTGCAACAAAAATACAGAGGTTAGATAATTTAGAGAAATCTAAATTATTTTACTTAAATTGTATTTTATATTATTTTTGTGTTTTGTGTTGTGTTTTATTTTGAGCTTAATTTAAATTTACACGTATTTACAACTTATACAAATTTATATCGACTAACCTGTTCCGCAAAGATGTTTGGTTTCCACTCCCCAAAACACAATGTGGAAAAACCCGCGAGAAAGGTAGAAGTTACCAGCCAAATCATGGCAGATGGGGTAGCCGGAAGGGCAGGACCCTCCAATAGGAGCGATAACGCATCCCAGCCTCAAAACGTAAAAAGGAGCATAGGGAAATGGGAAGCTGAGAATCCGGAAGCAAGAACCAAAGTTGCACATTCCCCAAAGAAGATGCTGGTGGAACCTATCAAACCAGTAGCAGCAAGGAGACAATCAGTAGAGGCGTCGGTGATCTCACCAAATCACCCAACGTACCCAGATAGAGCGCCTGAAGAAAGTGCGGAGAACTCACCAAATTCTGCAAGGATTACTTACGCTGACCGTATTACCGAGGCTCGAGAGTGCTTTAAAAGATTAGAATTTAATATGAGCAGCTCTAGGAACACCAAGATAAGCATAAAAAATGCAGTTCTTTCGGAGGCTGAACGGATCTATCAGCTGCTGAAAGAGTCGGAGGCGGTTAAGGCTGCAGCAATGTTGGAGGCTGATCGGGTCAGTCAGCAGCTGAACACGATGGAGGAGGAAAGAGACGATTACAAACGGCAATTCAATGAGTTGAACGATTTGATAGAGGAACGGCTCAATAAGGAACCAGAGGAGGATCCAGTGGAAATAGAAATATCCAAAATAACTGAGAAAGTAGAAGACTTGAAAAATGAGTTAATTAAAAAGCTTGAAGATCATACAAAGCAAATTAAGGGAAATACAGACAAAATGGAAGAGTTAAGAGAAACAATAGTTAAACAGACGTATGCTAGTGTTGTAGCGGCATCCCCCAAGAGGCAGCACTCAGAGCTGACTGCACTACACTCAGTAGCAGTGACTGCAAAGGACGAGACAGAGACAGGAGAAGAAGTCTTAAACAGGATTAGAAGTGTGGTTAATGCCAAAGAGGGAGGGATTATGGTCGAAAAAGTAAGAAAAGCAAAAGACAGGAAGGTGATATTGGGATGCAAGACAGTGGAAGGGAGGCAAAAACTAAAGGACAAGCTCAGTATGACGAAAGAGCTCAATGTCGAGGACATTAAAAATAAGGACCCATTAGTGATCCTCAAGGACGTCATGCAGTACAATACGGACGAAGACGTCCAAAGAGCGCTAAGAAACCAAAATGGGTCCATATTTCACGGCTTAGACATCGACGAGGACAGAATTCAGATAGCATATAGGAAGAAGACGCGAAATCCGCTTAGTAATCACATAGTGATGAGGGTCTCTCCGAAGATATATCAGCGCATGATCGATGCCGAGGCAGTTCATGTTGACCTCCAGCGAGTGAGAGTGATGGATCAATCACCGCTGGTACAATGCTCCCTCTGCCTCGGCTATGGTCATGGCCGCCGCTTTTGCAAGGGAACACAAGAAAAGTGTAGTCACTGTGGAGGCCCCCATCTGAAACAGCAATGTGAAGACTGGCTTACCGGTACAGCTCCGACGTGTTGCAATTGCGTTCATGCAAAATTGGACAATGCAGAGCACAACGCCTTTAGTGACGAATGCAGTATACGCAGAAAATGGGAGGCTCTAGCGAGAGCCACCATAGCCTACTGCTAAGGGCGTCTCTGTGGCAAACTCAGGTCAGAACAGTGCGAGGTCATACGTTGCAGTAACGAAAAAACTTACTCTGCTTGAGAATAGCAAAGAGACGATGGCTCTCGCACTGAACCAAAAACCGTATGAAGGAGCAGTAGCTGAAATGAGGGATGAAACCTTGAGCACCGGTTTCATTGCAATCGCTACCCCCGCATCGGAGATCCAAGACCCATATAGCAACTCAAGAACCGATGAAAGAAAGACGAGCTCGGAACACAAAGGCAACTGGTACCAGTTTCATAAGAAAATGGACGAGTTGGTAAACTTAAAATGGCAGTGTAATGAGTTCGGAAAGTTAAAACAGGTTATTTTGAGGAAATTCGGCACCCGATGCGGAGGCCTAGTACGGACAGCTAGAAAAATAACTTTGTACCTGCCAATATATGAGCGCACTCAACAAGAAGTTTTAAAAGCTATGACAGGGAATTGTTGCGATTCTTGTAGGAAGCAGGCAAAAACAAAACTAATAGCTTTATATAGAACAATTGACGGTACTAGTTGTAGCCCAGAAAGACACAAATTGCAAATTATCAAGGTTGTAAATGGTATAGAGAATAAAACAATAGATAAAAGCTATGAAAATAGCGCTATAAAAAATGTCGATATAATAGGTTATAAAATAATAGATATAAATAAAATAGATACATAAGTATGCTGAACAATATATATTGAGTATATATTTATACAGCATAGAGATAACTTTGTATTATTAAGAAACAATTGTAAACCTAGAAATAGAGTATGTAATAAGAAAACAAACAGAGAAATAAAAATTGTATGTTAGATTAATAACCTTGTTAAGTATTGTAAGCCTAGATATAGACTATGTATTACGAAAACAAACAAATAAATAAATATTGTAAGTTAGATTAATAATCTTGTAATGTAAAATTAGTTAATAAATAAAAATCGGATCACGTAATATAGAAATAAAACCCATAAGGGCAAATAAAATAAGTAGAAATAAGACGTTAAAACATAACAATAAAGATAATGAGTACTATAGAACCCCTAAATCCCAATCACAAAGAAAGTGAATTGTAATAGAAGTAAGAAAGAGAGATAATAAAAATGGTAGGAATAGACCCCCTTAAGCCCTATCCTGGTACGAAATAGATTAAGATAGACAAAGTCTCTGACCTGCGTCAGAGGAAAATTAGCTCGCGGGCCGGGCCTGGCGCCCGGACAGGTTTAAAAAAAAAAAAAAAAAAAAAAAAAACCTAACCTAACCTAACCTAACCTAACCTAACCTAACCTAACCTAACCTAACCTAACCTAACCTAACCTAACCTAACCCAAATTTTTGAAGTACTTACCCAGGTCCTGTATATAAGTGTGATACACCATTAGACGCGTCTTCGCGAGTACCAGCTGCACCTGCAACAAAAAAAGCACACGTTAGTACAAAAAACCGAAATTTTTGAGAAAAAACCAATTTTCACGGTTATTTTCGGGTGCCAAGCAAACCTGCACCTTATTGCGGCGTCACGGGTCTCGATAGATCCGCGTGCGCGTCCTGCACCCGAAACCGTGAAAATCTGGGTACCCTCCCATACAAAAATCGCAAATTAGAGTCAAAAAACAGTTCAAAAATCAATTTTTTGCGCCCGCACACCTATATATAGTTTTTTCGTGTATAGTTTCAGGATCGGTGGTCTTTTTCAGCGATAAACGTTCAGGCGTACCTCTACGGAGCTGCGCCTGTACCGTGCGCTCTAAAAAAGAACGAAAATCAAACATCGAAATTTTCTCAGTACTTGGTCTATAGAGAAAAGTCCACCTAAGCCCCGATACGAAAAACAAAAACGTAAATTTTTGAAGTACTTACCCAGGTCCTGTATATAAGTGTGATACACCATTAGACGCGTCTTCGCGAGTACCAGCTGCACCTGCAACAAAAAAAGCACACGTTAGTACAAAAAACCGAAATTTTTGAGAAAAAACCAATTTTCACGGTTATTTTCGGGTGCCAAGCAAACCTGCACCTTATTGCGGCGTCACGGGTCTCGATAGATCCGCGTGCGCGTCCTGCACCCGAAACCGTGAAAATCTGGGTACCCTCCCATACAAAAATCGCAAATTAGAGTCAAAAAACTACTGCCAAGCTTTCGCTGATGACGTGGTGTTAGTGTTTGATGGAGATACTGCGATGGAGGTCCAGCGGCGTGCCAATGATGCCCTCGCATATGTTCACCAGTGGGGTGTCAAGAATAAGTTAAAGTTCGCGCCGCACAAGACGAACGCGATGGTCTTGACACGGAAACTCAAGTTTGACACCCCATTGTTGAGCATGGGCGGAGTTGATATTGTCATGTCGCAAGAGCTTAAAATCCTGGGGCTTACAATAGACAATAAGCTCACATTCAACACCCATGTAGCTAATGTGTGCAGGAAAGCTCTCAACTTCTACAAGCAGTTGTCTAGAGCCGCCAGGATTAGCTGGGGACTCCATCCAGAAGTCATACGCACCATATACACGGCAGTAGTCGAACCGGTGATCTTGTACGCATCAGGCGTATGGGCGCCAGCGGCTAAGAAACTGGGTGTACAAAAGCAGTTGAACGCGGTCCAAAGAGGGTTTGCACAAAAACTGTGCAGGTCCTATCGCACCGTCTCTCTGAACTCGGCACTGGTGTTGGCTGCGATGCTCCCCCTCGACCTTCGAATACAGGAAGCAGCAGCCCTGTATGAAGCAAGGAGGGGAGCACCGCAGCCAGCACTAGGAGACAGAGAGGTGGAGCGACGCACTGCGTTTACTGACCTGCCTCACCCCGCAATTAATATGCACCCGCAATTCGTATGCCTGGTAGACCAGGAACAAGTAGACAACAACAGCACTCAAGCAGTACGCATTTTCACGGACGGCAGCAAAATTGATGGCAGGGTTGGGGCGGCATTGTCTCTATGGAGCAATGACGTCGAAACCAAATGCCAAAAATTGAAGCTGTCGTCCTACTGCTCAGTCTACCAGGCGGAATTGTTGGCCATATTAAGGGCCACAAAAGAGGTACTCAAACACTCAGAAGCCAGTTTCGGAATCTACAGTGATTCGCGCTCGTCGCTTGAAGCTGTCGCCGGTCAACGATCTCTCCATCCCCTCGTAGTCCAAATCCGCAAAAACCTCATTGAGTGAAAACACCAGAACAAAAGCGTCCAACTCTTCTGGATAAAAGCTCACGCGGGACTGGAGGGGAATGAGAGAGCTGACCAGCTAGCAAAAGATGCGGCGCTTAAAACAAAGACTAAGCCAGATTATGACCAGTGCCCGATTTCATTCATCAAGCGTCAGATCCGTACGGGTACGCTTGAGGAATGGAATCGGAGGTATAAATCTGGAGAAACAGCCAAGGTCACAAAACTATTTTTCCCGGACGCAATACAGGCCTTCAAAATTGTGCGCGAAATTATACCAACGGGGGTGATCACACAGGTGATGACAGGACACGGTGGGTTTTCCGAATACTTGCACAGGTTTAAGTGTAAGGAGAGCCCATCGTGTATTTGCGATCCAGACCAGACTGAAGACGTGATTCATATCTTGACAGAGTGTCCCGTATATGGACTACATAGGAACGAAGCAGAACAAGAAATGGAAATGCCTATAAATATTGAAAATATAAGTATATTAATGACGGACAGAAATAGAATAGATAGATTTTTGACCTACTGTGTAACAGTGGCAAATAAGGTAAGAAAATTGAATAAATAAATGAATATAATTTATATGCTATATACGTATATTGCTAATGAGTTGATATTAGCGAGATGATATATGATGTTAGCGTAAAATTTTAAATGAATGTAATAATAAAATAATAATATTAATTTGATGTAATGATAATAGTGCTGTAAAAGTAACCATAAATATTGGTAATAATGTATTACGATATTGGCTTAGTAAGATAAGAAAATTTGTAATAATAATAGTAAATAATATCAAAATTTTGAATTTTCATTCAAAATTTAAATATGCAACGTACAGACAGACGGACATTAGTAATATAGATTAGCAAAAAAAAAAAAAAAAATGCATCGTAAAAAAGGACTCTGACCTGCGTCAGAGGTTTTTGGACAAAGGGAGGGGGGTTTAGTCCGTAGGCCGTCAATGGCGGAAGTTGGCGGAGTCGGACATAACCACGGGGCCCGTGCCCCGTGGTATCCATGAGGATTCCTCACTACCCTCGGGAGTAAAAAAAAAAAAAAAAAAAACCTAACCTAACCTAACCTAACCTAACCTAACCTAACCTAACCTAACCTAACCTAACCTAACCTTTTTTTTTTTTTTTTTTTTTTGAGGGGGGGAAATGCCCTCGCACTTCCCTGCCACCACGGGGGTGATGGCAGGGGGTATGTGGGACTCGAACCCACTAAAACCCCCCCGTGATCCGTCCGCCGCCGGGACGGGACGAGATAGGGTCGCGCTGGCATTCACTATCTCGCCCCAGCGGTAGGCCCTTCCGGGCCTCTGCGCCAGTGGGTGGGTAACCTTTCACCTCAGTTACCCACCAGACGTGTGGGGCCGTGTGAGCGCAGCGGAGAGTCCCCCGACCCTCCGCCGCCGGCCCCACTACGGAGGACGAAGAAGGCGCCCGAAGCGCCTCCTCCGTCCCCCTCTCCGTCTGCGCCGGAGGGGGTCAGAGTTGGCATCGTCCTCTCTGACCCGCTCCGCAGCCTCCTTTTGCGACATCACCACCTCGCAAAAGGAGACCGTAGCCTGCCACGCTCTCTCGCTGTCGAGCATGGCGTTCACCACGCTCGGCAACGAGAGATCCCGGCCAACGACCGCTGAAAGTGTGCGCCGCTCAGACTCCCAAGCAGCGCACACCTCCAGCGTGTGGGGCGCCGTATCTTCCGGCGCCCCACATTCGTGGCAGGCTGGGGTCGCCTCCCGTCTCGCGATCTGGTGCAGGTACTTTCCGAAACATCCGTGTCCGGAAAGCACCTGCACCAATCGGAAGGTCAGCGACCCGAATGGCCGCCGCACCCACTCCCGGAGGACCGGGCGGATGGCCTCCACCGTCCTCTGCCCAGGCACCGGTGAGGCCAGGTCCTCCGTCCACCGCCGCAACAGGGCGGCCCGCGCCTGCCTCCGCAGGCGCCTGACCTCCTCCCACGCTGGGGGCTCTCCACGGGACCTCCTCGCCGCCACAAAGTGGTAAACTTCGGCGAGGGTTTCCGCTTCGAGCTCCCAGGGGGGATCACCGGCCAGCACGCACGCCGCCGTCCAGGACACCGTCCGGTATCCGCGGATCGCCCTCGTCGCAATGACCCGCTGCGGACGTCGCAGCAGGGCCTTGTTATTGCGACCGAGGGCGTCCACCCAGACCGGTGCCCCGTACATGGCCATACTCCGGATAACTCCGGAGTATAGCCGACGGCACGTGGCGTTCGGGCCACCCACGTTGGGCAGCAGCCTCCCCAGTGCGGCAGCCGCACCCAGGACTCTTGGGGCCAGTTGGGTAAAATGGGCCCCAAAAGTCCACCTCCCGTCCAGGATGAGACCCAGATATTTCATCTGGGTCCCAACCGGGACCGGGATCCCATCCAGGAGTACCCGCGTCCCTGGAGGGGGTCCCCCCCGAGGCCCGTGGAACAACAGGGCCTCAGTCTTGGAGAGGGCAACCTCCAGTCCCAGGGAGCGAATGCGGTCGACCACGAGGGTTGTACCCACCGTGGCCAGCCGCACCGTCTCCCTGAGGTCCCTCCCCTTGACTACGACCAGGGTGTCGTCCGCGTAGCACGCAACCTGCATATTTGCAGGAAGCGTGCCACGCAGCACCCAGTCGTAGCCAATGTTCCATAGGAGCGGTCCCAAGACCGACCCCTGTGGAACCCCGCAGGAGACGCGACGGTGCCTCAAACCGTCGCGCCCTTCCACCAGGACCTCGCGGTCCTGGAGGTAATCGGCCAACAGCCTCCGCAGATACAGGGGCACTCCGTGATAACGGAGCGCCTCCTGTATCGTTCCATGCGGAAGGCTGTTGAAGGCGTTGGCTATGTCAAGCGACACAGCCAACGCCTTTTCCCCTCCACCGACCGCATCCTGCGTCCACCTCTTGAGCCAGAGCAGGGCGTCTATAGTAGACCGCCCTGCTCTGAACCCATACTGGGCCTCCGACAGCCCAGGCCCAGTACCCTCCAGGTGCCGGATGACACGGGAAGCTACTACACGCTCTAGCAGCTTCCCCGTGTCATCCAGCAAGACGATGGGCCTGTATGCGGAAGGAGAGTCGATAGGACGACCCTCCTTCCGCAACAGGCACAATCGGCCATCCTTCCACAGCTTCGGGAACCGTCCAGACGTAAGGCACGCGTCGAACAGTTCCCGAAGCCGATCGCCCATCTCCCTCAGGGCGATTGTGAGGACCCGTCCCGGTATCCCGTCGGGACCCGGAGCGGTCCTCTTGCCCCGTAGGCGTGCGACCGCGATCTCCATCTCCGCCTCTGAAAGAGGCGGGATGGAGTCCGCTAAGTCCGCCTCGGGGAGGGATGGCGCCATCGTCGGAGGGTTGTGGAGGGGATTCCTGTCGGGGAAAAGCCCCCCCAACACCCTGTCTAGGAGCTCCGGCTCCAGGGACTCCGCGACTGGGGACGTCTGGCCCCGGAACTTATTCCGGGCAGCCTTGTATGGACGTCCCCATGGGTCCCTGTTGAGGCCCTCGAGGGTTTCACCCCAGGCCTCCGACTTCCGCCTTTCTATGGCCAGCTGTAGGTCCCACCGCGCATTGCGGTAGGCGCTGTACAGCTGGCCCTCAGCTGCCAGCTCCTCGGCTGACAGCTGCTCGTCCGTGCGGCCCCTGCGCCGCCTCCTGCAGCGGGTGTAGCGCCGCCGCGCCGCCGAGCAGGCGGCTCGGAGATCCGCGATCTCCGAGCTCCACCAGTACACCTGGCGGCGCTCAGGACGTCGCCGGGCCCTCGGCATGGCCGTGTCGCACACGGCCGTCACCGCCTCGCGGAAATGACCCGCCGCGACGTCCACGTCTGGGTGCGCGGGGCCAGCCTGCCACGCCTGCACTATAGCCGCCTCCTTTGCCAACTCGGCGTCGAGGCGACTAATGGTCCAGCGTGGGAAGGCCGCCCGCGCCACCCGCTGGGGCCCCCCTTGGCTGTCGGAGGTGGAGATCTCAAACCGTATATATTTGTGGTCCGAGAGAGTCTCCACCTCCGACAACACCCTCCAGGCCCGGACACGTGCTGCGACAGCTGGGGTGGCGAACGATACGTCCACCACGGACCCCCCACGCTGTCGCACGCAGGTGTGGACCGACCCTCTGTTGAGCAGGGTCAGTCCTGAGGCAACCGCCCACTCCCTGACAATCTCGCCACGGGAGTTAGTGGAGGGGTTGCCCCAATCCCGGGCCTTAGCGTTCAGGTCCCCCATAAGGAGGACCTGACGTGGCGCCTGACGTCTCACCGCCGCAGCCAAGAGGTCCACAAAGACCTCCAGCTCTGCAGCGGTTCTGTTGGGGGAGAAGTATGCGCCGACAATCGCATACTCTCCCCACCTGGCCACCACGTACCCCGAGCCCCTCTCCTCAACCAAGAGGGGGGAGGCACTTCCGGGCCGCCCCACAACAGCCACGGAGTCGTCCAAATCCCCAGCCCAGCAAGAATGTTGGGGGGGGACGTAGTACGGCTCCGCGGCTACCGCCACGTCTATCTGCCACTGCGCCAGGGACTGCATGAACAGATCTTGTGCCCGGGCGCAGTGGTTCAGATTCGTCTGAAGGAGGTTGTGATGTCCGACTTGATCCATCAATCAGACATCACAACCTCCCCACACGCCGCTTGGCGTGCTCCTTCTGGGGCGGCCTGGATTGTGGCAGCCGGGGCGGCCTGGGTCCGAGTGGCCTTCCCCTTCGTCCTAGGGGGAACGCAGCTGCGTCCCCCCATTATGTGCCCGGAGGGCCTCCCCGATTCGGCGCATATTGCACAGCGCGGGGTGGTCTTCCCGCAGCTGGCCGCCCGGTGACCTGCGTCTCCACATCGGAAACACAGGTCACCCCTGTCCGCCGCAGCGGGACACTGGGGGCGAGTGTGCCCCAGCCCCAAGCACTTGTAGCAGCGCATGGGGCGTTCCCCCAGTGCCACCACCTTCACCGAGCTCCACCCTATCAGTAACTTACCCTTTTGCAGCAACACTTTGGCTGCTGCAACCGGGAGGGTTACGAGGGTGGAGCCAGTCCCAGCCACGCCAGTGCGGATCTCTCCGACCTTGATCACCTGCGGGTCACATGCCCCCGCACGAGCGACCGCCGCCACCACCTTTTCTCTTGTGGTCGCGTCGTCCAGGTCCGTGATCCTCAGATCAGCGGTTTTGACGGGCCTGGTGACGGTGGCCACCTCCGTCACTATCCCGCGGAGCACTTCTGCGAGGCGATCCGCCTTTTCCGCGTTTTGGGAGCCAGGAATCTCCAGCTTCCTGGCTCCTGTCGCAGTCGAGCGGCAGCGGATCCGCTCGATCCCCAGCTCCAGCAGGTCAATCTTGTCCTGCGCCGTCTGGAGGACGGTGCCGTAGGTGACCCCCTTTTCCACGGCTTCGGGGCGCAACGATAGCACCACGACCGCGGACTTTGGGGGACTCTTCAGCACCGTCTTAGCTTTACCGGCAGGGGAGGCTGCCGGTTTAGCTGCAGGCAAACGAGCTGCTGGAGCTCCGACTGCAGGGGCACGAGCCGCAGGAGCACGGGCCACTGGGGGCTGGGCCGCACGGGCTCGGGCCACGGGGGCACGAACCGTGGGGGCACGGGCCGTGGAGGCACGAGCCGCGGGGGCTTGGGCCACAGGGGTACCAGGGGCTGGGACAGAGGAGGGAACGGAGGACTTCCCTTTCCCTTTCCCCTTGCCCTTTCCCACCACTTGCGCCCAGGTTTCCTTTTGGGGAACCTGGGCACTTGGAGTCCCCTTTGAGGTGGAGGGACCCGCAGTCACGGCCTGCTGGCGAGCCGGCTCAGCCCTTTTTGCCTCAGCCGCTGCCCGCTTGGCATCCGCTCTAAGTGGCGGGCGCACCGTCTGGGCTGGCAAGAGGCGGTCTTCGATCACCGCGAGTCGGGCATTAATCATTTGCCCGAGCGTGGCAGTCAAGGACCCCTTCAGCTCCTCAATCACATCTGCCCCCAGCGTGGTGGTGGGGGCAGCCGGTCTCTCAGCCGCAGCAGAGGCGGTGGCAGAGGCAGCGGCGGCAGCAGCGATGGTGGCGGCGGTTTCCGTCTTGGCTTCGGTGAAGCCAATACGTAACGCTTTCACCTCCGCCTTCAGCGACGCTATTTCCAGGCGCTGGCGGTTACTCACCGCCCTGAGCCGTTGCGTCTCCTCGACTTCGGTCCTCCCAGTTAAGGTGTCGACCACCTCTCCTAGGACCGACGCGGCTTTCTTGAGGCGACCAACAAACTCGCCTTTGAGGTTGCCAGACTTCCTGGCGACCTCCAAAACACCGGCAAGTTCCTCCCCCGCACGCGCCCTCAGCTCCTGAGCATTCAGGTCGTTTAGGTCGTCGATCAACGGGCGAGCATCGGAATCGGTTCCTGTGCTCAACCCGACGTCGCAAACCAGAGCGGCTGGAGACTTCCTGTACTTCCTGCCTTGCAGGACTACCTCCAACTCTCCGTCAACCGGAGCAGGCTTGAGGAAGGTTTCCCTGGAGGAGCTCGCCTGGGTGGCCTTCCTCCTGCCTCTCCTCGCCGTGCTGACTTTGGCAGCCGCCGTCTCTTCAGTCTCCGTGTCTGAGTCTAAATACCCAGGCACGAAGAATGAAGAGTGCGGCCGCTTCCGGCCAACACTTTCGTCTGCGGTGTCTACACCGCCCGACATCTCCATCTCGGAGAAGGAGTCGTCTGACTCCCTCGACCCTTCCAAAGAGGAAGCTCGGGAATGGCCCTGAGAAGGGCCTTTTGGTTGGCCCTGAGAAGGGCCTTTTGGTTGGCCCTGAGAAGGGCCTTTTGGTTGGCCCTGAGAAGGGCCTTTTAGTTGGCCCTGAGAAGGGCCTTTTGGTTGGCCCTGAGAAGGGCCTTTTGGTTGGCCCTGAGAAGGGCCTTTTGGTTGGCCCTGAGAAGGGCCTTTTATAAACTTCCCGAAGGAGTCTCGAGCCTGTTTAGGCATCACAACTTGGTCAGATGACGGCGTAGACATCGACGGCACAGTGCACTTTAGCCGAGCCCAGTCTGCCACTCCGTTACGGTGGTCAGAACTGGGTCGTTTCCAGGGAACACGACGAGGACGTAAGCACTGTGGGGGGTTCCCCAACCTAACCTAACCTAACCTAACCTAACCTAACCTAACCTAACTTAACCTAAAAAAAAAAGCCATTGGAAGTGATAACATTGGTAGGGTCATGACAAGTTACATTAAAAAAAAAAAAAAAAAAAAATTTGCCCGCTCTTACTCACATCATAAACTTTTCTTTAACATCTGCGTACTTTACTTTTCTTTAACATAAGTTCCAGTTCCTTCTCTCCCAAATGAATTCCGACCCACCTCTATTATTCTTGTCACGTCTATCTTCTTGGTCGGCAAGCTATGGCCTTTTTCTTCAACCGTTAAAGATCTAGGTATCTTCATTGACTCAAACCTGAATTGGACTCCATAAATCAAAGAAACCTCTCGTAAATTCTATGCTTCATTCCACTCTATTATTCGACTCAAAAACTTTCTCCCCGTGCAAAATTTAATTAGTGAACTCGCTTCTTATTCCAATACTCGATTACGCCGATGTCTGCTCCCTGGATCTAACTGAAGATCAGCTAAACAAACTCGATCGCTTACTTAATAACTGCATTCGTTTCATTTATGGTCTTAGAAAGTATGATCACGTCTCCGAATTCCGAGCCGAGCTTAAATGGCTCCCAATCCGTGAGCGACGTAATCTACGAATTCTCTGCCTTCTTTTTTCTGTCTTGAAAGACCCAAATGCTCCTCCTTACCTGAAAAACAAGTTTACCTACCTATCAGACACACACGAAAAACAACTCCGCTCTTCAAATACCCTTATACTCGCAACTCCACGACATACAACATCTTTCCTAGACAACTCCTTTCAAGTCACAGCAGTACACCTTTGGAACTCGTTACCAGATGAGATTCAGAGGTGTAACGTAAAGGACAGTTTTAAACGCCAGGTAAAAGAACATTTACTAAAGTCTCTAAACTTGATATAGCTGAATATAGGAATATGTATTTATTTATTATTATGTAGTATATCTATATTAGTATTAACATTACCGGTTATTTGAGTCAGTATTTTATTATATTCATAAAATTATATGTATATACTGCCTTGTATCTTAATAATTAATACTTTAAGTATATTATTTATATTTACTATGATCTACAATTTTGCTCATATCCGTTTGTGCACGCCTAATCTACTTCCTTTTCTTCACACCTTGGTTGACTGGTAGAAAATGCTGTTAGCATTAAGTCCACCTTTGTACACATTTTGTGCATAAAGAATTAAATAATAAATAAGTAAGCCAGATCATAATAATCCATCAATAAGTTCACCACAATAGCCGATATTTTTACCTTCATATTATACAAAATAGTTATATCAATATGCCAACATGTAAGAAAGAAATATGTAAAACACGGTCAAATTGTCTCTGGTCCTCGCGTAAATGCAAACCATCGACGTCAGGTCCAGGGATAGTGTGACCGTGTTATAGTTATCTTTGTATTCAAAAAGGCCTCTTGGTGTTAGTTTCGGCCCACCAATGACTCACAAAATGGAAATGGATAAGAAAATAATATTATATTATAATAATATGGTTAATAAATCATCGACAGCCTGAAGACGCCCACTGCTACACTGCTGGCTCCCACAGAGAGCGCTTTTGGGCGACTGCGCGGCTTTGGCATAAATCGTCTCTGGTCTAAACAAAAACAAATCTTATGATAATAATAATTATTATAATAATTTACTTTTATATTTAATTAATGAGAAAAATGAGAATGATTATTAAACAAAAATAAGGAGCAAAGCGATTTCAAAATTTCAAGAAAACGACGACATAGGTAGGTATAGTTACGACAACGTTCACCCTTCGACGGCTAGAGCAAAAGTGGGCGCAGCCACGGGGTCACATCCCACCCCACAAGGGGGGAACCGTAATAATCAAAACGAAATTCTAATTTCTAATTTAAAGATGTCAGAAAGCTAAGAAAAGATATAATTAAATAATGATATATTCAACAGTGGTGCTATCCACACCCTACAATTAAAATTTCCTCTGTTAGCTAACGTATACTTAACACATCACCAGTAATTAGCTGCCTCATTAGTAATTAACGTACCAATCGAACGCTGTGATTTACTCGTGGCACGGTTCACTCTCACTCCGGTCCGGTGTCCGGTCAATATAATGTACGTTGGCTTGTTATGTTAGTCCCTTCAACGGAACCTTTCTGCCACAGGGTGATCTTACTGCCTACAAACCTACATTATACATTATACATACTGCCTACTAATTACATGCAATAGCAATCGCAATCATTATTTGTATCCTTGTTTTTGCTTAGAATTTATTACCAGAGAAATAATTATGTACGCACACGCATACTTCGTTACATTAGATATTAATTATGTTGCTAAATCACGCAGGTTTCATAATAAGCGCTTCCTTCTCAGATATTCTGCATTCTCTCTCTTATAACAAGAAGAGAGTGAGCGTGCAGAGGCTATGCTTATGCGTGAGTGTGAGCGGGTGTGTGTGTGTGTAGGTCGCTAGCGGGCAGTAGTGTGCGCGTCCAGTTGCGCATCCTGCGCGGGTGCGGGTTCTACCGCGCGCGCGGCCCCCTGCACGCCGCGCACCGCGCGCTCACGCTCGCGCTCACCTCACTCTACCTCGCGCAGGAGTGCCTCTACGCCTACCAGGTACACCGACACCGCAGTACGCCGACACAGAATATTGTTCTGTAATCACTTCGGCCAGTGACGCGTGCGTCGGTTGCAGGAGCGCGCCGACATGGACAAGCTGGCGCGCGTCATGTTCCTGCTGCTGTGTCACGTGACCTCGCTCGGGAAGCAACTCGTGTTCTACGTGGACGCGGACCGCATCGATCGGATGATCGGCAGCCTCGATGGTGAGACCTCAAGATTATATCATTTTCTTCTCTGAACGCATGTTCAAAATTACTTCTATATTTTTTTACTATGCAAGCGGCCAGGTGCGGTATAGCATGTGCCAGGATATAGAGCGCTCTCCTGACAGGATGAGTTGTATGACCGGTATGTCCTGGGCGCAGCGCCCCTGTACAACAGGTTGCGCTGGCGGCGCCTCCTGGAACAGACGTCGCGGCGCGCGCGCTTGCTGGCGCGGGTGTACCCGGGTGCAGCGGTGGTGACGTGCGCGCTGTGGGCCGTGTTCCCCGTGCTGCACCGCGCGCGCCGCCGCCCCGTGCACTTCCCCTTCTGGCTCGGGTTCAACTACTCGCACGACTACAAGTGAGTCGCGAGCCCACACACTCACACACACGCACACACGGACACACGCACGCACACACACACACACGGACACACGCACACACGCACACACACACGCACACACACACGCACACACACACACACGCACACACGCACACACACACACACACACACACACACACACACACACACACACACACACACACACACCCGCACATCACGAGCTGTAATAACATACTATCGCTACCAAAACAGATCGCTGGAAGCGGATATGGACCATCAATTTATGAACACAAGCATTGTAGAAGCATCTTGTTATGTACTTGGGTTCACCCATACTAGTTAGTTATTTCAAAATGAAACTAGATGGCAGCACAGGAAAAATTAGCACGCGGTGGCGATATTTTCCTGCATGTTGATGTCTGTAAGAACCATATATTAATAAATGCCGAGAATGTTGGGGAAATTCAACACGGTGTTATTATTTCGACACAATCCTTGAAGAGTACCTCGCTCGAGCCAAGCGAACTCTAGCCTTCGCGCAGAGTATCGTACAAATGGTCCTTCAGAGGTCGGATTCGTAATTCTTCTACGGAACTGCAGATTTTAGTCTACGGTGCTTGCGGACAGTGGATCGCTGTCGCAAACGCAAGCCGGCACGGAGTGCGGTCGTGACCGTGCGGTATTGTACGCCATTGCAGTGCAGTGCGGAACACAAGTTGTTCTTCAATACAGTGCGAACGGTGATACAGTGTTGTGCGGATCATCACGCTTGAACTCTGGGACAACCCCTCGTGACAACGGGAGTTGTCAGGCAGGCGAAGGTGACGCTGAGACCCAGCAAAAAGGTAGACGGTGCCGGGAGTGACGCTGTCTATACGTCGGAGCTGAGACCCAGTTACGACGTCACGCTAAGGCAAGGGTGCCTAGCGTGAAGGAACATCAAAGGATTGGATCATCAATTCATCATCACAGTGAGTGAAAATAAAATCGTGAGTACTTTGAATTGTTGTTTAAAAGTGAACTTTATTCTCAAGAAAATATTAACTTTAAAAAATTTAGTTGTGTGTGCATGTTAAATTTAAGACTTAGAATAGTTTGCCCAAAAGTGGAACTACGGGGAACCTACGGCCAATTTCTGTCAGAATTTATTGCGACAAGGTTCCAAACACTTGTAAAATTTTACGATTCATACTATACGGGACTTAGAAAAATTCTTACGATTTTATACTATAAGGGACTTAGAAAAATTCTGTTAAAAATCGAACTTGTAATATTGAACTTTGTGTGGTTGCTAGGGTATGATACTTCGGAAAACCTATGTTTTATGTTAAAAGGTAGTGTGTCAAGGTTCTACACACTTGTAATTTATTTCAGATAGTTGTATTGTGTAATAGATTGTTGAACCTTTAAAGTTTGAATAATGGAATCGTCAGTTCATACAGAAGCCAATGTTAAGGCAATTATTAACTGTCAGGAAGAATTGTATAACCGAATTGTAAAACATAAAACTAACTTTAAAAAGAGCTCCAAGTCCCGCATTTCGAAAGAATATTTAGATAGTAGATTGGAATTGTTAGAACAAGTATGGGTTGAATTTCGTTCAGGTCATAGTGAGTTGATGCGTTCAACAACCTCGAGTAAAAGTATTCAAGATACAAAGTACTTTAAAAATGATATGTTCGATCAAGGGGAAGAAATTTACTTAGATTACAAATGCGAACTTAAGACAGCGCTGGCAGCCATAAAAATAAGTGTTAGCCCAGCAGGCCCATCTGAACCGATGTTAGCAAAATCCAGTAGTAATGTCAATTTGCCTAAAGTAAATATTCCGAAATTTTCCGGGAGGTACTCTGAATGGAATACCTTTCGAGATCTTTTTAATTCACTGGTACACAACAATGTAGACCTGGATAATGTTCAGAAATTGTTGTACTTAAAAGGGTACCTCACGGGAGAAGCAGAGCAGCTTCTGAGCAATATTCCCATAACTGAAGCTAACTATACTAGATGTTGGGCACTATTAGAAGAGCGTTACAACAATAAATCGCATATTTGTCACCAAGTATTGCATAGATTACTCAACCAACATCATTTAAAGGTTGAGTCAGCTAAAGGGCTGAAGGATATTGTAGACACAACAAACGATTGCTTGGCCACCCTCTCTAATTTAAAAATTGATGTAAAGAGTTGGGATGTGCTGATTATCCATATCTTGACGTCTAAGTTGGACTCAGAAACTCGTCGTCAATGGGAGTTTAGCGTAACGAATAATAATTCAGCAAACGAACTACCCACATACGAACAATTCACTCAGTTTCTGACAAAAAGATATCGCGCTATCGAGTTTCTGGACACCAAACTGACAACGTCAGGATTTAGAGGCCAAGACAATTATAATAGCAATAAAGTAAAATCACTTCATATTACTCACGTTTCATGTATCTTTTGCAAGGAGGGTCACAAGTTGACGCAATGTAAAGATTTCCAAAAGGGAACAGTCGAAGCTCGACGCAAGTTTGTACTCGACAATAATGTATGCTTTAACTGCATGGGTAGCAATCATTCAGCTAAAGAGTGCCGTACTAAATTAAAGTGTCGAATTTGTAGGAGGAATCATCATTCACTACTGCATCCCAATGGCCCTCAATCAGCTAACGTCAGCAACGGTGAGTGTGTTGCCACTTCATCAGAAGGTGCCACAAGCACATCTTTGAGTGCTAATGCAACTTCACTTATGGTCTCTTGTTTTGCGACAGGCAAGACACAGCAGCAAGTTTTACTTGCCACTGCACTTGTCAAGGCCACGTCGAAAACTGGAGAAGGTTATAATATAAGAGCGCTCCTAGACCAGGGGTCGCAGGCGTCTTTCGTCACTGAGTCTACAGCTCAGTATTTAGGTTTAAAGAAAACCACAACATCAGACCAGATTACAGGTCTAGGTGGAGACAAAAGTGTCGTGTCCAAGGCAATGGTGAATATTGAAATTCAATCCAGAGCAGACCCAAAGGTAAAAATCATGGTGAAGGCGCACGTACTTAAGAGCATAACATCTCTTCTTCCGTCGAGAAGAATTGAAGCCATAGAATGGCAGGAGCTCAGCGAGTTGGTGTTAGCCGATCCAGATTATTACACTCCCAATAGAATTGACATTCTATTAGGCGCGGAAGTGTACAGTCGTATACTTCAGGATGGTGTGAAGCGAGGTCCTCTTGGTTCAATAATTGCACAAAAAACCAGATTTGGATGGATTTTATCTGGTGTAGTGAACGCAACCACAGAGTCTTCTCACATCAACGTAATGCACTGTTGTTTAAATGACAATGCAATGCTCAAACGATTTTGGGAATTGGAATCAGATGTACAAAAACCAAAGGAATCGATGTACACTGAAGAAGAAAAACGCTGTGAGCAACATTTCACGGAAACCACTCACAGGGACGAATATGGTAGGTACATCGTACATCTTCCGTTTAAGAATGGATGTCCTGAAGTGACAGCTTCACGAGCGATAGCTGAAAAACGTTTAAAGTCGTTAGAATACAAGCTAAACAAAGACGAAACGTTAAAGGCTCAATACAAACAAGTGATCAATGAATATGTAGCTCTAGGTCACATGGAAGTAGTGCCAGAGACAGAAGTTGATAATCCGAAGGCTATATACTTACCCCATCATGCCGTGGTGAGAAACGATAAGGAAACCACGAAGGTCCGAGTTGTTTTTGACGCGTCCTGTAAAGGAAGAAATGATCTATCACTCAATGATCAATTATTAGTTGGACCTACCTTACAACCAGAGCTTAGGCATATCGTCATGCAGTGGAGGTCTTCGCCAATCTGCATGTCAGCTGACATCGTCAAGATGTATCGGCAGGTTAAAACTGGAAAAGAAGATTCTGATTACCAACGGATTCTTTGGAAGGAAGATAACTCTGAGTTGAAACATTATCGACTTACCCGAGTCACTTTCGGAACATCTTGCGCTCCATATTTGGCAGTCAAGGCCCTGCAACAAGTGGCGGTGGATCACGGAGCAGAGTATCCTTGTGTTGCTGAAAGAGTACTTAAAGACTTTTACGTTGATGATTTAATGACAGGAGTTCAAACATGTGAAGAGGGAACGGAAGTGTTTAGATCAATGACTGAACTACTAAGCAAAGCTGGGTTTGAACTTCAAAAATGGAACAGCAATAGCGATGATTTAGTAAAAATAATGAATGGAGACCACGACGAAAAGGATGTGACTAAGGATTTAAACATAAAAGAAGACGAGCTAGTTAAAATAATGGGACTTACCTGGAACCGTAGTGATGACACCTTCCGCTACGTGTTGAACCTCCCGGCGTTGCAGCAACCTGTAACAAAAAGAAAAATTATTTCAGATATATCGCGTCTTTACGACCCACTAGGTTGGGTCGGACCAAGCATTATAGTAGCTAAAACGATGATTCAGAAGCTTTGGTTAGCAGGGTTGGATTGGGACGAAGTTGCCCCAGACAACATATTAAAGGAATGGCTAACTTACCGCGACGAACAGTTGAAGCTAAGTGAAATTCGCATACCAAGATGGGTTGGCACTAAAGCAGATGACGTCCATGTTGAGTTGCACGGTTTCTGCGATGCATCTAAGGTGGCGTACGCGGCGGCTGTATACATCCGTGTGCTTGACTCCGATAGGAAGGTTAAAGTGTCCTTAGTTACTGCTAGGACGAAAGTGGCGCCTGTAAAACAAGTGTCCATCCCTCGGTTAGAATTATGCGGTGCCGTGCTTCTAAGCAAATTGATTCTTGAAGTCGCAAAGGTCATGAACATAGATAAGAAGAATCTTCATGCTTGGACAGACTCTACTGTCGTCCTTGCATGGATTAACAGCCATCCAAGCAGGTGGAATGTTTTCGTGGCTAATCGAGTCTCAGACATTCTAACCAATTTAGAGCCAGAGAACTGGGCTCACGTGACTTCCAAACATAATCCCGCAGATTGCGCGTCACGAGGTTTGCGCCCATCCGAGTTGGTTGACAATAAGTTATGGTTTCATGGTCCAGAATTCTTGTCTCGTGAATCAATCACTTACCTGAAACCAAAAGATACACAAACTGATTTGGAAGCAGTCAAGGTTAGAGTGCATTGTGCGACTGAAAATCACTCGGAATGGGATAAATTTTCATCGCTAACAAAAACCATAAGAGTCGTGGCGTACTGCAAGCGATTTATGAACAATTCTAAGAAGAAAGCCGGAAAAGATAAAGCTACAGGCTATCTAACAGCAAAGGAATTAGCGGAAGCGTTAGACATTTGTATTAAACAGTGTCAAAACATTCATTTTAGAGAAGAAATAGAAGTGATAAAAAAGAAAAAAGACTTACCTAGAAGCAGCAAACTTCGGTCGTTGAATCCGTTTCTCGACGACGACGGTTTATTAAGAGTGGGTGGAAGATTGAGTCAGTCAGCATTGAGTTTTGATAGAAAGCATCCAATCTTGATTCCGAAACAGTCCCACTTAACAAACCTTATTATATCGGACGCTCACAATAAAACACTTCATGGTGGACCCCAGTTGACTTTGACATATCTTCACTCCAAATACTGGGTGCTATGTGCAAAGCAATTGGTGAAATCGCACTATCGAAAATGTGTCACGTGCATGAAGAATGCAGCTGCTCCTAAAACACCCATGATGGGTCAACTACCAGCTGCTCGGGCGACACCAACGCGACCATTTAACCACAGCGGAGTTGATTACGCTGGGCCAATCCAGATTCGGACTTCGAGAGGTAGAGGTCATAAGTCCTATAAAGGATATATTTGTATATTTGTTTGTATGGCGACACGAGCCATGCATTTAGAAGCCGTAAGCGACTTGACGTCCGAAGGGTTTCTACAAGCATTTAAACGTTTTGTAGCAAGGCGTGGCTATTGTTCGCAAATGTGGAGCGACAATGGGACTAATTTTGTTGGAGCTGCAACTGAACTACAAAAATGTAACAAGGCTGAACAAAAATTAGTAGTTCAAGAAATCGCGTCGTCACTGGCATCTAACGGCTGCGAATGGCATTTCATACCACCTCATTCTCCTAACTTTGGAGGGTTGTGGGAGGCCGGCGTTAAATCGGTGAAATACCACTTAAAGCGAGTTGTTGGCAGTACCACACTGACATACGAAGAGATGGCCACTGTTTTAGCCCAGGTGGAAGCATGCCTTAATTCTCGTCCTATGTCGGTCATCGCTGACGAGCCTGAAAATTTCACTGTGCTAACACCCGGACACTTTCTCATTGGTGAGCCGCCTGTAACAGCACCTGATCACAACTTTGAGCTTGTGAATGTGAGTTCTCTGAGAAGATGGCAGCATACTCAACGAATGATGCAATCGTTTTGGCGAAAGTGGTCGCAAGAATATTTGAATTTGAAGTTCTTGCAGCGATATAAGTGGTCAGATCAAACGTTTCAGCCTAAAATCGGTGATGTGGTAGTAGTGAAAGAGGATAATATACCTCCTTCTCGTTGGCTGTATGGCAGAATCATTGCTACTCATCCTGGTGTCGACAATGTAACAAGAGTCGTCACATTGAAAACTAAAAACGGTTCTCTTAAAAGACCCGTTTCCAAATTGTGTTTTTTACCTATAATTACAGATTAGTTGTATTGTAGTCATGTAACATTGCATCGCCGAATGCGATCAATCTTAGGTTAACTTATGTAGTTCATTAGGTACTTGGGTAGTACCTACCTGTTATTTTAAGTTCTTATAATTAGTGCTACTTAAGTTTGTTTTATTGTACTTTTTGGATATTTTTGTAATAGAGTTTGTCACCTATGCCCATGGTGGGCGATGTTTGAAAAAGGACAAGGTTCAGCTTGTCCTTGGTGGGCGATATGTAGAAGCATCTTGTTATGTACTTGGGTTCACCCATACTAGTTAGTTATTTCAAAATGAAACTAGATGGCAGCACAGGAAAAATTAGCACGCGGTGGCGATATTTTCCTGCATGTTGATGTCTGTAAGAACCATATATTAATAAATGCCGAGAATGTTGGGGAAATTTAACACGGTGTTATTATTTCGACACAATCCTTGAAGAGTACCTCGCTCGAGCCAAACGAACTCTAGCCTTCGCGCAGAGTATCGTACAAGCATCGTTGTGTTAGAAGCAGCAGTCATTTATACCACTTTATAGTTTTAGTTACAGTTGTCACCAGTCATTTGGAAAATATATTAGCGTTAGTATCTTAAAGGTTATGCATTCCATTCCCTTGCACGAGCCGAAGCTAACTACAATAATGATTTTTCAGATTTTGGATTGTGCTGTTGTACTCGTACTATGTGACCACGCTGGTAGGTATTGCGAATACCACCATGGACGCCTTCATTGCTACGATCTTAAATCAGTCCAAAACGCAGCTGAGAATTTTGAGGTGAGTGATAATCGCTTGTGACATCACATCGATAGATGTTTCTTGATATCCAAAGACATTCTCAAACGCTACGATAGACCTTTGCCGGCCCAAAAAAAAATCGGATTTTACTGATTTTGTTGAAGGATTAATGTATGTGACGGTAAAGTCGTCCCCATTCCATATAATTAATCCTTTTCTCCTATCTTATTCTTCAACTTTTTTTACCTATGCACATGGTTAAGGTTTAAAACTAATGGCCATGTGAAGCTGGAGGTCAGCTATTAAGCTATACTGCAAATAAGTATCAACTAAGTAAGTCCGGCGACGTGCAGGTGGAGCCTCGCGGAGGTCCCGGAGCGCGCGCGCGCGGCGCGGCGGCCGGGCGAGCCGCGCGAGCGCGCGCTGCACCGGCAGCTGCGGGACTGTCTCACTCACTACTCCCTTATCTGCCAGTAAGTTCACCATCAACTATGCAGGAAATAGCTTTCTCTAGCATTTGTGGTAAACCCCAATTCTGTCATCCCGCTAATAACCAAATTGTAAACACTAATGCACACCGTCAAACTTTAAATACGTTAAAAAATAATTAATAATATGATACTCTCGATGGAGGGGCGCCACTGAGCTCCAAACAAGTTTACGTCCGTACGATTAATTGTTTTTTGATAGTAAAAACTTATCTTTATTTGTGAAAAAGTGAAGAATCAAAGCATAAAATCGCAGTGTATCGGTGTAATATGAAGTTCTGCAAGAATAGTTGGTGAAGAGTGTTTATTTCACGTAAATAAATACCAACGGGCAGTGGAAGTTTAAACCTGATATAAACCTGATTTAGGTCAAATTATCGTGAAAATCAATAGAAAAAGACGCCACAGCTATTTAAAATACAATATTATGCGCAGTGAGTACCAAAAAAATGAGTGAATATATAAATGTGGTGTTGAAATAACCTAAAATTTGGAAAAGGTTAACAGTAAACAGTAACAGTTTTGAAACAACAACACATACAGTGCGCCATCTATGCGTGGGTTTTGAAACTATCTTGAGTATTAGAGGTGGATAAGCATCACTCAAGTTACAATATTAATTTTGAAATAGTAACACATACAGTGCGCCATCTATGAGTGACATTCCAAATTATCTTGAATATTACATTGACACCAAGTTCATAAATCATCAAATTATCCGCTTCAAAGAGAACTCCGGGAATAGTACTCGCTAGAGGGCAATAAATTCAAGATGGAGATGGAAAATATATTGAAACTTCTAAACGAGATTAAAATAAATATGGATAAACAGAATTAAAAAATGGAAAATATGGAAGAAAATATAAAAATATCAATAAATACAAATATAAATGAAAAATTTATAGAATTGGAAAAGAAAAATTTATTTTTAGAGAAAAAAGTTGAAGAACAAGGAAATCGTATAGACTTTTTAGAAAAAGAGTCGAGAAAGAAAAACATTTTATTTTTTGGTGTAGAGGAGAAAGAAAATAGCCGCACAGAACTAGAGGAAATTATTCTGAATATAATAACTAACTATATGAAGGTCGACTGTACTAGGTCGGATATAGATACCCTGTACAGAATAGGAAGAAAAACCGAAAAAATAAGACCTATAAAAATAACTATGCTTAAAATGAATACAAAAATACAATTACTAAGAAATAAAAACAGACTATCTAGTACATCATATTACATTCAAGAAGACTACCCTAAGAAAATTCTAGAAAAGAGAGGTATATTAAAGCAGGAAGTACAGAAAATAAGGGAACAAGGCAGGAATGCTGTTATCAAATATGATAAAATTATTATATTAGAAAACAAAGCTCGGAACAGCCGTTCTTTACAAAAACGACCCCTGTCACAATCACTTGACTGTGCTAGAGGATTTGAACCAAGTACTAGTGGAAGCTTTAAACCTACAGTGAAGAAAAACAAGACTATGGAGTCATATATGACCACCAAAAAACCCTCTACATCATCAGCTCAAAATGTAACAAATAATTTAAACAAACAACAATTATAGCAACCAATCTTAGCCCCTCACACTCTCCCAGTACTGCTGGTCCCAGCGGGAGAGAACGACCATAACCCTCAGTCCTTGGAGGAAATAGTCCCAATACGAAAAGAAGAAACGCAGATTCTGAAAATATGCACTTACAATGTCAGAACTTTATCAACAAATGAGAAGCTACTCGAATTGACTTACGCTCTAAAACATATAAAATATGACATTATAGGGTTGGCCGAAGTACGTAGATTGGGATGCCATATAGAAGAGCATGAGGAATTCATACTATGCTGTATGGGTGAAACAGCGGGTCGATATGGAGTAGGTTTCATCATCAAAAAGTACTTGAAAAATAATATAGTAAAATTTACTGGCTTTTCCGAGAGAGTCGCAATGCTAGAGTTACAAATAGGAAGAACACAATTATCAATCATACAAGTATATGCACCTACTGAGCAAGCGGAAGACATAGTGTTAACACACTTTTATGATACCCTCAGAAAAGCCTTAGAAATTTCAAAGAAGACAGTCATAGTAATAGGAGATTTTAATGCGAAAATAGGCCAACCAAAGACAGGAGAGGAAGAAGTACTAGGAAGGTTTGGTTTTGGTAATAGAAATAAAAGGGGACAGACTCTAATACAATTCGCACAAGAACAAAAACTTGCCATTATAAACACATTTTTTAAGAAAAAAAAACAAGGAACGATGGACTTGGATTTCACCTAACAATAAAGTAAAAAACGAAATTGATTTTATAATGACTAACTCACCAAAACAGTTTATCAATATTGAAGTTTTAAGCAACATACAGTTCCCTTCTGACCACAGATTAGTTAGAAGCTTTTTTGAAGTACAAGAAAGGAAAAAAAGTAGAACGAACTACAATACAATTGTAAAAACCCTATCAACAAACGAAGAAGTAGAAAGATGTAAAAAATATATGGAAGAAAATAAGGAAGAATCCCTCACGCTTAAAGATGTAGATACAAGCCAAACATACTATAACAGATTAGAGAAAATCATAAAAGATGGATACTACAAAGCAAACCAAAATTTAAAAAATAAGAAAAAGGAAATATTGAGCGAAAACTCCAAAAAACTAATTGCAAAAAGACAAGAACTTTTAAGTATCAAAAATAAAACACAGCAAATTAAAAAAGAGATAAGTCGAATATTCAAAGAAACAAATAAGGCTATTAGCAAAGATTATGAAGCACATAGAGCAGCAACAATCGAATATTATCTAGAGACGAAAGGAAGCACAAAAAAAGCATTTAAAGAACTACAGTCGCATAAAATATGGATTCCTAGCTTGCGATCTGGCGCTGCAGATTTAATCAAAGACAGGAAAGGTATTTTGAATGTGGCTACAACATATTACAAAGATCTGTACAGTGAATTAAGAGCGAACAATGAAAATAAAGAAGACAAAGAAATGAGTAGAGAGCAGATTGAACCACACGAAATCAGAGTAATAGATGAGATAGAAATAATTAAACATATACAAAAATTAAAAAGCGAAAAAAGTCCAGGCCCAGATGGAATATCTAATGACATACTAAAGAAACTAGCTCCCAAACTAGTCCACCCATTGGCGCACTTATATAATTTAGTAATAAGGACTGGAGAGGTACCTCAACAGTGGAACGAGTCAAGCATAATTCTGTTATACAAAAAAGGAGACCCACATGATATATCCAACTATAGACCTATTAGTCTGCTATCTTCCATCTACAAACTATTTACATCAATTTTACAAACTCGGATTGGGCCAACAATCGATAAAAACCAGCCCTTAGAACAAGCAGGCTTTCGCTCCGGTTATGCCACTGTAGATCATATTCAAACTGTAGAGCAAATCATACAAAGATATAAAGAATACAACTCTCCGTTGTACCTGGCTTATATCGATTATACCAAAGCGTTCGATAGTATATCGCACGACTCTATATGGAATGCTCTTGAAGCAAATAAAATAGATACAACTTACATAAATATTTTAAAGAATATATACAAGAACAGTGTAAGTAGAGTAAAATTAGAGAGGAAAGCATAATAAACATCAGAAGGGGGGTACGTCAAGGTGACCCTATATCACCGAAACTTTTTCTATCAGTGTTAGAAAATATAATAAATAAAATAGATTGGAAAAAGGAAGGGATTAAGATCTCAGGGAAATACTTAAGTCATTTACGGTTTGCGGACGATATAATCTTATTTTCTGTGAGCAGTGCTCGCCTGTCATCTATGATAAATATACTAAATGAAGAAAGTAAAAAAGTTGGACTGCAAATGAACTTAGAAAAAACGAAAATAATGACAAACAGCAAAAAATATCCTATTTACATAAATACGATACAGTTAGAGTATGTCGACACCTATATCTACGTGGGAAAACAAATTTCATTCCACAAGGATAATAATCTGGAAGAAGTTGAAAGAAGGATTGGATTGACATGGAAAAAATTCTGGGCTCTACGAGAAATATTAAAAGGTAAATTTCCACTATATACGAAGAAAAAAGTCGTCGATAAGTGTCTTCTACCATGCCTCACCTACGGTTGTCAAACATGGACATTTACAAAAATAGTTAGAAACAAAATTAATGTCTGCCAAAGAAACATTGAAAGAAGCATATTAAATATTAAAAGAGCAGACAAAATTAGAAATGAGACAATAAGAAACAAAACAAAGATAACGGATGCGCTACAATTCGCATTAAGGTTGAAATGGAAATGGGCTGGACATATGGCTCGTATGGACGATAACAGGTGGACTATAGAAAGCATAAAATGGATAGGCCCAGCAGGTAGAAAGAGAAAAAAGGGAAGACCAAAAATGAGATGGGAGGACGACATAATAAAGCTGGCAGGAAATGACTGGATGAGCAAGGCTCGAGACAGAGAACAATGGAAAGGACTTGAGGAGGCCTTTACCCAGTGAGGGGACTTTGGCATAGCAACATTAGTAAATAAAATAAATACTTAATTAAAAAGAAATCACAGAGAAAAGAAGAAGAGAAATTTGTATATTTAATTAATTCAATTGCAATTAATGTAATACTGTATGAAATCCTTTTGTTTTGTAAGTTGCTGAAGTAAATAAAAGGCTTATTATTATTATTATTATATAATATGATATTAATCTTTAGGGGCGTCAAAACTTTGCAAGATATATTCGGCTGGGCAATATTAGTGCAGTTTGGCATCGGGGGCTGGATCTTGTGCATGGCTGCTTACCAAATCGTCAGTGTAAGTAACTTTCTTATGACAATCATCTGGAAACAGTACGAGAGTCTTAGTATTTTAAATGATGTTCTTAATATTTTTTCTTGGTACAGCTGAGCGTTCTGAGCATCGAGTTTGCATCGATGACCCTATTCATCTGCTGCATCCTGACGGAGCTGTTCTTGTACTGCTTCTACGGGAACGAGGTCGCAGTGGAGGTGAGTATGTATCTGGGTGTGTGTGTGTGTGTGTGTACAGTGTAATGTGACGGGCGGCGCGGGTGCGGGTGTGTGTGCAGAGCGGGCGCGTGGTGGAGGCGGTGTACTGCATGCGGTGGGAGGGGTGCCCGGCGAGCTTCCGGCGCGCGCTGCTCGTGCTGATGGAGCGCGCGCGCCGCCCGCTCGCGCCGCGCGCCGGCCTCGTCGTGCCGCTCTCTCTCAACACATTTCTAAAGGTATGTTATAGTGTGATCAAACTCAATGGCAGCTGTAAAGTCAGCGCAAAACACTGCGCAGTAGCAAAAATAAGATGCGGTGTGTCGCGGGCCGAGGAAGGCAGTGTACGCAGCGTTGGGCGGGGCTCTTCACAGCACACAGCAGTGCACTTCACAACCATCATTGAGTTTTTTTCACAATCTACTATTTGTAACTCTTTTATATACATACTTCGCTGTAAAACTTCTACCTCTTTTTCGTGGTTAGTGCTCCCAGATTCCATCTCACTTATTGGAATCAATAGATAGCTGATTTTATTTATCAGTGGTATTTCTATTTTCATAATATCGGCTCTCACGTTTACATTATTGGAATGCTGTTTCATAGTTTTGGTAGGCGTCTGCTAAACTACCTTTTTTACGTTAATAATAATAATAATATAGGTGAATATACCTACTTGAAACTTTCCATTATGTTACAGATTATAAAATCGTCGTACACGTTCTACGCAGTGTTGCGACAAACAAAGTAGTGTTTCACCAGTAGGCCCCCATCCGTCACTTGTCTTGCCGGCTGAGCGGCGCACGGTCGATAGCGGTCTGTTGTGTCTACCAAATTGCCTCTCAATAAATCAATAATATATTAGAGTATTACACATATAATTTGATTACATTATTTGAGCTAAAAACATATTAAACTAACGGAGATAGTGTAGATGGAATTACTATTATGAACGATTTATAATGTCGTAAAAAATGAACTAAATAAATATTAAAAATTTACAAGTTAATTACGTTTTATTTTAGTAAGTAAGTTTTAAGTTTTGTTGTATTGAAGATTAAAGTTAATATTGTAAAGTAACGCGTATTTTATCATAATAGTATAAAAGAACAAAGGTATCGCGATCTGGTAGTTTGGGCACACCTTCCATATAATTATTATCGACCACCTTATTAACTTATCAGTCATATCCTATAAATCATCGTTCTAGAAGTTTTCAATTAGTTATTATTAAGGCTGCAGAAGTTTGATTAAGAAGTTTTTTAATACTAATATAATAGCGGTGAATTGTTTATGGAAAATTATGGAGGTTATCACAAAATTGCGTGGACTTAGGATTTATAGGTAAATATAGATTTTTAGCCAGCTGTAGTGTTCAGTGGCCGGGGAGATTCAGATCGTCCGATACCTGTGGGCAGCGGTCGCTGGCTGCATCGTGCACGGACGCGGAGTAGATAGCGCTCGGCGGTCTAACTTTGCTTCACTCGCCCGCGCAGGTTACTGCCGAGATAAGCGCTCCACGTAGACAACTCGCCCCGTAACAACGGCTCACGTAGTGCTACGACGTAGACCTGCTACGCGCCCGCTTCTAACGTACAACTCTTGGCTTTTATCATTTTTATCACGATTGAAAAACCACGCCGGTACGTTTTGGCTGTGATATATTCACTGTCATATAAGAATAAGAATAAGAATAAGAATAAGAATAAGAATAAGAATAAGAATAAGAATAAGAATAAGAATAAGAATAAGAATAAGAATAAGAATAAGAATAAGAATAAGAATAAGAATAAGAATAAGAATAAGAATAAGAATAAGAATAAGAATAAGAATAAGAATAAGAATAAGAATAAGAATAAGAATAAGAATAAGAATAAGAATAAGAATAAGAATAAGAATAAGAATAAGAATAAGAATAAGAATAAGAATAAGAATAAGAATAAGAATAAGAATAAGAATAAGAATAAGAATAAGAATAAGAATAAGAATAAGAATAAGAATAAGAATAAGAATAAGAATAAGAATAAGAATAAGAATAAGAATAAGAATAAGAATAAGAATAAGAATAAGAATAAGAATAAGAATAAGAATAAGAATAAGAATAAGAATAAGAATAAGAATAAGAATAAGAATAAGAATAAGAATAAGAATAAGAATAAGAATAAGAATAAGAATAAGAATAAGAATAAGAATAAGAATAAGAATAAGAATAAGAATAAGAATAAGAATAAGAATAAGAATAAGAATAAGAATAAGAATAAGAATAAGAATAAGAATAAGAATAAGAATAAGAATAAGAATAAGAATAAGAATAAGAATAAGAATAAGAATAAGAATAAGAATAAGAATAAGAATAAGAATAAGAATAAGAATAAGAATAAGAATAAGAATAAGAATAAGAATAAGAATAAGAATAAGAATAAGAATAAGAATAAGAATAAGAATAAGAATAAGAATAAGAATAAGAATAAGAATAAGAATAAGAATAAGAATAAGAATAAGAATAAGAATAAGAATAAGAATAAGAATAAGAATAAGAATAAGAATAAGAATAAGAATAAGAATAAGAATAAGAATAAGAATAAGAATAAGAATAAGAATAAGAATAAGAATAAGAATAAGAATAAGAATAAGAATAAGAATAAGAATAAGAATAAGAATAAGAATAAGAATAAGAATAAGAATAAGAATAAGAATAAGAATAAGAATAAGAATAAGAATAAGAATAAGAATAAGAATAAGAATAAGAATAAGAATAAGAATAAGAATAAGAATAAGAATAAGAATAAGAATAAGAATAAGAATAAGAATTAGAATAAGATAAGAATAAGAATAAGAATATATTTATTTCTCAGAAAAGAATATAAACAGAATCTTAAACACTATACGATAGTTAGGTAGGTACATTAAACAGTTGAGATTTTAGTGATGTTAACAACAGGTAAGTTAGTAAGTAAGTGCTAAGTGTATTCTATTTAAGTCTACATTATGTATTCGAATATTATATGATTCTGACTATTAATATCTATGTTATTTTATTATTGCATAATAAATGAGATCAAACAAGTGTATATAATTTCAAGTCTATACTAACTATACCTACCTAGTAATAATAACAGAGTTTGTATTATTATTGTATGGGTATACTGCAGTGCCACAGTATCCCATAATTAGAAAAAGTTGAATTAATTTAAAATTATTAGTTCCATGACAATTTTAATATATTATTGTTATTTATTGTGTAATTGGTATTTACCAGCCTACTATACTCACATATCACAGAGATAAAACTACTGCAATACGAATACGGATATGTGTGAAATAGTAGAAATTAAAATTGTACTGTTATATTATATACTCTAGAAAAAATAATAGTTTTCTAAAAACTTTCAAAAGTACTTTTCTCATCAAAGCATAGCGTCTTTAATCCCGCCACTTTGTATTGGATTTACAGCACGTTAATATCAGGTAAGTAAAGGAGGAACAGGGACACTGTAAAAGTACGTCGGCTAAAATGTGTCCTGAATTTTAATCGAGTCAAGAAGATCACTCATGTATGTTTTTGTTGCTCCAATGTATGGAGTATGAAGTCAAATCATGCCAAGTTTCATTTGATTCCATTCAGTAGTTTCAGCGTGATGCTCAGCCAAGATACTGACAGACAGATAAACAGACAAAAATTTAAAAAAAATATATTTTTGCGTTCAACATCGATAAATAGGTGCCGGCGATAAAAACATTCAAAATATCTGTGTGTGTTAGTAAAATATTTTTATCGGAAATTTTTATTATACGTGAATCACTTTTAAGATGTATAAATTATTAATGTCAGTCATATCTAAGATTAAAATGGACACTAGGTCATGTACTTAAAATTTCTTCATGATGAATAAAGATTTTTGAAATTGAAAATTGAATTGAATACAAAATATCTTCAATGTATAGAATTTGACCTGTTACAGTTTTATTATAAGTATATAGATTTATAGTTGTCGTGTAGATATAAAGTGGCGTATATCTATCAATAATAAAATTATTATAGCAAAAGTTCTTCTCTATCAAACTCGAAATACCAATAAATAATATAATATGCAATGGCAAGCAGGCACCCAGACTGCCGCGCTGTGTGGGAGGGTTGTGGACGGCTTCAGGCTGGCGATGATGAATTTAATATTGCGTGTCCCCTATCCTGGTGGAAAGGGTTGCTGCTGGTAGGTTGTCTACGTAGTAAATTATATACTTTTGTTAGCAACACCAAGAGAAATCGCAGTCTATGTTACATCGGGCGAATGACAGCTGACGTTTTTGAACAAAGTCTCGAGTCTGTGTAGTCTGTAGCTCCTTGGTCAATTTATTTTATTATCTTTGTTTAGTGATTCACTTTTTGCTCGAGCCCTAGGAATAGACGGTCGTTGTAGGTCATAATATTTTGTTGAAACCTTAATTTTAACTTTAAAGTATTAAAGTTTTTGTTGTAACGCTTATATTTTATTTATTCAAATCAACTAGCTACAGTCGTAGTTGATAACATCAGAAGTTGGATCCTATTCCACTCTGACTCTGCTTTCCTGATAGTGCTTGATTTTTACTATTGTTAATTCTGTGGCTTTGGGCTCTAAAGTTGTGTAGGTGTTTCTGAGGGTAGCAAACGTAAAAGTCTTAAGCAAGATTGAACGCCTATTCCTGGTCGTTAAGGCCAGCTTTAAACGATCATAAGCAGCTGCGCCGAGCGAGCTGCCGAGCGCCGTGCCATAGAGTTATATTTTGTACTTGATGCCATGCTGCCGTGCCGGTAAGATTGAACCATGTATTGATTTTGAATTTAGATCCATCTGTGCATGATTATTTATGATGTGTGGTCACAAAATAGAAAAGTGGTGTAGTGAGATTGATCATATTGTGCGTCATCGTAATGATGGGGCGATCGTGCGTGAGTTTTTAGCACGCACAGGCAATAATTGTTTCAAGGGTAATATGCGATCGTAGCTTAACAAGTTGGTTGGAAAAGATCGTAGCTGGTCGAATTTCAAGCGTGAATTTAAGTCTTTGTGTCCACCGCCCGCTGATAGTGCAAATAAGTATTTCGTTATGAAAACGGATTCATATTTCTACCCTACAATTTTATTGTTACGCAGAGCAGGTATGCTACACGTTCTTTGTTTCGGTTACATTAAAGTTAAGAGTTAATTGTTGTCATAATTATAAGAGGTATGTTTGATTGATCCTCAAATTCGTGATCACCAGTTCAACCTTGTAGTGATTTTTTAAAAGGTGGTGATAATGCTGATTATATAGCTATACTTTCTGTGGAGAAACAGGTGATGTGATGTTGATGAAATGATTGAGAACTGCGGTGATCCAGGGCTTTCGTGGCGTCCTTATAACGTTGGCACTGTGACAGATAAGCAGTTCAACTATTATACTAAGTCTGCCGGTAAGCATTTTTGATGCGTTCAGCTTCAGACGCCATGTTTTTGAGTATTACATGGTATAATAGGTAGTCAAGAGGTAGATTTGTACCTATTTGATATTTAAGTAAACGAATGAGTTAGGAAGAAAAGAAAAAAGACGTGATGGTAAGAATGATAAATGCCGGAACGGAACTATGACTATAAATAGTGTAACTTTGCATAGTATGGTGCATTCAGTCGTAAAAAGATGGTTATGGGTACTCGCCAGAATTGAGGTAGTGAATGAATGAATGATTGAATGAATGAATGAATGAATGAGCGTTTACTTATAAGAATATTGTAAATACAGATGTTATACATAATTAAACAGTTCAATACTCTACCGTTTCCGGTGTCTAAATATTTACATGCAAGTTGTTTACAGTAAAGGTACTTATAAACTTAGATGTCAAATATGGATTATGGATATCATGATTATGTCAAAACTATTTAGTTATTTAAATTTATACTCCAAAAATTCCTTCGTTGAGTAAAAGCATTCATCGAGCAGGAATTTAGTAAGTTTTGATTTAAAGACGTGGAGGTTAAGGTTTTTAAAACTGTCTGGCAACTTATTATATAAACGTATGGCCATGCAGTATACATTGTCACTGAATACTTTTACTCGTTGTTTAGGCATATACATACAATTCATAGATGAAACGATTATTCTTTCTGCAAACCACATCATTATGCTTATCAAAGAGTGTGTGATGCCGGTAAACAAACACACATATTTCAAAGACATACAAACAGGGTAAGGGTAGAGCTGATTTTCCTTTGAAAAGCGGTTTACAACTGTCTAAAGGTTCTGCTCCACATAGTGCTCTCATACACTTTTTTTGTCCTCTGAAAGCTCTAATTTGATCAACAGAATTACCCCATATTATAATGCCATACCGTAAGATTGAGGAAACTTAGCCATGATAAGCGCATAGTGCGGCTTCTCTACTAGCAATGCGCCTGACACGATCGAGTACGTAGACAAAACGATCCAATTTCCCACATAATTTACTAATGTGCTCCTTCCAGTTGCAATTCATGTCCATTTGAATACCTAAGAAGGTGGTTGAATCCACTTCTTCAACGCGGTTTTGATCATATTTAACGTTTAATTGTATAGGCTTGCTATTATAAGTTTGGAATTGGATCATTTTTGTTTTGCTTATATATACCTGTAGATTATTTCGTTTTAACCAATTAATTATATTACATAAAGTATCATTAATGTCATGTTCAAATTTATTTAAATCCTTACCTTCAACAACAACTGTAGTGTCATCTGCATAGAGAACACATTTGTGCTGTGTTACGTGGGGTAAGTCATTGATATATATAATGAAAAGAAGCAGTCATTTCCTCAGACTAAAGGAATGAACTGGACCAGGCACTAACTTGGATTTGGGTACTTAGTGAGCTAAAATAATGGTGTTGTGAGCTGAAGCAGTCATTTCCTAAGACTAAAGGAATGAACTGGACCAGGCACTAACTTGGATTAGGGTACTTAGTGAAGTAAAATAATAGTGTTAGTGAGCTGAAGCAGTCATTTCCTAAGACTAAAGGAATGAACTGGACCAGGCACTAACTTGGATTAGGGTACTTAGTGAAGTAAAATAATAGTGTTAGTGAGCTGAAGCAGTCATTTCTTAAGACTAAAGGAATGAACTGGACCAGGCACTAACTTGGATTATGGTACTTAGTGAGCTAAAATAATGGTGTTAGTGAGCTGAAGCAGTCATTTCCTAAGACTAAAGGAATGAACTGGACCAGGCACTAACTTGAATTAACGTGGTGAGGTGAAATAATAGTGTTAGTGAGCTGAAGCAGTAATTTCCTAAGACTAAAGGAATGAACTGGACCAGGCACTAACTTTGGTTAAGGTAGTAGGTAAGCCAAAATAGTAGCGGTAGTGTGTTGGAGCAGTCATTTTCTAAAGGAATAAAATAGATCAAGCATTAAGGGAGTCAGCTAAAATGACAGTGGTAGAAAATGAAGCAGTAATTTCTTAAGACTAAGGAATGAACTGGACCAGGCACTAAATTTGGTTAAGGTAGTAGGTAAGCTAAAATAGTAACGGTAGTGTGTTGGAGAAGTAATTTCCTAAGACTAAAGGATTAAACTAGATCAGGCATTAAGGGAGTGAGCTAAAATAACAGTGGTAGTGAGCTGACGCAGTCATTTCCTAAGACTAAAGGAATAAACTAGATCAGGCATTAAGGGAGTGAGCTAAAATAACAGTGGTAGTGAGCTGAAGCAGTCATTTCCTAAGACGAAAGGAATGAACTAACTCGGACTAATGGTGTCAAGTGAGCTAAGATAATGTTCGTGCCTAAAGCCTAAAGGAACAGCTCTAGTCGGGTAGTCAAGTATAGTTTTGGTAAATGGAGCATAATATATGGTTGCAAAAGTATTTGTAAATCTTCGTAACCTAAAATAATCGCAACAAGTTCTGTAATACAACTGATGTTAAAGATCCATTGGTCAGGACTTTTAATCGCCGAGTAACTGAAATTCCTAAAAGAAATAAAACGATGAAATGCTTGCATCTGGGGTCATGTTTAGAGAAATTTCGTGAGCCATGATAGGCCGAGCTTTAGCAGTTTCAACAAACCATTCTAAACTTATGTATGTGCGTTTTCAGATGCGTGACTCATTTGTAGAACTGGGGCTGATATCGGCCTGATTGAGGTGTGCTTGAGGACATGCACGGCGCAGGAGGGCCGTGTTAGCAACACCAAGAGAAATCGCAGTCTATGTTACATCGGGCGGTTGACAGCTGACGTTTTTGAATAAAGTCTCGAGTCTGTGTAGTCTGTGGCTCCTTGGGTCAATTTATTTTATTATCTTTGTTTAGGGATTCACTTTTTGCTCGAGCCCTAGGAATAGACGGTCGTTGTAGGTCATAATACTTTGTTGAAACCTTAATTTTAACTTTAAAGTATTAAAGTTTTTGTTGTAACGCTTATATTTTATTTATTCAAATTAACTAGCTACAATCGTAGTTGATAACACTTTTTGGTAGGTTGTGGTTGTCTCGTAAAAGCAAATTGTTGTTTTGTTTCCACGAGCGTGTGATATATAGGTACTCATGCCGGCAGCCGCGCCTTGGCTAAGGATTATCGTGTCACGCCGTCCTTTCCATAAATACCGCGAGTCCCTAATCTAGTGGAATTGATCCCGGTCGCAGCTCCGAGAAGAGGGTTGACAGAATGCTTTTATGGATTATAAAAATGTGTGCAGAGTGGACCTTTTGCTATTAATTATGCATAACAATTAGGACAACTTCAAAAATAAATCACCTTTTTAATCCTGGTATCCGACGACAATGACGACCATTTCACTCTTCATTTACCTAGCGAGTTCGTCATTTTGAATTGTTAAAAGGAATTAGATTATTATTATCTAGTCCATAGGCCAAATATTTTTTTGTAATAGGCCAGGATTGACAGTGAAATCTTAAAAATTGAAGCATAATAATAAAAATTGAGGCACAAATTATGCATATCCTAAAATTGTAATGCGTGTTCTTAACCAGAAAAATAAAACACAATGATTGTAATAAAAACTCATTTTTTAATAAATAGAATAGGTTCAGTCAAAATGGGTCAGTATCCGAATATCTTACAAAGTAACAACACAGTCTATGTACAAAGAGTTCACACAGGGATGGTGTCTCCCGCCCCCGCCCCCGCCCCCGCTCCCACTCCCGCTCCCGCTCCCGCTCCCGCTCCCGCTCCCGCTCCGCGCTGGTACCTGCGGAGCGAAGCGAGCGTAAGTCGTGCGTCACTCGCAGCGCGGGTCGCTATGGGACCGGCAGCCAACATGCGCAGTCCATGCATCTAGCCGCATAGTTTCCATGCACCGATACTTATTGTATTTTATGGTTTCGCCAGGAAGCTTCGAAGCCATGCTTTGGAAAACAGGGAGTAACAACCTCAGTATAGGGAACGGTATAACGGGTTTGTGTCACCGAAACCCTCCGATCGACGTGTCACACTCTCGGTGTGAAAGGATCGAAGGTTTCCGTGGCGAGCTCCCGTTCCAATATACTGCGGAAAGCTATCGAGGGGGTTTTCTCTAATATATTACCGAAACTAATTCTCCTGTATTTAGCATCGTTCCTCTCAGAAACGGTGGCTTTATTGGAAAAAGAAAAATTTCTTTATACATGTACTGTTAACCAACAATAATAATTGTAACATTATTATTTGCTCAATAAACTTACGTAAACGTTAAATAATAACCTTTATGTATTAATTGAAGACAGTAGTAAGCAGTCACGAGAAAAACAAATAAGAACTCTTTATCTATTAATAAGAAATGCATTATAATTATTATTTATTACGTTCTGTAAAATAAGTTAAACGTTTAGTCGCATAAGTGAATCAAAGTTATCGTAGTAGTGTACCTACCTGACCATGGGCCCCGAGGGCTGCCTGCCGTGTTCCCGGTGCCGCCTGCCCCGCGCGGCCTGCCTCGCTCCCCGCTCGCTCCGCTCCGCCCGCTCGCTCCACTCGGCACGCACCAGCGCACCGTGGTGCGAGGTGCGGCCGCTGCCGCAAGCGCTGTACGAAGTGTCTTCAGCACTGGAGTCCACCGCTGGTGTGGTATCTATGGCACGAACAGTTTCACAATGAAGGCTGGCCGGTACAGCGGTGGGCGGTGAGGCGCGGGCGGAGTGCGGGCGGTTACCGGCGCGGCGCGGGCGGGCGGCGGCGGGCGGCGGACGGTATCGGTCGGCGGCGCACGCGGCGCACGGAGACCCACTCGACTCGGAATCGCTGTCCCGCGCTCCGCCATACTCTGCACAATATAATCATTTATCTTATAATCACATTTGCTGAGGCTAGAACTCCTAAAAACATACATATGTATACATATAACAAGCAAACCCGCACCGGCTTATTACTTTTAAGCCTTATGTCAGCCTAAAGACTGATTCTTTTCCCTTATCTTTCCCTCTCCCTTCTCTCTTTCCCATTGTGCAGGATAGGAGTGGCTTTAGACCTAATATTGAAAGTTGGATGTCTGTAGGTAGTGTATTGTTGTGTGTTACTGTCACGAATAAATGTATTTTCTTTCTATCTTTCTTTAATTTAGTAGTAATAATTATCGGCGTCCTCTCATCGATGCAGGAAAAAGAAGTTTTGACATGCTTGTATCACCAAAATCTAGCCGACAAACTTCAGAACTCCACTCTTGACTCATTTCTGACGACCATTAAGCTAAGCCATAAGTCTGGTAAGAAGGATGCTGAATCGTGTAATTATATTTTAGAGGTTTCTGCAGTTGTGCGTAAAGCCCTAATAACTAATGAGAGAGTTTACGTTAATTGGTCCTCTTGTCCGGTGCGAGACTTTACTCTGGTCACTAGATGTTATAAATGTCAGCAGTATGGTCATGCGGCCAAGTCATGTCGGCAAACAACCGCCACCTGTTGTAGCCACTGTGGCGATCAAGGCCACACCGTAAAGGATTGTCCGAGGAAGGCAGAGGAACCTAAATGTCTGCACTTTAAGAAGCCAGCTAACCATACCATGGGTTGTTCTGAGTGCCCAGTGAAATTAATGGCTGAAAAAAGGTATATTAACTGTATTAATTATGAGGGCGCCTAGGGCGCCGTATATTCTTAATTTTTTCTAGCCTTAACTAGCGTATATTTAAATACATAAATTTTTACTTATGGCCGATGATTTAATTAATGAATTAGACAATACTAATATTTACGACTCAAAACAAGTTGATACTGAAAACTGCAAACAATATCTTTCTCTTTATAATAGCCCTTTAACAGTACTAACCCAGAACATCCGTAGTATTTATAAGAATATAGATAGTCTTAATGTTTTTTACATAGGCTAGACATTGAGTGTGATGCAATGATTCTTACCAAGTGTTGGCTTTCCAATCGAGAGGGAGCTCTCCCTGAATTACCGGGATACAATAGTTTCCACACTACTACCTCGTTTAACCAGAATGATGGTGTCGTAGTATATACAAAAAAATCTCTTCTTCTTACAGTCGAAGAACCAAATGTCCAAGAATGCAATTGCTTGGTCATTAAAATAGGTGTCGATGTCGCAATTATTGCTATTTATAGACCTCCTTCTTTTAGACAATTAGATATATTTCATAATAGTCTTAATATGATATTCCAAGGCCTTCCCTCTTATAAAAATATAATATTAACTGGCGATATTAACAGCAATATTAACTCGGAAAATAGTGAATTAAGTCTAGGTATCCAGGATTACCTGAATCTATGCGCCTACCATGGATTTTTCCCCTGTCATACCTTATCAACACACCAAAGTGGCTCTTGTCTGGATCATGTCATGCTCAAGGTCAGACTTCCGTGTTTAACGCTTGTGACTAACCCAGCAATAACAGATCACTGCGCTGTCCTACTAACCCTCGATTTGTCGCTATCTAAGCACATTACTCGCCCACAGCAAAAATCCAAAACAAACATGATTAGCCTCGAACGTGATTTATGCAACATTGACTTTAATCCAGTTTACAATACTGCTGATGCAAATATCTCTTCAGCATATGTAACTGACAAACTGCAAGACGCAATTTTACGTAGCACAAGTCTTATTACATTTAATAAGAAAATTTCACCTATTAAACCATGGATTACTCCGGGTCTTATTAGATGTATACGGCACAGAGATAGAATACATAAGAGAGCAAAGCAACTCCCAGATAATGCTGTTGTACAATTATCTTATAGAAGATACAGGAATTTCTGCAATAATTTATTAAAAAAATTAAAAGTGGAATATGACAAACACCAGCTGCATCGTGCGGGAACGAATAGCATGCAACTCTGGAAAATTATTAAGAATATTACTTTTACGTCAAATCAGCAAAAATCAGGTTCGAGTCTATTACTTACACACCCTTCGGCGCTTACCTCTGCTGATAACGCTAATTCCTTTTTTGTAAACGTTGGTAAAAATCTAGCTGGAAAGATTCTAAATATAAATCATACCCATTCCTATGATTGCTCGACAGAAATCCTGACTAAGCTCAAAGCGGAAAGTCGTTTGCTATGTTAGATCTGGACAAAACTGAAGTAGAAAGGGTTATTTCTAGTTTGAAAAATAACCATTCTTCCGGGTGGGATAATATCAGCAATGATTTCCTGAAACGATTTAAGCATGTTCTTGTTCCTCCTTTAACGCATATTTTCCAAATATGTCTCAGCGATGGCATTTTCCCAAAAGCTCTTAAAAAAGCTGTAGTTATCCCGATTCATAAATCTGGGAAAAAAGACCTCGTTACTAACTACAGACCTATCTCATTATTACCACCACTCTCTAAAGTTTCGGAAAAAATTTAAAACAACAGATTAGTTAAGTTTTTAGAAATTAATTCCCTCCTCTCCCCCCGGCAATATGGTTTTACATCTAAGTTGTCTACAGCAGACGCGGTTCATCACCTTACTAACTACGTTACGGAGGAAGTTGGGAGAGGTAAACGAGTAACAGGGATTTTCCTCAATCTAGCCAAAGCATTCGACACGGTTACCGTCCCTATCCTTCTTAACAAGTTAGAAGCACTAGGAATTAGAGGCACACAGTTGAAACTCTTCGCTGACTATCTACAAGATCGGTATCAATGTGTGAAAATAGACAATGTGATCAGCACCTACATGAAAATTCCACCTTTCGGGATTCCACAGGGAAGCATCCTCGGTCCTACCCTTTTTTAGTTTACATAAATGATCTCTGTAATTTAAATCTAGAACATAGCAAAATCATTTCGTATGCTGATGACACTGCTCTAATTTTTTCCGCTAACTCCAGTACAGAAGTAAATGATTACGCGCAACGAGGATTCAATGTTATAAATAACTGGCTTAAACGTAACCTACTAACACTTAACGCTGACAAGACGAAATTTATGAGTTTTTGTATGCGTAAAATAGAAACTCTTGATAATCACGATCAATTACGTGCACACTCCTGTGATATCTCCCTGCCTGATGCGTGCACATGTCCATTTATTGAAAAAACGGATTCTATTATAATAAATAATAATAATAATAATAATAAATTCGTTTAATTCAGGCAACTAGCGGCCCATACTTACATATACCTTACAGACTAACATACATAGTTTATAATAAAAACAACTTAAATAAAAGGCGCACAAGTTCTTATTTTCAATAAGTAAGGAATTTTCTTTTTTCGGTCGCGGCTCCCTGTGCCGCCGGAACACAATTCCTTTTGGCCAAAATGCAGGATCCAGAAATATTTCCTTGTACTTAGCTGGAACCCGGAGCAAGAAGGACTTGAAATTGGTCGACCTCGTCGACTCCAGTCTCGACAGCAGCAATTCGGCTTTATTCTGGACCCGACCATGGCATCGCTCGTTGAGATATTTTTTGACTTCTTCTCCCGGCGTGTTCTTTTCGAACCGGGAGAGATATATCGCCGTTATGGGCTCTGCAGCACGTAAAGTTGTAGTCGCAGCTGCAGCGGATGCGGTGTCGCGATGGTTGCGGGGTGGTCGAGGTCGACGCTTCTTCTTCTCCACAAGGGTGAAGCCTTCATTGTCAACCTTTGTTGGTTTTTCCTTTACGGGTGGTATTGTACGCATAGGCCGAGATGCATGCGCATACGACTTTTTGCGTGGTATTGGGCAGCAGGAGCAAGCGCAGGCTTTTTGGGCTTTTTGGGCTGAATCGGTAATTTCGCGGAGGTTGCAACCGCGTTAGGAGCGCGGTCATCAACCTGCCGCGCTGCAACGGTGTCGGATGTCGGAGACGCTGACGTGCTGACGCATGCATTCCCACCGCGCCAGCGCACAGTAATATGCTGTTCGGACGATGGCGAAATCGTCGGTGCGCAGTTTTATTGCGCAATTCTGCTAGTTCGGTCTTCAAAGTCTCTACCTTTTGCTCTGAAAGATCTAGTTTGAAGCGTATCTAGTTGACGTCTGCCCTCAGAATCATGATGTCCTTCAGTAGCCTCGTAGCATCCACGTGGTCGAAAGTCACGGGAGGAAGCTGGTGAAGATCACGTGCCACGAAGGTCGGAACGTCATCGGGGTCGGTTTCTTTGAAGACGCGAAAGATGTCTTGCAGATTCTTCTTGCCACGGCCATCCCTCTGCCTCGTCCCGAGGCGGATGGTAGTCACGGCAGTGTCGGCTAACACTATTTTAGAGGCGAGGATTTTGTCCTCCGTGTAGCTGGTGGTGCAGATCTACTCAAGGCTGAGCTCGTCCATCACGTCCAGCTTCTGTTGCACGAAGGCCAGAAGCTCGTGGATAAACACGTGATCGGAGCGTTTTGCTTCCATTTTTGCGATTAAAGACACGTGTAATTAACTAGGTCAACATTGGAGCGGTCGAGTACGAGGCGACCACTCTAGTCAGCGGTATAAATGCGACTATTAAATATCTTGCTGTTATAGTTGATGACACTCTCTCTTTCATAAAACATATTTCCGCTCTAGCTATAGAAATATAATACGAATAGAATAGAATACGTAAGTTAATATTTGTCTTCAAAAAATTGCGTTATATTGCGGATAAAAGATTAATTATACAAGTCTATCAAGCTTTGGGCCAATCTATCATTCAATACTGTATTACTTCTTGGGGTGGTGCACCAAAAACAGTAATGATCAGTATTGAACGAGCCCAAAGAGCTATCCTGAAAGTGGCCACTTCCAGACCATTCCTTTTTCCTACACGTCTATTGTATGAAAGTTGTAATGTACTAACAGTCCGCCAAAGTTTCATAATGTACACGGTTCTAATACAGCATGCCACTTTAACGCATAATGCCGACCTTACTAACACTAAGAGACGGAAAGATATTGTATGTACCTCACTTTCTGTGTCGAAGTTTGTTTTCACAAACCGGTTTTTCGCTTTTCTGGACCCTCTTCTGTATAATAGACTTAGGGCTTCGTTATCTATATGCTATCAAAGTTATGATTACCTAGCCAGTGAGTAGTACTGATCGGGACGTAAAGGCGGCGAGTAGTTCTTCCCAGTTTCACGAACGAAAACAGTCTCGATCAAATACTCAGTGAGTAAAAATTTAGGATGGTCTGTAGCAACGTCAATTGTTCATTATGTTCATTCAATCGTTTTTTTTTCTTACATTTTGGCTCCACACATAGTGTATTTAGCCAGTGTCAAGTATAGTTATTTTTCATCGTTAAAGAATATATCACGTAAAGTCAAGTCATAGTCCAGTCTAAGTCAGGTAGTCGTAGTCCAGAATAAGTCATGCTCCAGTAAAGCGGTGGCAACTTTACTAGAAGCTTCTATGGAATTTTGGAAGCAACACGAAAACTCGCGTTTCACCACATTATATCACTTGCCCACACTCATGCTCATAAGTCAGCACTTAATGCGCAAAACGCCACCAATTTTAAATATTAACACTGGAAAAAGCACAAGTTTTCAAAAATAATACAATGCAACGACGTGAAATTTTCCGCGTTCCCGCCAAAACTCCCATTCAATAGTTACTCTGACTGCTGTCAGGGACGCCATTTTGGGTTAGTTTTTTATTTTATATGAGTTAGCTATATGCTGCGGTGCGGTAGGTGCCCTTCAAAGAGTATTTATTACCTACCTAAAAACAGTAAATAGGTAAGGATTTACCTTTACAAAAAGGGGTATCAACCAATTAAATTAATGTAATGAGGAATGTAACAGGAATTTAGATTACATTATATAGTTCAACGGAAAATGTAATAAGTACTACCTATAGCTACCTGAAATATGGTTTTATCTCGACACAATAATAAAAATTAAAACAACACAAAATATCATAATATATAGGTATTTAACATACTTATTAAAATTGTTCAAAAACTTTTTTAGTCGTCATCATCATCATAATCATCAGCCTGAAGACGTCCACTGCTGAGCATAGGCGTCCTCCAAAGAGCACCACTTTGAGTGGCTGCTAGCCTCCAGTATTCATTGGCTTCCCACGGTTCTGAGCGAACTGTTTTAGTAATTAAATACAATGATTTCTATATTCATAAGTTTATTATCTGATCTCGAAATAGAAACAGGAATAGTCGATGTTTTTATAGCAGTAGCGTAATCAACAGGGTTGGTAGTTTTCAGTTCCGTAGATCTCTGTATTTGTGGCATGCAAACTATAATAATAAATTACAAACACATGCGAGCTTGCAACAAGTTTGTCTATAGCCGTCGGTTAACCGTACTAATCGGCAGCTGATGTGTCCTGTAAGTAGAAGCCTGGTTTACGGGTCGGCTAGCGCTACTCGGACATTCTGAAATTTGTTACTGCAGTTACAAGTTACATTACGTGGTGGCTAGCCAACTCGGAACTTTACTCGAATATAGAGAACGAAGGCCTTAATAAGACATTGTCAATTTACGCCCTAAATTATTTTAGGACTAAATTAACAGTGTCGAATCATTTGCAGTCTCTGTCCTATGATGAGACGAAACTATTATTAAATGTTGTTAAATAAACCATTGCCCACTGGTAGCGGCTTCTTATAGATTAAGTTTATTTACTTTTAGTTTTAAATAGATCATTTTAGTTTAGGTTTCATTTCGTTTTAGTCCTTTTTTAAGTAAGTATTATTAATCTTTTATTTTATTTATTATTTAAGTTGTTGAGTAAATAAATATTACTACGCATTAAGTGCTGAATTACGAGCATAAATAAATTAGGTTAATAAATTATATTAATTAATTAGGTAGGTAATAATATAATAATTAGCTACTATTTGTGTACCATTGTATGTAAAAGTGGTTTTTTAATTGTTATTTTTATTTTATTTTATATATTATTATTTTTTTTATTAATTTCTGAACTACTAATCCGACAACCTTGAATTAATAATCACGGGACAATATTAAAAGTTTTTTATCATCGATAGTCTAACATTATTTTGACCACGGTACCCTCTTTCTAACAAAAAAATAAATTAACGATATAATGAATTAAAACTAAGTACATATTTTTACTTCCATTCCCTTGAGGGAACGGTGCTTTACTTCAGGATTAAAAGTCCTATCTCGTAACATGAACTTAAATTATACCGAGTTTTATTTGAATCCATTCAGTAGTTTTGGTGTGTTGCTCAGCCGAGATACAGACAAACACAAAAATGAAAAAATAAATATAAAAATTTGGCGTCGGCATCCACAATAATGGAGCCCTTCAATTTTCTTTAAATATGATAAATATACGGAATTCGAGCTATTAATACAGTGTTATTATAAGTATAAATAGATAATTATGATATGCGCTCAAAAAGATGTTAGGTACATGATTCATGAAAAATGCGGTTTGACTGCAATGGACGGACAGTTCAATGAAAATAATACAGCTACTAGTACACCACCACAAGGCTGGATTATAAGAGCTTTAAGAGCGGACTAAAGCCGGGTAAGATTTCAGAAAGCTGCAATAAGCTCAGGGCAAGTGTGGGGGGAAGTTTAAAGGGGAGGGTGGTCAAGCTTACTTTGCATCTAATATTAAGTGAAAGATGATGTCAAACGTACTTGAATATTCTCTAACCACCTACTTAATATTATATGGTTTTATCTGAATAAGATTTCTTGTTATTATTTTCACGCTCAGATTAAGCGTTTTTCTGTAAATTTAAAGTAGAAGCAAATGCGTATAACGTATATTTGTAAAATGGTTACATCGTAAAATAAGAGCATTTATCCACTCGCAGTAACCCTTGTGCCGCGGCGCGCGGCGCGAGGGCTCTCTGCACGTGCTTGGGCTTTCATTTAGTAAAAGCCTCTTTACAAAATGTTACGTAAAATGTTGACTGTGAATTCTGTTTATTTTACAGTTTTTTTGGCGGCGTATCGCGAGATCGTATCTTTTAAAATTCTGCTCGCAATGGAGAACACAAATGAGTCAAAATATCACTATAAAATACATCTTAAATCGAAGCGTAGATCATGTACATTACATTAGTTTTTATTTCCCTTCAATACATGCAGTATTTCCGAAGTTATAACGACGAGAAGTTTAAGCCCTTTTTTGGATTTCCGAAATTGCGCCGCGCTCATGATGACGTCACGCCCGCGCTTGGTTCGGTCACCCGGTGCGTTGAGCCTACTAAATTTCAATCGTCTTCGTTTTCCTATTACAGTATAGTGTGCTTGTATTTCAAATTGTGGTATTTGTTTAAAGTTAAAGCTAGCTGAGTGTGTGTGTTTCATTTAGTACCTATTTTAATTATGTAATGAGTAACAACACATGGGAAAATCAGACGGCGATAAAATAAAAAATGCTAGGTAGGTACTAGTGATCAACGTATCGAGGTTGTCGATGATTATTTTTTGTGTATTTATTACTTAGTATAATAAGAAAATGACACTATTTATTTACCCATACACAGTAGCTAAGTCCTAGTAGGTATTTACGTAGTTATCAGTTTTTTAAGTAGGCACCTTATTATAATATTTTTATAGTAAACCAGATATTTTTGATTAATTTTATCCAATGTTCGCTATAGCTTGTCTTCTATATCTATCTATACATATAATAAAACTGTAGAGATAAAAAAATCTGTAAATCCAAGATATCGAAAAAAAATGACACAGGTTGGCTTGAAATTTTTCGCTGATCACGTTAAGCTACTTTTCAGACATTTTGTCTGTTTGTTTGTTTGTTTGTTTGTTTGTTTGTTACGGCACAAGTCCGAAAATACTGAACGGATTTTCATGCGGTTTTCACTAATAAGCTTAGAAAAACCCGGCGCAAAACATAGGATATATTAAATTTTATATATCGTTAATTTTTTTTTTTGGTGAAATTGATTAAGATTTCATTATGAAACGGAACGGGATTTTAACAAGATGGCTGCTTCAAGGTGTCAAGGTAAGTTTTTGTCTTATATTTTGGCTCCACACATAGTGTAGGTATTTAGCCAGTGTCAAAAGGTATATTTTGGCTACTAACCATAGATGAAAGAAAAAAAAATGTTACTCTGCTATACTGCTACTGACGGTAATTTTATCTCGGGTTTATTCGGATGCACAGATTAAAGAAAAAACTCTGTTACTATTATGGGACGGCTTCATATACGCCCGAACCTTCGCTGTTGAGTTGGCGCGCAAAAACATCTCTGTTGACTATCCTCGATGTTTTTGTAGCGCCCCAACCTGGACACACAGTCAATTTGTTTGCCTGCTGCGCGACCGACGTGGGCTAAATAAAATGGAGGAAGCAGTAGTGTTATATTGCATGTCGGCTAATAAATATGTTTTACAAACTGTGAGAGTATTATTTGTGATTACAAAAATAAATTGTAATAGTTTTAATTTATAATTCCTTATCAATATGAAGTCAAACCAATTTTTATTTATTTGTCTGTTTATCTGTCCCTTTGAATACGGACCACGGTTATTATAGTGGCAACAGAAATATATCATCTGTGAAAAATTCAACAGTCTAACTATCACGATTCATGAGTACACCCTGGTGGACAGACTGACAGACAGACAGACAGACAGACAGACAGACAGACAGACGGACAGCGGAGGTTTAGTAATAAGGATTTACTCTTTGAGTACGGAACTCCTATATTTTTGTATTTCATTCTGAACAATCCCCACTGCACTAAGCAATAAGGAAGTAATTTATTGCATGTTTTACAACAGTAAATAACAATTGGTGCGTCTGCATTACCGGTAGTGTATCACACTTTTCGGGCTACGGCGAAATACAACGCGCGATAACTTCGTCTGCGCTCGATGCAATGCAGATTAGAGAAAAACAATATGTTCATTATGTAAGTACCTATACCCAAAAAAATCATATGTATTTACATATAGATAACATTTTCGTTAATCTGTGGTCTAAACTAAAAAAGAGGATAGGTATGAGAACCTTCTTGAATATGAGCACGACACAAAGAACAAGGAATTTAGAAAACTAAAAACTTCTTAGACTTTTTTTATAAGTTTTAAGGCTTCACGCGATATCAAATTTAGCCAATATTGAAACATAATTAAATTATTATTCATGTTTTCGATTTATTGGGTTCTGGAAAGGGCAAAATTCTTTATTGGCGATCTGGTATTATGTATTAGTTTTCAAAAATCTACTACGCGTTACCATTCGAAATAAGTATTTAAAATTGTATTTATAGTACCTATAGCTTAACCTTTAGTAGTAACATATTCAGTAATCTGTGCCTATTGACCCTTGCTTTTGCGGCGCATTGTAAACCCTTTTTTATTTTGGCATTAGGCAAAATTTGTATTTAGCCAATGATAGGAAGTACTTATTTTGTGAAAACTGTTTAAAAGGGTAGGCACTTACTTAGACTTTTTATATTTATTCATAAGGCTTCACGCGATTATCATACTTAGCCAATATTGAAGCTTACATTTTTATTCATGTTTTCGTTTTATAGGGTTTTGGCGGGAGTAATGTTCTTTATTGGCGATCTGGTAAAATGTATTATTTACATGAACTTACTACACGTTACCATTCTAATTAGCTAGATAAAATTTATTTTTGCGCTACTGCTACATTCTTGATCAACCTCAAGGAAGTTTTAAGGTACCTGGGAGTCTAGCAAAGAAACCAACCACTAACGCTAACGCCAAACGCTAACTCCAAAATGTACTAGGATGACATTTCGGAAATCGCTAACTTTTCCACAGCGAATGTCATTTCAATACAGTTTCGGTGTTAGCGTTTGGCGTTAGCGTTAGTGGTTGGTATCTTTGCTAGACCCCCTGTAGTACTTATAGCTACTTAAGTTATATACCCTTATCATTGCTACGCATTTTAAACCTTTTTTATTTTGGCATTAAAGTAAGCCGTTTTCTGTACAGGCCGTACGCCTTTGGAACGCACTCCCAATTCCAGCCAGACAGGCTCAGACACTGGCTATATTTAAAACCAGAGTAAAAAGTTTTTATCTTTCGCAGTCGTAATGCTATTATTAGGGTTATCCATGTGAATTCATATTGTTATGTAAGGATGTATAATTTACATATGTATTATATATATATATATTTATTTATATATAATATTAGCTAGTATATTATATTATTATATTAATTTATATTTATTATCTTGTATAAAATATTTATGCAGGTAGTATTTAATTTTTATTTAACTCAATTTACCTAATTTGTTTGCACCACCGACCTCTATCTCTCCAATAAATCTTTCCATCCAAAGGTTGACTGGAAGAGATCGCTCTTAGCGATAAGTCCGCCCATTGTGCTATATTGATCTAAGTGTAATTTTCTGTATCTTTAATGTCTGGTGTACAATAAAGAATTTTGTATTGTATTGTATTGTATTGTATTGTAAGCCGGAGGTGCTATTATTTGTATTTAGCCAATGATACGAAATATTTGATGAAAAATGTTTAAAAAGGGTAGGTACTTAGATATAATAATTAATATGTAGGTATTCATTATGGCAATAAAATTGTATCCTCGAATTAACAACATAGCGCGTAACGTTCGTTCGTTTTTGATTTGTTCTTCTTCTTCTTCTTGCATGTTGAAATAAGTTTTTAATAGTTAAAATATTTTAGATCTGTGGGCTTTTAAATAAACCACGGGAGCAGAAAATGATTGATTACTCGGTTACTTCAAGAAGAAGTTATAGTAGATAAGTAACTTTGGGTGTTAGTAATAATTATGTAATGACGATTTAACCTACTTTTCACTTTACTCACTAGGTAGGTATGTTGGGAATGAGACAGCGTGGAAAATAGTGGACATAATAATAATTATAACTGTCGACTCTTTAAGGAGTGGTGGTTTAGTATTTGTGATTCCTAATTAGTATTAAGAAAATTAATTATGTACGCGTCGTACAGGTAAATGCATATCTCCAGCATTTTATAAACTTATTATTGACACTGGCTCTGTGTAGGTAGTTAGGTACTCAATTCGTATGGAACCAAACTTAAGAAGGTAAAAAAATGTAGTAAATGGAACAAAAAGCGCGCGGATAATATGTAAAACTGAGCAAAATAGGATCATCGTGTGTGATTCTTCCATATTTTTCTAAACTGTACCTGCCTGCTTAGGTAACTACTACCTAAACAAAACTTACTGAAGCTTCTGTTAAAGACCTGAGTTAAGTGATGATGATTTCTTTTTGTTGTAATATGAAGAGGTACTTATAAAATTGTAGTTTTTTGTTTGAAACTTCTTTTACTGTTATAAATTTATATTAGACTCAAAACATTTAATTTTAGGTAATGGCTTAAATAGCTTCCACTCACGGCTATGCTTGCGTTATACCTATACCTATGCTAATACAGGTTACTGTGCTCAGCTTCGAAAAGATTTAGTGGATTTTGTTGTTTGGTACGAAATGCATGATCTATTATTAGACTATAACGTAAAAATAACATAACACAAGCGTGCGAAGCCGCGGGCAAAAGCTAGTTCATAATATATAGCTTTTTTATAAATAAATAAATAATAGAAATCAGTGGTGATCAACTTGCGGGCCGCAAATTATGCCTGACGCAAAAAGAAGGCGTTATAAGTTTGATGGGGGTGGGGGGAAGTGCGGGGGGAGCGGGTGCAAGTGCGAGCATGAGGGTAAGTTCGGGGTGGTGGATCAAGTGAGCCCCCCCCCCCAAGTGGTGGGCAAGTGTGTGTGTAAGGATAAGTGCTGGGAGGGGAGGGAAGTAGACCAAGTATGGGCCAAGTGAGTGGGACCCACCGCACTTGCCCTCCCCCCTTTGATAACTATATAATTTTGATTTATACTGTGCAGCGACGTGCAAACGAGAGTGCGACTACCGAATGACTGCGGGCGTGACGTCATCGGCTACTGAGCGCCTGCGCGCGTTTTTAAAAACCTTCGGCCGGAAATACGCACTTTGATCGTAAATATCGCAACCATTTTTCAACATATAAAAAGAGTAAAAACACAGTTTTTTTCGTAATTTTTTGTAGATTTATTTGGCATTGTACGAGCCATCGTACATTTTTGTAATATTAGCAATTTTCAACTTTTACTTTATAAGCATTTTCATTAAGTATCGCGACCCGCGGATGGTGAGTTTGTTCGCAGTCGCATCGCCGATAGATCGTGCTCATCAATAATCATATATCATAAATCATAAAGCGTAGAAATCTTACTAGTTTAGTCATACAAATCAGTGTTAATATAATTAATTATTTTATCGGAAGTGCATTGGAGTTTAATGTAACCGACTATCACTAAATCGTACAGGCATATAGAGTAAAAAACGTTTGTCAGGTCCATTGTTATTCACTCGATAGTCTATAAATAAGTGTTGCTTTGCCCTACATCTGTGACAGTTCGATCAGGCATTATAATCATCATGGCCATAAGTATTCGTTTCAATTTATGGAAAAAAGATCCGCTCTAATATTAACTTCATTGGAAAAACAATAACGATGACGATAACGTAATATAAAATAACCCATAACATTATTATTAAAAAGAGACTAAATCAAATGCCCAAAGAAAACAATAACCTACTAAGATGGAATTGAGACCCGAGAATGAATGATAGTGATGAAACTGAATGATGCCGAATAACGGACCTCGACGTGACAACACTGTGTGGCCAGGCATTGAAGTATCTCTAACTACATCGTACACAGTGTCCTTTATTTCAACAAGAAGAGCTCTGTGTGCCGGAGGCTCCGGAGCGCCCCGGGCGGCCGGCCGGGTGAAGGGGGAAGGGGCGAGATAATACACCACAAAGCGGAAATTGCAAACTCGCTCAATAGAACCAGAGATAATGCCATTGAAATGAATTATTATTATTTTACAGATTTAACATCTCATGTGGTCCATCTCCGGTCCTTCATATTTACTACAAAAAAGTATCTATGATTACATGAATATTACACCTCATATTTTCGTCAGATGTAAGTACCTACATAGTATTTTTTCGTGCAGCATGATGATCGTTGATAAACCAGCACCGACCTGCCACATGCGCGCGCAGGTTGGGTCGCGGCGGCGGCGCGCACAGGGCCAGCGCCTCCGGTCGCCCGAACGTGCGCAGGTGCAGCGCGCACCCCGTCGCGCCACCCGTCGCGCCGCCCGCCATGCTGAACGTCGCGTACGGGCTGATCTCCAGCGAGCCCGCGGCCGGTGGCGGCGAGCCCTTCCCGTTCTTCTTGCCGGGCTCCGTGGTGTAGAGCTGCGGGTGCGCACGCGCCACTCCCCGCTCGCAGCGGTCACGCGGGCCACAGCACGCCCGCGCGGCGAGCCTGGCGCCGGCGAGCGCGGCGAGCAGCGCGGCCAGGCCGGCGGCGGCGGGCGCGACCCACGCGGGCGCCGCGCCCCCGCCCCCGCCCCCGCCCGCGCCCCCCGCGCCGCCCGCAGCCCGCTCCGCCACCTCTACCGCCTCTCCCACCCACTCTGCACGGGAAAGGTAGGTCACACGCGAGCCGCGACCCCGCCGCCCTCGTCTACCGCTCGGGTGAAGGTATACTGACCGCCGAAGGGTCCCCTGGTGGGCGCGCGGTAGAGCGCGGCGCGGTCCCCGGCGGCGGAGCGCGCCACCACGCGCACCTCATACCACGTGCCCGGTGCCAGCCCGCCCGCCTGCACGGCACACGGCGCTACCATCCGTAAAAATGTCGACCCATATCAAATACTGCCTACATGACCGGTAGTGCACTGACCTCGGCGCTCTCTCCGTCGGTGGTGAGGTCCCGCCAGGCCCCGGCCCCGGTCCCGGCGGGACGCACGGCCACGGTCCAGGCCCGCACGGGGCAGGAGACGCGCCAGGCGAGCAGGTTGAGGCGCAGCGCGGAGCTGTTCGCCCACACAAACTCCTTGCCGGGCGCTGCATCACCTTCTGTGCACATAGTATATCGCGCTCACTTTAGTTGGATTCATCTCCACTGTGTAATGTCATAGGTAGTATTTACTTTTGTCTAGCTTTTAGAGGACCCCTAGTGCCAAGACAAACCTTTGCGAGGTTTACCGGCCCTAGTATGAAATCCCATGTAAAACTTGGTACGAAATAAATGAATAATAATAATATCTACGGTCTATTATAATTTTTTTTGACCTACTTATTTGTATTTTTTTTAAATAATTATCGTTTTTCCTATAATAATTGTTTAAATCAAAAACATCAATATTTTTTATTAATGTTTTTTTTTTAATTAGACAATTAGGTACGATTTCTATTTTATTTTATTATAAAGCTTTGAAAGTGGTTCCTCGGTGAGATGACTTATATGTGAACTCACTATCTCCCCTGGTGGTAGCCGCGAGGTCCGGCGAGGGCGGCGAGGCGCCGGCCGCGTTGTGCGCGCGCACCGTGACCGTGTACCGCGCGCCGCACGCCAGCCGCCACACCGCCAGCGCGGCGTCCCCGCCCGGCACGTGCGCCTCGCCCCCCTCCGCCGCGTCCCCGCCCCCACCCGTGCCCGCGCGCACCCATCGCACCGTGTAACCTGCGCCCAAGCGAACAGCACGGGTACAATGCAACCACGGATCTCGCAACACAAACGAACGGAACGTTCACTCTTTCTAATGCGTTTGTGAATCATAGATTCATCGGACAAATTAGTGCGTATGCAGTGGGGGCTTACCGAGTATGGGCGCGCCTCCGTCCGCGGGCTTGTCCCAGGCGAGGTGCAGCGCGGAGGTCCCGGCGCGCAGCAGGCGCGCGGCGGGCGCGCCGGGCGGCGCCGCCACCACCAGCCGCACCGCCACCGCGTCCGCGCCTCCCGCGTTCCGCACCGTGCACGTGTAGTTGCCAGCGCTCGACGCCTCCACCTCTGGAGGGGAACGGGATCGGTCATCGTACTAACCGAGCCACCCTGTCGGCCGGAACGATGCTAGGGTGAGACGCTCACTGTGAAGGATGAGGTCCCCGGCGTCGGTGAGCGTGTGCGCGGGTGGCAGCGGAGCCCAGCGCCGGCGGAGCGGTGGCGCGCCCACCGCCGCGCACGGCAGCCGCACGCGAGCGCCCCACAGTGCGCGCACCTCGCGGCTGAACGACGAGATGCGCGCCGACCCTGCAACGTGGAGCGGCGGGTCAGTGCGGGCGGGGGCGGGGCGGGGCGGGCGGGGCGGGGTACCTGGCGGGGCGGGCGCGGCGGTGGCGGGGCGCGAGGGGGGCCCGGCGCCGGCCGCGGTGGCGGCGCGCACCCACACCTCGTACACGGCGGCGCGCAGCCCGCGCACCTCGCGCCACGTCTCCTCCCCGCCCGCGCCTTCCGGGCCCGCAGCCACGCGCTGCGACCACTCGCCGCCGGCCCTTGCACCGTAACGATATAACGTTGCAATGAGTTGATTACTGGTACTTATCTATCTCTATGCGACTGTTTTTATTGTTTGGAAATTAGGTGTTTGACCGTCACCGTTTCGGATGAACGGTGATCTTAACTTGAATACTCGCAGAACGTATGCTGCTGTATTTTGTGCTGATTGCTGCAGCTAGATATATTATAGTTAGTTGGCAGGACGGAAGCATGATGTGGCACTCGTTTGCTGTTTGCAATTTAAAATACTTAACAAAACGCTTATTGCAGAGTATAAGATCTTCAACCATAAGTTCCGTATTTCGTTCGTGCATCTTGATTTAGAATGAAAAAATGGATATCGAGTAATTACTTAGATGGTGTGGTTCCTTACTACATAAGTACACAGTCTCCATAATGTAATACATAAAACAGCCGCCGCTGCACATACTTGCCAAGCTCACGCGTGTAGAGCGTGTAGTGCAGGAGGCGGCCGGCGCGGCGCGCGGGCGGCAGCCACGTGACGCGCAGCGCGTCCGCGGCGGCGGGCAGCGCGCGCACGGCCGGCACCTCGCCCGGCACTGCAACACGCGCGGGGTGAGCGGGCGGCCGGCAGTGCCCGGGCGGCGGGCAGCGCGCGGCACTCACCGTCCTCCAGCGTGGCGCAGCGCGCGGGCGGCGAGGGCGGGCCGCGGCCGGCGGCGCCGCGCGCGCGCACCCACACCGAGTAGTTGGTGGCGGCCGCCAGCCCCGCCACCACCGCCGCGCCGCCCGCGCCCGTCTCCACCGCGCCGCCCGCGTCCGTACTCCGTGCTGACAGGGGAGAAACGGGGATGTTGGATCGTTCATTCAGAGGGGTAGCCCATATTGAATTGCTGCATAGTCATAGTCATAGTATTTTATTCATAAACAAATAGTTTACAAGTCCAAAAAATAATTCAAAATATATAAATAATAAAATCAATAATAACAATAATCGAATCTATTAAAATCTATCTTAAATAAAGCTGCTGGTGAAGAGTTGTACAATACTAGGATTATGTATATTAAACAGATCGATCTTCAAACCATTCGCCGTTGCGTTCCAATCAGCGCAAATCATTTCATTATGAGATTTTTAGTGATGATAAGCTTACTCGAGAGAAAATCTAGGGGAGCGTAGTGTACGTCGTAGCCTCGAGGCGCAAGTGCGTGATCGGGCGGCGGCAGCCAGTGAACGCGCAGTGAGCGTGACGTCACCCCCTCGCAGCTCACTGAGCTCGGCGCCTCCTCCGGTACTGAACCGATACATGAAAGCGTTTCTTATCAGGAAATGTTTATATAGTCGTCCTATTACCATCCCGGCGCACGGCATACCTCCATCGAGGGTGGTGGCGTACACGAGCGGCGAGGCGGGGCCCGCCCCCGCGCGGCTGTACGCGCGCACGGCCACCGCGTACCGCGTCCGCGTGCGCAGCTCAGCCACCGTTAGCTCGGCGTTGCTCCGTCCGGCTGCCACCTGTCGCCCACCGGCAGTGCTGGTAGTGCTAGCTGTCGCCTCGTGCCACGTCGCCACGTACCCGAGCAACTCGCCGTTCCAGCTCTCTTGAGGAGGCGCCTGGAACCAAAGCCGCTGCGTCATCGCACTAAGACGCACAAGATGCTTTGGAAGCGCCTGCAAGTCTTCGCCCACCGACTTACTTACCGACCACGAAACGTGAAGCTCGCCCGAGCTGGCAGGTCTCACTCGAACGTTTTGAGGTGACGCCGCGGGTGCTAGTAAGAACAATAATAATGGTTTAGTTCTAATGGTTATGGTTAATAGTTGGTCCGATGATCATCGGTTCGAAAGAGTCCCCAGACCGGTATTGCTATCGCCCTTACCTTCCTCCAAAGTAGTGAATGTGACAGACTCAGAGTAGGGTGACTGGCCGACATGGTTGCCGGCGGCGAGACGCAGTGAGTATGCCGCCGCCGGCCGCAAGTCTTCTATCCTCGCCGACATCAAACCGGGGCCGTCCGCATCAAACTCACTATTCAAATCAAATAATGTATTTTCTAGGGTTAATTCAGTAATACACAATACACACTTAATAGTACAATGTCATCTTTAAACATTGATTGCTTACATGTCATCGTTGTTAGAGTCGAGGGTGAGGTTGAATGTGAGATGGCGCGGCTCGATACCTGGCACTGAATGCAGCGCCGTGCACAGTGCCGTGTAGTAGACCGTACTGCCGGCAGTGCCACCGGTTGCATCAGACACAAGCCACGCCAAACGGACCCAGCGTGCGCCCACGCCTGCCAGCCTTAGGCCACGTGGCGCTTCCGGAGGCTCTATGCGACATGTTTGAGATCGTTGCATTCTTTATGTTATATTCTTCTTTAATATTTACACTCCTCAGAAACCTTTACTTACCATTTCAATCGCGTAAAATTACGTTTACGTAATGTTATATTAGATCACCTACTTCATTTAATCCGTCGTCATTGTTAATATACAATCGATGATTGCACCGCAAATAGCGCAGATAGAAAAACTAAGTGAATTTGAAAAATATAACGAGAGCACCTTCGACATGCAGGTACAGCGGTAGGTCGGCGCGGCCGTACTGGTTGTGTGCGTGGCAGCGATACTCGCCCGCGTCCGCCCGCTCCGCCGCGCGCAGCCGCAGCGTCGACCGCAGCGTGCCGCCCGCGCGCGCCTCCGACACCGTCCACCTGCGGGCGCACGCGACACGGCGGGGTTACACGCGCCCTGTCACTGTTACCGCTACTGATGTCGATGGGAAGTAGCTCGGCGGTGAGACGTCCCGCACCTGTAGTCGGCGGGGTCGAGCCGGCGGCCGCGGTGCGACCAGTGCAGCGCGAGCGGAGCGTCCCCGCGCGCGGCGCACGACAGCGAGGCGCCGCGCCCGCGCACGCTCGACACGTTGCCGTCCGACCCATCGAAGTGCGCCGGCTCTGCTCGACATTACCGATCGTTAGTTTCGATTTGCAGCCAGGATCTGAATTCAAGTATGACCGGTGATGCATGGGGAGAAGCTAGCATGCCTCGGAAGGAGTCGAAATACAAATATTCAGGAGGGTTGAAACTCATTATCTAGGTACTGTGGTGATGGAAAGGAATGCGCAGTACCATGAACGGTGACGTTGACGTGCTTGAGCAGAGGCAGACCGACGCCGTTGTCGGCCGTGCAGCGGTAGGTGCCCTGGTGGTGGCGCGCGGCGGTAACCGCACTGAGTGCCCCGTCCCGTGCCCCATCCCGCGCCCCGCCGACGGTGCCCCCACCATGGCCCCACGCGCCATCGAGCGCCTCCCACTGCTCGTTTTCCGGTCCCAACGTACCCATGTCACCGTCACCTTAGAAACATAAGAATGTACAGCAATGATGCAGGTGACTTACAAATTATATACTACCTATCTACTTATTGTGCTTACCGATTCTTCTAAACCAGGTAATTTTTGGTGTAGGATATCCTTTTGCAGCACATTCCAGGAGCAACGGTGCTCCAAGTAGCACCGCTGCGTCGAGAGGTTCCGTGACCCATGCTGGAGCAACTGTTGGACAAGAGCGTTTCGAACTTTGCTTCAAAATCTGCCGGTCACCTTGAAAGTAAGGAATGTTCATTTGGCAAGCGGTGGATGCCGCCATTACCCTTGACGCTGAGCGTGGCGGTATAGTTAGCTGCGGTGGCGCGGTTGGTGACGCGGCAGGTGTAGGCGCCGCTGTGCCGCGCCGTCAGCTCGCGGAACATCAGCAGCGAGAACTCGTTCAAGCTCTTCTCTTCTATCTGTCAACGATAGATAAACTTCAAACTGGATTTACTCGACCATCGTTCTACTTCAGCGTGACGATCGCACTTGCGTAACCGTTTTCGCTACCTGCAGATTCGACGGCATCGGCGCTCCATCCTTCAGCCACGAGAAGTACATCGGCTTGTCGCCGGACGACACCCCACACAGAACTTGAACGGAGCTGCCCTCGGTGAGGTCCGAAGAAAACATGAACGGCGATATCTTGGGTGGATCTGGGGGATGAAAGTGGACGGTCACCGCGCGTCAAGTTAAAAGCGAGCGCGGGGGGACGGTCGGGTACCCACTGAGGACTTGTATCTCGAGATCCTGCGTAGCGGCGGGCCCGGCGGGCGCGGCCACAGTGCACGCGTAGTGTCCGCCGTCGGCCGCCAGCGCTGGCGCCAGATGCAGCGCCGCGCTCCGCGCCGACACGCGCCCCACCCCGCCCACCGCGCGCGCCTCCCCGCGCCGCCACCACGACACCGAACTGCCGGACAACACACGTCACTACCGCCGCCGCCTACTGCCGTATGGGCGGTAGGTGTGGGTGTCATCAACATGAAAGTGAACTCGTGTTACTAGGTAAGCGTATCTTAGTCAGTGTTAGCGTTAACCATCGAGTGAAATTGTGGTGCACAAAAAGATAACACTTTGTCAACAAAAAATCATGTCTCGAAAAATGAAAACAACTTCAGTTCGTTTACGGGCTACTTATTTAAAAATTGTTTTTTGCAAGCAGTCTGTCTAAAATGTTAAATCTTAATTTAAGTTAGTTTAGTCGATTGAAACTAGATGGCGCTGGCGTCAAGTTAGCACGCGGTGGCGTTTGTCTCCGCCTACAAGACTACTGTATTTGTGTTTATTTAATAAATGTCTGAACGTTCCGGAGCTTGTTTGCATTGCGAGTTCCAGGCTCGATATACCCTTCGCCAAGGGTCCCTACGAGACGGAGCGATTTTGAAGCGAAAGCTTTGTCATAGTAAAATCACATAGGGAAAATAGTAGAAAAGGTTTCTGCGCGTGCGCATAGGTTTTAACCCCTTGTCACAATAGAAACTGGAAGTCGGAGTATCGAGTCACTTTGGAACATTGGAATTGGAAACAAGCAGCGACATCTAACGGAGTACGGCAGCAACTAACAGGACAGTTTGGATCAATAATTGGAGTAATTGAATTGGATTGCAGCTCAATAATTGGATTACAACGCAATGGATTTAATTGGATTAAAAATTGGAACTCGAAGATGGTAAAGTGCATTTAAAACCGTGAGTACTTTATTACTATCCATTGTAGAGCCATAGAGCAAACACTTAGAAAATTTAAAGTAAAGATTGCATGAACTTGTAAAAATTTGAAGTAGAGACAGGACTTAGAATAATCTCGTCAAAAACGACGAGACGGGGAACCTATGCCCGATTTCACAGCGAGGTGTTAGTGTTCTCAAACACTTAGAAAAATTCTCACTGTCTTTACTTGGACTTGTAAAAATATCGCAACACTTTTGGACTTAGAAAATTTACATCGGTTTTGCACTTGCACATAAATCAAGGTGGTAATTCAGTTAAAATGGAAGGTGATTTAAGAGTAATGGATGACTTGAAGAGTCAGTTAGACAAAGGAAGAATCAACTTCAAAAAATCACCGAAAGAGAGAATGACAGAACCATACATAGTCGCTCGATTGGAAGGATTAGAAGACTTAATTAAGAGGTTTACAAATAAACATGAAGAGCTTATTTCGACGTACGATAAAGAAGAACTGGCTACAAGTGCCTACATGAAGAACGACATTTTCAACCTCGGTTATGAAACGTATTTGGTGTATAAAGTGGAATTAAAAACTGCACTTAATGCTTTTAAGCCGAAAAGTAGTAGTTCCGAATTGCCTGACACGAGGAAAGAGTCTATAGTTAATTTACCAAAAATATCAATACCGGTTTTTAATGGAAGCTATGTTGAATGGTCCTCTTTCAAAGACTTGTTCGTTTCACTTGTGCATAACAATCCTTCACTTGACGATGTTCAACGTTTACACTATTTAAAAACCCAAGTGAAAGGCGAAGCGGAACAACTTATTAAGCATATTCCTATTACTCAGGCGAATTACAAAAAATGTTGGGACATGTTAAAGAGTAGATACGATAACAAACGGTTCATGTCAAATTGTATACTAAAGCGTTTATTTGGTTTACGTTCTATGAATAATGAGTCTTCTCAAGCTTTAAAGGATCTTGTAGATACCACCTCTGATTGTATACACGAGTTGTCTAATTTAGGTATAAAAGTAGAGTCATGGGACATCATTATTATATACATTGTCAGCTCGAAGTTGGACGCTGAGACTAGAAAGCAATGGGAGTTGCACGTTAACAGCTCATGTGAAGAATTACCTTCTTTCACTCAATTCAAAGATTTTTTAGAGTCTCGGTTCCGCGCGTTAGAGTATGTAGAGCCCATTAAAAATAAACCTAAGTCCAATAATCCTGCCAAAGTCATGCATGTTACTTCGAATTCGAACGTCACCTGTCCTCACTGTAACGAAAGTCATAAGTTGTATTCCTGTGGGAAGTTTGCCAAAGAAGACGTATCCAACCGTCAGGATATTGTAAAGTCACTTGGACTTTGCTTTAATTGCCTTGGCAGCGGTCACTCAGGAAGAACGTGTCGGGTAACCACAAAGTGCCGAATTTGCAATGGAAAGCATCATACGCTTATCCATGGCAAACCACCTTCGTTAACAGTTGCTGTAGCTAGTGAAGCGTTAGAATGTAATGAAAATCCGCCGGAGTCGTCCCATGATGAGACGAATCAGACCAACATCGCAAACCATTTCGTGGCAGGAAAAGTCCACAAGCAGACTTTACTGGCCACAGCCTTGGTGAAGGCTGAGTCCATTAATGGTTATCCTCAGGTATTGAGAGCCTTGTTGGATCAAGGTTCTCAAGCTTCCTTTATATCCGAAGCAGCCGTACAGTTGCTGAGACTGAAGAAAATTGCAGCTAAAAGCTGCATATCCGGTTTAGGTGGAAGTCAAAGTGGCTTAACCTCAAAGGCGATGGTTATAGTCCAAATCCAGTCACTTCATGACCCTACCTTTAAACTGCAGGTGAAAACATATGTACTGAACACTGTCACGTCGATTCTACCCGAAAAGAAGTTTGTTTTACCGAACTGGACAGAATTAGGTCACATCAATCTGGCTGATCCGCAATACAATTCACCTAATAAGATCGATATCTTGCTAGGTTCCGAGGTGTATTGTAGTATCCTGAAAAAGGGTTTGATTAGAAGCCCTACTGGTTCAACGATTGCGCAGGATACTTACCTTGGATGGGTGTTGTCGGGTCAAGTTGGTAGCTATAGTGACAAAGACCAAAGTTGTCACAACGTGGTTGTGAATCTGCATGTCAAGCTGGAAGAGAACGAGTTGCTTAAGAAGTTTTGGGAGCTCGAAGCTGAACCTAGTTCGATAGAGGCTAAGGTTTTGACCCCAGAAGAGCAGGCTTGCGAAGAGCATTTTATGGCAACGACTTGCAGAGATGAATCCGGTCGCTATGTTGTGGAGTTACCTTTCCGTCGAAACGTAGCACCTAACTATGGGGATACCCGAACTGTTGCGGTCAAGAGATTAGTTAGTCTCGAGAGAAGATTAGCCAAAAATACTCAACAGAAAAAGGATTATTCTCAGGTGCTAAAGGAATATCTAGATCTTGGACATATGGAGGAAGTTCCAAAAAAGTCAAAAAGGGTTGACGGAAAAGTATGGCTGCCACACCATGCCGTGATTCGAATGGACAAGAGCACTACAAAAACCAGAGTGGTTTTTAATGCGTCCAGTCGAAGCTCCGCTAACAACGTTTCCTTGAATGATACGTTGATGGTAGGTCCAAAGTTACAACCGGAATTACGGCACACAATCATGCGTTGGCGTTTGCATCCTATATGTCTTACGGCTGACATTATAAAAATGTATCGACAAGTCAAGGTCACAAAAAACCACGCAGATTATCAGAGTATAGTATGGAGAGAAGATGACACTGATGAAATTCATGATTTCCGTCTTCTCACGGTTACGTTTGGTACGTCAAGTGCTCCATACTTAGCTGTGAAAGCACTGCAACAGGTTGCAATTGATGAAGGTCATAATTACCCGCTCGCGGCAAGTAGGGTCAAAACAGACTTTTACATGGATGATCTTCTGACTGGTTGTCAATCTGAAACAGAAGCAATTAGGTTATATAAAGAATTGAACGAATTACTGCTGAAAGGGGGATTCGTACTGCAAAAGTGGGACAGTAATAAGAAAGGCTTACTGGAACCACTCATGGAGAATAACGGGATGGACAGGGAATTTAGAGAAGATGAGGTTACCAAAGTGGTTGGCCTTGCTTGGAATCGCCGGACTGATGAGTTTGACTATAACGTCAAATTGTCGTCTGATTCTCCTGTACCTGAAACAAAAAGAGGAATTATTGGTGAAATTTGTCGCCTTTATGACCCACTTGGTTGGATTTCTCCATGCGTCATAACAGCGAAGATATTCATCCAAAAACTTTGGATTACCGGACTTGACTGGGATGATAAATTGCCCGATGAACTATTGCAAGAATGGGAAATTTATCGAACGGAATTGACAAAGCTAGCCAATTTTCATATACCGCGATGGCTACAAACTTTAAACACGGATGTACAGGTCGAGTTACATGGATTTAGCGACGCTTCTAATGCTGCATACGCGGCAGTAGTGTATATCAGAAGTGTCGCTAGTGATGGCAAAATTACAACTCACCTAGTCACTGCTAAAACGAAAGTTGCTCCCATCAAGCAGGTTTCCATTCCGCGTCTGGAATTGTGCGGAGCTGTTCTGGTCGCGAAGTTGCTCTTAGAAGTGGCTGAAATTTTGAACATTAGTAAATCAAAATTACACGCATGGACGGATTCGACTATCGTCTTGGCTTGGTTGAGTGATCACCCAAGTCGGTGGAAAACCTTCATTGCCAACCGTACGTCGGAGATACTAAATCTTTTAGATTCGTCTCAATGGTCATACATACAGTCCAAACAGAACCCCGCTGACGTTGCGTCACGCGGAATTTTACCCTCTGAGCTACTCGAAAACCATTTATGGAAGTACGGTCCGGATTGGCTGCGAAGTGATGATATTCCGTATGGAAAGCCACGTTCTATCTGCACGAAAACGGATATGGAAGCTAGAACAATAAAGGCTCATGTTACGTCGGTAGATTCAGATGAAGACTTGGAAGTATTTTCTAAATTTTCATCATTTAGAAAAATGGTACGCGTTGTAGCCTACAGCAGACGGTTCCTTAACCTAAAAGACCCTACAACTAAACCTAAACACTTACCTTATCTTACCGCGTTGGAGATCCACGATTCTCTCAGCTGTTGCATTCGGCAGCACCAGGCTCGTTCGTTTCACGAAGACATCTCCAACATCCTGAAACAGAAAAATGTTAGTAACAAAAGTAAATTGACAACCCTAAATCCATTTATGGATAAGAACGGAATATTACGTGTAGGAGGACGAATTGAAAATTCGGACTTACCTGATTACAGCAAACATCCAATAATTATCTGTGGAGAATCGCATGTAGCTAAACTCATTGTAGCTGATGCTCATGAAAGAACGTTACATGGAGGTCATCAACTAACATGTAACTATATCCGCTCTAAGTATTGGATCACAAAATTGAAAACTTTAGTCAGGACTCACATTCATGACTGCATACCCTGCATCCGGAATGCAGCTAAGACAAAAACCCAGTTGATGGGGCAGTTACCCTCTTGTCGAGTGATACCTAATAAGCCATTTTTGCACTCTGGTGTCGATTACGCTGGCCCGATAAATATCAGAGTGTCACGAGGACGAGGTCAAAAATCGTATAAGGGATATATTTGTCTCTTTATATGTATGGCAACACGAGCTGTACATCTTGAAGTTGTGTCTGACCTCACATCTGAAGGGTTCCTCTCGGCGTTTAAGCGTTTTGTCGCTAGAAGGGGTCGCTGTATTCAACTTTGGAGCGACAACGGCTCCAATTTTGTTGGCGCCTCTAAAGAATTAAGAACTTTGTTATCTAGCGAACGCTCTTCATTTCCCAATGAGGTTGCATCTTCGTTAGCGAACAATGGCACGGAATGGCGCTTTATTCCTCCTCATGCTCCCAACTTTGGTGGATTATGGGAAGCAGGAATCAAAAGTACTAAACATCACCTCAGGAGAGTAATCGCAGATTCCACTCTCACATATGAAGAGATCGCAACTGTTTTGACGCAAGTTGAGGCGTGTCTAAACTCGCGTCCTCTTTCTCAGATTAGTACTGATCCAGATGACCCTGTGCCGTTGACACCAGGTCATTTCCTGATCAACGAACCTTTGGTGATGGCTCCTGACCATAATTTTGAACAGGTTCAAATCAGTGGTTTACGTCGTTGGCAACTTACCCAAAGGATGGTACAACATTTCTGGAGGAGATGGTCACGTGAATACTTAACTCACTTTTTTCAACGATACAAATGGAAGACTAAAAACCCTGAACTTAGGGTAGGCGATGTTGTATTGGTAAAAGAAGACAATTTACCTCCGACGAAGTGGCTGTATGGGCTAGTAGTTGAAGTTCATCCTGGCAAAGATAATCTCACACGAGTTGTCACTTTGCGCTATAAAAATTCTTTTATACAACGACCAGCTTCGAAGCTATGTCCACTGCCTGTGACCACCGATACAACTGTAATGTAACCTTTGATTTTAACCTTTTGAGTATTGAATATAATTGTAACTTTTGCTATTAGTTTTTGAATATTAACTTACTTGAACACTTGAAATCTTAACACATTAACTTTGAGAATTAGCTTTTGAATTGAAACAATGTTTGTATTTATGTAACTTCTATATCTGTAACTAGTCTTGTGAGAAGGACTATATTAGTCCTTAGGAGGCGGTATGTCTAAAATGTTAAATCTTAATTTAAGTTAGTTTAGTCGATTGAAACTAGATGGCGCTGGCGTCAAGTTAGCACGCGGTGGCGTTTGTCTCCGCCTACAAGACTACTGTATTTGTGTTTATTTAATAAATGTCTGAACGTTCCGGAGCTTGTTTGCATTGCGAGTTCCAGGCTCGATATACCCTTCGCCACAGTCAGCGAATTTATTTCTGTAGCTTAACGGATAGAGTGATAGAATCATCCTATCAAAATGCACCTCTATGGACCTGATCGGATATCCAGCGTAGGGGCAGTAGACGGTAGCGTTGTCCCCGGCCACCACGCGCACCGGCGCCAGCGCGCGGACGGAGGGCGGACCTGCGGGCAGCGGACGGCGTGAGTACACTCGGTGTGGACACGCGCGCACGGGAGCGGGGTGGACACGCGCGCGCGGGAGCGGGGTGGACACGCGCGCGCGGGAGCGGGGTGGACACGCACCGTACACGTTGAGGCGCGCGGAGTGGTCGGTGTGGCCACGGGCGTTGTGCGCGCGGCACGTGTAGCGGCCGCCGTCCGCCGCCGACACGCCCGTGATGTTGAGGATGGAGACCACGTCGCCACTCGGGGCCGTCTCCTCGCTCACGGAGTACCTGGGGCGGGCGGCACGCGGTTAGCTTGCGGTGATGGGGCGCGCGGTGTGACGTCACGCGGGCGCGGCGGTACCTGTGGTGCGCGCGGTAGTGGTCGAGCGGCTGCGAGTCGAGCAGCCAGGCGAGGCGCGGTGGCGGCGCGCCGGCGGCCGCACACCGCAGCGACACGGACCCGCCCGGTCGCAGCGCCTGCTCGATGAACGTGTACACCAGCTCCGGCGCAGACTCTGCACGCAGAGGACAAGGGATACAAGCGTACCAGCGAGGATGCGCATGATGCTACATTGTGCCGTACACAATGTGTTTCAAATAAATATTAGCTAAATGGAAAACGAGCCGTGAACCATACACACCCGGGCAGATGTGAAAAATCGCCACTCATTGCGTATATCATGACGGTCGAAGACGCAGAGATCGTACCCGGAATTGAAAGTGTGGCGGCGGTTTGAAAAATATTAAAGAATTTATTAGCTCATGATAAAGCAACAAGAGTTTTGCAATTAGAAGATCACACTATGCCGAAAATAAAAACAGATCACGCTAATGTAACTAAGAACCGGATATATCGGCAGTAAGTGCGGGTACCAGTCTCACCCGATCAGGGGGTTTAGCAAAGATCATCATCATCATTAACAGCCTGAAGACGTCCACTGCTGAACATAGGCCTCCCCCCGGGAGCGCCACTTAGAGCGGCTGCTCGCCTCCTGCATCCATCGGCTCCCCGCGGCTTTCACCAGGTCGTCGGTCCACCTAGTGCGGGGGCGGCCTACGCTGCGTCTTCCAGTTCATTGTCGCCACTCGAGAACCTTTCTTCCCCATCGATTGTCAGTTCTACGAGCGATGTGGCCTGCCCGTTGCCATTTCAACTTACTAATCCTAAGAGCTACATCGGTCACTAGTTCTCCTGCGGATCTCCTCATTACGGACCTTATCTCGCAGGGAAACACCGAGCATTGCTCTCTCCATAGCCCGTTGTGCGACTCTGAGCGTAGTAATGAGGCCAACAGTTAGAGACCACGTTTCAGTTCCATAAGTCATCACTGGCAACACACATTGATTGAAAACTTTTATTTTCAGGCTTTGTGGTATTTTGGACGAAAAGCCCGAACGCTGCCCAGCCGAGTTGGATTCTTCGGGCGACTTCATGTCGAAGTTGGACCTACCCAATTGGACAGTCTGCCCTAGATAGACGTATTTGTCGACACCTTCGAGAGTGTCGTTCCCAACAATTACCGGTATAGGTGGAACATGGGCATTTGACATGATTTTCGTCTTGTCCATGTTCATCTTAAGACCAACCTGTCGGGAGACTCTACTGAGGTCGTTGAGCATGGTGCTGAGATCATCGAGCGACTCCGCCATTATGATTATATCATCGGCAAAACGAATGTTAGTGATATACTCGCCATTTATGTTGATGCCAAATCTTTTCCACTCCAAGAGCTTGAAAACATCCTCCAATGCGTTTGTGAACAGTTTCGGAGAAATAACGTCTCCCTGTCTCACGCCTCTTTGTAATGGGATCTGTTCCGTACTCTGGTCCTGTAGTCGGACTGACATAGTGGCCTTACTGTACAAACACTTCAACACTTCGATATACCTATAGTCAATTTGGCATCGCTGTAAGGACTGCAGCACCGCCCAAATCTCGATTGAATCGAAGGCTTTCTCATAGTCCACAAACGCTAGGCATAGCGGCCGATTATACTCTTTGGTCTTCTGTATAATCTGGCGTAGCGTATGGATGTGGTCTATGGTGCTAAAGCCTTTTCGGAAACCGGCTTGTTCGGGAGGCTGGAATTCATCAAACTTGCGTGCGAGACGATTCGTAATGACCCTTGAGAACAGCTTATACACATGACTCAAGAGCGAGATGGGCCTACTGTTGTTTTTAAGCTGTTTGAGGGCCATTCTAATCTCGTACAGGCTGACGTCCGGGATGTCTTCGGTATAGTGTCGGACTAACTTGGCTCGGGTGTCCTGAGCTGTGTAGCGGGCTCACGTGTCGAGGTGTATAACTATCCATAGAAGTTCTCAATCTCTCTCAGAATCTCAGGCTTGGATGAAATGACACTACCATTCTCGGTCTTCAGTTTTGTCATTTGGCTTTGCCCAATAGACGAACTTTTGCGAAAACCTTAGAGCCTTGGTTCCGCTCAATTGCGGCCTCAATACGTGAAGTACTAAAAGCACGCAAATCGTGTCGCATGGAACTCCAGATACGTCTATTGAGTTCACCGTAGGCTGACATATCAACTGAAGACTGTAGTTTGATTTCGCTCCGGTCTGCCAATTTAAGAGTGTTTCCTGAGAGTTTCTGAGTCCTCTTTCGGCGTTGGATCTTGAAGAACTCAGCTCCAACAGCTTGGACAGTTTCCATCAACCCGTTGTTCAACTCATCCACTGTGTTGCAATCGGCAAGGCACTGGAAGCGATTTTGGAGTTCTAGCTGAAAGCCTTCGGGGTTTTGGATTTGGACAGGATTTGGACGGAACGTAGACTTCACCAGACGCGACCTTTCAAGCTTAACATTGATATTCAATGTGCCTCTTACAATACGGTGATCGCTACCGGTTTTAACCTTGCTGATCACAGAGACATCATCGAATATACGCTTCTTGGTCGTCATCATGAAGTCTATCTCATTTTTCGTGGAACCGTCGGTGCTTATCCACGTCCACTTCCTGGATGGCCGCTTCTTGTACAAAGAGTTCATCATAAAGAGGCCCTCCTTCTCCATGAAGTCAGCCAGCCTTTGTCCCCGAGGGTTCCGCTATCCGTATCCAAATGGCCCCACTCTCAGCTCATCGCCATTCCTTGTGCCCAACTTTGCATTAAGGTCTCCCATCACAACGGTGAAGTATGCTTCGGAAGTATGCATGGCTTCGGATATATCCTCATACATAGCTTCTACTTCATCGTCGGAGTGTGCCGAGGTCGGTGCGTATACCTGGATGACCTTCAACGAATACCGTTTGGTTATTCTGAGTATCAGGTACGCTACCCTGGTCGACACACTGTCGACTTTGATCACGTTGTTGACGAGAGACTTGCGGATGAGGAACCCGACACCACCTTGGGAGAGTTGGTCTCCCTCCCGGTAGAAGAATAAGTTACCGGAATTTAGGATTATCGTGTCCTGTCCCTGTCTTCGGACTTCTGACAATCCCATTACATCCCAGCGTAACTTACTCATCTACTCCTCCGATTCGACCATCCTTTCGTCAGCCCTCAATGTGCGCACGTTATATGTTGCCAGGGCCAGGGGTCGTGTTTGGTGGGGTTGGTAGCCGGGCATCTTCCGGTGATTCTTCGCACCCCCTGCCCTGCCGTTACCGTGATCGCTACCGGAGATTGGGGGCCGTTATTGTTTGTGCTTGTCATTAGGGGGGGGGGGGGGGTGTCATAATCACCACGCTTGGCAGGCGGCTTGGTGATCGCAGTAATTATAATGGTGGAGACCAAGGAGAATGCTGCAGCCCATTCCCTGGATGTTCCCTTAGCCGACTTTTACGGCACCCACGAGAAGAGATGGGGTGGTCCTATTCGTAACCGGGACCACACGGACATAGCATAGCAAAGATATCAACCACTAACGCTAACTACAAAATGTACTGAAATGACATTTCGGAAATCGCTAACTTTTCCGTAGCGAATGTCATTTCGATACATTTTTGGAGTTAGCGTGAGGCGTTAGCGTTAGCAATAACCTGACCATACTATCAAAAATTTATGAAAGAAACTTTAGTCGGGGTCCTAATAAAATAAACTTAGTATCTATAGACAGGATGTCGGGTGAGTCAATTATGTTCAAAGTAGTCTTGTGAAGGAAAGCAAAGTCAGCAGCTTCCCATTGCTTAACAAAAGGCAACAAGTATTATTATTATTCCAAAATATACCCGATTTATTTATTTTTAATTAACTAAAATATAAATATGTAGGCATGTACTTTAATCTCGTAAGTGTCGCCACCGTACAATGACATTGTTGTGCCGACGTCCCTTCAGCTTCCATTGTGCGCGCGGAGACAGCGGCACAATGGTTGTGACAGTCGAAAAGGATCCGCTAGTGATTGATTCCCGGTGACATCACATTGAGATCGATCGAGTGCCGATCGTGCTCGGCCGCCGCCGCCTCCCTCGCTCCAAATAACATTTTTCCCATCAGATTTGATAACAATCCTATTAACTTCGTCGTAACATTTTGATTGATATTGTTTTGCGAAACCTTTTTATTCCGGCGCGACCATCTAATCTTTCGAGTTCGCATGTTGCTCGTGGATGGATGCCAGACCATTGTATTATCTACGGATGGTTCAAAATCTGTTGGTAAAGCTAACTAGGATAAAGAAGTGTCGGACCTCCGAGTTGCAGCTCGGCGGCGGCCTGCGCGTTGTCGTCCCCGTGTCGCGCGACACACTGGTACACGCCGCGGTGCGCGCGCGACACGTCGCGCAGCTGCAGCTCCGCGCCTGCCGCCGGCACCGGCGCGCCGTCGTGCAGCCACGTGACCCGAGCGCGCGGGTCCGAGGCCGCGCACGCGAGCCGCGCCGCGCCGCCCGCCTCCGCCACCTGCCATACTGGCACGTGAGACCGAGCCATCAGATGCAAGCACACACCGGCGCGCACGCTGCCACTCACCACTAGCTCAGGAGTCACGGTGACGGTGAGCGCGGCTCGCACGTGCAGCTGCAGGTGCGCGGTGGCGTCCCCGAACGCATTGTACGCCTTGCAGAGCCAGGCGCCGCTGTGGGCGGGCGTCACGCCGCGCAGGCACAGCGCCGCGCCGCCCGCCCACAGCCACGCGTCGCCCGCGCCGCCCGCCGCCACCGGCTGCAGCCGACCGCTCACCTCGCGGTACCATCTGCTCGCACACACACGATATCATACCGCTCTCACACTCACTTCAAACAATCTCCTAGACGGTTCATATTATAGAATTCGCAACCAATATCCGTAATCTCGTTCACGGATGTATAAATATGTGTGAATATCGATCGTACCTACTATCAGTTTTTTTTGTGGCTCGTCAGACCGTTGTAGTTTAAAAGAAACGTACCCATAACTTCCGAAGGCAATATTAAATGAGAGAATGTGAAAGCGCTCTAAGCTATAGATTGCGTTATCAGCTACAGATCATGTGGCAAACGCCTCGGCTATAAATTGGCGCGTGGTTCTCACGTGTAGTGCGGCGGCGGATGGTCGGCAGCGGCGCACGGCAGGCAGCAGTCGGCGCCGGCGTCCACCTGCAGCGCGGCCGGAGCGGCCAGCAGGCGGGGCGCCGCGCGGGCCGCGTCTCCTGCACACACACACACACACACGCTAGCGACACGCCGGCCACACGACACGCGGCCTGCGTGCGGCGGACACCGACCGGCGAGCGCGAGGCGCGCGGGCGGCGCGCGGCGCGGCCCGCCGGCGAGCGGGGGGCGCGCGAGGCAGGAGTAGGGCCCCGCGTCCGCCGCCGACACCGCGCGGATCAGCAGCCACGGGCCCGCCGACACCATGCGCGACTCTACGCACACAACCGTACTGCACTCGCACGTTATATTACCTAGCGATTTGTGGATACGTATCCAATTGTGATTAAGTAAATTGTAACGATCAATAACTGACGGTTAATGAACTTAATAACCATAATATTCACAATGTACGTTCTTAATTAAGCCGTACGCAGGGTATCATGTTAGCGCTACTAACTGGCGAGCCCATCTACCGAATGGCCGCTAGATTATAACGGCTCCTTATCCGAGGCAATTCATCAGCGTCCCGCGTTATATATCCCCCCTTCGCCTCCCTGCCCCTCCCGTCGTCCTGACTTACTCCATTCTCCTCGCAAATGAGATATTGCTTTAATTAAATGAAATGAAATGAAATGAAATGAAATGAAATGAAATGAAATGATCTTTATTCCCGATACACAATATCGCGAAAGGAACAATATAACACGGAACATAATAATAAGAAACTTATATAAATATACTATACTCTTAAGCGATATTGCGCGATGCCAGGAACAGGTTCCGGCTCAGCATACAACTGAGGCTGCAACAACAACCTCAGTTACTGATTTTCAGCCGGAACCTACGTCATGACATCAATTAATATTATTTCGTCCACTACATAAATATAAAAGACCGTGGCAGAATCCATTCGCTTATTAGACAAGATAAATCTTTCTTTGCAATCTTTTCCCATTGACATTTTAATTAACGGCAACTACAAAATTACACTGATGGTAAAAACATGTCTAGTGATCGTCTTTATAATTTTTTTTTTATGTGAATGAATGACTTGACGAGCTAGTCGTTCACCTGCTAGGCGATTATGTAACTTGATTGCAACCAATAGAAACACAAAAATGTATGGATTTGACAGTTTCAATACGCAGTTTATGTGCATAGTTACTATAAAAATTTTCATATTCGGAATGAAATTTCTCCTGTTGCATTGCTGTCAAAGTTACGTAATCACCCCACTGATGTTAACCAATACGGCCGTCTATAACAGTTGCAATGTCACTCGGAACTTTAAAATAATAAAGTGTTGTGTGACACTGCACTGCGCACGTCATCCTGAGACATCACACAGTCTAGTAATCGGAATACTACACTGTGTAATCAGGTCATAAAATCTCATAATAGTGTGAATAAAGGCGAAATAAAGTTTAATGCGTTTTGTCTGTTTCAAAAAATACTCATTTGAAGGAAACGTATCAACCTAGTGGAGAGGCAGACTAAAATAATAAAATAAATAAATAAAATACATTCAAAACCAACAAAATCCGGCGGAGGTAAGTGTGAAGTCAACATTTGACGGCTTATACCCGTCCTAATGATGGATAGCACCAAGAGGCGCGCTACCAACTCGGTAAAGAGTGGCGGCGCGTCACTTCTTGTTGTCTCCCACTAACATAACATTCCGAACGCGTTAGGTATTAATTAAGGAAAGGACCCACGCCCACGACGTGAAATATTGCCGTTCCGGTCCGAGAACGGTAAGAATAAGGCACTCTGAAAGATTTATGCGCGTCCGAGACCTACAGAGACGTTTTTCCGTTTAGAGTTCTACGCGCGATTCATTCGCCTCGATAATTCTAGAGGTTATATTAAACGGCTCCGTTCTTTCTGCCCTACGGCAATATCAATAAAGATGAAAACCAATGTGTGCCATTTAGAGCCTTAGATGTTTTCGAAATTATTATAATTAATTTTACATTGTAGGCTATAAAATACCACAAGTGTTATTTTTATTAATGATTCAATAGTAACTCTGCTGAATACATTTTATAATGTAGTTTGGCTGCGCGGTTTCAAATCCGGCCAATAACACCGTTGAAGAGTAGTTTTTTTTTTACTTTGTACAACTAGCATTTGACTACGCTCCCACAAGGTACCGTATTCATGTAGTACTCTATGTCTGATGGCATCTGCAGTGCCGGCGCGCGCCGGCCGCACTCCCGGCACTGTACTCACCCGGCGCGGGCGGCGCGAGGGGCAGCGGCGCGCCGGCGCGGAGCCAGCCGCGCACGCGCCCGGCGGTGCGGCACCGCAGCGCCGGCCGCACTCCCGGCACTGTACTCACCCGGCGCGGGCGGCGCGAGGTGCAGCGGCGCGCCGGCGCGGAGCCAGCCGCGCACGCGCCCGGCGGTGCGGCACCGCAGCGCCGGCCGCACTCCCGGCACTGTACTCACCCGGCGCGGGCGGCGCGAGGTGCAGCGGCGCGCCGGCGCGGAGCCAGCCGCGCACGCGCCCGGCGGTGCGGCACCGCAGCGCCGGCCGCACTCCCGGCACTGTACTCACCCGGCGCGGGCGGCGCGAGGTGCAGCGGCGCGCCGGCGCGGAGCCAGCCGCGCACGCGCCCGGCGGTGCGGCACCGCAGCGCCGCCACGCCGCCCGCCGCCGCCGCCACCGCCTCCACCGACACCTCCCACGGCTCCTCCACCACTGCAACCAACGCTGTCGACTCAACCTCCACACTATACCGCGAACCAGAACACGCGACGTACACCGGCCATCCACTGAGTGGAACCGGCAGCCTGGTCAAAACCTAGGGGAGTCGATAGGTGAGAGAAGTAAGCAGCAGCGATCTGTGAGAGAAGCATATGGTCAACAGAGTTGACTTCTTTAGGCTGTTAATAATTTACTTTGTAACCAGAACCACGTCATAAAAATTGGTTGCACCTGGCGTGAGCGTGAACTCCCTGGAGAAAGCGACGCCGTGAGCGTTGGTCGCGCGACACCGCAGCGTGAGCGGAGCCGCGGCCGTGAGCGAAGCGGACGGGAGCACCTCCAGCGTGCCGTTACTGTACGTGCGTCTGTGAACACATCACGGGACGTATTAACATCTACCGCCAAAATTGTATCAGTTATCTGGTTCCCATAGTACAAGCTATGCTTAGTTTGGGGCTAGATGGCGCTGTGTGAAATGTCCACACATATTTATTTATTTATTATTATTATATTCAAAACAAACAACACATGATATTTCCCAACTTGAAGAGAAGCTGAGAGGGAAACCACTGCACACGATTTTTTTTTATTGCTTATTTTTATATGCCTTTATTACTCAACTACAATAATAAAAACTAAACTAAAACTAACTGCACTATACCTACTACAAAGAACATATGAACTGTATAATATACCGCGATGGCCTATAGACAGTCCAAATGCTCCAGCCCACTGCCGGTAGGTAGCGTACCCAACATGCTGGCAGCATTGCCTCGTTGAATTGCAATGCTGGCACTTATTTGGCTCAACGCATCAGCGATGATTTTAAATATACTTAGCAGCTTTACTTCCTTACTTAATGTCTCAAATATCCATTAAAAACGATTAGTAAAATAAAGTTTATAAAATAACTATTCTTTTACTGGGCACAGTAAATGAATATTACTTTATAAATTTTATCTAAAGAAACTTTAGTAACGGATATTTGAGACACCTCGCCGCTCCTCTGTACATCCATTTTGTCCGGGGGCCGCTGTGTTTGACAGATTTTGATAGCACTCATTTTCGCTAATTATACTTTTCAAGTGATGAAGAATCGGCTTCATTAGGAGCGCTGTAGAAAGATCCCTTACAAACGACCTCCATTTATAGCGATGAGATTTATTTGTTTTACCTTTTTACTTGTGAAAAATGAAAGCGAATGGAGCTTAGTTTTTTCCGTACTCACTTCACTTAAGTGTTTAGTACGGTCTCATCTCATGGGTAAGTGACGACGAGGTCAACAGTAGCGCATACTTGCCCAGAAGATTTACCGATTCACTAGCTCTAAAATTTCAGTTCTTTAATTTCCTATGTTTGCGTTATTGCCTATACTATATTATTCCTATTCGTATACAGTATATACCACGTAAGGAAGTCGCCAGCGTAGGCACTAGGTAGGTGGATCAACGATCTGGTGAAAACCGTGGGGAGCCGATGGATGCAGGAGGCAGCCGCTCGAGGTAGCGCCCTCTGGGGGAGGCCTACGTTCAGCAGTGGACGGCTTCAGGTTGTTGATGATGTTAATGATGTAGAGTGGTGCAGAGTAGGTACCTGAGCGCGGGCGCGGGGGGCAGCGGCGAGTCCCGGTGCAGGAAGGCGAGCGCGGGCGGCGGCAGGCCGCGCGGCGCGCACCGCACGGAGGCGCCGCGCGCCGCCGCGTACCGCACCGCCGCCGGCGGCTCCTCCGCGAACCACGGCGCGCGCCGCCCGCCCTCCGGCTCCGGGGACACCGACTCTACGCACACACACACATATGCTACTGCAACAGTTCACCTAAAGCCACTACTCTGATGCGGTCACATTTTGTGAAATGTATTCATTGAAACCTTAGGAAACACTTATTAGTACACACTAGTAGTTTTATGAAATTTTTAAAAAGCTATGACCAAGCAAGCAAGATTTAAGCAATCCTACGGGTCTCATCGCACTATATTGTAAAGCAGGATCTGCGCTTTTTACGACTTCTGGAATATTTTGTGTGAACAAAACCAAGCATTTCTACAGAATTAGTCCTGCAGGCGTCAGAGCGTATTAGAGACTACCCGAAATAACAATAAAACTTTTTGTAACACTCCCTGTCGAAACGGAAAACGGAACGTATCCCAGACGAGCCCGAGCGAGCGTAGCGTCGCCGCAAACAACGGCTAACTTAAAGCCACTTAAAACTCTACCAGCGGAACTTTAGTTTTAAAACCGTTTGACCTAAAAAAGGCATCGTCCCAGCTCCTGGCGACTTCGAAGTAAGCGGTCGCGACTCGCGGCGACTCTGAAATTGTTCTCGAACGTGAAATTAAGTTAAGTTTGTTTGTTGAAATTTAGTTTGTTTTTGTTACACAATTAGCTCCCGAGGCGCGTGCCGGCTGCGAGGCGGGCGCGGGTGGGGTACATTAAAAGAAACAAAGTATCCCACGCTGTAATGAAGTATCGCGACAGAACTACTAACGCGCCCTTTGTGTGCGCCGCCACCTCGCTGTTCGTCACATTGTTTAGACTGAACCGACTCTGTAATTTGCTTACGCTTTATATGACGCTGTTCATTAACTTGAGACATTTACCTATCTACTTCTCAACTGTAGCTTTACGTTTCGCGGAACCGACCTACGTCTGCTTTATTGCTACTATTGATAGTCCCCAGTCTCGGTTATGGTGTCGAAAAGGGCAAAAACAAATTGAATCGGGCGCACTCCCGATGATTGTCCGCCACAATGAAATTTAATCTATTTGTCGAACGTACGTGATACTTGGTAGCTGCAGCAACTGATGCGTAGGAGGGTGTGTGTGTGTGTGTGTGTGTGTGTGTGTGTGTGTGTGTGTATGTATGTGTGTGTGTGTGTGTGTGTGTGTGTGTGTGTGTGTGTGTGTGTGTGTGTGTGTGTGTGTGTGTGTGTGTGTGTGTGTGTGTGTGTGTGTGGGTGTGTGTGTGTGTGTGTGTGTGTGTACTCACTGTGGAGGAGCAGCAGGGCGAGCAGCGCGGCTCGGGCGCGCAGCATGCCGCCGCCGCCGCGACCTGCCGGGAACAACCGGTACTCTTGTACACTACACGTAGAGGCACAGCTTTACGTAACCAAGAAACATCTGTATGTAAATTAAGTCATTCTTTTCTAAAATTAAATCGTTTTATTCGTTTATTTTAACTTACTAGAAGGTTAGCGGTTACGATGCCAACATAATTAAAGTTCTACATTAAATAAGAGATTTTAAAAACCAGCCAAATGTCTTTGAAGTTATCGACTCAATACATATCATACGTTATATTATAATCATCAGTTGCAGGCATAATTCCAAACTATACTAACACATAATACTATGGTAAAATCTATAAAGAAGGATTGCCGTTTTTTTTTCTTCTTATATATTGACTCCACACATAGTGTATTTAGCCAGTGTCAAGTATTATAATTTTTCAGTGTTTTCACGTTATGTCAAGTCTAAGTCATAGTCCAGTCCTTGCTCCAGTAAAGTGGTGGCAACTTTACTAGAAGCTTCTACGGAATTTTGGAAGCAACACGAAAAACCACGTTTCACCACATTATATCACTTGCGTACACTCATGCTCGTAATTTAGCGCTTAATACGTAAAACGCCACCAATTTTAAACATTAACACTGGAAAAAGCACAAGTTTTAGGAAATAATACAATGCAACGACGTGAACTTTTCCGCGTTCCCGCTAAAACTCCAATAAAATGGTTACTCCTTAAAGTTTGTAAGCCATGAAGGTTTTAAGTAGGTTTTTAATATGTGTGGACATTTTACACAGCGCCATCTAGCCCCAAACTAAGCATAGTTTGTACAATGGGAACTAAATAACTGATACAATACTTTTGTTTGTAAATACATACATAGAATACAATATAACACCTAGACGCAGAACAAACATCTATTTTCATCACACAAATGTTTGTCCCGGGCAGGAATCAAACCCACAGCCCTCAGTTCAGAAGGCAGGGATACTACCAACAGAGCTATCGGGCCCGTCCAAATTAAACAGCATTAAAAGCTGTCCTGTGTCCTTTTACTTTAGAAGTCTCTAGTATTCGGAAGTGTGGTTTGTAACAAAATATCAGCAGATCTGGAGGACGCGGCTAGTTGTCCGAGGGCGCGGCTGGGCAAGCCGCCCGCTCGCTGCATCTGGCGCAGGGATGTCCCGATCCGACCGCGGATTTGATGCGACGACCTCTGCACTATAAGAATCCATTTGTGGTACGTAACTATGTGTGGTATTGCGGAGTTTAGTATATATTGTTGCAATGTTCTCTCAAGCCTGACATGTAAATGCTTTTACCAATGAAATGATTATGATTATGATTATGATTACCATCACTGTGCCCTCGGAATAGCAACATCGAATAGTTTTAAGAACAGTTTAGTATTATTTTTTAAATATTGATTTTAAATAAATCATCCTATAAATCGTTAGATTGAACGTAACGCATTGTCTATATCGCCCTGTAAGTTACTCTGTTACAATCTGCATCAGCAGTTTAGCCATGAAGAGACACACAAAAGTCATATCTGAGTAGTTATTTTATTAAGTTAGCAATGACCTAATTAGTGATTTATATGGTTCACATCCAGTGTTTTATTTATTATACTGTTACTTCTAATATTACTGTGAGTCAAATAAACCAGTACCCAGCCCTTATTTGAAGTGTGTATCAATAGCGGCGAGTCCAGCACTCGAGCCGTAGCGGCCATAGGCGGCCTCGAACCGGCAGCGCTCTTGAGGCCGCCGGACCCGGAGCTTAAGTGGGTACATCTTGCCCGTAATTGGATCAAAAATGTAGCATCGGCAAAAGTTGAGTGACCATAGACAAGCAAGTTTTTCTTGTTGTTTGATATTTCTTGCTCACACGGTAACTTTTATGACTAAATCTAGAAATTCACTCACTCATACATAGCAACTGTAATTTTTTTTAATGTTAAAGTTTACATAATATCTTAGACGTCATATTAATAATAATTATTATCAGCAAAGAAATAGTTAGCATTCTCAGCAACGGGACTCGGACAATAATTATTGCTTACACCACGTAGCACGCTCTACATAAGTTCGTAGCACGCTCTACATAAGTTCGTAGCACTACGTAGCACAATGATGGTTGTAGCGGCCATAGATTATTCTAATGAACATGATTTGTACGTTAAAATGAATGAGTTCATGATGAACCTTTATAGAATGCAAGAATTCATCACTATCCGGCCGGAAGATGTTCACTCATTGAAAACATAGCCTTTCCCATATTTCCCGTGGTGCTACGAGATTACTAGTAGGACTTCATTTCGTGGCATTTTGTAGCACCCTAGCATTTTTTAACGTGTGATAATTTATACTGTCTTGGTCAGGAACTAGATAATCCTGATGGAAAAACAACAGTGAAGCAAAAAACCGATGCTCAATGTTATATTTTAAAAGAAATGGCTAATAAAATGTATACGAGTCTACCGCGAAAGCTTTCTTTTTAATAACTGTACTGTGCGACTTTCTTGTAATTTTTTCAGGATGGCTAATCGCTGAGTTACGCGGAATTGATGTTTGAAACGTTGACAATACGGCACAAAGTCAAACGAAGAAATATGCTATTATTTATATATTTTTTAAGTATACTTAGGTATTATTAAATTTGTCAAATTTAGAAAATTGTAATTAGGTAGATAAATCCCAAATATTTGCATAACCGAAAAGTTGAGTATAGAGAAACGTTAATTATTTGTGACCATCTATGTAACCTATATTCGAGCAAATAAAGATTTCATTTCATTTCATTAAATTTTGAACATTCGCAAATTATAATGAAATACTCTGGCAATTTTTAACACAGCCCACGGCTCTAAGCCAAGTTGTTACATACCAGCTAAAGCTGAATGTTCTGTTATTAGTTGGAATAATGCATCCTCCTGCAGAAATTTCCTAACCATGCCTACGAGGCAATGCTGCCAGCATGTTGGGTACGCTACGTACCAATAGTGTACCGAACATCAGATTACGCAAACTGTGTTTATATCGTAGATGTGTCAGCGTTTGGCTACATCTCACCTGATGGTAAGTAGAGATGAAGCCATAGAGGGACACGTTTACCCAGAAAAGACATGTATCTGCCTCTTCCTTATCACTCTGCTCTTGAATACGCCATGATTATAATTATGTGGAAGGAAACACTGCTTCGGGAAACAAGCTCCATTTCTTATTTATTTATTTATTTCATCATAGGAAAACTTACAGCCAAATAATTAGTTGTTAATCATTGGCTTTATGTAATTGATACAAGTTTTATGTATAATGGGGATGAGTTTTTGTGTTTTAGTATACGTGCGATATCTAGCCACATGATAAGGGTGTACCTATACTAATAATTTGTTGTTATCTACATTAACTTCTTTTTATTGGTTTTGTTATTATATGTGTCGCCTGCTGAATAACATTATTATGTAAGCTAAGCACTTTTACTCTACTATTATTTATATTCATTTTAATTGTTTAATCCTCTTTTGGCCTTATTGTAATCTAAATTCTATCTTTATAATATTATGTAAAATGTAACGCTGTTGGAATATCGAAATAAATAAATAAAGAAAAAAAACAGTTTTGCTGTAAGTTTTGAAATTAATACATTTAAAACACGCGGAATGTCGACGGATTGGAACGATATTCACTGATTGAAATAAGTAAATAATGTTAGTACTTATCTGTGCGTATTTATGGTAGGTAGAATGATGAATGTGCGTTTCATTAACTCTTTAATTAAGCGTAACTTTATATTAGTTAATGTGTCTTAATAAATGACAATGCTGAAAATCTTCAAATTATAAATTCATTTAATTAATTAAATTTTAAAATTACTAACGTAAATAACAAGTTTTATGTAAATTGTTTTGGAAACCTAAGAAATGCTATTTAAAGTGTTCGTCTAGTAGTATACATACCAATAGAGCAAAAGCAATACAATCCTTATTCGGGTCCGGCAGGAAGCGCGCACATGTGCGTTATCACAAGTTTACATAACATCACAAGTTCGCGATCGTAAAGTTTAGTGTGACATCACGCGACGGCGAGCGTTCCCTCGCGAGCGGCGGACGGGCGAGTCGGGCCGCGGGCGAGCGCGGACTGTGCCACAGAGAACTTTGCTATGACTGTGCCGAGCCGAGCCGACACAAGGCAGAGTGTACACTCCCCGTACAGCCCTAGTAATATCTGCCGCGCCGCACGCTGGCCGGACGCAGAACCATGCGTACGGACCTACGATTAGTGTGCATAGTGCCTTGTTTGAGTCTCTAACCGTTCTCTTTACGAAATTGGTCGGTCGGTAGATTTGGTTCCAGCGAACGCCTCGCAATGGCAGATTAAAATACTTAATTTTCATTTGAAAAACAATGATTACGATCTAGACATCACTTTCGTAATAATATTTATATTAAAAAAAGAGTCATCATTAACAGCTGTTAGCCATATTTTGGGAGACTGTCATATTTTTACACTTCCTCCATGTTATTTTCAAATTAAATCCAATAAACAGTTGTTTAACGACTATACCACTCCTACTGCGTCATTCTGACGGAATGCCCCCGGTGATTCAGTATAAATACAGCTCCATTTGAGTAAGACGGGCATTCTGTTCCCGGCGACGCTCACGGCAAGTACTCTGAAGTATCTATTGTATTATCCTCGTTGCCAAACTGAAACTGTCACGTCATGAAATGACCAATTGCTGACTTATTTAATTATTCTACTTCTGAGCTGTTTATAGTTCAGAAGTGGGATTGCTCTTCACTCCCACGTAAATTCAGTTGCGTACAGGCGTTGTTATGCCTAAATTGTTCTACAGACCGTGTGGCATAGCTTCTCTGTGCCGTTTTTGTGTTGAGGTGCGTTCGCGCACCTTAATTGTGTTTTAAGTTTCGCAGAGAATGAATCCAGGCCGACAAAGCTAGTGCTGGTGGTCCCTTGGTGCCTTGATATGCGCCATGCTGCCTTGGTGCTTTTATGGGCGCCATGCTACCTGGTGCATTGGCGCTTTGATGTGCGCCATGCTGCTGGTACTGTTGCATTGGTGCCTTGATGTGCGCCATGTGCCTGGTGCGTTCATGTCCTGACGCGCCATACTGCTGGTGGTGCCTTCGCGTCTTGATGCACGTGCGCGCGCTTGGTGCGTCTGTGTGGTGGACGCCATGCTGCTGCTACTGGTGCTTTTATGCGCGCCATACTGCGTGCCTTGCGCTTTCGGGACTGATGCGCCATACTGCACCAGCAGGTGCCTTCGCGTCTTGATGAGTATCATGCTGCTGATGGTGCCGTTACGCCATGATGTGCGCCATGCTGCTGGTACTGTTGCATTGGTGCCTTAATGTGCGCCATGTGTGTGAGGCGTTCATGCCTTGACGCGCCTCACTGCTGGTGGCGTCTTCGTGCCTTGATGCACGCGCGCGCGAGATTGGTGCGTCTGTGTGGTGACGCCATGCTGCTGCTAGTGGCGCTTTCGTGACTGATGCGCCATTACTGCTGCTATTGGTGCATTGATGCGTGCAATGCTGTGCGCCTTGTTGCTGTTAGTGGTGCTTTTGCAACTGATGCGCCATACTGCACCAGCAGGTGCCTTCGTGTCTTGGTGAGTATCATCCTGCTGATGGTGCCTTCGCTCCTTGAAACGTGACACGCAGTTAGTGGTACCTTTACGCCTTGATGTGCGCCATGTGGCTGCTAGAGGTGCGTTCGTGACTGATGCGCCATTGCTGCTGCTACTAGTGCATTGATGCGCGCAATGCTATGCGCTTTGTTGCTGCTAGGGGTGCGACTGACGCGCCATACTGGTGGTGGTGGTGGTGCCTTCACGTCTTGATGAGTACTATGCTGCTGGTGGTACCTTGTGCCTTGATGCGTGCCATGCTGCTGATGGTGCCTTCGCATCTTGATGTGCGCCATGCGGCTGCTTCTGGTGGCGGTGCCTTGTTGTGTGCAGCCTGTGGTGCCAGCCGAGCGTGCAGCCTGTGGTGCCAGCCGAGCGTGCAGCTTGTGGTGCCAGCCGAGCGTGCAGCCTGTGGTGCCAGCCGAGCGTGCAGCCTGTGGTGCCAGCCGAGCGTGCAGCCTGTGGTGCCAGGCGTGCGTGCAGCCTGTGGTGCCAGGCGTGCGTGCAGCCTGTGGTGCCAGGCGTGCGTGCAGCCTGTGGTGCCAGGCGTGCGTGCAGCCTGTGGTGCCAGCCGTGTTTGCAGCCTACGGTGGCGGGCCTATATGCAGCCTGTGGTGCCAGCCGTGTGTACAGCCTCTGGTGCCAGCCGTGTGTGCAGCCTGTGGTGCCAGTCGTGTGTGCAGCCTGTGGTGCCAGTCGTGTTTGCAGCCTACGGTGCCGGGCCTATATGCAGCCTGTGGTGCCAGCCGTGTTTGCAGCCTACGGTGCCGGGCCTATATGCAGCCTGTGGTGGTGCCAGCCGTGTGTGCGGCCTGTGGTGCCAGCCGTGTGTGCGGCCTGTGGTGCCAGCCGTGTGTGCGGCCTGTGGTGCCAGCCGTGTGTGCGGCCTGTGGTGCCAGCCGTGTGTGCGGCCTGTGGTGCCGAGTGTGCAGCCTGTGGTGCCGAGTGTGCAGCCGGGGTGCCAGGCGTGTGTGCAGCCTGTGGTGACCGGCCTATATGCAGCCTGTGGTGACCGGCCTATATGCAGCCTGTGGTGACCGGCCTATATGCAGCCTGTGGTGACCGGCCTATATGCAGCCTGTGGTGACCGGCCTATATGCAGCCTGTGGTGACCGGCCTATATGCAGCCTGTGGTGACCGGCCTATATGCAGCCTGTGGTGACCGGCCTATATGCAGCCTGTGGTGACCGGCCTATATGCAGCCTGTGGTGACCGGCCTATATGCAGCCTGTGGTGGTATAATATGGCGTGGACTTACGCTTGAAATAATATGGCGTGGACTTACGCTTGAAATAATATGGCGTGGACTTACGCTTGAAATAATATGGCGTGGACTTACGCTTACGTTTATTATGTTTGACTGGCATTATACGTCTTACGCTTGAGATTATATCGTTTATGTTTGACATTATGGCGTGTACTTACGCCCGAGATTATATCGTTTATGTTTGACATTATGGCGTGTACTTACGCCCGAGATTATGACGTTTATGTTTGACATTATGGCGTGTACTTACGCCCGAGATTATGACGTTTATGTTTGACATTATGGCGTATACTGACGCTTGACATGACTGCGTGTACTTGCGCGACGTTGGCAATATGGAATGTACTTACGCTTCAGATTATGACGTTTTTCATGTACTTACGCTTGACAATATGGCGTGTACTTAAACCTAGATTAAGACGTTTCAACAATGTGGTGTATATTTACGCTTAAGATTATGACGTTTGGGCAATACGGCGTGAACTTGATAATTGGCGCGGAAATCGGCGCGGACTTACTCCTAAGGGGTATTACCTTAGTTTCGGTATATCAGATTTACCTGAGGACAGGTATGGATTCAGGACGGCCGACTGTTAGCCATATTTTGGGAGACTACACCTAGGGAGACACCTAGTGGGGGCCGGCCCACGCTGTGTCTTCCGGTTCATGGTTGCCACTCGAGAACCTTTCTTCTCCATCGGTTGTCAAGTCCACGAGCAATGTGGCCTGCCCATTGCTATCCATGCCAATCCTAAGAGCTATATAGGTCAAAAAAGGGTGAAAAGTGATAAAACAATCATTTCATTACCCTATACATAAGTAATTTATATTAATAACAATATGTAATGTATCTTTGTGTTGAATCATGTATTTTTCTAAGCTGAGTGCTAGAAACTCCTTATAATCCTTCAAGTAGTATCTGTGTTTGATAATATTAAACGGGGGCTTACACCTTTTACGTTAGATGTTTGCGAGAGATCGTACCCTCTCCACGTTGTAGGTACTGTAGTAATACAATTTGAATGGGTTGTAACTTTTTATAGAAGTGAAAATAATTTGGTCGTATCGCTGGCTCGTGCGGCAGTATCGCCCGGTTTATACATTTTAGGAATAATCTCGCATATTACACCAGCGAGAGTAAACACATTACGGGCGTGCATCGTCTCTCGAGTGCTCTCTCGTCTCGGGCGAGCATTAAAAACTAAAAAAATGTGAAATGTTATCACAACGAAGCGTCGCCGTGAGTAGGGGGTGGACGAGAGGGAAGGGGAGGTAGCGGCGCGACGACGTCCCCGGAGCGCTCAGATACCTTGATGAAAAGAAAATGAGACCGAGATGATGTACCGCAGACACCGCGCGGACTGACGTGGAGACGCTCTGCAAAAACTTTTAATGAAAAAGCACATTTTATTTTATAATTTTAACGAAACCTAACTGCAGTGCGGACGACGAAAAATATAAAAAAGTATTTTCTAAGTGTGAGAAATGAAAAGAATAGTATTCCCGGCGCGGCGGTGTAACGAGCTGGGACCTCGCTCGTGCATTCAACACATTCTAGGCTCGACTTGTGTAATGAGGCGTGTGTCGGCGACTCCATGCCTCCTCATGGCCGCGCGACAGACGTAATTCAATTCACGACGAGCAGATTCCAGGTGACGTCACATCTGACAGCATTAACATCGCACCGCTCAACTCTAATAGATTGAAAACAGACTCTTTGTTTTGTTTGGATTCCGCTAAAAGCTTTGTGAAGCAACCATAGCGGTTCTAGTCCTTCTTTGAACGTAGGTTTTGTCTACAGCATGAAGTAAAGCGAATCGCATCACAATGAAATGTTTCTTATCTAGACGACACAATAGACGGTAAAACTAAATCTTTCTCAGACAATGGAAGTAATCAGCGGGATCCGAGCGATCCGAGCCGAGAGTTGCGAGCTCGGAGGCAGCGATGTGCGGCCCTCAACACAACCACAGAATACATCACAGTACATACAATATGCCAAAAGATTACATAATTAATCACGGACCTGGAGGGCAACCACAACGTCTTATAGCATTATTACTTCAATATTATTTCAATCATACATTGACAAATAACATAAAAGTAAGAATAATTTAATGTTGCAGATCCAGAGCAGTTTTGATGACGTCACGTTAAATCGTTCACTCAAATACAACTGTCATGTCATTCCTTTACATCATGTTGACACTGAGGTGCGACAGTGATAATGCCATATAAAAATGTAGACGTCTCGTTCACACGCAGGAATGCTTTATAAGGTCATGGTTCGAATTCGAACAATATTATTGTAACCTTGAAATAATAATGCCATGAAACATGGTGGTTTTGTATTAGCTTGTGGTAGCCAGCAGAAGCACCGAGTCAATAAAGTTTGAAGGTGCGTACAGAACAATCTTAGATTTTTCGTACTTGCATTGAACAACCAAGAGTGTTCATAATTATAAATCGCGGTGGTAACAAGTAAAAGGCGAGATTTAATGAAATTCTCTTCTCAGTACTCTATAATAGTGCTTCGTGTATTAAAACTTAGAACTTTTGCGTATTTATTTACTGAAGTACACTGTAATTGCATTTTACACTCGCATACAACTGAATAAAATCAGTGAACTTTCAATTTGTCTGCATTTGCTTTTTGGTGGCTGTGATACCTCCACCAAATGTGGAGATTAAGAAAGCTCGTTGCCTTTTCTTATAATGCTTGATACGATTCCCAGGAGAGTAGCCATCACATAAACCGAGCGCAAGGGAGACAAACGAAAAAGAATGTAATGGTTTTTTATGTTATTTCACTGCTGTGAGATATGGTTTTTGTTTGTAAGTATTTGGCTTTTGTTTGAATGTGTTTGGCAAGCATATTTCGACGATGGTAGCTAGCCGACGAGCACGTGATCGCGTTCTCTATACTACTGCGCTATGATTTCCGAGGATAGCTCATGAACATGCTCATTGCAGGATTCGAATACATTCAACATATTAATTTGTAACGGAAAAATGTGAATCGTGTGCGGCATCTGGACATGAGATTACTTGTCACTGTAGCTTAATACAAGCACTCGGCTTTAGGGATGGATGGATGATGGTTCTTAGCCCGTTGCGTTTTATAAATTTTGGTTTACAAATTAATATGTTGATTTCGATAAGTACGCAATATTGCTATAAACGCATAAGTATCGAATAAATATAGAACATTCAGCTATCATCAATATATCAAACCGTATACTTTGGAACAAAATCACGCCGAACAAAAAGAAGAACCCAATTCTAAGTTTTCTACAACGACTGCTTTCCAACATTCCTGTTTTTTATGTATGACGAACGTACAGTTAGTGAGTGAAGTTCTTCTACAGAAGCTTGTCGCTCCATCCAACATAATCCGTGTCCGCGTTCCTAATGAAACTATTGTCGTCGATTCACCGGCGGCCATCTTGTCACGTCGCGTCACAGCGCACTCCTCACAGCGCGCCATCTTATACCAGCTGTAGGTTACTGCCAATGGAACAGCTCCGAGTTATAAACCTGAAAGTAGTAAAAGTTGAGACACTAAACTAAATGAGTACGTGAGACTTTAATGTCATACGAAGACAGGCGATATAAAATGGATTTAACCGACTCAAACTTTCCACCATTTCTACCTCTACATGGTGGCAATATTTGTCAGTCCAGTGACCTATATGAAATAGTAGTACTCCTAAATTAACTTTCTATTGAAATCGAGACTACTACATCGTTTGCCCTGACTTTAGTTTTATTGGTTTGTCATTCAGGCCCCGCAAGTGGGCCACGACACGTAAGCACACCCACCCGACCCAAGATACTGCGCTCTACCATCTCCGAACACGAAATTAAGCTCCTTGTATTGTATTACTTTAATTAGACTTGCTCGTTTCAGTATCCTTGACTGCGGAGTATTTTTAGTACAAAGATACCTACTCTGCAGACACTGCAGCACACTTGGGAATTCTGAACAGTAGCTAACATAGTTGCTCAAAAATTCCTTTGTATTTTGTGTGAAGATACTTTGCGTGTTAATTTTTTCTTCCACACAGGGACGTTTTATTCAATGAGAACCTAAATGCAAATAAAGTGCTCGTTCCTGTAAGAAGTGGAACGTTTTTTGTCTGGCTTACTTATCGGCCGTGAAAGGAAAGTTAGAGCTCTTTCATGAATTCTCGATTGAACAGAAATGAACTGCGTTTATTTTCTCCCGAAGGATGGATCGTCAGTTCCATTCAATCAACTACCGGGAAGGGAAATTGAAGCTCTAATAGTGCCTGTTTTTAGATAAAAACTGAGTAATGTTACAGGAGTAAGTTAGATAATGGTTAATGTTTATATAAGTAAGAATTGTTTCTTATCTACAATAGGCACGATGACTAATTTTTTTTGTATTAATTAACAATGTTCCTAAAAAGATAAACATTTGTGAAAACAAAAATAAAATATCTCAAGAAATGACAAAGTAATAAGCATTTTAAAAACCGGAATAGAAAGAGATAGCTCAAACGGCCAGTGACGTCAGAGGAAGGTCGTTCATAGTACCTCATTACCAAGCTGTGGTAGCTTTACATACAATCTCTTTGGCATGTGACGTCACAAGTGGAGTTTTCATAGTAACTGCGGAGGCGCTCTGTTTCGCGAGAATGGGACAGGAGATGCCCCCTACAGAAACTTTAAAAGCTTATTACTCCGTGATTTAACTACAGATTTTACTTATTTTTTGATTTATAGCACTCATTTTTAATTTTTTTTATGAAAATAATATTTTCTTTTTCATTTTTAATAGTAGTCATCATGCTTATTCTTTCTTTTCCCTCCTTACATATAGAATGGGTTAAAGCACCGACGGTTAAAAGTATACAACTCAAATACAAGGATATGTTAAGCGACAGAAACGGCCAATTACCGCTGAATAGCTTCCCGAGATCGTTTGACTCGCTCGCTCTGAATCAATTATCATACTGTCGGCTTTCTTTTGTCTAAAGGCTTCATTAGTGAACCACTAGTTACAGTTACGGAGTCTAACTAACTGATTCTTGAGAAACATGCAAATTATCACTGCTTTACAAAGCTGTCCGTGTGAAAAAAAACTATAAACCGAACAAAATCGAACTTTTCTTCTCAGGTCAAGCGATGATGGTGAGTCATGTTTCGATAAAAGTGCTTGTACAATCAACGAAACAATTTTATAGGCACAAAATTATAATGGCCAGTAAAGTCTTTCAAAAGTATCAGCAAAGTGAATATTTGTTTATGTTATAGAACTATTCTTAAAATGAAACAGGAACTTACACGTGCCCGTTCCGAGATTTCCATTTGTTTAGTATAAAGAGGAGAGCGTCGCGCCGGAACAGGCGCCGCCGCCGGCCGCCAGGTTGTAGGTACTCCACACGTGCACTCGCAATGAACTCGCTCGTAATGAATGCCGACTACTGCGACCGATATCAACTGCTGCCGACGGGTGAGGTGTCTCTTATTTGTGTTATTTCAATTGAAAGAAGGATAAGTGCGAGTGTTTTAAGTAATGAGCAGAGTGGGTAGGAACGCGTTGCCAGTAGTATACTTGTAGAGCATCCTGCCTTGACCATCACTCAATTAAATAATTTGTCTTCTATATAAGGATTTGAAAGCTGATGTGGACATGAGCAATGGAGCTACTCCTACTACTGGGGTTCGACGATGGTGCAGAGGCAGCATCAATCGTATATTTTATGAATAATTGTTTAAATTTTAAAATCAGCTAAGTACAACTTGCAATTTAATTTGGATGACTAAATATTGAATGATGAAAGCACCGTTGTCCAAGCTACCACAGTAAACAATAACACGGCTGTGTGCCCGCTAGTGACCCGTGCCGGGCAGGAAAAGTGAACTGGGACCGGAACTGTTCTAAAAATGTTATGTTTAGTTTTCACTACACATCCTATCTGGGGGCCTACCACAACCTCTTATAACGTTATTAATTCAATCATAATTTGACAAATGACATAAGAGTAATAAAAATACTATAATGTTGCAGAGGCAGAGCAGTTTTGATGACGTCACGTGAATCGTTCACTCAAATACATCATGTTGACACTGACGTGCGACAGTGATAACGCTATATAAAAATGTAGACGTGTCGTTTTCACGCAGGAATACGTTATAAGCTCATGGTATGAATTCAAACAATATTATTGTAACCTTGAAGCATTACTGTCACGAACCACGATGGTTTTGTATTAGTTTGTGGTAAGGCCCCAGGTAACATCTTGTTCTAATTATGCCATTATTCACATTGAATAAGTAGCAGAATACCTAAGTATGAGTAATTGAGTATGATGGTATTTCGAGTGGAGTGACGCATATATGCCGTGTGCAACATGTTTATACTACTATGATCACTCTATCTTATTAAAATTTGTTCTAACATTGATGTTACCATAATACAGACACAGTTCAAAGCTAGAAGTTCAGAAACTTGCGAGCAAAGTTCATAGCGGCACGTTGCGGCTCTACAGCATGAGATAGATCTACTTTGTGAGTTGTTCAATTCAAATTCAGAATCAGTTTATCCGCGTGACTCAAGAGAGCTTTTGTAGAAGTTCGAAATGCAACCAACTAGTGGATACTACAGATTTTTGAGCTTCAAATTATATTTTAAATATTAGTTTTTTTGGTTTTGGTTTAGTCTAGAATATCTACGTTAAAGAAATGCCATGAATGAAATTTTATTTGTGTTTATATATCGCGTCGGCGATCTCGGCAGTATCCGGCTTCATCCGTAATTAGCGTATATCTTCCACACGTACATAAACACACGCAGTGTCGATAGTTCTGACACACATAACACATGCATGGAAGTATCTCATGCATGTGAGCTCTCGCAAGCATTCATTTAATCAGCACGTGTTATTATCTGCTAATTCGATTAATGCTTTTGTGATAAGTTAATGCCGTAATGCGCCGTTTTCATTATAACCAAATGTAGGTACATACAATTACTTTCATCATAATGATAAAATATAAATAAATAAAACGACAACAACGATGAATAACAATTGTAACTAACATATTGTTTATTAACGGGATACAACAACAAACAACATTAACAAACAACAACATCAATATTTTAGTAATGTTAGTGACCATGGAAGTTTAATATCTTGGTTATTTAATGTTACAACGAGCCAACTTTTACATAAAATTTAGATTTAGATAGCATATTGGATCACATTGACTTAAACATAGGTACCTAACACTAAATAGATAATCTCAAGCCACCTAGTGTTAATGAGGAGGCCCATTAACTATGCACTGTGTCTCGTAATCTTGCCGGCGACAGACATCCCACTACAACCCCCCACCGGCGAGCGAGCCCGGCGGCGCATGTTAGTCGCCGCCGGATCCACTCGGGATTACCTAAAGCCCTTGATCCTGTTGCTCCGTTATAATTTACTCCGAGTACAGAACAAAGGGTCGGCGTGAAATTACCCTCCGTAAAAATTACTTCAAGTAAAATATTTAGTTTATGGCACTCCGAGCCGGCTCACGAGGCTTATACCAACAGACGAAATGTGGGAGCTTTGTAAATAGTAAAAAAGTACTAAGTTAAAATAATGAGTGAGTTGTTTCATATAATCAAACTAAGAGCCACCAGGTAGAGTACTAGAGTTGCATTTTTACAATTTGAATAGAAGCTTTGTACAATTGTGTTCGTCCTTAGTAAATCAGTTGCTTAATTTAGTGCGTCCAGTGTAGGTTTTAGATGGCTCAGTTACAATTTGGTTCAATTCTAATTTTACCCGACTCAAAGAAGAGAGACTTGTCCAAAACTACCACTGCTTTCCAAACGTTTCAGCATTTTATGAAAATACAAAAGAGGGCAGCACGCGGCGGGCGGGTTCCGGTACCATTTTATCGGCGCGTGTAACCACTTATTGTGCTTCTGTTAAAACTCCACGCGAGATAACGCATGTGCTCCACATGTTTTCAATTGTTCCACATCGCTGCCTCACATTCAAACAAATCCAAAACTCATCTTATTCAGGAACATAAAGTAGAAATTCTCATTTGTAAGTTATTACTGCGAGATATATTCATGTCGGTACAACCATATAAACTCGTATTACCATTATCGAGCCACGACGTTTGTATTGAAAAAGTTCAGCGAAGCCATCTTCCATAACAAACTGGGTGAAATTCAAAATGGGTCTCTAAAGGTCGTTCGATAAATAGACGAGCACCTCGCCATGGCAACTTTTCTCATTTCCCGGGAAAGGAAGTCGTTAGGCAAGACTTGTGGAGCCTTTGTCGCGTCGCGCCGTCGCTCCGTCGCACTGTCGCACCGTGCTGCGCGCGACAATACTACCAATCAGGGGCAGCGCCCACGAACCTGCAGTGGAGAAACTACGGCGCGCTTTCGTAGCAATACATACGTAACGCGTAGCCGTAGCCGTAGCTGTTACCTACGTAGTGCTACGCGAAGTTTCATTTATTATTACGCTACGATATGCTACGAAGCAAGCATAAAATTTGTAATCAAGAACATTATTCGATTTCACGCAGGTTTTTTTATGCAAAATAAAAAGGGTTTTCGTTATTTTCAAGCTGCTTTCATACTACTTAGAAAACTAGATTGTATTGTACATGTTAATGTATTACTCGTTCTACCAGCAGGCTAACTTGAAACCTTCTGTTCATCCACACACTGTGTCACCGATGAGTTACTGGTTGGCGCAATCGTATCTTAATACTAAGTGCGGTGGACCGAGTCCCGAGTCTCGAGTCCCGAGTCCCGAGTCCCGGCTCATTACAGTGAATGGTGCGCTTGTTACCTGAGCGATGTGCGCGGTGAGGCACACCGACCGACGGCGCTAATTGGAATTTCTTCTTTGTTGATGAGATGTCGGGAAGAGTATTAGTGTGTATTGTTTGTGTTTTCCAATAGGAGTAGGTTTAATCGTTTTAGCGAGACATCACTGGGGATATTTCGTTTTAATATGTCAGTGGGGTGGGCGTTAAACTTGGTAATATCTTTGCACTGTGTGTAAAAAGAAGTGTGTGCCATACAATACGATGCAGACAAATCCACAAAAAGACGCCGACGTCACGTTACACTCGTGTACAATGCTGTAGCACAGTTTTATTGCAAACATACGTTTTGTCGGCGTTATAAAGCACCGCCTTCCAGCATAACGCCGCCGTACATCTCGCTAACGGTTCCGCTGCGAAACAAACGGAACCTCGCAGGAACAGTCGGGGCTCGCTACACACAACACCAGCACACACTGTACAACATTATATCCGCCGCCTTTGTTGGGGACCGATAACAAGACCTTTGTACAAAATGTTGACACCAATAAGGACTCGCCCCTACTTATTTCTGGACAGAAATCCGAGGTAAAAAATGTTACTTACCTCGGGCTTCGTTGTAATGAACATTCGGGGGTGTTTTGGAATGTTTCTTTGTTTACTTTTACGGATTTTACGAAGTTCGCTCGGTAAATAATAGGGATTTAGTGGTGAGACACGTGTCAAGTCAGACCGCGAGGACGGTGTGGGAACCGACAATCCTAGCAACCTTTTTCCTCAAGTCAGCAAGTGTCTCCATTTATATTACGTAAAAATACACTCCCATCGACGTGAGAACTTCTCAGTAGTTCAATTAACAGTTCATTTGCCTGGACTACTGAAATTTGTTAGTTTACAAATACAAATACAAACTACGAACCGGGTGGATGTAGGAGGCAAGCAGCCGCTCAAGGTGGCGCTCTATGGAGGCCTATGTTCAGCAGCGGATGTTTTGGGGCTGTAAATGATGACTGATACTAATGTATGAGTATAGTTGGTATATTGGTTGGTTGGCGCCATACGCCACTTCTTTCTGTTCCGTTAGCCAGGACAAATTATAAGCAAAATACTTTTTTCTGGAGAACATCTTCATTTCTTAATGACCATTTAAAGACTAATAGTAATTTTGACGTTTTCTTTGATGGGGTGCGTTCTATAAGGCAAAAACTGGCAGCTGATTTCTTCGGTTCTCAAACTTAGATGTATTGTTTCATTTAATTACATTATCGGTAGGTTTATTTATCTGCTCCATGTTGACTTCTCTATCTACTACGGATTTCTTGTATATGTTTTTTCTATAGGTGGAAACTTGTAATTGGCCTAGTTTATTTTCTATAATTGTGTTACTTTCTATTGTTTATTTGGCTGTAAGTTTTCCTATGATGAAATAAATAAATAAATAAATAAATCTCTATGTATGTTATTTTGCTGTACAACATAATGCAAATAAACAACACAAGTATCTCTACCGCTGCACTCTCTGCAGCTACATGACAGAAGCTAGCAGGCGATGTCAGCGGAGGCGGAGCGAGTGGCGCGGTCCTCCGCGGCCACGGAAGTCATATTGTACTGTTGAGAGGACTACAATACGACTTACGTTCATTATGTGCACTCGCACTGTGAGAGGTGGTGAGCTGCTGTATATGTGATATATTCATTTTTAATTAAAAAGGTGTGATAAGTTATGTCAATTTTATGCTGAAATGAAAAAATTACGACCAAGATATTTCAGTGATATGTAAAAATCCCATTTGATCGAACCTTACTCTTACTCGATTGTATTCGTATGGAATCAAATAACGTATCCTTTCATGTGAGTGTTTCTTTACAGTGAAGTGAGGCGTAAAGTCAAAAGATTACCGATTTCTTTGTTGGAATCCACGTTGAAACCTTCCTTTGATTCTAAACACCAGCGACGCTCTTTGAACATTATTTAATTAACTATTGTTTGTTTAAGTATTGTTTGTTTAAGTATTAGTTTTTGGATCTAATTTCCACTTGGACAATCAAAAGAAGACCAAAATCCTATTTATTACCTTCAAAATAAAAATAATTATGTTAAATAAATTCGAATAGCTCTCAAAATGCTTTATGAAAATTTAGTAAATGGTAAAAATTGCCATTTCTCTCTCCATCCTCACTCTCTGTACCCGTCACGGCGCATTCGTTTTGTTCCCAAAATACGCGTATAATAATAAATAATTCCCGCGCCGCGAGTGAGCATGGTAAAGTATGCCACACGTGCGGAGCCCGCCGCAGCGAGCCAATTGAGTTCTGTCCGTGCGTGAAATATAGCGACTTGGCGGACTCCCCTCCCCATACCTCCCCCCACACAGATCGCTGAATCGAGTAAAATGATCATGAAATTAAATGTAATTTGCGCCACAAATTGTAACGTGCATGAACCCGCCCCGCCGCCCGCCGCCCGCGCCGGGCCGGCCACGCTTATGTTCTATATCTAATATTATAGCTAATGGCACTTATGGTGTAATGTAATCTTTGCTGCAAATTACTAATTTCAACAATTCAAAGAAAAATTTAAAGAATTACATTTAATGTGATTTCTTAATCCTAAAATAGAATAATTATAGTCTGTTGGCAACCAATAGGATTTGAACCCGCGCCTTCCAACTCACCGGATTAGACGCTCTTCTAACTGAGCCATGGTTACATGTCCGCTGCGCAAATCTTTACGAATATGTTTTTGTACTGAGTAAGTAGTCCTGGCGACGTGTACAGGACCTGCATTTGGACACTGAATTTTTGCCTTTACGACTATTTCAGTTTCAACAGAAACAGAACACAATAGCTATTTTAGAAAAGTATAACTCTCAGCGATTCGAGCAGCGAGTCCAAGGTCCGGGCCCGAGCCGGGTCCGGGCCGGGTGCGAGCAGTGCCCGTGAAATTGCCACCGTCTCCGTCCTAATCAGCGGGCCGCTATAAAACCTAGATACCGTGAAAAGTCAATTAACCCCAAGGTCGAGAACGTCCCTTAATCATTCTATCACACTTGTCTTTATAAAGTAATGGAGTTTTCCACTAAATCTAGGTATTCGCTCTCTAAAAGGAAATATTACCCAAAGTAATTTGCTACTCTATTAATTATACAAGGTGACCTTGAGTTGGTATGTTATCCCGAAATGGGGGGACTGAGACCATGATACCCTACAAGGTGTGAGAGCCTTGCTTGAAACTGGGTGTTTCATAACCTCCATGGTAAAAAATAAATCCACTCGCATAATTACACGTGCGATCGCTACGAGAGTCAACAAGATACTATAAATTCATTTCTAAACACAGGTCGTTAAACTCATTTATGTGCATTCGGTCAAGGACGAAGTTCAACGACCTAGCTGTTCTACCCTTAGGTATTTTCGAACGTTAACTTTACATGGCATTTCTTCAATGAAAAACTATTAATTTAGTAAAGTTAAAACATTGTCTACCTTGGGGTGTTGATTTACCCCCTTTCGGGATAACATACTAATTCAAAGTCACCTTGTACACATTTTTTGAGATTTTGTTGTGTCGGTGATGGACCGCTGCGTCACCAGTGCGTAGAACTATGCCCCGCGATCACCAATCTGCATACGTATGATGGACAAAAATAAAATATTAATATTATTTTCTTAAAATTGAAACGTTTGCATTATTTTGCCGTATATTTCTTTTGAATTCCTTTTTGATCTTTAAATAGCACTATGATGAGCCACGGAATTTTTATTTCATAATTCGGATTTCTTAACCTAATATTTTTTTAGAAACATTTATCTTAATCGTCTCCCAGACTCCTTTCGGCATTTTTCGCTATTTCCCAAACATTCGGATAACGCCATCTGCGCTACAATCTACCCCCAGTTGAAACATTCAGCCTGTATACCATTATGGTTGGGAGATATTAGGTATAGTAATCCATACCTCTCGTTAACGTGGATACAGTACATAATCCCGACGTCATCAAAGCGCGCAGTGAGCCGATGTACACGGAGACTGTAGGTACTAGGCACCTATAGCGCGGTGACAGGTAGGTAGTAGGCACCTACAGCGCGGTGACAGGTAGGTAGTAGGCACCTATAGCGCGGTGACAGGTAGGTAGTAGGCACCTACAGCGCGGTGACAGGTAGGTAGTAGGCACCTACAGCGCGGTGACAGGTAGGTAGTAGGCACCTACAGCGCGGTGACAGGTAGGTAGTAGGCACCTACAGCGCGGTGACAGGTAGGTAGTAGGCACCTACAGCGCGGTGACAGGTAGGTAGTAGGCACCTACAGCGCGGTGACGGGTAGGTAGTAGGCACCTACAGCGCGGTGACGGGTAGGTAGTAGGCACCTACAGCGCGGTGACGGGTAGGTAGTAGGCACCTACAGCGCGGTGACGGGTAGGTAGTAGGCACCTACAGCGCGGTGACAGGTGAGGCGGAATTGGGCCAATTAATTCAAAACAATATCCGAGACAAAGGGGCCGCCGCCGGCGGCCCGAGACAAAGGACGCGTCTCCTTGAGCGGCAGCCGTTTGATTACACCGGTAAACTCTTTAGCTCTAAAATAATATTGAATACCGAACATAACTTATTTGATATTATGCTTCATGTTTATAAAAGCAAAATAAAAGCTATTTTTTGTAACACAAACAGACAATTAAGCGGATGGCGGCGTGGCCGCTTTCGATGCATAATAATATCTACTGCACTATATTTCAATGTAATGCCAGTGCTACAAACTGGAGTGGAGTGATAGTTTTTTGTCCCGGGTCCCCAGTTGAGGCAGATTGCATGCACTCCCAGGGGGCCTACCACAACATGTTATAGCATTATTACTTCAATCATACGTTGAAAAAATCACATAAAAGTAAGAACGTTAAGAACTTCAATGTTGCAGAGGCAGAGCAGTTTTGATGATGTCAAGTTAAATCGTTCACTCAAATAAATTCGTCATCATGTTGACACCGACGTGCGACAGTGATAACGCTATATAAAAATGTAGACGTCTCGTTCACACGCAGGAGGATAAGTTCATGGTACGTATTCGAACAATATTATTGTAACCTTGAAATAATAATGCCATCTTCTTCTTCTCGTGTAGGCATGTGGTCAGCCCTGGTGTCAGAACTTTTAGGCCGCCCAAAGGCTTCTGACTCGGCTTAACGACTATTGTCTTACGACAACAACCGGGACCGATGGCTTAACGTGCCCTCCGAAGCACGGTAGTACTCATAATGCCATGAAACATGTGTTTGTATTAGTTTGTGGTAGCCTGGCTGGCCGCACGGTTTGATCCACGTAGCGCGGCTTGCGCTGTAAATCGAAGCAAGGCCAATATTTTTGCAAAATCGTTTGAATCACGTCACTACATTAAAAACAGTAAGAGCATTGCTAATGCAAATTTTTGAAACGGCACATTGACGGTTACTGGATTTTGTTTTTTGTGGTTAATTAACAGTTATTAGTATCTTCACTGAGCTCCATCGAAGCGTCGATAGTAACGAACGTTGATTTTCCTACGGTCACCATTGGTCATTAGCAACTAACAAACAGGCTGCGTAATATAGATAGATACATATATAAAACACACAAACAGGTATAAAATAAATCTTACGAACTAGAGCAACAACGGGCATAACATCATTATATTTGCTTTAGTAATATTCTCATATCGCACATTCACGCATCAAAATCACAATACATTGATCATACGCTGTCATAACACGGGTAAGTGACGATAATATACGGGTAGTTCTCATCGATGCTCAAATTTGATGGTCACGAGGTTATATTTCCTAAACGGCTTAAGATACAAACAAAATTTGTGAATTAAATGATGAAACATCTATTAGGCTACAACAGAAATAAAGCTTGTCATAATAAAAGCAAAAATAATACCTTAAATTAACACGAAATGGTCAAAAACGGGGTAATTTTTCGTGTTCTCATCGTGTCACACTCTCCGATGCAGTAAAACATTTGCATACCACTTCACCAAATTTCACTGTATTTGTATGTAACATATACTAAAATTATCGTAATTAAATAAACTTTACACTAAATAGTCTAAATTATATCTTTTCATCATTATTTTTAATTTAAAACAACATACGCGTCGGCCACGCGGATATGGGTTCTTTAAATTCGCGTGATATAACGGCTGCCTGTTAAACAAAACATCAGCAATCAAACACTGAGTGTGGTCCGGTCGAACGTCAGTCGTGTACTGGCATCGCAGATGTAAGACTTGTGGCTCAACGTGCCGGAAAAAAATAATATCGGTAAGCTTGTATTTGTTCACAGGTTTACCGATCACACGTGCACTACATTTTTTGGGCATTGTATTTCAGCAATTGAAATCAAAGTTAGCTCATCGAAACCCTAAAATGTGCGAGATATTTATGTAGTATTTGATTTAAATCGATACACTTAACTTTGCAGCAATTTTACAAAAAAAGGGATAATTTCGTCAGTTTCGTGTCATAAACTTCGTGGCATTTTAGTCATGAAACTGATTTTGGTCTATGAAACTGATTTTATGCATTCTTTTATTTAGAAATGTAGCGACTGGTGTGAGTTCATTGAAACAATTCTAGTTATTGTAGTATGACAGATGTAAGATAGTGTTTTGAATAATTATGTAAACGTGTTTTTATCGAGAAAAGATGGGTCATTTCGAACTCACTCATCATTCATTGTGATTAATAATCATAGCCTAAAAATGGATGAGTTCGAATTGGTAGGTATGTCATGTTATCGCGAAAAGGGGTGATCTGGACCGTGATAGCCTAGTAACTCTCAAGTTGGGAGAACCTTCCTTCGAAACTAGCATTGTATTATGTTTAATAATAGGTACATAAAGGGGAAGAGCTAGTAACAGTACCTACGTTTGGTAGGTAGTAGATTAAAAGATTATGGTTACATACCATTTTTCTGGTTTCCGGGAGAAGCAGCCTATTGCGAAGATTCCGGTAGGTAGCTAGGTAAAAGGTACCTATAGCCCAAGTTCACATTCTATGAACACTTTTCTCCACACACGTTTACCGTCGGATATTATGTACCTAAAGTATGTAGGTATTAGGAACTATCACCAAAAGGTTCTGAAATTATTAATAACGTCACGTCATATCACAACACTACCTATTCTTGACGTAAGTACGTATATAGGTACTAGGTAGGGAGGTAGGTACCTACTAGGTACATTTTGGTCCCCCCCTGCCAACATTTCAATCATACTTTAATTATTTTGCTCGTAGGCCCGACTCCGAACACGTAAAACTCATATTTAAAAGTTTATGGAAAAATCACGAAATCAGGAGTTTCTAATCCAAAAGAGTACCTAAAGATGTGCCAGATATTGTCTTTTGTAGTGAGATTTGTTTTTATATATAAATCGTTATAATATAAGTATAGATTATTTCTATTGTAGTGAAGGTTGTTGTTCTATTGAAAAAATAACGCAACTCATAAATAAATACACTTTTTAAATACTCATGATGCTTCGTAATTAATAAAGCTATTAATACGATAACTATCTGTTTTTTGTCAGCAGAGGCTTATTACCTATAATATGTAGTTAAGTGGATTAGTATTCGTATTCCGTAGGATGAACAAACTCAGGACCGAACTGATAATAATAATATACATAGTTTTGGTTATTAATACCATTTGTTTGCCAGTTTAATTATGAAAACAAGATTACGTTGTTATTTTATGAACATTTATTCTTATAAACAGTAGCAAAACGTGAGAAAATGATAGCTGTAAAGTTACTGAGTCATTTTCGTGATCCGATGCGTCGCTTTCGTGGCCTCTAAAACTTCAGAACCATTTATCACCCAAACAAGACTTTCTATTTGATTAACTTATATATTAATTTACTCGTCTTATAAAGCGCTATAATTTACTGTACAAAAATATTTGAAATAAGCACAATGTAAAATTGTACATGAAACTGACGATGAGAATCGTAAAAATGAGAACGAGCCATACATATAAAATACTTCCTCATATTGTTTAGTGACGTATCTCATCTTCACTATTCCTGCTTAAATAATATGGCGAATGATTTAGGCAGATGAATAATTGTGCTTTATTAATATACCACTCTCTATAACGAACACGTCAAATAAAATCATTTATGCAAAAAAAACTTCTTGGTGAAGATAAACAATGGTTGGATATTAAATTAAACTTGTTATAATATGCTGATAATAATTTATTATTCGTCACAGTCTCACATTGCATTACTGAGAAAATTAATTACGTCCAATAGCATTCTCTGTTTGCGAAACATACCTATCATCTGGTATGAAAAGCTTTATTACCTCTCTGCCTATTACAGGAAAACATTTATAAATTCCAAAACTAAGCCTTAGAAACTGGTGTCCCTACCCCGAGATGCCCAGCCCTGATGCTACAACCTTGCTGAGGTACTACAGTCCCTACCACAGACGTCATAGAGTCGCCGAGCTCCACCAGCTATATGAATCGTTCCATTATTCCGCTTCGCCTGTAATCGGGTGCAACGTTATGTAAAACCGGCGGCCACTTTTATTTTGTTGGGATGTTTCTAACTATGGCATTTATCTTCGTGGATTAAACTGCACATAATCCGTGGCACTTTAAATCAATGACTGTTTTGAGACACTGCAAAACCTAATTAAGCTACTTAACAGCCGGTTCCTAGAACTCTACTTGTGTATTCTATTTATGATAATATTTTCAGAGTTGCGTTCCTTCTCATGATGCGAGATCTCCGTCCGACAATGTGATATCTTTTACATCCTAGATACAACCAAGTACCGGTGACATGAGCGAGTGCTGGGGGATGACTGTGCAGGCAAGGGAAAGAAGTGACGGCCGGCGGGCGGCGAGTGGACGGAAAGCACTGTGTAAACATTCCTGGCACGCACACAGTTAATAAAAGGTAGAGAAAAACAAATTGGATTTCTACCTATTCAGACAGTTTTCTAATATCACCCTCTTAGCTTCTATATTTAGCTTCCTGTTTTCCTTACTCGTATTTATTCTCAAACAGCCTGGTAGAAGCTGTTCGTTTGTACACAGCTTAAAATACCGTAATATAGTTAAAAAGTAAAGTTTGTGCGCGATGTAGCTCGGCGTAATCTCCGGGAGTACAAAGGAACAACTTGGCAAAGATAACAGTCCCCGTTTCAACATTAACTGCTTAGTTCAGGAAAAATATAGGAATTGCCCGAGAAAACCGGAATATTGCAGGAGTTTAGTGTAGCGGAGGCTGGAACAATATAAAAGTATAATCTCGTGCGGCAAACATTGTGCGCTCCATTCCAGTGTTTGTAGAACTGCGCTTGGTATGCAAAATCTTAATTGAAGAGTTTTTATGAGAATAAACCGATGACATTTATCTTGCACTAACCACACACGCCTCGTAATAATAATTACAAATTGTAGGTGATGCGATGGTGATAGTTAATTGGTTGTTCGTGAAGTGAGTCCGGTGTTAGGTTGTATAATAGTGCAACCTTTTGTGATTCTAGAATAGAGCCATTACCTACTTTACAAACTCATTTTGATATTACACGACGACCGCTTGAAATTAATATTCTTCTTCTTCTTCTCGTGTAGGCAAGTGGACATGTAAATTGTATGAAGAATTTGACATAAAACAGGGAAAGACAATTTTGTCTACCGTCCGTGCTAGCCCGGCTGGTGTCAGAATTTAAGAATAAAACAATATTGTGGAACGCAAATAAAATATAGAAATCGACATTGCTAAAAATTGCCATTTCCAATAAGTACTCATAATTATGATTTTGTGTTTCATTTTCTACTACAGATCATATATAATCATAATAGGCTTAATAAAACATTAAAATATTGGTATGCAATTAATTTGACAAGTAGTTTTCCACAAAAATTATCTGCAATTGTGAAAAAACAATACTAGCAGCGTTACCATTTTATGTCTTGTGTATCAGTTTAGTAATTAAAATTACACGCGATACTACGAGAATGACACCAGTACCTTATCACCAGCTCAGCTCGGCTTTTGTTTCGAGCATCGATTTTAAAGCACCCGTGAGCATCGGCAGGCGATAGCTCGCGTGGCTCAAAGGACGTGCCACGTTTCAATCGAGATATCGCTTTCAATCGCTACATGAGTACATCCTTAATCAATCAATCAATACATAATAATAAAACAGTAACTGTGCTAAATCTGTACATTGAATATTTTTGGAAAATTTTGACTGCAGTATTCTTCTTAATCAATATAGAAATAGAAACAATTTATTTTTGAGTTTTTTGTCTGTCTGTCTGTCCCTTTGAACACGCATTACGCTGCAACCACAGAACGGATTTTGTTGAAATTTGGTATGGTAATAGCTAATTATGCAGAATAATATTTAGGATACTTTTTTTTGTTTTCTAAAACGGCCAGGTGCGGGTTGCCCAAGCAATAAGGATGTAATTTTTATTCAAGATTTTTTGTACGCATATTATTAAATTTATATCTGGTTATTAATTTTAATTTCAATAAAAAAAAAAACAAAATAAAATTAAATAAAAAAATTTACTCACCCTATCGAAGGTAGAAGAGAAAGGAAAAAAATAGGGAAAAAGGATGCGCAGCCAGCCTCCCTTCGCCGTCCCATCCATTCAATCTTTCCCCCTATTTTTTTACCTTTCCCTTCTCTCTTACCCATAAACAGGGTTAGGACTTAAAACTAATTAATCCGTGTGAAGCCGGGGTGGGTGAGCTAGTTATATCTAATAATGAAGATAATATCGATAGATCACGATGAATCAGTTTACAGGCATTGTTGTAGGTACCTCAACAATCCCGCGTTGCGTGTAGCATTAGCTATTCTAATTCAACAATGTACTAGAACAACCCCGTATCTAGCTACACTAAATAAATAATGTGAGACGAGTCAGACACGTCTCGCAGGGCTTTATAAGCGAGTTGACCCGTGTCTAACGTGTCTGATCCTTATGTGGTAAGTAAAAGTGCTATTGTTGTAAGGGAGAGCTGTCAAGAATAGCCTTTGAGGCCTGTATAACCTGTATTGCGTGATGGCACGGCTGAGTGTGATGAGGGCTTGCTTGTGGACGTTGGTTCTAGAGGACATTATTTGATAAAAGTCTTGATACTCCTGCTTATTGTCGTATAAGTTATAGAATTCTAGAGCAACCCTTACAAAGGATAAATAAAAGATAAACCATCTTGGTTCCTACTTGTCTGCGGACGGTATACTGTAAGAGACTGGTGGCGGTCATATATGAATGGTTCGAGTGGAGAGGTATTCAGCCAGTGGTCGGTCGTACAACAGCTTTATCATGATGGGGCAGCATCGTCACCACTAGTGGGATAGGTGGATATTGGGGACATGATATTATAAATTGAATTCATTTTCCGAACGTAAGCGAATTATTAGTCATGGCTTACCTAAGCGTATTATTTTGTATTTTATAATGTTTCAGTGATAATCTATAAATAAATAAATAAGTGTGGACATTTCACACAGCGGCATCTAGCCCCAAACTAAGCATTGCTTGTACTATGGGAACTAGATAACTGATACAATACTTATATACTTTTTTGTTTGTAAATACATACATAGAATACAATATAATATCTAGACGCAGAACAAACATCTATGTTCATCACACAAATGTTTGTCTCGGGTAGGAATCGAAACCACAGCCCTCAGTTCAGAAGGCAGGGATACTACCAACTGAGCTATCGGGCCCGTCTCTATGAAAAGATTCAACTAGGAAAACTTCTGCATAATAATAATTTCATTCACTTTATACGTTATATGCTGACCGTGTCAATTCAATGAAATCTGTCATCAATTAAACGATTACGAAGATAATATCGGGCTCGCGCGGTGGCGGCCGCTAGAGATGGCGTAGGTTTCAGTGAAAATTCATCGAACAGAAATCATTGACGCGAATTTCATCCGGTTTTATAATTGTACGGCTGAAATATTAATTTCATGGATGGATATTATGTGACACAAAAGAGAATCGACTGAAAACATTAACGGGGTGAGATGATTGGAACGATTGATCTGAGTTACAATTTGTAACAATGGAATATCGCTTACCGTCTATATTTAAGTTTCACATTATACTAAATCAAACTACAAACAAATAAAATATAACTGGTAATTGTAACGTTATGAACCCAAAAAGCTAAATAATAACTGGCCAAGTGTCAGTCGGGCTCACGTACGAAGGGTTCCGTTGTATTGAAGCCTCATTAAATATTAATTTCATTCTGTTTTTTAGTATTTTTTAGTTGATATAGCGGCTACAGAAATAAAATCTGTGAAAATTTCAACTATCCAACTATCGCGGTAACATCAGACCTGGTGATAGACGGGCAGACTGATAGACAGGCAGACATACATACGGACGGACAGCGGAGCCTTAGTACACAGAATTCCCCCTATTACATAGGTCCAGAACCGAAGTCTCCATACTTAACCTTGTTTGAACATGAATCAAACCATAGAGCACATTTTTTTTTCTTCTAATGTCAGTACCTCTTTCAACATACCATATAAATAGTATTACCCGATTTAGTCGGGTACCTAAATAAAAATCTAGCTAGATGTAAAATGTAAATAATAAAAATTATATAACGCCTACATTAAAAAAATACAAAATAATAAAATTAATTCTATCATAATACTATCTATAGACAAGAAAAAGGTTTCATGCAATCTTTCAATAAAAAGGATTCAAATTAAGTATAAGCAGCAGTTTATTCAAAATTTCTTTAATAACTCACGAGTTTTTCAATATTACCAAGTTAAAGGGATTAAAGAACAACAGTTATGTAGGTACAGGGCCTCAACCAAAATAATGTTTCATATTTTAGGATAAAAAAAATAAAACTACTATAATATAATTTGCAACTCAACTATGGTAGTAGGTATACCTACATACATACCTACTACCAAATTTATTTCTTATCATACATAGATGTGAGGAAATGTGTTTATGACACATGGACTGACAAGAAAGAACGATAATAATTGTCTTCAGTCACATTATTCTTAATAATATACACATTTAGCTAGTATGTAACTTACATGGATCTGTTGGAAATCTATACAAAAGAAATCGGGTAATTATTCAGATGTCGTGTGGCAATACTGATTTTGACATGTCAAGTTTTTATTGTGAAATGGTTCTAACTGTTCGTCAAATTGATATAATTAAAATAATCTTATAAAAATATATGATTAAGACCACTTACAAGTGAAATGTGATCGTGTGCTTCTGTGATTCGTGCCTCGAGTGATTTCGGCACAGTTTTATCACGCAAGACGGCAATTTTTTGGTATGTATTCATAAGCACACCCAAGTAACGACTGATTTTTATTTTGACAGCTGAGAATCAATCACACCCAAAGTGGTGTGTACGGTTTTGCCCTGCTTTAATTTCGTATTGGGGGTCTGGATAGAAAGTCTTTGCCTTAGTAACAGGGTTTGCTTTACCTTTTGAAGATCATTTATATGAAGATCATTTTATAAGTTCTTACAAAATATTTAGGCAGTAGTAACAGCTTTCAAATGTAATTATACATTATATTCTATCTGTAAACAAATAAAAAATGTCGTATAGTGTGGGACGATGAGAGAGCGGGACGGTCTCTCGGGGGTTGGGGCGCATTCAATCTCGGATCGTCGGTATTGACAACCGATCGCTGAGCACCACAAGTTAGGAAATACTAGCGGTGCTCTTAAATAATTAATTTATGTACAACGAGAAGTATTCCGATTTACTTCCTATCTATGTATCGTAATATACATAGGTCATCCGAAGGCGTCTGGCTTGGCTTAACGACTGTTATTTTATGAAAACAATCAGGCTGACGACTTAACGTGCCCTCTGAAGCACGTTAGTGATCAAAGTTATAAATACCGTATTGTAACGATCACCTGTAAAGGAACCTGCATTGGGATAGTTTTAAACAAATATAACTAAATAAATTAATGTTATTATTAGGGTGCTGAAAGATTCACAGTTTATAGTATGTAAAGTAACTACCCACATAAGTATGATCAGCTACAGTGATCTTGCATAGGGAGTTTGTATCGTGAGATATAGGTCCATCTAAGTGTTGGCCACTGCAAATGCTGCGTAACTTCATTATTTATTACTGATTGGCTTAGAACAGATAGTCGAGCTTCGCTTTGAGCGCTACTACCTACTACTCCATGTACTAGGTACCTGTAATGAATGTGGTCGTACATGGCAGTAATGATGTCGCCCGTCGCTTGCGCCTGGATGTCGAGAGGCAATCTCCGCTAGTCGCCGAACTCGCCGACCGCCGCACAACATCACTATTATATTGCGACACGATCTCAACCCGGATTGCACTGCTAATAAATACTAGCTGTTACAAAAGACTTACCCACGTTGTTTTTGAAAAAAATAAAACTAGGTACAATTGATCATAGCTATCAATTAATATTCGAGAGGCTTAGAAGTAAACAATGACAAATGAATCAATTCATAGAACATTATTGCAAGGTAACCAAATTGTAAAAAGAATCTTTTTTCAAAAAACTGATTCTGTCTAATGGACTGCTTTTGAAACCCCTAAAAACTATTCCACGATAAAACAATGAGCTTAATTGAGGAAGCAAACTGTACTAACTAGTATTTCCCTCGCGACCTATATGTCTCACATCCGGTGTGGTTTCTGTAGCGGTTACTGAAAGCATTAATACATCATCAGCAACGGGACATAACTCCCTCGACACACTAACAGGCTTAATATTATTATATATTCTCAATACGATGATCCATTGAAAGCCTCAGATATAATGCTTGCTAATAACGGAAGGATCTACCGCGAGACGGCGCGTGATACGTCATCTCCAGGGAGCATCCATTGTTTGCTGCTGCTGACGCTGCGACGGAACTCAAACGCAAAGCTCAATGTACACCGCACATCGCAATCACGTGTAGTGGGCACACACGCACCCTCGGGAACTCTCGCGTAGATTGGAGGATACGTGCGGGGGTGGATCTGGGTTAAGTGCGTGGGAATGAGAACTTGGAGATCTGGAGAAATCTGAGTGGAAGGAAATTACAGCTTCGTAATTGGTGTACTTTGCGGGATACAATTATAACTTGAATTTAGAATTTTATTTCGCAAACTGGTACCTACATGGTAGTTACATTTATTTATTATAATCTCAAATCATTAGATCTTTTAAATATGGAATACGTGTAGCTATCGCTGCACAGTTGTACACAAATTCTATGAAAATTATCTCGTCACTTCAAGGTACTAAGCAAATACTACATTTTATCAGCCAAAAAGTGCTCTTCTTCCACACTTACATATATGTAACAGCTCAGCGCAGGTGATCCGTCAGGCTCGCTGCTGCTGTAGCCCCGCGGCAGCGCGCCAGTGTCGATGTTGGACCACCGGCTTATCCGACACAGGTGGTGTCATTTGTCCCCGATGGCTACGTAAGCAGGGACATTTGTACCTCTCCGCGGTGGCTGATGTGAAATCAGTTAGCTCTATGTGATAAACAACATGTTTTTATTACAAACTGCTATAGATTTTAGGTGGAGTCTTTTATTATCGAAGGCCAAAACTTATCTGTGTAGTTGCACCATTTTAGTTAGTTGGGTTTTTTTCACATCCGCCTCGATGATTTGATAAACAATATCAATGGGCTTAGAAATAATTTCATATAATCTTATAATTATTTCAAAATTAATTTTTGTCGTAATTCTTGTTGCAAATTTGTCAACTACATTTTCATCTACAAATAATTAGAGTTTTTTTTTAGTAGAATCTTTTGGCTGGAACAGATATATCAATGAAACTCAATAAAGAAACCTATGCCAATACAAAAGAACAACAGAGTAGGTCCCCTCTGGCACCCTCGGAACTCACATTTTCTATATCTCCCAGCACTACCACGACTTAGCTAACAGTCAGTACTACCCCCGCATGCTTAAGTAGCAGTTACTTTGAAGAACGAGCGGCGCCCTCTGCTGGATTCGTCCAAACAACTCCAGCGTAATGGAGCCGTGGCAATAAAGTCGCGCGGTTTTGGTTACAACCCACCACTGAATTAAACTTATCCGCATCACCACGAAATTAACCATAAGAAGCTTTGTTTCAGAGGACACAAGATTGAAATTATGTCAGCAGCTCAAGATGTCAATTCAGCTATAACTCGAGGCACAATAGAAAAATACTGCAAGGAAACGTAAGTACAGTTTTATAATGACAGTGGTATAAGAAAGGAAGCTCGGTTATGTGCTTTTGTAATATTGTTTCGGAAATAGGAATGGTTTTAGAGCGCGCGTCACTCGTGGGAGCGTACTCGCCGATATCAAATAATTTACTGATGTTTTCTTCCGTTTCTATCATGTTCCGGGAAATTACATGTTGCTATTACAATATTACATTTATTTTTAAATCATTGGTAAGGATGGGATAAATTTGGTTGAATGTTTTTAATAAATTGAAATGTAGCGCGAATCATATCTTATTCTTGTAATATCGTTTTCAAAGAATGTCGAATATACGGACGCCTATTTACAAGGTGACCTTGAATTAGTATGTTATCCCGAAAGAGGATTATCTACATCCCAAGACAATGTTTCTTCTACGACTTTACAAAATTAATAGTTTTTCATTGACGAAATGCCATGTGAAGTTTACGTTCGAAATTAGCCTTCGAAAATAGCCTTAGGGCAGTTGGGTGGTTGAACTTCGTCCTTGACCGAGTGCACATAAATGAGGTTAACGACCTGTGTTTGGAAATAAATTTTTAGTATCTTGTTAACCCTCGTAGCGATCGCACGTGCAATTTTGCGAGTGGATTTATTTTTTTACCGTGGAGGTTTTGAAACACCCAGTTTCAAGTAACGCTCTCACAACTTGTAGGGTATCATGGTCCCAGTCCCCCCCGTTTCAGGATAACATATCAATTCAAGGTCACCTTGTATATAGCTTTAAATAAAGATCACTCTGTAATGTAATTTTGCATGTGTTTGACTGCAATGAATTTAGTATTTCTTAGATTTTCGCGATTTGAACACATAGTTTTACGTTTCACACAGGACTTAATCGCGCTAAAAACACGAAGAGGACTGAATGTCGAAAGGCAGCCAGCTTTCCTGCCTTATGTCAAGGGTGTAACGGACAAAGTGGGTGCACTACTGAAAGATTATTCCATTAAGACTGTTTTTACCCCACTATCCAAACTGGCTAGACATTTGAGAACACCGAAGGATGTCATTCCTTTTCAAACACCTGGCGTGTATAAAATCGATTGTATTTGCGGGAGTTCCTATATCGGACAAACAAAGCGAACCATCGCTGAGAGGGTGAAGGAACATATCGCAGCTGTCAAGAACCGCCAGGTTCATAAATCTGAGATCGCTGAACACTTGCTCGAGTCGGGTCCTAACCATTGGATTGAACTCCATGACCCTAAAATCCTCTCCACAGAATGGCACTACTACTCAAGGATTGTACGTGAAGCGGTGGAGATTAAGAAGCATAGAAATTTTAACCGGGAGGATGGTTTTAGGTTAGCTTCGTCGTGGAACCCAGTGTTAGGCAAGTGTTTGCATCGCAGCTTACGTTCGGACAAGTCTGATACTGTTAGTGTTGTGTGCCGTGACAATTAACCGTATGTTTACACCATCGAAGTTGAAGCGTGGGTAGTTTTGCATAAACTGCTCGCTCTATTGGCATAGATACCCGCATTCTCCAGTCTTCTCGTGACCACGGCCAATGAAACTTGGCCGAAACGTCGAGGTAAATAAATAATGTTTTTAGCGCGATTAAGTCCTGTGTGAAACGTAAAACTATGCAATGAATTTGAGTACCTATACCTAAAGTGTTTAATACAAGTAATAATAATAAGTGCACCTTTAAACTAAACAATATAACACGACATATCAGACTGGTAGATAATACAATTTAGCATAAAGCTTATCCATATACACCTTTGCGCAAAACTATTAAGTAATAAATATTACAAAATATTTTCATGACTTGATATCGTACGCGTCGCGCAGTGAATAGGCAGCCTGAGAGGGCCGACAGCCGACACTCTGAGAGCGTTAGCGCATTACACTGATTAAAGAAGCATTCCGCTTTGACATGCACGACGCGACGAGCGGGCGCGGTTACACTTACGGCGGAGAAGTGCGACAATAACCTTCATTTGGTGGTACATTATAGGGCATACAACTATTTTTGCTAAGAGCGTAATGGTGTTATTCCAGCACACTTATTTGAGGGCTAGTTTCCTGCACAAATATCTTGATACATTGAATGTAAACATCTGTATGAACTACTAAAATATCTGGTAAGTGGAAAGACATTTTCTACTACTTGTCTGGCAAGCTACCATCTTCAAGATAAGGATCAGTTTCCACCACTATAGCCTCAATAAGAGGCAGGTTTCGATACCAATAGAAAAACATTTGTAATGGAAACGATCAACCGACAATAAACCAACCTCAAAAATTAGAAGTCAATTTATTTTTTCATTTCAAGTTAGTCAAAAACTTAAAAATACATAAAAGCATTCAGTAAAGCTGTTTTTCCATAATTTATCCCGGTCCCGGTACTCATTCCGTTCTTCAACGAGAAAATTCAAAGCGGATTACAAAGGGAACGGCAAAAAAAAGCAATTAGCATAAACCAACAAAACGGCTTTACCGTTACAGCATAGATGCGCGGCTGATCTTGGACATATTATGCTATACAAACACTTTCGAGGAATTATCCTGTGTAGTTTTAGTAAACATGATTTATAATAAAGTAACTTGGACCAGGAGACAAAATAAGGCTACTAGCCTTAATTTTCATATAAAACATGTCCACAAACGTAATTTCTATTATTATTTGTATTACACACTACTTACTTATCACATACTACTTCAGTATCTTGTAATTCGTACTTAAAAAAAATATGCTAGAGCAATTCCGCCCGCGTTTTTAATACAATCTTAAAACACCCTATTTGCCTCACTGGGGATTGAATTTTCAAACCCCTTATACACACTATAAGGATGATGTCCTCCAAATGATTAAGTCAGGTTGCAGCTGTTGTGTATGTTGTCTGTCCATCAGTCGTCTAAACAAAACAATAAAATATCCAAATATTATCTAGAAATAATTTAACTCATTTAAGGATGCATTAGAAACTCGATCTTATTCTCCAGTTATCCGCAATATATAGCAAAAGCAATATTCATACATAAACTTTACAATTAGTAAAGAAAATAGAGATCTATGAACTACCCTAGATTATAGTGTCCACCAGAAACCATTAGCGTCGGTAAGAGCACTGTAAAGTTGTTTATCACGCCGCCCGCTCCCACCCCGCCCACGCCTTCCCAGCCATTAGCTAATTGCTTGGAAAAATGTCACCTATTCACCGCGCACCTCGCATTCATCGCGTACTTGCGTAGACGGGACATAGCAGGCGTAGCGGGACGAACGGGACGAGCGGGACAAGTGTCCCATTCAAGGCTGTGCCGCGCAACGGAATTACAGAATACTTACCTACCTTCTGCTAAATACTACGCTCAAATGCAAATTACACAGCAAACTTAATTCCAATTGACTCAAAACGCATCAATACAAATCAATGTTTATAGATTATTTCCCATTTAAGATGAATATCCGCAACTTCACGAATCTATTGAATTTGTACCTTCTTCAGTTGGAATTAAATTAGGGGCACGGTTTTAATGAAAATGGTGTTTAGTTAATTGATGTAAGAAATCATAATTCTATAAATCTAAAGCTAATTGTAGCTTTACTTAATGAATTCAAATTTAAACGGAATGGATATTAATTTTCTGAAACAAACCTAATGTAATTAATTTCATGAAATGAAGTTAGCTCCGGCTCGAACATTAAAGAGTAATTATTATAATTACCCGTATTAGCTAATGAGCACAATGAGCAATGTCTGACTAGCTTCACAGCGACGCTGTGGCGCGGTATTGTTGTTCTGGGGCGATATGTTTCGAATAATTTCATCACTTAAAATACATTGTAGTTTTAGTACAGCAGGCATAAAATCTGTACCTATGTTACACGCAGGCTTTATGAATACATCAACATAATGTCACGGTTCCATCGATCAATAGCAGCAAGATATTCTCAAAATATGAGAGTAGTAGAACCAATACGTTAGCTGTCCAACATGACAGTCACAGTACGGGTTACAATAAAGTTACGGGTCAGATTTTACGACAGCTGCACGATCATGAAAAATGTATTTTGTCCAGACTATGATAGAGCTTCAAATATTAAAATTCGGTTCACAAATATATTCTTATACAATAAATTACGGTAACATTATCACGTAAACCATCTCGCCCTTCAAACTTTGCAAGTACACAAAAAAATAAAAGCATTCCGTCTCAAGATGGCCTCTCGAGCAACTCGTGCCTAACTCTTCACCACCGAAATAGTCCTTTGAACTTCGCAACATCTAAATAGCCCTGTTTATTGGATTTGCCGAAAAAGTTGTAGTAGTTGAAAGGAGCAGATTCCAATCCATTAGTTGGCGAGTAGTTAGCGAGGGGTCGGCCGTGTACGTACACCTACGCATGATTGATCCAGTCTGTCTGTTGATGGTACTTCACCTGTGATATTGCTTTTGAAATCCTACGCCATTGAATAGCGATGTCACGAGAAAACGTACTGTTGGTAAAACAAAAGCGGTGGCAGTAGTAAAGTACTCTTTTCAGAAAGACAAAATTTTAGACTTGGTTAGAAGATTGTTTCTCAGTGTAAGTTTTTAAAGCAGAACTACTTTATTATTTTGTGTACTCTGCTGTAACTATCTATCGAATAAAATTAGATTGTTTTCAGTAATTTCAGAGTTAAATCAACTAAAGCAGCAAATGTGCAATACTTTAACCCCAATACCCCACGCCCCAACTAATGCCCGTATGCCATTCTTAACCGCTCTTGTGTGATCTAGGTGGACCAACGATCTGGTGAAAACTGGGAGCCAATGGATACAGGAGGCGAGCAGCCGCTCAAAGTGACGCTTTCTGTGGTAAGCCTATGTTCAGCAGTGGACGTCTTCGGACTGTTTATGATTCCATTTTGTATTTTTAAAATATCTGAACCAAGTCAAGTAAGTCGCAGGCCGGTCCGGGTTGTGAACTGGATTATCCCTGACTAGCGAGCCTCGAGCGCGCCGGATCAACTTTGTTACTGTACCCTCACTTGCCCTAATCTCGTTCCATTGGCGTTCTGGGTAATCGGTGAAAAAACTTTAAAAAACCTTTAACATTGAATATAAACAATATTTACTGGAACAATTTAGATAATAAAAATGTAAGTTTTAGCAAACATGAAGAAATCTGTAACTTAATGTGAAATATCTCAATTTTGGAAGAGCCACAACCAGCTACACTTAGAACTTCCGTAGGTACATTTTGAATGTAAAAAAAAGAATTAGTTCGAGGCATGTTGGTCTGACGTTTAATTTACCTGGAACCTCAGGATCGTGACCGTTCTCACTTGTCGAGTTTTATTTATTCCCTCCAAGGGAATTAAATTAGAAGTGCGGCGGGCGCGTGCCGTACGGCGGCAGTAATAGGTTGTAAAGTTTAACTACGGTTGCGTTTTCATTAGCGCGGGAACTCACGCGCCATCATCACGCTCGCATCACCCCCCCCCCCCCCCCCCCGCGGCACACGCTGCGGGCTATAAACCACGCTTCACCCACAAATTTAATTGAACGAACCATGAAGTATTCATGGAAAAAGTTACTCTAATCTCTCGCATTTGAGAGCTGTAACTTTTATTTGATATTCATATTTCATTCAGGGAACGTTTGGGCGGTTACGAGAGAGAAGTTTTTATTTGCTTTCTTTGATGATCTTACTTTGATATATTTGAAGATCACGTTAATCTAAGATTGGATAATCCAAGCTTACGTTAACAGAGGGAGAATGTTATTATAAATATTTATAAAATATGAAGAAATATGGCCATTTCATCGCTACACCGCGGGAATAAAATGTAATATTGTTTGCCAGTTAAGAAACGGTAAGATGGATTTCGATTTGGTTTAAAATTTCTTATAATATAATAATTTTGGACCATCTCTATCTGCGCAGCCAGAGTCACGAAATCGGAATTAAATGCGCTTCATTTATTGAGCTAGAGCGCTCTTTGGTAGCAGTAGGTAAATATTATACTTTCAAATATTTATGGGCTATTAAAATTCTGCCAACAAATTCCAAAGACTCCCTTATTAAGTTTGCAAACAAATCCAAACAATAAATAAGTTGTCATCTGCGCAGGCCACAGAAGTTCACGTCGAACGCGAGTGCCAGTGCGCACGTGACTCCACTGGCTCCAGCCCGCTGGCACCACAAACTGTCGCACTCACTTGAAGCTAACTTAAACAAAATTAAATAACGTAGTGGCGGGTCCAGTGAGTTGGGTCCCCGTGGTCACACTACACGTCTACCTACACTAGACGTCGGTCGGCGGGCACGTGGGGACGTGACCTATCGGCCAGCCTGACGCTGTATATCTGCAAAAAAAGTTACATTCGCTCAAAAATCACCAAAACATTTATCGCTCATTTTATTGAAAGGAAAAAGAAATCTGTTTCAACAACCGAACCATCATTATCCTAAAGACGTGCACTGTGACGCCTCCCATATAGCACGTGTTTGAGTGACTGCTTACACCTTGAACCCATCGAATGTTTCTCGCATTTTGACCTAGTCAAGATCGCTCCAAAAAAAATTCCTCCATCCTTTATGATTAGACTGCCTACAAACGCAAGAGCAAAATGCCTAAAAACGATCTCTAATTTGCAAATTACCTGTAGCGTAATAAGTCTTAAAAGCATTTTGCCTTAAAAGCATTACCTGTATAGCTCTTTGCGCGTTTATCATAAATATTTCTACTCCAGCCTTCATCATTCAAAATCAGTTTTTTACCAAGAGTGACTTTGCCGTAATGCAATAATCATGTTTTACACCGACCGAGTATAACACTTTATTAGTTCCAACTGAGCATAGCATGGGAAATGGAAGAGATTGTCTCTAGTTAGTTGCGCTCCTTCCTGTTTCCCGCTCACCGAACAGCCCGCCCGGGCGCCCGTCGGAGTTACACCCGGTTCGATTCCGGCACACGTCCGGCAACTCGCAACTACCCTCCCCCTAATCGCCTCAACTATTGTTTAGCTGAATGCACGTCTACCCATTGTTTCTACGAGTTCCAACTTTGGATTGGAATTAGCAATTTCCTGATTCTATTCACGTTTACATTTAGCTATGTTTGAAAAGGATTAAGGTAATGAGATGTTACTTCTAATGGTTTTTGGCCCTGTCAACGTCCATCATAGTTATTATGTCATCAAGGTATCGTTACTGTATTTTTCATGGTGTGAAAATATATCAATACAATGGCTTACGATATTAAAATCTCACAAAAACATATTATTATCATTATTGTTCATACCACTGCTGGTTTTGAGCTTAAACTGGTTAATGTTTGGGAAACTCAGTTATATTTATGTAGAACAAAGAGCAAAGAGCTTAGCATATATTTTGCATTTTTAATTAGGAGATCTAACCAGAACGAACGTAACATTTACAAATGTACACCGTTATCCACCTTCGTTTTGCACGTGCCGTGTATTTTTTAGAGTTAAAAACGTGGGAAGAAGTTTAAAACGAAAAGGTCCGCCGAGATAAAAGTTTTAGAGAAGTCCGGTCCCTAATAAAGATTATCTCAAAATCCTCCTTATGTAGAAGGACAGACACTGAACACTCTTAAACAATTCGGAGTAACAGAAATAAATCCGTAAAGTTTGATCACTCGATAAGTTGTCGAGTCGCTCTCAACGACTTCGGCTCTTATTTACTGTAACACGACAAATCGATTTAACTCGGACTCGATGAAATCTCGGAAGGTCTATTTGACATCATTCGACACTTACTCGATTTAATTAACAATAATAAATTACATTTGACGACATCGTGTAACTGAAGACAGGCTCGGGACGGTTTATTGGAGACCGTTTATTTCGTTTATTGGAGGAAGGTAATTTTAATTCAAGATGAGTCGCAAAGGTGCCACATTCAAATAATTGGTTTCTTCAAACTTTATTGATTTAAGGTTTATTTTTTATTACCATTTATTAGTAACGATTCTTCAATTTCATCAGGAATGATTTTATTTTAAGTAAGAGGTGTTTCTTATTTAATGGCGGAATGAGGATTGCTTATTTATTTTAAATCGTACCATACAAATATTTGTTTAGTATTTTATATAACTTATAAAAGAAATAAAATATACCAAAGTTTTTGAAACATCGGAGTAACGTCTGCAAATGGATTAGCAATCCGTTAGCAATCCTTACCGAGTTCCAAAACACCACTCCGTGCCGGGTAATTTCATTTGGCGGTAAAGGGGGAAATACACGGAGCAGTAGGTGTAGTCAGCCGTGTATCGCTCTCTCGTCCATATACGACGGCCCATCCATATTATCTACAAGTATGCGGCAGGACCACCGACCGCAGCCGCGCACCCGCCGCCTACTGCTAACCACAAACTGTTTTATCTGCTGCCCGCCCGCACCACCCATAAAATGCTACCTTCATATTATTTTTAGAGTGCGAGCCGCATCGCTTTTAGTAAAACAAGCGTAAAGTAATAAAAGAATACGTCCAAAATTATTATCCATATTAGACACATTTTATAAAATTAAAACAAGTATGAAACTACATAAAACAGGATTATAAAATGAATACCAGAATACAATTATCTACGTAGAGCAAGATCGTTTAGAACAGTACGGCGCGGGCGCCTGTTAACGATTCGAGTCGTATGCTCTCCGCACAATAACCGTCTACTCTGGTTCCGGTAAACAGAACTCGTGCTTTAACTTTGCGGTTTTAGATAACCACTCTCCTGTTATTAACGACAAAACTTTCGTTCGTGCGAACGGTTCTGGCTTTGTTTCATTTTCTCTGACCACTCAGGTTGTCTTTAATTAGGGCGGATGAGGGTCTCGCGCGGCGAGCATCCGGCAGCCTTGGCTCGGGAATTGGAACAAAGCGATCGAACGATAGGCGCACATCGGCTGCCAGCTCTCGACAGCTCAATCCCTCGGGTCGAGAAACTGCCAATCATAATTTAAGTCGGATCCCTCGATGTGCAGTTTTGCCGCTTACAAAAACATTTCCCTAATCGGGTTGTTCTATTCCAGAGTGAGCTCACCCGCTGCGGATCGCCGGCAGCCTGCCAACTGGAGCACGAGGATCACCAGAAACTGAATGGTATGCGGTATTGATCTAAAAGAGTTATGGCTTCCATTTGGCATTGTATTTGTAGAAAGATAGTTTAAAATTCTAGCAGTATGTAGGCTGGATAGCGGTGACCCAACAAATCCTAGTGTAACTAAATTTTATTGCACCTTACCGCATCGCTGCAGTATCAAAAAGCTGCCTTAAAATTTCACCTTTCTATTTTTCAATAAACATGTAATTAATAAATAGTTAAGCGACATCTAATTTTCATAAGTTTCCCAATTATTAATGTGTGATTAAGCTTCAGCAGAGCAACGATGACACCCGCTATTTATCCTCCGTTACAGTTACTATCATACTATTAGTGTCATCTGTATTTTTCTTGCAAGGTGATGAATTTCTTGGTTTATTTAGAGAACAATGGAGCCCTAAGCAAAGCGGGTATCAAATGCGGGCGGCTCCCCGCTCCCCGCTCTCCGCTCCCGACGCGTCACCTGCCTACGAGTGCGTTCGAGCGGAGAAATTAATATCCGCCGGGAGCCGCATCGTTTCCGGGTCAGCGCGCCCCTTCTCCAACCACCCCCTCTCCCAACACCGACCGCTGAGACTAAAGGGAGGCGGTCCAAAGGTGGGTAATTAAACAGTTTCATTATGTCGGTATAATGCCGGGAGATCGCAAAAAACGCCAGAAAATATCGCACACTTTATCGCCAGTCTGTTTCTTAATTATTCTCGCCGGCTCCATGTCGGATTTTCATTTGAAAGGTGAGGCGCTGGGGAAATTATAATGAAACAATATTAAAATGCGGCCGAGTGAAGGTGGCGCGGCGGTGCGGTGACATCGACGATCAAATGAATGCTAATGTTGGAAACGATCGTGCGGAATGAGACCTCTTAAACTTTTCATTGAATTTTGTTCCAATAATACACTTGTACAATGGACAGAGATCAAAGAAATAAATTACCTTCAATTTGCATTTTGAGTAGTTACTTATTAATTACTATTTAAAATAGTAAAGGCCACGTTTACAAAAGTATGAGAAACCATAGCAAATAACACACGTGTACAAACTAGAAATAATTTTTTTTTCCATAATCATCATATTAATTTTTTTTGTTTTTTCCCCCTTTAAATATAAAATCATTTCTATTTTTATATACTGCTACGAGCGTTGATCTAAAATTTCTCTCCCCAAAATTCCTCCTTCCCCACTGCTACTTCAACACGTCAACAACAGCTTAACATCAAGTTGCAAACCGCTAATACTTCACTGTGTGAGCTAGAACGAGCAGTTTCGTCATGCCTCAGTAAAGTATGTAATAAGTAGTTGAGGTCAGAATAAGTTGTTCCACTCGCGGCGGTCAGCGTAGTAACTTATGTGTTTATTATTCATAGCGGGCCGGCGGGCCACGGCGGGGGGTCCTGTCGCGGGAAGCGGACCGAGGGACCAGTTATGTGGATGGGTGACAGCTTAAGATTAATGTTGTTTTTGAGAGGGAAAAGTAAATGTGCGGTCATTTTGTTCGTGGGTAATTTTGTTTGCCGTACAGATTCTCATGTTATAGAACTGCTCTATTTATGTCTGTGACTATTGTGAGAACGGAGCAGGTTAAGGGAAAGTTATCACACCAAATACCCAGACCGGTGATACACACAGGGCAGATGGCTGTGACTGGAAGAGGACACCGGGCTCAGTGGTGCGCCGTGCGGGAGGTCTCCAGTTTGATATCACAAAACGCTACACGCTATTCATTTTTCAAATGAAATTTCTGGTTGATTTCTCAATCATGTTCTGTTCCGGTCACTCCTGCGCTTAGTTTGAGGCTTATGTCCAGTTGTGGATTTGTATAAGCTGCCGATGATGAAGCGGATATTTGTAAAATTAAGCCAAATGTATTCAGCGGCATGATCTATAAGGAAATGGATAGTGATGATGATTTATTCACATCAGTTCAGTAGGTGAAACAGTACAAAGCTAATAATTTTTCATGCAGAGTGAGCTTTTTTCTTTGTTTATTGTAATATCGTGTTTCAAGTTACGTATTCCAAAGTACTCGTAGTATAAATATTGCATTTAGATTGAATCTCGTATAGTTTTAACCACAGCGTACTCTGTAATATTGTTCTGTGAGTGTAGTACGAACGTGGCACAATGTAAGGTTGTATCGCGGAGGATACACACAGAGCAAATTGTAATTTTTCCCCCGTCGTACGTCACCCCGGCCTCTGCCGGTGCTCCCGATGTGCCGCCGCTAGCCCTGTGCTTGGTCGTTCATATTCGAGTGTTCCTTGAATTCGATCTGTATATACTTGAGACTGTAGGGCTTCGTTATTTTCTTATAGAAGCTACTACTCGTGCGAACACAATAATGTGAAATGTGTTATTGGAATTTATACTGTTACAACATAAATTGTTTTCATTGTATAGTAACGATTTACGGGGATTTCTAGGGTTCAAAAAACAGAGCTTCTATTATGGTGAACCAAATTCCTACAGAAAATGACATGAATGTAATGGTAATCGCAATGAACAGCACGTTTTCTCTAGCTTTATTAGATTTATAAAAAAAGTGTATTTGAAAAAGTTAAACGTTTGAAGAATAAAATAAATCGATTGAAATGAAATGTTTCACGCTGATTACATTATAAATTACCGAGATCACAATGAGATATAAACCTAGAAATTTGGATTTTTGCGAGGAAAATCGCAGACCGTTGCTTGTTTCACACATACGTTACTTATCCTCCTGCTATAACACGCTGAAAAAAGATAGTAACAAATAGGATATTAACAATAGCATCCACACCAATATGAGTAGAGAAGATGGATGTCAATACTCAGCCACTTATTGTCCCAATAGTATGAGGTCAGGGCAATCAGCGCGACAGTAATACGGGGCCTATTTACACGGGACGGTTTAGGCACGATCTGGGTTTTAACCAGCTGCTAGTCCCTATGGATCACCATAAATAATGGGACCATTTCCATGTCTACGACAGATGCTAAGTAAATTATCAGCATGCATTACCACAGAACACTGGGACAGAAACTTTCTGTCAAAGATAGAGAAAGTGATGGCTATATTCCGCTGGTCATGTGTAGGCTATTAAAATACACAAAGATAATAATAAATAAAATAAAAATTAATAAATATAAATTATTAATATCTTCAAAACCCGACAAAAAATATCGACAATCTGGTGAAAGTCGCGGGGAGTCGATGGATGCAGGAGGAGAGCAGCAGCTCAAAATGGCACTCTGTGAATGTCTTCAGGCTGTTGATGATTATCATGATGATTTGTTTTCAACCGAGAAACTAGAACATTTCCTAACGATGTTTTCTTTAACCCTTGTAAGAGCGAGTTCAAATTGTGCACAACAGTTATTTATGCGAGCGGGATTCATACGAGGGTGCATCGGTTTAAAAGTCTCGTTTGTTAACTTGGAGTATAGATACGTGTAGAAACCGTCTCGTGAGTATCGGCCCTCGGTCACCCAATTACGCGCCACCGCTCCCAGCGTGACTGACCGCGTGTTAGCGCACTGTTTAGCTCTAATGCGTAAAGCAATCGGCTCCGGGGACTGTTTACACGCGGGTTGTAGCCGGATTTCATGGTTTCAATCAAAACATACCCCAATTAATGCCTTAATACGTCTTTACTGTAGCGTTTGATTAAGGTATTTGACTTTACGTAGCTTGGCGTAGCACTTGTAGCTGCGCTGTAGCTGTGTCGTAGCAGGGCTGTAGCAGATCCAGGGTAGAGATTACACCATCAGCTGAAAGATGTCGACTTATTAGATTGGAGTCGAGATTAAAACCTAGGGGGGTTTTAATCACCACACTCGGCAAACGGCTTGGTGATCGCCGAAGATTGCAATGAACTGAAGAGAATACTGCCGCCCATTTAAAGCTTTAAGGAAAGTCGTATATTGACTAGTTATTTTAATAGTTTGGATTTGAACAGTAACAGTAACAGTATCTCTTTCTATTTAAAGCGATATATACATATAGCTTCATAGCGATCTCGAATGCATTCGACCCGATAATAATCGGCATGTGGCATAAATTATTGAGTTGCAATATGGAGCACGCTATTCGGGAACCGCAAATCACAATCATTGTATCGCATGGAATGCACAATCACGGAATTCATATTAGCCACATTAATACCACCTACTTGAACATGATATTAAACATGCACCAATTAGTCTAATGTTTGATAAAAGGCAGCGTTCGCAAGTTAGCTACTTTTTTACTGCGAAAAAAAGATCTGCACGCTAAATAGATCAGTAATAATCTACAATCATGAGGTAACTCACTATAATGCTGTCCAGTCAGCTATCCGTTCTGCAGGAACCCTCTGATTCCGGGCTGAGAAAGTCTAATGATGTTACGAGAGTAAGCGGTTTCTGTACAACATCTAAATCAGATCAGCCATTTCAGTGTGAATGGTACAATCATTACTATCACCCCAGCTATCACAAAAAGAAAAAAATACTCAACAGCAATAAGCCAGACTAGTCCACAGCCTCACTAAAGTTTACTCTCCAAGGTTAATAACTCATCTTAGAGTAATTTCCTGGCTTAAAAGAGCAGAATGTTTCCAATTGTAGAAACGGCAGCGCCATCATAGTTTCGTCGCGGATGCAATATCCTCGTCGCCGCGGGCCGCCGGCCGCGAGGCGTTAATATCCGGTCGGACCGCATCAATTTCGGCTCAGCTTCCCGCGCGCGATGGAGGAAGCTTATTTAAATATATTGAAACGGGTGTTTCAGCAAGCTCCTAGCTGTGCCATCAAATGTTCATTGTAATTGTGAAGTGAGATGATTGAAAATGTTTATGCAGAATTTACGGGAAGTTACGTAATCTTTTTAGCTGATTTCAGATGGTCATCACTTTTTATGCCACCGATGGAGGCAGTGTTGCTGTCTGCGGAACTAAGATTATCGTAACCACTACCACCATCACCATCAACATCATCAGCTCGAAGTCGTCTACAGACATAATTATATGATGCTAAGTTAAACTTCTATGTTGCATCGCTCTTAGTCATCGTTGCATCTACTGTGTGCTTCAACTATCTAATTTTTGCCGAAACATAAATTATTATGTTGCCATTCATTTGTTTACTAATAAACGCATTTTCTAGCTCTATCACTATAATAATGAAAATAATATATTGATATCGATGATGTAATCACCGTGCGACATACTTTTATTATGCTATAGTGCAAACCTTTTCTTACAGATTACCCGATGATAACCTCCCGCTCGCGGCCACAAGTCCAGTGGAGCGGTGGCGACCGTCGGCCGAGACTTGGAGCGAAGCCAGACACTGTAATGGCGTTATTATGTATCAACGATAAATATCACGGGACGTGGCAGGCTTATTTCAGACCGGAAGCTGCACTCTATATTCGAAAAGTCACATAATATGATTAGAACAGTCATCTTACCAACCTGACGGAAAATAGGGATATAGGTTGTCGAGTACCGACCACTGAACAGCGAGCACGTATACTACAAAGCCAAAGTAGGTGGACAATTGTATCACACCCGGCGCACTCTGAACTTTAGGTTCTATCTCAGTAGATTGATAAGCCAGATCTACGAAGAATCTAGTTTGATTTCATTTTATTTTCATGGATCTGTTTCCAAAGAAAGGAAAAATAGAATCGATTAAGTTTTGTAGGTTTGCAGCTCTATGCATTTTTAAGCACATGGAACTTGGAAATCTAATGCAAAATGTAAGTGTAGGCACAGATAATAATTTATTAGAACCTTATACTTAGGTATAATATTTCTCGAGCACTCTGTCCAGTTGTCGTGGCCGGTGATTGCTTCGTCTGGAACACGGCCAGAGAATGTAATGGCGGGTATTATACTCGACACATGGTACGCACTCGATGCACATAAGGAGGACTATGGACTACACTATACTTTTTTTTTTTTTCAAAAATCTCGTTTGCGTAGTTACTTATATAAATATATATAAAATTGCAATGATTAACTTTCTTAACTGAAGTTCAGCATCTCACCACAAATTATTATCTACGTACAAAAAAGTATGGTGACAATTTGTATTGAGTGGAGCGCCAGCGATTCCTCTCCTATGAAACCAAGTTCTATACAACGCCAGCACGGCATTTCAGTGAGTGTGAAAGAGAAAGGTCTGCATAGTCCGGCATGTGAAACAAAAGATTTGTATGAAAAATTAGCCAGATGTGGAGCGGCGCTCCTGCGCTACGTGAGCTACGTTGCAGGCTCGCTTGATCTCGTACCTCGCATTCTACCTCGTAGTGACATGCACGCAGAGATCCCGTGTTGCTCTCTTTCTCTCTTTGCACGTGGTGATTGATGTGCGATTGCCAGTTTAGTGTAAACAAACAAACGGCAGTTTGGCTAGTCACTTTGCACACGAATGCTTGCAACTAAACAATTATAATAATTTAGTTTAAGTGCTGTGTATGTTACTGTTAGTGTTAAAAGTTATTGTGTGTCTGGTTAAAAATGGAACAGTACTTTACTTCACAATTCTTTTATAAAAAACTGGATGACATTTTATGGACTACATTTTAGAATCCGTATTTACTGAAAGCATGAAACTTTTGAATATTGACTGTACTATCCCATAACCTCAGTATAAAGCAAGCGGTGTTTTTCGACGTTAAACCAAGTTAAAACGCGTAACACCATAGTGCAAGATCGCCTGAATGTATTGTGTATGATAAGGTTGATAAGCACAAAAAACACTTTATCATTCCATTACTGACATTCACAAAAATGTGACACTTAGATGTTTCCGCTCACCAAAACCAAAAAGACCGGCGAATGTTATTTGTACAACTATGATATAAAGCACACTGTGATAGCGACAAACTTTAACTTGATGATGACAAGTAGCTAAACCACAGACTAAGAATACGTAGTAACACCTAGTTTTTGTTCGAAACGCTAAGCGAAAATACTAGTTTGTGTCGCCGGCACGCCATAACTTTTATACTACAAACATGCTATTTTAATAAGATTTGATTTTCAATTTTTGATTGATATTGAGTACAGCGCTGGAAAACATTGATATAAAACAAAAACCACTCCGTCATAACCATGTCTCCAGCACCAACAAAACAGTTAGTTTACGCAGATAGTGTATCAGATAAAAAGTTATAGTTTTATCCAACTGAAACTTTCCCGTATAGCTACGCTTCAGATGCTCCTGGGGGCCAACCACAATGTCTTATAGCATTATTACTTCAATCATACATTAACAAATGACATAAAAGTAAGAAAGACTACTGTAATGTTGCAGAGCAGTTTTGATGACGTCACGTTAAATCGTTCACTCAAATACAACTGTCATGTCATACCTTTACATCATGTTGAAACTGACGTGCGACAGTGATAACGCCATATAAAAATGTAGACGTCTCGTTCACACGCAGGAATACTTTATAAGTTCATGGTACGAATTCGAACAATATTATTGTAACCTTGAAATATTAATGCCATGAAACATGATGGTTTGTATTAGTTTGTGGTAAGCCTGCTGGCCCGCGTGAATGCATCGCCACTTGCTCTAACTGCCGCTGCCAGAAAACAATTATGATTTTAAATAAGTGCCTGTTTAAGCCCGACTTTAATCAGACGGTTTATTCGGGGAAACTCATCCTGCGAATATTAAGTGTATTTGAACCAGCCTCTTGTTTGGCTGTAAGCGTAATTTAGTGCTGACTCGAGGCGGAAATTCAATTTGAAGATTGAAGAGATAAATTGCGAATTGTTTTTTAATTTGCTGCCTCTCGGGGGAATTGCGTTTGTTTTGTGTTCGAGCCGGCGCAGCGAGTAGATAAGAGTGAATATCATTTTGGGCACCAGTTTTTAATACAGTAGTATACATAATAATATATTAAAAATGAAGCATTGGTTAATATATAATTATACACAGTCTATCCTACCACCTCACCCCCACCCCACTACTGCCTGCTATTGAAAGTCATCCTGATCATCGCCATCCCATCATCCAGAAAACATCCACCACCAGCAAAATACCGTCACTTCTGTATAGCACCACTTGGTTTGGAGGGCTGCCCTGCCCTCTGCCTCTGGCGCATCTAACGGTTCCCACAGCATCCACCAAATCATGAATCAGCATGCAAAGAACACTCAAAGGGGAGTCCAAAAATCCCCTTCGCAAGGGGAATGTCGAAGGGGATTTATATAATAAGCCCTTATTTTATCAGCCTATTTAGGCTACAGGTATTCAATTAGAATAAACAGACCTTACTATGATAACGAGCAAATGAATTAATGAAACCCACAGATTGGGCTACAATCCATCACTCCACGAGCCGACAAACACACACCAAATAACAAACAATAGATTGAATTAATGCGATATTGTATCAGAGTAAATAAAACAGCAATCATTCGGAGCCGCCACCGAGATTGAAGCCGCAAGCTCTGTTTGTCACATACACCAGTGTAACCTTTGCAAAGTTACGTGTATACAGTATGAATGGATGTGTTGGTAGTATTCAGCGTAGAAATTGTATCTACAAGTGAATGCTTGCTTTCGCGACAAACTGAATACCGTTGCCTAAAAGTATACTATAAAGTAATTTGAACCAAGGTGTTGAAAAGCATTTTGCTGCACTGAGATAAAAAACAAGTAAAACACTATTATGCATAGAATACTAGGTAGTCTAGCGTAGGTATGGATAAAAGGCCTTTTACATTACACTCAATTAAGGCCCCCTAGTTAGGGTCCTAAATCGGTCCCTAATTAGGCAACTGACCGGGTTAGCAAGTAAGGTACCACCACCAACATCATCACCACCACCACCACCACCACCAACATCATCATCATCATTTTTTTTTTCATTATCATCAAGGCACCATACTTCTCCCTAAATGAAGGGCAGAAACTGGCAGAATTCGATTATACTACACTGAATTCAGAGCTTGAATATTTTAGGCACCTGAACGTAGTGTAATGTAATAGAGGCATAATTAAGACTCTTGAGAATCGAATGGAAATTATACAGTATCTTTGTTGTTCTCGCAATTTCTTGTCAAGTATGCCTGCCTGTTTTAATACTACATTATAGGTAACATACACTAAAATTTACACTAGAGAAACAAAAGATAAAAAAAATGGGGAAAAATGTGTTGAACTTATGGTACCGTATGTTTATGAAACTACCATAACATGTAAAACTAATACCTTGGTTCGGGTCAGTGATGACGTCAGCTGGCATCAGTAACGAATGCGGTGTCAGCGGTCAGTCTGCAATCGGCCAATCAGCGCGTGCGGTCACTACACTAACGGCAGAATATAGAGCGCACACGGCTACTCATTATTGTTGCAACACCAAATATATGGCAAGCAAGTACCTAAGCCTCGCACCCTGCGAGTGTTTCGGCAACTCCTCAACGCTTCCTGCACATAAGCTTCGCCCAATAAATATCTGAAGAAATGACAGCTAATTTGTAACATTCGTTTTTTAAGGTTTCTTTTGTACTTGTATATTTGAGACAATAAAGAGCTCTATCTAACTCTTTTTTACCCGGTTCCTAATACTACGACACGAAAATGGGATGATGGGTTTGGATTTTTATTCTATTTGTAACCTTCGTTTATGCTAGTAAAATTCTGTGTCAACGAAAAAAAGTAATTTTAACGAAAATAGAAAATGCGAATCTTTAGGCCACGGACCGCTAAATTTATTCAGAGCCAGTGTCATTACTCTCATCAAACATCTCATCAGAAGAAAATGATCTATCAAGATAACGTATGAGGAAAATATCTTTGCAGCTTATCATTAATACTAATCCTCAGTACAAGTCACAATGATATCGAGTCCACCCGATTGTCTGTCGGCCATCATTAGCGAGCGGAGTGTGAGCTAATCCGCGCGCATTACCGACGAGAAATCAATCCCAATAACCGATGGAACTTATTAATATCCCATTCCTGAGCTGATTGCTGCCCAATATGATTCAATTAGATGCATAACCATTGGTTATTGTAGCGGTTTGGTCGATGATAGGTCGGTATGATGATATTTTTGAATAAATTAAACAATAGGTAAAACAAAGGTTTTCAGTCAATATGTGTTGCCAGTGATGACTTATGGAACGGAAACGTGGTCTTACTGTTGGCCTCATAAGTTAAGTAAGCTCAAAGTCAAACGAGCTATAGAGAGAGCATGTTTGGCATGCTTTTCCTGCGAGATAAGATTCAAAACGAGGAGATCAGCAGGAGAACTAAAGTGCTATAGTTTTTAGGATTAGCAAGTTGAAATGGCAGTGGCAGGCTACATTGCTAGTAGAACTGACAAACGATGGGGAAAAAGATTTTCGAGTGATGACCAGGAACCAAAAGATACGTAGGCCGGCCGGGAGTATAAGAATAGTCCAGTAATTTGCATTCGCAACAGCTCTCCACATAAGGTATAAAACAGTGCGTAGTAAAACTTTAGTTTCAGCGTTTTAAACTGGTTTCCTCATGTACAACCTTCCACAGACGGCAACAAAGGTTAATGAGTAAAGTTTCGATTGTGCCCGGCGGGGCGGGGACGCGGCGAGCGGGACGCGGGGTGGGGACGCGGCCAAATGGAATGGATTCCGAACTGTATTGTGATAGGACGTGGGTAGGAGGCCTTATTAGTTTCACGCTATACGTTTCCCAATTATCATTAGTACCCATTTGAGTATGTATTCTACATTATTATTATTACGAGTCAATTTGAGCTCATTGGATATTATCCTACCGTGTATATTTGTGCTGAATAATACTTATAAAAACAATCTGGCAGAATTTAAAACGAAAAAGAAAATCAGATGGTTCTCCTGTACAACCAATCTGTTCTGCTCGCCGCATTCAATGATTCGGAAAATAGCTAAACGATTGAACAACTATGAGTTCCATTACACGGTAATAGGCTTTTGTTTTATTGATCTATCTCAACACTCGAAACGTAAGGCAATTGTCAATAAAATATGGAACAGCGGCATCAATCAACATTGAACAAGTCCTCCTGCGGTGGTGTGTGGCAGAGATGGTATATTAATGACGTCAGGACGCGAACATATGAGCGAGACGGCTAACAAATGGTGTCATCCGTCAGGAAGCTCACGACGAAGCCTTGGCACGCAACCTGACCACGAGTGCCGGGATGAGCACGGTACTATGAGACTTAGCGGATGGAGTTACGGACGAATATCAAGCGAATATATTTGCTGTCAGGACGGAATGTAAGTTATAATAGAACTGAATGTAGACCGGCAAATTAGTATCGCAGTTTTAAACTTTGCCACAGATGCGCTTGGTTGTTTACTGAAAACTTATTATAATAAATTTCATGCAACTAAATTACTTTTTATTAGGTATTTTAGTCAACATCGTCATCATCATCAGCTTGAAGACGTCCACTTTGAGCGGCTGCTTGCCTCTTGCATCCAACGACTTCCCACGGTTCTGACCAGGTCGTCGGTCCACCTAGTGGGGGGCCGGCTTATGCTGCGTCTTCCGGTTCATGGTCGCCACTCGAGAACCTTTCTTCCCCGTCGGTTGTCAATTCTAAGAGCGACGTGGCCCGCCCACTGTCACTTCAACTTGCTAATTCTGAAAGCTATATCGGTGGCTGTAGTTCTCTTGCGGATCTCCTCATTTCGGATCTTGTCTCGCAAGGAAACTCAGAGCAGTAGTTCGGTAGTGGTATTTCAGTATCTTGTCATTATCATGGTTGCACAATTTGTTTGTAAAAAGTTATGGTACCTTTTTGCAAAAAGTACCATTTTTTTTCTTTGTAATCATGCCGTAACCTATTTTTATTTGATAAACATAAATAAATAAATAAATATGTGTGGACATTTCACCCAGCGCCATCTAGCCCCAAACTAAGCATAGCTTGTACTATGGAAACCAGATGACTGATACAATACTTATATACTTTTTTGTTTGTAAATACATACATAGAATACAATATAACACCCAGACGCGGAACAAACATCTATGTTCATCACACAAATGTTTGTCCCGGGTAGGAATCGAACCCACAGCCCTCAGTTCAGAAGGCAGGGATACTACCAACTGAGCTATCGGGCCCGTCACAAACAAAAGATTAGTTCCGTAAATCTTCCCTCTTAGCCCCGCACCGGCACCGGTCGCAATCTCCTGAGTAATTAGCCCGCCCGATACGTGCTCGGAATGCAATATCTCCATCCTCCACTATGCATCAAATAAGCCATTCCAATCACGCTAATCTCAACCGTATTGCCCACGCCGTAGAGATATACAGGAAAGGACCAAGTTTGTTTGTGTTGGGGGTCATCTGTCGTTAGTGATATTGGTTTTACCGACTGTATGTAAAATAAATAAAAAAAATAAATAACGCCCAACGATCACATACATAGATCCTGGACCCTAACTAGGATTCCCTGTATCTAGGGACCCAGGAACTACGAGGACCATGGTCCCACAACACCCAGACACAGAACAAGTATTTGCGCTTCTTTTTTTTTTTCCGGGCATAAATACTTGTTCTGTCGCGGGAATCGAACCCAAACTCAAACTCAATGTGACTCAAAGCAAAGGAAATAAATATACCGCTTTTAGAAACACTTAATCAAAGTTAAGCTCTTAGAATTGGTATCAAATATCAAGCGCAGCGGTGGGTACTTTGCGTTCACTTGTAGCTTCTAATCTATTAGTACAATACCGTACCTAGATAATATAGCTCAGATACCCTATACCTGGTATACTGGAGATACCTGTTTTACTTTCTCTATGCCTTAAAGAAAATTAAGTACTTGTCATATTATTATTTTAGAGAAAAAAGCCATTTGTACGGTTATTGTTAGTTCAAAACAAAGTTAGGTATCTCTATTTTTCATAGATAATTACTAGTAAATACCTATCTATTAGCTATTTCATCAAGAATAAATCAAAATTATGAATGAAAGACCTACTCAGACTTATATCTACGTAACCTTCTGAAGTTGGTATCGGGCGCCACGGGTGAGTGGGCACAGAATCGCGGGTTCGGATCTTGCCGCTGCCTGCCTCCACTCGCGGCCTTCCGCTTCACTGTCACCATCTATACCATATTGTGTGGCTGCCTTCCGTACTATCATTTTATGTTTTTCTCTTCACGAAGTACTATTTTTATGTTAAAACTTTGTTTTACTTCTTTTGACTGTGGTCAGTAACTATGGCTATATATCTATTCTGTGTTATAGCCAAAGTGATCTTCATATTCAAAGTTTTCAATATTTCGTTAGCAATATTTTTACCAATATATATTATTGTCAAGCAATCGTTATTTATTTCGTAACTTTCATTGAGGATAACTTTTATATCTTATATCCAATAAAAAGTTATATCGTAACGCATGATCAACAACTCTTCAGCATTACTTCAGCTTGGAGCTGGATGGGACTCACTGGCGAGCGGTGGAAATGCTGGGTTTCACATTGTTCATATTGTTCACCGTATCGGATTTGGCCTGTCGGATGCCACGTAGGGAATTCTGTTGCCTGAATCGACGGCTACATTCGTTTAATGGTATCGAATTATGTTAGTTCTATTTATAGTACAGTACAGTAAAGTGTAGTATAGTAGTAGTAAAGTCGCACAGCGAGCTATGGAGAGAGCTATGATTGGTGTTTCCTTGCGAGACAAGATTCGAAATGAGGAGATCCGCAAGAGAACTAAAGTAACCGATATAGCTTTCAGAATCAGCAAGTTGAAGTGGCAGTGGGCGGGCTCGTAGAACTGACAATCCTTGGGGAAGAAAGGTTCTCGAGTGGCGACCACGAACTGGCCGACGCAGCGTAGGCCGGCCCCCTACTAGGTGGACCGACGACCTGGTCACAACCGTGGGGAGCCGATGGATGCAAGAGGCAAGCAGCCGCTCAAAATGACGCTTTTTAGGGGGAGGCCTATGTTCAGCAGTGGTCGTCTTCAGGCTGATGATGATGATGATGATGATGATTTATAGTAGATAAATATGTAAGAGATCTATATAATTATACTCTAACAACCGTTAGAGCACATAGCTTGTCCTTGTACAATGAAATATCAATACTGGTGGAATATACGGCTATAACACAAATCAAAGCCTTAAACTTAGTACAGTTGGTACGATACGGCACACTCAATTCTAGTGTCAGAAGTATGCGTACAGAAATTACTGCTTTGAGGATACAACTACAGCTATACCTACATATATAGACTAATATGGTTTATTAGAAACTGGAGTTCACCGGTCTAGTCTAGCGTATTCTTCCAGAAACCCATTAGGGTAATGAACAGAACAAAACTCAACAACATTAAGATGCCACCCCACTCCACGTTCTTGACAATTTTACTCGAATACACCTAAGCCACAATATGTACGAAATAAACAGCACACCATTAGTAAAACAAAAGCATCCTATCTCGTTACGCACACATGTGTACACTCTCCTTTTCCATATGTAATTATCTGACTTGTGTTTGCAGAGACACACAAAAGAAACCCATTAGAACAGAACAAGCAAATTAACGCAATTGTGAATTATCTCTACGCCTAATACCCTGCTTCACAGTCACCCGATAAACTTTATCTGGAAAGAAATTATCAATGCTTTACCACTACTTTCTTGGAAACATAATATGAACCAAAGGGACTATTACATAGTAGAGTTCAGCATTTTAGTTTATAATATCCCAGAGGGTGGTAAAAAATGCGAGGGTGGATGTTTTAGGAATGTTATGGCCCTTGTAGTTTTTGGGTACAAGCAGAAACTTTGTGTTCGTATTATAATAGGTGATCACTATTTATATTACTTAAATAATTAACACTACCATAACACAACAAAGAATACCAGCTCTAGTATTTTAGACTATAGATTCAGAAATACTAGAGCTGGTTGTCTTAACTTATTCAATACTGTTGATAATGAAGTGGGGAAACAATCATCATTTAATATAATCCCTGAAAATGGTTCTCTGTAGACAGTAACAGTTTGGCTTGGTACATTTCCAAACAATGCAATGGAGAACCTAGTAATATTACTTGGAATGAATATTCAGTACAATAGCACACACGCTGTACAGACACCAATTAAAGTGCTCGCTTGAGACTTAACGCCTCAATCAGAGCAGATGGTGGATTAGGAATTTTCTTTTAGAAAACAATACTTTTAAAAAGAAACGCAGAACTAACACGTAATAACATTATCATCATCAGTAGCAGCTGGACGACATTCACGATTGAAAATATGCCTCTCTCATAAAGCATCACTTTTATCAGTATTGCCTCGCTGCGTTTTCCAGTTCATGGTCGGTCACCCCTCGAGAACCTATCTCTTCAGGGGTTATCAAGTTTTAAGAGCTATATTTGCTAGGCTTTAGTTCATTTGATGTACACCTTATTACGCAGATAATTGGTCAGTGTTTAGTTTTTATAAAAAAAAACATTTTGAAGTAGTAATGTTGTAGTTATTCTTGTAGGTAAATTACCTACAAGAGTAACTAAAAAGAATTCAAAAAAAAATTTTTAACGACACAAGAAATGGTCACTAAAGGAAAAATTCACAAAGAGCGTTTTGCAGGAATTCCACTAAATACAAAAAACTGCTAAAGTACGAGCTGAAAATACCTAAAATAGCACAAAAACGGGTTTATTCCTAACGGTTCCGTGAACTTTTGTATCCTTTTGCGCTAGAGAGAAATCACACACGTGTGTTTCATCTATACATATAATAAAACTGTAGAGATAAAAAAATCTGTAAATGCAAGATATCGAAAAAAAAATTACACAGTTTGGCTTGAAACTTTTCGCTGATCACGTTAAGCTACTTTTTAGACATTTTGTCTGTTTGTTTGTTTGTTTGTTTGTTTGTTTGTTTGTTTGTTTGTTTGTTTGTTTGTTTGTTTGTTTGTTTGTTACGGCACAAGTCCGAAAATACTGGACGGATTTTCATGCGGTTTTCACTAATAAGCTTAGAAAAACCCGGCGCAAAACATAGGATATATTAAATTTTAAATATCGTTAATATTTTTTTTGGTGAAAATGATTAAGATTTCATTTATGAAACGGAACGGGATTTTAACAAGATGGCCGCTTCACGCTCAAGGTAAGTTTTTTTCTTATATTTTGGCTCCACACATAGTGTAGGTATTTAGCCAGTGTCAAAAGGTAAGTTATATTTTGGCTACTAACCGTAGATGAGAGGAAAAAAATGTTACTCTGCTACACTTCTACTGACGGTAATTTTATCTCGGGTTTATCCGGATGCACAGATTAAAGAAAAAAACTCTGTTACTATTATGGCACGGCTTCATATACGCCCGAACCTTCGCTGTTTAGTTGGCGCAGAAAAATATCTCTGTTGACTATCCTCGATGTTTTTATTTGTCTGTTTATCTGTCGTTTTGAATACGGATCACGGTTGTTATAGTGGCAACAGAAATATATCATCTGTGAAAAATTATCACGATTTATGAGTCCATCCTGGTGACTGATGGACAGACAGACAGACAGACGGACAGACAGCGGAGGTTTAGTAATAAGGATTTACCCTTTGAGTACGGAACCCCAGTCATTTTTATTTCATTCTGAACAATCCCCACTGCACTAAGCAATAAGGAAGTAATTTAATGCATGTTTTTATTTATAACTTAAAAGACAAAAAAAAGGAAATAACAATTGGCGCGCCTGCATTACCGGCAGTGTATCACACTTTTCGGGCTAAGGCGAAATACATCGCGCGATAACTTCGTCTGCGATTGATGCAATGCAGATTAGAGAAAAACAATGTGTTCATTATGTAAGTACCCAAGGAAGTCATATGTATTTACATATAGATAAGTTTTTAGTTAATCTGTGGTCCAAACTAAAAAAGAGAATAGGTATGGGAACATTCTTGAATATGAGCACGACACAGAGAACAAGGAATAAAGAAAACTAAAAACTTCTTAGACTTTTTTTTATAAGTTTTAAGGCTTCACGCGATATCATATTTAGCCAATATTGAAACATAACTAAATTATTATTCATGTTTTCGATTTATTGGTTTCTGGCGAGGGCAAAATTCTTTATTGGCGATCTGGTATTAGTTTTCAAAAATCTACTACGCGTTACCATTCGAAATAAGTATTTAAAATTGTATTTATAGTACCTATAGCTTAACCTTAGTAGTAACATATTCAGTAATCTGTGCCTATTGACCCTTGCTTTTGCTACGCATTGTAAACCCTTTTTTATTTTGGCATTAGACAAAATTTGTATTTAGCCAATAGGAAGTATTTTTTGAAAACTGTTTAAAAGGGTAGTTACTTAGACTTTTTATAATTATTCATAAGGCTTCACGCGATTATCATACTTAGCCAATATTGAAGCTTACATTTTTATTCAAGTTTTTGATTTATAGGGTTTTGGCGGGAGCAATGTTCTTTATTGGCGATCTGGTAAAATGTATTATTTACATAAACTTCTACACGTTACCATTCTAATTAGGTAGATAAAATTATTTTTGCGCTACTGCTACATTCTTGATCGACCCCAAGGAAGTTTTAAGGTACCTGGGGGTCTAGCAAAGATACCAACCACTAACGCTAACGCCAAATGCTAACTCCAAAATGTACTAGGATGAAATTTCGGAAATCGCTTCCTTTTCCACAGCTAATGTCTGTTCAATACAGTTTTGGGAGTTAGCGTTTGGCGTTAGCGTTAGTGGTTGGTATCTTTGCTAGACCCCCTGTAGTACTTATAGCTAATTAAGTTATAGACCCTTACCATTGCTACGCATTTTAAAACCTTTTTTATTTTGGCATTAAAGTAAGCCGGAGGTGCTATTTGTTTTTAGCCAATGATACGAAATATTTGATGAAAAAGGTTTAAAAAGGGTAGGTACCTACTTAGATATAATAATATGTATGTATTCATTATGGCAATAAAATTGTATCCTCGAATTAACAACATGGCGCGTAACGTTCGTTTTTGACTGTTTTTGATTTGTTCTTCTTCTTCTTCTTCTTCTTGCATGTTGAAATAAGTTTTTAATAGATAAAATATTTTAGATCTGTGGGCTTTTAAATTAAGCAGGGGAGCAGGAAATGATTGATCGAGGATCGGTTACTTCAAGAAGGTTATAGTTATAGTAGGTAAGTAACTATCTTATGTGTAGGTAGTTAAGTACTCAATTCGTATGGAACCAAACTTAAGAAGGTAAAAAAAATGTGGTAAATGGAACAAAAAGCGCGCGGATAATATGTAAAACTGAGCAAAACAGGATCATCGTGTGTGATTCCTCCATATTTTTCTAAACTGTACCTGCCTGCTTAGGTAACTACTACCTAAACAAAATTTACTGAAACTTCTGTTAAAGACCTGAGTGAAGTGATGATGATTTCTTTTTGTTGTAATATGAAGAGGTAGTTATATAATTGTAGTTTTTTGTTTGAAACTTCTTTTACTGTTATAAATTTATATTAGACTCAAAACATTTAATTTTAGGTAATGGCTTAAGTAGCTTCCACTCACGGCTATGCTTGCGTTATACCTATACCTATGCTAATACAGGTTACTGTGCTCAGCTTCGAAAAGATTTAGTGGATTTTGTTGTTTGGTACGAAATGCATGATCTATTATTAGACTATAACGTAAAAATAACATAACACAAGCGTGCGAAGCCGCGGGCAAAAGCTAGTGTATAATAAACTTGTTTCAAAAATGTATCTCGCTCTCTATTTTTACAAGAAAAAAGAAATATAATATTGCTATCAAAAGGAACACGCATTAACATTATACCCAGAGAGACGTTAAAACGTACTGTGTTATTATGAAACGCGTACCGGTAATAAGGAAGAGAGGCCCATTTCTACTCTTACCTTTTTATTACGTTGTGCCAACGAAAATATCATCTAGATAACGTGCTGCGGTTGGAGCACGGCACCTGTTATTTCACCGTATAATAACAAAGGGACTATTTCTGAACATGGGATATAATATCAGTACCGGGTACATAAGTAGCAATGTATTAATAAGGTTCATGTCCATCGTGTTATGAGAATTTTGCTTTGCTAACAAGCAGTGCTTGATGTGCTTATATGCATGTGGTGAACCCATGTTGCTGATGTCACGTGCTACATAGTAGTATGTGAGACATAGTATGTGTAGATAATCTGCGAGTGTATTGAGCAAGGCAGATTTCTAGACAAACAGATGCATTTTGTACTCCATAGAAGTTTTTTAAATTGGTCATTTGCAGTGTTTGACGGCTATCTCGTCAGATATTAATGACTGTATTAATTAACTTCCTCTTAACGTAATGTTTCTAGTTAGTTCGTGTCCGTCGTCAAAACTTATTTTCTCCACAATTTCTCCTATGAATAAATTGAGCAAATAAGTTCTGGGAAGTAATCAAATTACTCAGTTTCTCATTGTTATAATGCGATAAGAGTTTGAAGTTGAGAACTACATTTAGCGCCGAGTGTTAATAAATAACCGGAAACTTTATCTCATTCTCCGCCACTTATACAACTTGTATAATCTGTTTAGTAAGTTATTTAATCTGTGCCTCTACCGAGGGAGATCAAAGTTTTAAATTGAGGCTGTGCTCCTCTCCGCTCCACTCTACTCAGCTCCACTCCGCTTTATTTCTAACCTATATAGGAACCTATTAAAGCTTTTTGCAACACTCTCAATACCTCCTTTGTCTCTGGATTCCTTTCATTCCAGGTAAATGGCAGTTTAGATTTAATCTCTCTCTTTTAATTTCGGCTTTGACGAAGTTTTAAGAGGTAAAGTTGGCTAATTATGAACTGAGGCTGGATAAAATGTTAAAAACACTGTTACTCTTTGTTCTACCTAAATATTATTTCAGTTTTTCAACATCAAATTTATTTTTATTTGAAGCTAAAGTTAAGGGTAACTTCTCATATTGATCGAACATACAACTTGTAGCTCCATAACAAAAAAAGTGTTTGGAAATATCAACACAAAGTGACTCAACGAACTTATAAAGCAAAGTTTCATAAAGGAAGTAGGGGCAACGAACAAGTTCCGTTGTGTAAGCCGACAAGCGCTGAGAAATAACTTAATAAGTGGCTTTGATAGAGCCCCATTATTAACATCTTATATTTTCTCGGATTTCCATTATCGTTTTGGTGTGCGAGATTGATAATAATTATGTTGCCTTTCATTTTATTGGCAAACAGTGGACTGTAACTGGTGAGGATATATTTTTATAAATGGGTGATAACAGTGCAACTGTAAATTTTGTCGTACTTACGTGGTTGATGTTCGTGTATCAACTTTAATTTTAGACACTTTTTTACAAAATAAGAGATGAATTTCCAAGAACCGTAAATTCTCTTAAGATCCCTCCGAAACATATAATTTTATGAGCAAGTGGATAGGTACCAATAACAAACGAATAACCAAATTGAATAAGCGGTGTTTCCCGCTATTGTAATGTTTGCGATGAAAATAGCCCCGGGCTGTAAAAAAAACTTTGCAGCAATAAAACGTTCATCGTAAAATCACCTTTGTGCCCCTGACTGAAATAATGTTGATAGTCAATATGAAAATAATATTTTTGTTCGATAAGCTGCGTTTAATATTCATTATTCAATTATCAATCCATATATTATCAATTGTAATATTGGAAAGTCGGTTCACAGTGTCAATACTCATACGGCTTTTTATACAGAATGCTTTTGCAAGGATCATTTTGCAATATTCTTTTCCTTTTTGGTTTTAAATACCTTTTATAATAAGTAGTTAGTTTTTCTATCACTGGGTACGGTAAGTATTTTTTGTAGTTTATGTTCCTCTCACGAGTGATAAAATTTCGTCAGTAAAATCTCAGATGACAAGAACAAAACCGAGAAATGCAGCTGTTCACTTATCTACGTCCAGTGTAACAACTAACTCGAATAATAAATGATAAGCCGTCTAAACTTTCAGATCTCTAAGCCAATAAATAACTGATAAAATTTCCTTTAAACCCCCACTGACCAGAATTTTCTCGCCCTCGAGTGAGGGGTAGTAAATTCTCCAAGTTATTATCCGGTATCCGCTTCAATGAACTCGCCGCTTTGGTTGAAATACTGTGGAAGTTGAGCCTGAGCCCGCCGTGTTATCCAGCCCGGTCGGGGCGCTAAATAACTGCAGTAAAACTGTATACAAAGATATTAGCGGCTACAGTTGGGTTCGAGATGGCGGAAGCGTGCAGCGGCGGCGGAACTGAGAAGCGATGCGCGATCACGGTTTATACGTGTAGACACTACCCATCATATCTAAAAGTTACTCTGTCGCCTAGCTCTTCCTCTCTTCACTATTTAGAAGCCTTTGTACAGACTGCACTCGCATGGATGTCGTACCAAAATATCACTTTTTGAGACTGAAACCAAAAGGGAATTTCAGACAATCTTTCCGGGAACCAGTGAATTATGTCTATGCTCGGGTACAAAATCGCTTATCTTTCTTCCCTGACACCTATCGCTCTGTTTTGGAGCTGAAGCGAATTCAATTAAAGTAGGATGTGAGGCGTTGCATCTTTACCTCGGTCGGCGGAATGCATGGAACGCTTCAATTGAACCTGCATTTTACATGCACAAGGCCCAGAATTCGCCTTATTTACATAGGGATGTTTTGCAAAACCAGGTTAATTGCAAAATTAAATACTAAAAACTAGATGGAAAAGGTTATATGCATTTTATTTCAGAAAGCTTAATAATTAGAAATTAAGTTAATGTTTCAAGCATATTTGATTCGTAAGCTAGTATGAAGCTAATATAACGTAGAACAACTAGACTCCGTTAATTGCCCAAAACTATTCCATCTTCCTTCAACTTCAAACTGCTCAATTCCAAAGTTAATTAGCTTCAAAGTTAATTCTATTACGTCCCCGTCGACAAATTGAAAAGCCAAGCTAAAGTTGCACGGCAAATAATTCCTTGGTTCACCAGGAGCGGTCGAGGTAAACACAATTTGTATCCGAACCTTTACCCCCTGTACCCCAGTAGGGATTCAGTTTCTGACCTCTAGAGGTATAGAGATAGTTTTGAGGTAAGCTCATATTCACCAATTATTATGGTATTAAATATGGCCGGCATGCTCGAGGCAACATGTTGTCCTTACACGGTCCTGTCGGAGTATCACGGTATAAGGTACGGTATAATTAGATCCGCGGCGGTGCTCCAGGCTACAGCCGGCACCGAGGCAGCGGCTGCAAGCGCTGCGACGCAGATAGATGGAAATTGTGTTTAGTTTCTCTTGCTTTTATAACATGCCATTTTCTTCCGCAAGTTTTATCGCTTCTATTTCAATCAAAGTTTGTAATTTGAGCACTGGGAATACTTTGAAAGCATTTAAAGCTTCCACTCAAAATAATGAATATTTTTCTTAAGCTTATCAGCATCTGTACTATTCGATACTATAATCAGCATTTCAAATATTGGGGCAATGCTGCCATGATGCTGCCTTTGGACGTATATAATGTAAGTAGTTGTAGGTGCCTATAGATCAGCGCAACCACTGTTCAAATCGTTCTGTAGCAGGTAACATTATCAAGTTGCAGTTCAGCGGTATGCGGTATTCGGTATATCTGTAGTCGGCAATGTTTTAGAGAATAAAGACATTTTGACCAATAATGATTACCTGACATAACCTTATCAAAATATTACGCGGAAATGAGAGCTTCAAAAGGCAAGTGAAAACGTAATTTTACCAACAAAAGTCCATACAGTGATGAACTAAAGTCATAATTTTGAGAAATAAACCAACTCCACTGCGGAACTATGAGGATAATAATGTTTTATATCTTTGGGGCCGCTACAAATAAAATACTTTCTATTGCCTACTATCATAGATAGCCATTCCCGAAGGTTATAGGTATTTGGAAATTGACCTTTGGGTTTCACTTTCATAAAGTCTCTTTCAATCAGAAATATTGTACGTGAGGATTTGTGGTCTTTCACATACAAGTCATGTCGTGAAGTATTGTAAATGTACCGAAGCAAGCACAAAGGGTGCTCGGCGCGGGTGGGGTGGGTGTGACGAGGATTGCATGCGACATTGCTTTCAGAATGGTGTTGTGAGAACTTAGCGCGCTGTTTGAAACAATTTGTTAACCCTTTGTCATGCTTGAGAAGTTTAACTTATACACTCATACTTTAAAGTGAATTCGGTTTGAGAACAGGTGTGGCTCAGCAGTCACCCGTGCGACTCTCAAACTGAGGAACCTAGGATCAAATTCCATTTAGTCCTGCATGAAAATGATTAGTTTATTGTAGAAGCACTAACACAAGAACTGTGACCTATTTCGTCAATTCTTTCTTATATTTTTACAACAGCGTAAATAAAGTTTTTATAGGAAAAATAATACAGAGCAAGTTAGAACTGTCACGTAGAGGCAGATCGTCGAGGGCTTTAACTCTGTCTGCGGTCCTGAAAATTTATTATGTTTTTCGAGTTCCAGTTTCTTCCAAAATTTTACACAAAAACTCAAATGAAATAACTTAAGCTCTTCAGCTAGAACTGAGGCTACCACAAAATTCCTAGCACTACGGTGATATCTATAAAATCTGCGGAGATATATTTTTGTTAAAAATAAAATCCTATGAATAAAAATACAACTACGTTTATTTTACAGCGAGATATTTTCACCGTAACTTTTCATTTCTACTTTACTCGGCATCCAACCGGCCTTTGAGTTGAGCGAGGCGGAGCAATCCTCCTCACACAGGCGTGCCTGCGAGTGATTCCCGTTTGATGCTACACATACACACTCCCTGGTGCTTGACAATGGCCTTTGACAACCATAGGTGTTGGTACAAAATAAAAATGAAGGAAGTTTTGATACCTATTGAATGAATACAAAATCATTACTTACTATTGTTGTGCGGGAACCTGTAGTGTAGGGATAGACATATAAGTATGTACCGATATTAGGGAGGGGAAATTTATCATCCTGTATCTGGTTGTTTAATTTACGATAATCAATAACTACGTGCCATCTCTTTGAACCTAAACTATCCGTCTTTTTTGGAACTAGTAATAATATCGGATACATACTTATATGTCTATTCCTACACTACAAACCTTTAGAAAATCAAGACGTAAATACGGAGTAGCTGGGGAAATAAGTTCCTATAGATTTGTGTGGTTTGTGTCAAATGAAAAAGATTCCTACTTCATAACCAGTAATGTAACAAAAAAAATTCTTCCCATTAGAAAACCAGTTATCAAACTTATTATTTTGACGGAAATAAAGATTTATACGAATAATATCCAATAAGAAAAATATCCAAAGCCAATGTCCAACACACAATGTTCAATACTGGTGGACAGTAATACAAGTGGACAGAATTCTTAAAACATTAATACATACCTTATCGTTTTTAAAACAGCCACCTTTCGTATTTTCCTCTAACTATGATTAAAAGTGAAACGAAGCTTGAATGACTCTATCAGATTTAATACCAAAGCACTGAGCAGATGTCAAAAACTAACGCCATCTTCCTCAAACTCCTGTAATCAGCTGGTGACCCATGCTATACAGGTTCCAGCAGGCAGCAAGATACCTGCGGAAAAATGGTTTCACGTACATTCTTTGAAACCAGTGCCATCTGTGTATCGTGTGCGGAACATACAGCTAGCCTTCGTTTATATCCCTGCAGTGTAAGAGTTTGATTTTACAGAACAGTGAGAGGTTTAACGATCCTACGCTAGATGTCACTGTTAAGACAAGCAGCTTATCAAAATTAATGGTGAATATTAAAAAATAAGTAGGTATTTATTACTTCAGTTTTACAATTTATTTATTCTGATTATCAGGTTTTAATTAACATACATGTTAGTTAGTAGGAATATTAATTAATTGGTGGACTACAAAATAATCACTCATGTATTTTAACATCAAAACAATATAATACAAAATTGGCATTATATTACTAGAGCAACAGTAGGTAGAGTTATCGCTACAGTTAATCTCTTCCAGTCAAGTTTTGGATCGAAAATGTTTTAACTTTATTTATTAGATAACTCTAATTTTACTTACGATACGTGTCAAAAATTTAAAATTTTGGCTACATAATGAATGCAGATAAAATGGTCAAAGGGGAAATCGAATAGAATGAGAACGCTCGTACATGCATGCATTTCCGTTCGCTGCAGACCGAATAATTGAACATCCCTCGACCGATGCAGAAACAGCCGCGGGCGGTGTCACGGCCACTTACACCACGGTATATAGACCTATAAACAGATCCTCCTTGTTGACTGGATTTATTTTAACATTTTTTCTAGATGTAGGTATGTAATGTTTATAAAAGATTACATTTGTTTTTTTACGACGATCTACTGAAAGACGCCGTAGCAGATGCATGCAGGAGGCGAGCAGCAGCTCAAAGTGGCGCTCTCTGGAAGGAGGCCTATGTTCTGCAGTGGACGTCTTCAGGCTGTGATGATGATTTTTTTTACATCAGAGCTCTTAAAATTGGTGTTATTGATAACTCAAATAATATAAAAGGTGCATTAGCAATAGCTATAAAATTTTGAATAGATTAGTTTCAATAGATTTTTTGGATTTATTGGCACCTGTTGAAAAAATACAGTATAGCAGTGCCGGCTTAGAGTTCCGCTCGATATTCTTTTCTTTACACCAAAACTTAATCTAAGTATTAGTTTATTCAAAGTCGACCTTTAATTGCCCATGTTCATTCAAAGAAAAAATATTATTTTTCGAGTCTGCCTCCTCTTCTTCTGATTTAACCAATTTAATCATCCATCTAGTGTAGGTGACGTTATCGCCAGTTCTATAACTCAGCGAGTGGACACGCCATTAGCGGTGGCACATCGCCGCTGACACCGACAGTAACTAACGATGCCACACAATTTACTACTTTGTAGAACTGCGGACAACTCTACACTTCTCAATAGTTGAATCTAACTATTCTAATAACTCATTATGTACGTAGTTGAATTAAAGAAGAACAGCAAAAGTTCAAAGATTAGGGTTGTGCTATGAAAACTCGCGTCGTTTAAAACCTTGGTATATTTTACCCATGTTCTATACGATTTACTATCAATCTATTGATTTTGAAAACAAAATAAACATAATCTGTGGTTGAAGTGCCATCATATTAATTTAAGAACAATGATCATGATTTGATTTGATTTTTTCAATAATGTTATTTTAAGCTTCAAAAATAATAAACATGACCTATAAGTGTATAATCATAGAGTAGTAATCAGTGTTATATCTAACCTGAATTTTTCATAATCAGAAATAGAAATGTCAAAAAGCAAACTTATCTTTTTGTTGGTGCGTCGATTCTAAACAGCATTCATTTGTCTGGTAAAAATATTTCACCAATATTCAGTACAACACCACAGTCCGTCATTTTTACGAGCCAACTTCAAAATCGACACCAGCGCCATAACATCCCCTCGTTTGTCCGAAACTAAGCTCCTAAAATTGGATTCAATAAATTGTGTTGGATTTATAAGTGTCTGTTTCGTCAGGTCGTCCGTCATCGCGACATCGACAGTGCGCCGTCCGCCGTCCGCCGCCGGCCTTTATTAACATTTTATTTATTAATCTCTCGCAGTCGGCGCCAAACGATGAAATAAACGGCGCGAGACGATTGCTAACTTCATTATATTACTTAGCGAGAGAAATGTTCTGTTGAGTTTTGTAAAGGTTATCTTATAGTATCCTGTTTGGTGCAAAAATTAATCAACTTGTATGTAAAACCTGAGGACTGTTATGGGCGGCCATGCCGCTTAACATCAGGTAGATGACTAGCTCCTCACGCCATTCAGTCACATAAAAAAATACCTGAGGAGTATAAATAGCCAAATAGACGATCGGGACCAACCACCGATCAAGGTCACATTTGTGCTTGGTCCCGATCGTCTATTTGGCTTTTTATACTCCTCACGTCTTACTAAATTTTCAAGGAATCGAATAGCGGACCACGTCAAGCATTACGACTTTTTTTGTCTTTACCATCAAGTAAATATAATGAATGGCATGACAGTCAAGTACAAATCTGCAACGGTCGTCTTATCAAATTTGAAAAAGTTTTATTTATTTGTTCACGTTATTTTTTACGTAGACGTGGCAAACTATCGAAAACAAAACTATACCCAAAAACTATTTATCTCTGAAACAACCTACCTAAAAACACCAAATAAAATACTCTGACTACTTATACCTAAGCAAGCTAAAAAATAATACATGATAATACCTAAGTACTCTATTGCTACCAACATCTGCCGATTAATGGAGCGCAATATTCTTTAACGATGCACTAAAAACTTAGTGCTCGTATCTGTGCTAAATACTATTAACTATCACACCCAGTCACGCTGTTTAAACGGAGAGAAATTAAACGGTCACATCTGGCTGAAGGTACCTGTAGTACGGCACCCCCCACCTGCACGTCAGCGTCGGTGACGGCTGTTCGGTACCCATCGCTGCCCGTGTACGTAGACAGTCGCACTGCAATCGCCACAGGCAGCGATGGATACCGCGTAGTTTCGCATTGCTAACGTTGCCGCTATCCAGACGTGCAGGTAAAGGTAACTCTGGTATGATGGCTGCAGGCTACCTGGCCTTTAATCCGCTGATATTGTATGAAGTTGGATAAGTGCTCAATGTAGCCAATTAGCTCTGAAGTTAGGCACTTCAGAGATATTACACCTGAAACGTTTATTAACACGTAAACTTTACTGGTATAGAAAATTCTTTTAAAATAACCCCCAGCCTTGTGCCCGATAATATGACCCTCCTCTTATAGGGAGAGAGTATAGGCCATAAGCCACGCTTATACAAATTATAAACAAAGTTTACTTTGACGGAAGTGTTACGATTGGCGGTCTTATTGCTCGAAGCAATCTCTTTCAGCCAACCTTGCATGGAAAGGAATAACGCTTAGATAAAACATATGGACGGTGGTTTCTTTAAAAAGCTGTTTATAAACATAAGTACCTAATATACATAATACAAGGTGACCCTGAATTGCTATGTTATCCCGAAATGGGTAAATCTACACCCCAAGGTAGACAATGTTTCTTCTACGATTTTACTAAATTAATAGTTTTTGATTGAAGAAATGCCGTGTAAAGTTTACATTCAAAAATAGCCTTAGCGCAGCTGGGTGGTTGAACTTCGTCCTTGACCGAGTGCACATAAATGAGTTTAACAATCTGTGTTTAGAAATGAATTTATAGTACCTTTTTAACTCACGTAGCGATCGCACGTGCAATTTTGCGAGTGGATTTATTTATTACCATGGAGATTTGGAAACACCCAGTTTCAAGTAAGGCTCACACAACTTGTAGGGTATTATGGTCCCAGTCCCCCCATTTCGGGATAACATACTAATTCAAGGTCACCTTGTATATCATCATCATCATCATCATCATTAACAGCCTGAAGACGTCCACTGCTGAACATAGGCCTCCCCCAGGAAGCGCCACTTAGAGCGGCTGCTCGCCTCCTGCATCCATCGGCTCCCCGCGGCTTTCACCAGGTCGTCGGTCCACCTAGTGGGGGGCCGGCCTACGCTGCGTCTTCCAGTTCGTGGTCGCCACTCGAGAACCTTTCTTCCCCATCGGTTGTCAGTTCTACGAGCGATGTGGCCTGCCCATTGCCATTTCAACTTGCCAATCCTAAGGGCTACATCGGTCACTTTAGTTCTCCTGCGGATCTCCTCATTTCGGATCCTATCTCGCAGGGAAACACCGAGCATTGCTCTCTCCATAGCTCGTTGCGCGACTTTGAGCTTAGTAATGAGGCCAACAGTTAGAGACCACGTCTCAGTTCCATAAGTCATCACTGGCAACACACATTGATTGAAAACTTTTGTTTTCAGGCTCTATGGTATTTTGGACGAAAAGATAGGTCGAAGCTTCCCGAACGCTGCCCAGCCGAGTTGGATTCTTCGGGCGACCTCTTTGTCGAAGTTGAACCTACCCAATTGGACAGTCTGCCCTAGATAGACGTATTTGTCGACAACTTCGAGAGTAACGTTCCCAACAATTACCGGTATAGGTTACCGGCATGGGCATTTGACATGATTTTCGTCTTGTCCATGTTCATCTTAAGACCAACCTGTCGGGAGACTCTACTGAGGTCGTTGAGCATGGTGCTGAGATCATCGAGCGACCTTGTACATAACCAATAAAAAAAAAACAAGAAATTTTCTTCCCACTAGATAACCAGTTATCAAACTTGGTATTCTAACGAGAGTAAATGATTGAAATAAATCTCGGCTCACACGAGCGTCATTTTCATCTAGACTAGAATGCGGGCTTATTAGTTATATAACGATCTGATTGTCCTGAGTTAGTCTTTGAGGTCAATTAGAATAGACCTAAAGTGTGACTACAGACACTATTGAGCAGCTTCACAAAGAACAAGTGAGTAATCTGCAAACAAAGAATCCCGCCCTAACTCCAAAGTCCGCCCAAGTCCGCGCCAGCTCATTGTCTCTTAATTATTTTTCCGTTCACGATTAATTGTTAAAGTAGAGGGACCTTCGAAGTTTGAAGCGAGTTGTAGGGGCTGTGAGGGAGGGTTTATATGGGGGTTATTAGCTTTGTATTGTTTCGCCCAAGAACTGCTCAAAGATTAACAGTACTTCGGCAAGAGGATAATGGAGTAGGTAACTAGGTAGTAAGGAAAGTTGTCGATACTTCTGGTTGGAACATTTACTGTCTCGAATTCAGCAAAAGAATTCATATATTTATTGGTTAACAATTATAGTTTTCCGAGAACGGCTTTTTATTTAACAGAGAGAGCCTCAGCAGTCTCACCCGACGGGATTTTGTTAAACAGTTAATAAAAAGTATAAAAATTGTATAAAAACCGGTCTTTTTGAAAAAATTAGTTGCTAAAAAGTAAATACTAAATAGGAAGATTCTGACGCAATAATAATTCATGTTTCTCGTTTGTCGAAGGTATATAGCTCCTGAAAATACGAAACTATTTAATGAGAACACACACGTTCTACTGATATTCAAATAGAATATTGTTTTAAAGCTCTCGACACCGGCGAACACTCGCCGATAGTGAGAGCTCGAACGAACATTCGCGAGTAATTAGTTCTCGCGAGCTGATTATAAAGCCGCCAAACGAACCTTCATCAAAGCGGTAATTAACTGCTTTGTGCTATACAAACTAATTGCAATAATTCACGGAATTTCATCCAATACCATATTGGCATGTTTTCGCACAAACCGTTGACTATTCATCGATTTGTGCTGAAGTTAGGTGATGAATTAATTATTGGTATTAGTCGATGACATTACGTTTGTACAAAACAGCGTACAATGGCGTGGTACAGAGAACACTAAAATTAAACAGCTTCAGACAAGAAACTTTACAATTCTCTTGCATCAGCTGCTTCAGTTGGATAAGAAGAGCCGAAGACCGTGCTCAGCATAATCTTGGGAAGAGGCAATAAGGCCTCCGTATTATTCCCAAACATACGACCAGCATATGACTATCGCTGGGTTTTGATGATGGCAATTTAACTTTATAAAATGCTGGTTGCAGCCAGCATTTTTGACATTGCATAAACTGGATGTTTTTTTTTTTAAATTAGTTTGTATTATACAATACAGTTAACCAAGAATTCTCAATGCGGCATGAAGCCAGAATACTATAAAATTATATCATCAAAGTAATCATATTACAGCATCAGTCATCATAATAAATCCTCACATGGCTGCAGTGCCGCGTGCGGTACACGACTCGAGCACAGCGCCCTTTGACCATCCATCTGTGAAATTGTATTGGCAATGCTCAGCGGAATCATTCCACATCAGTTGCGCGTTATGTTTACATGCTCACCTATTTATTACTTGTCGGGGAGCCAGTGTACGAGTTACTAGGTTAGAAAAATCGGTCATGTAAAATGCATTTTGGATGCGGGCGTGGTAACGTGAGCCTTAAACATAATACGATGAAAAGTTGCAAAATAACCGGCCAAGTGCAAGTCGGACTCGTAAACGAAAGGTTCCGTTCGTTTATCTATGAAAACGAGCAAAAATTCACGTATATTTTATGAGAGCCCCCTTAAGTATTTTTTTTATTGTGTTTTTTAGTATATTTGTTGTTATAGCGACAACAGAAATATATCAATCAATCAATCATTTATTTGCAAGAATACACATCATGTGTGAAAATTTAAACTGTCTAACTATCAAGGGTCATGAGATACAGCCGGGTGACAGGCGAAAAGATAGACTGACAGACAGATTGACAGACAGACAGACCGACCGACAGACAGACCGTGGAGCCTTAGTAATAGAATCCGCTTTCCCTTTAAGTACGGAACCCTAAAAGTACGTTCAAATATTAGGCCTCAAATTGGATTTTTTCGCATGTTGTATTATATTATACGGATATTGTTAGAGGCTCATTTCAGACAACTTGACAGGAGACGTCCACTGCTGAAAGGGCCCCCCATATAAAAGAGAGGGGTTCGTCATAATCACCACTCGTCCACCACCACCACCACTTGTCCACCACTTGTCTCGGTAGGCGTCTTGGTGATCGCTCTAGATTATAATGCAGACGAGGAGAATGTTCCTACCCATTCCCTGGATTTTCTTAGTCTTTGTCTGCGTAAGTTGCTATCAAGTACACAAGCAAATCGTGCTCTGACAGTTTTACAAAACAAAAAACATGACAACTTGTTTGAGAACAAGTTTAAAACTAGGCGTAATGGTTCTTGAAACTAAGGCATTTACAGCATCATTTGGATTCACAGTTTCATCTAATCTAGACTAAAGCCTGGCCATCTGACACACACATACGAACATAACATAACTTACACACACACACGCCAGTACGTGAATAATTGGAAGCGATCGATCGATGATGGCAACATGACGCCGCTACGGCCTGCACTATGTTAGTACACAACCAGATAGGTATGCGTGCGCACCTATTAACTATTAGGGTTATTTTAGTAATATATTCTTCGCATGATTGTGAAACATGATTATTTATAGAATATGTGTAACTACTACTTTCATTTACTTATTAAATAGACTTTTTAATCAAAAAAAAACCGTGGAACCACCTACTAAAAATTTTAAGTTGAAAAAAGCAATAAAAGCGGCATAATAATACCAATAATATGGGCCCACGTGTAAATAGCGAGATCATAGCAAGTGTGAATTGATATTAAATTTCTTATAACATTGACTGCTCTTGATTTCTCTTGATTGTTGTTATTTAATCTATGACTTTTTCCATTTTGTATTGCTTTTAATTTTGACATTGATTTTTAGTTTTGTTTGTATTTTTTTTAAGTCATGGGCTAGTTTCTTACTTATATGATCATAATTATCATACGAAGGCAAGTGACTCGAATGTAATACCTTTGTGCCTGCAACGAGTCGACCATTCATGCTTGTAAGAAGATTGAATAAGAGCTACCACTAATGGTCAATTTCCTCTATCCCTCTATCTTACTAACCTTACCTACTATGCTAGTTGGAAATATGCATTTACATAGGTAATTAAAAGAGGAAGATAAGGTTTCTCTTTACATTACTACTAGTGGCCTTGCGTCTCACTCTTTTAACAATCACGTATAAATTGCTATTTAATTTTTTGCAAGGAAGTACGATTGTGTAGAATCCAGTACCTTAATATAACCTCTTTTTATTTCTCAAAACTTGTGCTTTTTCCAGTGTTAATGTTTAAAATTAGTGGCGTTTTACGCATTAAGTGCTGAATTACGAGCACGAGTGTGGGAAAGTTTTTTCGTGTTTGCTTCCAAAATTCCAAAGTAGCTTCTAGTAAAGTTGCTACCACTTTACTAGAGCATGACTTAGACTGGACTTTGACTACCTGATTTAGACTAGAGCTTGATTTTGACCGTGATCACGGCCAAGACCAACTTGAACGTGAGTTGAGCCGACTTTAATTAGGTTGTAGCAATATGATTTATACTTGACACTGGCTATATACTTACGATTAGTGCGCGAGACAAAAAAAAAATTAAAAGAAAAACCATTTTAGACCTTTCATGACCAAATTGTTAGTAGAGCTCAGAGCTTTGAAACAAGTGACGCTTCGCACCTAAAGGCGAAGCGTTTTTTGTGCTCTGTGGGAATTTCAATGCTGAAAGGTTGGGCGTTGTTGGGTTTTGTAGCAAAGCTTCTTTAACACCATTATATGTTTTATTCCAAAAAAAGTCTACCAAATCACCCCACCTAGGCACCTAACCTGAGGTTAGAGATATCTTTATTTCTCATAAGAAAATATTTCACTTACATGAGAACTATTTAACATAATGTATAAATAATTACTGTTGTCGTACGAAACAGATGTTCTTAAAATTAAATAGTTAGTAGCTATTTTTTTTAGTAGTAGTAGGGTAACCTGATTCCATAAACAAACATTGTCAAGTGATTTCGTGCGCACAAAGCTGAGCGATACGATGTGATACGACGCGATGCGGGCTCTAGCGATAAACACGCCGTGTGTGTACACACCTTTATTGTGTAGTGTGCTGTGTATACGGTGCCCAGTGTGGACGGGGCCTTACGCGAGTTAATTAAACGTTGTATAATTGCCAACACAAAGAGCGTAATTTACAATGTTTGTTCTATTTTGTGTTCGCTAATTTCCTCTTGTCGACTGCTTTGGATAATGAATAGATTTCAAAAACATGAAGGAGGTGCTTTGTTGTTGTGTTATTTGACATTTTTACCATGTTTTTATGATCATTTTAATTAGCTTAGTTGACAAGAGAACTCTTTTAATAAACATTACTCAGTAATCACATTATTTAATACTTTTATTATGTGGTAGGAGTTTTCTGCAAACTTCGTCTAGGTAGGTACCACCGCTTTGCCAGCTATTCTGCCGATAAGCAGTAGTGTGCAAGCACTACTGTGTTCCAGTTTGAAGGGCACTGTAGCTAGTGTAATTACTGAGCCAATGAGACTTTGTGACCTTATCAAACAGTCTTAATAATCTGATTGCTAGACTGTGTGATGTCTCAGGATGACGTGCGCAGTGCAGTGTCACGCGAAACTTTATCATTTTAAAGTTCAGAGTGTCACAGCAACTGTTATGGGCGGTCGTGTCTCTTAACATCTGACCACAAACGCTTATAGCATTATTACTTAAATCAAACTTTGCAAATGACATAAAAGTAAGAATACTGTAATGTTGTTGACGCAGAACAGTTTTGAAAACGTCACGTTAAATCGTTCACTCAAATACATCATGTTGACAATGACGTGCGATAGTCATAACGCTATATAAAAATGTAGACGTCTCGTTCCCACGCAGGAATACTTTATAAGTTCATGGTACGAATTAGAACAATATTATTGTATTCTTAAATAAAAAGAAATCGACACACAAAGCTTATGCTAGTACCTACTCTATTTTATTGTAGTGCCCACGGGTAAATTGTATAAACTACTAATGAAAATAATATAATAATTCCCTGATCACCAATTACTTGTGAAATATTAGCAAAATACAGCCGAGTATGTTTTGTGTACATATAATATATAAATTATTTATGATAGTTTTGGATCGTTCAAAGTGCACATCGTAATGAATAGTATGTGGAAATATACTTTTAATTCGTGCTATGAATTTATTTAAGCAGTAACGGTTGCGGCAGGATTTACATTTTAATGTTGGGTATGCGTTTCATAAGTTGCATTTATTTTAACTGTAGTGTTACGAGGACAGAAAAATAATTTGTTATGATTTTATTGCTGAAATAAACATTGCTTAACTTCTGAAAAAAAAACAGCATTTTCCATAACAATAGAACAACAATGTATGCCGGCTCAATATCGAGCCCCTGGAACTCTAAGGATTAATAATATAGTATACCTACTTAATTTTAAATGTTATTTGACCGACTGTACCTCATGACTATCGTGTCGATTTCTCGACCTGGTTTCGAGCATATCCGATGCCCGTATTTAAAATGAATCACACTCATGAGAATTTCAATACTAATATACCCACTTAGTAAAAATTGCACCTAATATGTATTCAAACTGAAAATACACAAGTACTTACTTCAGTTTGTTTTGTTTTTTTTTTTAATGGCCCCGACTGAGAGCCATTTAGAGTAGTCTGATAGTCCTGTAAGAACTCGGGCTGGATATAGAAAGAAAGAAATGAAAAGAAAAGTAACGGTTCCTAATCAAGAATTAATGTAAGGTAGCGCCACTTTCGGCTAGACTAGCACCTAAGTCGTATAATGTCATGAAAGTATATGATGACTATTATAACGTTTCAAGTAAAAAAATAAGCCTTGGAAAATAACCCCGGTTTACCATTTTTAATAAACTTATTATATAGAGCCACTACTCCTGTACCGCGGCACCGGACAATACATTAATATTGATGGGCGCTTATTTATCTTTGTATGCAAATACTATTGCAGCGGGATGTTGCTGCTCGATAATGCTGTTTATCCTGTTCCCACAACGCCAAACCTTCGACAAATTACAATAACTAGAACTAAGTATATTTTTGATGGAAATTAGGTTGAGGTAGAATAGTTCTACTTATAATTTTAATAATAGACCGAGTAGTCCCCGTTTGTGTATAGAACCACCCCATCTCTTCCCGTGAGTGTTATAAGAGATAGCTAAGGGAATATCCCGGGAATTAGCATTCTCTTTAGTATGTTAAAATCTTCTGGGATCGCGAAGCCGTCGTCCAAGTGGAAGCGTGGTCATTGGCAAACGTTCATAGTGGCGTTTGTTCAGCAGTGGCTGATGATGCGATATTATCATTTTTTTATGAGAAGAAATGACCTGATGAGCTAGTCGTTCACCAGATGTTAAGCAACACGGCCGCCCATAACAGTTGCAGTGTCATTCTGAAACTCTTGAAAATAGATCCACTAAGCTGTCCAAAGACTGACAGCTTATCGACATCTCATAATCTAGTATGAAGTAACTTTCCATTTCCCTAACTCCCGTTTAGGTATATCATCTTACAACATCACCTGTGGTACCACAAGTTGCTTACATCATATTGCAAGAATTGAATTGCACACCCGTAACTAGATTTTGCGGCGAGCAATCAAAGACTACCGACATGCTACTTGACAAACTTGTGACTCGTAACCTGTGAGAGTAGCGAGGGGCGGTATGACCGGAGCGTAATCCACTTTGGTGATTTTAATACGGTTTGCAACAGTCTGCCCTCCCATCCCTGCTTCTCTCTGCGCCCCTGGCTGTCTGTAAAATGATAACTGATACGGGTTATTGCATTACTGAGGTTCCGAACGAGATGGCTTATATAGGTGCCATGATTATACATATACCTTCAATAAGTTTCACACCATGTCTGTGGTATTTAACCATAATTGTTAATAGAACACATTTAACACACACACACAGGTACTTAACTAATCGTTTATTTACTTGTGGCTTTCATAACTATATTTATATATGAGAATAATCGACTTGATGAGCTAGCCCATAACAGTTACAGTGTCACTCGGAACATTTAAATAAAAGTTCCGCGTCTCACTGCACTGCGCACATCATCCTGAGACAACACACAGCCTAGTAATTAGTTACTAGACTATGAGATCAAGTCGTTAAGTTTCATTTGCCCATTAATTTTACATTTATACTAAAAAGTTTATGAATGTCATATAATCCCGAATACTTTATTTTAAATCAGATAATGAAACTAACGATCCGCAACTAACTAGGTGGACTGACGATCTGATGAAAAACCGCAGAAAACCTATGGATGCAGGAGGCGAGCAGCCAAGTTGCGCAGTGGGAGAGGCCTATGTTTAGCAGTGGACGTCTTCAGGCTGATGATGATCGATCATGACGAACTAATCATCAAACATTTAAAATGTCAGTAAGAAAAAATGTAATACGTAATAACGTTTAGTCTAAATTTAATTTTCTTCAACTTCAAACATTCATTTTATTAGCTTCAGTTTGAGAATGGCGTCTGAGATTTGAGCGAAACTTCTCCCCTGTCTAGAAGGCAGGTTTATAAGGCGTTGTCGACACTAACCAAATTCCCACCTCTATCGAGTTAGCGTCCGTCGCCCGCGTCGCCCGGGGTAGCCCGGTGTCGTCCGTCGCAATCAGCTCCTTGCGCGGCGAAACTGTATACTTAGCTGCTGACAACAGGCGACTAGATAAACAAAGGTACGCTTCGTTTTATAAGGTTACGATCATAACACAAACACCGGTATACATTGCTGTATTGTATTAGATAACAGCCACAAACTAATACAAAACCATCATGTTTCATGGCATTATTATTTCAAGGTTACAATAATATTAATATTTATGATTTTTATAGCAGTATCGCCTGCGCCTGTATCCCCGCTCGTGATTCTACTTTTTCCTTTACAAATTAATCTGTACAATAATATTGTTCAAATTCGTACCATGAACTTATAAAGTATTCCTGCGTGTGAACGAAACGTCTACATTTTTATATGGCGTTATCACTGTCGCACGTCAGTGTCAACATGATGTAAAGGTGACAACATGATGTGACATGACAGTTGTATTTGAGTGAACAATTTAACGTGACGTCATCAAAACTGCTCTGGCTCTGCAACATTAAAGTATTCTTTCTTTTATGTCATTTGTCAATATATGATTGAAGTAATATTGAAGTAATATTGCTATAAGACGTTGTGGTTGCCCCCCAAGTCTTACCGTCAGATCGGTATACCTACTCTATTCTACAAACTAAAATTCAGCAAGTATCAATAATTGTGCAAAAAAACACCTTTTTTTGGTTTAATAATTATATTAGAACGCCCAAAAGAGTGGTGACAAAGATTATTACAAAACATTCATTCATAACAAAAACTGCTTCAATGTGAAAAACTAGTGAGTTCCGGAAGCGGAAGTGAGTGGTACAGGTGAGTTTACCAATGCACAATGCACATAGCGTATTACGATCTGAACAACTGTGCTAACGGACAAATAGATGCGAGCGCGAGCTTTCGCATGGTAAATACACTAATATAATGTACTGCGTAACACTTCAAAAATTATAGGTTAAAGAAATTTTGTTTGATATGCAGGATGTACACAGGTTTTATATTAATTTAAAGGTTACAAAGCACTCTTTCGGGGAGGCCTATGTTCAGCAGTGAAGTCTTCAGGGTGATGATGATGATGATGATGATGACGAAAGGTTACAAAACACAAGCCTGGCTTGGCTCCGCGCGGCGGTCTCTCTTACTCGCAATCTGTGTGAAACGATTTGAAATAGGGAATCATATTATGAACGTAAATATAAACACACAGTATATTATCTTCACGTCTATGCTATTGAGGCAAGAATTGTTTTAGCTCTATCTATCGTTCTTCACCAATCTCAGCTGAGCTATTTGAACCCAAACCACGTTCATAATACTCATTACAGCTCAGTTATAATATAGGTAATGGATTCTATTTCCAGATAAAAGCCTATTACGCATAATGGCTGGATATAAGCAGTTGTTTATTATTAGGATTTCGGATGTAATTAAAAAGGTAAATCGGTTTTAAAGTTTCGAGATTCGTATTATGGGAACATTTAAAAAAATTACTGGTAATGATTAGTGAAATTACTGGACAAATGAGACTTTATAACCTGATTATACAGTGTAGTGATATGATTCTCAGGATGACGTGCGCAGTACAGTGTCACGCGAAACTTTATTATTTTAAAGTTCCAGGCGACACTGCAACTGTTATGGGCGACCGTGTTGCTTAACATCAGGTGAACGACTAGCTCGTTACATCGATCATTCCCATAATTAAACATTTCCAGACGAGCTAATCCCCGATACTTATACTACTCTATGAGCTAACCGGAGCAAAGCAAACATGTGTGGCGGCTTTGTCTGATCTCTGTTCTCTTGAAAGAGATGGAAATACTTCACTGGTATGAGTGCAAATCTATATTAGGCAATGTGAAATTTAATTGCGTTTTTACAGGTGTAATAATCTAATACATTATAATTGTGGTTGTATTTTGAATTTGAATCTACAACCGACCTGTCTGTTGTGTTTTTATCTGGTCTGTTTTTTTAAAGAGACAGAGTGTTGGGAAAGGCGGGGATTGTTAAAAACATTAATTTACTTAATAATTTATTATCTGTGCGATCGTGATAATTTATCTGTCATGTTGGATTATCTGTGGTTTCTGTCTTCTTCAAAATAATATATCAGACGAGTGCAGACGTATTTTGTTTTATTTTCATAATATTGCCAAGCACACCGGTAACGTCATCATTTGGTTTCGTTCAAATAAGTCAGGGCCCGACATTTTATATTTTTTCCTTTAATTTTCATGATTTTCATGCTTCCCTTTGGAGCTAAAAGTTCAAAGAACATTTGGCAGTATAAACCTCAAGACCCCTCGACTTAGTTAGAATAATTAGCAATTATTCCAACAAACTTAAGACCAAACACACTAACACGTATCGCTGTATGTTTACGTAATAGACATTAATCTAATAACTAAATAACTTTATCAACTAAAACTTTAGGTGTGAACCGGTTAATACCGGTTTAGGTCCCGGGGCGGAGGGCTGTCTTATTAACAAACTTGTTAAGCCACCCCCTCCCGTCTTCTCACCCCTCAGCTCAATGAGTAAACAATACTGGTGCTGTCTCGCTCGCTCGTATGGTAATTTAACCTAGTTTCTGTCTAGATTAAACCACATGCCGCTGTGTCTGTAAACTTGCTTCAAAAGATGATTACCAATGTCTCAACAGATACAAGCCGAAAACTAGTTACTGTAGTTGCTTGAGAATTTCATAGTTTCCGATTTTCAAAAAGGTATTTATAAAATAATTAGAATTTAAGACTTCAAATATTAAGGATTGTTTAACAGTGACAGAAAATATAATAATATTTTAATGGTTACCAGCTTCTCCAGTCAAAAATAAATTCTTTAACACTTCGCCGAATAATAGAGCTCCAATATAAAAATCTAACACCAGGCAAAATGTGGTAAAACGTAGTAAAAACACGATGAATTGACAAACCCCCACTTCTCTCCAAATGTAACAGTTTCACTTCAATCTTTACTTTACTCTGTAAGGACAACTATGCAAGGAAGTTCCACTATAAATATTATACACTAACGTAAGGATGGGAATACTATACAACTAAACAACTATAAACAAATAAATATGTGCGGACATTTCACACAGCGCCATCTAGCCCCAAACTAAGCATAGCTTGTACTATGGGAACCAGCATGCCGACCACAACCTCTTATAGCATTATTACTTCAATCATACATTGGCCAATTACACAAAAGTAAGAATACTGTAATGTTGTTGACGCAGAGCAGTTTTGATGACGTCACGTTAAATCCTTCACTCAAACACAACTGTCATGTCATACCTTTACATCGTGTTGACACTGACGCGCGACAGTGATAACGCCATATAAAAATGTAGGCGTCTCGTTCACACGCAGGAATACTTTATAAGTTTATGGTACGAATTTGAACAATATTACCTTGAAACATGATGGTTTTGTATTAGTTTGTGGTAAGCCTTCAGAAATCAGGGTTACTACCAACTGAGCTATCAGGCCCGTCAATTATGTGCTAACACCTCCATCGACAGTGTATCATTGTCCAAATTAAAGATATAAACATTTTCGTCATCGTAGAATAACTATCTATATTCTAACCTGGTCATCCATTTCCACTAGCATAGTATCCCCGTCGATCGCCTGCAGACGCGCATCCAATCACGGCCAGCCCTGCAAGTGACCGTAATCCACGTCAGATAGATTGGATCCTGCGACACGACTCCTCGTGGATTACACCCTACTCTATTATAACCGGTTCTATTACTGTAGTGTTACTGAAAGCGATTAGCGGCTTTGTGATTGCTAGCCTATCATTCATATTAAATAGTGGTGAAGTGGTGACACCTATAAGGCTGAGGACTTTCCAGTAAGCTGAGTCTATACTGTCAATGCTGTAGATTAGCTCATTATAATAGACATCGTACCTAAATATGTGACTTCGATACTAGATTCTGTAACGTGAATTTAAAATTAAATAGGGTGAGCAGGCATTGGTGACCTCTCCAATGTTACAGATATCTATTAGGCACAGATATCTAACATAGTATTAGATAATTTAGTCCTTATTGTTTTAAAATAAAACATATCGACGGGCCTGATAGCTCAGTTGGTAGTATCCCTGCCTTCTGAACTGAGGGCTGGGGGTTCGATTCCAACCCGGGACAAACATTTGTGTGATGAATATAGATGTTTGTTCTGCGTCTGGGTGTTATATTGTATTCTTTGTATGTATTTACAAACAAAAAAGTATATAAGTATTGTATCAGTTATCTGGTTCGCATAGTACAAGCTATGCTTAGTTTGGGGCTAAATGGCGCTGTGTGAATGTCCGCACATATTTATATATATATTTTTTTTATATCAACATAAATGAAAAAATATTGATGATAAAAAAAACGCGTAAACGTCCTTTTAATACCAGTGGAAAAGTATTCCCAAAAACTGTGAAAACCATAATTATTCAGCTATAGCATGCAGCTAAGACACACATAGCAACCAACACCAGTTGTACCTAATATCAACTACTACTGTACTAATACTACTGGGACAATTTGGTCCCAATTATACCATCAATGGTTATTTCTCAATGGCACACCTGGGATGGTGGCGACTGAACATTGCTGTTTTTAAAAGTTTTAGTAAACAACACTGAGACAGTGTTTGGTTTCATCTTATAGAGCAAGAGCCCACGACGGCCAGACCTTCATTATTTTATAAAAGTTGAAATTTTCTCTGTACATGTCTCCTATACAGGTAAGAACGACCAGCGACTATATGTTTTGTGTAGAAAATTCTGATAAAGCTTTAATTATTGTATATAAATATATGTATGTGCCAAACACTTTAACGAAAAGGACTTCATAAAAAAAAACTGGTTGAAAAGGACTGCCTAAAAGGATATTTTCGGTATAGTGTAGGACTAACTAGCAAGTATTGAATAAATGTTATTATGACAAATTATGATACATAATTTTTTAATTATTCATAATTGTATAAACTTGCTTATTTTTCTTTCAGAAACTGACGAAGAAGGTGATGTTGAGGACGATCATGCCATCGACTGGAGTAGTAGTGATGAAGAAAATGAAAACATCGACGACAATGCTTAAATTAATAAACAAGTTTTACCTGTAATCATACTTTTTATTATATTTTTATGATATTAAACTAATATTTTTTACTTTATACAACATGGCTATGAACGTAATAAAATTATTTTTTATTAGATATCTTAAAAAATAGTAATCGACTAAGTATTCGCGCTCGCACCTACAGTGGACTTTCGATGTGTCTGGCAAGATGTAAAAACCACAAAAACTGTCCGGCTATTGAGTTAACATCTTTTTATAGGTCCCCAAGTAACATATATAAAATTTAGCTTTTATACTATAACGAAAGTATAATTGTAATTTATCAAAGTTTAGGGGTGTCTGGCAAAGTGTCCGGCAATGGATGACGAGATTTCTATAGTTATCCCGAAGAAAATATAAAAAAATGAGCTTTATGCTCTAACAAATTTTAAGTACTATTTTATACACCTTTACTACCTGTTACCTGCCCAGGTAACCACAACCCAAACTCTATAGTCGCTGGTCGTTCTTACCTGTATAGGAGACATGTACAGAGTAAATTTCAACTTTTATAAAATAATGAAGGTCTGGCCGTCGTGGGCTCTTGAGTGTAGTTACACAAATAAACGCTTTTGAGTACGTCACTACCCGTCCACTCAACTCCATCTCACTCACATCGTATGAATATGCAATGTTTACTCATCTTCATAGTCACGTGACGGTTGTCGCTTGCCAATGCGACAGGATTTGTCGCGAGACCACTTTGTTACGACAACTATAGAATGAGCTGTGACAGTAATGCGACAATAGTCGAGACTCTATGCCTAAGCCACATTTTATTGACGCAGATTCTATAGATTCTATCCATCTAATTCACTACAAACGCTTTCAGTTCACCGCTTCAATATTTCTAGCCAATTTTGTCGCATCACATCAAACAAAAACACCATCGCTAGAATAAAAAATATCTTATCTATTTGAATACTTCATTAACATCGTATGCATTAGATACCTATGGCTACTAGCGATGGCAATTAATGCTACTTTGCGTAAATTTCATAAACATGCTAATTCACGAGTCTTAGCATGCTAATTGCTATTGCTATGTTATTTGCTAAAATGAAATGGAAATGAAAAATGAAATTAAAATTGTAATGAAAATGGAAATGAAAAAATGAAATGAAAAATTATATCACACACACCCCCACATATAGACAGCCTCCGTGGTGTAGTGGTTGAGCAGGTCGGCTCATAACCTGGAGGCGGCGGGTTCGATTCCCGCGACAGGACAAGTATTTGTGCCCGAAAAAAAAAAAGCGCAAATACTTGTTCTGTGTCTGGGTGTTGTGAGACCGTGGTCCTCGTAGTTCCTGGGTTCCTAGATACAGGGAAACCTAGTTAGGGTCCAGGATCTATGTATGTGATCGTTGGGCATTATTATATATGAAAAATGAAATGAAACATGAAATGAAACTTTATTTTTAAAATTAAATTTAAAGTGAACTAAATTAATTGAAATGAAATTTCATATTTCACAGAATTTCGCAACCACATTTTATTTGCGTAATGCTAATTGAGTTTTCACGTGCTAAAAGTTAATGCGAATGCTAATTAATCCATCACTAATGGCTACCATGCATGCGAGTATGTAACATCCCCCCCCTATCCCCCTTATATTAATTTAACTAATTGTATCTTTGACTTACTATCTTGAATGACTAAATTTTAAATAACCTATCAATTGCAATTAGAAAACCACTAGCAATGAACAATACCGATAGAAAAGAACCTAAGATTAATCTAAGCTTGTTGTATGTTCTAGATTTGTTATGGCCAAGTGATCGTCTCCTAATAGTGGTAGAACCCGTACGTTGTGATAATGAAGTAATCCAAATCCTTTTAAAGTAATGAGACAATTCCTAACTAACACCGACTCAATACGCGATCAATGTAGTAAATTGGAATATCCATTATCCTACTATTCACTGCAATCTAAACGTAAATCCCCACAAAACAACTCATATTAACCTAATTTAGAAAACCTGAAGTACTTCCTATAATTGAACTTCAGAAACATAATTCAAGTGTATATATCAGAATCTTTAAACGAATACTACCTAAAAAATATAAAATTCCCGTTTGTTACACTTCTACTATTTGACCCAATAATTCCCACTAGTTACAAAAATGTTATCATTTCTACCGGAAGTGCTTACAACTTTAGCCCACTACCAACTTTTCAGTCCAAGATTCTCCACTAGTACAAAAATGTTATCATTTCTACCGGAAATGCTTACAACCCATTCTACCATTTCCTTACGCCTATTTTAACCATATTAGCGAAGTCATGATAAACCACTTCTGCTTATCATGACGCCGTCTACTGAGCCCCATTTCCTAACTATAAATTAATGCAAAACCTAAATCTGGTTTATTAAAGTCCATCTACGGTGATCGTCTAAAATTCATTGCCCTTACTTTCGTACGTTATGCTCTATATTATGGATTAATAAATAAAAACATAAATAAAACTCAAATTACTTATTAAGAAAGTTATTTCAAACGATTATGAATTTAGAATTTACTTTACCAGAATACTTTTATTGAATTTTAGTACTCAGAATATATAATTAAATGTTAGAATTATTTTGTAGTTCATAACTAACTTTGAGTTTTAAAAATATATCCGGAAACTTCGATTACTCCTGTTTGAGAAGAAGCCCAAAGAAACTCCTCAGGGTTTATCTTTTTTTTAATCTTATTTTTTTTAATATTTGTTTGTTTTACAATATTTGATTTTACAATAATTATAAAGTCGAGTTACGATACGATATAATATTTCGGAAAACTGTAAATTTAGAGTTAATACATCTATCGAGATTAAATACTATTATCTATGAGAAGTACATGACCTTTTAAATATGTTTCGATGAAAGACAATCAGACACGTCTTGCTGAATTCTCCTACAAAGAAGAGCCCGTAGGTTATGTAATATGCACAACCTCGCTGTGTGGAACCTCTGCACCTCTCTCGAAGATTCGGCCGACATGAAAATGGAGATTAATAATGTTGAATAAAAACTCAGGATATTTATTTCGGAGTAATTACACAATGATAATAAGTTGCATGCTGAGCTGAGCCGGGATCTGTTTCTGACATCGTGCAATATCGCTTCAGAGTATAATTAGTATATTTATATAAGTTTCTTAATTTATGTTCCGTGTTATATTGTTCCTTTCGCGATATTGTGTGTCGGAAATAAAGATCATTTCGTTTCATTTCATTTATTCCTAATAGTTTCCATATCTGTATTTATTGATATTATAATAATATTATGCATATATTTTGTATACTATAGACATTGAACCGTTTATGAATTCTCAGGCTGACTTTGCTTCTCCTGAACTTTCATAGAAATCATCCATATATCTAAGACGTATTTCAGTATAATGAAATATGCTAAAGTTATGTTTGATCCGTAGAACAAAGTGTATGTATTGTAAGTTGTAAATATATTATTGATATCAATTATCAACAAGACGTTATTCTCATTCGAATTTATACAATTAGCTATCCTATCCGTGTGGTAAGGAGTCACTAACAGGTACTGCTTATGCTTGACCCATATAAATACGAAGGACAATAATTACTTTTTGAAAAATATTATAAATTTGTTGTAAAATAAAAGTTAAATTTTATTGAAAATTCATTAAAACAATGTCAAATCTAAACTTCACCAAACTGAACTATGCCCATAGATTTGAGATAAATAAATATATTGCATCTTGTCTTATAAAATCTTTGCCTATCTCGTCCCTCAACATCATCATCATCAGCGTCATCATCCTGAAGAAGTCATCATCATCATCATCATCGCTACCATCATCATCATCATCGTCATCTTTATCGTCCTAAAGACGTCATAATCATTATCATCAACACCATCATCATAATCATCATCATCATCATCATCCTAAACCCATGTCACTCTGTGCAGCCTTTAGTCTTTCGCTTCCTTCGGCTTCCCACGGCTCTGACCAGGTCAAACCTCATCATCATCATCACCTCCATCATCCTGAACCCATGCCACTCTGTGCAGCCGTTAGTCTTCCGCTTCCATCGGCTTCCCACGACTCGGACCAGATCATCGGTCCACCTAATGAAAGCATCCTACATTGCAACTTCCAGTTTGTGGTCGCACTAGCTTGATTGAGATGAATACCTATTACATACTAAGGAAGACTCTATTCTAAATTCCAAATTATTTCGTAATAGACGCATAAAACATTACCTGTTTTGAAACTATAACGATATTCATACACAGTCGCGATACTTTCTAAAACCACTTGAGAAAATAAGATTTCCAAGTTCCTCCAAGTTCCTGCTTCGTGAAAAGTATTGTATCTAAAATAGTATGATTTTTTAATCCACTTTTGTGAGGATTGTCTGATCCATGCGTGAGAATACGATCTCTATTTCTCTTCCGTCCGCTCCACCTGTGGCAACTAATGGATTACCTACCTATTTATGCAGAGTCTGTAAAACAATATTATCCACTAGAATGGATAACAACATTAAACACGGAATATTCAGCAGTCAAAGTTTCCAGTTGGAACTAACTCATAAAAAGATTTCAAAACAAATATTAAGTATTCTACATAATATCTACGATGTTTTACATCACCGCGTGAAATAAAAATTTTCATCTCCTTCGTGTATAACGCTAGGCTTCTGCCGGCTAAGGAAATATGGTAAACAGCACTAGCTTCCCTTCTACAATAAAATCCCTGCCATCATCGAACCTTCCGCCTAGACTGATCCACAATGATCTCGTGCTACAATAAGCATCTACACTCATCATCATCTAAGCTCCTGCCGACTAGGAAATATGCAAAGAATAGCATTGACTTTCCCTTCTGTACATTAAAACCACCTGCCATCATCAGACTATCCGCTTAGCGTGATGTCCACAACGATATTGTCCTACAATAAGCATTTTCACTCAACATCATCCTACAAGGAAAGCTCTACGCATTCCGTTCTGTACATTAAAACCTTCTACCATCATCAATCCGCCCGCTCGGCGTGTTTCCCACGTCGTTCTTGCCCTACACTAAGCATCTGCACTCAACATCAACTTACAAGGAAAGTCCTAAGCTCTCCAGGGAACATTTTCATAACTGACATCTCTAAATCTTGGGTAAAACTAATTACTTTGCAAATACTAGCTACGAAATAATGTAATAACTTCCCTCAGTTGATATCGGTTCATATATCAACTTCTTGATTCATATTTTCCTCCGTTAGGTTTCCATAATTCCTAGACCTCTCCACTCCTGTAGTTAATACCTATCTTTGTCAATCTTCCTTTTCGTTATAAATGTTACTGTTATGGGCGGCCGTATTGCTTAACATCAGGTGAACGACGAGCTCGTCACGTCATTCATTCTAAGAAAAAAAAAAAAAATTTAAGTAATTTCTAATATGAAATGTAAATCCCCCGTTTTTCCTCTCTATTCCATTCGTAGCACCGTTCACACATTTTTCTGAAAAATAAAATCAGGATAAAACTATATTTTTTGCCATCTTTCTTTTTCATTTCCTAATCACAACTGACATCTCCCAATCTGCCATTATTTGAAAAGTCTTTGACACATTCTAGACTTCTAACTCGCGATTTTAAGTATGAACCTTATTAGTGTGAAATATCATTTAAGAGTTTTTATTCTTTCCACTATTGCCTCATTTTACCTTTAGATACCTACTTTTACACCTATCTCTATGTCCTATACCAGTTAGTGCAGTATTGAACGAAAATTTGCTTTATTATTTACATGTGAAATGATTTGATTTAAATATTTTTATGATAGAGATAACATTTCTTATATTTGTGACGTCACGAGAGATCGTTACAAGTATAGCTAAATAACAACTACGTAGAGTAAATAGTAATTCTATGGGCAACTAACTTTTTAAATGTACGAACGTTACTTACGTTTCCTACGTCCCAGCACTACGCCAGCTCCGCCAAGCTCCGCCGGAGAACCCCTTGCAAGAATAACGTAGTTCAAGAGCTGACACGTTAGGACATGTTTGCGCAGTAAATTGGGTAAACGGACGCTTTATAAAAGAACGCTAGAATTGAGCACAAAAGGTAAACTCAGGCTTACAACACATTAGGATTTAGAATTTTTTTTAACTTCTTATTATGGATTTTGCAGTGTTGCCACAATTTTGCCTATATCGCGTAGATAGAGTAAAAAACAAACAGTTCATGTTTTCCTACCTGTTATGTGCTAGCATCCAGTACAAGACAATGGGACAACTGTGACTCATCATGCATTTCCCAATACCGCCACTGCAGATTGCCGATACAGGGATTTCGGCACGGACACCTGTGGACACCGGCTACATTCATGAGAAAATCAAGCACTTTCGTTTCTTACATCGAGCGATTGACACTAATTTAGTTTTATTTTATTGTAATTTTAATATTCGAAATAAATATATTATTTCTATTTCGGTTTTTTTTGCGTCCTCGCTCGCCGCGTGACTTAATTGGCGCAGTCGTTAGTAGGATCCTTGAGAGCCGTCTCTCGGATTGAAAAACTTGGAAAAACACAAGATTATCCTGTGGAGCCGCTCTGGAGGTTTTCAAGCCCCGCGCAAGGACCAGAATCTACGAGTCATCCGAACGAGGTGTATCCGAACATAGATACAGCAAGAGAGGCCGAAATGCACATACTGTAAGTACATTAAAATCTTTTAGTGTCTTGCCATCCTTTTATGCTTAATTATTTTATTGTGAGTTAGTTTAAACTTCCAACATTTTTTATCCTAAAGAATCGCGGAACTTGAGTAGTGGTAGTAGTAGTAGGTCTAGGTATTACGATTTAAATAGGGGCATAGATTATAGTGATAGTTTTAGTCCGGAACTGGATTTTATTCCGGAAGAACCGGAAGTGACTAGTTTTATCCCGGAGAAACCGGAAGTAGGTAATAATATGGCTGATTTAGACCATATTTTTAAAGCACTACGACTGTTACCTGATTTTGACGGGAACGTGAATGTTCTGACTAGGTTCATTAGTTTAAGTGACCAGTTAGTTGAAGAGTTTTTAGTCCGGGAGCCAACGAACAAATTAAAAGAGGTAGCTTTAATTAACGGGATTCTGAATAAAATTACTGGGCCTGCAGCCCGCTTGATAAATTCAAATGGCATCCCCGCCGATTGGCAAGGTATACGTGGAGCGCTTATAAATAATTTTTCAGACCAACGTGATGAGACCGCCCTTTATAACGATTTAGCGTTATTAACCCAGGGACAAGGAACTCCCCAGGAGTACTATGAGCGCTGCCAAAATCTTTTTAGCACACTGATGACATACATTACACTACACGAAAATATTCCATCCACTCTTGAGGCAAAAAGGGAACTATATAGGAAACTCACATTGCAGGCTTATCTACGTGGCTTAAAAGATCCCCTAGGTTCACGCATCCGGTGTATGCGCCCCGGAACTATTGAGAAAGCCCTCGAGTTTGTGCACGAAGAGCAAAGTACTTTATATCTGCAAAGCCGTAATGAACACCTTTCAGATAGGAGACCTCATCAGCCTCCTATGCCATTTAAAATGCCATCTCAAAATTTCTATGCACCTCCCCCTAGGAATCAAGGTTTTAGCATGCCCGGACCTTCAAAGCCTCAGTATGCGCAGGCACCCACACCGCAGTGGAGACCTAGCTTCAACCAGCAAAACCAGGTAGGTCCGACCCGTACCATACAGATTTTCCGTGCTGCACCCCCGAACTACAACCCTAACAATGCATTCAGGATGCCCCAGCGGAATCCAGTGACGCAGCCGCAGCAGCCCCGCCCTATGAGCGGTGTGAGCCATTTTGTTCCCCGTAATTTACCACCTACATCTTTCATGAGGGGACATGATTGGAGTAAGTCAGGCAATCCTCCCCCTAGCAATTATTTTAAGACTAGGGAAATGAACTTCAACGATTGCCTGGGATACGAAAACTACTATGAAAACTACTACACTGATTTCTATCCTAGCAGTGAGTACGACCAGTACCCTGAATACTACTGTACTGATTCCGAGCCCCTGTACCAGGAGCCAGCAGAGATTACACCTATAATAGAGGAACCAGCCTGTGTACCTACTACAGTTGACCAGGATTTTCGGGATATCCCGAAATCAGAAAAACAAAAATAGAGGTAAATCTCCAAACCCAGAGACAGCTTCCGTTTATACAAATTAATAATCCGCCACTTAAGTTTTTGATTGACACTGGAGCTACTCAATCCTTCATCAGTCCTGATGCTGTACAAACTTATTTTAATGACGTGACTTTAAATTACGATCCTTTTGAGGTCTGTAACGTACATGCCGTAACGCGTAGTGATTATTCTATAACGCTACCCTGCTTCGCAGAATTTAAAGACTGCGACAACGACGTCACATTTTTCGTCTATAAATTTCACGAATATTTTGACGGGCTTATAGGATCAGATTTATTGGATAAATGGGAAGCCACGATTGACTTTAAAACAAAGACCTTGAAAACGCGAAATGCTACGAATCCTATTAAAGTATTCGATTCACGGAATGCGAATTTATTTGAGGACGTCATACCAGCCGGTTCATCAAAATTGGTTAGGTTGCCGATTAACGTTCATGACGGAGATGCCGTGGTCATAGACCAAGTCATCTCAAACTGCCATATAGCCGAATGTTTGACCACTGTTAGTGACAATAGAGGTATTATAGAAATTCACAACCCAAGCCGCAACGACGTAATTTTTTCTATGGACCGCCCTGTGTGTGCCGAAATCTATAACGAGCAGTATACACATATAGACAAACAATCCAAACGTGTAAAAGAAGTTTTGTCGCGCTTACGCACGGATCACCTGAACGACGAAGAGCGTGCCAATCTAAAGTCGCTATGTTCTCAGTACGCGGACGTATTCTATCTAGAAGGTGAAAATTTGACTTTCACAAATAAGATCAAACATTCTATTAAGACCACTGACGAGATACCCGTGTATACCAAAAGCTACCGCTATCCCTTCGTTCATAGGCAGGAGGTTCAAGATCAAATTAGTAAGATGTTGGACCAAGGGATAATTAGGCCGTCAGACTCCGCGTGGAGCTCACCAATTTGGGTGGTGCCAAAGAAGGCAGACGCGTCCGGAAAAGTAAAGTGGCGTCTAGTGGTAGATTTCCGGAAATTAAATGAGAAAACCTTGGATGACAAATATCCTATACCGAATATTACCGATGTCTTGGACAAGCTAGGGAACTGCCAATATTTCACAACCCTAGATTTGGCTAGTGGTTTCTACCAAGTAGAAATGAATGCCGCAGACATCCCCAAGACCGCGTTCAATGTAGAACACGGCCATTTCGAGTTTTTGAGAATGCCCATGGGTCTCAAGAATAGTCCTTCGACTTTTCAGAGAGTCATGGACAACGTTCTCAGAGAGCTGCAGAACACTATATGCCTCGTCTATTTAGATGATATTATAGTGTTTAGCACATCTCTCCAGGAGCATATCATAAACCTCGAAAAGGTCTTCAAAAAGCTGCGTGAGTCCAACTTCAAAATCCAGATGGACAAGTCCGAGTTCCTCAAACTCGAGACTGCTTACTTGGGACATGTCATCAGTAAAGAAGGCATCAAGCCTAATCCAGACAAGATATCTGCCATCCAACGGTATCCTCTTCCAAAGACTCCAACAGAAATAAAGAGATTCTTGGGACTTCTCGGTTATTACCGAAAGTTCATTCCAGATTTCGCCAAAATTACAAAGCCCATGACTCAGTGTTTGAAAAAAGGTTCAAAAATCACCCTAGATCAAAATTATACCGAATGTTTCGAAAAGTGCAAAACCCTTCTCATGAACGACCCCATCCTTCAATATCCCGATTTTAACAAGGACTTTGTCCTCACAACCGATGCTTCTAATCTAGCCATTGGGGCTGTTCTCTCCCAAGGGCCAATAGGCTCAGACAAGCCAATTGCCTATGCGTCACGAACCCTTAACAGTAGCGAAATCAACTACAGCACTGTTGAGAAGGAACTGTTGGCTATAGTGTGGGCTACGAAATATTTTCGCCCCTATCTATTTGGTCGAAAGTTTAAGATCATCACAGATCATAGACCTCTTCAATGGGTCATGAATCTAAAAGACGCCAACTCCCGTCTCACTAGATGGAGGCTGAAGCTTAGTGAGTATGACTTTACCGTGACCTATAAGCAGGGCAAGCAGAACATAAATGCTGATGCCTTATCCCGAATTGAATTGCACAACGAAGAAACTAGTTCTCTCATAGTTAACACATCCGAAAGACCACCCTCAGTAGACAGAAACTCTCAGCAGGACAATTCAGACACTATCACTGTAAATTCTAATTCAGACACTATTACAGCTCACTCAGATTCTGACACTCTTACAGCACACTCTGACTCTAGTACCATGACTATACACACTGACGCGGAGAATCCCATACTTGAGATTCCCATATCCGACTTTCCCTTAAATAAATTCAGTAGGCAGATAATACTCACAGTAGTTGACGACGTCAAAAGCAGACCAACCTTCACGAAACCCTTCGATAATCACACCAGGACTAATATCTATCTTTGCAAATCTAACCTAGAAGAAGACGTGGTGACCGCTATCAAAGCATACGTCAACCCCAAAGTAAAAACTGGTATTCTGATTAACCCCTCATCAGCTATGTATTCCATAATCCCCATAATACAGGATAAGTTTAAAAGCTCTGCGATGGATTTGGTTTTGACAAAAGTTGAGCTAGAAAATGTTAAGGACTACCTAAAACAACAAGAAATCCTTCGTAATTACCACGAAGGTAAAACGAACCATCGTGGCATAAATGAAACTCACCTAGCCCTGTCTCGAAAATACTTTTGGCCAAAACTTAAAGAACATATAACTAAGTACATAAACGAGTGTACGGTATGCGGCCAAGGCAAATACGATAGGAAACCGGTTCATCCAAAGTTTTGTATAGTGCCACCCCCGACTAAGCCATTTGAAATAGTTCACCTAGACCTTCTTACCGTAGAAACTCAAAAATACCTTACGATTATAGACGCTTTCTCGAAATATGCTCAAGCCTATTATCTTAGAGATGCGACAGCCGTAAGCGTAGTCCAGGCCCTCCTAAAGTTCAGTACTCATCACGGAGTACCCATGACGGTTGTTACTGATCGCGGCCCTGAATTTACAAACCAAATCTTCCTGGAATTCACGAGGTTACATAAAATAAATCACCACAAGCTTTTGCCATACGCTCCGAACGAAAACGGCATGGTAGAGCGACTACACTCTACTCTATTAGAACATCTCCGCCTACTAAAGTTGAAACACCACTCTGACTCAGTAATCAATCTAATGCCCTATGCCATCCTAGCTTATAATAGCTCAATCCATAGTTTCACCAAATGTAGACCTATGGATATAATAACAGGACACTTAGACCCTCGCGACCCCATAGACATAAACCTATCTGAAAACATGCTTCAACATTATAGTCAAGAACATCGTGATAGAATGCGAAAAGTCTTTGAAATGATAAATGAATCCTCCCTACATCGGCGCACTCAAATTACAGAGAACGCCAATAAGAACCGTGAGCCTGAGATTCAGTACTATCCAGACCAGCAGGTTTTTGTGCGGAATCCCTTGGCAAGCCGTCAGAAACTAGCTCCTAGATATACCCACGACACTGTACTTGCTGATTTACCTATACACATCTATACCCGGAGGAAGCGTGGCCCCGTGGCCAAATCGAGATTAAAGAGAGTCCCTAATAGCGCCCCATTGTTACAGGGTCCTACTCCTGATCCGGGGCCTAGTACAAGCGGAAGAACCAACCCTGACTAGCTTGGATAATGGACCGGGTATATTACCATTCAATCTTGGACCAACTAAGATTATTTCGCACTACCACTCCTTTCTCCAGCCTATCGACCTAGATAACTTACGACAGAACATTAACCATGTCAAAGTACAATTGGCAACTCTTTCCCCACAATTTCATAACAAGACCCTTTCATTATACCAACCCCATATTGAGCATTTGCGTAATAAAATAGGAAAGTTGTCTAGCCAGCTAGAAACCTTCGAACCTAATAATCGCGTAAAGAGGGGTCTCATTGACGGTTTGGGCTCAGTCGTTAAAAGCATTTCTGGAAACCTCGACTATACCGACGCCATCAAATACGATAACGCGATTAAAACTTTACAGGATAATGAGGATAAAATGGTCACAGAAATTAATAACCACATAAGTTTGAGCAGGAATTGGACTCTGCAAAACTCTGACATACTATCTAGCTTAGTTGAAAATCAAAATAAAATAGAAAAGGCTGTACAGGACCTAATGCAAAGGGATTTAAACCATGAGTATGACATGACTAGATATGCTCACCTGGCGCAACATCTAATTATTTTAGCAGACAACGTGGAGGATTTATCTGAAGAGATACTTAGGTTAGGAAATCTATTAGGTTTTATTCGTGCTAAGAGTATGCACCACTTTATGTTTAATCTAGATACACTTAGGAGTATGATAGATCGGTTAAATGAACTCTATAGCAGAGAGCAAGTACCGCAAGTTAGTTTTAGAGAATATTTTGATATTATAAAGGTAGGTTATTATTATAGCAGTAAAAATATAGTACTGGTATTCAAGTTCCCGGTTGTCCGCCCCGCTAGCTATGACCTATTTAAGCTTTCCATAGTCCCTAACATAGACAATAAGATTTTAATCCCTCCTTATCCCTTCCTGGCAATTCACGACAAAGATTCTAAGTACATGGAGGCTGAATGCCCGAAGTCTAGCCTCGGTTATCTATGTGAAGACAAGCTGAACCACCGTGGCAGCCAAGCTGACTGTATTTTCCGCCTGATCACCATGCAGCAGATTGACGAGTCTTGTCACTTCACCTCGATTACTCTAGGAACCGAAGCAGTAGAACAACTAGACGACCGACACTACGTGCTAAGTTTTCCTACGCCTAAGAAAATTCGCCTGTCATGCGCCCAGGACCAATACGACATCATAAAAGGAAGTTTCCTAGCCATGATACCCAAGGGCTGTCTACTCCAAACTACAGAATTCACAATAACAAATAAAGAAGACCACATTAAAGGACACATAATGAACATAATGAAGCTGCCACCTATTGATGAATCGAAACACAACCTAGAAGAAAGAAAAATCAAGTTCAATTCCATTGACCTTCAAAAGCTACATGCCAGTAACATTGACATGTCCATGGAAGCACCAATAGCTATCTCCAAAGCTGAAATAAAAAGTGTGTACCACACCGTCATACCGTTGTACATACTGATGTTGAGTGCAGCTGCACTGAGCACTTGGATCGCTATCCGCAATTATCTCAGAAAGCGAATGCGACAAGTCACAATGAATACCGAAGAAGCCAATGAGCATACACTGGCCGTAGCTGATTCTCACCAACCTCAACCCGGAATGTCAGCGATATTTTCGAACCTAGCTCGCCAATAGTCGCTGATCTTGAGGAGGGAGATGTTATGTGCTAGCATCCAGTACAAGACAATGGGACAACTGTGACTCATCATGCATTTCCCAATACCGCCACTGCAGATTGCCGATACAGGGATTTCGGCACGGACACCTGTGGACACCGGCTACATTCATGAGAAAATCAAGCACTTTCGTTTCTTACATCGAGCGATTGACACTAATTTAGTTTTATTTTATTGTAATTTTAATATTCGAAATAAATATATTATTTCTATTTCGGTTTTTTTTGCGTCCTCGCTCGCCGCGTGACTTAATTTACCTGTCCAAAAAGGTAAACAAACACCCCACCGTTCGTTTTCCGTCAGCATCCCACATATGGGCACTCACAACTATCTTAGATCATCATCATTAACAGCCTAAAGACGTCCACTGCTGAACATAGGCCTCCCCCAGGGAGCGCCACTTAGAGCGGCTGCTCGCCTCCTGCATCCATCGGCTCCCCGCGGCTTTCACCAGGTCGTCGGTCCACCTAGTGGAGGGTATCTTAGATACTATATGACAAACAAGTGCGTCGAACCACATACCACTCATCATTCATTCTTTTTTGCTCGTCATTTAGTCCATGGACCTACATCACTACTAAAAATAAACACTATTTCTGCCATCCACCATATTTGTTTACCTTTTTGGACAGGTAGGGAAAAATACACTGTACGATGGAGATTGATCGGTGGGCGTAGAATTTGGGCCGGTTATTCGAATCTGAGTTATATCTGGAACCTTAGAGTATAGACTAAAGCAGAAAGGGATCAAGCAAAATGATATTATATTTGTACTGCTCATTCGTATCACTACGTTAGTGGCGAAGGAAAGAAACAAACATATAGTAATTAGCTACGCTAGCGATAAGCACCGTACCATTGTTTCAACTCAAGTCAACTGTTTTGTTTCTGTTTTTTCTATACAAATCTGTCAGTCTTATTCACTTCAAAATGACTACATTATATAAAAAGTGTCCCAAAAAAGCGGTAAATGGGTTGCGTGGGTGGATATTTTGGGTTTAAGTCATGCCATATCTTGCAAGAAAGAGAGCGTAAAACGAGTAGGTCGAGGCTTCCGATTTCGCAAAATCAATTACGAGTTTCTCATCATACAGATTCAGCTTTAGTAAAACCAATTCAAGTTGCATTGCTACAATACCTACATAAACATCCTGCATAGTGTTCCTGAACTTGTGGGTAAGCGCTCAAATCTTTCGGAGCAAGTAAAGTGGTGAAAGTAAAATACCTATATTAAATCCACCGCCGCTGGCCACGGGCTGCGGTGCGCTGATAACAGCTGGGATACCGAGCCAAAGAAGGGAATGGAGAAGCCACGACGTTACGTTTCTATTTGATTACTAAAACTTGATCTATTACTTAAATTCTTGTTATATTGTCATGTAAAGAATGGAACACCTTACCAGCGTCATTGTTTCCTGACAAATATAATCTGGGAGTATTTAAGGCTAGAGTGAACCGGTATCTTCTAGGCAAGCATACTCCATCATCGACCGCATCGTCACTTACCATCAGGTGAGACCGTGCTCAAATGTTAGCCTATCGTTGATAAATAAACATGTACTTTTTATTTTATTCGTGAGTATATTTTTTGCCATGAATAAACAATTTCTTTCTTTCTTTCTTTAAAATTATTTTTTTATGACTAATTCAACGAAGATCCTCGTGCTTTTTTTATATAAACTTTATTATTCAGGAATAAAGAAAGATAAAGTAAAAGTTTAGTATTCCCTCGATTCCTAGATCTTGAAGCAAGGTTGTATGATGATTGTGAATGTCACTTTATTCGATAAAAGATCAACAATGGCTAAACAAGTACTACAATTAGTAGAATTATTTGATTACAAAATATTTAAATCAAACTTATTTAACTTAGACGTATTTACAAAGCCATTGTCCAATGTTCAACGAGTTGAAATTTACTTGTATACTTAGCGTTAGGAAGTCAGTGAGCTTTGTATAGACTTAGAAGCTGGGATTAGCTGTATTTACGACGTTATTAGAAACCCGGCTCCTCGCCGAGATACTTTGCACAAGCAATTACCATTTTTATTACAATAACCATAAAGTTCAAGATACAATCAAGCGGGTGTCTTTTCAACCACGGATTTCAGAAAATATTCATACAAATGTTTGATATTCAGTTGATATATTACCAATTAAAATGAATAGACTGAACAAAGCCTCACATTAGAAACAAGTGAACTCGTTATCAAAGACACCTTGTAGATCGAATTGACATAAAGTAAGTTACGAACAATGACTAACTGACGACGAATTCTTCGGGAATATTGGAGCATCTGTGGGATGAGTTCGTTCTGTGTCGCGTACTCGGAAGTGCTACGGTATCTCGCATTCGTATCGTAGCAGTCTACGAGCGCGGTCGGTTCCGCTACGGCGTAGAGCCTCTACGCTTGGTTCGGAAAGTTTCGCGGGTGAACTTTTTGTTCATGAATTCGAGTGTTAAACAATGCTTGTTCTTGGAACTTGAATACTGAATTTGTGGAGATTGTTCTACGGGTATTCTGGCTCTGTGGTGAGTTACATTTGCTCCTTTGAGGTATTAAAATTGGTTTATTTAAATAATAATCTAGTCAATTAAAATAAACATTATTAAAATGGCACATTATTATATTATCTTGCTTTTTTTGCTGTTTTTAGATAATTATATTAGTGGATTTGTTTCTGATCTACTTATTATTATGATAATCCTTCATTTTATTGTTATTATGCATTTTGTTTTAGTAACACAAAAGTTTTTTTTGTATGTAACTTAGTTACCAAACACAGCTATAAATGTAAAAATAAAGTTTTCAAATTTGACTTTAATTACTGATTTGAAACAGTGGAATGAAAGCCTGATAAGATTAAAAAAAACATATTACCTAGTTTAATGGGCAGTTTTACTGATCAAATTGGAAAAACCTTTGCAAGAATGCAATTCTAAAAAACGGTTACCGATGTACTTGCAGGCAATTTTTTAATGTACAAAATTTCAAGCTCTACCTGTCAAACCCGTAATACTTCTGTAATACTACAACAAAAACTCACAAATTGGCAACAAACAAACATAACGTAACATTCGCGGATGATTCCAGTGCTTGATTTAAATGAGTTTTGAAACAAAAGCGCGGAAAGTAAGATAAATTGTACGGAGCTGTCTGTACCCGGCTTTACAATTACGTTCGTAATATGAGAGACTTTATTAAATCGCTGGCATCTACTCGACTTGTTATTAGCTTTTGTTTGTACCTTTGTATCTTGCAGCCATAGATGTACTTAAAGAAAGATGAGATGTATTCTCATATTGCTAAATCAAAAATTCCTCATGCGTATCGCTCTACGGGCTTTAAGCTCATACTGCTGTTTCTTTTCTTTTGTATGGAAGATTGAATTATTGGCATCTGATTTCAATCCACTTTTGTCAAGCTAGCGCCAAAGTTTTCCTATTTTAACAATATCTATGTTTGATTATTTTATATCAATTCAATTAAATTCAATTGTTCATATGCAACCTTAGAGATTTTCTTCTCAAATAGGCTAACAAAATTTGAAAAACGCGTCAAAGCTGGTGAAATTTTGTTGACTTTTATATTAACGTTTATTAACTTAGAAATCTTTCCTTTCAACAGACTGTGATAAAAATACAAATACTTAGTTTCTACAGAAACGAATAAAGTTATTGTCAGGTGTACAACTATGTCGGTATTACCAAAAATTGTGGGCCTAATTTAGCTAGTAGCATTTGCAGTTTTGTCCAAACATTATCTAGGCCCCTACCAGAAAAGAATTCAAAACCATCATAGTTCGTGACAGTAATGGTTCAAGGTTACAATAATATTGTTCGAATTCATACCATGAACTTATAAAGTATTCCTGCGTGAGAACGAGACGTTTATTTTTTTATAAAGCGTTATCACTGTCGCACATCGGTGTCAACATAATTCACGGTGTGACATGACAGTTACATTTGAGTGAACGATTTAACGTAACGTCATCAAAACTGTTCTGCGTCAACAATATTACAATATTCTTACTTTTATGTCATTTTTCAAAGTATGATTGAAGTAATAATGCTATAAGAGGTCGTGGTCGCCCCCCCCCCTGTATTCATTAAGTGTTACCGCGACATTTGGAGATGTGGCCGCAGACGTATTGCCACTTGGTACAATTGCTTCTATTGCTACTGGCTACCGGCTACTTAATGTTGGCTAACTTTTAAATATTAGATCATTTGAAACAATTGTTTCAGTCTTTGGATAAAGCAGTTACTTTAATTATACCAAAACGAAATAAATTATATTGGGACATTGATAAAATAATTATTTTAGGTCTTCATTTTTTTGGGATAAATATAAATAAATAAATAACGCCCAACGATCACATACATAGATCCTGGACCCTAACTAGGATTCCCTGTATCTAGGGACCCAGGAACTACGAGGACCATGGTCCCACAACACCCAGACACAGAACAAGTATTTGCGCTTTTTTTTTTCGGGCACAAATACTTGTCCTGTCGCGGGAATCGAACCCGCCACCTCCGGGTTATGAACCGACCTGCTCAACCACCACACCACGGAGGCTGGGCACGGAGGGGGTGGGATAGTGTTTGATCTTGTTTCTGTCTGCGACTGTGGCTACCTATCATTATTAGTCAAGATAGATTTGCTTTATTATCATAACAATTGTAGGTTTTGTGACATCTCACTGTAGAGTAGCTGACCCTGAGTAGAGAAACAAATGACTGTTCAAGCAAGAAATCTTTGACTTCAACCCTTTGATGAAGGAAATAAGAAGATGTGAAACATAGTCGCGTGACGTGTGGCACTTTTCCACCACAATATGGTGCTGACTCCACCCTACTCCGCCCCATTGTTTACTGCGTTTGACAGTTGACGCTAGTTGACGACTGACGTACTAGCTCAAAATACCACCAGAACATGTCGGATTTTTCGCCGCAGGGCGGTCTCAAGTGACGTCAGAGACAAATTATTATCAAAAATGAAAGTTGAAACGGAATTCTTGTCTCTTTTTAGCATGTTCAAAATGGTAATGGCTAAAATGAAATGCGACTATTTTTGTCCATTCTTTAACGAAGTTGACCTTGTAACTATAACATATTCTGTGTAGTTAGCTTTATGCCCCATCCTCTTACTTCCCTCATCAAAGCTTCAACCTGAGGGACATTGTAGTCGAAGATTTCTTGCTTGAACATTCATTTGCTTCTTGTCGTAGTACCTACATAGTAACCTTATCTATTAATTACCATGTTTTAGAGTATAAAAGTTAATGGTTATTATTAGAAAATTGTATTAACTAGAAATTTTTGTCTAGATATTTTCACCAAATACCTCGTGGTGCTTTGGTAGGAATTTATGTATAATAACCCTGAAAATGGCCACAAAAGTTAATACTTACGGAGATCAGTTCTCATCCAGGTCTGTTACACCTTCCTGATCACCTTCTGCCATGATTATTATCACCAGTAACAAAATAAAGATGTGGTCCAAAATGGATTCTTTGTGCGAATTATCGAAAATACCGTTAGAAAACTCATCTATTTCAAACTAGACCACAAACTTTTCTCAGCATTATAAAAGAAACATCTACTTATAAATTCCGTACCTTCACTACACCGTTTAACTTATCAACAACAATCTCCGTCGGCGGCGATGCGACGTCCCGACGCGGTGGAAAGTTAACTCAAACTTCGCGAGTGACTGCAGGCGAGTTACTTACTCACAAGTTTGTTTCCTTTCCAGTTCGGACTGACTCGTGCCAACATGCTCGCTGCGGTGCTCCTGCTTATGTTTTATGGTGAGTTTTATTTTTAAGACATAGTTGCTTAACTTAAGGCTAATTAATGTACTGGGTTTGATCCATGGACTTAATATTCTACAATACCACATTAGCTATAATCAAATTAATATTTATACCTATTATTTTCTTTGTAAGTATACAATGATTTTAGAGTGGAGTCTTGCTCCTCTCTCCAATTTCGATGCGCCCGACGGAGTCCATAATGAACCTACTTAAGTTCACTTAATGCGAATATTCCACCTATGTACACTATGGAAGCAATAAATTCATCCATCATTCATATGTGAAATACTTTGCGGTTACTATTAAGGTTATGCAGGTACTTAGCTAAAAAGGAAGGAACTGAATCAAAGACCGAGCGCTGAATACACCCTGACTTTGCGTCTAATAATAGGTAGCTGATCCCTACTCTAATCCCAGGCACGATGTAGGAACGTCTGTTTTTCAAAAGACTAGGCAATAACTAAGTGCCTTTCCTAGACCCGCCCTCACAATGGAGTATTTAAGCTTTGCAGTTAGCGTCGACTGAGATTAGATTCCGACTTAAATAGGCAAAGTTTGATGATAAATTTCCATTTCTAATCCTCACTGAAAGCTTAAATAATTAATTGAAATAATAATAACAGTTCCTTGCGGAATATAAGGTTCAGTTGTTGTGGACAGTAGTAATGTGGCAGTGCTTGACAGCTGACCCTTTCATCCAATGATACCGATTTCAATAGAGATTAGTAGCCGTCATCGCGGCTTGGGCCCAAAGTAACATAGCCCCAGTTGTATTCTACTGGGTGTAATTGAATTCATTAGTATCCTTTGAAACTAGATACCTACTCCTTATACCGGTCACGTGTGGACCAAAATTTTTGAATTCTAACACATTGGTTTGGTAATAATAATAACTCAAAAAATAGAATAACTTACTTAATCAAATACTACAATGCAAAATTTAATTAAAATAATGAATTAATGTTTTTAATTAGTACGTACAAGGTATAAAAACGTTTAAATGTATCAAAATCATCCGTGCCAACCGCGTTAGGCGCAGCAGCAATCTTCATAATTTTCAATAAAATGAAATAATTTACACTCTTTACTCTTTAATAATCAACTATAAATGATGTACTTACTATCATGGGCTCAATTTATGCTAATGAATTAGATTACATACTGTGTATGGCTTATTTAAACTATTATTGTGATGGCCTGAACCTACTAGGATCTTAAACTACGTCTCAACAAATCCAATGATTTAATTAACATTGTGCAAGTTTCTTTGCCCAAAAAGGTTAAGTAAAATTAAATGTTTGAATCAGTTTGATAAAGTTTTTCTTACATATTAAGTTCAAAATTTATTGATATTTTTTATATTAGACAATGTTTTGGTGGTGCTTTTATACTAATAATATTTAAAACTTAGAAATTATAATTTATTTTTTTTAATTTTCTATATGTAAGAATTTCATATTGCACTAATAATTTCATTTTGGTATTAGTTTGTTAAAAATGTATACAGATTTAGTCTAATACGTAACCACGTTGGACGCCCCACTCAAGGCCGGCCTGCAAAGTGGCACATAAAGCGGAGTGCACACCGCGGAGCACAAAGGCGGGTGCACAATGGCGAGGGCCATCCGGTGGATAATTACCAAATGGGACGAGAGCCCACGAGTCTACTCGTTGGCGACGCCGACGGAGCGCTGACGTGTGCAAGTGTCTATGCTTTAGTTAGGGTATCGACAATATTATATTTTAATTTTCAAAAGTTCTTAGAAGTTTTGGTAAATGGAAATGAAAATATTATCATTATTATTGATTAAATGATTATCATGCTAATAGTATAGGTGAGATAATTTGTATATTATTGTAACATACACGATCCCTCCGGTCGTCATGAGCCACTTCTTAACATGTTCATTTACAAATATCAGTTTTCACATGGGTAAGAGAAGCAGTAATTAAACGTTTTAAATGGATGTATCTAACTAAATAAATAAATAAAACACTAGTAATAAAATATATAAAAAGGGCAATAAAAATACTGCGTCATATTGATTTAATTTTAGGAGTGTTAAATGAGCACTGCAGTTTTGCAGTGCAGTGCTCGTCTCATTGATTAAACCTGATTGTTATATTCTTAGGGATAGAAAAAATATCTTCGTGGTGGCACTCATCTTTGAGTCAGCGATTTTGCGCTACTTCCTACCGGTTCAGTTCTATTAAAGCCCATGTGCGTTCTATTATTTCAGTCAAAATACAGTTACGTTTCATCAACAAATACTATAAAAATCATCAAAATACTTCGAGCACAAAATCAGTTCAAAAGTTTTTCTCGTCTGTTTCCATAGGTTTCTGGAGTGTGCCTTTCATATGCTTATCAACTGCCCACACCCCCGAGATATCGGCAACACATTAAATCATCAGTTCTGATTTATGAGTCGGCTTCGGGTCACGTTTCGCGCACCTGAACAAACAACCTCCGACAACTCTATATTCCACTCAATTACACGATTTTCTACCATATTCCCAGCTCATAAAACGATATCATGTGATAATATGAAGTTTGCAGTTAAAGTTAGGTTAAACTGAAAGAAGTTTTAGTTTAGTAGTTTAAAGTCTATTTTAGTTTGACAGGGTATTAATGAAGGTGCCCATATTGAGGTATTTGCGGTGTTCTATCCAAATTGAAAGCGGAGTAATTTGAAACTAGTTCGATAATCCTCCGTTATTAGCTCAACGTTGAAGTTGTTTGAAACATTTGAATATTAAAAGCCACCGTTATAGTGATTAAATGTAGAATACTTAATCCATTATTTCTACCATAAGTGAAATTATTTAAGTGGAATTCATATTATACTTTCTTCTAAAGCGGTTAAAATTACAGCATTTATAAAACTGTATCCAAATGAAACCTTATTCAGTTAAAATTTACCATAATAATAAACAAACGCTAGAAAATACTAATTCAAAACTGCTGCAAGTACAACCAACATTTCCATTTCTATCCATTCCAAGTGGATACAAACTCATTTCCCTAACACTCATTAAGTCTTACTTAAAAACGAATCCGTTACTGCACCGTCCCAGCGAAGTTCCTGCAACCTGCACCAAATCTGTCCTAAAGCTCCCCAATTCAAGTCGTTTGTGATAGCACTGGAGTTTAATATTAAAAGGCTTATAACTGTCTCGCCAAGAAGGGCTTTAGTTATTCAGCAGTGCCACGTAACTGTGTGGAACTGTATAACTGCGGAGAAGTGTCTATATGAGCTGAACTGTGTAACTGCGCAGTTTGGGAGAGGTACGCGTTTTGTTTGCGAATGTGCCGAGGTTTAGGAGCTGGTCGTAGTGCCGGCGAGTAGAGAGATGGACTGGAAGCTGGTAATCTGTTGTGATTGAGTTGTTAAGAAGGATTGTAACTAGAGGAGCTTCGAGTTTTGTAACTGTAAGTAGTTTAGTACGAGTTTCGTTTGCGAATAAATGTAGTGAACTCAGTCAGTCAGGTCAACAGTCAGTATGACTTTAACTACATTTAGTGCAATATTTTCGTCTCGTAATAAACTTAACATTTATTTAGGGTTAAGCATTTATGGTTTTTAAGATCATTATATTTTGAGTAGTATAAAATAAACACGTAAGAAATAAATAATAAAAAAAACACTATTTGTTTAGTATAGTATCTAGAATCTTTAGGGTGTACGACACGTTGTCCTTACGACTATATTATAATTTGCGTTAAAATCGAAATAATACTAATGTTAAATAGCAGCTAACAACAATCTATCATCCCATGGAAAACCTAAATAAATAGATTAAAAAGAAAGAATAAATCCAAATACCAACAGTTTTACTAATCATACTATGTGACGTAGCAAATAAGTATAAATAATAGTGCACGTTTTGAATTTTTTCAAATCGCTCTCCGCTAGCAATATGACATGCGACTCGCAGTACGTGCGACTTCAGCCGACGTGTCTTTTGTGTGTTTATTTTAAGTTTCGTGCTTCCCCACGAGTGCAGTGTGCACATGGATCTTTGAGTTCTCTTCGTTAGTTATACAGCGTGTGGTATGCACAACAAACAATAGCTTTATCAGTCTAAAATGTCATACAGTGCCAAATTTTTGTAGAGCTATTAACAAAGATAAACCCCAAATTAGATTAATTTATCATCGCGGTAAAGATAATAATGTCCCGGCCTAAAGGGAAAATATATGTGCGCATACAAATCCTGCCCGTTGATTCGGTTTGTTCTATTAAGTACAAAAAAATACAAATTTTCTGTGTTATAAGTATCCGATGCTGATATTGGTCGTGCAGGCTAATATTAAAACTTATGTTGATTGAAAATGCTGCTATCGTATCATTTTCAATGTCATGGTCCTTAATTGGGCAATAATTGCATACTAAAATGAAAGTATGAAAAATTTGCATCGTTTCCATCGCCATCTCATAATGTATTTAGCAGTTTTAATCAATTCCTCCCCTCCCCTTACTGTCCACTGTAGCGTAAAACTCACCGAGCGGAAAACCGCAAAATATTAACGCCACTAATGACATTTTCGCGGAATCATCTACTTTAAAATACATTTTAATTCCGCCGCGTATCTATCATGTTCAGCCGGCGCGGTTATATCAAAGCCCGCGGTTTCATCGGTTGAAACCTCCCACCCCCTTGTGTGCATCCCTATCTCATAGCTAGCCAAACTAGACCCCCTGCTCACACGCGAATGTGAACAAATACTTCAGATGTATGTACTAGGTTATACTGGTTCACGCCCATTGCCCCAGTTTTTAATTACATGCATCATGCTGCTTCAGTGCAAATTCAGAAAGGATTTCAGGGTGTTTTTATCTGACACTGTGAGGTCGTGGTTTGCTTAAATTAAATTGAATTCAAAGTAAGTTTTCGGTATATTTTGTATCTTCGCCCGGCATTTTATTGCAAAACATAGGTCTTTCTGAGAGAACTACTTTGAGCCCAGGTTTTGATTTTTCTCATCCAACTACTGACAGCCACTTGGCGTTGCGCTCTCAGATCTCAGCTCCCTCTTCAGATCAAAGCAGAATCTTCGAGAAGATTTTTAGAATATAATGGAAAAAGGATTTGATAAACTTGACAGCCTCTGTGGTGCTGCGGTTGATCAGGTCGGCTCATAACCCGGAGGTAGCGGGTTCGATTCCCGCAACAGGATAAGTTTTATGTGCACAGAAAAAAAAGCGTAAATACTTGTTCTGTGTCTGGGGTATTTGTGACCATGATCCTCGTAGTTCCTGTGTCCCTAGATACAGGAAATCCAAATTGGGGTACAGAATCTATGTATGTGATTGTTGGGCGTTATATCAAAGAGTATATATCACCTATTATAAAAAAATCTACGAGTGAGCTCTACAAATAGAAGCTCTTTCCAATGTTACAGTAACCCTGCCAGTGTCAGTCACAAATCAAACAGCCCGACAAAAGAATCGTCAATGTTGACATGCGTCCAGTTTCCGGATGAGCGCTCGCCCCCTCCCCATGACGTCACTTACTGTGTCTCCCCCCTTCGCCCAAATTAATCATTCTAGCTGGTAGGCAGAGCCACAGTGTGTTGATTAGTTAATAGGAAAAGTCTTTTTAAAAAATATTGTTAAGATGTAGTGAGTTCGTGAACAAAATTGAAGAACATTAACTGCCTAGGATGACATACGCAGTGCAGTGGCACGCGAACCTTTAGTTGCGTGACACTGCATCTGTTATATGCAGCTGTGATGCTTAACGACTAGCCAAGCAAACGCCTAGCTCACTACGTCATTCGTATATAAAAAAACAAATGTACGAGAACACGCGGGCAAGTGTTGCTTACCTAAGTTTTATTTTAAAAGTCTTTAGTGCACTTCTTTTCATGTTAGAAAAATTTATAACCTGGCATTTTCTTTTGATTGCACCTTGAACATACAAGTGAAACTGTAAATCATTGGTATCTATGGTATAGTATCCTACTGGGGCTACTGGGGAATCATGCACCCATCCGCACTATCCCCCGGCATTATCGAGTATTTGCGTATCCGCCGCCATGCTGGAATAAATGACTGCTGATGCTGCAAGTGGGATATTAGCTTTCAGTGTTACTGTAGAATTGGTGAACTGAAAGTTTTTAGACATCAAAGTGAATAGAGTGAAGTGAGTGGTATTTATATGCTAAAACGAAGAATCGTCATCATCAACAGCCTGAAGACGTTCTGGCCATAGGTTTTCCCCAGACAGCGCTACTTAGAGTTGATGCTCCCTCCTGTATCCATCGGCTGCCGTTTTAACCAGATCGTTGGTCTACATAATGGAGGCCGGCCAGCCTATTCTGCGTGATCCAGTTTGCGGTCGCCACTCGAGAACCTACGATCTAGAAAACGACTACAACTGAATGGGTGTCAGTATTTACAAAAAGAGTATCTAAGTATCATATCAGTTATCTGGTTCCCATAGTACAAGGTATACTGTTAGTGGCTATATGGCGCTGTGTGAGCAGTCCACAAAAAAAAAACAACTAGCACCAACAAGAGTTACAATACAACAGTATTGTGACGCTATTTGTAGCGTAACGATTTTTTGCTGTATATTGATAAAACCACCAAAATTCTAAACCATTATCGGTTGTCCGTCACCACCTGCGACCGTAAATAGAAAAAGTAACCCAAGTATTCCGATCCAATTTCCCGCGACCGTGACTAGGGACTCTGATAACGTTAAGCCTTCTAAACATCAACGTGAGTCCAAAAAGGAAAATTCAATCACGCACGCCAAATATTTGCGGGTGAACGTCCGCCATATTGGCGATAAATCAGCGCCATGACACCAGCAGCGAGGCGATATTAGGCGCGACGGCGATGCGCGATGCTGACATTGCTGACTGTACGGTACGCGGACAATGATTGATGGCCGGTTTTAACCGGATTACGTTTAATTATACATCGGTAACGACCTGCAGATATAACCGAAGCTGATGTAGGTCACTGGGATACATAGCATGTCATGTACTACAATGTATATAGATTGACACGTGCAAGGTATAACCAAATAATTTTGAAATATTCCAGGTTTATCAGGTATCTTCTACGCAAGTGTGTTACATCCTATACCGCACCATCCTATACCGTCACGAGATAGTGGTCAAGCGCTTCCTATCACATAATAAAAAAATGCTGAAGATGCTTGCTGGTCCTGTTGTTATGGGACCTTGGCCCTCGTTGTCATAGTTAGGGTCTTAGATCGCCATCGGGCGTTTATTTATTATTTTTATTTTTAGCGGTACATTCGTCTATTCTTATTAACAGCCCACTACTGAGACATGGGCCTCATCTCACACGGAGAGAGTGTAGACGACAGACCATAATCCACCACCACACTCACCAAGTGTGGGTAGATAGATAACACGTCATAATCCTCTCATTTTTGTGATTCTAGAACATGCTGGGCCCATATTCCGTATCGATTCCTTACTTCGAAACCACGCGAATTCCTTGTCTTACATAAGAAATCTGCAAAACTCTATTCTCGATGAAACGAAAACAAAACCGCGCGAAATGAATTTGGAATTGGCGCGATTTGAACTGTCAAAAATGATATGTTTTACCGAAACGCGTTCCGAAACATCAACACATCAAAAGATATGACCACTTTTGACAATATATTTTATTCAAAATAAAGATAACTTTAATTTAAAGCGAAGGTATATCCAACGCTGTGACACGACTTGAACAAGACACGATAACGACGTGGTTTCGTATCGTGTGGAATCTGTGTTTCCATAGAGAATAATCACCCTGGTTTCACAATGTTTTCCTAACGGGTTGTTTTGTTTTTAAGAGCGAGTGTAGTACCGTACATAAATAAAAAGTCATGGTGCGGGGCCGAGCAGTATTCAAACCAGGGTTGACGTGGGTGCCACGAGCCGCCGCTGAGCCAATGCCATATTTATGATCACAATCACAATTACCTGCTTAATCTATGAATATGGAAACATTTTCACAGTCAACGTAATGAATATGCTGACGGTACAGTAACGAGTGAATGTATAATTGAATAGGATTACACAATACACGTTCAATTATACAGAATACAGACCAGTATCAGGTCAGCCATTAAAATATTTACTGGCCAATTGAGGTCACTGACCCGCCAAATAAAAATTAATATTGGTACAACGCAATTCAATAAAGATAGATCTGAAAAAGCAGACATTTCTATTGCGATCTCACTCCCACTGCCCTTAATAATGGATATGGTAAAAAATCCTATGAACGTGGTATACTAGTTTCATTTTTCTATTTCCTAAAGTACCATTAAAATAAACACTCTACTAATATTAGGTATAATGGTAATAATGTAGAAAAGATGGCTTTTGGCTAATAAGTAATTTAGATTTAACCTAAACTTGTAGAAACCCTATTATCTATGACCAATTACACTTCTCTTGGTCTTTAAGAAGGCGATGAGATAATTGTTCTTGTGTTCTTTTTGAGTAGCACTTACACTGCACCACATTACACTAACTTTTAACATCCTTCATTCACTTTCAAGTTGAGTGTGGAATTCGCACTCACTCAATTCAAAACTGTTTACTTACTTGTAAATAATAGAAACACCTCTAGATCGTAAGTCATCATCACTAGCAATACTTTTCATTCCTTAAAATCAAAACATCGTCACTTCAACAGAATTGATTCAACTCGCACGGTAACATTGGATTTACGAGTAGGCGGCAAATTCCATCTACCTGCTTCATTTTCAATTCAATCTTCCAATTTACGAGTACTCCATACAATACTGCTAGTAATTTATCGAATAGGGAGTTCAAAGCTATACACCATTCAAATGCAGCAGTTTAATGACGGAATAGTTTCGTCTAAAATCGCTTTGACACAAAGGCAAAGTGAACTTAACTCGAATGTTAGGATCTATTTTGGACTCCAGGGGGCCTACCACAACCTCTTATAGCATTATTACTCCAATCATACATTGACAAATGACAGAAAAGTAAGAATACTATAAGGTTGTTGACGCAGAGCAGTTTTGATGACGTCACGTTAAATCCTTCACTCAAATACATCATGTTGACACTGACGTGCGACAATGATAACGCTATATAAAAATATAGACGTCTCGTTCTCACGCAGGAAATCTTTATAAGTTGGTACGAATTCGAACAATATTATTGTAACCTTGAAACATGACCGTTATGAAACATGATGGTTTTGTATTAGTTTGTGGTTAAGGCCCCAGCTCTCACACGTTGACAAACACTGTTCCACTCACACACACCTAGGTACATGTCGACATAACATCAGATGCAATGATGATAAAACTACTAGATGCATGTTTCGCTTAAACTCGGCCGTGAATCGTTGCTTAAATAGCCATAGTTATTAAATTCCCAAATCATTTCAAGTTGCTAATAGGTTAGACGACATATAAATGTGATATGAAAGTCATGACTGAAACTCAATGGAGAGATTTACAAAGGGCGAAATCTATTTAAATTCAGAGAAAAAATATTTTTGACAAACAGAAAAGAAATAATTGTCCTTTAATCAACACAACCTGGTATGTATTGGAAAAATTGTCAAATCACGACGTCTTTTTCTCGTGTTCTTTAAAATGTTTATAATTTAAAGAATAATCTGATACAGGTATTATTCTAGTGTAGGGAGTAAAATCTGTAAGCATTAGTGACGTCATACCCAAGCGTTGAGTACACAATAGGCAGACACCTCGCGCCTCGAGGCTGGAGCTTATAAGCAGGGATTATGTTGTTGGCTGCCAACTCTCGGGAGATGATACGGAATGAATAATGAGGATTTAGTGATTCTCACAAGTCACTCTTGTAAAACGTTTATAAGACGATAAGAATTTAATACTCGGTGTATTTTGAAGCTAGTTTTAATATTATTAAAGTACAGTTTGCTTTAAACGTTATTAGATTAATTAATTATTGTGTTTCTACGTAAAACTACATTAGATGTGGTATGAGCCATCAAGTAATGACCACGCCCCGTAGGCCCGTATGTTGTACCAGCGTGGAAGTATTCATTACAATAGAGAAAAATATCTCGGAAGATACACCAAATTATTCTAAAATAGATAAAAGAACTCTTTATTGAAACCAGAGTACAAAAACAACAACAGGAAAATACTTATAAGTAGTTTCTTCCAGATAGCCTTTGACCAAAACATTGTATATTAACGGGACATTTAATTTTAATCAGACTCTTTAATCATGGCATTCGTGTACATAAAAAACAACAAACATAACTCGGTAGTCCCCATTGTTTCCAAGACTCAAGATTCCATCTTTCAATTCTAACACAAAGCGTCGCATAAATTAGCACGCGCACGCGGGTTCTATCACTCGTTTAGTGCCATAACTTCACATTTGACTTGCTGATAACCGAGTTCGGTGGCAACTTTACAATACCGGCCCTCCAGAGTACCCAGACACTAGGATTATGTTCTCGCCATCGGTTCCCAGCTTGCTTTTAGTTGGAGGTATCTCACACCTGCTGGATCTTGGGATTTACTTGTGATTTGTTAGATTTGGGTTGGCTTTAGTTTTTTGGTCGTGTATACGCGTTAGTATTTTTGATATTATTTTGAAACTGTCGTTGCTTTACTCAAAGAGTGAACAATTACTTTAATTTTGTTGAACTGAATTGTGTTATTGAAACGGTTGGCATGTACATCGTACATCAACCTTTTATTATAGAGATTTAGAGATATTCATGGGAATGATTTTAGAGTGTAAACCACACTTAAGGTTAAGATAAAGATATACCTTAAGTGTGGTTTACAACCATAGCTCAGTTGGTAGAGCGTCCAATCCGTTGAGTTGGAGGGCGCGGGTTCAAATCCCGCTGGTTACTAAAATTGTAAGGACTATACTATCTTTATTTCTCCTGGTTTGTCGTAAGTTTTTTAAAGTTACACTCACGTCATCTTAAAAATACTGACGCTCATTGGTTGTCTGTTGATCATCGGCTGTCTTCAACCAATCAGTGATCAGCATGTTTAAGTTGGCATGACGGGAGTTAGTCCCAAAAATAATAAGCATAGCTAAGTTCATCATCAACATTTTACATAGTCTATCCCAGGTTCAAAGTTACGTACTAACCTGTGGTGTAGGTTACCTACGGCTGGATGAGTTTTTAAACAGATCAGTCAGCAGCGCTGGGGGAAATCATGGGAACTATACCCCGCGGGGGTGACGGCGCTATATGTACGAGTTTTTACAAAATTGCGACGTGTGGGGCGTTTTCCTGACAATAATAAAGTACATTTATAACTTTGTCAAATTGAGCTGTTATGGGAAGTAACATTCTACCCTAGAGACCGATTCTTGTTTGAACATTGTCGGGATACTGTTTTCAAATAGAGATGTGAAAAAACTGGAGTGCTTACGTGAAATAAAGTTTTAGGGCATCCCAAGTGTATCGGTTTTATAGTAAATCACAAAGTTTGTACAAACATCACGGCAGAATGTATGTGAACGGCTAATTCATCAGTAAGTAATAACTAGTTACCTATGCTTAATTAGAATATTTTTTGTGTACATTTTATAAAATAAGTTACACTGATTCATTAAGTTTCTTCGTCAGCATTTCAGATTTTTTACCTATATTATTATAGGTTTGGGTTTACCGTGAAGTATCTCTGTCAACTGTTCCTGATTCTAGTAAAACTTATCATGCAGCATGGTATTATAAGACGGTCGAAACCACGAAAATAGCTCGTCCATCTCTTTGTATGAGATACATGCGCATGCGGGTGCTTGGGTATCTAGATTTGGATAGCATTGATTACTACACAAACTCGATTGACAAAAATGGAAAAATTGAATTCCGTTAGTTTCTGGTTAAAAATATATCAATAGCAAACCAGAAACTATCAACATTCTGAAGACGTTGACTGAGTTGAGTATACACCTTCCCTACAGAGCATCACTTTCAGTGGCAGCTTGTCTGTTGCATCCATCAGCTCCCCGTGGTTTGTCGGTCCGCCTAGTAGAATACTTACGCTGCACCTTCTAGATTGTGGTCGTCACTGGAGAACCTTTATTTCCCATCGGTTGAAACTTTGTCTAAAGCGAGTTCAAGATTTTTTCAAAGAGAAGAAAGAAAGAAGAAAGATAAACTGTTTATTTGAAACATCTATCCGTCCAGTAGTAGTAGTCTCTAGCGTGCGGGAGTGTGTGCTCGCAGACATAGCTCGTCGAAGGCTGGCTTATTGTTCCCGGCGCTTTGTCTCGCGCACACCCCTGCCTCTCGAACCAAATCATGAGTGAAAGCTTCTTTAGACTTGTGTCTTTTGGATATTTTATGGTACTACGAGTATAAACGTATGGTATAATTACCTTCTGTAAAAATATGGCCGACTGTATTTATTATGGTCTTAATTTGTGTGCAGTACAATAGGCTTTTTTTAACTTATGGAGCCATCACTAAATACAGGTATATCTAGACATGTTATGTTTATTGTTCTAGATAACTTTTATAGTAGGATTGTCTTTTACGCTTGTAATTTATAAAGTATAGCCACAGTTTTAACCGAAAGGCTGTTTTCCGAAAATTGATACAAAATAATGTATTTGCTAAATAATGTGATGTGAAGTAGAACTAGCAGTATAGCAAAAACTACGCAACACATTTATCCAAAACTCACGAATGCAAAATTTTGATTTTTGTGTACTTTCTTAGTTTCTTTCTATTTTTATTTCATTACCATGTTCACTGAATGAATCTTTAATGATTTTATACTATTAAGACGGTGTGGTTTGCGTGATCATTTATCATTCGTCATCAGCTCAAAAGTACAATTTTGGAATATCGTATTAAGACATATAATAATCTCACTGAAAATAAAGTAATCTCTTAAAATCAAAGAATTTTCCATAATTTCTGCTTCAACGTACAAATCGACTTCGGTTACAAATTATAATCCTTCGACTCTACCAGCTCTATGGTTCACAGTACAATAGCTCTTGCTCTACGTAGCGTAGTAAGAAGTAGCGGCACGATTGTCAGCAGTCTGTCTAATCCGAGTTTGATTGCGATCGGTCTGCCTTCATTAATATGCGCCCGTTTGACGCCGTTTTTATGAGGAGAGCTTCAGTCAACATCCATGTGGGTAGAGTTCAGCTATTGAGCACTCTAATTAGTTTTTTCTCCATGTATAAACCTCAGTTTAAGCATTTGCAAAAATTTTATTATGAAGTAGTCTTTTGAAACCCAAGTTTTAGTTTTTTTTATGATTTGTATAACAAAAATTAGAACAAAACATTTTCGAGAGTTTTATGACACACTTATCTATTTATTTATTAAAACCCAATCAAACTGAAGTCAAAAATTTTGCCCATTCCATCCACTCTACAGTCTACACCCCCTTCTAAGCATATGATAACTGCCATCGATCACCTTAACAATAGATTTCCTATTACTTAGGCTCAACTTAAATAACATTATAGTTTTATGAAGCGTATGGTACGAAACAAGGTAGTAGTTAGTAATCTCAAAGATCATCACAACATAACGAGTTTCACGCTTGCATACGCCCGCTGCTGTAATGTGCAATATGTGGTAGTGATTTGCATGTAACTGCTCCGCCGACAAGGGAACAATGGCTGGTCGCTTCTATATTGTACTCTGTGGCTGTTCTTATTGAATCCCTGCAGTTTCGTTAGGTGCTAAAACTATTTTATTATGCACATTTAATTATTTGATTTCTGTATTACTATAATACGTGTTCACGTCACGAGCTATGGTGAGAGCAATCCTGCGAGATAAGATCCGAAATGAGAAGATCCGCAGGAGAACTAAAGTGACCGATATTGCTCTTAAAATTTAACAAGTTGAAATGGCAATGGGCAGGCCACATCCCTCGCAGAACTGACAGCCAATGGGGAAGAAAGGTTCTCGAGTAGTGACCACAAAGCGGAAGACGCAACGTTTCGCCACTAGGTGGACCAACGATCTCCACCTAGTAGAAGTCCCACCTAGTCCGTCGGTCTGCCTAGTAGGGGGCCGGCCTACGCTGCGTCTTCCGGCTCGTGGTCACTACTCGAGAACCTTTCTTCCCCATCGGTTGTCAGTTCTGTGAGCGTTATGGCCTGCCCATTGCTATTTAAACTTGCCAATCCTAAGAGCTATATCAGTCACTTTAGTCCTTCTGCGGATCTCCTCATTAGGGATTTTATCTCGCAGGGAATCACCGAGCAAAGCCCTCTCCATAGCTCGTTGCACGACTTAAAGTTAAAACTGTATCTATATCAATGTTGGCCATAAATGTACGTTTTTTATTCTGTTATATTTCATCAGTACAACGTTCTCCGTTGATCAGAGATAGTTTACCTAGGTTCGATTGAACACTATCAAGTTAACTAACTCCCGAATAAAATATTTGTACAAGAACGTGGATAATACTTATTTAGGCACCCGACATACTTGCCGGCTCCAGAAACTGATATTAAAGCCGAGTTACTCCAACCCCTTTATTATCGTACCTACTAAGTTTCCACGAACTAAATATATAGCAGACTAGGAGATATTCGCTTGAAGGAGAATAGTATGTACGGTATGTACATACTATACTAGTATTATGGTTAATGGTTATGATTGGGTACTTTATGAGTTTAAGTAAAAGTTGGCTTATTCTTATTTATTTATTTATAGGTATACCTATTAAAAGTAGCGTAATTAATTGATGATGATAATTATGATGACATTAATTTGCACTCGCTTTTACAACCATGAACGTCGAAAATCTTAAGGAAACTAGCAGGTTCTGGATTTATAAAATTAGAAGATACGTGTCCTTCAGCAACACGCACTTGGCCGGCATGGTGAATTATGGCCTACACCCTGTCATTGTGAGAGAAGTCTAGTGTCCCAACAGTGGGAAGTTTGATTACATAACCAAACTGCATAATTCTCGAATAATTATCAAAGAGAGATAAAATCTGGAAATGGAAATATCCGTACCTAGTACGCGATACTAGTATAAAAGTCAATACGCGTAATAGCTGAGTAATACTCGTATCCAATATCAGTTTAAGGGGGTGGGGTGGAATGCGGCTCCGTGTGGGATTATTGATTTTGGATTAATGAGTCGACCCACTTCCCAACGAGGTTGTGTGAATTAAACTATGCTGATTTCTGAGCATGGAATGCCTTAATTAATGTTTTACATTTATCGCAGGAAATACCTAACTGTAATGCTATATTACTAGTAATTTAAATGTGCGTGTCGGTCTACAAGTAAAAACAATTGCTTTTCAAAAACGCGGTGGAATATGAATAGTATTTTAACGCATCCAGTATCTATTTTTATTGGTGGCCTTTTCTTTCGTCTTCACTTAACCCATAACTAATCAATAATTTAGTCTTGAAAAATAATACTAATAATACGATACGTGTTGAGTGCAATTTTCAGTCATAACTCTTTTATTATGCAACGCGCCGGCGACGTTACACCCGCTAAGCAAAAAACTGTAAGTACTCCTGTTCAAGTGTTTAAAGGCTAATAAGTAATATAAGTGACTTCATTTTCTAGTTTTAACAGTGCTGTCTATATCATTAATCTAGTCTTTCAGGGCTAAATCTAGCTATTTCATCTAGGTATTTACTTTCAGTTTAAAAGGCATTTTTCTGTGTCAGTGCTACTGCCAGTGGCAACGCGAGATTTTAAATGAAATGAAATGATATTTATTTGCTCAAACATATGTCGAATGATAATGATGTTATAAAATTTTAATGTCCAGTTATGTTCTGCCTTAAACTAAGGCATGCAAATATTAATAATACAGGCCTAGACATTTAAGACGTTGAATGCTCCCAAATCGACTATTTTGAACGTGATTATCTCAAAACGTATACCATTTACAGGATTGAAAAAAATGCACGTTAATACGGGTCATATCTTCTTTCCATCTGCCAAAACTGAAAAACGTTTACGAAAAGTTTTCTCGATAGAAAAAAATCGTGAAGTGACCTCTAAAAAATCATTCAAACGTCTTAAAATGTTACATTGAAATAAGACACCCCATTGAAATAAAGCATAGTGATAAGCTATGTTTCAATGCATCCGGCTATAAGCTTATTTTTTTTTATAACAGTAAGCATTTCTTTTATAACTAATTATTTGTACCAAAAAATGGAAAAGTCGAAGTGCAACGCAACGTAATCGCCATATTTTTGCTATGCATAAAGCGTATCGTAAGCGTACGTTTATCAGATCCAAAATAAGTTTCAAGTTTGTCTGCTATAATAAACGTGCTTGCATTGGCTCCTGTCAGGGCCTTAACACGATTCACTCAAATTCTAGACTTTTTATTCCACTATTTAATAACTTGAAATATGTTTCACAAAAAAACAATGTTTTAAAAATTTTTTTTTTTATTTGTTGGAATTTAGGTTTAATTTGATTTTCGTAGTTCGTGTGAAATAACAGAACTAACAAAAATAACCGCCATGGTCAAACTAATGCATCCGCACTACGCTTTAGCTAATTGTAAGTTTTTTTTGTCTATCATTGTTTTGTGTCAATATCTAATATTAAAACCACAGCTGGTGTTTTAAATTAACAAAAAAATTAGAAGGTAAAGTATAAATTTACCGCAAACATCAGTTCTAGCCAGAAACTCAAGTTTAATAAAGGGTATTTATGTTTACTACACGATCTCGTAGAAAAATCCTGGCCAATTTTCACTCGGCGCTGTATCCGCGCGGGTATTAGCATAGTGGGCATGTAAACAATTTGGAGAGGGTCCGCGTTAGTGGCTGCTACCTCATACTATTTGCTGCTGTAGCCGCTCTCAACCTTTCCTATGATGTACAACTGTACACCAAATCATCAGCTAGACCTCAAATAAATTATAATTACTGTGATCAGGGGTGAAAAACTCTACTGCTACAATGTAATCATTATACCACCACTAGTCACTACGCAAAACGAATTCATCATCATTATCATTTTCATCAACAGCTTGAAGAAGTCTCCTGCATCCATCGGCTCCCCGCGGCTTTCACTAGATCGTCGGTCCACCGAGTGGGGGGCTGACCTAGTCTGCGTCTTTTGGTTCGTGGTCGCCACTTGAGAACCTTTCTTAACATATTTAATGATTTGTGAATACCCTATCTACCTGATTTGAATGCTGCCATTTTAACTATTACTGGAAATACTATTGCTGGTTCTTGGTCGCATCATGAATCTTTTTTCAGTGTCATTATAATAACATAACTTAGCTCTCTTATCCTGGTCCCCTTCACCACTTCAACTACATAGCGCGTAAGTTCTCTAAAATTCGAAGATCATTCACTGACTTTGAGTTTTCGTAGTAATATAGCTAGTAGGTACTGCGTCGGTGGCGGTGAACAAACGAGCCAGGCTGGTATCACCCCGGATCACGCGGTTGTTGGCTGCGATATCACAAACCCTGCTTTCAAGATTGTAGCTATTTTTTATACCTTGCCTGTTTACAAGAACACAACTTTTTTTGTAGACTCCATATTCCTGAGGCAAACAACTCACAAATAGTTTTATTTTTGAAGCAGTAACATTTTTCTGCTCTACGGAAATTGTCTATTTGTACAATTGTCATAAAACCATATCATCATCATCATCATCATCATCATCATCAGCCTGGAGATGTCCACTGCTAAACATAGGGTTCTCCCAAAGAGCGTTAGTTGAAGTGGCTGCTTGCCTCTTACATCCATCGGCTCGCTTGCGTGAACCATATATAATATCTAATCCATATTATTTTATATGAGTTTTGCGTCTAAGTAGTATATTTCCAAAGCTATAAAGTCAAGTATGAAGGAATGAAGTAAATCGTAAACGTAGGAACGTAGGTACAACACATAAAATTTTCAATACAAAGACAACTTGATACTCTGAACTTCTCGGAACATCCTGGACAACACACTTAGAGTAGAATTTCTGCGAGATCCTTCAAACCTCGACGGTAATCTTACCGTGCGAAGACAACGTTGAAATCCGACAATTTGCTTTGAGCATAATTTCTAAAGTTCCTCGGATTTGCGACATTCCAGGTGTCGTGTGGAGGTATTTTGCTCGCGGATGTTTGACGTCCACGCCAACTGACGGATTTTTTTTGTGACGCAACGAGAGTATTATCACGCTTTTTAGGGTTCCGTACTATCCAAAGGGTAAAGCGAACCATATTGCTAAGGCCCCGCTGTCCGTCTGCCTGTTTGTTAGACACCAGGCTTTTGGTTGTATCTCATGAACCGTCTTAGATGGTCAATTCAAATTTTCATAGATAATGTATTTCTGTTGCTGCTACAACAAACCAATACTAAAAAACAGAATAAAATAAATATTTAAGGGGGCCCCCTATACAACAAACGTGATTTTTATGAATAATGGTACGGAACGTGCACGAGACCGAATTGCATATGGCCGGTTTTTTATAAGTAAGTTTTAGCTCTATGAAGCGAAGGCTTGCATCTATCGGTTATGTACCGGTCGTATGCAATTATTCAAAAACATGTAAAAATTATTATATAATTACTGAGATCAAATGCCTTACAGTCACTGAGAGCCAAACACTGGACCAACTTAACTGAACATTTTTCCCTCACACACCAACAAATTGCTTTATTAGGCATACTATTATTACACACATTACTCAGAAAACCTGATTTTGTCATTTTTTACTCCCTAGTTGATCACTTACTATTGCAATTCAAAAGGTGACCAAACACTGCTATGTTTTTTGCTTCTGGCTCATATAGCATCCACAAATAAGCGAAATGGTGCTCCATCGGTTCTTTACCCATGTCGAGTACATTCCAAGTAGCAGTCGTAAAGCTGAATGGTAGACTCGGGAATGGCAAATGGCAAATGGCGGAATGGCACATCAAAGGGATTGTACACCGTCACGAGTTAACACTGCATTGTCGTATTATTGCTTCACAACGTGCTTGGTGATACCATCTACTGGTAGTATTCCTAGAAGATGGGTATTCTATAATATAACCTGTCAAAGATTTCGTCACATATAGAAAAGGGCTATTTAAATCCTTTCAATAAGTAAGTAAAAAAAATAAGTAAGTTCTGCACTTAGTTTGTATTTGTAAATTTTTATTTTAGTTTTAGGTAGTTTAGTAGTTAATTTTTCTTAAAGATAAGTATATTTTTAAATGTTTTTGGTTTATGTTAAATGAATAAAATCCGAAAGATATTTAGTATGTTCTGGAAAAACTTTGCTAAGGAATATAATATTTTCGTTACCCATATGGGTTCAATGTTTTCTAACCGAACTCCTATTCCTGAAAAAGTGAACTCATTTATATTCTAGGATGCGCGTTGGTACCTAACACTCCAATGCTTACAGAGTTCGTTTCATCGGAAAAACTTTTTGCTTCATCCTTATGTTCTATTTTGAGTAAGTAAATATACAATTTCCTCGAGTAGATTTCAATATAGAATTCATCTAGAAGCAATAACATCTAGGTCATAAAAAATCTTTAAATCTGGGAAGGTAGAGCTGGCCTATAGGCATTTTAAGATACATTTAGACAAGCATCATCATTGGCTCATCATTGGATGCCAAGCCGTAACGGCTTCCTTGAATATTCAACATTCGAAGCCAAGCTTCGAACCCAGGGGCCTTACCACAAACTAATACAAAACCGTCATGGTTCATGACAGCAATGTTTTAAGGTTACAATAATATCGTTTGAATTCGTACCATGAACTTATAAAGTAATCCTACGCGAGAACGAGACGTCTAAATTTTTATATAGCGTTATCACTGTCGCACTCGGTGTCAACATGATGTATTTGAGTGAACGATTTAACGTGACGTCATCAAAACTGCTCTGCCTCAGCAACATTAAAGCATTCTTACTTTTATGTCATTTTCTGTATGATTGAAGTAATAATGCTATAAGAGGTTGTGGTCGGCCTCCAGTTCCGTCTGTTATCTCTACCTCCCTAGCACCACCCTTGCCTCCCTTTCGTCACAGAATACTTCATAGTACAGGTATGCGAGTCGTCGCACGTAACCTTCCAGAGTTCACATCAAGTTTTATTGTCGTGTACAGCGTGTGTCATACGCAGCCATAAAAGGCAATTAGTGACAATGGTACGTAGGTAATAGCCTATATGGGCCAACGCGCGATTTGGCTGCGATCCAAATGAGTGGGCGAGACGACTGCTCAACTCTCTTGCTCACACCAACGCAAGTCACGTGAACGAAAAATGAGAGGAACTTTTCATTTTTCATTTATATATCGACGCCCAAACAAAATCCTAATTTAATGTTATTTTCTGATTTTAAAATGCATGAAGTTAATCTAGGAAGAATTTAATTTTAGCAGTGATACCTAAATATTATGTTATGTCAGGTGTGGTGCAGTCAATAATTACATTTTACTAGTTTTTATATTTCTTCCATGTTTACTAGTTACAATTATCATGAAACTGTTATGTGGGTGAGCTCAAACATTAATAAAATTTACGATGATAATAATTATGGTTTATCGACCGTTTACGGTGGACCGACGATCTGGTGAAAACCGCGGGGAGCCGATGGATGCAGGAGGCGAGCAGCCGCTCAAGGTGGACTTCCTGAGGCTGTTAACGATGATGATGATAATAATCATGGTTTAACAAATATCCTAGTATAATAACCCTGTATCAGTACTTTCTCAATGTATTGAAGTAATAGAAGTTTTGTCAAGAAAAACGTTGTTATACAAAAATATACTCGCATTGCAGAGTATACAGACTCACTGTAACGCGAGTAGACGTTTTGAGACTCTACGTAGGCATTACCGTCATCTCATAGCACGATTCAAATAAAGTCAATAAATAGCTAATAGTACAAATTGAAAAGCTAAAAATTGGCGGTAAAAGTCCCAAGACTCAACATGGCAAGAATGAAAAGAATCACAATGGAGATTCGATAGTTTTGATGTTGAGACCGCATGTGAACTGCGCTGGTGTGGAAACTGCCCAGTGACACTGTAACCCCTTACTAGTAAACATTGTGTATTGGATGAATAGTTATTTAGTGTTTTGTCTCTCTCTCTCTCTCTGTCGAGTTTAGAATAAGCACAAAGATAAAACAAGAGAAAAAGTAGCTATTCCACTGTCATGCAGTGTTTATTGATATGGGGGCAAGTGAACAGTGAGCTGTAATCTGGCCTTATTACACAGCGCGGCTTCATTAATAAAGGGGGAAGCTTTAATGGAATTATGCTTTCGATTTGATTTATTCCCGGGAAATTATTATTTTCTTAAAAGAACTGGGTAGACTGTGGAGCTTTTGAACTCGTAGCCTTTTTGCATTGCGGCGCTTTGTTAGAACACTTGTATAGTATTGCAGCATTTTGTTTTGTTCAGTTATTCATATTACATTATGCTGTATTTATACACGTTGTGTTTTTATTAAAGTTACTTTCTAATTAATGTGTGATGAACATAGAGGTTTGTTCTGCGTCTGGGTGTTATATTGTATTCTATTTATGTATTTACAAACAAAAAAGTATATAAGTATTGTATCAGTTATCTGGTTCCCATAGTACAAGCTATGCTTAGTTTAGGGCTAGATGGCGCTGTGTGAAATGTCCACACATATTTATTATTATTATAAAAAAAAATGTTAATCTTGCGCTAAGACGACACGAGAAAAGATTACAACGATAATAATACGTACGATTTATTGTTATGATGTTTTTGTTCATTGAATGGAAGCAATATGATAAGTACTCATGTTCAAATTCATAACAAAAAACCTTTCACGAGTTTCACATCTGTTGACGTCACACTAATATTATGTCGTTTATCGAGAGGTCGATGCGAAGAGTATGTTTATGATCATAACTTGTTATCATATTTTTCCAATATCACAAACATTCTGAAGTACTTGGTAATTGACTCTCAGGCTCCCTTGGCAACGTTTTCTTCGACTATTTGATGTCAACAATAAAATTATTATGCAGAAGTATTATTAAAAATTAGCGATAATAAATAAAAGATAAAATGAAAGAAGAAAAAAAACTGGCCAAGTGCGAGTCGATTTGTTGTTATAGCGGTAACAGAAATACATCATCCGTGAAAATTTCAACTGTCGTACTATCACGGTCTTGGAGATGCAGCCTGGTGGCAGACGGACAGACATACAGACAGACAAACGGCAGAGTCTTAGTAGGGCACACTTTACTCTTTGGGTACCTAAAAAGTAAGAAAGGAGAAAAACAAAAAGAAAAGATAAGTAAAGATAAAAGAAAAAAAGAAAAAGATAACGATATTTACCAAACCTCTACCAATGAGATCCTCTACCGATAACTTCCTGCTGAGCTCAGCTCTGAGAAAATCCTTTTAAATCTCTCGTAATAAGGGGAGCCTTTATTAATTCATCCAAGGTCACCTTCATCAAGCAATGGTTTACAGAGGTATGTATAGCACAAGGCATTGTAGATCAATCATTCCCAGATTAATACCTCATCTCAAGGACCGCAAATTCTCCGTATACCCTAATTCCGTTGAAGGCAGACGGCGCTCTATAACAAGGAGTCAAATTAGATCCGTGAATGGACCCCTAATACCCTTTCAAGAACATCCATTCCGGCATTAACGACGCCCGGATTTACTCCTTTATTACCATCCTGAGAAACCGAATCGAAATTTATAGTTTGAGAGTGTATTTGACGCTAGGCATTTAATAGAATATTACAGAAAAGAATAAAATAAATACTATGAATGGTTTAAAAAACTGGTCAAGTGCGAGTCGGGCTCACGCACGAAAGGTTCCGTACCAATAACTATAAAAACGAGTAAAAAATCAAGTTTGTTGTATGGGAGCCCCCTTAAATATTTATTTTATTCTGTAGTATTTGGTGTTATAGCGGCAACAGAAATACCTCATATTTTGTGAACATGTCAACTAATTATCACGGTTCGTGAGATGCAGCCTGCGGGGTGATTACGTAACTTTGACAGCAATGCAACAGGAGAAATTTCATTCCGAATATGAAAATTTTCATAGTAACTATGCATATAAACTGCGTATTGAAACTGTCAAATCCATACATTTTTGTGTTTCTATTGGTTGCAATCAAGTTACATAATCGCCTAGCTGGTGACAGACGGACAGACAGACAGACAGACAGACGGAAAGACAGACAACGGAGCCTTAGAAATAGGGTTAGGGTTAGGGTTACCCTTATGAGTACAGAATTTTAAAAACAGACTAATCGTACCCTGGTTTTGGTAGAATACCACTTCTAATAATTCAAGATATAATTTTAATGGACATTTCCAGCATCCAGCTTTGCAAACGTCATTCGCGCTACCAATAAAATGTCTAAACTAGCACAATATCAGTGCGTTGTGCAATATTCCGGTATCCCGCGGCACGCGCATCACTCCACGTCACGCGTGACTGGCATTGTGCTCGCCCGCCGCTCTGCAGCGGTGTGAGTAACGAAATCACAGCGGACTTACTCAAAACTACTTCATTAGTACGTAGGGTACAATATTTGGGCATCACATGCCTAATACGCATATGACGCTACACGCGTATCAGGCAACGCATAGACCACTCCATATGACATTGCCGCAATATTGCACCGTGCGCCGCAGTACAGAGTACAATTTACAGAATCACGCGGCATTTGCGCATCACTCCAAATCAAGCAAATCAAGTAACTGTCATGCTTCTAGCTAGTGCAATCCCACTTCACTTAAACCTCTCTTTAAAATTCAATGCTTGAGATTTATTCTCAAAACATCTCTAAAACCTCGAGGTCTTTTTCTACCCCACAAGGTGCTTTTCAAAGTCACGTTTTATCATAACATGTTCAATAACCCCTACTATCCTATACTATAAGCCAAGTACACTAGCCTACAGATTGGCGCAGAATTTGCAGTGAAATGTGAACGGAGGGCAGCTTGCATCACTTGGCATTAAGGCCAGGCTGCCATAGATAACTGAGAATATTTTCTAGTTTTACTGTCTTGTACTATGGAGTTTTGGAAGCAACACGAAAAATCACGTTTCACCACATTATATCACTTGCCCTCACTCATGCTCGTAATTCAGCACTTATCGCGTAAATCGCCACCAATTTTAAACATTAACACTGGAAAATGCACAAGTTTTGAAAAATATTACAATGCAACGACGTGAACTTTGCCGCATCCCGCCAAAAGTCTGTACATATTTTCTTGATACTATAATTTGAATAAAGAATTCGACTCGACCATAATAAAACTTATTAGAAATGCCAACGTTTGTGACAACGAATATTACATTTTTCGTCTACTTTGTCCTGTTTGATGTAAGTATAATAGAACCAGAATAATAAACACTGAAATAATAAGCTGCTGAAATTAAACGGGACTAATTCAATTTTCGTTAGAATTCAATTAAGGCGATCCAATTATAGAAGTTCAACTGTTTTGTGAACTTACCTAAAGATCTGCAGGGCTGTCACTTTTTAAAAAACGGTTGATACATTTTTACTTTTACTATTAGAACTGCTGCACAAATTCTGTCGCGGGAATCGAACCCGCCGCCTTCGGGTCATGAGCCGACCTGCTCAACCACCACACCACAGAGGCTGAGGAGGAGAGTTCTGCCGGAACATCTTTTTATTGAATAGATACGGAACTCGTGACAACGTCGCATGTAAATGTTATGGCAGATATTCTTATATTACTTTGTGGTCATGCTCTATGCACGTGCCTGATCTCAACTGAAATTTTACATACCAGCTAGGCTACCGCAAGCTAACACAAATTCATCATGTTTCATGGCATTATTATTTCAAGGTTACAATAATATTGTTCGAATTCGTACTATGAACTTATGAAGTATTCCTGCGTGTGAACGAGATGTCTACATTTTTATATGGCGTTATCACTGTCGCACGTCAGTGTCAACATGATATAAAGGTATGGCATTACAGTTTTATTTGAGTGAACTCTTTGATGTGACGTCATCAAAACTGTTCTGGCTCTGCAACATTAAAGTATTCTTACTTTTATGTCATTTGTCAATGTATGATTGAAGTAATATTGAAGTAATAATGCTATAAGACATTGTGGTTGCCCCCCTGAGTTCTCACACTCGCACAGTCTAGTAATCTGATTACTAGGCTGTTAGATGTCTCAGGATGACGTGCGCAGTCCAGTGTCACACGAAATTTTATTGTTTAAAAGTTCTGAGTGACACTGCAACTGTATGGGCGGCCGTGTCGCTTAACATCATGTAAACGACTAGCTCGTCACGTCATTCGTTTTCATTAAAAAAACTAGAATATTCAGTCAAAAAACTAAACCTAACTAATGATAATCATATCTCATTTTGTTTAACATTCCAGTATTGAGTTACAATTTTAGAAGTAATGTATCTAACACACAGTTGGAGAAACGATCATTGATCTTAATTACGGCATTAACGATAATGGATTAAACTGTAGGGAGGACAACAGTTTAATGGAAGATTAAGGTTTAAAGTCGACTTTAAAATTTAATGATCGTTTCTGCAACTGTGGGTAAGATAATGTAATTCCTCTATTATGCAATTTAGAACTAGGTATGTACTATCATTTTGTAACGAACTTATTATCTCTAAACCTCATCTAAAACTCCTTTACTTATAAAAAGTGGGTAACCCTACCTGGTGTTATATCAGTCAAGCCCTCAAGTCCTCCGTCAACATTGACTTATTTCAATTTAATTGAATTCGGACAGTTTGTACCCACGTGTTCTGTCCTGTTGTTATCGCGTCACTCCTTTTGTGCCGGACACCCAAATCACATTGGCTAACAATATTAATTTTATAATCGATGCCCAAAAATAGGCATGATGACTACTATTAAAAATGAACATGTAAATATTTTTTTCATAAAGAAGTTTAAAAATGAATGCAATCATTGAAAAAATAAGTAAAATCGGTAAATAAATCACGGAGTAATAAGCTTTTGAAGTTTTTGTAGGGGGCATCTCCTGTCCCTTTTTCGCGAAACAGAGCGCCCCCACAGTTACTATGAAAAATCCACCTGTGACGTCACATGCCAAAGAGATTGTATATAAATTTACCACTGCTTAGTAATGAGGTACTATGAACGACCTTGCTCTGGCGTCACTGGCTGTGTGACCTATCTCTTTCTATTCCGGTTTTAAAAATGCTTGTAACTTTGTTATTTTTTTGAGATATTTTATTTTTGTTTTCAAAAATGTTTATGTTTTGTGGAATATTATTAATTTATGCAAAAAAAATTTGTCTTTTCTCTTTTGCTTTAATGTGTAAATCAAATTTTCAATAGGAAAAGTCGATTAATGATTGTCACTTCACATCAAATGAACAGCCGAAAGACATCAACAGCTGAACATAGACCTCTATTTTAAAACGCCACTTCCGACGCTTATATATCATAGAGGGGATTTCCAAAATCACCACGCTTGCCGTCTTCCCATTCCGCGGAGCCCTTATATTCCTTAAGCTGGCGCTTACGGAACCCACGGGAAGAGATGGGGTGGTCTTCTATAATTTTGTTAGTCTGATGATCATTTGTATGGTAGCATACCAGTACCATAAAATATGGTAGCTTACTACTATAACTACTATTACTTACATTCCATGACTTCTATTAAAACTATTCGAATATTTACACAGTCCATTTTCTCTTTGTTCAACCGGAGTCGATTCTGTAACTATTTATTTGAATTAACTTTCTATGCGAGTTTGTAAACTCATTTGAATAATTAGGCATTAATTAGGTAGTTTGAGTTTGTATAAACATGTTGTTCAAGGAAACAATTTGAGTTTTCGATCTATTATGTATGTTAAATGTTAGGACTAATTATTGTCAATATTAACTAATCAATAACCATAGAGCAGGTATAATTAGTGCCAAGATACACAATTAATTTCATTACTGGTAATACGAGGACCTGATGAATTTCAACAATAATTATTACATAGAAAAGACAATTTATAATTAGTGACAAAATTGAAATGTAGCATCTCAAAATGCTCTCGCTAGACGGTTGGATCAAGTGTCAGATTCAGAAGGGGGTGATCTATTAAAACGTATTGTAAGGAGGTTCCTCACGTTGCAGCCCTAACCACCGGTGAACTGGCAATGGGCAGGTCACATCGCTTGTAGAACTGACCACCGATAGGAAAAAAGTGTTTAAGTGACTAACAAAACCAGAAAACACTGCCAGGCCCCCACTAAGTGAACCCATAATCTGGTTACAGCAAGGAATATGGTTTAAACCACGTGGAGCCTATCGATACAGGTACCGCTCAATGTGGCGCTCTGTAGATGAGCCCTATATTCAGCAACGAACGTCTTCAGGCTGTTGATGATGAGGCAGATTAAATCTGAAAATCTTGATATTTTCTTGATTTTGCATCATCTTCTATGTTGCTTGCAATGCATTAGAAATAAAAAGCGTTCATGAATAACTTTTTGGTATACTTCTAGAAAGTTCTACTACACACCCATCGATAGACATTAGCGTCGTCTAGACGTAACACAGTGTGCAGAGGTACGAGGTGTATACATATTTCATGAGTTAACACATGAATATGGATGTGAGCGTGATGTGGGCCTTCAGTTTACGGTGACCGATTACTGAAGTGTTATCTGCTCTGACGGTTGGGAACTAAGAGTTACCGGGAGAACAAGCTTTGCTGATGAAATCATAAGTTTTAGACATCACCATTATCATTATCATCTAGAAGAGGTCCTTTCTGGTACTCTTTGGCGGTTACAGACATGATAACTTCATTCTTTCCTTTTTCCCTTCCCTGTTTCCCTCTTCCTCTTCGTTACTTCTTCCGTTTTTCCATCCTCCCATCCATTCTTCCTTCTTTCTTTTATAGGCCAGTGGTTTGCCTTGGTGTCAGAATGTTTGAGCCACCTGAAGACTTCCCTTCTGATTTATCATTCACCCATCTAGTAATGATCACAGCAAACATTGCGTAAGTTAAGAATAAATTTATTTATTTTAAATCGCCAAATTTAGCTATGATAGAGAAGTACCTAACTATCTTAATTCAAATATGCATCCCATTGTACACCACTACGAACAGAAGCAGACATTGGTTTTCAGAACGGTCGTTAGGCACCTATATATTATTTCAAATACACCCATCGCATTGATCATGGACTACATCCATAGGACCCCAGGAACTACGAGAACAGTCCGACAAAATCCAGACACAGAACAAGAATTTTCGCCTTTATAGCGTTGTACCAAACACTTTTTTTAATGTAAAACCCATAATATTTTACAGGCATTGCTGAAACGTTCTCTACCAATATCTTTTCATCCTCCGCTTGATGCAAGCGGTGGCTAGTGAGAGCTCTGCGCTCATGTACGGCCGGCCATTACTCTTCGTCGCACGACTTAAATGGACTGACGGCGGACATCCCACCCCTTGTTACACGAACCCTTATTATGGTTTGACGTTTGCGGAATGAAGTTTACTGAGTCACAAACTTGCTGGACGGCAGATGATTTAAGTTTTAATTGCTTCGGTGTAATCTTATTCTGATCAAAAAATACGTCTGAAACAACAATTGGTAATAAACAGCTTACCTATAAATTATCCTTTAACGCGGACACTTTTTATTCTTGCATTTTCCACAAAATTCCAAAATATTATCCATATATCATCTGTTCAGTATTTTTGACCTCCTGGTACTTCGTTTTATAAAATTATTAATTATGTATTTTACATACCCTACTTAAACTATTTAACCAATATTTCTGGTCTAATTATTGTAGTTTGCACTTTAGGAACAAGTTGGCAACTGAAGAAAGTTTTACAAAGTGTTTTGATTTATATTTTATACTTTACAGAAACTATCACTGTTCCCTTGCCATCATACATTATTACTTACAAAGGCTTATAAATCCCATTAATACTAAGTATAAGTACTCTATACAAACAGTCTCACTAAGCCATAACTGCTAATCAAACTTTTAAACCGCGCCTAAACAACTCCGCCTAAACTCCTATCAATCCTTTATAACAACAAAACCTTCCAAACCTTCACCCCGTCAGTCGGCTTTATTAGAAGGATTTAAACGTAATCAAATCTGCGAGTGTTTATATTATTAATTATTTTGGAGAGTTGGATCGGAGGACTAATCTTGATTGTTCAAGTTTGGCCTTGATGGATTGTCTTAAATCTCGTGTTTTATCGCAACTGCGAGTAATTGTTTTTTTTAAAGAGAATTTATGACATGTCAAGCTAGTCGTTCACCTGGTGTTAAGCGACACGGCTGCCCATAACAGTTGCAGCGTCACTCGAACCTTTAAAATAAAAGTTTCGCGTGACACTGCACTGCGCACGTCATCCTGAGACATCACACAGTCTAGTAATCAGATACTAGACTATGAGATCAGGTCATAAAGTCCCATTTGCCCAATAATTTCACTATGTAGCTACAATACCCTTTAAACCGGAACACAGTAGTGCTTGCACACTACTGCTTGGCGGCTGAATAACTGGCAAAGCGGTGGAACTTTGCAGAAAAGTCCTACCACTTAGTAAATGTGGTGGTGTTGATGGCACTTTTATTTGAGGTCTGCAAGACTGCTGTCACATGCATTCCGAAATACTGTTATACATTTACACATTTCATTTCGACATTTAAACATAATTATTATGACTTTATTAGACATTAAAACTTAAAAAAAAATCTAAGTATCACTTTAAAACTGAGATTATTAATGATGAAAACAAGTCTTTAAGTATCAAAAAGCATGACAGTACCCACACAGTTTCAAATAAACAACGCTCACATAATTTGACAAGCTTCACTGTAAAAACGTTTATGAACAAAGCAAAGCCTTAAACGTTTAAAGTGAAGAAGAGATCCACAAAGGAAGCGCGTCGAGCCGGATTTCGTGAAATAAATTAATTTTCAAGAGGTTTACACTTCGCAATTCCCAGATGCAGCGGAGTCGAGGCTTACTCGAGCGAGATGAGCTCGTCCCTCGCATTTTCATATCGCTTGCGTATGTAGTCTCCTCAATGTATTACATTGAGGAGACTAATTTTTGCGTTTAGGTCGCAGAACTCCTTTGAGATTTTTTCACGAACGAAGTAACACCTACTACTATTAGTAGGTGTTACTTCGTTCGTGAAAAAATCAAACCAGCGTCATTGTTTCCTGAAAAATATAATCTGGGAGTTTTTAATGCTAGAGTGAACCGGTATCTTCTAGGTAAGCATCCTCTATCGTTGACTACGTCATCATTTACCATCAGGGAGCCAACCACAACCTCTTATAGCATTATTACTTCAATCATACATTGGCAAATGACATAAAAGTAAGAATACTGTAATGTTGCAGAGCCAGTGCAGTTTTGATGACGTCACGTCAAATAGTTCACTCAAATACAACTGTCATGTCATACCTTTACATCATGTTGACACTAACGTGCGATAGTGATAACGCCATATAAAATGTAGACGTCTCGTTCACATGCAGGAATACTTATAAGTTCATGGTACAATTTCCAACAATATTATTATTAGTTTGAAACATGATGGTTTTGTATTAGCTTGTGGTAAGCCTGCTGAGCAGTTTTGATGACGTCACATTGAACCTTTCACTCAAATACGTCATGTTGACATCGAAGTGCAACAGTGATAACGCCATATAAAAATGTAGACAATTGATTGAATCAGGCGTGACCTCGCGGAAGTTCATCTTAAATATAAAATGAAGCAAGAATATCTAGTGTAACTAGTGTAGTGTAGTCGCGTGTGTGTAGTGTTATTTTAGCGGAATTACACTAGATATATTTGTTTCATTTTGTATTTAATAATGTAGACGTCTCGTTCTCACGCAGGAATACTTTATAAGTTCATGGTACGAATTCGAACGATATTATTGTAACCTTCAAGCATTACTGTCACTAACCATGATGGTTTTGTATTAGTTTGTGGTAAAGCTCTGGTGAGACTGTGGTCAAATGTCGGCATATTGATGATAAATAAGGTAAAGAGATACTTTCCTTGATGATTACTTTTGAAAAATGTAACTGTAGTTGCTAATTACTTTCAAACATTATTTGGTATGTTTCGAAAACTACCAAGTATAGCAAATTACAGATATTGGTATTCCAAATATTCAAGACATTATCGGCAACTCCTCAGCGATTTCTGTAAATTCTCCAGCCAGCATCCCAAATATCTGGAATGCTAACAATGTAATCGCAAAATTATAAATCTCTGGCTTCAAAGGAATTTAATTTGCCCTCGATTCCGAAGTAAGTTGACAACAATTATTGGAAAAGCTCGAATTCCATAAATAATAAAGAACCGAATTTTCTTACCTCAATACAGCGAATAATTGGATTTCCGCCGCTTATATTGTATTTTCATTGCTCCTTATTATGTAATTATATTTTATCGAGGACCGTGAAGGTTTATTCAGGTTGGCGTGGTCTATCTCGCATCTGTGACCGACCCACGCAAGGCAGCCTCAAGCTGCGGTCTGCACCAGATTGGTGGAACCCACAGAATTCCCCCTATTACATAGGTCCAGAACCGCAGTCTCCATACTTAACCTTGTTTGAACATGAATCAAACCATAGAGCACTTTTTTTTTTCTTTTAATGACAGTTCTTCTTTCAACATACCATATAAATAGTATTACCCGATTTAGTCGGGTACCTAAATAAAGATCTAGCTAGATGTAAAATGTAAATAATAAAAATTATATAACGCCTACATTAAAAAAATATCATCATCATCATTATCATACTACTATCTATAGACAAGTAAAAGGTCTATAGATAGCTCATGCAATCTTTTAATAAAAAGGATTCAAATTAAGTATAAGCAGCAGTTTATTCAACATTTCTTTTGATAACTGACGAGTTTTTCAATATTACCAAGTTAAAGGGATTAAAGAACAACAGTTATGTAGGTACAGGGCCTCAACCAAAATAATGTTTCATATATTAGGATAAAAAAAAATAACCTTAAAAATGGGAAAACAGTGGGCACGTGGAATGTTTATAGTTCACAATAAAACTATTATCAGTAATTGCACTTCTGTGTAGACATTACTATACTTACATTTATCAATCACTATTTACACAGTTACTATTATACTTTTATAACTATTATAATATAATTTGCAACTCAACTTGGTAGTAGGTATGTATGTAGGTATCATCATCATCATCATCATTAACAGCCTGAAGACGTCCACTGCTGAACATAGGCCTCCCCCCGGGAGCGCCACTCAGAGCGGCTGCTCGCCTCCTGCATCCATCGGCTCCCCGCGGCTTTCACCGGGTCGTCGGTCCACCTAGTGGGGGGCCGGCCTACGCTGCCTCTTCCAGTTCGTGGTCGCCACTCGAGAACCTGTATGTAGGTATACCTACATGAAATTTATTTCTTATCATAGGTGTGTGGAAATGTGTTTATGACACATGGACTGACAAGAAATAACGATAATAATTGTCTTCAGTCACATTATTCTTAATAATATTTACATTTAGCTAGTATGTAACTTACTAAACATGTGGGTACCTATAATTATGTTCAGCTAGACATGGATCTGTTGGAAATCTATACAAAAGAAATCGGTTAATTATTCAGATGTCGTGTGGCAATACTGATTTTGACATGTCAACTTTTTATTGTGAAATTGTTCTAACTCTTCGTTAAATAGAAATAATTAAAATAATCTTATAAAAATACATGATTAAGGCCACTTACAAGTGAAATGTGATCGTGTGCTTCTGTGATTCGTGCCTCGAGTGATTTCGGCACAGTTTTATCACGCAAGACGGCATTTTTTTGGTATGTATTCATAAGCACACCCAAGTAACGACTGATTTTGATTTTGACAGCTGAGAATCAATCACACCCAAAGTGGTGTGTACGGTTTTGCCCTGCTTTAATTTTGTATTGGGGGTCTGGATAGAAAGTCTTTGGTGGAACCTTTTTAGTATGTCTTCGGGAACTGACCGATCTTCAACCTTTTTGTGAGAACCCCCTAAAACTCAATATTTTAATACCAGAACCTCTGATCTCTATTTTACAAGTACCTACGCTAGCAAGACGATGTCATACAAATATTGAGAATTTCTTCTAATCTAGTTATTTCTAATTTTTTCTTGTGCCGCTTTGAGGCACCACTCTCGAGTGTCCGGAGAACTAGGCTTTGAAAATCCATCGCGTTGATTGGTTGCTTTGAAACTGTGAACTCTGTGATTGGCTAGTTTAATTAGTTGCAAAGACTCTCACAATGTCAGTCTTAGCAATCAGCGCCAAAAAGGCTTCAGTCAATATTGGTCAATATGTAGTCCAGGGTACTAGTATAATGGAGGTCAGTGGCCGGAAACCTTTTGCAGGCATCATGATTTGTGAACCTTTAGAATAAGTACTACTCAATACTCGATTATTTATTGCAAACATATGTACATCTTTTTAATACAGGTGGTATGTGTGAGTGTGCAGGACATAATTATGCCCCAGTCTAAAGGTGATCCACCAGGTTTGTTAACAAAAGTAGTATTTTTGAACATTCTATACAACACAATAAATTCACAACAGATAAAACTGTTATCTGTCACATGTAAATTAATGCAACTATTACGTTCCTGAAATAGTTCTAACGTCGTCGTACTGTTATAAATTGGTTTAAAGACATTAAGTTTGACAAAACTGCATCGCATCGGTTAGTTGACATCACTGTTCTGCACACAGACCTAGACATTTTTCATAACACTCAAAAGACTCACAAAGCATGGGAGCAATAAGGACCAACCAAGTACAGACTCCGAGAGGAAAAGAGATAGGGATCATGGCGGATTGTCATTTTATCAGCCAAATAAATTAAAATAAATATATACGTACGTTTTTGATACATGTTAGTTATTAACTACCGTTGATCGTCTACTACATACAACCTGGACCTGTAGTTGTTGCATTAGAAGCGTGTTGCTATCTTCTTCTACTTGTTTTACAATCCATGCTCTCATGGTTGAAATATATGACGCTTCGCAAAGCGTTTTTTTTGCTCTGTGGTTCTCGTAATTCCCGGGTCCCTAGATACAGAGAGCCCTTAGTTAAAGTCCTGCATGGGGCGTTATTAATTGCTATGAAAACTTACTCACATAATATAATAGCAGATACTTATCATAGGCCAATATGCCAGTGACCACATCCAATCAGGTGGCCTCAATCCTCGTTGGCGACGTCAACATTTTGAACAAAAACCTGAACCTGGTGGAAAAGGATTTTAAAATTAGTACCTAGCGTTACGGAACCACAAAGATTAGTGAACATAAATTGTTCACAAACAATTAACTAAATGGCTACCAACTGAACCCAATGCATAAATAGGATTTAAGAAGCTTGTAATAGTGTTGCCGATTGACAGTCAACTATCGATGATTAATCAATGGTCTATCGATAAACAACCAATTAAAACACTATCAGTATTGGTAGTTTAGATACATAAGAACTAGGAGGTCTTACTATCGATTAGTTAAGTCTATCCATAGTGTTGTGGTCCATTTGTATCGATAGCAGCAATATACTATCGAAATTTTTAATTGACCGAGCAAACGAAGTGGTGAAACACAGGTTCTACAGCTCCAGGGAATTTTCAAGTCGTGGGCGACTTTTAATTGGGGAGTTATTTGCCCCAAAAAGGGGAGAAGTTTCTTGTAGCACTATTTCCCGACTGATTTTGATAAGATTTTGTAGAAATATTGGGTATTCAATTCTAAATAAGTATTACAAATATGAGCAAAATCGGTCACGAGGTTTTTGAAATATAAGGTGCTAAGTCTTGAGTTCAGGATGAGTATTGTGAGGTTTCTGGAAGTTTTGATTTTGAAAGTATAGTATAATTACTCAATAAGTGTTAGTAAATAACGACTTTTACATAAATGGCAGATTGCTTCGAGCACCAATTTCTAAATCACGGTGAAAAGTTTTTCGGAATCATTTGAGTTCGGGACATACTTAATATTTCCGGTAAAGCTGTTAATGTTAAGGTACTAACAGCAAACAAACCAAATATATGAAAATAAAATTTTAACATCACACATCATGCCATGTGGTGGTTGCAAACCCGTTTGTGCTCGCGAGGTATACAGTTTTTTGTTTTTCGCAGAACTACTAGTATTCACGAGCAATAATACAGTCTATAGTATCGATACTATTAATTTAATATTATTCTTTCGAGCAACAATACTATGTTTGGTATGGATTGCACCCATTCAATAGTATCACATCATTCCGAGCTATCGATATTATGGCCTTTTCAAATGACAAAATATATCGATGGTAAAACTATCGACAGTTTGGCAACACTAGCTTGTGTATTTAAGGTTCAATTACATAGATGCATGACCAATGTGCAGCCATTTAGCATGTTCCTTTGTAAAAGTAAAAACATGTTTCAAAATTTTACTGGGGCATTAATTCTTTTCACTGTATTATTTCTATTTGAAAAAACGGAAGGTAATTTAGTTGAAAATGTTATTACAGACTTTTTGAAAAGTGATTTAATACATAAAAAAATAAATAACAGCGATAAAAATGCGGCCAGTGAAATATATTTAAACGTGACACAGCTGATATCGAAGCATGGCTACCGTGTAGAAGAACATGAGGTGGAAACTGAAGATGGCTACCTGCTGACATTGATCAGGATCCCGGGGAACGGGCCCACAACGTTAATAATGCATGGTTTATTAAGCAGTGCCGATGACTTTATCACTTTGGGACCGAAAAAGGCCCTGCCGTATCAACTTGCCAACAAATGCTACGACGTATGGCTCGGAAACGTCAGAGGAAATAAATATTCTACAAAGCACGTGTCTCTATCTCCAGCAGAGAAGTCATTTTGGAACTTTACATTTCACGAAATGGGCATTTACGACGTGCCAGCTATGATTGATTATGCTCTGGAGAAATCCAACACCACTGAGTTGACATACATAGGACATTCTCAAGGGACTACAGTATTCTATGTGATGACTTCGGAGAGGCCCGAGTACAATGAAAAAATAACAATGATGATTTCTTTGGCTACAGTGGCGTGGTTTTCTCACGTTATAAGCCCCACTTTCAGAGCCCTGGCGACCTTCCGTAATTCGGAATATTTTATAGAAAATTTACTTGGATATTATGATATTTTACCGTATGATACATTCTGGAAGTTTATCACTCGCGAGTTTTGCAGATCGTCTCAATTCAAATTATACTTATGTGCCTCAGTTTTATTTACTGTGTTTGGTTTTGACTATGATCAGCTGGATTTGACACAATATCCAATTGAGATTGGCCATGTTCCTGCAGGGTCTGGCGCTAAGCAGATTCTTCACTTGTTCCAATTAGTCGTATCGGGTGAATTTCAACAGTTTGATTACGGCACTAGAAACTTGGAAGCTTACGGTACACCGACACCTCCGCGGTATCCGGTTGAGAATATAACAGCACCTATCGCGATATTTTACTCAATCAACGATTGGCTTTCCGTGTTTTCTGATGTGCAAATATTGATCAGTAAATTGAAAAATATTGTGATTGTATATAAAGTGCCATTTGCCAAATTTAATCACATAGATTATCTGTGGGCAAAGGATGCTAAAAAGCTAGTTTATGAAAAAATTATAAGTTTACTGAACGAATATTCTCCAGTAGGAGTAAATTGCTCAAATATACAAAATATATAATCCTTTAAAAAGCACAGATAGACATTAAAACCGTAAAGTCTTTTAAATCACTCTCAAATGACAATTGTAATCACAAAATTGGAAATCACGCACACACAGTTTGTTTATAGGTCTAAGTGGATTGAAATAAATAAATGTTAAGGCAACCAAGAAATGTCTTTTATATGAAGATAAGGCTATCAAATAATAAAGTTTTTAATAAACGCACGATAATATTACATAAGGTACATAATTATTAGACATTGCTACATAATAATCACATCTTGACCGCACAACTGCTTCAGCTAAACAATTAACTGGCAACATTAAAAATGCAGGCATATTTACACGTTTTTTCCCCGCACTGTGAGCCTAGTACTCTTCCTCGGCAATTAGAGCCACTCAAATACGTAATCGCTTCACAAGAGCTACGCTGGTACTACTGCGGTAAAGATGCCGGAATTTTACGATATAATACTAATGCGGGAGGTGCTACCTACTTTTTATCATATAAATCGCAGCTTGTATTTTTTACATGACGGTTTAGTTCAAGTATAAATAAAACAAGAAACAGCGTACAAAAAGTAGTTAAAACGCAGCTATGGAGCCTTACTACATATTTTGTGTCCATCACCGTGGAGCCGACGTAAAGAACTATAAGATAGCTGATATATGGTGTAGTGTATAGGCTGACCTAAACAGTCAGGTTCAGTCAGCCTGCGTGTTATCTCAGCTGGCTCAAACCCGATTCAAAAGTTAGCCATTGCATTGCCATCCCGCGCAACCTATTTCCTCGATGGCGACAAATCAGCGAGCGTTATTGTTACCTTATTGCATCGAGGCCAGTTAAGGGTTACTTGACTGATCTTTTACATAATGTAATGTATTATTTTTGTTTTTATCCAGTGTATACTATATTATTTGTATGATAGCTAATATAATAATATAATATTAGATAATATTAATGTTCAATAAATTCTATTAAAGCTTGTTGACTATTTTAGTTTGTTGTTAAGTATGTTCACTGTTCAGGCTAAAGGGATGGATGCTTCAATCCCGATGTGTTTCAAATATTATTTACTTTACAAATTATTCTGTTCATTTGTTGACTATTAATTTGCAATCCTAATACCTACTGTATAATTAAATCTGAAAACAAAACACGACAGTCACTTGCGCATTTACTCTATGTCGTGTTTAAATTGTTTATTGTTCGGTAATAATTATTTTAAGATTTATACAACAATTAAATAGTACAAAATAATTATTGCAATACCAATAAAAACATCCATTAAACACGAGTTGTAAGTACAAGCAACTTCATTTGGAAATTTTATTTTATTTTATTTTATTAGTTTGGTTTCAAGTGGGTTTTATGAAAATTTTTATCCACTGGCCTGGTAGCTCAGTTGGTAGTAACACCCAGGACAAACATTTGTGTGATGAACGTCAAAGTTTGTTCTGTGTCTGGGTGTTATATTGTATTCTAAGTATGTATTACAAACAAAAAGTGCATAAGTATTATATCAGTTATCTGGTTCCCATAGTACAAGCTTTGCTTAGTTTGGGACTAGATGGCGCTGTGTGAAATGTCCACATACATGATGGCTCCTCAATAGTTTCAGACAAAGTGCAGGTAAAGCAGGGAGTGCCTCAGGGTTCGATATTGGGACCAATTCATTTTATTTTGTACTGCGCAGACATAAAAACAAGTATTTTAAGTTGCAGATTTCATATTTATGCTGACGATATCCAAGTGTTTATTTTATTTAAACACCCCGAAATTGAAAATGCGATAAAAAAAACTTAATGAAGATCTTTTCAGAATAGCCTCTTGGTCTGTGAACATTAGTCTCATACGTAAACCCTTCAAAAACAAAATTATTAATTTTCGTTAGTAAACACCAGTTAGCTAGCATACGTCCGTCACTGAGTGTAATGCTTTTGAATGAGCCCCTTGAACGTGTTTACGAAGCGCGAAACTTAAACTTGATCATGGACTGTAACCTTCGCTTTGAAAAGCATGTCGTCAATTCTATAAAAAGCTGTTTTTACAAGCTTAAGGTATTAAATAGAATTAGGCCATATTTAAAAGAAAGCTTGCGGATTAAACTAGTAGAGTCGCTTATACTGTCGATGTTAAATTGCGTAGATGCAGTTGTTGGCCCGCTTCTGCTAGCTAAAACCCAAAAACTAGTACAGCGAGTTCAGAACGCCTGCACTCGTTTCGCTTCGACATTCCGTTGAGGGCCCATGTGACGCCGTACTTGAACAAGCATGCCTTATTAAAAATGAAACATCGTCGTAAGCTTCATTTAGTTTGCCTTCTTTTTGGTGTTATTAAGCATAAAAAACCACAATATCTATTCGATAAGATGTCTTGGATGTCCAGTCGAAGATCACAGGGGTCCCGGCAGTCTGCGGCACAACTCATGACGCAACATCATAGATCGGTGGCGTTTAGAGGAAGCTTCCGCTACTCGGCTTTTGTAGCCGTTGGTGTGTTGGAATAATATTCCACCACCCATAAGAAAGTATTACATGTTTTAGATAAAAATTAAAAAAGTTTCTTTTTGAGCATCAAAAAGCGGAGGAAGCTCTAAGACATGATACTAGTGCCATCTAAACCTCTCATACAACACATTTCACACACAAAAATACAACCCCCACCTTCTAATACACAAAAATATCCTTACCATTTCCCACTCATACTCTTCTCCTTACAAAACGATTCATTGTTTACATGCTTAGATTATTTTTAACATTCTTTGTTTTTGTGATGTTTTAAGATATCATTGTAATAATAGTTATTGCAAAATTTTTTACCGCTAGCACTCACATCTATAAATCCAAATAATGCTTAGTCATTATAGCAGATAGTAGCATTTTTAATTTTTTATGTTGGTTACATTACCACTGTATGGAATGTATTACTGTTTCTTTTTTAACACTTATTTTGTTTACTAATTAAATGTTTATTTATTAGTACAAAAACTTAAATAACAATATATATACACTAAACTAAACAACTTAAATATAAACCTATCTTAATAAATATATACACCTAACTAAAAACAAAAACCCTATGAAAAAAAAGCTATGCCGCAAAAAGAAAAAAAAAATAAAAAAAAAAAAATAAATAAATAAATATGTGTGGACATTTCACACAGCGCCATCTAGCACCAAACTAAACATAGCTTGTACTATGGGAACCAGATAACGGATATAATACTTGATACTTTTTATTTGTAAATACATACATAGAATACAATATAACACCCAGACACAGAACAAACATCGATGTTCATCACACAAATGTTTCTACTGGGTAGGAATCGAACCCACAGCCTTCGGTTCTGAAGGCAGGGTCACCAACTGAGCTATCGGGTGTCTTTTTATTATTATTTTATTTGTTTTTCATATATTTTAGTACTTATTTGTGTATTGTTGTAAGCTGAGCCGTGACGATACCGAAACGGCCCCAATGGAAGACCAGCATTGGTCGTACGACGTGCGACCAGCATTATGCTGAGCTGGGACCGATTCGTGGCAACTGTCAGATGTGTATTTGTTAGTATACTTAAAAAATATTCAACTAATTTATCTGCTGTTGTCATGAACAAAATATTTTTCTTTCTTTCTTTCTTACATATATTTATTTGTTATTTATATTTATTATGTAATGACACATATTTTTATTATTGACATGTATAATTATCAGGCTTTGACACATTTTTCTCTACTTTTGATAATGATAATTTATTTTAATAATTATGGAAATGTGTGTTCATCAACTTTGAGAGTGTTTTATAAAAAAAAGACATGGGATATTTTAAATAATTTCAACTCAAAAGTCGTAACGTGTCTGTTTTTAGTGCGTCTCCGAATCACGTTCTAAACTACACTTTAATTTAGTAATAATTTGGTTGATTTTTGTGTGTGTTTTACTTTTGAGACATGTGGTTTCAATTCGCACCAGTTCCAGGACGGCAGCGAGCGTCATTACGCGTCCCTCTTGCAGTAATTGCTTTCCGCTCACCTGCGCCGCGTGAACGTACGGCTCTGTGAACAATGTGCGGGCTGCATTACAATGCGTGGAGTGCAACAATTATTGCTAATTATTAAATATATTTACTCAAATATATTTAATAATTAGCAATAATCCTATCCTTCCTACTAATGTTACTAGTAGTTCTGCGAACTGTAGACCTTGCGAGCACAAACAGTTTTGCAGCCACCACGCGCCATGATATTTGATATTATTAGGTTTTCTTTTGCTGTTGGTACCTTGATAGCTTTACCTAAAAATATGTCCCGAACTCAGACGATCCCAGAAAATCTTGTCACTGCGATTTAGACATTTGTGCTCGAAGCAATATGTCATCTATGTAAAAGTCTTTGAACTAATTGAGTAGTATATATTGTCTCATGTCATCTATGTCCATCCTAAGGTTGTCTGGAAGAGATCGCTCTTAGCGATAAGACCGCTCATTGTACCTATTTTATATGTAATTCTCATATCTACATGTTTTTATGATATTGGTGTCAATAAAGAGTTATTGTATTGTATTGTAATTAATTATACTTACTTTGAAAATCAAAACTTCCAGAGACCTTACAATACCGAGTACCGACCCATCCTGACCTCAGGACTTAGCACCTTATATCTCGACAACTTCTTGACCGATTTTTCTCATATACGAAATACTTATTTAGAATTGAATACCCACTATTTTTACCAAATATTATCAAAATCAGTCAGTAAATGGTCCCGCAGCAAATTTCCCCCTTTTTTGGGGCAAATACTCCTTAAATCAAAAATCGCCCACGATTGAAAAATTCCCTGGACCTGTAGAACCCGTGTACCAAGTTTCGTCAAGATTCGTTGAAAAATGCGACCTGTACGCGAGTACGTACGACGAAAGACAATTTTGGCAAGTTGAAGCAGAGACTTTCGCTCACTTCGTACGCTCGGTCAATAAACGCACGGTCCGTTTCTCGAGTTCATTTCTGCCACACACGTGCAAGATGTGGAATGAGCTTCCCTCTGAAGTGTTTCCGTTGAGCTACTACATGGGGCACTGCGAATGAAGGGTAAATAGAGTCCTCAAAGGTAGGCAACGCATCGGCAACGCCCCTGGTGTTGCAAGTGTCTATAGGCGACGGCACAGATTACTGAATATGTTACTACGCGACGGTAACTGCTTACCTTCAGGCAGGCCGTCTGCTTGTTTGTCTGTCCGTGCTATAAAAAAAATGCGAAGGTTAGTGTGGTAATGACCATTTTCAGAAATAGAACCACAGGGAGCCGATGTAGATGATGCAATCAGAGTTACATGTCAGAGGATTCTTAATCTAATATCGTAAGTATCGGCACACCGTTTATTAATATAGTAGGTAGCAGACATCGCTCTAGCCAGACCAAAGATTACAAAGCCCGTTGATAGCTCGTGCAAGGTTTTCAATGTATTTTCCCTAATTTTGGCCAATATTGCTTAAAATGGCAACTCATCGAATACTTGGCAAAGCGCGGGCTCAGTGAGTTCACGACCACAGAGTACATTGGTATATATAGAAATAGAGGCCAATCTTCGGTGTCTAAATGGGTAACATCGTTGGTCTGTGGGTATACGTAGCGCCACCTGGTGCCGAAAGTATGCAACGTATTATGAATATATATAATTTCATCTATAGCTATACTTGCCTACATATATAGGTACTAGTTAGTACTTTAAAAATAAAAAACATGTATTTAATCTATTTTCATTTATTTATTACCGAATAAAAAGTAATACAATAAAGTGTTTGTGTAACACTAAGTAATGATTATGAATGAAGTAATTACATTTATAGATTTAATCAAGATTCAACTTAACTAGACATGGATGTTACATATACATGATATCAAATTAAATTCATACCTTGTAGAACTATTTCTATTCTTTATGATCTCTGCCATCTAGTACCGCAAGTTAAAAAAACTAGCAAGATTAACACTGCAAAATTAAAGCTCATTAGGTATATTCTATAGTGCTTTAACCCAATGTGCTTTTCAATTTATTCGTGTTGTATACTTCGAGTTACTCGGTCCGTAGAACTAAGATTGACGTGCCTGTTCACGACGACGGAAGCGCGCAGACGTACACACAGTATAAACTGTTATTTTCAAGAAATATACCTACCTAACTTTGTAAACCTTGAGTATTTTTATTACAGAAACGGTTGGTGCCTACATTAGTGTCAAGGTCGGTTTACACTCGTTAACATAATTTCTCGTACAAGCACGACTCACCTGCGCGGGCACTGCTGGTCCCACGAAGTAACAAAACTAGACAAAAGTCATACGAAATTACAAAGAATAGCAGGATGGAGCAAAAAACATCAACATTTCCTCGCAGAAATTATAGTGGTTGAAATACACCACAAATTTTCGCATGAGGGAAAGTTGTATCATTGTTTAACTAGATTATAGTGAATGCTCAAGACAGATTTCTCATTTGAGTACAGTTTTATGTAGGTACTACTGCCATCAAACTTACCCGTGTTCTGCACTATAATACCTACTTAATTATCTGGTTTAAGTAAGTAATTTTTATCTCATAATAAATTTTATTATGCTTATTATTTCTAATGTCACGATCGGGCATTCAGTGTTCAGTATCGTCGTGTATAACTTGTGCAGTTAAAAAGTTTGAAAAATATTAAACCTATGTTACGATATCATGTAAAATGTATAATTTTAATAATATTTATGGAATCGGCGGCACTTGCTACGCTAATGAACCCATTAAGTGTGCAATTGGATTCATTAACTACGACAAAAGATATCCCAAAGGATAACCCTATCTCTAAGTTCAAGGACATCTTGTTATCCCTGGGCATAACAAATATCGTCGATAATAATATCAATGACACCATAGCGGATCTACTGATGTACAATTTCGGATTAACCAATGAAGATAAATTTCTGAACGCAACACAACTAATCACTAAATACGGCTACTTCTTCGAAGAGTATGAAGTAGTCACACCTGATGGGTACGTGCTCAGTCTCATTCGCGTCCTTTTAGATCCCCAAATGAAACCACAAAAACCGCCAGTTTTCTTATTTCATGGATTATTAGATAGTGCAGACGCGTTTCTTACGTCAGGACGAGATAAAGCTCTTGCCATCGTACTATCAAACGCTTCCTATGATGTTTGGATGGGTAACGCGAGAGGAAATAAATATTCAAGAAAACATATCTCTCTTTCTCCCAATGAAAAGGAATTTTGGGACTTTAGTTGGCATGAAATCGGGATCTATGATTTGCCGACGATGATTGATTTTGTGTTAGATAAAACGAATTATACCAAGTTATTTTACGTCGGCCATTCTCAAGGCACAACAACGTGCTATGTGCTCTTATCTGAAAAGCCAGAGTATAATAACAAATTAATTGTTCAAGTCTCACTCTCTCCGACCGCCTATATGAGTCATCTGAAAAGTCCGGTAGTGCGCGCCATGGCACCATTTGTAAATGATATAAATTTTTTACTACAAACTACTGGAGTTTATGAATTTGAGCCAAGCAAAGGAATCATCAGTTTAGTAATGCATGTAGTATGCGGTACAACGATCACTGCGGCTACCATATGCAATAAATTTTGGTCTACTATTTATGGATTTGACATAGCGCAAGTAGACTTTAAACAATATCCAGTACAACTAAGTCACGTCCCAGCCGGGGCTGCCACTAAACAGTTAGCCCATTACCAACAAGAAGTTAACTCTGGTAAATTTCAGCAGTATGATTACGGGAAAATCCGAAATCAGGTCATTTACGGATCGCCGACACCACCATCTTATAATATCAGCAACATATCTGCTAAGGTTGTACTTATATACAGCTGTAACGACTGGCTGGCGAGCTGCACGGATGTTCACATGTTGGCTGCACAACTACCGAATGTGTCACTTCGAAAATTGCAATTTCCTTTTAATCACGTAGATTTTGTGTGGGGTAAGGATGCCAAACAGTTGATCTATATACCAATTTTAGAAATTTTTGATACATTTGCAGATGGCTGAGGAATTCCGCTTGAAAAAATTATCGAAGCTACAATACTGCTATAAAAATCACACATATAATATGCTTTGATTGATGATAATTATGTATTCTGTTTGAATCTTATAAACTAGTGCCCATTTATGGCTATTGGATGTTTCTGTAAGGTAAAATTGTAACAATTTTTGAATTATTATTATTGATTGTAATTGATTGAAATAAAAACTTTTTTTATAATATCTATTCTGATTTTAGTTCTGCCCTCGTAGGCTCTTTACTTTCTAGGCAGTCTGATCATAACGGCTATAAACTGGTTGATTTCAACTAGTGGAAATAAAATGATTTCATTGTAGTTACAATCAGACCAATATTCCCTTACATTAAATTTTAATTCATTGTATCTAAATTATTCAATATATTATTTTCGTGTTTTGGTATTTTACTATCATTCAAGCAGTCAACCAAATTCAGACCAATAATATTCAATACTGTAAGATGATCAATAAAAGCAACATCAAAAGGCTTTAGTTCCATGCGAGGCTGCAGGTGCTAATTATACCTATACCTACATTCACTATTCACTACATTTGCATGACTTGGTGCTGAGATGACAGTCGCAGCTGGATTTGCATCAAACAGAAGAGAGCCCTCAACGAGTTCAAACGCGAGATGAGAGCTGTCTGTTTTCAATGTTCCTAGTATTGAAACGCCCTCAATTTACCAAGGATGACAAAAACTCATGTTATTTATTCAACTCTCAGGGTCTTTATTATTTATCGATTCCTTACTTTGAAACCACGCGAATTGAGAATAGTCTTTTGCAGATTTCTCATGTAAGACAAGGAATTCGCGTGGTTTCGTTTCATAAAACGAAAGCAAAAGCGCGCGGAATTAATTTGGAATTGGCGCGATTTGAACTGTCAAAAATCATATGTTTTACCAAGACGCATTCCGAAAAATCACTACATCAAAAGATATGACCACTTATGTCAATATATTTTATTCAAAATAAAGATAACTTTAATGTAAAGTGAAGGTATATCTAACGCTGTGACACGATTTTAACAAGACACGATAACGACATGGTTTTGTATCGTGTGGAATCTGTGTGTCCATAGAGAATAACCGCCCAGGATAGAGCCATTTAGTAAATAACATTGATTTTGGAGTCCTGCAACTTTTCACTAGGTTACATGTTTTTTTTACCACGATTTTATTTCTAAGGACACTTATGTGAAAATTTTCTATCGCAAAGAAAATTAGTTATGATCAATATTAATACGCATTTTATCCAATCCTGTACATTTTAAGAAAATTATATTAAAGTAAGGTCGATTTATGAGCTTAACCATCAACAACGTTTGCTTGTGCTGTTATATCAAACTGTCAGCAGTGAACGTTAGAAACGGTTAGTCGCGCTTCGCTATGAACGAGTATATGGATGGGTGACTGCCACAAAAAGTAGTATTTACAACCGAACGCTGAAGTACTTCATCCTCCTGTCCTGGTTGCTTTTATAAGGCAACATTTATTAAGATAAGTCAGTAATCTTTCTGTGACCTAAAACTCTGACATCAAGCTGATCACTTGCAAGACCAAGAACAAGAACACCAACCAGTGTGACTCAAAATAATGTTTTTATTGTCATTTTAAATTAACAATAGGAAGATGATGATAATAATGTGGCAGCAAATACGATTTTATAAATGGATAAAATCGTTATCTGTCATATAATTATCATTGACGTCACTATTTAAACTGGTAACCTACTTCCTGTAGCAATTATTATTGCTCTGACGTCTTCCGATATCGCAACATTCCGTTGTAATGACTTTTGTGAAAAGTGAATCGGTCCAATGGCATAACGGTTCTGTGTGATAATTTAAAAATACAAAAAAGTTATGTGAAAAATTGATTTGTGATCAGTGTGATATTTACTAGACACAATTAACACTAACAGGGAATGAAACTGTGATATTTGCAACTAAAATAATAAAAATTAGTAGTTTTACAACTTTCTGAAATGAATTCCAAGTCAAATGCATAAATGTTTCACTCAAACTATTTCAAATTTGGTCTCGCTTTATTTACAACGCTTATTCGCTTCCTGTAAAGTCTTCTAGGTACTAAAAACTGGATTTCTTGATGCAGCTCTTGTTATGTTGTACTTTATTTAAACGGACCACTTTTGAGAGCTGGTGCTTTATATTCTATGTTTTATTCACATCTATGATGGTAGTGAAATAGTTAATTTTATTATGTCAGTTTGTCTTGCGTGGCTAAAATCTCAACTTTAATAATTTTATGGTTATAAATACGTGATCACATAGTATTACCCCAGATAATATAATAACTACAGTACAGATACCTCATCCCATACAACGGAATAACGCGGGCTATTTTACGAATTATTTTATTTCTGCATAACTCAAGATTAGCAAGCGACTTTTATTTTGTGTTGGCGAAGTATTGGGCCAAATGACACTGGACACTAACAAGTAACTTTCTAGACACGATAACTACATTTTTTGAAGTTCGGGATATTTTTCGTTTGTGTTTGATGGGACCCCATTGTATTACTAAAACAAAACACTTATAAAATGTATAAAACTTACTGTGAGCCTTCAAACATGTATCTTCTACAAACCGGAAACGCATTAATGATACCTTCAGATGTGCATAAGCTACGAGACTACTTCGAATCATAAAGATAAAAAATGACGCTGGTGGAAAAGGGTATTGGAGTAATTAACTAACGTTACGGAACCATGAACATAAGTGAACATGAACTGTTTAAAAGTGATGAACTAATGGGCTGCCTACTGAACTTAATACAAGCACAATAATTCTTATAGTCATTAACTATTTTCTTATGTTAGAGTTATAACATGTTTCAATATTTTACTTGGACACTATTTTTTTTCAATGTATCATTTTTATTTGAAAGAGCAAAAGGTAACTTACTTGAAAATTTTACATCACAATTACTCAAAGGCGATTTATTAGATATAGAAATAAATAAAAGCAATAAAAATACAGTCGGTGATAAATATTTAAATGTAACAATGCTGATATCGAAGCATGGCTACCGCGTAGAAGAGCATGAGGTGGAAACTGAAGATGGATACCTGCTGACTATGATCAGGATCCCGGGAGATGGCCCCACAACGTTAATAATGCATGGATTATTAAATAGTGCCGATGACTTTATAACGTTGGGACCGAAAAAGGCCCTGCCGTATCTACTTGCCAATAAATGCTACGACGTATGGCTGGGAAATGTCAGAGGGAATAAATATTCTAAAAAGCACGTGTCCCTATCTCCAGCAGAGAAATCATTTTGGAACTTTACATTTCACGAAATGGGCATTTATGACGTGCCAGCTATGATTGACTATACTCTGGAGAAATCCAACACCACTCAGCTGACATACATAGGATATTCTCAAGGGACTACAGTGTTTTATGTAATGACTGCGGAAAGACCTGAGTACAATGAAAAAATAACACTGATGATTTCTCTTGCTACAGTGGCGTGGTTGTCTCACATGATAAGTCCTACTTTCAGGGCCCTGGTGGCTTTCCGAAATTGGGAGTACTATTTAGCAAATGCTCTCGGCTATTATGATGTATTACCGTACGATGCGTTTTGGAAGTTTATCACTCGCGAGTTTTGCAGTTTATCTACATTCAACATATACTTGTGTGCCTCAGTGTTATTTACGTTGTTTGGTTTTGACTATAGTCAGATGGATTTGAAACAATATCCAATTGAAATTGGGCATATTCCGGCAGGGGCTGGCGCTAAGCAGATCCTCCACTTCTTCCAAGAAGTCGTATCGGGTGAATTTCAACAGTTTGATTACGGCACTAGAAACTTGGAAGCTTACGGTACACCGACACCTCCGCGGTATCCGGTTGAGAATATAACAGCACCTATCGCGATATTTTACGCAACCAACGATTGGCTTTCAGTGTTTTCTGATGTGCAAATATTGATCGGTAAATTGAAAAATATTGTGATTGTATACAAAGTTCCATTCGCCAAATTTAATCACATAGATTATCTGTGGGCAAAGGATGCTAAAAGGCTAGTTTATGGAAAGATAATAAGTTTACTGAAAGTATATTCTCCAGTAGGCGTAATTTGATCAAATATCCAAAATTTTAATTCTATAGAAGTAATAGCCAGAAAGAAATTAAAGCCGTTAAGTGGTAGCTTAATATAGAACCTATTGAATATAACTAACTTATGAGGCTATAATATGCAAACTTTCTTGATTTTGGCTACAAAAATTCCCCAATAGTATTCGCGATGGAAAAAACAAAATTCAAATAAGAGAAATGAGATGGCGAATCCCAGGCGCAAACCTGAAATGATGATAATAAGATCAGACTCGTTTAAAATTAAGGAATAACTTATAGTTTTTGTATTTTGAATTAATCATGTACTTGCTGAATGATTGATATGAATTTCCAATTTCTTACCATTCGTTTTGTATATCCATGCTATTCGATCACCCTTGTTATACTTTCTAGTTGGGTTGAGTTTGTTTTATTGATAAAATATCATCATTGTTAAATCATTCGTTTGATGATTCTAGACCAGCTTGACTTACCAAATATGCAGTACTTACTATTTTTTTTCTGTTCATAATGATTGTTTATTATGTGTGGCCTTCATGCTGAAATTATATAGCTAACTAAATCTAAATTAAACGCACATAAATTGCTTTTGATAAAGACTTCAATATCTCTGATAATTAGTAAGAGTTCCCGTGGGAAAAACGAGTCAATTGATGCTTCTTTAGGTAGGGCTCTAGTAAGTACTTTTTTTTATGAGAATGAATGACGTGATGAGCTACAGTAAGAAAGCAATAACAAACTAGATATATGTGGTGCTAGAAAAACTTTTTAATAACATCAAATTTTAATAACGTCTTGGGACCTTAATTGCGATAAAGCAGACCGTTTGACATGTTGTGCCCAGCAGTACCAGCACCCTTGGCTTGGCATAGAGTTTTGGAAGATGGTTTCTCACATACTCGCGTCTCGTGATTTTTACGCGCAAATTGACCATTTTCCGGAGGATAACTTTATTTTCTAAATTAAATGTTTTTTTTTTTATTTTGGTAGTCATTTGACTGAATCAGGCTTGACGTCGCAGAAGTTCATATAAAATACAAAATGAAACATTAATAATTATTACAGTGTAATTCCCTACAACTTTCCCAATATAGAGATAACCTTTTAATTTAACTTTTAGCGGAATTACACTAGATAATAAAAATTATTCTAGTTTCAAATTGTATTTATGTTGGTAGTGAAAGGCATCAGCCTACAAGTTGTTTTTATAATTATCAACTCAACCATTATTTCTCATGTGTTAATCTACACAAAACCTAAAATATTCATGGAAAAAGATAAAACTGTTGAACATAATGCAAATGGATTAGACCGCGTACCTACTTAATTGCGCATTACGCAAGTCAATGAATGTCATTTACTAATTTCTTTTTTCAAAGTAAGAACATGTTTGACTATATTACTATTGTGTTAGTTTATTTAAATGTTTCATATTTGTTTTTGACAGTAGCTGAAGGTGGTTTTATTGAAAATGTTATCGGAAACATTATGAAACTTGATACTATGGTAAGAGAAGAAAAAAATATTACCAATAACAATGTGGTCAATGATAAATATTTAAACGTGACACAGCTGATATCGAAGCATGGCTACTGTGTAGAAGAACATGACGTTGAAACTAAAGATGGCTACCTGCTGACTATGATCAGGGTCCCGGGAAACGGCAGCACTGTGTTTTTAATGCACGGCTTATTGAATAGTGCCGATGACTTTGTCACTCTGGGATCGAAAAACGCCCTGTTGTATTTACTTGCAAAACAAAACTACGATATATGGCTGGGAAATGTCAGAGGAAATAAATATTCTACAAAGCACGTGTCCTTATCTCCAACAGAGAAATCATTTTGGAACTTTACATTTCACGAAATGGGTATTTACGACGTGCCAGCCATGATTGATTATGCTCTGGAGAAATCTAACAGCACTCAGTTGACATACATAGGACATTCACAAGGGACAACAGTGTTTTATGTAATGACATCAGAAAGACCTGAGTACAATAAAAAAATAAAATTGATGATTTCCCTGGCTACAGTGGCGTGGTTGTCTCACATAAAAAGCCCTGTTTTGAGAGCATTAACACCTTTTCGGAATTCGGTCTATTTTATAGCAAATGTTCTCGGCTATTACGACATATTACCTTACGATGCATTTTGGAAGTTTATCACTCGCGAGTTTTGTAGTTCATCTAGGGTTACCGAATACTTGTGTGCCTCTGTTTTGTTTACCTTTTTTGGCTTTGACTATAGTCAGATGGATTTGACACAATATTCTACTCAGATTGGACATATTCCTGCAGGGTCTAGTGCTAAACAGTTTATTCACTTTTTCCAATTAATCGCATCGAGTGAATTTAGACAGTTTGATTACGGCACTAGAAACTTGGAAGCTTACGGTACACCGACACCTCCGCGGTATCCGGTTGAAAATATAACCGTACCTATAGCTATAGTTTATGCAACCAACGATTGGCTTTCAGCGTATTCTGATGTGCAAATAATGATTGGAAAATTGAAAAATGTTGTAAATATATACAAAGTACCAAATGACAAATTTAATCACATGGATTACTTGTGGGCTAAAGATGCAAAGAAGCTGGTCTATGAAAAGGTAATGAGTTGGCTAAATTAAAATTTTCCGGCAGGTATCTACTTCTGAAATATCTCAATAGCATCTAATAACATAAAATCTTGTTTTGTTTGCTAAAATATTACACAATTTAGTATTTTTAATATTAAAATTAATTTAGATCATAGTCATTCATCTAAATTTTAAGATCCGCAATGCCTTTATTGGCCAGGAACCAACCACGATGGAAAAGATTAAATTCAAATGAGATGTTTAATCCCAGAAGTAATGCCAGCTTGATACGATCACAGTATGATCACAATCGGCTGAAATTGAGAAATAGTTTGTTCTATATTGAACTGATTCCGTAAACACTAGTATAATGTGATGAACATAGATGTTTGTTCTGCGTCTGGGTGTTTTATTGTAATCTATGTATGTATTTACAAACAAAAAAAAAATTCATAAGTATTGTATCAGTTATCTGGTTCCCATAGTAGAAGCTATGCTTAGTTTGGGGCTAGATGGAGCTGTGTGAAATGTCCACACATATTTATTTATTTAATGTAAGAGTAAAAAAAACGAAATGTATAATTTTGTCATTGGTGCTGTTTCTGTTCTTGTCTAGTAATTTGGATCTTAATAGTTTTAATATATTTTATATTATGAGCTTTAGCTATACGTATATTGTAAGACTCTTGACATATTTTCTTCATTTCTTTTTTGTCATTAGTTATATTAGAGATTTGCCATTAAAAGTTGTTTTTTTGTTTGTCTTGTCGTTAAAATAATGTTTGAGTAATAAAATTGTGTTGGTTTGAATTTTTTCTTTTTTTGAAACACTGATTAGCAGTAAAATTGTGTAAGTTTGAATAGATTTTGCTTTTGATTACATTACTTAATTTCATTTATCGAAGATCTGATAGCTGCTGGGGTGGCCGAGTGATTGAGTGAAAGTAACACAAATGGGGTACGCGAATTGTAGAATATGACTGGTAGAGACTGGATGCATAGAGAAGACCAAGCTTTATGCTTTTCTTATTGGAGAGGCATACTGTATCTCAGTTCACAAGGGTATGTCAATAAAAACATATAATCTGCAAGATGTTTTGCTCCGCGCGTGACAACGTTGTCACCAAGAAGTTAACTAATTAACAAAATATTTAATTTAGTTCATCAAGTAGTTAAAGGCAAGTAGAATACCAAAACGCTTGCATTATAGAATATACAGTTCACATATTTTATTATATTGGGTAAAATTGCGGTCATATTTATTTAATCAATAGGCAATAGCAAGTTTGCGGATTTATGTTATGAATCTTCCTTAATTTTATCCATTACAGACGGGACCGATATTTAAACGTCTTCCAAGTCTCCGGTGCAAGGCAAGCCCATACAAGCCGGCTGCATAATCCGAGCGCAACTGATTAAACTTATACATCTCGGCGCACACAGACTGATTCTATTAAAGATAATCGCTTCAGACATTCCTCCGGTGAAGTTCCGACTTGTTCGTAGACTCGAGCTTCGTGGACTAACAATGAGCGTTTTGTTTTAACAAAGGATTTATCGGCTATTTACTGGCACGTTCCAGAGGGCCGGGTATCTCGGATTATGGATGTTCGGAGGATTGAGCCGCTGATGTGTTGCTTTTGGGGATTCAGAGCTTACGCTTTTGTTTGAAATATTAATGATGTTGAATTAAAGTTTGTTTTACTTAGATTTGTTTGTTTGTTAGTGTACAATACTGAAATTTTGTTAAAGAGTGAGACCAAAGCGACTCATATTCAGCGAAAAAATCCTCTTAAAACTTGCACTCACCATGGATTTTCAGCTTTATCTTTTTTCCAATACCTCCTTACTTTGTTAGTGGCTGCATCATTTTCAGTAGTTCGCTAGATGACTTGCATCCGCTCCCGGTACTCAGATAACTGCAAAGCTTCCGACAGCTGCCACTGTGGTGGCAATGCCAGGTGCACCTCGATATTCAAGGAAATCATACTAAACCAACAATAGTTTTACATACTATTCATTTGGTGAAAGAATCGGTATTTAAAATTATTGTATATAGTAATTTTTTATGAAAATCGTCGTTGGTCCTCGCCACACAAGTAAATAATATAAAAGATACATACTTATAGTACTAATTTAAAAATTTAATTATCTTAGGCGCTTTGGTGTGGTTTTTGTGGCGTATATTAATTAATGAAATCAAACCACAGCGATCATCCCACCGGCATTAATTTAATGAACTTCCTCTTATTATTTGCAAGCCCCAAAATATTTCAGGCATCCTTTAAAATTTGTTCCTTCAATAAAGGTAAAGTTTATTAAAGTTGGCATTAAGCCGCGGTTTAGCATTATTCCGGCAGAAAGCGGCGCCCGCAAATTTATTATAATAATTATATTAAGCGAACTGAGAATATATTGTAGTCTAAACATTATTAAAAGCATTTGTCTTAATTTGGGCTGAGGCGTCACAACTGCTGCGAGTTTACTTTGGCTCTTCTTAACGACCTTCAAACTTATAAAGGCCCTTATCTCAACCGCTCGTACTTACTCAAGTGAGCTAATTTCACAACTAATTTATGTGTACTTTGAAGGTTATAATCAACTAACTCTATTAATTTTATAGAAACACAAAGGAAGACAGTAGTTTTAATAATAAAATGAAGACGAACTTGAATCTTGAATTATTTACTACATTAACTTAATTTAAGTTAATTGATTAAATTAGCTATTACCTATAAGTATTAGTATATAGGCATAGTAATATTTCTGAGACTTAAAACACAAAAAAAACATTTCTAAAAACAGGATCTCTCGTTTCGCGACAAAACATTCCTGCCACTGAACTTTTAAGGGTCAACCTAACAAGCAATTCGCACATGCTTCAGTTTGCAAACTGTAACTGAGGAATGAAAGGGCTGTTGGCGCGCATCCCTTAATGAGTGCCGCGGCCCGCTAATGAACTCCGCATGTGAAGCACTGCGCTCACCGCACTGCACCTCGTTGCACCTAAGCTTAATTGTTTATTTATCTCGTGTGGATTTGCAACGGTTTCTTAAGATTATTTTAATACAAAAGGCGCCTTGAGGTTCCACCCACAATTCACCGCAGAAATACCGAATTTTCAGAAAAGGTCTATTTGATTCCGGTACTATAAGTAAATTATGTGTTAAATTTTATTTAAGTCAGTTCAACTGTTTCGACGTGAAAGCCACTAAATGAACATGTAAACAGACAATATTTCAGTTTGTTTTTGGCTAATCGTTGAACCACTGCCTTATCTGATGGAAAGTGATTACGTAGTCTACGATGGTGCATGCTAGTAGGTATTATAACTAGTAGCTTCTATACAAAAAAAAACCAACAAAAAAAGAAACAAAAAAAATAAATCATATAGCTTACTAGTTGTCGTATGTTAAGCGAATTAATAATAGACACATAAACTTATTTAATAATTTGAACAACATCAACCAAACGTGATAAACGACGTTAATTTCAAGTAGAATGACCTAAAGCAGAAGTCAGAATGGTACACGTCAAAATGGCATGAATTACACTAGGAGGAGTCAGAACGGCAGCGGCAGCGGGCGGTGTGACGATTATAGTCGAGTTTTCTCGCAGGAAATGTTTTGTAGGACGTATTGTTGAATGTGGGCCGCGACGAGTGGTGAGGTAAACGAACTGCTTAGAGGAGGAATAAAGGAGGTATAATGGTCCAAGCCTTCCAGATTTATTGGGAGTGATATAATTTTCGTGACTCATTAAGAAAACTAAATTGCTCATTCATTTTTTGTAGTTTGTCTATAGGTTTGCAACAAATGATTTTGTGACTATCATCATCATCATCATCATCATCAACAGCCCGTAGACGTCCACTGCTGAACATAGGCCTCCCCTAGAGAGCACCACTTTGAGCGTGTTTGTGACTATAGATAATAATATAACTACAATAATCATAGTCATGATGGCAGCACACGCGTCAAGCTGAATAAACCTATTTGTCCTAATATTTAGGTATGTTTGTGTAACTCAATGGGATAAAACAGCATAGGTATTATTGCTAGACAAGCAGCCAGCCAGTGATAGCATGGAACATTAAATTATCTATCTCCAAATCCGTTGTGGCCCATTTGAGTCATAGACATAGTAGCTATTGCCTAGGTTCATATAGATAGGCAGTAATGTGAATATAGCAATAACTTATTACCTAAATTTGTGCTTGTTATTACCATTGTACCGTTATGTACGTTAAAATTACCTACAGTACCTATAGTTAGAAACATTAAACTAAACAAACTAAAATTAAACAATAGTTTGACAACTCACTTTCGAGATTTCGAGAAATCTCAAGTGGGAAGCAAAAATTAACTCTTTCAGTTTTAAAAAAATTTGTAAGTAACCGGAAATTTTGATCATCGTAAAATTTGAAATTATTGTCAATTTAACAACACTGAAAGAAAACGCTTATCGCACACCTATTATTCATTTACCTCATGATTTAAAGTCAAAAACTGCCATTACAATCGGAATAACTGTAAATATTTAAGGAAATAAAATGTTAACTCATGAATGGTAACTTTTCAAATTATTTATTTTGTTCTTCTGATACTGAACAGCGTGAGTCAACTTTTTTAATGTTTTCCAACTAAACCAGGTTACTTTGAACCGCTGTTTTAACTTTATGAACATTTCTTACGCTTTCTTACTTCTTATAGCTGTTAGTAAACTCGATTTTCCTTACTATCCGGAGTCACGGCATCTTTTTACAATTATTTCGGTACGAAGACGCTCAGTTCTCGAAGTTGAGGACTCGACCAAGTTTAATTAACCCGTAAACTTTTAATGGAACTAATGATCTGCGAATTGCTAGCGCTCTCTCATGGGTCTTCTTTAACTGGTCAAATCGGTATTAAGTTGCAAAGATTTTTATCTTTTTTTGTGATGATATTTATTATATAATGCCTTTTTGAATTCCTAATTATATTTGTCTCAAGCATAAAAAAAAATGAAAAAATATTTTTAAATATTAATTTTCATTCAACCGATGGGGAAGAAAGGTTCTCGAGTAGCGAACATGAACTGGAAGATGCAGCGTAGGCCAAAGCTCCAAACTAGATGGACCAATGATCTGGTGAAAGCCGCTGAGCACCGATGGATACAGAAGGCGAGCAGCCGCTTGAGTGGCACTCTCTGGAGGAGGATTATGTTTAGCAGCCCATATCTTCCGGCGGTTGATTATGATAAAGATGAATGAATATTATATTCAATATCCGGTATCGGACGCCAAAGGTATGTAACCCTCATATCGTGTTGAATGCAAATTATTTTTCAGATGAAGTTAAACTATGGACACTGAAAATTCAACTCCGGATTCATAATTCCCATTTCATAATAGATTCTGCCTGCAAACTTCTCGCAGTACGTGTAAGTATAAAATTAACATAGTTGCAGTAATAATGCTTGCCGAGTCGCTTGGAGTCGAAAGCAGCAGCAGCAATTCTACGGAGCGTACAATGTAAAGCGTACAGTTGCAAGGGTCGAGAAGTCGTTAATTGCCAAGTTTTATAGATGTTGCAAGTTGCAACTATGTGTTCCGTAAACGTTGGAGCCGTAAAGTCTCTATTTAAACTATGAAAATTCGCACCCAGTACTGTATCATAAGATGATTTGTTAGTATATACTTTGAATTTATTATGTTTCACATTCATAATGTTTGTATTTTGTTCCTATACATAATATTGATTTAGTTGCAAATTACTGAATAAATAGCAATAAATGAGAGATTTAACATGTCCAAATTTTGCAATACAAACTTGCCGGCCGGTGGACTACACAAAAATATCATCCAGGTAAGCAAATACATTATGTAAACAGTGTAAATTGAGTTGTTCCGTGAACGCCACGCTTGCTACCCGCCACGAAGCGCCTGCGGCGAGAATGTAACCAATTAATATTTACCGATTTTTTGGGAAGCTGGGTTTTATCACGTTCGGCAGCATTTTGATAGAGTTAAATCATTTATATTAACCTTAAGGAATGCTTCCATGGGGTTGATGCCTCTAAATATAAAGAAGGTAAAAATTAAGTGAATGCAATGATTAGCAACATCTCATTATACGCAACCTGGTACATATCAAACATAATTATGTTATCCATAATACGCGCATCAAATAAAGAATTGAGTACTATAGGATTTCAATAACATTTTGTCAACAAAGTTAAATAACTTTAAACCCAAAGGAAGCCGGAAGAAGTTCCACTTTGCTAAGTTAAAACTTTTAATTAGTTCGCTGAGTTACAATAGGAGCAATGAGCGCTCGCTTTAATTTTAAATTGAATTCAAGTATATTTGATTCAATTCAAGTAAACTAGCTTTAATGTCAATAACTATGCTTTTAATGCGCTTGTCTGTCACTAAATGTATTGATAATGAAAAGTATTTGTTGCCATCGTTCCTGCCTGAGAGGAGAGACCATATTTTATAGTTAACAACTTTCCTCAACACTATAATTTCTATCTACAGTATTTTGTAATTAATGGGCCAGTGAGACTTTATCATCTGATTTCACTGTGTGTAGTGTGTGATCTCTGGATGACGTGCGCAGTGCAGTGTCACGCGAAACTTTATTATTTTAATGTTACCTCAGCCGTGCCGTTAACATCAGATAAACGACTAGATAGTCACGTCATTCATTCTCATAAAAAACATTACTAATAATCAAAAACATGGTGAAACTCAGAACTTCATTGATTCATTATTCTGAGCTGAAACATTTGTCACCCAACTACAGAGACGTGTTTAATGAACATTCTAGAAGGTAAGAGGACAATCTATGTAGAGCTAAGCATCAAGAGCGCTTAGCCGCGCAATCATCTCACTGCGAGCGGCCGAAATGAATCCCGTCGCAGGTACAATGGCGCTCATATTGTTCGCCGGCAATTGTTTTTTAAAGCCAGACTACACATATTGCGTTTCCGAGCGCGTAATAACGCTCCCGGTTTATGAAAGGAAAGGTTTTATGCGAGACTGCGTTGGCTGCTAGTCATCCTATAGCCGGAAACTGAACTCCCCTTTACGTCTTGATGAGGCGCAAGTACCGAGATGCGTGATTTGAACATTACGCCATTTTTACACACCTAAAAATGAGCAATTTATTTCTAACATTTTTACAAACTCATTTTAATTTTTTTATGACAGAGTAGGCGTGCTTTTCCGTTAATCCCACCTGATAGAAAGTGACGACATGGTTTGCGATGGTACATGTTTGCCTAATAATAAAAAACGCCCAACTATAAAATACATAGATCCTGGGCTCTATAACTAGATTGACTAGGGTGATCCATCTAGGGATCGAGAAACTAGGAAAATTATTTCGGTTTTTTTTTTCAAGTTTACTAGAACTGTCGCTGGAATCGGATCCACAAAGGATTTTGACGCGACATCTTCAACTATAAAGGCTGTCAATGTTCTTCATATTTTTAACTATTTCAGCCTACCAAACCAGTTAAGATACCTATATGAAACCGTTCTCTCAAAGCCTATATAGGCCGAAGGCCCTCCCAGAGATAGTGAGTGAGCTGCAAAGCGAGTTACGGCTCGCATTAGCATTGCAAACGGACGAGTATGCTAAGCCGCGGTCGGTGAAACTGTAACTGTTGGGTAGATGACTTAATTCAAGTTGCGGGTGTCAGTAGCTTCGTTACTAGAGAGCTGACAAATTTTATCATAAAGTTCAATGAAAATAAAATGTTGCATATAAATAAACAAAAAACTATTGGAGCTTTCGTGGAGATTTGACAGTCTCCGTGGTATGGTGGTTGAGCAGGTCGGCTAATAACCTGTCGCGGGTTCGGTTCCCGCGACAGGACAAGTATTTGTGCATAGGAAAAGAAGTGCAAATATTTTTTCTGTGTCTGGGTTTTGTATTGGTCCTCGTAGTTTCTGGGTCCCTAGATACAGGGAATCCTAGTTAGGGCCATCTATGCAATTGATCGTTGTGTTATTTATTTAATTTTCATTCGTTTCATAACGCATCCACACTGCGACTGCGAGCTTAAAAAGGTTGTTTAAAGTAATAGCTACTAAGGCACAGCTGTTGTGGATATTTCAAGTGTCGAACGCAGCAGTCGCGCTGCCATTACTTGTATTGGCATCTGTACCGGGTCCCCCCGGTCCGGATTCTAAGGTCAAAGTGGACACAATAATGGCAAAGATTGAGAGAGTCAACTCCAAGTGCATTAAAGTCAGCTGCCTTTTAGGTACAAGTATTTGTCACGCTCCAACTTCAACGATCGTTGTATATTTTTGTATTTCGTAAATCATCGCCATTTGAAAGCATAGTTATTTGTTTAAGGACTTATTGCGCTAAAAACGTCGAAGTAAAAAATATACTTCAGCGTGATTAAATCCTCTATAAATAAAATAACCTAAGGCTTGGTTGCACCAACTTACTTTAACGCTAACCTTAACTGCTAACTGTCACCATCCACGCTTCGCCGCCGGGAAGGCTGATGTCAAAATCTGACAGTAACTTTAACTGTGATTATGGTGCAACTCAGCCTGAGTGTAACCTGCTAAATTTACTGCAAAATATTTCTGCGATCCTTCAATATAATATATAAAGATCTCTACATAAGCATTTTAGTCTTGAGTGCTGTGACAAATAGAACGAGATGCAAGGCCATTTTTAGTATACCCTTTCTTTCCCCAATTTAATCAAATTTTATTCCATTTTAAAAGTTATTATGCAGCGGGTTACTAGGCACCCTCGACTCTCATCCGGGATTAAGTGAAAAGTTATGATCGCGTTAATTCGCTCGCTCTGATACTTGCTGAGGCTCGCTGAGGAGTGCAGTTCGTAACTCAGTTGAGATTTGAAAGTATTACCGATTGTACTTTCTAGGTTTAAGTACCATCCAATGCAAGCACTTTGTAAAGTAGGTGAGTAAATACGTGTACCTATAACTCAATGCAAGTACCGACGGTAGGAGCACGACGTAAACTAATAAAAAAGAAATTAGAAGAGTTTAAAGATATACATCAGCAGCTGGGAGGAGAGATGTCCACTGATGAACACAGGTCTCCCCCACAAAACGTCACTTTGGTTTGGATGCTCACCACGCTGGGCTGGTGGCTTTGTGGCCGCAGAAGATTTTAATGTAGGTGCCTCGGAGCCCATTTTCTAGATATCCCTTAGCCGCCTCTTACAACATCTACGGGAAGATATGAGTTGGTTCTATTCTCACACCGCCGGGACCATACGGGGTCAAGAATAAAAACAAGAAGAAAAACGATGAGTTTATCTAAAAAATGACTCTCCACTAGGTAGTGCTTGCACCGAGTGACATTAGGATAACTAGAATACACAACGATAAAACAACTAAAAACGTATAAATATACAGTACACTGGTTAATAGCTGTGAAATGATTAATAACCTTGATCCGTTGGTGTATAACCACGCGCGAAGCTTCCGGTGCGCGCCGGAAGTTCGAGCGCGGCGCCCGCGTCCGTGCCGCTTTGTGCACACGCTGTAGTATTTCATGTAAAAATTATTATAATGTATTCTCTTCAGACATTAGAATGCAAAAAAAAACTAGCTTACGTGCTTATTTTTGCTGTGTCCTGGTCTAAATACTTACAAAGAGTCCTTTCTAGTCCAAATTTTGTGCTTATGATCATTTTTATACCTCTATTGATTCGATTAAAATATTTCACATTATCACATTTAAATCAGTGTAAAGATACGCTAATAATATTCAAGCACAAAGATAACGTGTGAAGTTAAACTTTGCAACGTAAAACATTTCAAGCAGTTTGTAATTTGAATTCGCCCATTGTACACGAGGCACACATAACCGATTACATCATATGTAAACTCACGTCGGGCATTTGTCGTCGCATGCCTCCCCGGCGGTATGCGGCTCGCAAAGCTCACCCAGTTACAAACGTTAGAATGTACAGGATCATTTTGAATACAATGCAAGAAATTTAAGTTTAAGGTCATTCCCACAAGAACGCTCGAAGTATTTACAATCCCGTGAATATGACAAGCGCGCTGACGACCCTGTATCTTCGCGCATACCGCAGTACGTGCTTGAGTTGTCGCCGCATACCTGACGGCTGGTATGCGACTCATCGCTGAACCAGTAATGCGAGGAACTTTGCAACGTTCTTTGAGAAATTTAGATTTACACGTTCCAGTGAGGTAAACCATTCCAGTTTTTAAATGTTATGGCGCGTAGTTTTAATATCTAAGTGTGAATGGAGTTAGTATTTAAAATCATGAAACTTTATTAAAATGTTTGTGAAACAATAATAGGTTTACCATAGGCTCGACGAAACAATACGGCGCGCGGCGGCGCCGCGAAACTCGCAGTACGCGTACTTCCGTCCGCCCCGGAAGCGCCGCGCGCGACCTCTGGTGGCATAATTACGCAACTGTAATTGCACTGCAGCGTATTAATACTATGTTACTATTACTATTCTATAGGTATTTCTCGGTTATATGAAGCCTAGCTTTAATATTTACGTCCTAAATACTATAATGTATCAAAGGTTTCACATGCTAAATGGTTGGCGAGTTGCTGGATCATTATTATTCCAATATACAAAACGAGGCAATTTACGGTTCAGCAAATTTATTTATGCAAATAAAGTCAAAGTTGATGATGAGTAAAGTTTTCGGCGAACGGGTGTTTTAACAATAATGTGCCATATAAAGTTTAAATAAACACTGTAGCGTCAATTTAATTTTAAAATTGACCTCATACTCTATGCGTATATTATATCTACTATAGAGATATGATGCAAAGCGTCTCTTACACACAGTGCTTTGTAAGCTTTTAACAAATTAAGCCCTCAACAATTGGGAGTCAATTGGTGAGGTCTCAGTAGCCTTTTCCTGAAATTCAACTCTGCTATTGGTCCAATTGGGTAGCGCTATTCATCCGGTTCATAATTATTAAATAACTCTTTACTACTTTTCTTTATGAATCCAATAATAATACATCGTTTTTCTGCACGATTTGATCTTAGAAGAAATCTTTGTTTAGAATTATAGGAGTTAAGGAATTTACCCATCTTAACAATGTCGCAGTTTGTACATCCTAGAGAGAAAGAACCACAGAGCAAAAAAACGCTTTCTCGTGCGAAGCGTCATTTGTTTCACAGCTCTGTGGAAAGAACTTAGGAGCTGTCAATTTTTAGTGTAGATGGGCTTACCTAAGTCTATCATATTTTTTTTAAACCATACGTAAGGTAACCTGTAAACAAAAGTTTAGTTTTAATGAGCCAAGCGCCGCGGGCTTGCAGGGAGGAGGCGGGTGTGGAAGTAACGTATTCAGTTATTAAGATAGGAGAAGTTTGGGTTTGATATCGAGTCGTAACTCGATATTAAAACCAAACTTCTCCCATCATTAGTTATTGAGTGCACAGGACAAAAGCCTAAAGGAATGTATTTAGGAAAGGAAAACATACGAATGAATGCGTGATTTTTTGATAATAGCAGTTGATAAAAGACTTTCTCCTGAGTGACATACTGAACAGAATGACTGATAGTCAAAGAATACAACTGAAACCACTGGATTTAAAGATTTGGTGTTTGGGGCCTGTCCTCTAGTTATGGCGAATGTACTTAGTTAAAATGGTTTTTGAAAATTCGATGCTCAAAAGATCATAATGAAGAATTTGTATGTGAAGCAAGCCTGCATCTAGTAACACCTTATTATTATTATAACTACAGAATTACCAAAACCTTCAAATAGATGAACTATGATTCAGCAAATGATTCTCTAGAGAACTTTATAGATGCGAACATCTACACTCCAGCTGTATACCTCGCCGCCATAAAGTCAGACGCAATGCTTCCCACTCATGGCTGCCTTGGGACTGAACCGATCGAAACTCGAAGCAGAATTAAAGTACCTTATGACGCTCTTTGCAGCACCTAATTTAAGCGCATCTGGAGTACCATTAACATAACTGAATGTATTTTCAAAAATTAATTATCCTTCCGCATGCAGGCAATCAATATAAGCACTTGCAAACCTATACTGATGATCTGGGGATCTGATGGATGCAAAAAGCAAATAGCCGTTCAAAGTGATATTCTAGGAAGAGGCTTATGTTGCGTAGTGGTTGATAATGATGATGTCTTCCCTAGATAGTTTTTTCCTAAACTTTCTTATGTGTAAATCTGCTAGTGTATTGAAACAATAACTAAACGTTCATAACCAAAGCAATGTATTGCATTGTTTTGCAAGAGGCCAGCAGCCGCTCATAGTGGTGCCTTCTGGGGGAGGCCTATGTTTAACAATGGACGTTTTTGGTTACATTTTAGTTCATCATCATCATTATTTTGTTGATGATGGTGATGACGAACTAAAGCATTTCACTCCATATAAATAAAATAAATAACGCCCAACGATCACATACATAGATCCTGGACCCTAACTAGGATTCCCTGTATCTAGAGACCCAGGAACTACGAGGACCATGGTCCCACAACACCCAGACACAGAACAAGTATTTACGCTTTTTTTTTCCGGGCACAAATACTTGTCCTGTTGCGGGAATCGAACCCGCCACCTCCGGGTTATGAGCCGACTTGCTCAACCACCACACCACGAAGGCTGTCAAACCATATGACCAATAACGATGGGTGCAGGAGGCCAGCAGCCACTCGAAGTGGCACTCTCTGAGGGAGGCCTATGTTCATCAGTAGTGGACGTCTACAGGCTGTTGATGATGATCAATAAAACAGTAAGTCATACTTAGCAGTTAGCATGAGATCTCAGCAAATAATTATCAGAACTCGTCATGGCGTTGCCTTATTTACAGTACCTCGAGTAGCTTTATATACAAACGTTTTGCACATTCAAGTGCGTATAAACTTTGTACGTTAATCTATAAAGAGCATAAACTAATTTAATGAATGTCGTTCAGTCGAGGAGTCGGTTCTCGCGCACTTTACGGCTAAACGTTTAAATATACGGCTGTTTAACGTTCCGCCGCCTTCGCTGCGGCACATACGTTTTTATGGCCCAAGCGCGGGCTTAAGACATTTTTGGAGGATGTATTGAAAATGATGAGTCAACTGTTTGATGCTGGGAATAAAAAGATAAGGGCGCAGTCATTTTGTTCAATTTTCACTAGACTTTTTTTATTTGATAGTGAATTTACTGCAAGTATTTTTGAAGAGACCACAATATTCTAATAGGGTAGGCAAAAGTCAAAACCACACATATTGTGAAAGCTGGCAATTTGATGCATCCAACGTTTTAAAGTCTTATCAATAACAAAGGTTAATGACAAATAATTAGGGCAACCTTTGAAATGCATAATAAATGTTAACGGTTATATATAAATTAGCTGTAACACTTGTATATTAATTTATAAAAAAGTTAAGCCAAGTTACTTTAGTTATACCAAAATCCATGTCCACAATATAACTTCTAACTTATAACATAGGAATATTTTGTAATGGCCTATTACAGACTAATACGTTCCCATTACATCCAGCAATGAATACAAATAGCTGCGACAATAACCGAGGGTCCAAGGGGCTGATGTCTAAGGCCCAGGCAGGCGTGGGACCCTCGGCGAATTTCAATTTGCAAATAGGACCATGTCGTGCATGCATATTGGCATATCAAAGACCTTCCAGGAATGGCTTAAAGCAAAAGTGTTATGGATGTAATATTACGTGTAATTATAACAGATTATTGTAATAACGCACATGGTTTTCAAAGCGTAGATTTTCTTTGTAGGTCCGTGGAATATCAATTTCGTTTTTAATTATTCATTTTGATCGCGATGTAGATTAACGTGGAATTATTATTACAGTTTTAATTTGTTTCAGGATGTAATACGAGCTGTAATTTTGTAGATCACGTTCCATGCACTTACTAGTTAAGCCCACCGGTTAGAAAAGGGACGATCGTTTTAGGTATAGTAGCTAACTGCAGCTACAGGCGACGTATCACCGCGGCACCCCTAGTTTCTGTTTCATTGCGAAAAATCTTCAGGCGACGCATTGTTTGGTGTATTATTTGTGATGTGGTGTTTCAAGAAAGAGTTTATCTATTCATCTATCTATTGATTGCGTATTCTTGCCTCCTTCGAAGCGACCGTCATACGTTTCAAAGCTCTGTGAATGAACCATATAGGCGTGTTGACCTTAGAGCATTTATAAATGGAGGTGCCAAGGCAAGGAGTACCCTTCTGCTAGTCATATGGCGCTAATTGGTCTTATAAATTATCATAGTGTGCGTGTAAACACTGCGTAACTACGCTAGATTATATAACAGTGTTTGTATTTTAAGATAGTGTGGCGCGGCGTGCGTTTACAGGCGCGGTTTGCGCGTGTGCTATGTGTGTTTACCTCGTCCGGTACACATGCGTAAATCGCTATTTACACAATATGCCCGTAATAATACCAATTATGGTCGATTGTACCATGATCAAAATGTACTCGTATAATTATGTACAAAATCAGAAACGCTTGCTCTCAAAACTCACCCCAACACCTAAATTTGGGAACGTTTCATGTAACAGCCTTGTTTAGGGCTAAAAAGGGTTAAGCAATACCGTTACTCGGCGCGGGCGGATTATATAATATACTTACTATTAATTTAAGTTTAACCGATTACATTTGCGAAAATGGTTTAGGTTCGGTAAGGTTACAGGAAAGTCAGATGCCTAGTTGTTGAGAGGTGTTGGTACAGTTCATTTCAGATTGAGGTAAGGTCCAATAATATGGGTTTGTATCCACCGATACCGGAATCAGATTGAATTGTCCACGGATCCCGGCGTTTTTATCCAAGGATACCGGGATCCGTTTCCAACAAAAAATTAAACTTTATTTTATAACAAATAAACAAACAAACAGACAAAATGTTTAAAAAGTAGCTTAACGTGATCAGCAGAAAATTTCAAACCAATCTGTGTGATTTTTTATTATTACGTTAACTACAAAAGTTAATGTAGATTATTCTGGATATTAAGGTTAAAAAACTGAGTAACCAATATTTGAGGATTTTTTTATTTTTGGCATTTCGTTTCTTCGTCTAATGTAATATTTTACATACGGAAAAAAATTGTATATCAATAAAACCTTTGCCAAAAATAAATCTCAGATAAAAAAAATCATCAAAACTAATGTTGTGTGTGTAATAGTGAATGTCTTGACAATAACCAATTAAAAAAATTATTATAGAGAAGTAGATAGATACTATTTTCTCTTAACTATTCTAAGGGTGTTGATTTATTTGCATCAAAACCAAATTTCTTTAAAAATTATATCACAACAACATTTTTTGATGACTAACCTATGGTTTGACTTTTTTCTCAACTCTCAAGTTCTATAGATTGATATGGGTTTTCCCCCTCGCCCCTCCCCTTTCTCTTTTCACCTTTCCATGTTCCTCCTTTTCCTTTTTCTGGTAGGTAGGTATATGATCTCTTAATTGTTATCATACTTTCATTCGGTCTATATATTATGTTAAGTACGTATAATTACTAATTTAATCATTAAGTTCAACTGGATTGTAAATAATGTCCTACTAGTGAAAACTGTTAAAGGCTAGTTTGCTACCATGTTTTGAGCTATTGTATACGTTTTTAAGCTGTTTGTTTTCCAAATAATAAATAAATAAATAAAATAAATAAATAAATAGTTTTATTTTAATTTAATTTCACACAAAGATGTTACGAGACGCTACCAATATTATATCACAGTTCACACTTTCAGCACCCAAATAAAAAGTTCACAGCGGACGATCTTGTCTACCAACTTTACATTCTTGAAAACTCCTCGAAAGAGGTCCTTTGGGTCACAAACTTTTAAAAAATATATTTTGTGAAATGCCATTGAAGTAAACTGTCGAAGTTTTGCTTTAAATTCGGCTCTCAGTAACTTGTACAATTCGGCGCTTACGTCAAACTCCCATAAAATAATATCGGGCACCTGGCAGGGTTAGCTACCGAACGGTGACGTAGGGAAGGGACCACACAGGTATACCTACATTAATCAATACAACAGTATTGGAAATTAAAACAAAGTAAATAATTCTACCTTGTTTTGAATTATAAGTACACTTATCACTGATTCTCAGGATATCAAATAAAAAAACGAATCGGAAGTATCGGGTGGTAATTATAACTGAATTAATTAATATGACATCTGCAAACAAGATTTTATTGTTGTCTTTACATTAAATGAAAAACGTTTTGCACACTACCACCTCTACTAATACAAAGCGTTTTTCATTTGTTTTATGAGTAGGTAGTAACATAGATAAAAAAAAAGAGATAAAGATAAAGTTTCATCATCTTCATCATCATCATCATCATCATCATCATAAGTATAAAGAAGTCCACTGCTAAACATAGGCCTCCACCATAGAGCGCCACCTTGAGCGGCTGCTCGCCCCCTGCATCCATCTTCTCCCCGCGGTTCTGACCAGGTCATCGGGATAAAAAAGTTTAGCCAAGGTTTATTACAAATTTATTCAATTCGGATTATTACGTTATTACTTACGTTACCTTTAAAACTTTAAAAGGTAGGGTAAGTGACAATTAATAAAAAAAGCAAATGACACTAAAAATATTTAATATTTTGCGACTCTGTATAAACATTGAGCAGATATGAAACAGCCAACTTCGATAAAGAACGTTTATCGACTAAAGAGCCACACTGCATCACTAATAGCTATATTTTACGTGCTCCTAACACGTTCAAATGCTCTTTTTATAGTCTAAGAGACGACGCAGTAAATTTGAGTGCTTCCTCCGACTAAGCCCCTCTAAGCTTGGGGCCGTGTAATTTCGTTTTATTAAGTTTCTCGCCGTCATACACGATATTAAAGTCCGGTCTTATTTGACGTAAAAAATGGATGGTCATATCTGCCTCCTGGACTATGTATTTGTCATCTTTATTGGATTTAGTGCTAGATATGAAGATAAATTGCGTGAACTTGGGTTTTCCGAACCTTTTTCGCAAGAATAGTATTATACCGGTTAGGTATAAACTTATTATTGTTCCAAGTAATCGTACTTAGGTTTATGATTTTGAAGAGCATTCTCCTGCTTGAAGAAATTAATATAGGTTTAACCACTAGTCCAAACAATCTCACTGCTCGGACGCAGGCTTCTCTGACAGGGTTCTCTCGCTGGCCAAGTGCGGGCTGGTGGGTAACAAGCCCTTCATAATTCTAAAAGAAAGTGTAAATTCCGCACATAACTTGAAAAGTGATTTTTCCAAAAGGATTAGAACCAGGGCGCGTGGTTTTGGAGGTCGCAATGGTGACCGCTGAGCCACGCTCGCAAATTATGCAATTATTATCCCATAACTTGGCTGGATGCCATAACTACACCGTCTATGTGAATGGTTGCTTACTAATTAGTTATGATCGAATAACAGTTGTATAATACTTTGAAAATTGTATTAGGTTGATAGCTAATGGCTTAAGCGGCGATAATCATCATGTTTCATGACAGTGATGTTTCGAGATTACAATAATATTGTTCGAATTCGTACCATGAACTTATAAAGTATTCCTGCGTGAGAACGAGACGTCTACATTTTTATGTAGCGTTATCACTGTCGCACGCCGGTGTCAAAATGATGTAACCGTATGACATGACAGTTGTACCGTTCACTCAATGAACGGTTTAACGTGACGTCATCAAAACTGCTCTGCCTCTGCAAAATTACAGTTTTCTTATTTTTATGTCATTTCAATGTATGGTTGAAGTAATAATGCTATAAAAGGTTGTGGTAGGCCTCCTGAGCGTCTTTGGTTCCAACCACTAATTTGTTTTGAATTAGGAACAAAAACTTAAATCAATGAATGAGTCTCGGTAAAAACATAAGGTGCGAAAGGTCATATAAAGTCAACTGCTCTAAATAACACTGATTTCAAAGGACAATAATCATAAAATTAGTCTGCAGTGAGCGTAATTCGTTTATATTGTGAAGTTTACCAAGTTTAAGTTTTGTAAATGTATAAGATTTACGAAATTCTGCAACGTTACCTATTTACACACATAGCACACATTTAAAATTAGTTTCATGTGCTTTAAAGCATATTTGATAGCAATTAGGCATGTTTAAATAAATAAATAAATAAATATGTGTGGACATTTCACACAGCGCCATCTAGCCCCAAACCTGCCCCCCCAAGTTTGCTTTCATGATTTCTCTTTAGGAGGTAACTACTACGTCAGTGTGTTTAATATATGCAAGCTCTCGCTAACGAAGCACGAGCTCGCCTGTCAACAGATGTTCAAGGCGAATGTTTATTAAAACGCCACCAGTCTCTCTGTATTCGTAATTAACCACTCCCGCCAATTTACTAAAACCGTCTTGAGGTGACTTTGTGACGAGTAATTAATATGGCTTTAGTTAAGGAATTAATTAATAGCCTTGTAGTTAAATCGATTTTTTTTCAGTTGGATTTTAATTTGAATTTTAGTTAAAACGGTACTAAGTTCCATAATTATATCCAACTTAGAAATAAAAAATAATAAAAAAACTTAGAAGTTAAATGGTACAAGATGGTAAATTGCCTGAAATTGGAATCAAAAAAGAAAAAATACTCAATTTAGAGAACCATTTATTTTTTGTCCCGTTTGATTTCAATTTGTAATTTAAAATTTAGTAATTGAGAGTGGAAGAGCTTTTTGTTAGACACTTTTTAATTGGCTCGGAACAATTGTTACAGCTTGCTTCAGCGCCATTAATGAGAGTTTTCGGTGAACTTTTTATTATTATTTCAAGTACTTATAAATATTAGCTAAGTTATCCTCTACGCATTCAAAAATAAAAATATAATCTTTAGAATATAAAAAAATTGCCAAATGCCTTTATTGTTAGGGCCTAATCAACAACTTTATTAGGATTAGGGATTAATTAGCAACTTTAACTCAATGGTGAGCACTTGTGACTCTCAAACTGATCTACCCTGGTCAAATCCCACTTGGCTCTAAAAAATATCGCACGCCGATGGTCGACGCGAGGTTACACAACAAGTGGAGTAAAACAGGGGAATGACCAAAAGACAATTTTGTCTACCTACCGTCTGTGCTAGGGCAGCTGGATGAGAGTTTTGTCCCTTCTTTTCAATGACCTTAAAAGTAGAGGGTGTGAGGGGGTGTACTCAATTACAGAAGGTGACGCGTAAACAATTATACGCGTCGCCGAGTGACGTGGATCGACTCGGAAACATTCACAGAGTTTCAGTTTGAGGGGGAAGGAAGAGGGAGAGGGGCTAATTAACGTGTAGATCGGAATTTATGTATTCTGCCGGTGACAGATGCATGAATTGTTCATTTACTTGTGCGAGTCGAGAAGTTAGACAAAGCTGTTGTCTATACAAACATGATTATTTATTTATTTATTAATTATTTATGTATTGAGTTCAGTATTGAATGTGTGACGAGGTCTGAGTCAAATCAAATGTACCTTCTCGTTTCTCGGTTGAAAATTCCTTTTATATTCATTAGGCACTATTTCTTTTTAGAAACTTTACCTCTTTAAATCCGAAAGGATAAAGATCTGACCAGTATCTGCATTTTCAAAAAGCTTTCTTTAGGACGTTTTAGAGGAGAGTGAGTAAATTTTTTCTACGCGAGACACTACTACATTTTCGACCACATTGTCACTTCAGAGTAGACTCTTTAACCTTTTTTTCTTTAGTTCATTTCTTAGTATCTAATACCAAAGTACTCTAACAGGAATAAACGAGTCACAAACGCAAGCCTTGTACCCCCGTCCTGTCATTATATTAAAGAAACCTAAGGTGGACCTCTCTTCCACAGCGTGCCCATCATCATCGCAGCTGATCTTCCTGATGGAGCCTCCTCCTCGGCTGTCGTTCTCAAACAGCACGGGAGCCAGGGTCTCCTGCGCTGCTCACGGCACCCCGGCGCCCGTCATCACGTGGCTCACAGAGGACGGGGCGCCAGTGTCTGACATACCTGGACTTAGGTGAGCTTCTTTATGCTTAAATGGACATAATATGTTTGAGACATCTCACCTTATGGAAAGTGATGGCGTTGTCTACGTGGAGTATTTTTTGGTTCACACTGAAAACTTATAGCAATTCCATTTCATCGAACAGTGTCTCATTGCTTTTGATTATAAAAGCCTTTACAATTATAAATTCCTAGGCAACTGCCAGCATTGAATATGTCTGTCAAGAACGTGAAACTAAAAACTCACAATACGAGTGACGCAATCGTTCATATCGCATTCCCTATGTGAAGTAACGGGATACTCAGATTCATTCGCGTCCTAATCCACACAGCAGCCGACAGCCAGATTAATGTCCCACGCTTCGCGGCGTTTTGTTTCCATTCGTTCCTTTCGCGAACGAATGAATGAACGATGTGCTTTTATCGTCCTGCCGGACTCGCACAGACCGATTAATTCCTGTCTCTGTTTTCGTGATAACGCTGGATTATTTTTTGTTTGCATTTACAACTGCCCGTAAAGCGTGAATAAAGATTAAAAATTTTGCGTGGTTGTGTTCGGTGTACGGACATAATATTTCTTTATTTTTGGTGAGCTTGATGGATGATCCTGTCATGCCATTCTGTTTTTCTATTTATCATAAAAATGCAAAAATTTAGGTTTGGAATCATGTTCACATTATCTGAATATCATTGAATGAAAAACTTGCGCTGACTTGCGATAAACTATCAACCTCAACCCTTATCTCGAAACGTGTCGATCACCTCCTAACTCTTAATGAACAGCGCGTCAGTTCACGGTCGAGTGCCCCAAGCGTTGCCATTACATTAACCTACCGGGTCCGGGCACCCGACAGCCAACAGGCAGGGAATCTTGCGACCGGGGCAGGGGAATCAACCAGGGCACCGGAGCGCTGTCGGGGTATCGCCCAACTCTAATTTATCCGGGTCCAATGACGTGGAAGGGTCAGCAGCAAGATTAACGAGCTATGAACACTGGTTAAGTTATCGCGGAGTTTGGGATGGAAATGCGGGACCTGACAGGTTTGAACGGGACTTCTGAGGTATATTAACATGTTCCGATTTAAGACGTATTTATTTGATTCCGTATATTGCTGATTTGTTGATTCAATTCAAAGATCTCAACGTAAAATCAACCACACATACAAAAATTAAATAAATAATTGACAATCACAACAATAACGCTAAACAATCACAAACAAATACATCCTGGACCCCAACTAGGTTTTCCTGTATCTAAAGATCCTAGAACTACGAGGACCATGGTCCCACAACACTCAAACACATCCGGTTTAACGGTAACAAGGTTATACTTGTGTATAATCTACAAATATTAAAAAAAAAATGCCAAACCCCTGTATTCGAATCGCTTGATCACCATCAGGGAGCAATTTTCACAATTCGTTAGCAATTTACTCAACGCGACGTCTTTATTCGGAGGACGTGGTCGGGCCGTGATGAATGATTGATAAATTATGTATATGAAAGCGAGTGCAGAGGCTTAGAAACAAGGAACAAGCTATAAGCGGTGGAAAATATTTGCAAGATTTTTAATTTAGTTGTCCAATACTGAGAAATACTAAGAAAGAATCTGTCAAAATTGGGGTCAAGCCATGAGTCAGAAAATCCACCGACTTGCTTTTCAAAGACACTACAATTGAATTTAGTCGGAACATTAAATGTAGTTAACAACGAACTTCAAGTAAAGGAATTCTTTTTAGACCCTATTACTAAGGCTCCGCTATCCGGATGTCTGTCGGCCTGTCTGTGCGTCTGTCACCAGGCTGTATCTAATGAACCGTGATAGTTAGACGGTTGAAATTTTCACAGATGACGAATTTCTGTTGCCGCTATAGCAATTAATTTAAAAAATCAGAAAGAAATGAATATATAAGGAGGCTTCCATGTAACAAACGTGATTTTTTTGTTCGTTTTTATAGATAATTGTATGGAACTCTTCGTGCACGAGTCCCAGTCGTCTTTAGCCGGTTATTTTTTTTTTACATTTGGCTGCTCCTTTTTCTTGTTCACTCCTCACTCTGTTCATGTTCGCGTAAAGCGCCACCGTTTGTCTTCGTTAGCGCAGTGCCCGCGGCTCAGGCGCTCATTACTCGGAGACAATAATTGATGCATCGAACCTGTGAGAATGTCATTACGTATTTCTTGTCATCTAGAGTTGTCTGCTTGCTTACTACGTACTATAATGATATACTACAGTGTATGTGATCGCAAATTTGATACCAAATTTGGTATGGCATTAGGGTTCATGTTAGGAAGTTAATGAAAGGGTCACTGTCGTCGAAAGCCGACAAGCAAGACTTCATCGTCATCATATTAAAATTTATAATGAATAATTGCCAGACTAACGTAGTAAAAAAAACGGACGGTGTCGAGGTAGCGTGATGGCGCACTATATTGGTGTCGAACTTTTGTCGAACTAGCGTGTATTGAAGTGGCATGATTTCGAACCATAGTGAGTCGCAATTCAGTGTTGTCGCACTTTGATGATTCGAACCTCAGTTCTTCGCAGTAGCGTAGTGCACTCTTGGGTTTGAGTTTTATATAATCCGTCGACGATTAAATTGAAAATTGTAATTAGGACTTTTCTTATTTCGCAAACTCATTTGTGAATGCGGCTGGATGAGAAATTTTTCATAACGTTTTCAGATTACTTTAAAAGATTGGTATACACTATACGTACAGTACATGTATAATACATCAAACGTGCACAAAATCTTCAAAAACGTATGAAGTTCTTTATTTGCATCCCATGACTGAATATGTAGGTAGTAGTTATTTTTCAACCACCAAACATATTGTTACTGACACTGTCACGTTACATCCGTTCCTTTCGTGAAAAAGGTAGAATGGAACGCTACAAGTTAATGAGCAGCTCCTCCCCTACCTAAACAGTGCCTAGGTTGACAGGATCCTAAGAGCTGAAGAGAAAAAAAAGGAATTGGTAACAGATATTTATTTTCGTAAATTTTACAAGCTTTGTAGAAAGCAAAAAAAAGAGTCTCTAGATGATGCGGAAGAACGCGAAATTTAAGTTGTTTACGGCCTACAAGTTATCACGGTAGAATTAGAATGTTATTGGATCCAAACAAGGCCCACTTCCGGGTCTTCAGATAAACAAAGCCCGCTTCCGGTCTTCAACGAGGCCCACTTCCGGGTCTTCAAACAAACAAGGCCCACTTCCGGGTCTTTATTCAAACAAGGCCCACTGTCGTTATAGAGACTGAGGAATTCGTTGCCTTTAGTTTGTCCGACTTCCAGAGTTCAGCGGCTAGCTCATTCAGTTATTAGCTTCTGGATCCAGAAGAAGATTCTCGTCCTTCCACCGTCGATGAAGTATTATTACGCAGCTCAGATTCAAGATGCAGCAGCAGGAGACACGCAGGTATTAGTCGTCAAAGCTTTGACGGACGACGGGCCGGAACATGGTGATGAAGTTATATTGCCACTCAATGTTTGAAAAAGGCAAGCCGGTCGTCTCACTGGTTGACGCTCGGCGATAGATTCGTCGTGGTAGATACGGCGGCCGACGGTGACAACAGATGTAGTTTCGGCGATCAGCTCTCGGCGATAGATTCGTCGTAGTTTCGCGACTGGCTGTAGCGGATGTAGCTCGGCGATCGGCGATTTGACAATGGATATGTCGTGGCGCAGCGATTGACGTAGATGGAGATTCACTTCACAATTTTGGTGTTGGATAGCCAAAGATGGTTTTTGAAGGCGTTCTTGAGTTCCCGGGCCTTGCCTGGCCCGGGAATGGCCTTATATCAATTTAGTGTTCCTCGTTCGAGGAGTAAATTGAGACTGCCATTCCATAGCGACAGCTTTTCTAAAGAAACCTCGCTAGCATTCCAAGGTTCTAGATTTTTGCAGTTTTCAAAATTTTGAATACAGAATAGTAAAAAAAATAAATCTAGAGTCAAAATACATACAATCATGGCCAAACTATAAAATACCTCACTGAAATTGACAGTAGAAAAAGAAAAATATGAATTTGAAGAGAAACTAAATTCGAAACAAAAAAAACAGTTTCAAAACAACTGCCATCCGAGCAGTCGTGTCTAGAAATCGGGCCCGTGACCCGCGCGCAAAATCGATAAAGTGATGTAAAATTTTGAGAAAATCAAGTTTTTTTTTTGTGCTTAAATTACTGTGAAAAGGACTGTCAAGTGCTGTGATGTGAAAGTTGTGAATGAATAATAGAAACCAGGTAATATATTATGATATATACATACATGTAGCATTACATATTTCCCCCACGACCCCAGAAAATTTTCAACTCCATTGAAAATTTTGAAGGTTAGGAATAAAACCTTGCTCTTTCATACTTAAATCTTGCACTTCTTCTTTTACTCGCTCACAAACATACTTAGGGGATATGGTTCACATATTTGATGACGCATACTCCACAAGGAACTATTCATTATACATAACGTAGGCTTATTTTTTTTAATTAGGTGTCGTTATCCGCACCTTTTTGAAAACCCGAGTAAAGATAATAAGTATTTACAATTAAGAAAATGTACAACACAAAGGCTTATTTAACGAGTTGTGTACCGCTCTTTAAGAATATTACACACACCCTTGGGTATTGAAGACGTCAAGGAAATTAATATTCAAGAACCTTGTATTTAAGAAATTGCAAGGAAATTAAGATTAGAGTAACAACATGTGCAACTAAGAAAGTATAAAAAAAATGAGTAAACACAATGGCTTCTTACCCACACGACTCGTGTTATAAGATAAAACAAAAAGAGTGAAAAAAAAAAATAACGTTTGTAAAATGGATTTAAAAAAATAAGCCGAAAGGGTCTAGTTTCCTTGTACAATACAAAAATAATATACGCTAAAGCTATTTACAGAATAAGTATACAATTTAGAGAAAAAAACAGAATACGACCGCTACACTATTTACACTTTAAAATCTTTTACATGCCACTTTCCTCTTAAGCCGTTAGGATCCTCTAAAATAAAGACGAGAGGTGAGAGCTTCTCAACAACTGTGCATTTGACATATTTGGGAGCCAACTTTGAACTGAAATATGCACCAGCGTTACTCTGGACGTAATTTTTACGCCAGACTGTGTCGCCAACGTTGAACTCTTTAAAGGTGTGTCTCGTGTTGTAATGAGCAGCATTTTTTGTGTGTGCAGTGTGTAATGCAACCTGTACTTTATCGAAGATGTTAGATAATAATCCTAAATTAGCGGCGTAGATGTCACGAGGAAGAAAAATGAAATTATCAAGGTTGGAGCAGTTAGTGTATAGTGAACCACATGGTATGGTTTCACGTCCAAAGACCAGAAAGGATGGAGAAAACCCAGTTGTAGAATTTACAGAACTGTTGAGTGCATATTGGATTTTCTGCAAATGTTTGTCCCATGAACGGTGATCATCTCCGACCAACTGTGTGCGGTGATAATTGTTCTATTATACCGTTCTGTGGGGTTTACTTGAGGGCAGTATCGAGGTGAATAAAATATAAAAGGAATTTTATACTTATTCAGAAAACTTTGAAACTCATTAGATTGAAATTGTGAACCATTGTCCATGATGATGGTTTGTGGCACACCGTGTACCAGAAACACATTATTTTCCAAATACATGATGATATTGGAAGATATAGCGCGCTTGATAGGGAAAATGAGGCAATACTTTGAAAAAGAACATGTAACCACTAGTATGAATTGATTACGTTGTCTTGTGAGTGGAAAAGGGCCCATTAGATCTAATGAGAGGCTTTGAAAAGGTCTTGAACAAATTTTTGGTTTACCCATAGGACCATATGGAGAATGATTCGAATGCTTATAAGAGAGGCATGTTTCACAAGAAGAACACATTTTAGCCACATCTTTAAACATACCAGACCAATAGTATCTTAAAGAAAGCTTCTTGTATGTTTTGAAAATGCCAGTATGGGGATTACTTTCTGAGTCACCATGGCAAGTTTTGATGAGATTCATTCTCTCAGAGGGAAGTGGAACTTCTTTCCAAGCAAAATCTTCATTTAGATAATCAGGTGAGTTATTAAAACGGTATAAATTATTGTTGAGAATTTTGTAATTTGGATAAGCATCAGGATTATCTCGACAGTTAGTAAAAAGTCTATTATATAGTTCCAATTGTGATGCATTGTCTCTAGATATGGGTTCAACACCACCAATAATAGCAGTATCGGGTATTTTATGACGCGACAGAAGGTCTGGGACAACATTTTCTTTTCCTTTTTTATGTTTTAGGTCGAAGTTAAAACAAGACAGACGAAGACTCCATCGTGCCAATCTGCCAGAAGGATTAGACAAATTTTGGAACCACTTTAATGCTGCATGGTCAGTGTATACTGTAAATCGTTTACCGTTATCAAGATAACAACGCCAATGCTCAAGTGCAGTAATGACAGCTAAAGTCTCACGTTCTGTAGTTGAATAATTCTGCTCATGCTTGTTTAGAGATCTACTCATATATGCAATAACAACTTCTTTATTGTCTTTTTCCTGAGTCAGCATAGCACCTATCCCAAAGTTAGAAGCGTCGCAGTGAACGGAAAATGGATAGTCAAAGTCAGGGCAAGATAGTATTGGTGTTGTAGTCAAGCATTCTTTTAATTTAGCAAAAGCAGAGTCAGCCTCAGCATTCCAGACAAATTCTTTTGGAGATTTTTTTCCAGATGACGTTAATTTACAGAGTGGTGAAGCAATAGTACTGAAATTAGGTATGAATCGGCGAAACCAACTGCATGTACCTAAAAATTTTCTTACTTCTTTTTTAGAGGTAGGAGCAGCGTAAGCTAGAATCGCTTCAATTTTACTGGGATCAGCCCGCAATCCTTGCTCATCTACTATGTAGCCAAGATATTTCAGTTCTTTGCGAAAGAATTGACTCTTTTCAAAGTTAATGGTTAGACCAGCATAAGAAAGTTTCTGATGAACTTTAAGTAGGAGTGAAATATGTTCCTCAAATGTCGCACCTATGATTATTATGTCATCTAAGTAACAGAACACTTTATTCTCAAACTCTGGAGTGAATAAACTGTCCATAAGTCTTTGTTGAGTTGCTGGAGCGTTTGTCAATCCGAAGGGCATAACAGTGAATCTATACATTCCTCTACCAGGTACGTAAAAACCAGTTTTATCTCTGTCTTTGAGATGTAATGGAATTTCCCAAAAAGCCTTTGCTATATCGATACTAGACAAATATTTAGCATTTTTGAGGTTATCTAGTATCTCAGAAACAAAAGGGAGGCTGTAGGCATCTTTACGAGTAATTGCATTCAGCTTTCTGCTGTCGACGCAGAAACGCCATTCTCCGTTCTTTTTTGGAGTGATAAGTACTGGAGATAACCAAGGACTCTCACATTTTTCTATAACTTTTAATTCTAGCATTTTATCGACCTCATTGATGAGTGCTTTTTGCTTTTCTGGAGAGAGACGATAACAACGTTGTTTTATAGGTAAAGCATCACCAGTATTGATCCGATGACTAACTAAACTAGTACGGCCTAATTTACCTCGTTGTTCAAAAGAAATACTTTTGAAACGCTTGATTATGTCATTAGCAATTTCTACTTGATTCCCAGACAGATGATCAAATGTTGATATTTGATTTTCAACAGCACAAGTTGTATGATCTTTAGATTCGAGATTGAGTTCAAGAGAAAGTATCTTTGGGGAGAGTTCAAATTCTTTCCAGAAATCCCACCCAAGTATCAAAGAAGGATAAATATCAGGGAAAACATAAGCTTTGATAACATGTGTCTGATTATGAAATCTCAATGGCAAATGAAAATAACCAGAAGACATTGCTTTTTGTTTATTAGCAACCATAACTTGAGTTGGAGACTTGAATAGTTTAAAGCCTAACTTTTGGATATCTTTATGAGAGTTATTACCTAAAATAGTTATACAACTTCCACTATCTAAAAGACCGGAAAAAGGTATATTGTTTATAGACACGTTAATAAAAGGTCTGTTAAAGTCTTTTTCTTTGTCGTAGAAAACAGAAGTTGTTTTGTAGCAAAACATAAAATTTCGAATAGTATTTAACCATTGATTCCAGTCGTTAAGATCAAAATTATTGTTATGTGATTTAGTGAAACCATTCAAGTCGTCAGCTAGTTTTTTTGTTGATTTGATGGAGCACATTTTGGACATTCGCTGATTCTCACGCCTTTACGACCACATTTAAAACAAATGAGGTATCTAGGCTTAGTACAAGTTTGTAAAGAATGGCCTGTGATACGACAGCGATAACAGAATTCTTCTTTAGAAATGTCATTAGTTTGAGATGACGAGCGTGTATGTTTATCTTCCTGCACTGCATTAGTGTACCTTACGTTTGGAGACGCTTTAGGAAGTGAAGCTTTAGAAAATGAAGGAAGATAGGCAAATTCAGCAGCACAAGAAGTGTCTTCAGATCTAGGCTCATGAAAATTTTTGTCTCGTTCAGAAATGCGTTCGTAACTTTGACAAGTAGAAATTAAAGAATCTACCGTTTTAATATCTTTAAGTGCAACAAAAACTGAATAGCACGGTCTTATATTATGGAGTAAAATCTCTAATTGTTCGCTCTCGCTAAGTTTCTTTGAAAGACGAGCAAACATACCGAACATAATTGAGACGTAAACGATAATGGTCTCAGTTGCTCCTTGCGTTCTATTCCTTATAGCTTCCAACAGCTTATAGTCGTAATCATGTATACCAAAATCTCGAATCAGCAATGTGCAAATATCTTTCCACGATAAGGTAGGATTTCGATTATACTGAAAACGAAACCAATGAAGGGCATCACCTGTGAAAATCTCAAAGGCGTGCTTGCAAAGCATACCTTCCGGAATGTTTCGAGAAATCCTAAACTCGTCCAACCTTTGAAGGAATGATCTAGGGCACGATTTTCCATTGAAAGAAAACGTTTTGAGCTCCTTCACAAAATTATCCGAAGTGTGATAGTTTTGTACAGACTCGGAAGCCAGTGGTATACTAGTCAGAATGCTTGAAGGTAAAGTGGGTTGAGGAGTACTCAGTACTTCCAAAGTTTGATTGGTTCCAGTCATAGGTAGTAATTGATAAATCGAGGGAGGGCTAGGCTGAGTCTGAGGACAAGGATTGTGAATGTCAACTAACACTTCTTCAGAAGATCCTGAATAATCTGAAGTTAAGACTTCAAACCGTTTTTGGAGCGTGAAGAAGCGAGATCGTATGTTTGAGCATGACTCAACAAATGGTGGAACGGCGTTAAAGCGTTCGAGGCGATAATGAAGATGATTTACGAAAGATTCAACTTTCCTCAGGTTACTTTTATCATCCGTGGCTTCGAGGTGCGAGATTTTACCCTCGACGTAATTAAACGTGATCTCTGCTTGGGAGAGGTCATGTTTGAGAGGTATTGGAGAAGATTTTATGTCCTCAGGTTGAATGTGACTCAATTTTGCCAGCTGCTCCTTAAGAGTTGTCAAAGTGTCAGCTGGTTTTTCACCTCTGATAGTCACTTCATATTCCAGTTCAAGTTTTTTTAGAAACGAGTATTTAATTGGTCTCGCCATAGTCACAAGTTGAAGTCAATAGTCAAGGATAAAATCAAGTCAAGTTTAAGTTCGTTTAAGTATTAAGTACTATGCGAGTGTTGTAGAATGTAAGTGTGATGTTCCGCGTGTCCTGCCTGTAAGTACCTAAGATATTACGTTAGAGCCAAAAGTCAATATCAAATTTTAGCCTACTTGAGTAAGTATTATTTTAGAATTTAGAAGAATGTTTTAGAGGGTTCATTTTAGTTGGGCGCCAAACTGTCACGTTACATCCGTTCCTTTCGTGAAAAAGGTAGAATGGAACGCTACAAGTTAATGAGCAGCTCCTCCCCTACCTAAACAGTGCCTAGGTTGACAGGATCCTAAGAGCTGAAGAGAAAAAAAAGGAATTGGTAACAGATATTTATTTTCGTAAATTTTACAAGCTTTGTAGAAAGCAAAAAAAAGAGTCTCTAGATGATGCGGAAGAACGCGAAATTTAAGTTGTTTACGGCCTACAAGTTATCACGGTAGAATTAGAATGTTATTGGATCCAAACAAGGCCCACTTCCGGGTCTTCAGATAAACAAAGCCCGCTTCCGGTCTTCAACGAGGCCCACTTCCGGGTCTTCAAACAAACAAGGCCCACTTCCGGGTCTTTATTCAAACAAGGCCCACTGTCGTTATAGAGACTGAGGAATTCGTTGCCTTTAGTTTGTCCGACTTCCAGAGTTCAGCGGCTAGCTCATTCAGTTATTAGCTTCTGGATCCAGAAGAAGATTCTCGTCCTTCCACCGTCGATGAAGTATTATTACGCAGCTCAGATTCAAGATGCAGCAGCAGGAGACACGCAGGTATTAGTCGTCAAAGCTTTGACGGACGACGGGCCGGAACATGGTGATGAAGTTATATTGCCACTCAATGTTTGAAAAAGGCAAGCCGGTCGTCTCACTGGTTGACGCTCGGCGATAGATTCGTCGTGGTAGATACGGCGGCCGACGGTGACAACAGATGTAGTTTCGGCGATCAGCTCTCGGCGATAGATTCGTCGTAGTTTCGCGACTGGCTGTAGCGGATGTAGCTCGGCGATCGGCGATTTGACAATGGATATGTCGTGGCGCAGCGATTGACGTAGATGGAGATTCACTTCACAATTTTGGTGTTGGATAGCCAAAGATGGTTTTTGAAGGCGTTCTTGAGTTCCCGGGCCTTGCCTGGCCCGGGAATGGCCTTATATCAATTTAGTGTTCCTCGTTCGAGGAGTAAATTGAGACTGCCATTCCATAGCGACAGCTTTTCTAAAGAAACCTCGCTAGCATTCCAAGGTTCTAGATTTTTGCAGTTTTCAAAATTTTGAATACAGAATAGTAAAAAAAATAAATCTAGAGTCAAAATACATACAATCATGGCCAAACTATAAAATACCTCACTGAAATTGACAGTAGAAAAAGAAAAATATGAATTTGAAGAGAAACTAAATTCGAAACAAAAAAAACAGTTTCAAAACAACTGCCATCCGAGCAGTCGTGTCTAGAAATCGGGCCCGTGACCCGCGCGCAAAATCGATAAAGTGATGTAAAATTTTGAGAAAATCAAGTTTTTTTTTTGTGCTTAAATTACTGTGAAAAGGACTGTCAAGTGCTGTGATGTGAAAGTTGTGAATGAATAATAGAAACCAGGTAATATATTATGATATATACATACATGTAGCATTACAACACTAACCCTTACTCTGTTGCATTATCTTTCAAAATAAATGTTCTTGAGTCTACACAGTACAGAAGTCTAAAGGGAATTCTCGTCATATTTCTGGCGACTAAACTCTATTCAAGTGCGGATGGCGATAAGGAACGGTCGCTCTTGGCAACTTGACACCTTGTGAAATAATATTTACAGCAATAATACAAACAATTATATTCTGTTTGATCACAAATGAAGTATGTTTTACAGAGTTCAGTATAAGCATTTAGTATTTATGCTTGTATTAATTGATTATCAGGTATGTAAAATTTCAGTTGAGATCAGGCACGTGGATAGAGCATGACCACAAAGTAATATAAAAATATCTGCCATAACATTTACATGCGACGTTGTCACGAGTTCTGTATCTATTCAATAAAAAGATATTCCGACAGAATTCCCCTCCTCAGCCTCTGTGGTGTGGTGGTTGAGTAGGTCGGCTCTTAACCCGGAGCCGGCGAGTTCAATTCCGGCGACAGGACAAGTATTTGTGCACAGGAAAAAAGCACAAATACCTGTTCTGTGTCTGGGTGTTGTGGGACCATGGTCCTCGTAGTTCCTGGATCCCTATTATTAAATAGACTTTTTTGTAGTTTGCCTTGTTGAAATATAATTTTGAATATTGTTATTGTTATTATGTAAGCATAGATTACGTTTCTGATCGCCTACCATCCTAGATGTACCATCGACAAGTACCATTATTGGTACGTGGGCTACATAGTAACATTGATGAGTCATCTGGTGCTGGCTTGTTTCTCCAGGCCAGCGGACGTACTGTGAGCTGTTAGCGCGATTCAAAACAGAGCCTATATTGGAACGCTTTTGTTTTTTGTATGAAAATTTTAACAAGCGATCTAATATAGGCTCTGTTTTGAATTGCGCTAATAGCACACAATACGGCCCCAGATTATAGTATTGAGCAGTACCATTGATAGTACAAATGGGACTAAATTGTCCTACTTATACCATGGCACTAAATACAAGTTTCACGCCCGGTTGTTGTCGTAAAACGAACAAATAAAATTCAAATCAACTATTTTCACGTTAGTCTCGTGCCTTTTGTTATTATATTATTTTAAGTTGTAACATAATTCTCATAAAACACAGTTTTTTATGATACCATGTCAAGTATTCAAGATATGAACATAATTTTGTATACAGAAAAGCCTCTTACATATTTTATGACATCAGTTAATGTCGTAAGCCATAAATCTGACATAAAAGGTTATGACTCATTGTCTGACGTCCTCGATATTAATGACGTTATGTCTCCGCTCAAATATATTAAATCATTTTGGAAGACAATTGAGTTGGACTTCGCGTTGTTGTCACCAGAGTACCCAGTAAAAACAAATTGTATTATGAACACAGACATTTAATACTATGCACACTGTGATTACATTGGTCTACAGCAGTCGTTATCAATTACTAGGTATGAAATAATTTTTTAAAGATTAACTAAATTGACAATAAATCCAAGAATGATTTCAATTTTGTAACGATCCCTTACTAGTGGATCAAACCAGAATAAAATTAAAACGTTTCGATCTACCAGTGGAGCATTTCCGTAGATCAATCTGGAATAGGTCAAATATTCCGGAGCCCACGAGAAATTAAAATCTTATCGATTCCGGCAGCGCGAGTGAGTTTCAAATCCTTTTTTGGAGCTGAATACGTATTTTTTTTTTTATTAAATAAGTGTATGTTAATATAATATACTTTAAATAATTATTGTGTATGACGTGTTAATGTGTAAAGTAAAGCTTTCATTTCTGACAGCATTACAATTTACATGAAAATTGAGGTCCTGTGATGCGTGTACACAATTATCGGGCCGGACGTGGCTCGGGCCGGGCGGGGACGGGCGGGACCAGGCGTCAGGGGAAGGGACTGGATGGAATTTTATATATTTCGTAATATCCGAGCCGTGGTATGTGGAGTCCTGATAAAAAATATTACTTTGTAAAACAGCGGTGAATATGAACATGAAGTGGAAGCGGTAAATATGTGAGAAACGATATGAGTACATGTGCCCCTTTTCGTATCGTATATTAGAAGTATGATTTAATAATTCATTGCCAATAAGCTATTTTAATATAAGGTCCGCAATGAGGAGATCCGCAGGAGAACTAAAGTGACCGATATAGCTCTCGACAGCAGCAGGCCACATAGCTCGTAGAACTGACAACCGATGGGGAAGAAATATTCTTGAGTGGCGACCACGAACCGGAAGACGCATTGTAGGCGTCCCCCCACTAGATGAACCGACGACCTGGTGAAAACCGCGGGAAGCCGATAGATGCAGGAGGCGAGTGGCTACTTAAGGCGGCGCTCTATGCCTAGGCCTAAGTTCAGCAGTGGACGACTTCGGGCTGTTAATGATGATGATGAAGCTATTTCAAATTGGTACACTTCTAATATATTAATTTATTGATATCAACGCCATGTTATGATGCAGCAATACTCTTCTCGGTACATCAAAAACTGCGATGACTAAGCCGCCTGTGGTGATTATGGGATACCCCCTTCTACCTCTTATGATAACCGTATGAAAGGCATATATTATATCTTTATATCTTCCACTGAATTTACCACAAAGATGACTGTTACATTATTAATACTGGAGCCCGTTGTCAGCAGTACAATCGGCCACGTCCGCGCGTTACCAGCGACATTCAGTCGGCGGCCATCTGGTGGGCACCATGAATGTTTGATATTGCGATTGCATTTGAAGTATTTCTGCTGTTTTAGTAAAAAATATTGTACCGTGGTCGGCTCTTCTATGCTTAGTGTGACTTTCTCTTAGTTCTTTAAACTATCTACTACATTATACCAACCTCTGCAAAATGCTTATATGATCTACTTCTAAAAACATTTCGACTTGTATATTAGCCGTGATGACCTATAGACAGTCCAAATGCTCTCATTATCAAAAGGCAGCATGCCCAACACGCTGGAAGAGTTACCGCGTTGGATTGCAATGCATTTCGGTCGCGCGTCGCATTGAGTTGAACAGGCATTCTGATGAACTTTAGAAAATGCGCTGAACTCTCAGTCATAATAAAATTATTATTACTAATCAACTTATCACTAAGATACTAAATACAATTAAACTATTTTATAAAACTAAACTACTACTTTTAAACTATAAAATTAACTTGAGGGCAATTTTGAAGGCTTTAGGTTTAGTTTTAGAAAATTTTAAAAATATTTAAATTTAAGTGACAGTACTAAACTAAAAAGAACGATTGCAAATTCACTTTCATACACCATTGAACTCACAGATGAAAAAAAACTATTTAAATGTCACTATAATCAGTGGTAGACCTACATCGATTTTAGCAAAAAGATGGAAATGTTACCTTTTTACTAAAAGCGATGTAGGTCTACCACTGATATTTATATAACTTTGAAGCAATCTGTCATGACGTCCTGATCTTGACGTCATCTGTGATCGTAACGTCTCTTTGTCAAATAATGTTTTAAATTCTAATACCAATTATTTCCACGGAAACGTAGTTGTTGTTAAGTGAATAAATTACGCAATTATGTACAACGGCCAGCAAGAAAACGATCCCAGAACAAACAAATTGACTTTGGTTGAACGTCTGCTAACAACGAAGATCCCGCTCCGCCCTGAACGCAGAACAGAACTGAGGCCAACAATACATCGTCTTCGTCGTCCAACCCAGCTCAGCCGAGATGATAGCAGCAGAACAGTCCCAAAACAGCTCACAACTCTGCCACCGTTACGTACTTATAAATATAGACCATCACACGAAGAGGATTGGACCAGCTTACTGTTTGATTTTATCAAAGACTTCAATGCTGTAGGTATTGCACGATGGATAATAGGAACATGCAGAACAGGCAGAACATTCTATTCTGCCCACTCAAACAAATCCTACACCTACAATTATATGAAAAGCAAGAAGAGAAAAGTAACTTTTTCATTTGCAGTCTACAGGCTGGTTCTCGCACCAGCCACGCAGGCATCAATGCTGAAGAATGAAAGGAACTCACCTACGGGAAATTGTGAAATTGGCTGAAGCTATCCACGTGGCGCATCAACAGATAGCAGCAGCCATATTACAATTATAATAGCTGATGGTGTTAGTGATAGCCATAGTGATAGCTATGAAAACAAAGTTTGATACTTGGAAGAATTCAGGCCAAAGCACAGTGCTACTTAGGGGGAGTTTAAAAGTGAATATTTATTTGTATGTTTTGATGTGTAGTGCTACTGATAATGATTACAACTACTACCTAAATGCAACAATTATTTTATAATAAAACCTTTGAAATTTATCTACTTTGTCTTATTCATAAACCTTGTTGTTTTTATTTTGAAAAAAATAGGTATAGGAATAAAAATAACAAAACCTTTCTTTTTTGTGTGGGAGTTGAACCGACATATTTCTAGGTCAACATCATCACCATCATCATTATTAACAGCCTGAAGACATCCACTGCTGTACGTAGGCCTCCCCCAGGTAGCGGCTTAGAGCAGCTGCTCGCTTCCTGCATCCATCGGCACCCCGCGGCTTTCACCAGGTCGTCGGTCCACCTAGTGGGGGCCGGCCTACACTGCGTCTTCCGGTTCGTGGTCGCCACTCGAGAACCTTAATTCTTCCCCATCGGTTGTCAGTTCTACAAGCGATGTGGCCTGCATTGCCATTTCAACGTGCTAATCCTAAGAGCTACATCGATCAATTTAGTGCTCCTGCGGATCTCCTCATTTCGGATCTTATCTCGCAGGCACAACGTATCAACTGATTTTTCAAGTGTAAGGAAAACAAAATTAACAAAATTACATAGAAAACTCACTTAGAATTATAAGTTATTTTTAGGAAGGACCCAAAATGGTACTTGTTAAAATATACTAAAAACCAACTTAAAACTTTAAATGACAGTACTAAAAGTTTTTAGATTATTTAAAATGCGCCTTCAAATTAGCACATTCACTTAAAATCCTAAATTGATTAGATTTCGTCCATATCATTCATTCATTTTGTATAAAAATTGAGTTTGAAGTTTCTAAAATGACATAAAGTGGTGCCCTTAAATTACCATTTAGTTTTAAGTTTTTTAATGTGACTTAAAACTAAAACTAAAGCCTTCAAAATCACCCTCAATACCTACCTATAACAAAACTAATCTAACAAACCACTACCAGTGCGTTGAATGGCAATGCTCAACCTTTGGGCCAAATAGAAGCATTTTGGTCACGAGTAGCTTCGACCAGGCGTATTCGTGGTGCTCCGGGCCATGGTTCTCGGGGATCGTGGTCCTGCGGTAGTAACCCGTTTGGGGGTATAGCTCTTTAAAAATTGAATGCTAATTATTATTTACTAATAAAACTTACTAGTTGGGACGTAGTTCTGCAAACAGTAGACCTCACGAGTACAAAGTTTTAGTAACAATTTGGAGGGAAGTGGTTTCCTAATACTTACATAATTATCATCAACAACAGGCTGAAGACGTCTACGCACTGCTCTATATAAGCCTCCTTAACAGAGCGCTACTTTAAGCGGCTGCTTGCGTCTGCATCTATCGGTTCACTGACTAGACGTTTGCGACTTGCAAAGTACTTACATAGCTACACGCTGAATATTCGGTCAAATATCATTTACATCAAACTTTCTGCTAAATGATCGAAATTCAGACTTCACGACCTTATATCTGTGGGGTGATTATGTAACTTGACAGCAATGCAACAGGTGAAATTTCATTCCGAATATGAAAATTTTCATAGTAACTATGCACATAAACTGCGTATTGAAACTGACAAATCCATACCTTTTTGTGTTTCTATTGGTTGCAATCAAGTTACATAATCGCCCAGCTGGTCAACCTGACTGACAGACAGATGGACAGCATACCCTTTGGGTACACGGGAACCTTAAAAAGGCTTGTAATTATAAACTTACAAAATATTGGCTAATTATCCTAATTAAAATAACAAAATATGAAATAATATGCCGTTGTTGATGAATATAATAGTCATCTAAAATACAAACAAACAAAACAAATATAAAAACAAAGATATTTCACGATGTATTTAAAATACATCGTGAAAATTATTATACTTGATTAAATTATTCTCGTCATACACACAGTTGCAGAAACGATCATTAACTTTTAAAGTCGACTAGCCTTAATCTTCCATTAAACAGTTATCCTCCCTACAGTATAAGGACTCCAATATCGTTAATGCCGCCATTACGTTTAATGATCGTTTCTGCAACTGGGTAATTGTATAATAGTGATTACAAGTAACAACAACAATAACAAACAAACAACAAAAACTCTTTTTTTATAATATTATACTAAGTGTGCCCCGCGATTTTACGTGTTAATAAAACGTACCCTACGTGTGAAGCCAGGGTATCAGCTATCCCCATTTCAAACATTCTTTGTTTAGCTGTTGCAGCGTGAAGGAAAAAAAAACACAAGACACGTACAAACTTTCGCATTTATAATAGGCATGAAGACTACATTTTTTTTTTTTGATAAATTAATAATATTCCTCAAAAGATAAACATTTGTGAAAACAAAAATTAAATATCTCAAAAAATTACCAAGTTACAAGTATTTTAAAAACCGGAATAGAAAGAGATAGCTCAAACGGCCAGTGACATCAGAGGAAGGTCGTACATCATCATCATCATCATCACCCCGTAGATGTCCACTGCTGAACATAGGCCTCCCCCAGAGAGCGCCACTTTGAGCGGGTGCTCGCCTCCTGCATCCATCGGCTCCCCGCGGTTTTCACCAGGTTGTCAGTCCACCGTCCACCTAGTGGGGGGTCTGTCTACGCTGCGCCTTCCGGTTAGTGGTCGCCACTAGAGAACATTTCTTCCCCATCGGTTGTCAGTTCTGCGAGCTATGTGGCCTGCCCATTGCCATTTCAACTTGCTTACTTTAAGGGCTATGTCGGTCACTTTAGTCTTTCTGCTAGGTCGTTCATAGTACCTCATTACTGTTGAGTTGTGGAGGTGTGGTTTTTCATACAATCTCTTTGGCATGTGATGTCACGAGTGGATTTTTCATAGTAACTGTGGGAGCGCTCTGTTTCGCGAGAAAGGGACAGGAGATGCCTCCTGTAGAAACTTTAGCTTATTACTCCGTGATTTATTTACCAATTTTATTTTTTGTTTCAATTATTGCATTCATTTTTAATCATCTTTATGAAAATAATATTTACATTTTTAATGTAGTCATCATGCCTATTATTATTAGTCTGAAGTGTGATAGGATTGTGACTATAATTACAGTTATTAAGGTTAGTATATAAGTATTCTATGTCAAAAGAAAGAGATATCAACAATACATTGGTTGTCTTTGTTAAGCACCTATGTATATTATGTATTGTTTCCATCCCCTTGTTCTTCAAAGTGTTTTAAAATTGGTAAATATATTAACTTTTTAGCATCCTTACCCCACAGATAATCCATGTGGTTGAAAGGAAATGGCACTTTTCGAAGCGACACATTCGGTAGTTGTGCAGCCAACATGCGAACGTCTGTACTATTCGACAGCCAGTCGTTACAGCTGTACATAAGTACTACCTTAGTAGATATGTTGCTGATATTATAACACGGTGGTGTCGGCGATCCGTATATTTCCATATTTCGAATTTGACCATGATCAAACTGCTGAAATTTACCAGAGTTAACTTCTTGTCCGTAATGAACTAACTGCTTAGTGGCAGACCCGGCTGGGACGTGACTTAGTTGTACTGGATATCGTTTAAAGTTTATTTGCGCTATGTCAAATCCATAAATAGTAGACACAAATGAATTGCATATGGTAGCCGCAGTGACCGACGTACCGCACACTACATCTATCACTAAACTGACGAATCCCTTGGTTGGTGCAAATTCATAAGCCCCAATTGTTTGTACTAAAAAATTAACAATATTTACAAATGGTGCTATGGCGCGCACTACTGGACTAATCAGACGACTCATAAACGCAATCGGAGCACAGGATATATGATACCTGATTTTTTTATTGTAATCGGGTATTTCAGATGTCATCACATAGAACGCTGTTGTGCCTTGAGAATGTCCGACGTAAAATAGCTTCGTATAATTCGTTTTATGTAACACAAAATCAATCATTGTCGGCAAATCGTAAATCCCAATTTCATGCCAACTGAAGTTCCAAAATTCTCTGGTTTCGGGAGAAAGGGAGATGTGTTTTCTTGAATATTTATTGCCTCTTGCGTTACCCAGCCAGACGTCATAGGAAGCGTTGACTAGTACAATAGGAAGGGCGTCGTCTCGTCCTGAGGTAAGCCAGTCATCAGCGCTGTTTAGTAACCCGTGCATCAAGAAAACTGGTGGCTTCTTGGGTTTAGTTTCTGGATCTGCTAGAACGCGAAAAATAGTCAGCACGTACCCATCAGGTGTTACCACTTCGTACTCTTCGAAGAAGTAGCCGTATTTTGTGATTAGTTGTGTTGCATTTCGACGTTTATCTTCATTGGTTAATCCGAAATTGTGCATCAGTAAATCCGCTGTGGTTTTATTCATACTATTATCGACGATATTTGATATTCCAAAAGACAATAACCCTTTCTTGAATATAGCAAGATAGTCCACCGGTGCTGTGTCATTTATAATATCTATCGGATTAATGATTTGCGCAATAACTGTTAATTTTTTTATAAATATTATAATTATAAGGATTCTACGTAACATTTCTGTTTATTTTTAATTTAGACAATAATAACAAGTTTGCACGATGGGACTGAGTGGTTGAATGTGAAACGATAACAAGCACTTATTTATATGAGAGTCGTTGTAATTTGCCATTAACATAACAATTAAGTAAACAGCAGACAGTTTAGAACCGCAAGTTGAAGTAAGTAGGAATGAATTAAAAAAAGAAAGCAACCTAAATACTGTGTTTTATTTATAGTATTTATTTTGCGGCATAGCTTTTTTTTTTTAATAGAACTTTCGTTTTTAGTTAGGTGTAAATATTTATTAAGATAGGTTTAAAGTATATTTAAGTTGTTTAGTTGAGTTAGTACCGATCGGTCACAGGTCTATAAAAACGTCCATAAAAAACTAGTACCGTTCGGTCACACTTTTCCATAAGTACCAAAAGTACAGTCAACGACACTAGCTTCTTAAATACTTAAGCTAAGTTCGATGTATCCAATGTATAATGCATCGAAAGTATAAATTTATTAAATTAATTAGTGTTTATATATTGTTATTTAAGTTTTTGTAATAAAGTCTTTTCAATTAAAAAATGTATTATTTAGGTGGTGTTTAGTCCTATCCTATCTTAGCCTACTATATAACAAATAACACTTATTAAATGCGAAAAATTGTGTGTGTGAATGTTTGTTATCATTAACCTCCGTAACTACTGAACTGATATCGATAACAAGATAGAGTTCAAAAACTAATACCCGACTACCTAATTATTTATGATGGCATTTTTACCCTCGCCCAAATGAAGGGGTGTTGTATTAAATAACTAATGGTTACACTTACCTATGTGCAAAAATGTGTGTTTACATGACTAGAGATTTTAATTTGTTTTGTTAATCATACTTTTAAGTAGGTACCTACTTCTATCATCTGTGCTACAACTTTACAAGCACTGTACAGTTGCGCGTTTTAACGTGGGAGGAAGCTACTTTTTCAAATTTCAACATCGTTTAATGCCTAAAGTATTGAACCTACAGTAAAAATGAATAAAATCTTTTTTATGGCGGATGTAATATAATTTAATTTCACAGAAGTAATTGTAATACTAATCCTAAAGGTTTCTGAGATATAAGCAAATATCCGAAAAAAATGATAATCAAACCCTTCTCCCTCCCTCTACTTACTCCCCACCCTCGGTAATTTTTAGTATATTCATCAGTACACCTTCAAAGTATAACTGTGCCAATTTTTAAGACTACACGAATGATTTCGGCTGTTTGCCTAATGTTTAGCAAATTTTCTTACTATGAAGTGGAATGGATAGGTTATAAAATCCGCCATATTACGTTTAGTATAATTTAATCTACCCTATGTTATGATGAGTAGTTTAGGCACAACCAGGGAACAACAAACCCAGAAAATTTCCGCCTATTTTTATACGTAGGTCATACATAGATATACATCATCATCATCATCATTAACAGCCTGAAGACGTCCACTGCTAAACATAGACCTCCCCCAGGGAGTGCCACTTAGAGCAGCTGCTCGCCTCCTGCATCCATCGGCTTCCCGCGGCTTTCACCAGGTCGTCGGTTCCCCTAGTGGGGGACATAGGCTATACATAGATATACAAATTATACATATTCTAAACGTACTTGTTACGCCATCGTTCCCATAGCAAACCGCTGGCTAAGGACACCGCATCTATTTACAAGCCGACTTGCGTCACGAGCTGCGAGTTGCAACACGAGGAGCCGAGTCAGCAGAACGGATCGTCTTCATGCGACCTAGATGCACTTTTTAACGCTATTTAGTTTTATATAATTTTAATTCATTGCATATCTCGCATCGATTGCATTCGGACAACTTTTGTAATTTAGAATAGATCCTTAAGATTAAATTTAATTAAAAAGTTTTTGGTTTTTTTTGAGTTCTCCGGCTGTAGCCTACGTAATTGGCGCAGACGGTAGGATTTATTTGGACAAAGTAGCTAGCTAGGGCTGTGTTAAAATCAAACCGTCCCTCCTGGTTGCTGTGCGGCGTGGAAGATCGCGGCGCGACCGTCCAAATTCTTCAAAGAACCTGTGGGCCTGCGGCTGGAGGAAGAATCTAGACCTCGATTCACAAGGAGCCAAAGATGAGATTTATGTAAGTACTTGAATTGCTCCTGTACTTGCTTGTCCCCCTAGAATTTATCCCTTTAGTGTTTTAAATTAACAAAAATTTTCCATCCAAAGGAATACCCCTCAAGTCCTGCACCTGGTAGGCAATCTCGTTGTAGGTTAGCAGATAGGTCTAGAAGTTTAGATACTGTGTTAGAAGAAGACGATATAGATAATTTTATAATAAGTAGCGTAGATACTAAAATGGACCCTGATACCATTTTTAAGGCATTACGGCCGTTGCCCGAGTTCGATGGCAACCCCAATGTATTGACCCGATTTATAAGATTATGTGACCATTTATGTGCAACTTATTTGAGCGCGGAACCTGGTAGGGAGTTAACTAATCTATGCTTGCTGAACGGAATACTTAATAAAATCACTGGGCCTGCCGCCCGCACTATTAATTCACATGGCATACCAGAGAGCTGGGAAGGCATCAGAAATTCTCTAATAAATAATTTTTCTGACCAGAGGGATGAAACAGCCCTCTATAACGACCTTTCTCTCGCTACCCAAGGCAATAAGTCACCCCAAGAATTTTATGATCACTGCCAAAATTTATTCAGCACTATCATGACGTATGTGAGTTTACACGAGACTATCCTCACAACCGTAGAGGCTAAACGCACTCTTTATAAAAAACTCACCATGCAAGCATTTGTTCGAGGTTTAAAAGAGCCGCTTGGCTCCCGAATAAGGTGCATGCGTCCTGACAGTGCCGAAAAAGCTTTAGAATATGTGCAAGAGGAACTTAATGTCATGTACCTACAGCAACGTAATGATTCAGTTAAAGTTAATACCGCACCGAAACCGATGCAGCTGTTACCAATGCCGGTGCAAAAATCATTCGTTCCTCCTGCACCCATGTATAATATGCCATTTAATGTGCCATTACAGCGATCTATGCCTTTGCCTCAATTCCAGCCCCAACAATCCTGGAGGCCTAACTTCCCTATGAACCGACCTCCTCAAGGTCCCACACGAACCCAACAAATGTTCCGCGCCTTGCCGCCGAACTATAACGCTCAGCATAACACATTTAGAGCGATGCCACGTAACCAACCTCAAAATACAGGCCCTAAGCCTATGAGTGGTGTCAGTCACTATGTTACTAGACCTTTGCCATCCACCGGTCTATCAGGACACGACTGGGCGAAGTCGGGAAACCCGCCGCCCAGCAATTATTTCAAAACCCGTGAGATGAATCTCAACGAATGCTATGACTATGAAGGGTATAATGACTACTACCAAAGTTGCGAACCTTACTCATACTACCCTGAGTATGAACACGCGTATGAGTGTCCTACATTCGAATATGAAGAGCCACAGTACTATACCGACTATAACATAACTGAACAGACAGACACAGAAAATGTTAACCATCAACCCTCTACAAGCAATCCCGATCAGGATTTTCAGAAGGGTTCGATGTTAAGAAAGTCAAAATAGAGGTTAACTTGCAAACCCAAAGGCAACTCCCATACATCCAGATTTCCAATCCCCCATTAAAACTTTTGATTGATACAGGGGCTAACCAGTCCTTTATCAACCCCGAGGCGATCGAGAATTACTTTCCACAGGCACCTCTTAACTATGATCCTTTTGAAGTAACCAATGTGCATGCAACTACTCGTAATAACTATTCTGTGTCATTGCCGTGTTTTAATGAATTTCAGGATTCTGACTATATAAAACTATTTGTATATCGCTTTCATAATTACTTTGACGGACTCATCGGACTTGACTTACTAGAAAAATGGGAAGCTAAGATTGACTTAAAGAACAAGACACTAATTACTCGCAACGCAATGAACCCTATCCACATGTATAACTCGCGTAACGTTAACTTGTACGAAGACGTAGTACCCGCGAATTCCTCGAAGTTGGTACGGCTACCAATTAATATTCACGACGGGGAGGCATTTATACCGGAACAAATGGTCTCCAATTGTTTTATTCGGGACTGTCTAACGGTAGTAAAAGACAATCGTGGCGTCTTAGAGATCGTAAATCCATCTCCGCACGATATAATATTTTCTATGGACCACCCGCTAGTAGCCGAGGTTCATACGAACGAGTGCCCGAGCACCGAACTACCCCGATCGCGAGTCGACGAAGTGCTATCGCGGCTACGTACGGACCATTTAAACGCCGAAGAACGCGCAAATTTAGAAGCTTTATGTGCTCAGTACGCGGACGTTTTTTATATAGAGGGCGAGCCTTTGACATTCACGAATAAGGTAAAGCATCGGATCCGAACTACCGATGAAGAACCGGCGTACACGAAAAGTTATCGGTACCCGTATGTTCATAGAGACGAGGTTAAACAACAGATAGGTAAAATGTTAGAGCAGGGCATTATACAACCCTCCGAATCAGCTTGGAGCTCTCCAATATGGGTCGTACCTAAGAAAGCCGATGCATCAGGCGAAGTAAAGTGGCGAATCGTTATAGACTTTCGGAAACTTAACGAAAAGACGATAGATGATAAATATCCAATACCAAATATATCTGACGTATTGGATAAGCTGGGCAACTGTCAGTATTTTACGACTCTTGACCTGGCCAGTGGCTTCCACCAGGTGGAGATGAGCCCTGAGGATGTACCCAAAACTGCGTTCAGTGTGGAGCATGGGCACTACGAATTTCTACGTATGCCCATGGGATTGAAAAATTCTCCATCCACATTCCAACGAGTGATGGATAATTTGCTCAAGGACCTCCAGAACACCGTCTGCCTGGTCTATCTGGATGACATTATCGTCTTTAGCACCTCGCTCCAAGAGCACATGGTGAATCTCCAGAAAGTCTTCCAGAAACTCCGCGAATCTAACTTTAAAATCCAGATGAACAAATCCGAGTTTTTGAAGTTAGAAACCGCATACCTAGGACACGTTATCAGCAGGGAGGGCATAAAACCAAACCCCGACAAGATTTCGGCGATACAGAACTATCCCATTCCCAAGACTCCTAAAGAGATCAAACAATTTCTGGGGTTAGTTGGGTATTACAGAAAATTCATCCCTGACTTTGCTAGACTGACCAAACCTTTGACTCAGTGTCTAAAGAAGGGCAGAAAGATCACCTTTGACGCTGATTATACAAACTGCTTCGAGAAATGCAAAACTCTTCTCACCAACGACCCCATACTACAGTACCCCGATTTTAGTAAAGACTTTATTCTTACCACCGACGCCTCTAACGTGGCCATTGGCGCCATTCTTTCCCAAGGCCCTGTAGGATCCGACAAGCCTGTGTGCTATGCATCTCGTACCCTAAATGATAGCGAAGTCAACTATAGCACGATAGAAAAGGAGCTATTGGCTATAGTTTGGGCTACCAAGTACTTCCGGCCGTACCTATTCGGTCGAAAATTCAAGATTCTTACGGATCATAAGCCTCTACAGTGGGTCATGAACCTTAAGGAGCCGAATTCCCGACTGACAAGGTGGAAACTTAAACTTAGCGAATATGACTTCTCAGTCATATACAAAAAGGGTGTAAGCAACACAAACGCCGATGCACTTTCGAGGGTAGAGATTCATAACGAAGAGATAAGCTCTGTCGCCGTTAATCCGTCAGATAAACCAGCTAGCTCTATTAACGGTTCAACAACAGTTACTGCCCGCACTAGTTGTGACAACCCTATTACCGAAGCTATCAACGGCTCAACAACAGCCACCGCACACACTAGTTGTGAGAACCCTATTCTCGAAGTGCCCATAACGGATGACCCACTGAATAAATTCCACAGACAACTCATAATGACAGTAGTAGGTGACGTAAAGCGACGACCGACGGCTTCGAAGCCATTTGACACGCACACTAGGACTTGTGTACAGATATCTGAGAACAACTTATGTGACGACGTAGTGAGTGCTATCAAAGAGTACGTTAACCCAAAGGTTAAGACGGCCCTCTTAATAATTCCTCCCTTACGCATGTACGATATAATTCCAATAATTCAGGAAAAATTCCGCAGCTCAGCAATGAACTTAGTACTAGCTAAAAAAGAAGTCGAAAACGTCAAAGAATACCTCAGGCAACAAGAGTTAATTCGTAATTACCACGACGGTAAAACAAACCACCGCGGAATTAACGAATGTTTTCTTTCTCTGTCTAACAGGTACTATTGGCCTAAAATGAGAGACCACATAACTAAATTTATTAATGACTGTACCCTATGTGGTCAAGCTAAGTATGACAGGAATCCAATTAGACAGCAATTTAAAATAGTACCGCCAGCAACGAAACCATTCGAGATTCTTCACTTAGACTTATTCACTGCTCAAAACGAAAAGTACTTAACTTTTATTGACGTTTTTTCTAAATACGGACAGGCATACCACCTCAGAGATGGAACTGCCCTCAGCATAATTCAAAGCCTGCTTCACTATTGCACTCACCACGGACTACCATTGACAGTGATCACAGACAACGGAACTGAATTTACTAATCAGCTATTCGCAGAATTTACTCAGCTACATAAGATTACTCACCACAGAACATTGCCCCATGCACCCAACGACAACGGTAATATAGAAAGATTTCACTCGACAATCTTGGAACATCTCCGCATCTTAAAGTTACAGCGGAAAGATGAGCCCGCGATTAATCTCATGCCATACGCCATTCTTGCATACAATAGCTCAGTGCATAGTTTCACCAAGTGCCGACCTTACGACATAATTAATGGACACTTTGACCCACGGGACCCCGTTGACATGGACTTGACTAAGCATCTACTGCAACAGTACACACAGACTCACCGCGAACAGATGAAAACCGTATACGAATTGATAAATGAGACTGCACTGACTAACCGTACTTCTCTTATAGAGAATCGTAACAAAGACCGTGAACCCGAATCGGAATACCAACCGACTCAACAAGTTTTTGTTAGTAACCCTTTTGCGACCAGGCAAAAGCTCGCACCGCGATATACTCAGGACTCCGTACTCGCGGACCTACCAATTCACATTTATACATCTAAAAAGCGCGGCCCCGTAGCAAAGTCCCGACTCAAGAGAGTCCCTAAATCAGCAAAATTGTTGCAGGTTCCTTCTGACCCTGACCGCGATGACAATGCTGGAAGCTCAAGAAATAAAACTTGAAAGCTTGAACGACGGACCTGGACTTTTACCGTTCAGACTGGGACCAGCCACACTCATAACTCACTACCATTCATTCTTACAATACGTAGAACTGGACAACATCGAGCTTCAAATTAATAACTTGCAGACTCAGATATTCGATTTCAAAGACAGACTTGAAAATGACACCTATACACTATACGAGCTTCAAATTGAATACCTAACGAACAAAGTACAAAAAATATTAAATCACTTAAACAGCTTTGAGCCTAATCGTAGCAAGAGAGGTCTTGTAGACGGCTTAGGCTCTGTTATCAAGAGTATTACCGGAAATCTTGATTATTCGGATGCAGTTAAATTCAACGATGCCATTGCAGTTCTCGAAAATAACCAGGTTAAAATTACGAATGAATTTAATAATCACATCAGCATAAGCAAAGATTGGATGGCACACCACAGTAAAGTAATAATGCAAATAGTGCAAAACCAAGAGAGAATTAATTCAACTCTACAGCTACTTTTGAATAAAGAAGCACATAGAGATACGAGTTTGATAAAATATGCTAAGTTCGCTCAATTATTAGTTATTATCTCTGAAAATGCAGATGATATTATGGCAGAACTTTTAAGATTGGAGAATATTCTAAGTTTCGTGCGTGCATCGAGCACACACCCTTCTTTAGTTAGCGTAGATATATTAGATAAAATGATAAAAAAGTTAGAATTAATTTATCCTAATGGTCACATCTTAGGACTAGACTTAAGAGAATACTATGACGTTATCAAGCCAGGCTACTATTTTGCAGGGAAACGTATAGTCATCACTTTAAAATTTCCTATAGTATCACCCACAGAATATAATTTGTATAGGCTAGCTATCGTTCCTAATAGACACAACCAGTCCATCATACCTCCCTTTCCCCTCATAGCAAGCAACAGGCAAGCGTTCATGTACATAGAGACAGAATGTCCGAAGTACAGTGGTCGGTTCCTTTGTGAAGAAAGTCTCAAACACCAAGTTCGAACACAAGCAGACTGCACGCAGAATCTCATCACCAACCAGGCCCTGGACGCAACCTGTGAGATGACCACAATCAACTTGGCCAAGGAGGCCGTGGACCGGCTCGACGAGAGACATTATGCTATCTCTTTCCCGCGCCCGACGAAAATTCATACCATCTGTGGACACGAGAGCTACGATACCGTTCAAGGGAGTTTCCTAGCCACCATTCCAGCTAGCTGCTCCTTGAACACGGGAGTACTCACCATCAGTAACAGTCACGACAGGATCCAAGGACAACCATTGAAAATAATGAAGATAACTATGAACACTGAAACATCGACAACCTCACCGCTACCTCATGTCAAGCTGAACTCAATAAATCTGAGAGATCTTCATGAATACCAAGATAAAATGATACTGCAACCAATGATACACCTGGACCACGTCTCAACTGATAGCATGTACCATACGACTATACCCATCTACTCTATATTACTATGTGCCTTCATACTAGGAGCAGCCCTGACCATGCGCCGCTACTACAACCACTATCTTAAGAAGAACCAGAAAGATAAAACTGAAGAACCACACTACGAGGATGCTGAGAAGCCTGCAACCTCTTCGCCAAGAGCACCGGCAACATTTTCTCTCAAAGTTCTAAAATAGTTGCCGCTCTAAGGGTGGAGGTGTTACGCCATCGTTCCCATAGCAAACCGCTGGCTAAGGACACCGCATCTATTTACAAGCCGACTTGCGTCACGAGCTGCGAGTTGCAACACGAGGAGCCGAGTCAGCAGAACGGATCGTCTTCATGCGACCTAGATGCACTTTTTAACGCTATTTAGTTTTATATAATTTTAATTCATTGCATATCTCGCATCGATTGCATTCGGACAACTTTTGTAATTTAGAATAGATCCTTAAGATTAAATTTAATTAAAAAGTTTTTGGTTTTTTTTGAGTTCTCCGGCTGTAGCCTACGTAATTTACTCGTAAAGACCTTTCATTTGATACAAAATATGACATGTTTATCGAAAAAATATATTTTTTTTGTCTGCGAATTTTTTTAATATAATCCGCCATATTGAATTTAATGTAACTTTATATAGCCTATGACACGCAGAGTGTTAAGATCCATCGATTGACACCTTGTTGTTTGAAATAGGATAAGTAATTTAGGAGATACGAGGTAACATATGAACATACATACATACATACATACATAGACAGTCAAACTCATAACCCTCTTTTTTGGTGGTCGGGTAAAAATAAATAATATAAATGTACAATGTACATAGTTTATAATATGCTGGATGCTGCTATGTGTTAACATAGCGTATCTACTTTTAAGGATTCCGTACCCAAAGAGTAAAGTGAACCATATTACTAAGGCTCTGCTGTCTTTTTGTCTGTCTGTCTGTCGGTCTGTCTGTTTGTCTGTCTGTCCTTCTGGATGTATCTCATGAACCGTGATAGTTGGAGAGTTCAAATTTCCACAGAAGATGTATTTAAATAATAAAATAAATATGTGTGGACATTCCACAAAGCGCCATCTAGCCCCAAACTAAGCATAGCTTGTACTATGGGAACCAGATAACTGATATAATACTTATATACTTTTTTTTGTTTGTAAATACATACATATAATACAATATAATACCTAGACGCAGAACAAACACCTATGTTCATCACACAAAATGTTTGCCCTAGGTAGGAATCGAACCCACAGCCCTCAGTTCAGATGGCAGGGGTACTACCAACTGAACTATCGGGCCCGTCAATTTCTGTTGCCGCAATAACAAAAAATACTAAAAAACAGAATAAAATTTATATTTTAGGGGCTCTCATAGTACAAACGTGATTTTTTGCTCGTTTTTATAAACAATTACATACTTACATACTTATAAACAATCACGGAGCCCTTCGTGCGAGAGTCCGACTCGCACGTTGCCGGTTATTATCTGCGGGTGAAATAGCGGTCTCTACTAGATCAACAAAAAGTTGATTCACGAATGGGATTCCATTATTCCAACGCGAATCCATCCGTCCATTTAGACGGAAGATGGTTTATTATTTGATCATCATCATCATCATTAACAGCCTGAAGACGTCCACTGCTGAACATAGGCCTCCCCCAGGGAGCGCCACTTTGATTATTATTTGATGCTGCAATTTAAAAAAAAACGTGTTAAGTAATTTGGACGCCAATTTTCAATTTATGGAGATATTTTATTTGGTCTCATCATAAATTTAAGTAGGTACCTACAGTATACGGAACTTATGGCACCTGAGCTCGCCTCGCACTTTTTAAAATTAAATGCACATTTAATCGATCTCATGGTATTTATAAACTCTTCTTGCGTCAATTGCAATACAAGATAATAATTTACAACAAATACAAGACCGATATTGCATTAATTAAGAACTCTCTTTTAATTATCTGAAGATAATTAAAAAAGAATTCTAATATTTTTCAGACCTACTTAAATACTGTAAATGGAGTAGTTGCACCTTCAAGCATCACCGATTATGTTAAGGTGGAACTTTGCAACTTTGTTTCATTAAAAAAAAATACTAACAAGGTCCTGCCGTTACCTTAATGAAATCACCGCTACTTACTCAGATTCAAAATCTATTCTTCATTTAAGAATGTTACGGTAGATAATTATAATAAATACTAAGTAAATAATATATTGACGAATTGGGATTGTTATCGACAGACCTGCAAACTTCCTTATTACCCCACCACAACGTGAAACTGTATCGCCATACTCCTCTAAACCAAATGCATGCATTTCAAATTGAAAAGTGGGCTGTGGACCAAGTAGATAGCAACTCTACCATAAAGTGACTGATTTTTTGAGAGAGAGAGAGAGAGAGAGAGAGAGAGAGAGAGAGAGAGAGAGAGAGAGAGAGAGAGAGAGAGAGAGAGAGAGCGAGAGAGATTAGGCCATAATCCACCACGCAGGCCATGTAAAACGGTTTGAAAAATGTCATCGATTTTTGCGATTCCCGAAATGCCATACGTTCCCTGACGATGTTTTCTTTCACCGTTACAAAAGAGAGTACAGATTCCACGCAACACCTTAAAAACTCATTGGTCCGGGCCGAGTGGAATTCAAACCAGGGACATTTTAACTCCAACGATAAATCATCATCATTATTTCCGTCCAATATCATCCAAAAACAAATTACCGCGCTCTTTACTCGCGTTACAAAACACTCCATCCATCATGAGCACAAGGCCCTGTGTGCCGTGACGTCACTGCCATACGTCACTGTCGACCGGCACTGCCGCTTTAACTGATTACCTACCTGTTACTCGTTTAATGCTACTCTTTGTCGAATCCTTTGCGATAATGCTCCACTGTAAGTGTCATGTCATGAAAATACCATTTGTTTATCTTTGATCTTTTTATATGTGTTTTGTTTGAATTTTGTTTTGAGTTGAACTAGAGTTTACTAGAGCAACTACGTCAGTACTATAACTGCGATCTTGCTTGATCAATTTTAAAACCATTTCACTTGCAAAGTTCTTAGTTAGCTCCGTCATATTTTCTGTTATCAAGGGAAGTTTCTGAGGTTACGAAATACACGTGAAAAAAGTTTGTGTGCTAAGAACCAAAATCCTAGGGCCACAAAAAAGTGGTGTCGGACAACAAATCCTCTAGGAAGAATTTTGAGCGATACACTTGTATCTCTAGGCAAGCATGGCAACCACCGCAGACCGCATTGTCACTTTCCATCAGGTGAGATTGCGGTCAAATGAGGGTCTATTCAGTTATAAAAAAAAAATTATAGTAGAGGAGCCTCTACGAATTTTTTTTTTTTACGACTGCATATAATTAGTATTTTTGTAATTATGGTTTGATTATTAGTTAAAAAGAATATATTCTCTTTTTCTATAACTTCTCAGATGTTCAAATAATTACCTACAGCAGTAAGCATTATCATAATTTAGAAAAGTATATTTTGAGTAGATATTATATTATCTGGGCTTCTGTTAAACTTTTTGTAAAATACTTGTGTGTCTAAATATTTTTTTCTATTGTTGACGAACTTCTAATCATTGTGGCAAGACCATGCCAAATGCTAAACTTTTCATGTAGGTATTAATTACACATTTCCATTGTTACGAATTCTTATTCCAGTTTCCGTACCTATACATTATCAGAAAATAATTCTTCTCTACCCCGAGACCTCAGCTGGCCAATAAACCTACTAAGCCCGTATCAGGATACAAAATAACAGTAAGGACATTTTCAATGTTCACTTGCTTTATCTAACTTCACACTGATGAACAACACAACGAGGCAACACGGGTGTTGATGGTGCGTTGCTGGCTTCATATTTGTATGTATACTCAAATTACCGCTATCTAATTCAAAACAGTATCTTCTAGGCAAGCATGCACCACCCACCGTAGGCCGCGTCATCAATTACCATTAGGTAAGACGATCAAATGCTATTACTCACATATTGTTTATTAACGGGATATATTTTTTTTTGTTAGTGACCATGGAAGTTTAAAATCTTAGATCAAATGCTTTGCTTAAAAATTATAAAATAATATAGAAAGTTAGCAGAAGTAATGCCGTACATATGTACCTGTAATTGTTTTGTAAATTTGTTGTATTTAATTGATTTGGTGTTGAATAAATGATTTCTATTCTATTCTATTCGTAGGCGACAAGTTGTTTTAAACTTAGTGTACATCAAGAACCTATCAGGAACATGCTGCGACGTCGCTTAGGCCTCTGGTATAATTTTACTTACAATGTTATTATTTTTAGTAGTTTCAATATTGAGGAAGCCCTTGGGAATGAAATTGATAGACAATTTTCAAAGAACCTAGATTATTAATATCGCCACTTACACAAAATAACAAACTAGGATGGCGCAGTGACCCAAAATGAGTCGTGACCTCCGATAACAAGAGCCGCCACTTCGATCTATCCTGAGCTAGCTCCTGCCAGTTTTCGGCCCGGATCTCGCACAGGTTCTTGTAAAATTCATCACTCCAGAGATATCTAGGATGGCCAAGTGGACGTCGGCCACTTGGCCGTCCCACGCACGCTCGTTTCTCCGCCCGATCTTATGGGAGAGGATCGGGCGGTGAAACGAGCGTGCATGGGACGGCCAAGCCAGTAAGTCTGTGAGCTTTTATTACGTCGATGACGTTTAGTTTAGCCACTAGATCTTCAAGCTCTTTGTTCTTCCTTCTCCGCCACGAACGCCACTTGCCCGAACAACAGGGACAATACATGGAACTTTTGATACTGCATTTTGTAATACACGACCATCTATATATACGTTGTGAGGGTTGGCTGTACACGTCGACACCGAGATCGATGGGTGGCGGTCCGTGTAATAGTTTTTGTCAACCCTATCCGTGAAATACTGATCGCCGGTGTGGCTGGAATGTATTCCGAGATTGATTGGGGTACATATGCGTACCTGCGCAAACGGGGATTGATCAATCACATGCCAAACAGAGAATTTCAAGTTTCAGCAAAACATCTTAGAAAAAAGTCGTTTCTCAATTTCTCAATGCGAACCATTTTTTTAATTAATCTAAATAGTTTCAATAAAACAATGGAAAATCCTTACCTTACCAATAATGAAAATAAAACTTTTCCATTGCTTTGTTTTTCTTATGTTGTATTGAATGTATTTTAAACTATCCAATCATTTATTTGGATAATTGTTGTAAGCATTCCAAAATTAAAACGTTCGTTAATTCACCTCTTCCTCGAACACGTTCAAACCCTAATTAATACTTCGACACCCTATCACAGTTTTCGGAAATATTATTGCTGAGTCTTTCGATCTATGGTCGCCACTCGATAATTCTTCTCCCAATCGGTTGTCAGTTCTACGAGCGATGTGGGCTGCCCATTACCATTTCAACTTGCTAGTTCTAAGAGCTATTTCCATCCATGTTCATCCGTCCATGTTAAAATAAAAATAATGTACTTATTACACACTTGTGTGTGAAGGCCCATATCTCAGCAGTGGACTAATAATGCTATGCTTAGTTTGGAGCTAGATGGCGCTGTGTGAAATGTCCACACATATTTATTTATTTTTATTTTATTTTCACTAGGTGGTAGGACTTTTCTGCAAAGTTCGTCTAGGTAGGTACCACCGCTTTGCAAGTTATTCTGCCGCCAAGCAGTAGTGTGCAAGCACTACTGTGTTCCGGTTTGAAGGGCATTGTAGCTAGTGAAATTACTGGGCAAATGAGACTTTATGACCTGATTACTAGACTGTGTGATGTCTCACGATGACGTGCGCAGTGCAGTGTCACGCGAAACTTTATTATTTTAAAGTTCACTATAACTGTTATGGGCGGCCGTATTGCTTAAAATCAGGTGAACGACCAGCTCCACACATCATTCATTTTCATAAAAAAAAAAACAAAAAAAAAATTTATGGGCCAATAATGCAAAACATTGAAACTAAACTATTATGAAAGTAAAACAATATAATAGCTGTTAGTATGTCCCCAGATAATATAATGCCTACAGTACAGATGCCTCATCCCATACAACGGAATAACGCGGGCTATTTTACGAATTATTTAATTTCTGCATTACACAAGATGATCAAGCGACATTTATTGCGTGTTGGCGAAGTATTGGGCCAAATGAATACACTGGACATTAAGTAGTAACTCTCTAGACACGATTACTACATTTTTTTCAAGTTCGGGCTATTTTTCGTTTGTACCTGATGGAACCCCATGGTATGTTCAATAAAACGTCAAATTAAATCATGTACTTACCTAAGTACATGCTAAAAACAATAAGATTATAGCTGTTAGAATGTTATATAAAAATAAAATACTTAATAGTTATCTGCTTATTTACGGCATTTTTAGTCTCGATGAAAACGAGTTTCATATCAGAAGTATTTTTAGCCTCATTAGGGAGGAAAAATACAATTATTATCTCTTGGCATGAATTTATTAACCAATTCCTATTTTTTTATATGAAATTGGATAAAATGTTTTTTCTAGTTGGCAACACTGGCTTCCGCGTGAGTAGACGACAGCGTGAGTCACATGCAAAAACATTTTTAAACGTTTAAAAGGGGTTCTGGTTTGATCCACTGGTGGGACCAATATTGTTTTTATGACAATGAATTCCGTGACGAGCTAGTCGTTCAACTGACATTAAGCGACACGATCGCCCATAGCCGTTGCACAGTTTAATATTAATTTTTATTCCACCGATAACGGATCATTACAAAATTAAAATATTGGTGGTCCTGGGTTTTATTTACAATACTCCTTACATTTTTATCAAATTTTGAGTCGAAGAATGTGGGATATTCATGAAATGAATTCCAATGATATTTTTAAATTTTTGATATTATATTCAGGTCAAAAACAGCATTTTCTAATACAACATCTATAACTGAGTTATTCTTTTTTTTGGCAGTCTTTTGATCGGTTCGGAGCTAACAATTTATCGAATAGATACCTCAATTTTTCTGCTAAGGTGTACAATTTTATGAAGTTGCGAATTGTCTAAATACCTACAAATGCAATTCAGTGCCGGGCTCCTTTTAATTTAGGAGTTAATCTCAAAAGTTAGCATTAAGCTATTAACAGAAACATAGGCTAAATAGAGGTGGATGTGAAACATGAGGTTGCAAAAATATAAAAATCGTGCAATAGAAAGAGAAGAATACGTTATTCCACACAAAATACACATAAGTACAGACAACGGAACAAAATATTGCTATTAAGGTAACAAAATGAGTGGTCTTATCACTTAAAGCGGTCTCTTCCAGTCAATCTTTGAATGATTAAATCGATAACCTATTAGCCGGGCCAAAGATGCCAGGCCGATATAAATCATCTATGTTAATGTTTTTTTAATGATGACGAGTAGACGATTTTGTCATTTACCTACATTAAACTATTCGTCAAAAATACTTATCTAAATAATATAACAAATTGGTAACAGTTTATTAGTAGTAGTTATTAGTAAATAGTAATTTCTATTAAATTACATTTAATAAGAGAACTGGTTTTTTCAAGTATTCTCTTACGGCTTTATTAATATCGTGGAGTAGCTTTGGCCTAGTTAAACCACCTTTTGTCTTTTTCGATCAAGTTCGATTTTCGAATGACAAACAAAGACAAAAGTTGAAGTAACCAATCCAAAACTACTCCTCGTCGTTACAGTCTCGACAACGAGAATTTAACACTGCATTGTATAAAAAAGAACTAACAGTAATAAAGTGTCGCATCCAGTCAGCGTAGACAGTGTTGGCCTTTAATTTAACTTTTATTCGCGCCCTCTCCGGGGGCCTTAATTTCAGTTGTGGAATTTGTTCTTGCATGAAAATAGGTGTGGGCTTTGTGTTTTGCTCACGTTTTGTCGTTTCCTCATTACTAGTTACAAAATGTTTGTGGCTTAGCTTTTTTGGCAGGTGAGCGTAATGGGAAAGGTTTTTTTTATTTTAGAGTACATGTTCTTTGCTAATTCTCAAAACAATTATAAAAATCTTCACTAGATTATAGGCAATATTGGTAATAGCATTAACCTACACATTTGCACAGTTTTCATCACAGAGCATTGAAAAACATGACGCTTCATCTATCCGCAGGGAGCCGATGGATGTAGGAGGCGAGCGGCCGCTCAAAGTGGAACTCTCTGGAGCTTTTATTCAGTATAGTGGAAGTCTTTAGCCTATCAATTCAATTCGATTCGATTCGATTCGATTCGACTCGACTCGACTCGACTCGACTCGACTCGACTCGACTCAATTCAATTCAATTCAATTCAAAATTCAATTCAATTCAATTCAATTATTTATTTGCATTCCACAATGTTGTTTTAAGATTTTAGTTTAGATATACCAGTACATCATGGACCCTGTCGGGCACGCAAAAATTAGATGAGAGGAGGATACATAAATATTGATTAGCCAACTACAGCATATTACAATGTTACCTTATACATGATTTCCTCTATGCTTTTATTAAAATTTATGATGTCACAACTTCTTTATTTTGAAGTAAGTAGGTAGATATAAATACCTAGTTACAGTCATGTCATTTATATATATTTCATGTCATTTATTTAGTGATTATAATAGATTTATTTTTATTTTATTATACATAACAGTATGGTTCATATTCGAAGACTATATATCTTTTGCCTATTGAAGATGATGATGAATTAATTATGTTTTCATCAAAATTTTATCGGTCTTTAAATAAAGCGGGTATCATAATAACTTGGCCCTATGAATATCCACTGCAAACTATCATGGTTCGTGAGAAGAGACAGACGGGAAGGCAGACAGACAGACATACGGATAGCGGAGCCCTATAGTAATACGGTCCATTTTACCCTTTGAGTACCCCTAATAAAATGTTGTGAAGGTTACCTATCTTACACTAAAGGTATATCCTGTTTTAGTTATACCTTCTTACTAAAACGTAACGTAGGTACCAAGCCGAGAATCCTCCAGGGTTCTCCCGAAAATTGCGCGCTCGTTGGACAAAGTCGGGTTTGTTAAAAACAACGCCTTATGGCCCTTTGAGCCCAATTGCGGTTTCAAATTATTTTTTTGTCCTTTGTAGCAGATGCGATTTGACGACCTTTTGTGTTTTTTCCCACGAATTGTGTCGACTCTTTTGAGGTGAATAAAGGTGTTAATGAGGTAATTAAATATATAGATATTAATTGAATGTAAAGTTTTACTGACGCCAGCAAAAAAATACAAGACATTGTACTTTTTAACAGAATTTTTAAAAGGAGTAGCTAGCAGATTATTTGTATTTACCTCAGAACTCTGTCGCGTAGCAACAATAATTTATCAACTTTAGAATCCTAGTACATTCGCGAAATTTAAGTCCTTTTATTGGAGCCATATAAGACACCGTACGGACGTTCGTGTGATCATATCTGTGTGAAGAGCACACAGAAAATTATTTGGAATGACAATCGCGCGGTAAATCATGCCCCCATGCAACCCATCAGAAAACCTGCAAAAAAGTTCTGGTGTGACTTTCCCTGGCAAGCTGTTAATTTTCTTGCTTAAATCGTCTAAAATACCAAAAAAGTAGCCTACGTTATGAGACGGTGTTGTTTGGATACATACCTTTGTTTATTGATACTTTCCATCGAAAGGTTGGCTGGAAGAGATCGCTGCCAGCAATAAGACCGTCCATTGTTGCACTAGTACCTAAGATTTGTTGCATTCCTGCATATTGGATATCTCATTAGTGAAACAATAAATTTATCTATAAATAAATAAATAAATAAATAAATGTGTGGACATTACACACAGCGCCATCTAGCCCCAAACTAAGCATAGCTTGTACTATGGGAACCAGATAACTGATATAATACTTATATACTTTTTGTTTGTAAATACATACATAGAATACAATATAACACCCAGACGCAGAACAAACATCTATGTTCATCACACAAATGTTTGTCCCGGGTAGGAATCGAACCCACAGCCCTATCTATCTATAAATTGTATAGGTACTTACTTATTCTATGTTATCAACAGTATTTATTACTCAAATAACTACAGCTGGCATAAAACGCTATTCGCTTTTAAGAGCAAATTCACGGCTAAGGCGAAGCTGTCAAAACAACTCCAACATAAACACATTTTGAAACATCACTGTGTTTATCGAACACAATATAATGGAGAAGGCTCGCTGCATAAACAAATGAAATAATTCGTTTCACTGGGGTTTCACTAATTGCTTGAAACATACGCTTGAAACTATGGGATGTTATTAGTGTGATTAAATTTAACATTGTAACAAAATTTTGTGTTATTGTTTGGTTTATTAATTAACTTTAATTATCTCAACACAATCATGGTTCTGTCAGTAAGATATTCAGAAATATGTAGTTCTGTAGGTACTGATACATTACCTACTCTGTAGCGATCTTATATTATCGGCCTGAATTGCAGTCTGTACATTTTTACTGCCTATCCAAGCTGGCATATTGCAACACTTGCAACCAACCTTAGTGTTAGTTCACAGAATTCAGAAGGTGAAGTTAACCACAGGATGTGCTTTGGAAAGTGCGAAGAAGGCACTGGTGCGTTCCGTGGTAAAGAAAAAGAAAGAAAGAAAATACATTTATTCGAGACAGTAACACACAACATTACACTAACTACATGGCATTACAAAACAATACACACACAAACATATTAAAAGCAGTGCAATGCTGCGTGGTGTCACGAACGTCAGGACAAAATTAATAAATTCAACAAAAAAGTAAAATAACCAAAAAGAACGAAACAAGCAATAGACAGGTAATATTTACATCATTTTACACATTATGAGCAGATTTCATGAAACAAGAATATAATATAATTAAAAATACGCAGTATAAGAGAAGAGTATATACCTACATAAATGTAACTAAACAGCACTATGACTATTCGCGATACGTATACATATTTTGCAACCGTGTGTGGTACTCTGTGGCAGACGAAAGTATACGTTGACAAAGTTAGTGTCAACTGTCAACAATGAACAATGTCAACAAATGTCAACTGTTTGTCACAGCTGTCAGCAGTGAGCCGACTTGTTGGTAGTTCCCGGAGCCCTCTGCTATGCAGCGAGATAGGCCACTGGGGGAGTTTAGTGAGTGGAAATCTCACATAATCCGACTACAGCCCCATTGCAGCCAGGTATCTTTGTAAGATTTCCCCCTCATCAATAAAAAAGGTTAACAGAATTCGCCCTATTTAAATGGGCTGGAATTATCGCTGCGCAATTTATAGGACTAGAAATCGCGCAAAACCGGGAAAGGTATGATCTCATCACGATTTTTTATCATCATAAATGATCGATACCTAGCGTTCTGGTAGGGTATCTTTCAGCGCGCCTTTTCACACTCAAGCTATGTACAGCCAAGCACTTAATGGTATCTTCCGTGTGAAAGTTAGTAGCCAATACATGTGGAAAGAAGAGTGAAAAGACTCCATCATCAACAGCCCGTAGTCGTCCACTACTAAACATGAAAACACTTAAATAGATATTAAAGGGATAGGTCTGCTAATACATCAAACCATATTAACATTATTCCTAATTTGTTTCATAAACATGTATGTACATGTAAAGTTAATTTATATAATTGATTAATTAAATTTAAAGCAGCATAGACACGCGTGGCTTAATTGAACCCAAGCACATAATAACGGCGTACATAAGCGACCCGATAGTGCGTCCGGGTTGTTTGGTCGGCAAACAGAGCCCCAGGGGCGAGAGCGGACCAGCCCCGGCCTTACGCGGGCACATTACCGGACGGATGAGGACGGTAATGTGGGCGCAAGATATAGAAGAGTTGTAATACTATTAGGAAATTATCCGTCATTAAAAAGAATGTGGACGATAAATTACTAGAAGGAGATAGCTCTATGCTAATGAAGCATAAATACAAATCTGTTGTTTTTAATGTTCGTCATCTCTTTCATGACATATTTTCGAGAATTGACCATTCGTAACCTTATTAAACAAGTTATAACCAATAAATCAACAATTTTGACACCTCCACAAATTGTTATGAGCAAAACCACAGAGCAAACAAAAAATAAGTGCGTCATAATTTTCAAATCGCTGTGAGCAAAACACAGCGATTCATACTCCAAAATTGAATTTCGGAAAAAAGTTATAAGTATTTTCAATTCCCTATGATGACATCCACGACGCTACCAAGCGACTCGCTTCTCCCTTCGACCCCACTAAATATTCGTCGGGTCGCAACCCGGCTAGTTTGAATTTCAGCACTGGCTCGTTGACCTCGTTAGCCGGACTAGCGGACCCGCAACATCGACACCGGACCCTTGATGAATTCCACTTGTTTGTTTTATTCCCACCACTTTATTATTATACCCTAGCGATGGCAATAATGCGATTTCGCATAAATTTCATAAGCATGTGAATTTATTAGTCTTAGCATGCTAATTGCTATTGTTTTGCTATTTGCTAATATGACGATAATTCATAATAATTAAGTATTATGATTTCTGTTAATAAGTAAATTATTACATCACCTGCTAAATTGCTAATATTGTTTTCACTTGCGAACGAAATGAAAATGGCCGGCCACCGCTGTATGATGTACTATTATAAAATATGTGATGATGGTATAAAAAACATGAGGTGAATTCGCTTCATATTTCACAGAATTTCGCAACTACATTTAATTTGCGAAATGCTAATTGAGCATTCACATGCTAAAAGTTAATGCGAATGCTAATATCCATCACTATTATACCCTCTACTGCGGGATGTTTACATTACCGTAACAGTTCACTCCGTATGAATATGCAAATGTGAGTAATAAAGTAACGACAATTGCCCGCGCGACTTGCTGAGTTGCTGAATTTAAATTGTCAATGGTAACACTGAACTCTTCACATCAGCATTCTGTCTCTACTAGCTTGAATAATTCGCTTTTATGGTCCTCTAGACTCTTTTGTAACGATATAACAGTTAAAGTTATTCAATCTATTTGTTTATCTATCAGCACAGCACTATAGTGTAGATATCCATAGGCTACGATGGACCGGCTTCCATCGGGTGGGCCGTATACTTGTTTGCATCCAATAACATTCAAACAGGGGTTTCGATGTTTAGGTATATTAAGTGTGGTCCTTAAAGCGACATCCCTTCCCATCCCTTCCTTTCCTTCCTTTCTTCTGACCTTCCTTCGACTTCCCTTCTTTCTTTCGTCTATATATTATACCTTATACGTGTGGTTTACACCTTAAAGTCAATTCCATAATTATTACATACTATCTTATTAAATGCTAGGTATCAGTGATCTTACAAACTGGAGGATTAGGATTTTTCATATTCGGGAATGCGAATATACGTTACATCTCCACAAGGTTTATAAATAATCGTAAAAAAAATACGTTGAGAAAATATGACAAGTAAAATGAATCTTATAATGTTGCACTATCCTATCGGCATTCTCGTTTCAATAACTTCGCATGTCAAAACCTCCAGTGACCTATTCCCGTTTCGAGCATTATTCCCGCCTTGGCTATATTCCTAGTTATTGCCTGTCTCCATCCCGCAATACTTGTCTCGTTTTTCCTTTCATGTCAACTCTGCTCGGCGTCGAGTCAACAAATACGTGTCGTGTATCGTCCCTGTATAATTCAATATCCGCCTCTGAATTATTCATGCGTGGCCGCGATTACGTCGTACGTCTCGATTCAGTTTTTTTCTATGTAGGATGAGTTTTTGTGGTTACTTAATTTTATTTCTGTATTGAATAGATTTTCGTTGGATTTCATCCGATTGTAAGAGAGTTATTCTCTTTAGCAGAGTATTAGTAGGCTTTTGTTCATATGGTTTTACAAATGGAAGAAAAAACAATGAATTAGTCCCACTGCAAGTGATTGCCAGAAGCCAGACCCAAACGACTCTGTTAAACAAAGATTAATAAATAGTATCTATTAATAAAACAAAAGAAAACACGTGCACTTCGAATGTAGGTATTTAGAGTAGGTAGAGTAAATAAGGTAAATTACAGTAAATAATTCTCGTTATTCATACTTCAAATTAACATTTTGGTCACCACATTTTGTCCCAACTTTGCTAAGTTAAAAGTCTATATTTAACTATTCTGCGGCTATGTTGGTTAGAATTACTAACTATACTTTCAAAATTACCGTAACTTTACACGTCTATTTTACAACTAATAATTGTCTCGCGGTTTCACACGCAATTTTTCTTTTTCTCCCTGGAACAAAAGTTATCCTATGTTTCACATTATCAGCTGGATGACGTCCATTGCTGATAGACCTCCACCATTGAAGGCATAATCACCACGCGTCTTGGTAATCACAGAAGATTATAATGTAGACCGAAGAGACAGCTGCTGCCCATTCCCTGGTTATTCCCTTAACTGACTCTTATAACACTCACAGATCTATCCTTACGCTGGAACTATGACCTATGTTGCGTTTAATCTAATAAGCAACCTGCGTGAAAATATATAAAATTAGCAAGTTGAAATAGCAATGGGCAGGCCACATCGCTCGCAGACCTGACAACCGACGGGGAAGAAATATTCTCGAGTGGCGACCGCGAACCGGAAGGATGCAAAAGGCGAGCGGCTATTCAAGGTGGCGCTCTCTGGGGGAGGCCTATGTTCAGCAAGGACGTTTACGGGCTGTTGGTGATGATGATGATGATGATGATGAAAATATATTCAAACCCAGACGATGTGCTGTGCCTATAGATGCTTTGTTGTACACATGTTATGGTTTTCAAAAGTCCTCATTAAAGCTTAAAGCTTTAAGATGTATCAAACCACAGGCCGTCGTTAAGGTCGTCTAATTAAGCTTCGACTCTCATCAGCTTCCGTACACACTGACATTCAATTTAATGTAATTACCACATGTCGCAGAGGCTTTCATTAGCGCCTCAGTCTTGTATTCGAAGAGTTTGTTTGACTTGTGCGGGGTTAAAACGAACGCAAATTTCCATGAAAATAACATAATAACACAGGTTCAAAGGATTCGAAGTGGATGAAAGAAATGCGCGACGACCCTTGTGGCACCCCGCGCTGGAATCCGAATTAATTTAGGGATGAAATGTTTCTTCTCTACTTGTGACAGATTTTAGCTTTCAGAGTTTCGATTCGTTTCCAAAATTAAAATACCTATTTGGTTCGTAAGTTCAGTCAACTTAAAAAAGGAGAAGATTCATAAATAATACTTTTTTTAAATAATAGTTTGTTTCTTCAGAACTGTCATTTAGTATGTAACCAATATAGAAAATTCTTATTTTATTTGGTTTGACGAGTATATTTTCATGTTGGTCACACTATCAAATCTTCCTCAATTTGTTGCATATTATTAAAATATGTTCAAAAACACTCTTTAAAATCTAAAATGGTAAGCGTATTCCAAGAAACTGTATCTGAATGCTTTTTATTATTCCTTGTTCTAGTGGATCTGCGTATTCGTGAGGACACACACACAAACATGAACTTGTGTATGTACGTATGTAGGTTCACCCGTACATCGACGTTCATGTATTATGCATGGAACTTCAGCCGGCGGAACATCGACATGATTATTTTATTGTGACCCCATATTGTTGAGTATTTGTCTCTTTAATATTTAGTTAGGGCAGTTCGTTTCGTGTTTTGTGTGCTAAACATTGTCGCCGCACTAATAATGAATGAAGAAATGGGAAACTAGCTCAGAATCCAAATATTTGTAGATTAATTCAATGAAACACGAAACAGTTTCTTTTTGTATTGATCCATGAATGTCCTAAAAGAATCTGTCATAATGAAAAAATAACTACAATTTGTAATCATCATCGTCATAGGCCTGAATATAATAATAATAATAGGTTTGGGAAACAGCGGGGACCCGATGGATGCAGGAGGCGAGCAGCCGCTCAAGGTGACGCTCTCTGGGAGAGGCCTATGTTCAGTAGTGGACGTCTTAACGTTGATGATGATAGGTCTGAATACGTCCAATATTGAACATGGGCTTCTTCCATAGAGTATCACTTTGAGCAGCTGCTTGCTACTTGCATCTTTTGTCGGGCAGATTGGTCACCAATATAGAACCATTGTTTCCCATTAGTAGTAGATCGACATCAATTTACGAAGCCACATCACTTCACCCTTTACCATAATGCAACGATACGACACATTTGTAAGTATAGCAAGTGTCATGACGTAACCATTGCCATCTTAGCTTCCCATACCCAAATACCTCTCAACACTTCAACAGCACTACATAGCTCAGAGTCGTACATTAACATAGTTTGCCTCCCGGCTGCGTTCAAGCGCCCCGTGTAAATTACAAGCAAACAGCGGCATGCAATTACCAGTTGCCATTAAACACCACTACTATTTAATATGTAGAACGGATAAATAAACAAGGTGATATTGTGATAGTAAATGTTTGTGCAAGTGCTGTTATTGAAGCTATGTGGTATGTGGCAGATGTGTTTATAGAAATGTTAATTAGGTAGAATAATACAGCCCTGAGAGGTCGCCGTGTTCTATTGGCATTTGTAACACTAGAAGTGCCATTAATGCGACGCTTAATCTAAATATAAAAGAATCCTTATAAATAATAACAGATAGTGTTATCGCTGATAGTGATCTTTCCAGAAAATGGATAGTCAAGCTTAGTATATGAGCGCTACATACCTTCTTGATTTGCACCATACTCTTGTCGTCAAATTCAAGAATTTAACTGAGAAGCTAATATTGATATCGTAGTTTGCAGGATTGTTTCAAACATTGTTTTTTCATAATGTGACCTTAAATCAATGTTCTTAAAGCCTCACCTGCTTGCAGTTATGCGGGGTCACTGACCCAGCTCTTGGCTTTCACGCGATATTTTTATCTCCCGCCATCATTTTTTATTCCCACCAAAAATCGTACTTCCATTTATCTTATTCAGAACCCGAGCTATTCTATTAAAACGATTTCTTATTCAAAAATGCGGCGGAATTCAATAGAAACGGATCCGTTGATTAATTACAAGATACTGTCTCGGAAGTTACTGTTTTGTTTACTTTCTAAAGAGATTATAGCGGGGTGAGATGAAAGGAAACAAGTGCTGTGGATGAGGATCCTTGGCATAAACATGAGTTTTTTCTTAACACCTTGGAATGCAACGTTTTTTGTACATGTTGATATTCGTCTTTTAAAAAACCTTGAAGGTTGATTGCTACATAAAGTGGTATTTATAACCGAGTACTACTGTGCTTCGGAAGATACGTAGACGTAGAGCCCTTGGTCTTGGCTTTTGTCGTAAGACAATAGTCGCATAGCTAAGTCTGAAGCCTTTTAGGTGCTAAAAATAAGACTAACAGCCAGGCTGACCGCTTGCGTAGATGAGAAAAAAAATTTTAAAAAGCAGACAATAAATACCTAACTTGCAATCTAATGTACACGTTTAACCGTATATAGGTAACTGGAGATATAAAGACATATGTAACTGGGGAGGGAGAGAAGAAACTTCAAAGGAAAATGTAGTAAAACGAAATAAAAGCAGTTCAAATTACGACAATTTTGCTACTTGTGGTTACTTTCACTAAGCGCTCGCGTTTCATTTTTTACGGTAGCCATAATCGTGCAATGACTTACGGTAATAGGTTTTATTAACGCCAGCAAAGAAGGCCCTAAGCTTTTAAGTTGAAGTTATGAGCTCACACACCAGCGATGTCTATCGGCTCTGAAGAAAAAGACCGAGGTTCCACCAAGCTCGGTTAAGCTCGTGACTGAAGACTTGAGATCAAAGAAAGGCTTTAACCAATCGTAAAACCTTATCTTTACACATAAGAAACCTAAAAGTCTGCAGCGTCTCGAAATTTAAACCTTTCAAGGGTTTGAAGTATTTTTAGTGCTAGACTTTTGTAATAAAACGTATAATGAGGACCATAAAATATTAATTTATCTTTTAGACAATTGCTTTTAGTTTTAAAGTTATTCTTGACGTTTTTTAGAGTCAGTATTAAGTTTAGTCTGCAGTTTAGATTAAAAGCACAGATTATGACCTTGTAGAACACTCTGCTGGATCAAGCCTATTTCAATAAGGCATGCCTCTGAGTCCTGGGACTTCAGATAGTCTTCCAATTGGTGTCAGCGACACGCTATGCATTATCGTTAGCCATCGAACTGCAAAGTGTTCTACACTTCAACTAACATTAATTTAGTCTCCACTCCAAATACACGTCTCCAAATAACTGTAGCTATGTATTATTTTTAGTAGGTATGTAGAAGGTAAGAGTGTAAATTATTGTTTTTATATTTACGCAATCATGCACTTTTTTATCTCATTGTTGTTCTTGGATGTAAGTTTTAACTGTTACAACACCACCCGTAATTTTTGTTTTAATTCATGTCCATACAAAGGAAGTCTGAAGAAATCGCTTAATGCGTTAAGGCCGCCCGTTGTTCTACCATTATTTTATAAATTGGTAACTATGTGCATTCGTGTTTATTGGTGTTCAATAAAGTATTATTGTATTGTATTGTATTGTCTGCCTAAAGAGTAATTCTTTGAGGTATCAAGCGTTTCCGAAGTTGCTTCCAGATTCAGTCACTCAATGATTCTGTCAGAAAATTTGTTGCCATCATCACCTACATCTTTTTTTACATTTGACAACATCTCTCCTGATGTTAAGTGACAATGTTCTGAGTATCTGTCTTAATTAAGATATTATTGTCCTAATCCTAAGTTGATGGAGAGGCTATACATCATGTTTTTTTTTTCGTTGAACAGGGGAGCACTCCCAAATGGCACACTATGGCTGGGAACATTCTCCGCCGCACAGTACAGAAGCGACGTCCACGCTGCCGTGTATAGATGCCGCGCGGCAAGTGCGGTGGGAGCCGTACTGTCGCGCGACATGCGGCTTGAGGCAGGTGGGTAACGTACCATTGATAACCTATATACGTACTGATACGCATCTATTTCCCACCTTTTCCCGCATGTGCTATAAGAGACAGCTAAGGGTACGTCCAGGGAATGTGCTGATGTATTCTCTTCGGTCTGTTATAATCTACTGCGTTCACCAAGACGCCTGCCAAACATAATGATTATGGAACCCTTCCCCCAGCCTCTCCCTCCTCCTTTTTTTCTTTAAGGAAGCCTAAGTTCAGCAGTAGACGTAGGAAGGTTGTACCTACTGATACATAACATTAAATTTTTGTGACCTTTTAACACGGTCCTACAAAACAGACCTAACCTTCTGTGGCACTAGCTCCGCTGATAATTTCAAATGTACCTACATCTCTTTGGGAATAAACAAAAATCTAAACCTTAAAAATATTTTCCTGGTATTTGTCTGGAAATTTTGACAATCTTGCTTATTCAATGATTAATGGAGTGAATGCTTTACCTAGCTTTAAACGAAGCCCAGATGATAGATGGATCCGAGCAGACGTTTCAAATGAAAGAACTCGGTAATGGCCGGTCGGATTTGAATGGAACTTGGCTGATGAATAATCTAGACCCTACTTGATCCAGGCTACATGTTATTAGGTAAAGGTTCAGGTTGTAGAGGTAATATTTCATGGAGTGGGTAGACAGTCCGCAAACGTGCGACGCCGACGCTGCGGTCGACCGCTGCAGATGTGCGCTCTGACGTTAATGTCCCGCAATATGCAGGGCTGCAGAATTATTGCCATTTGACCAGAAATTATAAACTTATTTAACGTGAAAATATTTAATACAATTCTCCTTCACAGATATTGAAGTGTAAAATACTCATGATGTATAGGGTTTCAGAAAATAGTATTTGTAAGCACAGAACACCTAAAATTTCCACATAATATTGATTATTTGTTTTATTTATAAAATACATGAGTAATGGTTTTTACATAAAAACATCTTAAAACATGTAGACCTTTTGTGCAAACTATTAAATAAATAAATAAATAAAAACCACATTAATTGCAATGCTAATTTTTTTATCTGCTCTAACATGTGATACCTCATCATCATCTCTGTAGATTTCTGGGTTGTCTGGAAGAGATCGCTTTCGAAGCGATAAGACCGCCCATTGTAACACTTAGTTATAAAATTTCCTACTACATTCTTCTGTGAAATGGTGTTTTTTTAATGAAAAATGTTTATCTATCTACCTCAATATGCCCTAAAAATCGAGATCCAAAATAGCTATGAACTATGAAGTATCCACGTTGATATAACAGCGTTTAATCCTAAGCAACTCCCTAATAGCTTCATGATAATCTCGGTCACGACAGATGGCGCCATATTTCGCGCCACAACAGCTCCTCGAAACTCCGTTAAGCGTTAAGTGCTTATTGGTAAAAACGGGCCCTAATGGAACGCGGATTGACCCTGGCGTGATCGGGTGCCAAGAATATTATTGTTATCATACAGAAGAGACGCAATAAGTAAAACCCCTCGTATCTATCGATATATCACCTCGATAGAGTACCTATAACAACGATTATTTTATGCTACAATGGGCATACTTTTCACAACAACTCACGCTTGTTAATACCTCTAAGGCTTACCACCAGTGCTGCCAATTGCGGGGAAAATCCCCGATTTGCGGGGAATTGAGGGTTGCAGCGGAGAGAGCGCGGGGAATGACGAAAATCGGGGAATTTCGGGGAATTCAGACCTTGTTTTTGGTGGGTAAAAATATTTTTTTTGTTGGTCATTCGAAGATAAAAAAGTGTTTCGCGCTCGCTTCGCTCGCACTTTAATTGTTTCTATACATACATTATTTTAATCTGAAACCAGCGCGCTTGTACTGACATAATAATTCTGCAAAATTGTTTATAACACTGATTTGGTGCCAGCAGTGCAGCACTGTTCAGCCTAAATGCCAGCATAAATTAAATTCCTTAACTATTGAATTTCATTTATATTATTCGAGAATTGGTAATTATTATTGATTTACCCAAAATTTAAATACAAATTATTTAAGATGATTTATTGCACATGGGCACTGTGGAATCAATTGCTCAAATGGCCATACTTATTTTCTGGATTATAAAATGTAGTAAATACAGAAATATTTCGCGTTAGCTTCTCTTGGTATCATATTACACAGTCATTGCTGCTTTCAAAACACCGCTGGCGGCGCCATACTACCATCGCGCTGCGCCACCGAAAAGTTGTCTTAAGTTAGGACTTGGCTCTAAGTCGCGACGTGTAGTTGTAGGGACATATAATCAGATGGATCCGGCATGGGAAATTCCGGATTTGGCCCAGGGAAGGCAAAGAGTATGTAAACTAACAAACAAACAATAAACAGAAACAAAAAAAACAATTGCAATTAATTAATTGAAATTGAAACTATAATGCAGGGGGGCAAATCTGTGAATAGTAAGACTACGGATTTAGTCTAGATGTAAGTTGTATATAGTAGTATATTAAACAAATCATGTATAAAACGTAAAGTAAAACGTAGTGTTTTTGTTCCAAAAATGTCGTTTCGGTAAATTAATCATAACGATGCGGGGAATTTCGGGGAATTGGCGAAACTGACGCGGGGAATCGAGTATTTTTTATTGGCAGCACTGCTTACCACACTATTGCATCAAAATCTCGAACACACTCACTCACATCATCTTGAAAGCTAAGGTTTTACCCACGTATAGCCGCTCCAAATTGCACCCTAGAGGGGAGGTCTAATATTATTATACTTATTCAACAATGACGTCTTCATGCTAATAATGACGTGCAGAAACACAAAACAATCCACTTTATTCCTTATAATTATATCCTTTGATTCCAATCCGATCCAAAATATTTCTCCGAGCTAATAAAAACCATCACATATAGCATTTGTTTTATTTTATTTATTGTAATATTTTACATCTACACGTATACTTACTCTTAGCGGTTAGTTTTTAAGAATGCCTGTCAACAGCCGTGAGCCTAGCACGAATATTTACGCGCGCGTAAGTGTAACGTTAACGTAAGCCAGTTGTATGGCATTTGTTATGCCCCCCTATTACGATTGAGCTAGTAGCGCTGCTGACGTGCGTCTGCCTGACAAAACTGTCAAAATTGTATGAACTTTGATAGCAGTTGAGCGGCAGACCCAATCGTAACGTTACACTTACGCGCGCGTAAATATTCGTGCTAGACCTACCGGTAGCAGATTACTCCGTAGCGCGCGTGATGCGAATATACCGAGATGTTCAGGTTATCCTGTAGATGAACTCCGGCGGTGGTTATGGATGGCATCTTGTTCGTGTTTACTGAACAACTTTTGTTGGTAACATTGAATGTTGGTACACTGGAGATATCTAAAAAAAATACATTTTATAGAATAAGTTTTTGTTTTGTTGAATAAATGCGGGGGTTTTTAGTCAAAAGTTGTTAAAGTTTAAAAAAATTACACATTAAATAAAAGAGTAAGGCGACAAGATTTTAGTAAGCCTTGCTACTTGACGCATGTATTGTCCAGTTTAGATGTGTTTGTTGATAAATATTTTTGCCTTGCATTATATTTATATTGTATTGGTGGTTTTAAAACTCGAAATATAAATAAAATAAGATCGATGTTGTCGCCCTTATTTTCCGACCCACCATCCACCAATCAAAAACAAAATTTCGACGCAACAAAAAACTTCGCTCAAAGGTTACGTTGCCAGAATTTTGACATAACACAAGTTCCCAAAAAAACCCAATTAACAGCCCTCCCTCCTCCCTCCCCCTTCAGTCAATGTTCGTTTCCCCAGGTGTTACATTAGGTAGTCCCGTCACGGGCGTCCCTTCATCCGGCGGATTGAATATAAGCGGCGGGTCACGTCGCCGCCTGTTTTTATACACAACACTGTTCCGCCTCAGATTACAAAAGCTATGTCCGTGGCACGGGTGCTTACAGAATTAGAAAATGGATAAATAGAATACCAAATTTGAAAGCCAAGCTTTTTGAATGTGTACCTACGGATTAGATATTACCTTCTAATAAATATGAGCTAAACACTGGGGTATCAGTTGCAAAAAATATTAGAAGGGATTGGTTTGGTGGGGTCCGTTGAGTTGAGACCGGAACCTAAATAATTTCCATATGAAAAGTTAAGGGGGTACGTTTTACTCAGCGGCAAATTCAAAAGTTCTATCGTTATTTTGCCAATCATAGCTTAATTACTCAACGAAATTACATGAAAACTGACTTTGCGTAAGTAAATAAAATGTAATAACAAATTAGGATTGAAAGCATCACCTAGATATCACTAGTTAAGCAACAAATGGCTACAGCCTGAAAAATCAAGATGAAATTTATTTATTGGCATTTGTTGCTAAACTAGTGATATCTAGGTGATACTTTCAATCCTAATTTGTTGATACATTCATCAGTTTCATGTAATCACGTTGAGTAATTAAGCTATGATTTGCAAAAAACCCAAGAAAGTTTTAATTTGCCGCGCTGAGTGAAACGTTCCAGTGAAGAAATAAGAATACCATATATTCAAACAAACTTTTCGAGAATTAAATGTACATTATTATTATGTGACGTAGAACAAGTGGAAATACTTTATTTGCTTTTATATTTTTGTGATTTGGTATTCAGTTGTGTCTCTCTTTTTAGTCCCACACAATTTGGTTAGTCTGAGGGTGCGAGAACGAGAGGTCACAGTTACCTGCAGACCGGGAGTTGTTTGACGCTGCGACGAGGGAAAAGGTCACATTCTGCAGATTGCTGGCGCAGTTGGCCAACTGTGGTCACGGCTGTGATGTTGAGGAGTACGTTTTGTTAGTATACTCATTTTTGTCCATAATAATTTTTCTCTTCATTGCACAGAGCTAGAATTCGAACTATTTTACTTAAAGAACAATGAAGATCTGTTAGTAGTTTCAATAATTAGTAAATACTATATAGTTAACTCGTCGCAAATATTCAAGATCATAATCACAACAGCAGTTTTTCTAGCACACAATTTCATACATTTCTTGTCCCAGTTTCAAATTGTCAATGTTCCTCTTTACATCCTATCTCTATGCTTCATTCACAGATTTGGTATAATAAACATTCATGAGAACCACAAGGCAAATAACACATAAAAACATAATACACCTGTAGAAATGTGAAAAACACACAAATTAGAACGTGAAACGCGAAAGCGTAGAGCATACGCGCGTTTACTAAATTGGATTGCATTGTGCGGATGATGATGGAGGTCTTTGATTGCAAAGGTGGCCCCTAGGGAAGGATTTGCCCCTTTATGTACGGACTTTTCATTTGTAGTTCCATTGTCGAGGGAAGTTTGTGTTGTGATCGCGGACTTATTCCTCAAAGTCGTTTACTACCGTTTACGTTATTGCAGTGTTGGAACTCGGTTTTTATTTGTTGTGGATGTGTCACGAACTTTTGCTAGATGTATTTACGAATAGAAACATTAAAATATTTATTCATAATAACAAATTTCAATACTACTAAAGGTGTTCTGTCGTCATTTTTGGAAAATTCTAATTTAATTCTAATTTTTTTAATACCTGAATGGGCCCGCATTTGATCGCAATCTCACCTGGGCGGTTATTCTCTATCGATTCCTTACTTCGAAACCACGCGAATTCCCTGTTTTACATAAGAAATCTGCAAAACTCTATTCTCTATGAAACGAAAAGAAAACCACGCGAAATGAATTTAGAATTGGCGCGATTCGAACTATCAAAAATCATATGTTTTACCGAGACGCGTCCCGAAACATCAACACATCAAAAAAAAATATGACCATTTATGTCAATATGTTTTATTCAAAATAAAGATAACTTTAATGTAAAGTAAAGGTATATCTGACGCTGTGACACGATTTGAACAAGACACGATAACGACGTGGTTTCGTATCGTGTAGAATCTGTGTTTCCATAGAGAATAACCGCCCTGATGGGAAGTGACGATGCGGTCTATACAAATGCTGCTAACTTTTGTCCAACACATTATTTTATGAGACTCAATTATTATCATTACCATCTTTTGCTCATTTGAAGCTTGATATAATTACAATAAGTATCCCTTATTATATGATTATTTAATTTTGGTTTCTATTTATATATTAAGATAGTTGCTATATGTTATTCTTCTTACACCGGTGTGCAGCGTTTGTAGGCACTTTATAGTATGTTCCATTGTAATAATTTTAAGTAATCTATTGTAACAATATAAAAAAAAAATGAAACTAAAAAGATAACGTCACTGTGAAGTTTCTTGTAGCTTCTTCTTTACAGGTGTAATCGAAGCTACGGATCGGAGTTAAATGTAAAATAATGAAATTAGGTAAAATTGACTTACCTACTTATTTTTACTAAAACTGTACTAAAAAACAATACAGTAGTCAATCGCACAGAAATCATACTTTCTATGGGATAGCATAATACCGTTACTTCGTAAATTAATCAACTAAATTTTATCAGATTTAGTAAAATTAGAAGCTGTAGCATGCATGTACTAAACTGTTTTGTGAACCATTAATAAAAAAAAAAAAAAACTGGGGGCGATCCATGTGGGGGCAACTGAGAATATACCGGAGGAAGAGCTAGGCATGCCTTTAGCAGTCTATGTATGTAATGTACCTTTGTTGTTTGTATTCATAGCACATGCTGTTTAAGCATCCTATGCTACACACGGTTCTTATGTGATTGAAGAGATGAAACTGCGGGCCTACTACTTTATTTTAAACTCATTCACAACTCGAGACACAAAAAAAAACTTCTCGAAAAACTTATCGTTTCTGTTCGAAGTGCTTCTAATTCTAATTTGGAATGGGGGCGGTAAGGCCTGCACTGACGTCCCGCTTGGGGTGTATTGTGCATTTCCCCCTCCAGCATCTACCCTTCGAAGTGCTTGTTCCAGTTAGTATGTAATATAAGTACTATTATAGAACTTCTTGGAGAGGTATCAATAGAACATTTTCAGCCAGTGTCAATTTAAAACTTATAAAACGTACATACCTAAAGCCGCCTCTACATGCTTGATGTTTGCCACAAACACCTAGTACCCCAAACACCGACCACAAATTACTCAACACATACACTGCATCCACAGGATAGTCAAAAGTGCTAGGTATGGATGGGCAAAAATGGCAGGCGACGAGCGTGTTAGGGCTGCCAACATTTTTTTTCGGAGAAATATATAGCATCTTTTTAATATAATAAAAAACAAAAGATAAACAAATATATTATTTATCAAATATTCATTTTTATTACTATCTGTTTCTTTGTTCTCCGCGATTTTAAATTCATATCGGAATTTCCTTCGTGTGAATATGGCGGGAATAGAAAGCAGGAACGACATTACTTTAAGGGTCTTACTTATAAATCCGCTTAAAGTTAGTCAGTGTTTTCCCGCGTGACATTTCAAATCAGTCAAAAGTTGACAGAAGGTTTTAAGCAATGGCTAACTTTAAGCGGCGTTTATAAGTGAGGCCCTAAATGAAGAAGGTTATATTGGCATAGCTACTGACCGCATGTTGAAACTTGGCAACAGGCAACTTGAAAGTGACGATGCGATCGAATGAGTAGCATGCTAGCTATAGCTTATATTTTATGCTGGATACTGGAACACATAGGATACTGATTACCTCTTTTATTTAAGCCGCAGCAAATAATCTCAATTATTTGCGGGCAGTATTCGAAGAGATATATAGAACCTACTAGTTGCGCACAGCGTTTAGCACACAGCCTTGAAATATAGTGCAGTTCTATATATTAATGTATGGTTAGCAACCCTACGCGCGTACTACTGTCAAACGTTTGAATACATCACAAACAGCTTTGTCGTTCGACAAACGTATTTGTCAAATCCTTAGAACTATGCACAATTCCGACACTGATACCGATCAATGGTGTTTGCCAGTGATACATGTGTGTTTGCAAACAGGCAAACACCAAAATAAAAATACACACACCCATCCTCAAGTTCGTGTTTGCTATTTGATGTTCGCTGTTTGCCAAGTATGTGAAAGCCGCTTAAGGATCAACATGTCAAATTACCCCCGGGTTAAATATATAACGGGATAAGTGGTCAATTTTCTAACGTGCAAGATAAAATACAGAAATAATCCGAGTTAGGCATTTATTCAGGTAACACGAGGTTAGAGTGAACGCGCAAGTCGGCCTTATAGTAATAATAAAAGACATTGTGCACTTTGTGATTTTATCTGCTTAGTAATTATAATAATTTAATTTAATTTGTGGGGAGGCCTATATTCAGCAGTAGACGTCTTCAGTCTTCGTCTTCGTGATGATGATGATGATGATGAATTTAATTTGACTTGTAAAAGTGCTATGTCTCTTATCTTTTGTCTCTATCAGACCTTGTACATTTTGCCCTGCACTAAATACCAAAAATAACATCACAAAGATTTATTTAACGCAAGCAAACATTCGCTCTAAAACTTTACTCAAAAACACCAATCCCACTTGTAACGTCACTGGTCCTGACATAAAGGCACGCGCACACCGCGCTGTTATCGCGACGAGGGCTATTGTCGCATAAAAGGCTGAGCGCCGCCGCTTGTCGCGTCATACGCTGTAGAAGTGTAGAGAAGAGATACGTCGAGTGGGAAATCATCGATACACGCACCGGAGATTGCAAGATTTTGCGGAAAGATGAAGTTGATGGGCTTACAGATGACGCCTTTTAAAAGGCTACACAAATGACAGCTTTCCATACTAGGTTGTTTTGAAAATTTTACTGATATCTACCATTTAGGGTGTTCTATTATTTATTGCAAGAAGAATTCAATACATAGTACGATTTATTTCGTATGTTAAAATTTATTATAGAGAAAGTGAAGTGCCTAACGTTATCCACTGCGCTGGCCAAGTGCAGCTTAGTGGGTTTTTTTATTTTATTAGAATGAACGACGAGCTAGTCATTCCCCTGATGTTAAGTGACACGGCCGCCCGCAACAGTTACAGTATCACTCGGAACTTTAAAATAATAAAGTTTCGCGTGACACTGGACTGCACATGTCATCCTGAGACACATCACACAGTCTAGTAATAAGATAACTAGACTGTGTAATCAGGTCATATAATCTCATTTGCCCAGTAATGCTACTTTGGAATTTTTTGATTCCTTTGTTTCCTCACGATGTCTTCCTTCACCGTTGCAAAAGTGTATTGCACTCAACTCATATTTCAAATTATTACTAAACTAAAATATAATGTTAGTTTTAAAAGCTGATATAAAGCTTACACTTAGTGTAAGTAAAACCGTTCCCAGTATCAGCTACTTTCAGCTATATCACTTTACAATCGGTCGACACGTCATCCATCAAAGTCCAGATACTGCGCGAGGGGGAAAGTCCCGAGTGAGATTCATAGATAGATTACATCCAGTGCTAAAAATATTGCACGATATCACTTACACATTTTAGTTAGAAAGTTGAAATATATGAATTCACACGTTCAAGAATAATGTTAATGAATAAAAAATGACGTCACTATGAAGTTTTTTGTAGCTTCTTCTTTGCAGGTGTAATCGATTAGGCTTGCCATTATAATTATAGTAATAATAATTGACATTGTATCCTTTGTGATTTTATCTGCTTAGTAATTATAATAATTTAACTTAATTTGACTTGTAAAAGTGCTAACAATAAAATTCTTTGATTTTGAATTTGACACAATAGTTGTGAATGCAAATCAAAGATTATAATTACCAAAAGAAGAGACTCTCCTTACCGCAAGCGTTTTCAGATCGACCACTCTGACATCAAGTATCACGAGCATGGACGAAATAAAACGCCAACAAATCGTTAGCAAAACGTATTTAAGTTTCAGAGATGTTATAACTTTTTGGGAATATGGACTGAACTCTTTTGGGACTCATAATAATAATGCTCGTGTACAGTATGTTATTTTAAGTAAAAATAAATGTTATATTTTGTGAAGATCATTAAAATGATTCGTACTAGTACAATTCCCACTTTACCTTGAAAGTGTTTGGTTTATCGATAAGGAAAAGGTAACATGAATATACAACTCTTAGCTGTACGGCAAATCCTCAGTCACTAAGCTTTTAAAATGATTACACCAAATGGAGTAGCATTATTGATTTCGACTAAAAAGGGTTTGATTAATTTTATTCATAATAGAGGAATCCGTCATTGTGAACGGTACACATCATATTGGTAAATTGATTAAAACGTTAGCATATTCCCTGTTCCCACATTTTTTCTATACATACCACAATCCAATACATCAATAAATCCCGCAAATATTGGAGACTTTGGCGCCTCTGGAATTTCGCGGTGGCCTGATTCCATTAGGACCTTTTCGCAAGCGGTACAAAGCGTGGATATTGCGGCCTCTCAGACCCCAATCCTGGCTCCAACGTCCCTCAGACCCTGTGTAAAGAATATTTGCATTCTCGGTTAGATTGATCCGGACTTTAGAATGTCAATACGGTAGGTCAAGGGTCTTAAATCTGTGCGGAAAATTCAATCTTCTCGGTGAAGTAAAAAGAACGATTTCGCTTTGATAAGTGGAATGGGTATTAAACCGGGAAATCGTGTCAGAGTACTGTTTGTTGGGGTCTCTCGGTTTTAATGTGTCAAGAGCTCAATGGTGGTGCCCGATCCATTTGTTCTGAATATGCTTAAGATATTTTCGTTCACTGAACTCGTGCGTAGCTTTATGTTTGGGTCTCTAGTCTAACCTATATTGGATGATCTCATTTCATCCAATAAAGGTTAGACTAGAGACTTCATGCTGCAATGGTCTTTGAACTAATCACCACGCTTGGCAGGTGTCTTGGTGATTGCAGTAGATTATAATACAGACCGACGATAATGTAGCATGTATTCTATTTCCGTGATATCCTCTTAGCCCAGCTCATACGGCACCTACGGGAAGAGATGGGGCGAGATTCCTCAGAGCATGGCCTGTTATTAGTGGGGATATAATTTTATAGTGCTAACAATTATAAAACCACTTTGCAAGGCATTATCTGGTTTCAACAAAATCTCCTATCATTATTGAAAGCTTAAAGATAAACGAAGTAAAGCGTTTCAAAAAGCGCTCCACTGAAGTGCCTCCGATGACCCTTCAACCGTGGAGAATAAAGGGCTATTGTTCCGATGATAGGACGGAAAGGGTGCCACAAGACTGCCGATTAAGCAGGTCCTTAGTCCTGCACGCAAGTAGCGGCGGACTCGTGTTTAAGTTTATACTCGAACTCGCTTAGCACAGCAGTTGCAAAGTGCTGGAGAAATCCGACTTAACTATTATCTATCAAACACTTTCAGAGGCTTTATAGATAATAGCTAAGTCAGTTTTTTCCAATACAATACAATATTTTATCACTCTCGTAGAACATTCTAAAGAGCAAATAAAATCGGCTGGTGTTGGCTTTGTAGAGTGTCGTCTCTGTCACTCAGTACAGATTTAGTGCTGCGTGTAACAGAGATAATAAAAAATAAATAAATAAATAAGTGTGGACATTTCACACAGTGCCATCTAGCCCCAAACTAAGCATAGCTTATACTATGGGAACCAGATAACTGATACAATACTTATATACTTTTTTTATGTAAATACATACATAGAATACAATATAACACACTGAAGCTCTACGAAGGCAAAAGTAGCTGATTATCTCCGTCTTCTGCATGCATGTCCATTATTATACCAACGGCACCTGTACTTATGTTGGCCATAATCCGAGGCGATAGTTATTTGTTTTTAGGATTTCAAGTAATTTACCAGCTTTTTCATAGGCTCGGAAATTCTGTGGCTGTTTTATAAATCTTGGCCGGTTTGAAATTTTATAAGATTTGCGTACAGGTACATAAGTTCCAGGATAGCATATTTATTCATTTTTATAATTACATCAGAAATCATTATAAGTATGCCAGTTTAATCAGCATTATTTTATTAACGCTACATACTTTGATGTCTAGATAAGTATGCGTATTACTGCTTGCTTTTGCCCTTAGAATATTATAATGTTGTGCTCGTGTAAAATTGTGGGCAATAACCACAATCTGTCGCGGCTTTACCGTCCCCCATTTTGGGTTATTGCAACCAAAATGAACCGTTTGCTTAATGAAGTAATAAAGTTGCTAGGATTTTTTTTCCCTAAAGCTGTGGCAAATTTTTTAAATGCTTATTTTCTTTGTGTTTGACAATAATTACAGATGAAATCTTTTGAGTATTTTGTGAAATTACGTACGTGTTTGTAATCAAACGATATGTCGTTAGCCTGAACTTAAGCGTCACGGCCGCCCATAACGGTTGTAGTTTCAACCAGAACTGTGAATTATTTGTATATTATTGCACTACAAAAGTACATAACCACACACGTCACCCTGACACACACAGTCTACTAATTTTACGATTAGAAATTACATTACCTAGACTATGATTGGGTGCTATCTATAGTAATAGTAAAAAAAAATCACAGTCAACATTGGCCCAATAACGAGTCGATATGTCTAACATAAGTCTGAGCAGGCTTTTGTATTAGATAGGGTAATATTTGTTGGTGAATTCAATTGAGTCTCATTGAATATAATTATTGAATTATACTGCGATAGGTTTTTTTTTTCCCCAACAAGCAACTAACTGCATGTTAAGCTGGGCTCAACAAACCATTACCGATTTTAAATGACAAAAAGCCCGTTTTAACTTGGCACAATAATAGATAAAACAATACAACGCGAGATTTTTTAATTTACGTCTACTGTGAAAATAGAGAAGCCTAAAAGTATCTATAAAGTAAAAAAGACATTCACAAAAATGAATACTTCCCACTTCTCGAACATCCGTACTATCAGTAGGTACGACGCGGCTCAAGCGGCTCCTCGGCGACTCCACCTCGAAGGACTTAGGTAAATTACTGCGGTAGTTAGAGCTTGCCATTAATGACGAGACCTCTGGCTTGAGGCTGTGTTTTTATACGAGCAGCTTTACGCTGCTGTGACGTTTCTCGTAATTGTATTGGTACAGTCAGAAATAGCATTGACTGTCACGTATAGAGCTACAATTTGGATTTGGATTGGTGACCATGAAGTTTTACTTTCAACTGAAAGCTACCGCATTTGCGTCCATGGTGGGCCATGCCAGTACTTACGGGATCTTCACCGTTATTAGAATCGTTTTTGAGTTTCCGATATTTTGGCATAGTTACATGCACCATGTTCATTGGTAAAAAATTGTGTGCATGTTATTCTCATAAAAACTACGGTAAAACAAGTGTAAAAAATTTACTTAAAATATTTTAAGTCCACGATTAGCCTACAAATAATTTACTGCAAATAGGATAGTTTTATCACTTTTACAGGTCAATATTAGAAAATGAAATCCGAAAAGAAAACATTATGCTCATCATCATCATCATCACAGGCCTTGAAACATCTATTTGAGATGATTAAAACAGCGTCAAGAATTAGAACGACACTTCCGCTCATGACTAAATAAGCCTATACGGGAGCCGCAGCAGCGACCGCACGATCGGCATACGAAATCAGAATCTATGTGTGCTGAGTTGTTATTGTGGTTATGCCTACGTGCACGTTTTTGGGCCAGCACCTCTAGCCATGCATCATCATGGGTTTTTAAACCGTCAGCTGTAGTTCTCCACTGGTCGCGATCTTCGGCAAGATCTTCCCAGTTGGAAGAGTTTATGTAAAAAAACCATATGCTAAAGTCACAGAAACCCGTGTGTTTCTGGAAATTTGCTTATTTACCATCATAATTTTATTAACAGGTTTAAATTTTTATATTTACTTCGTCAATTTTCTGCAACATCGTAATTATTTTGCTGTAACCTTATCACAAGGTTATAGAGCCTGTATTTGTATACTGATCTTGTTGTTTCCGCGTATTAATTATCCGGGCCAGCCCCGGGGCGGGCGACAGATGCCGCCGGATAGCACATCCTTTTACATACAGACCAGTTGGGCCGCGGCGCTACTTACTTATGCTTAAATTGTCCTACATACACTTTTAGAAGTAAGTGTCTGTCCGTGTGGGATATGTAGAACCTTTTACCAACAATTTAAAATATTACAACCATTAAATGAGCTTTATTGGTCATATTGGTATTTTAAACTAACGAAATTACATTAAAAAAAAAAGTATATTTTGTAAATACATCAATATTTTATTTTGAACATTTGGCTGGCGTAAACAACAATGATATAAACAATTAACTAAGTTTTCGTCCAACCCTGCTTTTTATCTCTCTATGTAACGCCGCGCCGCCTTTGATTTCCAACCGTGCTAAATTGTGACAAATATTAAACAGAGAACAAAACGCTTACTGCGAACACCGACCTGTCCAACTTTATTAGCTTTTGTTTCTTCTTCATGTAAATTAGAATTAAAACTTGACAATAAACAACGCAATTTTGAACTTAATACCTTCAGAAATAAAGTTCACTTTCGCCGAAACTTGAGATTTACTCTGTATCCCGGAGATCTATTGAAATTGAATGAGACGCTACATTTTGTTAACTTCTTTAATAACGTTTTGAATATTTAAGCGGCTCTTGAGCGGCCTTTGTACAATAAATTAGGAGTGATTCTAACTTCGTAATCGGTTAATTCAACACGACCATTCTAGATTCAATTTACTTTGTGAGCTGAAGTAGTTAACAGCTTATCTTGACTATGCTGCTTGAATATTAACATCTAAGAGTCTCAAGGTAACCACTGAACTATTCGTATTTAGATTTTAACGATAATGAACAGAATTTAATTAATAATTTATTACTCAAGCTACTAACTTATTTTATTTTCTTTTTTTATTCTTTTTGGGGCAAAGCATTTGACCACTGTCGCACCTGATGGTAAGTGACGACGTAGTCTACCATGGTGCATGCTTACCTAGAAGATACCTGTTCATTCTAGACTTGAGAACTCCCAGATCATAGTTAGCTGGATGTAAGGAGGCTGGCAGGGTGTTCCACTCATTGGCTGTTCGCACTATTAAGGCTGAGTTGCACCATAATCCCGGTTTAAGTTACGGTCAAATTTTGACATTAGCCCGCCCCGCGAAGCGTGTAACGGTTAAAGTTAGCGTTAAAGTAAGCTGGTGCAACTCAGCCTAAGTGCTGCTGTTTTTGTCAAATAGACGGCAATGTAAGAGACGGATATATTTTCATCATTTTAAATACAGTTTACTAAAGCCTACAAAATCAGGCCTATTATCCAAACTTCTTCAGAAAGTGTTTCAATAAATTTATCGTTTATATTAATAGAATATCCATTTCTTTCTGAATTAATCTACTTTCTGTTTACGTGGGAATCCGGGAGGCGGAGGCGCGGACACGTTTCTAATTTACAAACGGACAAACAACATTTTATATTGGGAATGGGAGACCAAATAATTTGTTTTTGTATTGCTTTCGAATTAAATGCAAATGTTGGTGAGCGTTAATTGAATAAATATTAAAGGGAAATGAGAGTAAATAATTTATTAGTTCGCAACGACAGAGATTGGAACAATTATTAGTGCCACATTATTAAAATAATGATGAGTGAGTTAATGTATAGTGAGTGACACCCTGTAAGGTATCATCATCATCACTGTTGAACGTAGGCCTCCTCTAGAGAGTGCCACTTTGGGTGGCTGCTCGCCTCCTGCAACCATCGGCTCCCCGCGGTTTTCACCAGATCGTCGGTTCACCAAATGGGGGCCGGCTTACGTTGCGTCTTCCAGTTCGTGGTTGCTACTCGAGAACCTTTCTCCCCCTTTGGTTGTCAGTTCTGCGAGCGATGTGGGCTGCCCATTGCCATTTTAACTTACTAATCCAAAGAGCTACGTCGGTATATCAGAACTAGCATCACGCTGAGTTGGGGCCGATTTGTGACAGATTATTTAAAGTGTATTTCTTTTGTACGTGTTGTTTTTTTTCTTTGTTGCAAATAAATCATTTTCCTTTTTTTTTTCTTTCTTTCTTAAATAATATCAACAATAAAATTGTGTCAACATCACATTAATGTTTTCTTTGAGGCTGCCGTTTTCGGTAAAATTTTCAAACAAAATGACGTTATAACTTAAGAAAGTTTCATTTATTTTAGACATTGGCCCTATAGCACATAATATAAAGGTTGTTTTTTTATTTATAACATAACATTAAATAATATAAAAAACACTCAGATACTAAATTTACACTAAACCACTAAACTAATTTACAAAACTAAACTACTAGCAAACTAAAACTATAAAATTAACAATACCTATAATACTAAACTAATCTAGCAAACCACTACCAATAGGCAAAGTTCCCAAAATACTTAGGAAACTTAAATTTTGTATTTATATCACGTGGCTTGCTAACAGTGCAGTAACCATTATTTTACCTTCCCCCTCATCATCATCATCAATAGACACTGGTGTGGTCCACTTTACGTGCTTTAGAGCTTTCTAAAGCACGCTATTGAGTACAATCTTCAGTTCTTCTACAGCTGTTCGTTTGTAACCTATCTCAGATAAGCACCAAAACTTAAATCTTCTATCACATTCGAGTCTTATATCACAAGCACAAAAACATCTAGTCACCTACAAAAACACTAGGTCACCGGTAATTTTTACAGCGCTTCAAAAATTCAGCGCGTCCGTAAAACTAATGCTAAACCGTAAAACGGGTTATATTGCTGTCAAAATTCATTTAGAATTTTAGTGACGGTGAAATAAAATTATCTCAATAATGTTTTACTGCTTGTGAAAATTACTGCAATAAAAAAATCATATAAGATTAAAATAGGGTTAGACTAAATTGAAGCATACGTGAAATGCTGGCATAGTATTTGATGCTGGCATTATAGGTAAATGCGATACACGAAGATGCAATGTACCATCGTGCGACTCTCTCTCTCACTCTCTCTTATACTCTATCTCTCACACTCGCTCTGTCTCTCTCTTTCACTAACGAAACATTGGTAGTAAGTACTTACTGGACAACACTCACTGTCGTTACTTTATTGCATAACTTTCTATACTATTATTTATTCTGTGATATAACTAGCATTTGCTCGTAGTTCGGCATGAATGGTCAGCCAAACATTATATCGTGTAAATGATTTACACGAGTGATTTACAGTAAATCACAAGAGCCACCATTTCAGAGCTTTGATGCGTGCTGAATGATGATTCATAAATAAATCTTGGATAGTAGTATCTAAGTATTACTAAACTGAAACAAACCAAAGTTTTATCTCTAGTTTTAAATTTTACTCTTCTAATTTTGCGTTTGACAGGGTTCTTAATAAACTGAATTAAAAAACAAACTTGTGGAATAACAAAAACAATAGAATTGAGTTTAAAAAAATACGCTACGAATTTAATTTTTTTCCTGATCTGTGTTTATAATAGTACCCATCAGCGCCTTTTAATGCCCTTATACAAAAACTTGAAGCCTCCTTCTGACCATTAGCACAGTCGACAGTCTAGTCCCAGGTGAGTCGGGGGAAATCAGCGCGCGTTTATTATTCTCGTCACCGCGGATTTCATTACTTTCATTAGCTGCGACTCCTGAGAGACCAGTTGTCACCTTATTGCTGTCGAGCGAGAGGGAAGCTTGGAATTGTTTAATTGCAAGTTTTGAACTGCTCGAATTTAAGCATTGTGTTTCGTTTATCCCCGTTATACTCTGTATTGTGCTAGGTTATTTCCAAGCATTAATACTTAGTATTTGTATTTTTTTTTCTCCTGCAACATTAAACTACGTTGAGGTTAAGTTTAATGGTAACGGAACCCTTTCCGTGCCCAAAAGGTAAAACAAACCCTGTTACTAAGGCTCCGCTATCCGTCTGTCCGTCTGTCACCAGGCTGTATCTCATGAACCGTGTTAGTTAGAAAGTTGAAATTTTCATAGATTATGTATAACAAATACCGCCGCCGGTATACCAATAAATACTAAAAAGTAGAATAAAATAAATATTTAAGGGGACTCCCATACAACAAACGTGATTTTTTTCTCGTTTTCAAAGATAATGGTACGGGAACCCTTAGTGCTTGTGAACTCGCACTTAGCCGGTTATTTTTTTACGAATGCGGTTTTAATTTGCATCCGTCCATCTCTAAATCTGGGCCATGATTTCATGATAAGCAAACTTATGTCCAAAGTAACCTTTCACCTTCTTTACCAACTTACGGGATTGATTTTTCTTTACATTAAAACTAACTTGTTATTTAAAAAAGAAAAGCAGGCGATACTGATATAAATCATAAATCTACGTCTAGGTTGAAGTAGAAAATCAAGGTAAATTAATAAAATATAATATTATAGATTAGCCAAAACAAACAAAGAGTAATAACGTCATAAAACTGACGTGACAATCATCACAAAATATTTCAATTAACTTCCACCGCGACGTGACCGAAATGAAACGACAAAACCGGAGAGCATTAGAGGCGGCGTGACGCGGCGATCACTAACCCATTTCAGACACGTCCTGTAATTAATGACGTCACGGGTGTCATGCCACTGCAGCCCACTGCAGGGGGAAGGGGGGTAATGAGTGACAGGACGATCTGTTAGTGTTAGCGCGCTTGAGTGGACAGTAATTGGTCATTATTTGACGATTTGTGAGATAACTACGTGTAATTCATTTGTATAGAACACACATTTATTTCATGTTAAAAGTTTCATCATCATCATCATTAATAGCCTGAAGACGTCCACTGCTGAACATAGGCCTCCCCCAGGGAGCGCCACTTAGAGCGGCTGCTCGCCTCCTGCATCCATCGGCTCCCCGTGGCTTTCACCAGGTCGTTGGTCCACCTAGTGGGGGGCCGGCCTACGCTGCGTCTTCCAGTTCGTGGTCGCCACTCGAGAACCTTTCTTCCCCATCGGTTGTCAGTTCTACGAGCGATGTGGCCTGCCCATTGCCATTTCAACTTGCTAATCCTAAGAGCTACATCGGTCACTTTAGTTCTCCTGCGAATCTCCTCATTTCGGATCTTATCTCGCAGGGAAACACCGAGCATTGCTCTCAAGTTTACGCATTAGAAATTCGAAATATAACAGCGGAAACAATCTGTTTTTCAGTAATTCAGCGATTTTCTATATTCAATATTCAGTGAGTTCAGCCGTTGCTAAATAGCAACTTATTAGCTTTTGAGGCTATTCCATGTCCAGAGGTTTATCAATAAATATGATATAAATATAATATTAAGTTAATACAATATTGACAACTCCTGGCCTATACCAAAGTATTTTGTCACGGTATGTCTGGTGTCGAGGAGGACTGAAGATCTGGGGGAACCCACGGGAGTCGACGGCGGCGGCCAATCACTCAAAGTGGTGCTCTCTGGAAGAGGCCTATCTTCAGCAGTGGACTTCTTCAGGATGATAATGACGGTCATGTCTGGTTACTTCCATAACTTTCACCTACCTAACGTTCTCCCGCAGTGATGGACATGTCCTGGGACGTCAGAGTGCAGTCATCGCACGGGGTCGGTGGTGGTGCTGCACTGCTCAGCTGCACCGTGCCGCCTGCAGTCAGGAGCTACGTCACAGTCACCAGGTGGCTCAAGGATGGGGCCGTTTTGCCACCTATATCTACAGAAGCAGGTGAGTGGGGAAAATGCCACCTATATCTACTGAATTAAGTGAAGTACGTGAGTATTTTAAAACATCTGCTTATTATCTTCTGATGCTGATGAGGGTGGAGCAACAAGATCAGTCACATAAGTCATTATAAAAACGTGACACTAGACGTCAACGTGCAGTACCATAACAAACTATCTTTTGACGTCAAGTGTGGCCAGTTGGAAAACTGGATAAGATATTTTCCACCTCAGGAGCTCGAAATGGCACCCTTTGCTGCGAGAAAACAGTGTGCAAAATCGTATTTTGCTCGAAATTTACGAATTTACTTTAAAATTTTTAAATTCGACGAAGCAATTTTTTTATATTATGAGTTTGCGGTAAGTTTATTAAGCCAGCTTTACTTTACATTTATATAAAGTTTTGAAGAGAACATGAAATTTTTTTCTTTGTCATGCTTTTGGCGGGAACCCAATAGTATTTCGTTACTAGGTAAATAAGTTCCTGCCTGTAATGATTTTCTCACTGCTGAGGTGAAAAGTTGTATGTGCTACTCGAGAGCAAAGTGTTTGCATCTCGTGCCTTTGAATCCCTCGCTCGCTCAGGATTCTGACTTAGACTTTGGCTACGCTCGTGATTCAGTACTAGAATCCTTCACTTGCTCGGGATTTAATATTAGCACTCGATACAAAAATCAACTTTGCACAAATAACTATTTAAGACTTACGAACCCTTGCGTCAAAATTTTAATTAAATATTTTATAGGTCTTGACTATACATTTTTGTGCAGGACTCAAAACATAATGAAATAGTTACACACTGTAAGGGTAGTTCTCATCGATGCTCAAATTTGATGGTCACGAGGTTATATTTCCTAAACGGCTTAAGATACAAACAGAATTTGTGAATTAAATGATGAAACATCTATTAGGCTACAACAGAAATAAAGCTTGTCGTAATAAAAGCAAAAATAATACCTTAAGTTAACACGAAATGGTCAAAAACGGGGTAATTTTTCGTGTTCTCATCGTGTCACACTCTCCGATGCAGTAAAACATTTGCTTACCACTTCACCAAATTTCACTGTATTTGTATGTAACATATACTAAAATTATCGTAATTAAATACACTTTACACTAAATTCCTTCGAAACTAGCATTGTATTATGTTTAATAATAGGTACCTAAAGGGGAAGAGCTAGTAACAGTACCTACGTTTGGTAGGTAGTAGATTAAAAGATTATGGTTACATACCATTTTTCTGGTTTCCGGGAGAAGCAGCCTATTGCGAAGATTCCGGTAGGTAGCTAGGTAAAAGGTACTGTAACGATCCAGGGTGTCTCGTGACGTCACATTTATTAGGAATGTTTGTTCATCAATAAAAAATATTTAAATCATTAAATCTTATCAATTTTGCTTATAAGAATAATTCAAATTAAAGCAATAGTCGTAGGCATTACGCTCATTACTGAAAAATATGAAGATAGGTATTGGAGTAGTTATCTGAATATGAAATGAAGTGAAATTAGTAGAAATCAAACCTTCGTTATAATATTGCATACAGAGTTCATATCAAAGATTTGGGAGCTCTTAGTCGTAGAGCGGTCGATCATTGAATGTGTCAAAAATTTTCCTTGGATTCCAAATTTAAGCGTGACGGATTTTTTATGTTTCTTAATTAATTCCTGAAGTTTGCGCGGTGTAAGGAGGGATTATGCGTGAAATTTTGTTAAGGGCCAGGGTATTTTTCATGAGCATCGACTGAAAGATGATTACTGAAGTATAAAGTACTTTATTACCCTTTTCACATAAAATTTTAATACTTAGGCATATAGAGAAGGAGTTATTTTATGTGTTATTATCTATTTAGATGTGATTGTGCTTATGGATTCGGCTTAAAGAAATTTACTCTGTCACAGAGATAGTTCAGGAACTAAAAGGTCTTAGATTAATATTTTAATATATGAATTCAGTTATATTGATAGAGCTTTATGTTATTAATAACATTATCAAGTGGTATTGGAAAGTTGCATTGATTTATTTGTAAATATCTACATAAAAGTATAAAACACGTGAGCGAAACATCTAGGATTCGGATAATTATGATTTTTAGTGTCGGTTTCCTATAGATTTGTGGAAGTTTGGAGGAATTTTCAGGAATGCAAATTATGTTTTAAAGTTCATATTAATTTTGGAAATTACGTTACGTAATATTTAGATGATTATTACTTTAGAACGAGTAGGATGGGTACTTTTGAATTAGGTTTTCATGATATTTTCGAATTTTCCATCTAGATTGAACGATTTGCGATACCCACCCCTCTTAAATTTTCTCAAGCAGAAGCAATCGTGTGGCTAATATTGAGCTGTCAAAAGAAAATAGATTTTCATTTGTTTAAGTGAAGTATCACAACCATACTAATGTAGATGAGACTAAGATCGGCACCTGGCTTTGCTTGTAAGATGACAGGAAAAACAGTACAAAAAACTTAGCAAATGAGGAACTAAAATTTGATGATAATCTGAAGAGAATATCACTTAAAACATGGGATTGGCATTATTGATTTATTTAGTATACTTAGGAGCTAGTTCACAAGTAGATTATATTATTTTTGAAATTATTTAGGGAAAAGGATGTACTTAATAGGATGTATAATCTCGGGAAAAGTGTAAACAGTATTAAGAGTAATCAAATAACGATTTAAATCATAGATTAGACATAGATTACGTAGTTATCTGCGATTTTTCCATACAAAACTAAAATACAATATTATAGACTTTTATTTTTCTATCAAAACAAAAACTTATTTTTTTAGTCTGTTACGATATAAAAATGCAATTTTCATGCTTCAAAATAGGTTTTATTATGAATAATGGGGTCAAAATTTTGTATGTAAATTAGTCAGACAAATTGTGTTTTCAATATAGATTTTGACCATTTCGGCGCGCGCACTACAAAATGAAACCAGGGGAAACTATAAAACAGAGCTGCGGAGCTGTCAAAGGGTTCATTCATTAAGCATTCGCGGGGATCACTACATGATACCTGTCAGTGCACATGAGATTTTCGGTTAACTTCAAGTTAGAGTCGTCCTCTCAAGTAATTCTGGTTCTGAGGAAGAATCCTTGGTTCCAGAAACCCCAGTCAGAAACAAGTTGAAACATGTGATATACGAAGCTTGTTTTCCTCCTACTTTTGCGTTAGGGCAGATCGCGTGTTCTGTGGAGACCTGCACCAGATTTTGCCTCCGTTATAGGATCTGGATCCACCTTTTTGGTTTGGTTTGCATTCTGGCTGAAAGGAGGGCTGAAAAGATTAGCTGACCCGTCTTCGTGTATACGATACCCGGATCCTAAATGTAAATCAAACTGAACTGTCCCACACAATAGGGTTTTGTCTTCTATGCACTTATGAGACTTCGGTCCGCATACAAGATAAAAAATAGGTGGCAATAGGATTTATTAGCTTTGGAGAGCTTTTGTCACAGCTCGTTTTCTTATAGGCTAGATTAGGTATGTTCTCATTGCACACTCGAGAACAGACATGCACGCTTAAAAGTAAATATGAGATTTGTAGCAATCTCTAGTTTTGGGGGTACACACCAGATGTTAGAAAAAGCTATAAGTTGAGGAACACACATGGGAGGGAAAGTTAGGGTTAAAATACTAAAATTTGCAGTAAAATAAATGTTTTAGGGAAATAGGTAAAAATCGATTGTACAAAGGTACATAAAAATAGATTCAAAATTATTATAAAATTGGTAGTAATATAAAACTGTGCGGGAAATAGGCAAAACTCGGTTTTATAAAAATGCTTAAGATTAGGGTTAAAATTATAAATCATGCGGTAAAATAAAATGGTTAGGAAAATAGGGAAAATCAAAATTCTAATAAATGCTTGATTCTAAAAAATAAAATAATGACAATATTCTACCAAAATAATAATTTACCTTTAAAATTTAGGTCAAATCGGAAAAATGAATTGTGAGGGAAATAAATAAAACTCAAAATACAAAATCTAACTATAATAGATAAATAAGTAAAAATTAAATTAAAGCAAATAATATAAGTGTTATCAAAGTAAACAATGGGTAACGTTAGTAGGTATAATTCTTTAGGAAAATCGTTTGATAGTTAAAACTGGTACATTGACTAAAACGTGATAATTGAAGCTAAAGTAATATCGTCAATTTTTATGGCGGAAATTTAGGAAGGCTTTAGACTTTGGGCTGTATGAGATGAGACAGGGGGGGAAGTTCAGCTGGGAGGCTAACTTTAGGGTCTGTCATATACTGAATTTAGTACGTATTTGATAGACTCACAATGGTCTCACATTAGGTGAAGAAGGATAAGTATGAGGTTTTGCTTTGCTAACAAATTAACGTAGAGTTCCCTTGTATGTATTGAGGACGTATGTTGTTAGGGCTTGCTAAAAGATCATGTCCTCTCTGTCCTTAGTGTTTTGAAGACAAAACTAGACATACTGACCTGGAATGAATAGTAACAAATAGTAAAATCAATTTCCCCAACAGTGTCTTGAAAACCTCAAGTGGAGGCAATTTCATACACAACATAGTGGAGGGCTGTCCCGTCAGGTGTCGAAGCTCACAGTTATGGAGCGGGGAGGTGCTCCGTAGCCGAATGTTATGATAAGCAGATAGATTATCATGACTTCGCTAATTTAAACAAACTTAACTTCAGAATGTATGACTTATTACAACATTTACGTGAAGCCTTAGTACTACTTATTAGGTTAATGTGAGTTGTTTTGAGGCAATCTACGTTTTCGGTATTTCCAGCAAATATAGGATTAGCGCTCATCATAGGTTCAGATTGCAAAGCTTAGTAAAATAAAGAAATTACATTCTACTAAATTAATCTCGTATTGAGTCGGCGTCAGTTAGGAATTGTCTCATTACTTTAAAAGGAATTGGATTACTACATTATCACAACGTACGGGTTCTACCACTATTAGGAGACGATCACTTGGCCATAACAAATTTAAAACAGACAACAAGCTTAGGTTAATTTTAGGTTCTTTCCAACGGTATTAGATTTGCTAGCGTTTATTTAATTGCAATTTATAGGATATTTAAATTTAGGTATTTAAGTTCGGTAAATTAAAGATGCAATTATAATTATTAATTAAGGGGGGATAAATAAGGGGAATAGAGGGGGGGGTTATTACAATTTGGTGCCGTGACCAGGATTATTAATTGGGCTTATGCGACTACCTTTTTTTTAACTACGTGGCCAGAGTAATTTAATTGGGATTTTGCGTTTTACACTTTTCTTAGACATTTAGGTTAGTAATAATATCGGAAAGTTTGTTGTTTGTTTTGGATTTGACTTAGAGGCGATAATTTATTATCGCACAATTTGCTGTCCGTGAAAATAGGAAAGGTTTTGAGACAATTTATGTAGGGGCGGTTTTAGATTTCACTAATGTTAATGAGATAAATATTTCAATTTAGCTTAAATAATTAATTTGTAATTTGTATCTATTAGCTATAAGAACGTTTCAGTCTTTTATGCGTCTTCGAAAAAATTAAATTAAGCAGGTGCAGTGTAAGTTTGACAAAATAGACGGAAGCAGCGTAATGTAATTAGGATTTACAACGGGAATCATTAGCTGGTTGTAGTTTATTGGGGCGATGAAGTTTGGGATATCATTGTTAGATTATTTAAATAGGTTATAATGTAGAAGACTATGAGTAGAGAACAAACGGGATTCAAATCGTCATAGTAAACATTTATTTATTTGAATTATAAATATTGTTATGGTTATTTAATGCATGAGTTCATGACTAGAATGGTTCATAATCTAATTTAAGAAAAATGTAGGATTCATAATTATACGGATTATGTTATTGTAAATAATTTACAAAATTATCTTTTGCGGGTGACACTAGGAAAGGTAATATTAGAATTTGGTAAAGATTATAAAACTTTAAGGGGCGTTTAAATTAAACTTCAAGACATTTAAAAATAGGAAATAAAATCAGTATACTAAAATTTAATAATTTAAGCCACGTTAAATAAAACGGTGAAAACGTTTCTTTTTGATGGTGATTGTTAGATGCTTAATAATTTAAACTAAATTGCGTTATTTTAAATCAAACTTTACAGTTTTGAAATAAAGATAATAAAAATAATTTTGTTAGATCGTTCAATCATTTTGTTAAAAATACAATAAAATATTGATACATTCAATTATCTAAAAAAATAAACCAAGTAATTTTTTAATTAGTTTTATGAGGTGGAGGTTTCTAATAATGCTATTATAGATATTATCTAAATTAAAATGATAAAGGGAAATAAACATAATTTTGGTCGTAATGTTTAGAAAATAATTTGGGGTTAAAAGACAAGCAAACATTTTATTAGTCTGCAATCAAGGAGGTCCTTGTTAATTCAATAAAAAGCGTGTTAGTGTGTTAAAAGGGTTTTGTTTATATTTATGAAATGATTATAAACTAGAGTATGTTATTTGAATGGAAGAGGGGTCGGGGTTCATGAGAGATCTAATAAAAAAAATTAAGCAATAGTTATAATAGTGTGATAGATAGAGGGAGGAGGTTTTATGGAATAACAAAGACTTAGGTTGCAGACAGGTTTGTTGACGGTGGCTTTGAATTTTACACGACTCTACAAATGGGTTGATTATAATTTAAGGCAGGTGCTAGGTTAAAAACAAAGCCTAAGTTTATAGAAAACTGTTATAACAACCCCATACTCCACAAGAAGGAAAGATCAGATCTACTACACTATACATCCGAAATGATAGCGAATTACAGAGTGGGAAATATATGTGAAATATTGCTGAAGTCATAGGCAATGAAGATACTTTGAACTATTAAAGTTAATCTGGTTATCGAAGGGTTTTGTGGGAGGCAGATCGGAATGAAAAAATGATTCTTAGGGGTACCTTCTACTTTGAGTTATTAGGACTGACCAGCCTCACAACCTGGTTTCTTTTGGTGGCCAGGTTATCCTTGGGATAAGTTACTTTTGGTTATGATTGATGTGATGAAATTTTGGATATTGACTCATAATGTAATTCACTGTTGTTACGGCTTAAGAGGGCGTTTAAAATAGAATAATTTTGGTTTGTTACAAAAGACAAATGATTGTCAATTCAGTATAATATTTAGTAAGGTTAACTACGTTATTCTTTCGAGAATATTTTTAAGGTGAAACAACATAAATAATTATAAAAAACATATGTAACAATTAATACTTTTCGAACTAATACGCAGTACGCTGCATATTATTTGAATATTTGTCATCGGTTAAAATATTTTAGATGCTCTCTTAAATTAAACATAACGGTTAGTTACACTACAGAACTATAATTACATTTTAAGTTCGGAGCCAAACGTCTACAAATTATAATTGCTTAATGGGGTTTAATTATAAACATAAATAATTTTATTGAAGTTTTGTTAATATTTGTGAGAATGTTTTATCTAATGAATAAAATTTTACTTCGGCTTTAAATTTAAAACGCCTGCGCAAATATTTTAGGGGCGATTGTAACGATCCAGGGTGTCTCGTGACGTCACATTTATTAGGAATGTTTGTTCATCAATAAAAAATATTTAAATCATTAAATCTTATCAATTTTGCTTATAAGAATAATTCAAATTAAAGCAATAGTCGTAGGCATTACGCTCATTACTGAAAAATATGAAGATAGGTATTGGAGTAGTTATCTGAATATGAAATGAAGTGAAATTAGTAGAAATCAAACCTTCGTTATAATATTGCATACAGAGTTCATATCAAAGATTTGGGAGCTCTTAGTCGTAGAGCGGTCGATCATTGAATGTGTCAAAAATTTTCCTTGGATTCCAAATTTAAGCGTGACGGATTTTTTATGTTTCTTAATTAATTCCTGAAGTTTGCGCGGTGTAAGGAGGGATTATGCGTGAAATTTTGTTAAGGGCCAGGGTATTTTTCATGAGCATCGACTGAAAGATGATTACTGAAGTATAAAGTACTTTATTACCCTTTTCACATAAAATTTTAATACTTAGGCATATAGAGAAGGAGTTATTTTATGTGTTATTATCTATTTAGATGTGATTGTGCTTATGGATTCGGCTTAAAGAAATTTACTCTGTCACAGAGATAGTTCAGGAACTAAAAGGTCTTAGATTAATATTTTAATATATGAATTCAGTTATATTGATAGAGCTTTATGTTATTAATAACATTATCAAGTGGTATTGGAAAGTTGCATTGATTTATTTGTAAATATCTACATAAAAGTATAAAACACGTGAGCGAAACATCTAGGATTCGGATAATTATGATTTTTAGTGTCGGTTTCCTATAGATTTGTGGAAGTTTGGAGGAATTTTCAGGAATGCAAATTATGTTTTAAAGTTCATATTAATTTTCGAAATTACGTTACGTAATATTTAGATGATTATTACTTTAGAACGAGTAGGATGGGTACTTTTGAATTAGGTTTTCATGTATTTTCGAATTTTCCATCTAGATTGAACGATTTGCGATACCCACCCCTCTTAAATTTTCTCAAGCAGAAGCAATCGTGTGGCTAATATTGAGCTGTCAAAAGAAAATAGATTTTCATTTGTTTAAGTGAAGTATCACAACCATACTAATGTAGATGAGACTAAGATCGGCACCTGGCTTTGCTTGTAAGATGACAGGAAAAACAGTACAAAAAACTTAGCAAATGAGGAACTAAAATTTGATGATAATCTGAAGAGAATATCACTTAAAACATGGGATTGGCATTATTGATTTATTTAGTATACTTAGGAGCTAGTTCACAAGTAGATTATATTATTTTTGAAATTATTTAGGGAAAAGGATGTACTTAATAGGATGTATAATCTCGGGAAAAGTGTAAACAGTATTAAGAGTAATCAAATAACGATTTAAATCATAGATTAGACATAGATTACGTAGTTATCTGCGATTTTTCCATACAAAACTAAAATACAATATTATAGACTTTTATTTTTCTATCAAAACAAAAACTTATTTTTTTAGTCTGTTACGATATAAAAATGCAATTTTCATGCTTCAAAATAGGTTTTATTATGAATAATGGGGTCAAAATTTTGTATGTAAATTAGTCAGACAAATTGTGTTTTCAATATAGATTTTGACCATTTCGGCGCGCGCACTACAAAATGAAACCAGGGGAAACTATAAAACAGAGCTGCGGAGCTGTCAAAGGGTTCATTCATTAAGCATTCGCGGGGATCACTACATGATACCTGTCAGTGCACATGAGATTTTCGGTTAACTTCAAGTTAGAGTCGTCCTCTCAAGTAATTCTGGTTCTGAGGAAGAATCCTTGGTTCCAGAAACCCCAGTCAGAAACAAGTTGAAACATGTGATATACGAAGCTTGTTTTCCTCCTACTTTTGCGTTAGGGCAGATCGCGTGTTCTGTGGAGACCTGCACCAGATTTTGCCTCCGTTATAGGATCTGGATCCACCTTTTTGGTTTGGTTTGCATTCTGGCTGAAAGGAGGGCTGAAAAGATTAGCTGACCCGTCTTCGTGTATACGATACCCGGATCCTAAATGTAAATCAAACTGAACTGTCCCACACAATAGGGTTTTGTCTTCTATGCACTTATGAGACTTCGGTCCGCATACAAGATAAAAAATAGGTGGCAATAGGATTTATTAGCTTTGGAGAGCTTTTGTCACAGCTCGTTTTCTTATAGGCTAGATTAGGTATGTTCTCATTGCACACTCGAGAACAGACATGCACGCTTAAAAGTAAATATGAGATTTGTAGCAATCTCTAGTTTTGGGGGTACACACCAGATGTTAGAAAAAGCTATAAGTTGAGGAACACACATGGGAGGGAAAGTTAGGGTTAAAATACTAAAATTTGCAGTAAAATAAATGTTTTAGGGAAATAGGTAAAAATCGATTGTACAAAGGTACATAAAAATAGATTCAAAATTATTATAAAATTGGTAGTAATATAAAACTGTGCGGGAAATAGGCAAAACTCGGTTTTATAAAAATGCTTAAGATTAGGGTTAAAATTATAAATCATGCGGTAAAATAAAATGGTTAGGAAAATAGGGAAAATCAAAATTCTAATAAATGCTTGATTCTAAAAAATAAAATAATGACAATATTCTACCAAAATAATAATTTACCTTTAAAATTTAGGTCAAATCGGAAAAATGAATTGTGAGGGAAATAAATAAAACTCAAAATACAAAATCTAACTATAATAGATAAATAAGTAAAAATTAAATTAAAGCAAATAATATAAGTGTTATCAAAGTAAACAATGGGTAACGTTAGTAGGTATAATTCTTTAGGAAAATCGTTTGATAGTTAAAACTGGTACATTGACTAAAACGTGATAATTGAAGCTAAAGTAATATCGTCAATTTTTATGGCGGAAATTTAGGAAGGCTTTAGACTTTGGGCTGTATGAGATGAGACAGGGGGGGAAGTTCAGCTGGGAGGCTAACTTTAGGGTCTGTCATATACTGAATTTAGTACGTATTTGATAGACTCACAATGGTCTCACATTAGGTGAAGAAGGATAAGTATGAGGTTTTGCTTTGCTAACAAATTAACGTAGAGTTCCCTTGTATGTATTGAGGACGTATGTTGTTAGGGCTTGCTAAAAGATCATGTCCTCTCTGTCCTTAGTGTTTTGAAGACAAAACTAGACATACTGACCTGGAATGAATAGTAACAAATAGTAAAATCAATTTCCCCAACAGTGTCTTGAAAACCTCAAGTGGAGGCAATTTCATACACAACATAGTGGAGGGCTGTCCCGTCAGGTGTCGAAGCTCACAGTTATGGAGCGGGGAGGTGCTCCGTAGCCGAATGTTATGATAAGCAGATAGATTATCATGACTTCGCTAATTTAAACAAACTTAACTTCAGAATGTATGACTTATTACAACATTTACGTGAAGCCTTAGTACTACTTATTAGGTTAATGTGAGTTGTTTTGAGGCAATCTACGTTTTCGGTATTTCCAGCAAATATAGGATTAGCGCTCATCATAGGTTCAGATTGCAAAGCTTAGTAAAATAAAGAAATTACATTCTACTAAATTAATCTCGTATTGAGTCGGCGTCAGTTAGGAATTGTCTCATTACTTTAAAAGGAATTGGATTACTACATTATCACAACGTACGGGTTCTACCACTATTAGGAGACGATCACTTGGCCATAACAAATTTAAAACAGACAACAAGCTTAGGTTAATTTTAGGTTCTTTCCAACGGTATTAGATTTGCTAGCGTTTATTTAATTGCAATTTATAGGATATTTAAATTTAGGTATTTAAGTTCGGTAAATTAAAGATGCAATTATAATTATTAATTAAGGGGGGATAAATAAGGGGAATAGAGGGGGGGGTTATTACAGTACCTATAGCCCAAGTTCACATTTTATGAACACTTTTCTCCACACACGTTTACCGTCGGATATTATGTACCTAAAGTATGTAGGTATTAGGAACTATCACCAAAAGGTTCTGAAATTATTAATAACGTCACGTCATATCACAATACTCCCTATTCTTGACGTAAGTACGTACATATATAGGTAATAGGTAGGGAGGTAGGTACCTACTAGGTACATTTTGGTCCCCCCCTGCCAACATTTCAATCATACTTTAATTATTTTGCTCGTAGGCCCGACTCCGAACACGTAAAGCTCATATTTAAAAGTTTATGGAAAAATCACGAAATCAGGAGTTTCTAATCCAAAAGAGTACCTAAAGATGTGCCAGATATTGTCTTTTGTAGTGAGATTTGTTTTTATATATAAATCGTTATAATATAAGTATAGATTATTTCTATTGTAGTGAAGGTTGTTGTTCTATTGAAAAAATAACGCAACTCATAAATAAATAGACTTTTTAAATACTCATGATGCTTCTTAATTAATAAAGCTATTAATACGATAACTATCTGTTTTTTGTCAGCAGAGGCTTATTACCTATAATATATAGTTAAGTGGATTAGTATTCGTATTTCGTAGGATGAACAAACTCAGGACCGAACTGATAATAATAATATACATAGTTTTGGTTATTAATACCATTTGTTTGCCAGTTTAATTATGAAAACAAGATTACGTTGTTATTTTATGAACATTTAGTCTTATAAACAGTAGCAAAACGTGAGAAAATGATAGCTGTAAAGTTACCGAGTCATTTTCATGATCCGATGCGTCGCTTTCGTGGCCTCTAAAATTTCAAAACCATTTATCACCTAAACAAGACTTTCTATTTGATTAACTTATATATTAATTTACTCGTCTTATAAAGCGCTATAATTTACTGTACAAAAATATTTGAAATAAGCACGATATAAAATTGTACATGAAACTGATGATGAGAATCGTAAATATGAGAACGAGCCGTAAACAATTCTAAATAATTGTGGGCTACTTCGATAACATTTCTATAACAAAGCAAAACATCAGCTTCTATTATAAAACCCTCTATCTCGAGTAGTATTTCACAAAGAGGATTACTCCACTTTCCCCCGATTCCATTAACCACAGACATCGGAATATTGGAAACACGACCGAAAAGACCGGTGTCCGCAACTTTCAATATATTTCACAATTTTCATTTCACTTTTGTTTTTCCTTACAATTGGTTCGATTCTATTGTCAAACAAATTGAGGCAAGTCAAACAAAACGAACCACCGGGACAGCGCTGGAACCTTGCCAGCCACCAAACACTTATAAAATCGAGATTATTTCTGGAACTCCAAATTATTGCTTTCGAAAGGCGAAAATTAAGGATTTTTCGAGACGGCCGTCCGTGACAGAAAGGCTTTCTTTATGAGTTCTAATCCTGAGATTAAGCGGAAATTCGATTAACGTTCCATTCCGAAAGGGAAATGCTTTCTTCGCCGATTACTTCCACGATAAATGATTAATTTAGAAATGTTCCTCCGCCGCTGCAGCCACGTTCGTGTGTTAATTCGACTTACTTTTATTTTCAAAAATAAAAACTAATTAGCCATTAAGCATCAAGAGCAAAACAAAATATTGCTTAAAGCGTTTCGAACAAACCGTTTGCTTTAATCCCCAGCATCCTTCACTCGGTCTGGTACGCACGTTACGTTAGAAACGTTTACCCATCTCTTTGTATAAGCGCTAACGTTATAAACATGCGTCTGGATCTCCCATCCTAATCAGGGCTTACCCCACCGTCCACAGACCACTACGTACATTCAACATCAAAGTGATGAATAGTACATAACTCGATTGCGTATAATCCAGCGTCCTTCGGTGTCTTAATTAATACGACGAGCCCGCAAGATCGACTCGGCTCGCTGCTCTGTGGGTAGGATGATGAGAGAAAATAGTGTTGTGAGGTAATCAGATTAGGGCTGTACTCGGCGTTCGTTGGTGACGGATCAGTTTCATGTGAGATATATTGAGCAATTGAACATGGCAGTTAATACATATTGCAGGTTTACTCTTTAGACAGCCACTGTGGTATAGTGGTTGAGCAGGCTGGCTCATAACTCGGTGGTGGTAGGTTTGATACCCGTGACAGGACAAGTAATTTGTGCATAGGAAAATAAAAAGCGCATATACTTGTTCTGTGTCTGGGTATTGTGAGAGCATAGTTCTCGTAGTTCCGGCTCGAGGTACAGGGAATCCTGGTTAGGGTCCAGGATCGATGTGTGTGATCATTAGGCGTTATTTATTAATTATTAATTTTTTTATTCTTCCAAAGGTGTTGTCCCTGTTTAATAAAAGTATCCTGTATCGTATAACAAAAGAAGATGGTTAACCAAATGATTCTGTCTGCTTCTGTTGTTCATTACTTTTCACGAATAAATGGCTGTTATGGTATTAATGTAGTTTAATCCTTAGAGAAATAAGGATTATAAGACATAAGGTACTTTACTTGTGGTAGTGACAGCCAGTCTTTTATATGAATAAAATGATACGTTCAGAGTGACTGATTTACTTGTTAGTTCTCTATTTGTCAGGCAGGACAAACAGACAACATACAGGATAGACCACTGGACCTAAAAACGATATAAATAATTGGAGGGCATCTTGTTTTTGCGTAAAGCTTTACTTACTATGAAATACAGAGAGGGAGAGAGGTGAGTTTTTGGCAGTTGTCAAATCGTATGTTTGAAAGAATCACGGGTGAAGCCGAATTCTGCAACTAGTTCTTGTAAATTATTAATAAATCATTCCTTAAATTCATCAAACTACTGTCGTAAATAACATTTTAGCGGCTATTGCGTCATATTCTTGTCCTTTGGATGTCAGATTAGCAAGAATAGGCGATTGTGAATTAATAACGAGCAAGCCCGAGAGAAGGGTTTGTCTTTGCTTCGAGTTACTGGGCCGGATGAGCTTATACCTTACCTTCTATAATAAAGTTGGTGTTATTACAAGAAACACAATAGTATTTAAGTATACAGCGGCTTATTGTGCCGTTTTCTGACGTGTTATTAAGTGAAGATGTTTGCCACAGAGCAAAAAAACGTTTCCTTTCGTAGCTCTGTGATGTTTGCAAACGATTGAGTGCCTTATCTAGAAGATTGCTTATACGATTGGGTTTTGTTTGAAGAAAACTTATACTTTATTTTAATACATGATCATGGTGGAAAGGAACCTTGAATCGGTTGATTCGTTCAAGAAGCTAAAACGTGTTTCGAGATTATTTTAAAAAAGAAATCGTCCCACTTTTTATTTTTTTATTTCTGTGCACAACTACTTATCCTGTCGCGGGAATTGAACCCGCCATCTCTGTGTTATGAGCTGCTTAACCACAATACCACATAGGCTGTCCAATAGAGTCATTTTTCCGTCCCGATAAAATATAATATTAATGTCATAAATTACTCGAGTTCTTCCGGAAAAGAATAAAATGTAATATCAGAGATCACGCCACGGATATTGAGTCTGGTACTCTTTGTAGATTTTGAAGATTTTCAAGCAAAATTCAAGAAACCATTCCTTTTTCTTAACGACACTATTCAACTCAAAAGTTGAATTTAATATAGCCTCCAATTTTTTTTACATTTGAATTAACCTATTTGATTCTTCCACCAAGAAACGCATAAATCATTTAATCTTCCCAAAACACACATTAAACATTTATCAGCCTTAGGACAAGTCCTTTTGAATACTAAAATTTGAGACCTAGAAGATACTCGTGAATATTCCTCTGTGAATCTTGAGACACGCGACAAAGACAGATCCTTCCTTTGTTTATACTTTAATTAAATAATATATGTACATTGTGTAACGCCTCAGTCGGTTCTTGAAATGAGATTCAAACTTAAACACCCAATAAAAGTTGAGCTGCCGCTAATGCAAACTTAATGTCCTGCTTTTGGTGCAGTAAGAAATGTAGGATATTAATATTGTAGGTCTGAACGGAAGCGACCAAGTTTCAACCCATTTTCATAATCTTTTGAGACAGTTTGCAAATCGTTTAAAGCAGATGATAAAATATAGTAAAACATTTAAGGTTAAAAGTAAAAAGGTTGTATAAAGGTGGTATGGTATAAAAACACATAGCGTTGTAGAAGAATTGAATCATACTAATATTATAAATGCGACATATAAAATAATATCGATTGTTTTTTCTCTAATCTGTGACGAAATAAAACAACATTTATCACAGTGTCACCTAATGGAAAGCTGTGATGCGGTATGTGATCGTACATGTCTGCCTCTTTGATAAGGAAAGGTTTGCCTACATTCAATACTCAATTATTTATGTACATAATTCTTTTTTTTTTCATTCACTCATGACTTCAAATTCTCATCATACAAATTACTTTTAAGATTTAATTAAATTGATGTCGCTATCACAAAGGGTTTGGGGGTTAGGTTTACATTTTCATGTGAACAACTACATATACAAGATCCAGCAATTTGATGTTAACAAGTAGTCTAGAGTCCTACAGCTCTAAATTAGTGGTTAAAAAACCAGCCAAGTGCGAGTCGGACTCGCGCACGAAGAGTTCCGTACCATTATACATATATAAAAGTGACAAAAAAAATCACGTTTGTTGTATGAATTTTAAATATTTTTTTATCTGTTTCTTTTAGGTATTTGTTATTATAGCAGTAACAGAAATACATCACCTGTAAAATTGTCAACTATTTAACTATCACAGTTCATGAGTAAAGCGTAGGTAACTACTATTTTAATATCTGTGGTAAAGCCTAGTGTAGTGCCAGGCGGACGGAAAGATCAGCCTTAGCAATAGTCCTTTTACCCTTTGGGTACGGAACCCTAAACATGATGAAAACTTAACGAATGAGTAATCAATTAGAATATCCGAGTCTCGACGCGGATGTCACTCAGGGTGGAACTTACAGCAACTTGATTTAAAGCGCCTGCATTCCAAGATTTCCGAGTTTAATTTCAACTTTCCCATTCTCTGCACCAGAACTGCTTTAGTAGCTTTTTGCCTCATTTACATAATAACAGAGTAAGGAGACGTGGCGGAGTAATAATTTGGAGGATTTTGGATAATTCCGTGACTTGTTGCGGGATTATAGACCTTTCTTACGCTTCGTTTGTTTATGTTTGTGATCTTCTACTCTATGTCTTTGTTTTGCAGCTCCTCCAATAATGAGGATCAGTATAGTTATAGCAAATTCAATAGAACTAGCATCCATATTATTCTTTATGACATAAGAATGATAATCATATCTTTTTCAATTATCTAAATCGGACTTACGAATATATTATTAAGTAATAAACATTTGCTGTTCTCGCCGGTAAAATTATGTGTGTGACGTCATTGTGACGGTCGAAACAAAACACTGCGCACCTTTTTGCTACTGCCATACGGTCTACAGCTAACTCACCGGCTGGCGGCGACCGTCACAATGACGTCGCGGCCACTCAGGTATGTTCCCTAGTAATATAGTCATTATACTTCTTTCGCTTCATTCTTCAGATATGATTTAATTACCACGTAGTACCTCTATTTACAAGGCAACATTCGCACAACTTTTAGAGTCTTTTAAAACTAACAGACTAAATCGTATTTCCGGCCTTCCTCTCCTATAGGCCGCCATCTTGACATTTATTCATTCCTCTGTTGTGCTCGGTAACGCTCGCACGCGCCATTTTTCGAATACTTACCACTATGCCGAAAAGAAGTGCGCAGTCTCAAATCGAACGATATGCAAGAAAAATCAGGAAAATTGAAGAAAGAGAAAAAAGACGCAGACGAATAATATCACCCTTGGATTCTTCATCGAGCGATGAAGGTAAGCAAAGTGTTACATACCAATCTAAGTGAAACTTATCGAGTTGTGGAATGCTTTGGGGTTGACCGAGAGTCAATAACAACTCGTATTTCCGAATACGCTCGAGGAAATCGATTTTAAGGAGCTAGTGAATGTGCTCAACAAGCATTTCACACCAAAGCGGTCTACGTTCGCCGACAGGGCGAAGTTCTACGAAGCGATCAAATCCGACGGTGAAAGCATCGAGGAGTGGGCTGCACGGCTGCGAGGGCTAGCCGTGTATTGCGATTTTGGCTCGGAGCTGGACACGCTGCTGCGTGACCGTTTCGTGCTAGGCTTTAGAACGGGACCGGAGCGTGATAGATTGTTTGAGTGCGACTCAAAGAGCCTGACCTTTGGGCAGGCGCTGGAGGTTGCTCAGAAGGCAGCTTGTGCACGTCAAGCACGCGCTGAAGTAGCTGTAAAGGAGGAGCAAGTATTTCACGTGCAAGAAGGCGGACCGCGGCGCGCCAGCGCCGGCACCGGTACGGGTTGGAGCCGCGCGGCCGGCGGCGGCGGCAGCGGCCGCAGGTCCGATAACGGCGAGCAAGCTCGGTGCACAGTGTGTGGTTTAAAAAATCATAATGCGGTTCAGTGCAGGTTTAAAAACTACAAGTGTTTGATATGTGGGCAAAAAGGCCATTTAAAAAAGTTATGTGCGGTCAAGAAATCAAATGAGGCGGAGAAGTCTCAGGTTCAAGAACATATTTGCAAGGAGTGTGAACTATATAACATGAGGTATGTGGACTATAATCCGATTAAAATTACTGTAAATGTAAACAAAGTAGATTTGTGTATGGAGTTAGATACTGGATCGGGAACTACTGTTATTTCAGAACAATTGTTTCTGCTTCATTTTGCTAATTTAAGGTTACATAAAAGTGACTTAAAAATGTGTCTTTATAATGGCCATAAAATCACGCCTCTGGGGTATTTTATAGCTAAAGTGTCATATGCCAAAATAAGTGAAGATATTAAAATGTATGTAATAGAAAACGGGGGACCGCCCTTACTTGGCCGTGATTTTATGACAAAATTTAGAATTTACTTTGCAACAACAAACAACAACTTGACCTGTACGAATAAAAATATTGAAGAAGTGCAGCGGTTACTGAACCAATATCCAGACGTTTGGAAAGACGAACTAGGAACCTTCAATAAATTTGAGGTCGAACTGCAACTTAAAGACAATGCGTCACCAAAATTTTTTAAGCCACGGCCGGTGGCTTTCGCTCTAAAAGATAGGCTCAGTGCAGAACTCGACAGATTAGTAAGTTTAGGTATTTTGATGCCAGTTAATTACTCTGAATATGCTACGCCCATAGTACCTGTTTTTAAAGAAAACGGGAAGCTTAAAATTGCCGGGGATTTCTCATGTACCTTGAATAAAGATTTAAAAGTGGATAAGTATCCCTTACCACGAATAGAAGAGGTCTTCTCCAAGATAGGTGGGGGGGAAACTTATACGAAAATTGATTTGAGCAACGCCTACAATCAATTTCAATTATCAGAACATTCACAAAAGCTGACTACGATAAATACACACAAAGGTTTATTCTCTTACACTCGATTAGTCTACGGATTAGCTAATGCACCAGCTATTTTCCAAAAGGCAATGGAAACTTTACTATCCGGCATAGATGGAATTAGTATATGGCTCGACGATATATGCATAACCGGCCCAACAAAAGAAACTCACCTGTCTCGATTACGGGAGGTTTTAAGTAGGTTGCAAGGTGCAGGATTGCGCCTACAAAAAGATAAGTGCGTGTTTTTCAAAAGTAGTGTAACTTATTTAGGATACGTAATAGATAAAAATGGATTGAAGACGTGTCCGAGTAAAGTTGAGGCCATTCTCAATGCGCCGGCGCCCACCAACATTTTAGGGGTAAAACGATTTCTAGGGGTAGTAAACTACTATAGGAATTTTATTCCGAGTGCATCGGCAATACTTAGCCCGTTGCACGAACTATTACGCACGGGCGCACAGTGGCAGTGGAGCGAGCGACATCAAGCGGCGTTCGAGAGCGTTAAACGCGAGCTAGCCGGTGAGCGGGTGCTGGCGCATTTCGATCCGGAGGCGCCGCTGGTGCTGACGGTGGACGCGGGCCCGTGCGGGCTCGGCGCCGTGCTCGCGCACCGGGACGCAGACGGCCGAGAACGACCGATTGCGTTCGCATCGCGATCTTTGACCGTCAGTGAGAAAAACTATAGTCAAATCCAGAAAGAGGCGACGGCTATTATCTTTGGCGTAAAACATTTTCATCAGTACCTGTATGGCCGTCAGGTACCCTTTATCTTGAAAACGGACCACAGGCCTTTGTTGTCAATATTCGGCAAAGAAACTGGTATATCAGTGACGACCGCCTTACGCCTACAAAGATATTCAATAATTTTAGCCGCATACAATTATATTGTACAGTACATAGACGGTAAAAACAATCAAGTCGCAGATTATTTTTCTCGGTCACCGTTATCAGTCGCGGACAGCGATAGCGAGCAAGAAGAAGAGAATAGCAAATATTTTCTTTTCCTAGAAGCAAGCGTAGAACCGGTTTTGTTCGAAGATATTAAGCGCGCGACTGCGGCCGACGATATACTGAAAACGGTAATGAAGTACATGAGTAATGGTTGGCCTAGGAAAGTACAATGTAAATCTATAATGTCGTATTTTCAATGCAAATCGGATTTAGAAGTTATAGATGGGTGTTTGTTTCGCGGCCATAGAATAGTTATTCCGACTGTCTATAGAGACAGAATGTTAACAGATTTACATTCGGCACATTTTGGTATCGTAAAGACGAAAAGTGCAGCTCGTAGTAGAATGTGGTGGCCGAACATAGACGCGGACATCCAGCGATGGGTGGGCGCGTGCGCCGCGTGCGCCGGAGTGCGCAGCGCCCCGCCGCGCGCGGCGCCCTCGCCCTGGCCGCGCCCGCCGGGGCCGTGGCACCGCATTCACATTGACTATATGTCTATAGGGCAAGTTGTATACCTCATCGTCGTAGATGCGTTTTCCAAATGGCTGGAATGTGTTCAGATGGACCGTGGTACTTCTACAACTGCGCTTATTCAAAAACTGAAACAAATGTTTTCTAGATTCGGTGTGCCTAACGTAATTGTGTCTGATAACGATGTGAAAATAAGTTCGTCAGAGTTCCATACATTTTGTCGCATTAATGGTATTGAATACTTGAATTCGCCTATTTACCACCCGGCCAGTAACGGGCAAGCAGAAAACTCTGTTAAAACTTGTAAAAAAATGATCAAATGCTTGTTCGCGGAAGTTAAATGCCATAAAGATATTCATGAAAAGTTGCAGAGTTTTCTGTTTGAATTTAGGAATACCACACATTGCGCGACAGGTGTAACGCCGGCTATGCTGATGTTAGGCCGTAATTTAAGATGTAGGTTGGATTTAATTCTACCGCAACAAAAAGATAATGTACACACCGAACAGTCTGTAATGAAGCCAAGCCGATGTTTTCTAGTCGGTGAAACTGTATGGGCTATGTGGTTTATTGCTAGGAAGAGCGTGTGGAGTGTAGGAATTGTTAAGAAAAAGATAGGTAATAGAATGTTAGAAATTTATTTTACGGATTATAAAACTAGTTGTAATCGACACATAGACCAAGTTAGGAAATATACTGGTAGTGAGAGCAACAATTGTGAGACAGTGACAGATAGTAGTAATCTAACCGGGGGGGCGCCTGGCATCAACAGCGGCAACGTACCGCTGGTAGCGCCACGCACCCCGCTGCCGACGCCCTCGCAGCCTTCGCCCTCCATGGCGCAGGCGCAACCCGATGTGCAGGTCTCCGCGACGTCGCAACCGCCGGCGCCGGCATCCCCACCTAGTCCGTCAGCCATAGCTGTGGGGGAGGAGATGTCGGATGCGGCCGATTGTGGTGATAATGATGACAACATGACCGGTATTGATGTAGAAGCGCAGACGGATGCGGATTGCGATGAATGGGCGGAGGCTAGCGAGGTGATAGACGTCGTGACCCAACCGGAGGAACAGTGTGCCGATCCTAATGAGGATATTGTACCATGTGATGTAAACACTTCTCCGGCTGGACGTTCTAGAAGACACAGAGAACCAGTAAATTATAGGAAGTATTTTTAGTAAACATAAACTTTGTGTGTGCGATTGGAGTGAGAACTTGTTTTGTTATTGTTACAGATTCCCAAATTAATGTTGGAGGGATGAACTGTATGTATATACTTATACATCTACCTACCTACATGTACTGTATTGTGAGGCATCCATTTAGTAATAAACTAGCTTCAGAGCGAGACGGTTGTTTCATTACTAGCGCGTACATAGATGCAAGCAAGCAAGCAGACGTTCAAAGTGGCGCTCTTTGAGGGAGGCCTATGTTCAGCAGTGGACGTTTTCAGGTTGATAATGGTGACGATGATGACGACGATGATTTAAGAAATACAAGATATAAGCAACTGACGATTTTTAATGTCTATAATTAACTAACGATTAAAATAACTGTGATCACAAATAGAGACATACTTATCATGCCAACTCTAGGTATTCGTTCTCTCTATCCTCTATGCATTCGTTTGCATTAAAACTAAGAGAGCTTTTAAAATTATTACTTCAAGCTTTACAATTGTTTAAGTACTAGATCTTCCTAAGAAATGAGATTCCCGTTTAAAGTTTGCTGCGGACGTTTAATTAAAATTCTAAGAGTTGCGAGTTTCTTTAATACTTATTTTAAACTTCAAGGAATGAAGAAAACGTTTCAATCACAAAATAATAATAAATGAAGATTCGTAGAATAAGTACTTTATAGGCGTTATTCTTGTGTTATTGTTTAGTGTCGATACTGTGTCAAAACAAATCATTTCTACTAAGATGATCACGTCAATACGGGTTTATACATAAACAAAAGGATCGCTTGATATTCCGATGGTATTACCTAAATAAGTATCGGTATCTGTTATTATGCTTATTTACCTATATTTATACCACTGTTAAAAATCTATTCCAAAATAAAATGAAAATAATCGCCCCATTGAATATCAGTGCTAATTTTCTCAACAATTAAAAGTTATATTACACAAACAAAAAAAAAACAATAAAGTATGTAAGTATTATATTATCAGTTAGTTATCTGGTTCCAATAGTAGCTTCGCTAGTACAAGCTTTGCTTAGTTTAGGGCTAGATGGCGCTGTGTGAAATGTCCATACAAATATTTATTAATTTTGTTTAAATTAATAAATAAATAAAGTAAATAAAGTATATTTTGTTTATATATTGGAATAAGCCCGTAATTATAATTACAGAAAATAACCATGTAGTTTTACCAAATTGCCAATTACAGTTGGCAGCATGTGCTCATTATAGTCTTCTGCATCAAAAAGCAGCCTCCAGCGAGGTTCCGCCATGTTGGCTACACAGAGGAATACTCAACGATGTGTGTGGGATTGGTGGCGACAATAGTTGCAACTTTCATGTCATTGAAGTATATACTAGTTATATAATACTAGAAATATATAATGCTTTCGGTTTGTAACGTCCTTGCGACACTCTACATAAAGAAACCTAACTTTAAGTGAGACAGTGAGGGTATTTACTTCTAAATGGTTTTAACGCGTATAGTGACTTTGTTTGGTTTCACTAATCACTACAATAATAGTTAAACTAATTACTACTACCTTCTTTACACACTACATGGTGATTTTTTCATGTGGGTATGGTAGGACACTTTAGACCCTATTTTGATGAAAATTAAAACTAATTCAATGGATTTTTGAAAAATCAATACTCCTAGCCAGAAATATATTAACACAATAATTTTAAAGAACTGTACTGATGACGAGCTCTCAAATATGATCCTATAACAATGAAATATCTCAACATTCATGAGAATTTTGAATACCAAAAAATCATAATATGTAATAGAAAATACAATCAAAATTAATGCCGTATGAACATTCAGATAGGTCCCCAAAAGGCCACAATCCAAACAACGGCCATCGCAAAGAATAGAGTCTCAGCTCAGCAGTATCTCGGCATCAGTGTTATTGAGACAAAGCCAAGCGACTATAGATGCGGACCCGGTGCATTTAGAATTCATTGAAAAACCCCGCTCTGAAAGTTATCTGATCGTAAACGGTGACGACCGCCGCTCGCGAGGTACCGGCGGAGAAGTGGTATGTGTTTTCGTGAAAAGTAGGTACTTTTTTAGATCAAGGATGAGTTTTAGAATGGTTTTTGAACGTTTTGTTTTGAGCTTGCATTTGTTGAAAGTAGTTAACCGATTGTCATTTAAATAATGTCTGGTAATTATTGATCTTTTTAAATCAGGATTTTGTCCAAGTACTATTTAGTTTATGTTAATTTATTCAGTGTTATCTGTAACGCACAAGTTTGATTTTGTCCAAGTTTTATTGTGTGAAATTTGTCAGGATTACTTGGAAAATTCAAATATTGAATTGGAATATGAGTATCAAGATTAATATTAACCTAACAATACCGTTTCAATATTAAGATTTATTAATCATTTTAATCCAACACCGTCTGTATCCTAATACTCTAGCTTACGACTTGCAAACAAACAATGCTCATGTTAGTTCCCAAACTTAAACAATTTAAACTTTCACAATAACCCGAATCACTTTTCCTCGCGAGCCCCCACCGTCTCACCGACACTCACCGACACTTGCCACCTCTCGCCGACGTTCGCCGACAAGTCCGTCGGTCAAACGGTGTCGCCTCGCTCCGTGCGTACCTAAATGCACTCAATCGAAGCTGCCGACTAATTTCAAAGTCATGAGCGTTTTATTACTCCCCCTCCCTTTCACTCCGCCTCCCACCGTCCACCCGCTCTTTATGTTGTAAATTTAGAGTGACGGATTCCGCGATCTTTAAAAGGTTTATTTCCGTCGGTCTGAGGGTTCCTTCGAAGGGATCGCTGTGGAATTACAATGGAACGGGAACAAAAGTGAACGCATGCATTGGGTTTGCCAAATGGAAGGTCGGAATCTTTGAGTGAATAGGATACCTTTAAGGTATGTAGGTGAATTGTACTTGCTCATACGTCTTTTCTGATTACGTTAGACTATTTGTATCTGCTATAGTTAACAAAAATCCTATGATACCCACTACAGTTATATGAAAAAAAGGAACTTAGCTTTTTAAATATCTTCATTAAGATTCATAATTCATAACTAATTTATTCACTAACAATTTATACATTGTGTCCAAAATGCAAAAATTTCGTTGTAGTCGCGGATTACAAGATGTATTTACTTAGTTTTATCAACATCCTACATAATCCAGTTACTTGAAGTTTAACTAGGATTTCGAAGCCTATGAAACTGGGCCTTAAAACTAATTTATATTTAAGTGTATTTAAAAAAATAGTATATTAAATAAATTATCAATTTTGTTCCTCATGGACAGGTCGGTACGTGATCGGTGGCAGCCGCGGCGACGTCCTAGTGGTGAAGGACCCCCGACCTGATGATGCCACCTTCTACTCCTGCGAGGCTCAGCACGCTCTCACCGGGGACAAGCGCCGCAGCCCCTCGGCCGTCGTCGCGGTCTCACGTGAGTTGGAACGTGCAGGCTTAGCTTAGAAAATATTTGGGAACAGAACTTTAATAAATAGTCTTAGAAACATTTTAGAAAAATAAATAATTTGGTTGCCCTTATACAAAAATCTAAAAAGGTCTTTTAGTAAAAATTATTAATTATCTTAAAGTAAAACCAAAAGACTTTTTTGTGATCTTGCTTCTTTAGAGATAAAAGTATCTAAAATAATTAAAGATTCTAAAACTTATAGGCAGCATTACTAGTAATTTTCACGGAAATTTATTTTCACATGATAGGTTATTATAAAATACACAAACGCCTGGTATGAGGTTTGGGATAGCCTTGTTTTTTTGCCATAAAATAAGTTATTAAAAATGTTTGTTCTGCGTAAGGCCTACTGGTTTTTATAGAAATACAAACAGGATTGGACAGCAATTTGTTTCTCACAAAAAACACTCAAGTGCCAGTGGAAATATGGGAACACTTGTTGTCCAGAGATGCCCACCGATGTCTGTTAGCATGGTCGCTGGGTATAACTAGATTAAAGCTTTAGAGCCCTAGCTCTGGTATGTTCTGTAAATCCTTACCGCAGAACATACCAAATTTTTTCCTAGGCCATAAAATAAGAGTTCATTTCATTTAGCGTATCAGTCATGTGATAAAAATCTATCTATCCAGATGCTACAGGCAGCATGGCTCCAAGAATGCTGACAGTGTCGGAAGACGAGGTCGTCCCACAAGGAGGAGATATTCGACTCGTGTGCTGCGCGATTGGTAGTCCACCCCCGACTTACAGGTTACATTTTACATTTTTTTTCCAGGGTTGAGATTTTTGATCATGAAATAATTCTTTTTGCGTGTGAAATGATAATAAAATAAAGCAAGCTTCAACAAATCATTATACTCGAGATAACTATCATTTCGAAGGAGCGTACTAAAATAGTAATTTAAACTAATAGTTATTACGTATCGGGTTAAGTTTTCTTACTACCTTACTGGAACAGCGTTATAGGTTGCAGCCATCTCTTTCTCTATAGTCCACCTATGGTTTCACTGGATGGTTTAGCAGTCTAGTATCACTCACCTCATGCTTTCTATCAATTGTTATCTTTCAGCTGGTTCCGGCACAGCAACGGTCGCCTCAGCCCAGTGTCCAATTCCATCCGAATATCAGTGTCGGAACAGGTGCTGATCATCCGCCGGGCGCAGCTGTCTGATGCTGGAGTGTGGACCTGTCGGGCTCACAACCAGTACGGGGAGCAGAGGAAGGATGCGAGGCTGAGGGTCCGCTCCAGGCTGGTTGTTAGCGTGCATCCTCAGTTACAGGTGAACAAATGAGTAATAAATTAGATAAGATTACACCCCTGAGCAGGAGAGACGGATTCAGGAGGCAAGCAGCCGCTCAGAATAGCATTCTGTGGGGGACGCCGTTGTTCGGCGGTGGACGTCTTCAGGATATTGATAAGATAAGATTAAATGTTGCGAGAGCAGGCTACATCACTCGCGGCAAACTAAAAGCTTTACCAAAAATCGGAAATATAAATAATAAATAAGCAAGTAATTTAGTTATGCATAGAATAAAATAATGATGTTATACCATTCAGTCAAAATAATGAAACTATGTTCAATACATTATCCCATATCAAACCTAAAAATTAAGAGTGATCCACCTTTTGATGATGTATATTTGCCCCTTGTAATAAAAAGAACCTCAAAATAATATTTTGGAGAGGAAGATTCTAACAATACTTGTAATAATGTAATAAAAATACCTCTACGAGGCTACACCGTAGATATTTCTACGCTTCTACGCTGCTACTTATTTTTGCCGTAGATACCGCCTTGTGTCTACGCCGTAGATATTTCCACAATTCTACGCCGTAGATACCGCCAAGAGTTTACGCCGTATATACCACTACAAAATCGTAGCAACTTAGAATAAAGACTTATGTCACGTGACGAATTTAGTGTTTTTGACTTAACCATACCACAACAGACAAAACAAGGGACCAAAGAATCACGTAACTTGCAAAAGAGGCACTCATCCTTCGGATCCGCTTACATTCACGTCACAAGCGTGCCGTTGACGTTGTGAAAAATTGAAAAATAAGTATTCAGCGCACACCCGAGCCGACAGACGAGACACAGCTCATGTGATCCGGAACGCCTGCCTATCGAATATTGACGAGCTGGGTGTGCTCACGTAAACCGGAAGTAGCGAACGCGGACCGAACTGAAGCAACAACAACTGCTCTTATCGAGATTAGTTTGGTGAGTTGGTATTCTAGTCAACACTGAATTAGGTTTTAATTACTCTATCCATAAGTGATCTCTAATCTGCATTTAAAAGGGTCGAGTAGTAAGTTTCATAGCAAAAACAAATATAATGAAAGAATAAACCCAAATCTATTCATTTATTTTATTTGTAATTCACCTAAAGCCGCACATATTTTACAATGAAAAATACTGCGTATGAATTTGAAAACGCGTTTGTTTCTTTGTTCATAAAATATGTTAAAGCGATTTAGATAAAATTTCGCTTTCTCATTGCTTGTCCTACCAAGATAAAAGTAAGGTATTTTTAACTCTGAACATAACAAGCATCTGAATATTAGTGAACCCTTGGGTATAAAGATAGGAATGGAGTAGAGTTCCATGTGAGAATACAAGTGTAGGGTGGCTTCAATACGCGACATGAACGAACGACCACATAGTCCATCTAGTTAGTTCTAACCTCAATAGTTTGCCCTTATTGGGAGCGTGCAGCGTCACACAAGCGGAATAGTAAAGTATTCATCACACACCTTGATGGATTTGATACAGTGCCGATCTGAGACGAATGTGAAACCCGAGGGTTTGAAATGAGGTACGTGAGATGTTATTACAACATGTAATATGGTAATGTATATACAATAACTTTTTGATTAAAATAGTAATGAAAAATATTACACAAAGAACCGCATTTTCAATGGTAATAATGTTTTGTGATACGTAAAAATAAAATATACAAAAGAATTTTTTTGTTGAATTACGAACGGCACCATTTATTGAAGACGCAATAAAAATGATTAAAATTCTGTTTATTAATATAATTCAAATTGTGATTTTTCAGTTATTAAAAACTTCCGACCGTAGTTCTAATATTTAGTCTGTGTACACATTTGTGCTCAGATATTAGGTTACAAAAATGACTGCGGAAACGACCTCCTCCGTCGTCGTCATCCAAGACATAATTTGGGTGGGCTGTACGATTCTCGCGGGTATAATAAGGCTTAGGTACGTCTGGTTCAGGTATCGGCACCAGTATGGAATACCACCGTAATACAATCAGGCACTAACTTCGCTGTCGAAGTCGATGCTTCCTTTATTAGGTTTCCTAGAACGGTTGAGACTTCCATAGGGTCCAATATTCCAGTTGTCATCTCGATCCTCTTCTCTCAGTGATTCTCCGTGCCCATCCCAAAATATTATCGACACTGATGATATCGTCTGTGTCTCACTCTAACAGCAAAAACAGCTTTTCTCGCGGTGCGAATGCTAGGTCACCTAGGGCGCTTTTGAGCTAGTCACCTCTCGCTTTCGATGGATGGGTGCCTTCATTTTTTTTTTATGTGAATGAATGACGTGACGAGCTAATCGTTCACCTGATGTTAAGCGACACGGCCGCCCATAACAGTTGCAGTGTTACTCTGAACTTTAAAATAATAAAGTGTTGTGTGACACTGCACTGCGCACGTCATCCTGAGACATCACACAGCCTAGTAATCAGATTACTACACTGTGTAATCAGGTCATAAAGTCTCATTTGCCCAGTAATTTCACTAGCTACAATGCCCTTCAAACCGGAACACAGCAGTGCTTGCACACTACTGCTTGGCGGCAGAATAACTGGCAGAGCGGTGGTACCTACCTAGACGAACTTTGCAGAAAAGTCCTACCACCTAGTAAATTTGCCTTCATAATTATAATACAATGGCATCGAAGAACCCGATGGTGACGTTGGTCGGGGATAAATAAAGGAATCAGTGCGGTTATAAAATATTTGCGGCATTGATAATGGCTCGATCCAATTGTCTTCAAAATAAATTAAACCGTGAAATAATAAAAAATGAATCATTATTTGTTTACGAAATAAGGAACTCAAGGAGCCGAAACGGCGTTTAATTATATTCTAACGGCCGTCGATGAAAACAGGCTCGACAGTGAACATGGTTGTTTGTTATTTCATTAAAGTATTTCACAAAGCGTTTCATTAAGTCAGGTTGAGGGGATCAAGAGTTTATTAATAGGTATCTTAACTGCGAGTCTCAGTTAACTGGCCTGAGGTGGCGGAGGAGGTACCTCTCGGAAAATTGTTTTGGTAATTTTGGTGAATAATAAATATGTGTGGACATTTCACACAGCGCCATCTAGCCCCAAACTGAGCATAGCTTGTACTATGGGAACCAGATAACTGATACAATACTTAGATACTTTTTGTTTGTAAATACATACATAGAATACAATATAACACCCAGACATAGAACAAACATCTATGTTCATCACACAAATGTTTGTCCTGGGTAGGAATCGAACCCACAGCCCTCGGTTCAGAAGGCAGGGATACTGCCAACTGTGCTATCGGGCCCGTCGCCCGTGGTGAGCTGTTAGAACCTCGGCAATTAACGGCTATTTTGGATTGGAATCAACCATACACGAGCTTTGTTTATAATGAGTAAACCTTCTTCTAAAATAAGCAATTTACGCATTGAAAACATGAAATTAAAATATCCCTTGAAAGCCAAAAAAAACTAACAGTACCTGTTTTCTACCAAACTATGTGGTATGTGGTTGCCCTATCAATACAAAGAGTATAATAATTTACGACGTAAGATATCTTTATTTATAAAAACCATTGGTCTGAGTAACTAACTGACTGATTGACAGACAACATACAAGCCAAGTCGCTGGACCTAAAGATTCGACATTTAGAGGGTGAAAAACAGCGGGATACTATATAATCACACTCAGAATGTTATAAAATAACTTGTTGAGTATGACTTATATTATCTACGGTATGACAAAGACTGATTGCAGCAATCTTGGCAGATGCTTGCCTTCTTATATTCCGTGGCTTTATTGAAACAAATCTGCAAGCAGTTGTCATCCGTTTGCGCCGCACCCGCGTAATCTGGTTTGTGACGCCGACGGACAAGGTTCCCCCATGAATTATTCATGCGGGAGTTATCTCGATGGTCAGGGAGCCCCGTTGTTTGTTCCGACACTTTCGTTATTGAGTTAATCCGTTTGCTTTGTAAGTTATGATGACGGAACTGATGAACTTTATGTCTAGTTTGGATGGTCGCTGGAATTTGATTATATGTGTACTTTGATTGGCTTCGGTTAGTTGGGGCTTGACCTGTTTAGTTCATGTAAAAGATAGCACATGGCTGCGTGTGAGATATTAAAATCTGTCGAGTGGTAATTAGTGAGAGTAAGGCCGTTCGCACACGGCGTCGTATCGTAAGCGTATCGTATTACGTACGCGCGACGAGAGCAATACGAGCGCGTACATGTTCGAACAAGTCCGCACACGAAGGGGTGCGATTATTCTGATTGCCTTCCTACTTCCTACAGTTTTACTAAATAGTTGTGAACATTTGTGTGTTTGTGTGCGCATATGTTTTAGATTTTTAATATCAAGGAAATTGTTTATTAATACCAGAAAATTGTGTCTACATAGGTACATCCACGGCAAGTAGTAAAATTAATTTAAACTTACGGGCAATTTGATTTTGCTTTTTTGTTTCAAATCTCTTGGGTACGTGTTGAGTTTACGGTAAATATAGTAAAACATTTTCATTTACAGTTAGTGTTTTTTCATAATGTTAAAATGTTTTAAAGTTAGCTTTCCAAAACAAACTAGAAAACTCAAGCATTAAAATTTTTAGGCGTGATTGATTTATGTTCAACACCCATAAAATTACGTGATGGTAAGTGGCGGAGTGGTTGAAGTTAGGGTACGTAAAATGAGTTAAAAAAACACAGAAGTCAAAACTGAACTGGTATCGTCTAGGCAAGCATTCACCAGTGTCGTAGACTGCATCATTACAGACAGTGGTCGTGTTTTGTAAAGGGATGTTTAATCAATAAAAATATCATATGCTAAATACTAGTAGTAGGTAAATTTACCTAAACAAAATACGAAATTAAGGTAATTTAAAAAAAAATTATAGCCTTAGTAACTAAAACCAACCTTTTATCCATAGGTGGCCAACTCAGGTAGTTCGGTGACGTTCAACTGCTCAGTGGAAGGTGGCGAGGCACGGGTCCGGTGGCTCCACGACGGGGTCCCCGTGGGCGGCGGAGAGCGGGTCCTCCGGGTCCACGGGGTCGTGCGGGCCCACCGGGGCATGTACCAGTGCTTCGCTGAAAGGGACATGGACAGTGCGCAGGCTGCTGCAGAACTTAGACTAGGAGGTAAGGTATTCTAAACATTTATTCTATTTTTTCCCGCCAGTCGTAACGGCCAAAGGTAAGCAGCAAAATTCTCCTCGGTACTTTAAAATATACGTTCTCCGAGATGCTTGCCAAGCTTCGTGTCGTGATTAGGACAATCACCCCGTCCCTCATGATAGCCTCTGTAGCATGGTGGCTGAGCAGGTTGGTTCATAACTAGAAGGCGGTGGGTTCGATTCCCGTGAGAGGACAAGTATTTGTGGAGAGGAAAATATCACAAATATTTGGTCTGCATCTGAGTGTTATGTGTCCATGGTCCTCGTAGTTCCTGGGCCTCAAGATTCAGGGTATCTTAGTTAGGGTCCTGTGTATGCGGTGTTTTATGAAGAAGTTTTATGTTCAGTAGTGGCCGTCTTCCAGTTGATGATGTGAAATTGGTGTAGACGATTCTCATAGTTTGATGATGAAATGATCGTCTAGAAAAAAAAATTATAAATGAACGCTGTGTTTCTGCACTTTAAGCCATCAGGCGCGGATGTTGCAGCAAAACAAAAGTCGATAAGACAATAAATCACAATTCTCGGGCAAACGCTTACACAAAAAAAGGAATGAAAAAAAAAAAATTAAATGATGCTTCTTTATTCAGTAACACAAAATTGCCGACACAAAGATACCTAAATGCTATTATTATATTTTTTTACCATAATTACCCAGCTAATCTCATCACCATTGGTATAATTTGCGTTTTTCATATGAAAATGCAAAAACAGCTTTATTTTGTAACTTGCACTAAGCTAATTTTACCTTTATACAATACACACAGCTTCGCAAACAATGAAATCCCCAGCATTTCAAATGCAAATTAGCATCTTTCTGAAGCTAGTCGAGTATCTACTACAGCACTGTTGTACCACAGAATATATAACAGTATGCATACTAGTACCTATTGTCTCGTTTAATTGATTGTTCTCGCTACTTCCGGGATTTATCTCGAATAAATGGACTTTTGCGTTATTTGCTTTGGAATATTTTACTTCGAGTAATTGTGTTTTATGGTCCCGTCGCCTTTTTATTCTTGGTTGTTATGTGAGAAAATAGCAGTCTGATATATGCATTTTAGCTTTTAAATAATATATAAGTTAGAAATAAAAAGTTTAGAAATAAACATTACAGAAAATTATGCAACTTTGATTTTGATAAAATTTGGTATAGAGATAGATTGAATACTGAAAAATGAAGTCGCTCGATTGATCCTAGTAAATGCTTATATAGTCCAACCAATGCAATGATACAAAGTTAAAGATAAAACCGTAAAGTTCTAAATGTAGTATAAGTGTCTATTTAGAATTTTATGGATATTGGAAGTCTAGATCTTCTTGAACCTTAAAAAAGCAAAACACTGTTTTAAACTTTCACGGTTGTTTACCACGTTTTCAAAATGATTATACTCACGGTAAATATCCCCTAAGTACTATTAAAAACGTCTTAAAAAGGCACTCTGGTAACACAAAGAAAAGTTTTTGCAGTAATCAGTATTTTGACAATCAGCCGCAAAAAGCCTGAAAACCATAAAAATAGGTTCAGAAATTACTGCTTGATTGGTCAAAAAGACAAAAAACAGCAAAATTTGCTTTACACCAACAGAGCAAACGAAAATTGAACCTTACTAACAATTAGGCCCAGGGCCACAAAGAACGCACCTGACAGCAAATTGGAATGTATAGAAGGGTGGTAAGGTGTAAAGTGGCAGTACCCAGTAATTACGCGGGAGTGTAATTATCACAGTGCAGGGAAATGGGTCAGTGAACCGTTTTGTCCGTTATTGATTAATGTCAGATGCAGTAATGACTGGCCCGGGCTGTATCCAGTGTGTGACAGTGGAGCTGTAGGTGTGGTGGAAGGAGGTGGTTGGATTGGAAATTGAGGTCGGATGCATTTGCAATGGTCTTGTTGACGGTAAAAATCAGTTTGAATTTTACATTTGATAGTAAAACTGGGTTAGGTTCTATCATGGTTCTATTTGGAGATGACTGGAGGAATAAATATTATAAAGAAAGAAAGAAATGCTTTATTTACAAAAACTTTAAACAACAACGACAAATAATTATAAAAGTAATAAGTTATTAATAGTTTTATTTAATACAAATTTTAAATCGTGCACACACTAGGTAAACGTGGAAAGGCGAGCTTAACACTAAAAAGTTTTCTTCCAGCAAACCTTTGATGAAAGAAAGCAATTAGAATTCAAAGTACCATAAAAGGTCTTTAAAATAACTGAACATTCATAAATTAGAAAAATAACTTTTTTATTGAAATCTCAGTAAAGACCAAATATTACAAATTCAAAATCGTTGAACGCATCATTTCCTTCACACCACCAAGTATTGTAAAACCTTTTATTTCTAACACGTTACTCCTTTTCAATCGCAATCTATATCAAGTCCGTACGGACAAGATAATCTGCTGCTACCCTTACACCAGCCCATTTATATAAGCCGGACGCTCGGAGCTCAATGCGAACGTCAAACGAGAGCCTTGCTCCAGCCGGTCAGCCCCCGGACGGCCATCGGCCGGCGACCGGACTACCGGACAAGGCATGCGAAATTCAAGTGACCCCGTTCTCAATGCCCTGGATCCTTTATAGGCCTGAATAATACATACCAATCTACCTATATTATGTTTGTGTGTTCGAAGTTTCGTCTCTAGAGAATTGACCTTTACGATGCCGTTCAAAACGAGAACTCAGCTTACGTTTTGCTATTTGAAATGTAAATTAAGTTAATATACCCGGCGATCACATATATTGTCGTGACCCTAAACTATAACGATTAAGGGATCCGATCCCAAACTACACAACTGACTTTGGGTATTCTATTTGATGTTGGGGGATTGAGTTTAAAACAAATAATTTAATATCCTGCTATGTATTCTTCCCGTCAGGTAATATTCTCTAAAAATCCTATGGATTGGTTTAAGTTTGTTTTAATAACTGCATTAAATTTGATGAGCTTGGTACGAAAAATAATTTGTTATGGGAGAGTGATTATATTTCCAATAGCTCTCTAGTTATTGTAGGTTTTTTTTATATTATTATAATGATAACAACACTTACAATGTAGGGTTAGCTGTCTGGCGAGCCGGCGGTGAATAGCGACACCACGTACTTTAATTTCAAGGGGCTAAAGTAGACTCCTGACCCCTGGCTTGCCTTAACTGTTTGACTGTGTTTTATATTTTTGTTTTATGGGAGTGTTTGACTTGACGAGCTAGTCGTTCACCTGATGTTAAGTAACACGGCAACAGTCTATGTATTTCACCCAGTGCTTTGGATGTCTATTTAAGAATCTTCGCAAACAATCCCGTAACGTAAATAATCCCTTTATCCCTACATCACCTCTCAAACACCCATGAACACCTCCTCCTATATAAACAGCAGTAACCGTGACAGATAGTATAACTGAATAGGAACATAACCCAACAAGACTACCCATAATAGAGTAATTTACCCACAGCACCACATAACTTGAAAATTAATATTCCTGAAGCTACACATTAATTGTGACCCTTCTTGTCCACACGACACTCGAAATTTGCCAGCTCGTAACGTAACGAAGGGTTAGTAACTTGTATTAACTAGCTGTGTATGAATACATCATTTTAAACCTTTGAAAACTAACTTGGCAAGTCGATTTACATACTGGCTTACTTAAATCAAATTGTAAATGGAACCCTGAGGTCTTCGATCTCTATATTCGAGTAAAGCGCTAAGTTGGACATTGGGGTTGTTACGTCACTAAAACTGCAAATATAAATTATCATTATTCATTTGTATCATTTTGAAGTTTTTTTTAGGGCTCCGTACCGAATGGGTAAAGCGAACCCTATATCTGACGCTCTGCTGTCCGATTGTCCGTCTGTCCGTCTGTCACCAGGCTGTATCTCATGAACCGTGATAATTAGATAGCTGAAATTTTCACAGATGATATATAATTATTTCTGTTGCCACCATAACAACAAATACTAAAACCGAAATAAAATAAATATTTAAAGTGGCTCCCATACAACAAACGTGATATTTTTGCTCGTTTATATAAATAATGATACAGAACCCTCCGTGCGCGAGTCTGATTCGCACTTAGACGGTTATTTTGGTTAAAGATAAAGATAAGTAATAATAATTTAATTTTTTTTTGTAAACTCACAGTAATAATAAAAAATAGGATTATCAAGTAATCTTCACGCTACCCCAAGTATTATCAGCCCGGTGAAGGTGAACCATCCATAAGTCACATGGCACAATCCGGGGAGAACTAATGGAATAATGGACCGGATCTATGGACTATATTTCACCGTAATCTATTCAAGTTAGTGCGGTCCGTACTGTGTCAGCGAACGTTTTATTGCGCCCTTATTCTTCAGAATTCTTATTCATAGCACATAAAATCGGAAAAATGCCCTTGTCTTTCAGGCAGTAATAATTGTCTGAAATTCAATTTTCTTGCATCAGTCCTGGTTTAAGAATTTTAAATCGCTTGAAATCTTGGTTTGTGTTTAGACAACAGCTGAGGGCGACAGCTTTATGTGCCGTTCGAAGCACGGTAGCACAGTTTTGAAATACAAATTTTTGTAGCAGTCATCCATCTAGGTAGTGACCGCAGCGAACGGTGCTAAACTCTACCACCTTTACATAGTCGACTTTCGCTATGAGCACTACATTGAGCATTTTTAAGCTCCAGCCACTTTGTAATTTTCTAAATTACTTTGTTCTATTCGGCTAACTTTATCAACCGATTTTGAAATATTTTAAGTAGATTTTAACAGGAAATAATTATGACGTTATATTCACACTAACGTAGCATTAAACAAAGTGTAGATAACCCGTTAGTCTTAGAAACACGTCAACATACTTAACTTCAACCATTTTACACGCGACGCATGAAAACTTCCTCTCAATTGAGTAACTAACCGGAACATAACCCTGTAAACTGCCGTACTAAAACCCCGTAATTTAACCCTAGTAAAAGTTTCCATAACACTATTACCTCGGCGTAACGTTACGGTTGATCCCCGCATCCCCGCGGCAATTATACAATTAGTGGGCTATCAGTGTTGGCCATCTGATATAAATTTGGACAAAACGATGCAACGTTTACAAGAGCCAACATTGCGAGCGGGCGCGGTGCCAGGAAGTAAGGGTTTGGTATGGGTAATAAGCGGAAGCGGTTATTATATCACTACCTATTATGATATTTTACCTATAGAGTACTCAGAAAATAAGCAAAAACCTATCTGAAGCACGTGTGTATGGTACACAAAATTAAAATAAAGTGGGAAGATAGGAAAAAAGTTGGCTTCAGAAAGTGGTCTGGTTAATTTAGGTGTAATGTGTATAAATTAACAGCGTCATTGTTTCCCGATAAGTACAATCTGGAGCTCTTCAAGTCGCGAGTGAATAGGTATCTTCTAGGCAAGCATGTACCACCGTAGACCGCATCGTCACTTTCCATCAGGTGAGATTGCGGTCAAATGCGGGCCTATCCAGTTAAAAAGAAAAAGAAAAAGTTGATCTTGCAAAATAAAACGATAGTCTTTTGAACATAATAATTATGTAGGGGCCAGTATCTGATTAAGAGATGCGAGCACGTATTTATATTATATCTACAGATAATAAATAAATTACGTTTAGGTATGCCCTGTATTACTCAATCTATTTATCTGCATTCATCAATGATTCTTTTAATACCAGAGTTGTGGGTGATGCAGCGATGGTCATCGTAGAGTTTGAAGGTAGAGCTATTGAACTATTAGATATGTGATTAAACTAGGTAGAGCTAGCTTTTCTGAACTGTCAATGTAACGTAAGGACGCCAAGATTTTACACGTAACTAAAAAGGTTCAAGGTGCCTACCACAACCTCTTATAGCATTATTACTTCAACATTCATTGAAAAATGACATAAAAGTAAGAATACTGCAATGTTGCAGAGGTAGAAGCAGTTTTGATGACGTAACATTAAATCGTTCACTCAAATATAACTGTCATGTCATACCTTTACAACATCATGTTGACATCGACGTGCGATAGTGATAACGCTGTATAAAAATTTAGACGTCTCGTTCCCACGCAGGAATACTTATAAGTTATGAAGTAGGCACGTTGCATGGCCACCCAAATTGAACATCAAAATAAACCACATCCACAATAATAAACAATAACTTTCTTCTCTCAGCCACTAACTTGCACCACACCCTAACAGATCGTGTGTCAGTGCGTCCGGCGCACGCGGGTAATAAAGCCCTCACCCGCTCCCGCTCACGATTTAGACCGTCATAATTCCGCTTCCTGGCCATTGTGCTCATTTTGTTACGTAGTGTTATGTTATGTGCGCCAAATTGAATTATTTGTTTGCATTTGTACCGTGACGTGGTAAATGGATTTGTGGTCTGGATAGCGCAGAGTTATGAGATGGAATTATGACTTATTAGGTTTTCTATTTAGGGAATTGTTGTCGTCCAATACTTTGAATTAACGTAATTGAAACCCGAGAGAATATAGTACAAAAACTACTCTTAAAGAGATTAAAGAGAGATTTTTTCAAACAATCTTGCATTAAACGAAACACAAAAATACAGAGGTGCAGGAGAGCCAATGGATGCAGGAGGCGTGTAGCCGTTCAAAGTGGCGCTTTCTAGGGGAAGCCTATGTTCAGCAGTAGACGTCTTAAGACAGGTGATGATGAGGTTCAAACGCTTTGTTGTTTGAGGTAAAAAATGTCATCAAGATTTTTATCACACCAGAAAAACGATTTGTTAAGCCTATTTCATTATCACACTGTTCGGCCCAAGTCCAGCCGTACAATAAATTAGTGGTTATCAGTAGAACATCCCTTCCAACCTCCTTATTTATATTCCCTTCATACCCTCGTACTATAACCCGACCATCAGACAAATCGGATCATAAGCAGCGCCTTGTTAGCGCAGCGTAATATCATCGGGCGATCCGTCAGAGAACCTCGCATGATCCTTGATAAACGAAAGGTGATACATCACTCGGTTGTTGTGACACAGTACAAGTGCTTGCAGTAGGACATCTTCGTTTTGTACTATAGATGGCAAACAAGCAGTTGGCATATTATCTGATTGTAAGGGCTACCTCGTCAATGAACAGCCATTACACTACGGGAAACTGATGATGCGATGATCCTTAAAGACTATTGATATGTAGCTCTGTGGAAAGACCTAATAGTTATGACATGACTCTTATGGACTGCCATAATTATTAGGTTCCGTATATATGAATAGTGATAATTATATACGGAAAAGACCTAATAATTATGGCAGTTGGTTCCACATTTTTATTTATTCTGACTGTTTCAACAATGGAACCCTTTAGAAAGCAGTTTTAGGTTATAAATAGACCAAGACCAAATTTAACTTATTCGCCTCAATAACTTAAACAGCTGAGTGGAGCGCTACAGCATTTCAGAAAATTTTGTAAAATATTAAGTATACCAAACAAATAATAATATTTTTTCAACTTTTCCTTCTTTCTTTCTTCAAAACCAAATAAATAAGCAAAATATTGCCCAGCTTATATAAATAAATTCACTACGACCATGTATTTATTTTCAGTAAATCCACACTGATTGTACGAAGCTGATGTCCTGTTTGTATTTCTATATACATCATTGCAATGTGAACTTTCCGCTGATTGCCGCAGAGCAAGGTCCGATTTCAGCAGTTTGGCGTTCAATCACAACGAGTTACATTCTGTCAAGCTCCATATTGTTGATTGGATTTTGTTTTGACGCCACTGATCCATGATATATCTGTTTTTGTAACTGTCCCAGTTTTGCTTTTGAATGACGAATCGGAGTTATACCTCTGAAGCACGTGTTTGGGAACAAAAGTTTGTGATTTACTATGTGCCCACATAACAATCCATAACAGCAAAATTCGAAGTTTTGTTAAAATGCCGTGTATGCAGTATCGCCTGCTTAGCGTAATCTACATATTAATTTGTCATAGCAAAATTTGAATCTATAACGGCATATGAACCCGCATGTTCCGTCTTATTAGCTGGGACATACTTTTTGGAAGCGGATTCAAATCCCATTTACGCCATAGGCTTATCAGTCTAATGTCTGTATATTTTGAGAGTATAAGGGCTTAAAGTTAGTATGATTCATTATTTCTAAGGACTTCTTCGGTCTTTATTCCAGACACAGCCCCAGAGCTCCACTACACGTTCATCGAGCAGGCTCTCCACCCGGGCCCGTCGCTGGCGCTGCACTGCGCCGCGTCCGGCGCGCCGCCGCCGCGGTTCACGTGGCTGCTCGACGGACAGCCTCTGGAAGAACATAATACTGCACAACGGTATGGATCTACTGTCTAAAAATGATAGAAATATATTGACTGTAACTTTGCTAACCAAATAAACTAGTCTATCAAATTTTACTCAGTAGAAGGCAGACATGTCTAATGTCCATGCTAGTAAAATTCATCTGCTAACTGAGAGACAGTTGATAGTCATCGCCCAAATAAAATCTTTATTAGTCGATTTTATCGAGTAGTTTTATGCTGGTTGCAAGCTTCTAATGCTTCATTTCCTGTGAACCAAGCTGATGTGAAGTTTTCTCTTTGTTTTTCCTGATTGTGACAAGAAATCTGTATCATTAAATAATCGTACTGATTAAAAAAAGAGAAATGCATTTTTAGTAACATCTGGAAAAATACTGATACATCTTCCAGAAAGACTCTTACTAAAAACATTGTAAAAGTTTTCGATTGCCGACAGCAAAGTTGCCAGTATAGGTCGAGGAGCACGGCGGCTGCCAACTGAAGCCACTAAGTGGTCAGATGTTTAACTTTATTGCACTGCCCTGGGGCACTGCCAAACGTTGCCACCCGGTGCCATTTGAGCCATCTTCACTGAGAATAGGTGTTTTGTGTACCTCGTTGCTTGTGTTTATGAAAAAGATGTTTGCGCTTGTGAAATAATTAATTAGGTAAAATAATTTACTTTGGGTATTTTGCACTTTAGAATTCGACGAAAGATTTAATAAATATTTATCTGTAACAACTCCAGGTCAGTGTCTCAGTTCATGAACCCCAACGGTGACGTGGTGAGCTACTTCAACATGACGTCAGTTCAGCCGGAAGACGGCGGCCGGTATTCCTGCCGCGCTCACAACACGCGTGGTGCCGTCGAGCATTCCACCAGACTGAATGTTTATGGTGAATATTATTACTAACATCTGTGTCACCACAGCATTGGTGATTTGTTTCATAATCCATGTGTATGTTGTGTGATTCCAGGGCCACCGTCCATTAGAAGCGTGGGTCCAATCAGGGTGGTAGCGGGCGTTAACACGACCATCTACTGTCCTTACTCCGGATTTCCAATCAGGTTGATGGAGGTGCATTTGCTTAGTAAAAATTATAAGTTTCCTTTCCCCTTTTGTAGTTCGTTCTTTTAACGTCTCTTCTGTAGAAATTACCCTGTTCAGTTGTCCCATTTTGATATCTTGTTTTAAAGATCTAGCTGAAATATATTTTCTTCTTCTAGTTGATATTGTTGCATTAGATTTTTAAACTTTCGTCTGATTATCATAATTTTCATAATTAAAAAATGTTAAGTGATTGTCTCAGTAGTTCATCTAGCATCTGAAATTATTTTAGTGAAATACGCTGGCAAAGAGGAGGCTTGGACATCAGTTCTACCGGTGGCAGAGCACTTTTAGGAGTCAGTGGTGAACTTCTCTTATGGCCAGCAGAACCTGCGGATGCTGGAGTGTACTCCTGCAGGGTTACAGCCCCCTCTGGGCAGTATGCTCAGAAGGATATTCAAATATTTGTCCGAAGTAAGTACTTCAAAAAACTTGATTACAAAAATTTGGTCCTTAAAGATTACTTATTTCGATCCCATTGTTAAAAATTTCAGATCCACCAAAAATTGCTGGCTTTACTTTTCCATCAGACCTAGTGGAAGGAAGTTCAATACAAGTTCTTTGTGGCATTACTTCTGGAGACAAACCAGTGTACTTTTCATGGCTCAAAGATGGTCAGCTCATACCATCTAACTTACAAGTAAGGTTAAATCATTATCCACCAATAACTAAATAGCACCAATGATGATTTTAGTTCAATGTTTTTCAAATTTTAGGTTCAAGAGAAATCTTTGGATGAGTTCAGTTTCTTAATATTTTCTCACGTCACATCAAAACATAGTGGAGAATATACCTGTGTTGCTACTAACTCTGCTGCTGAAGTTAATCACACTGCAAGGCTTGCCGTTAAAGGTATTAAACGATGTCTGTCTACATGACATACCAGTTTTTTCAACCAACTGCTCAAATAACATGTGGTTCTGGCAATTTCAGTGGCACCATCATGGGCATACGAGCCTCAGGACGTTTCCGCTCTATTGGGAACACAAATCTTGGCTCACTGTGCAACAAAAGGGTATCCAGAGCCAAGGATTGCTTGGTTGAAAGGCCATGGTAAGATTTTTATCATGAATGCGCGTTTAACGGAAATAACATTAAAAAGAATTATACTGTGGTGTTCATTAAGAAGGCCAGTTTTGGGCTTTATTCGGCTGAAGAATCTTGTAGCTACAGTAGCAGTAGCAGTTCTTTGACTAATGTAGATACTTGGTTACCAGGTTCAGCAGTAGCTGACTTCAGGCCAGTATCCAACATGGACCTGCAGTACTCGGTGCTGGCGAACGGATCCCTCAGCATCTCTCCCGCCGCCCAACACCACGAGGGCCAGTACATGTGCCGCGCTGAGAACGGGATAGGGCGGGGATTGTCGAAGATAATAACTGTTTCTGTTAATGGTTAGATAACTGTTTCTATACATTCACGCTTGTAGCTTGCGTTGGCAAAAACAGAACTGCCTTTTCGACGTGATGGATTGAGGATACAAACAAGACGATTTAGTTCGATATTGTCTGATACTGATCCACCATTTAAAGAATAGTAATTTTGCAACTTATCCAGAGCCCGCCCACTTCGAGTATTCGTCCCGCAACATGACGGTGAAGCGTACGGCACAGGCGACACTACAGTGTGACGCTCGAGGGGACCCACCGATACAGCTGCAGTGGACGCATAACATGAAGAGGGTGGACCTCACTACCTACAGGTAATAGAAAAAATCCATTAGTGCCATTGATTGGTCTTAGAATTGACCACATCATCTTAGTAAGTAAATTAAAGTACCCAAACATGACTCTCAATTTGGACTAGACCGGAAAATCTCCTGATACTGCTAGGTTTATTTTTGTTCATCATCATCATCATCATCAGCCCGTAGACGTCCACTGCTGAACATATCCTATTTTTGTTAATCTATTCCAAAAAAAAAAAACACCTAATTTAGTCTATTTGGTTGCATGGAATATCTTTTGATTTTCTGATATTTACTGATTGTTTACTTTTGGGAACCTTTTACCCAAAAACTTTTATCCCGATGTTGAGTCAAAATAAAGTTTCAGCTGTTTGTTCTACTAAAATAAGACGTCTCATCCTAAGATTCAACGAGTATAATGTACGTTATACAGTATTTAAGTGGTGGTTGGTAAGCCCTATGATAAACGGTCAAGGTCGCGTTTTATGGGGGCTGTCTGTGTTCAACATTGAACGTCTACCAGCTATTGATATGATGCGTTGATGTCCCCAGGGTGTCAGTATCGGAAAAGCGGTCGGAGCGCGGCGTGAGCTCGACGCTGTCGCTGCAGCAGGCGGCGCGGCGCGACTCCGGCGTGTACCGGTGCCGCGCCGAGAACGCGTACGGCCGGGACGAGCTGCTCATATACCTCGCCGTACAAGGTACACACAGATTTCTATACCGTGATAGACCATCCACTTTGCTTTGGTATAAAAATTAGGTCACCGTGTAAACTTCTGCAATAACTTCTTATCTTTATCAGCTATAGGAGTTTCCTTTTTATAGTTCTGGACAGTACTGCTACGGTTTTTTTTTTTTTTTTTTTTTTTTTTTTTTTTTTTTTTTTTTTTTTTTTTATGTGAATGAATGACGTGACGAGCTGGTCGTTCACCTGATGTTAAGCAATACGGCCGCCCATAACAGTTGCAGTGTTACTCGGAACTTTAAAATGATAAAGTTTCGCGTGACACTGCACTGCGCACGTCATCCTGAGACATCACACAGTCTAGTAATCAGATTACTACACTGTGTAATCAGGTCATAAAGTCTCATTTGCCCAGTAATTTCACTAGCTACAATGCCCTTCAAACCGGAACACAGTAGTGCTTGCACACTACTGCTTGGCGGCAGAATAACTGGCAAAGCGGTGGTACCTACCTAGACGAACTTTGCAGAAAAGTCCTGATGCTTTATGCTGATGTCTCAGGATGACCTACGTGGTTTAGTGTCATGCGAAACTTTATACCTACTGAAGTTCCGAGTGATACGGCAACTGATACGGGTGACCATGATGTTTAACATCAGGTGAATTTCTATCACAGCACGTCACTTTTTCATGAAAAATTACATGATGCCTTCCAGTTATACTATTTTTTTAGTTCCTTAGCGAGTTATTGTCAATCGCGTCGTCACTTACCATCACAGCAGTCAAACGTACCTAATTTTATATTAAAAAAATTAATAATGTATCATGCATTGTACCTTCACGTTTTGGCAGTGTCTGGTTCTCTTGGCTAAGTTAAGTTGAAACATGTTCTTTCCCAGAGCTGCCCGAGCCGCCGGCGGGGCTGGCGGTGACGTCACGGCGCGGGCGGTCGGTGACGGTGCAGTGGCGGCGCGGGTACGACGGCAACGCGGCCGTGCGCCTGTACCGGCTGCAGTACCGCGTGGTGGGCGCCGCGCCGCCCGACTGGCGGAGCGCACCCGCGAGGGACCTGCCCGCCGACCGTGTCAGGCACAGGTTAGTGTGACGTCACTCTTACAACTTCTTTAGTTTACTTGTCTTCTTCTCTTGTGTAGGCGAGTGTCAGCCCAGGTGTCAGAATTTTCGGACTGCCTTAAAGCTTTTTACTTGTCTCTAATTTATTACGGTTTCCTATTGCCGTTAGTTAAGTTTTTGTAAGGAGCTTACGCGTGATGATTATTATGGTCGCAATCTCAGATCGTGATCTGAGGTCGCAATCAACCAACTGCTGGTTGATTAGAGTCAAAGCACCACGGTTGCGGGCGTGTAAAGTGCATCCGCAGCACGCCCAAACGCAGAGTTCAATCGGCTTGCTTCGTACAACATGAATATAAATTATACATATTCCTTAAAACCAATTGATTGTTCTTTTCCTAGGCAGGACCCATCAGATCCAAATTCGGAAGACATCTTGGAGTACCAAGTAGACGGCCTACGCCCTGCTACAGCGTACGCCTTACGACTAGCCACCGTTAATGCCATCGGAGACAGCGACTATTCCGATCCGGTCATTGTGCAGACCTTGGAAGAAGGTAACTTACAACAATCACTCGGGATGTTTCTACATTTTCGATTTTTTCCTAATGATAGTTTTAAAATTTAACTGTTTACAGCTCCATCGGAACCGCCGCATCACGTCCAAGTGCAAGCCACAGTTCCGGGGGAACTACTTGTTAAATGGCAGGTGAGCATTTTCTACACACATGATTTGGTTAGTTAAATAGACAGTTGATAGTCTACTTACAACCTAAAAGATGTAGGATATGATCTTGAAAAAACATTTTGCCTAGTTTTTCTCGCAAACTTTTTATCGGTGCTAACGCACAGTAGTTAAGTGTCTTCTTGGCCCAGCGGAACGATTATTTTATAAGACTACAATAGTACACGTTTCTATTTGTATATTATTCCAGCCTCCTCCCCAAGAGACATGGAACGGCGAGCTGCTCGGGTACGTAGTGACGTGGCGCGAGGCGACTCCCCTGGGCAACGCCGGTAACGACAGCGCAGCGCTCACGGCCGCGGGGTGGGGCGCCACGTACGCCACACTGGCACCGCTCCGCACGCATGCGCACTACGAGGTGCGGGTCAGTGCCTTTAACGCGGTCGGTGCCGGACCAGCTAGTGCACCGCTTACTGCTACTACTTTGGAGGGAGGTTAGTGTGTGATCATGTAGAATAGTTTCTACGAGAGGGTTAAACAAAAGTACGGTCAGCCGCCACGCCAGTCTCTTGTGGAGCGCACTGGACATGTGTTTAAACCATCTCATATTGAAACAGCTCAGTAGTAAGTATACTTGTTTATTTAAAGTTTAAGAGCTTTATCCACATCGCCATTAAAAAAACGGTTACCAGCACCACTTTACCAACAGCCGGAAGACGCGCCACTGTGGAACAGGTCTTCTTCATAAATTTCCATTTTGGACGCTTGTCATGAAGCTTGATGCTTGGCATAATCACTATACGCTTATCAGGAGGCTTTAGTGATCGTATAAGATTTAAATTTGGATAGTTTTTATTTAGATTTGGGTGATTTTTTTTTATGTACCGAGGAGAATGCTGCTAGCCGTGCCCTGGATATCCATTTAGCTAGCTTTTAAGACAGCCATACAGCCAGACAGAGGAGATGGGGTGGTCCTATTCATACACCCACCTCCCATGGCCCTGCCAACCTTGCGGTTATAAGGGCCGAATCCGCGGAGCATGCCGGCGAACCGGCGAACCGGCGAACCAGCATGCTCCTACATATTATTTGTCCCTTTACAACCTAATCACTCTTCCCCGTCTGGGGCTGATTGACGACACACACGATACTCGCCGTCAGGCAGCTCCATCACCTCGCGCGCCGACCGCACCGCGTGCCACTTGTGCGCGAACTCGCGCAGCAGCCGGAAACTGGCAGCATCCCGTACCAGTTCCGCGTGGTAGACCGGGCCCGCTCCCAGGCGGGCAACACCATCCAGCATCCTGTCACGCAGCTCCGCATACAGAGGACAGTCCCACAGGACGTGGTCCCTGTCCTCTTCAGCCATTCCGCACTCGCACATCGATCCCTCGCACAGCTTCATATCGCTCAACCTTTTGCGGAAACACCCCTATTCATACAATCGGGATTATAAGCACCCATGCCCATAATACCCATGCTGGATGCATATTTCTGTATTCCAGTATTTCTCAAGTATCTCCTTCCCCCCAGCACCGGAAGTGGCCCCGGAGCGCGTGCGGTGCGAGCCGGTGTCGGCGCAGTCGGTGCGCGTGTGGTGGGAGCCGCCGCCGCCCGCCGCGCGCGCCGGCGTGCTGCTCGGGTACGACCTTACCTATGAGGTAAGACTATACTCTTCTACTGGGACTATTTGTATTTCAAGTTCTACATTATTGTGTTGACTTGCCAAGTCAGATTATTTACATATGAACATGCTGGTTCACCAAAAAATTTCGCGTACACTGTTCCATCAGAACAGAATGTCTTCGTTCGCTGTTTTAATCTAACTACCAGCATACTATGTTTGGTTCCCGTGACATGACAAGTATTTGTGCAAAAAAAGCTTAAATGATGATCCTTAGATACAGGAAATCCTAGCTAGGAATCGGGGTCTGTTTATGATGCTCTATCATTGCAGGCAGTAGATGACGTGGAGCGTACAGCGGAGTCCCGGCGTGCTGGTGGGCTAGAGACAGTGCTGGGGTCGTTACAACGCGCGACCAACTACTCGCTCACCGTGCGCGCGCGCACCGCCGCCGGCGCCGGACCACCCTCCGACCCTGTCTACTGCGCCACGCATGAGGACAGTCAGTATACTCTTCCTTTATCATAGTAGCATAATAGCAAGCAGTAGCAGCTTGATGATTTTCTACCCGCGAATGAAAAATTTTAAGCAGTATTAGGTTGATTTCGTACTACAGGTCTGTCTCCAGAAAGAAAGCAGTAATAGGTAGTAAGACTTAATAAGAACAATCATTGATGGCTTACTGATAGCAGCCTAAGCATAAAGTATTTCGCCGTAAGGTGGCCTATTAGGCTAACACCTACCGATATTTGCTAACCTTTGTATATAAACTCTTTTTGAATGTAGTTTATTTCTTCAGTTCCAGGAGCTCCAGCAGATATAAAAGCATCAGCTAATTCAGAAGACAGCGTAATAGTGAGCTGGTTAGCTCCAGTGCAGAAAAATGGCAAGATCAAGCATTACACAGTCTACAATCGGCCACAGAGGTGAATAAATTGCTTCAATTAACTCTTGCCTACGTCAGTTCTATGGTTATATTAAAGGTAAACAATTTAAGATCAAGCAACGTGGTGACAACCAAATGGGAAATATTCTTGAGTGGTCATCATAAACCGGAAGACGCAGCGTAGGGCCCCAATAGGTGGACCGACTATCTGGTCAAACCTCGGCGAGCCAATAAATGCAGGAGGCAAGCAGCTGCTCAAAGAGGCGCTCTCTGGGGAGCCCTATGTTCAGCAGTAGACGTCTTCAGGCAACAGTGTACCTGCTAAAGCATCCCCTCTGACAGGACAGGGCAGCACGCGCAGCTGATCGTTCCACAGGCGGAGGACGCGGAGGAGTTGTGGGTGGAGGTGCGCGGCCTCACTCAGCAGGTGTACGAGTTCTGGGTAACCGCCACCACGGCTTCTGGGGAGGGCGAGATGAGCGCTGTCATCGCTAGGAAACCTAATGCTAGAGGTAAGGTTAGATGGTGCAAATCTGCAAGTTCGTTAGGTTATTTTGATAACGTAATCGGCTGTTCACTGACAAACCCTTGTGTTACATTATAAATGCAAAGCCGAAAGTTGTAAGAGAAAAATCCACTGGTTGGGTAGCCATGTAATGAGTCAAGAAGTTCTACCTGTCTCCCGCGTGATAACATGATAGTGCTGGTGGCATCGCTATCTATGTCTGGTAAGCTGTCTGGAGCCAGCTCTGAAGGTGATCCAGGTTCTGGTGATGAGGATTGAATGATGGTGTTAGTACTGGAGTATATTTGAGGAGTCTACATGATGGAAGCTTGTACTGTTGGTCGTCCTTACAAGTAGTTCGAATACGGGTATTGATGTGATGAGTGTAGCGGTTCAAGTCCTAACTTATGCACTACAGAGTGATCACTTTTGTCCTACCAGCCCCCGCCAAGGTAACATCGTTCGGTGGGCGCGTGGTGGTGCGGGCGGGCGCGCGCGTGGCGCTCCGGTGCGGCGCGGCGGGCGCGCCCCCCCCGCACCGCGCGTGGGCGCGCCGCCGCCCCGCGCCGCCGCTCGCTGCCGACCCGCGGTACGAGCTCGTGGCCGACACTCTTGTCATACACAGTAAGTAACAAAACAAGAAGCTACTAGTTATAGTAGCTTCTTGTTTTGAACCACACACAACACAACACAGTACAAGGTTATGACTTGCACTTGGCCGTGGGGAACGGGCAGCCGATGGATGCAGGTAGGCATCTGTAACCCAGCTCCCCTTGGTTTTGACCTTGTCGCCGGTCTTAGTGCAGGGCCAGCCAGCGCTGCGTCTTCCGGTTCATGGTCGTCGAGAACCTTTTGTGCACCAGGGTGCACAAAAAAATGAAAAATGTATGCCCTGTAGATCGTACCTCATCACTTGATCGCTTTACATGTATTTGGGCCAGCAACATTAATCATGGTTGACACTGTTCTAAGACTGTCATCTTCAAGCAGACAGTGAGAATAGGTTGGTTATTCTTGTGTGCTCCAGGCCTGGACCGCAGTACAACAGACAACTACACGTGCTCGGTCCGCAACCCGTGGGGCGAGGAGCGCGCGGCATGGGAGGTTTCGGCGGTGTGGGCGCCCGCCGCGCCCACCGCGCGCCTCGCCGCCGCCGCGCACGGCCGCCTCGAGCTCGCGTGGGACGCGCCGCCCGCGCCGCCCGGGGCCGCTGTCCGCGGTAGGTGTAGTGTGGCCGCCCGCCGCCGCCGCGCACGGCCGCCTCGAGCTCGCGTGGGACGTGCCGCCCGCGCCGCCCGGGGCCGCTGTCCGCGGTAGGTGTACAGTGTGGCCGCCCGCCGCCGCCGCGCACGGCCGCCTCGAGCTCACGTGGGACGCGCCGCCCGCGCCGCCCGGGGCCGCCGTCCGCGGTAGGTGTACAGTGTGGCCGCCCGCCGCCGCCGCGCACGGCCGCCTCGAGCTCACGTGGGACGCGCCGCCCGCGCCGCCCGGGGCCGCCGTCCGCGGTAGGTGTACAGTGTGGCCGCCCGCCGCCGCCGCGCACGGCCGCCTCGAGCTCGCGTGGGACGCGCCGCCCGCGCCGCCCGGGGCCGCTGTCCGCGGTAGGTGTACAGTGTGGCCGCCCGCCGCCGCCGCGCACGGCCGCCTCGAGCTCGCGTGGGACGCGCCGCCCGCGCCGCCCGGGGCCGCTGTCCGCGGTAGGTGTACAGTGTGGCCGCCCGCCGCCGCCACGCACGGCCGCCTCGAGCTCGCGTGGGACGCGCCGCCCGCGCCGCCCGGGGCCGCTGTCCGCGGTAGGTGTAGTGTGGCCGCCCGCCGCCGCCGCGCACGGCCGCCTCGAGCTCGCGTGGGACGTGCCGCCCGCGCCGCCCGGGGCCGCTGTCCGCGGTAGGTGTACAGTGTGGCCGCCCGCCGCCGCCGCGCACGGCCGCCTCGAGCTCACGTGGGACGCGCCGCCCGCGCCGCCCGGGGCCGCCGTCCGCGGTAGGTGTACAGTGTGGCCGCCCGCCGCCGCCGCGCACGGCCGCCTCGAGCTCGCGTGGGACGCGCCGCCCGCGCCGCCCGGGGCCGCTGTCCGCGGTAGGTGTACAGTGTGGCCGCCCGCCGCCGCCGCGCACGGCCGCCTCGAGCTCGCGTGGGACGCGCCGCCCGCGCCGCCCGGGGCCGCTGTCCGCGGTAGGTGTACAGTGTGGCCGCCCGCCGCCGCCACGCACGGCCGCCTCGAGCTCGCGTGGGACGCGCCGCCCGCGCCGCCCGGGGCCGCTGTCCGCGGTAGGTGTACAGTGTGGCCGCCCGCCGCCGCCGCGCACGGCCGCCTCGAGCTCGCGTGGGACGCGCCGCCCGCGCCGCCCGGGGCCGCTGTCCGCGGTAGGTGTACAGTGTGGCCGCCCGCCGCCGCCGCGCACGGCCGCCTCGAGCTCGCGTGGGACGTGCCGCCCGCGCCGCCCGGGGCCGCTGTCCGCGGTAGGTGTACAGTGTGGCCGCCCGCCGCCGCCGCGCACGGCCGCCTCGAGCTCACGTGGGACGCGCCGCCCGCGCCGCCCGAGGCCGCCGTCCGCGGTAGGTGTACAGTGTGGCCGCCCGCCGCCGCCGCGCACGGCCGCCTCGAGCTCACGTGGGACGCGCCGCCCGCGCCGCCCGGGGCCGCCGTCCGCGGTAGGTGTACAGTGTGGCCGCCCGCCGCCGCCGCGCACGGCCGCCTCGAGCTCGCGTGGGACGCGCCGCCCGCGCCGCCCGGGGCCGCTGTCCGTGGTAGGTGTACAGTGTGGCCGCCCGCCGCCGCCGCGCACGGCCGCCTCGAGCTCGCGTGGGACGCGCCGCCCGCGCCGCCCGGGGCCGCTGTCCGCGGTAGGTGTACAGTGTGGCCGCCCGCCGCCGCCGCGCACGGCCGCCTCGAGCTCGCGTGGGACGCGCCGCCCGCGCCGCCCGGGGCCGCTGTCCGCGGTAGGTGGTCTGGTCACCCTCACATCGGACCTATATCGGTGAACTCGATCACAATAAAGGTTGTGTATTGTGGACGAAACAACTGAATTGAGCTTCACTTTCAACTATCTTACAGTATGATGGTAGGTTACTAGAGCATGGAGTCTACTCTGTGGTGTTATAAAGCAATAACCCGTTTTCTTGTAATTTTTGACTTTGTAATTATCTTCTTATTAGGTAACGGGTTCCACTCCAGCGTTAGTGTTTCATCCAGGTGTCAATCAGCTACATGCTGTAATTAAATGAGAAAAAAAAATTCAAAAAACTTATCCCTACGACTATACTCTATGCTTTTAAAATGTTTCATTCTAAGTATAAAAAGGGCAGATATAACTCGTTTGACACTATGAACCTCCCCGCAGGTTACATCCTAGAGTACGCACTAGCATCAGGTGGCGCGTGGCAGGCAGTACGTCTGGGCGCGGAGTCCCGCGCGCACACGCTCGCGCGGCTCGCGTGCGGCGCCGCGTACCGCGTGCGGGTGGCCGCCACCAACGCGGCCGGGGCCGGCGCGCCCGGGGCCGACCTGCTGGCCGCCACTAAGGGGGGACGTGAGTCTTACTTAACCTTCTTTCTTTTTAAAATATGAAGGAATGAGAACTTGGCACCCGGTATAATAGAACGCCCACTAACTAAATGGAGTGACAGCTGGCACTGAATGACTGTAATTAGATGGCAGTAATTAGATGAAAAAAGAAAACGATCAAGCTAAACCTTGAGAGGCCAGCAAAGACTACTGCAGGCTGATAATGATGAAGACTGAAAGGCATTACAAAAACATTATTTCTTGCACTAGTATTTTATCCTATCCCAAATTACTAATCCTGTGTTAGGTCTGATTGCTCACTTAGGGCAAAATATCACTCTTTCCCTACAATTTTCCCTACTGTGATTATTTTGGACTCGACCTATTCATATCAAAAGATTTTGCAGTTTCAACCTAAAGTTTTGAAAATTTTCGACACTCTTGTAGAATTGCTAAAAATAAGTTAAATATTTCCCACCACTTATTTCAGTTATTGCGGAAGCCGATGAATGCAAGAGGCAAGCAGCCGCTCAAAATGGCGCTCTATGGAGAAGGCCTATGTTCAGCAGTGGTTTTTTTTTTTTTTTTTTTTTTTATGGGAATTTATGACATGACGAGCTGGTCGTTCACCTGATGTTAAGCAATACGGCCACCCATAACAGTTGCAGTGTCACTCGGAACTTTAAAATAATAAAGTTTCGCGTGACACTGCACTGCGCACGTCATCCTGAGACATCACACAGTCTAGTAATCAGATTACTACACTGTGTAATCAGGTCATAAAGTCTCATTTGCCCAGTAATTTCACTAGCTACAATGCCCTTCAAACCGGAACACAGTAGTGCTTACACACTACTGCTTGGCGGCAGAATAACTGGCAAAGCGGTGGTACCTACCTAGACGAACTTTGCAGAAAAGCCCTACCACCTAGTAAAGTGGTCTACAGACTGATGATGATGATGATGCTTTCACTCTCATTTTGATACAACCATACTCAATTCCACGTCACGTAGGTAATAGTCATTGCTTACCTCAACTGCTTTCTTTTACAGCACCAAAAGCTCCATCAGAAAAAGACCTTATCACAACCAACAGCACCTGCGTTCGTCTGAATCTTCTAACATGGGACAGCAACGGCTGTCCACTGACACATTTCCAAGTCTCTGTGAGAGCTTTCGATGAGTCAGGTTGGCGCAGTCGGGAGGCTTCTCCAGCCTCACCGCCTGTAGCGATGTGTGATCTGCGAACTGCTACTTGGTATCATTTGAAAATTGTGGCTACGAGCACTGCTGGGAGTACGACGGAGAACTATTACTTCTCTACACTAACTGAAGATGGAGGTAAGACTTCATGCATCTCATTCAGCTAAAGCTCCATTGTCCATCCGTCTGTCGGTCTGTATGTCCGTCTCTCACCAGGCTGTATAAAATAAATATTTAAAGCGGCTCCCACAGAAGAAACATGATTTTTTGCTGGTTTTTATAGATATCGGTACAAAAAGTTCTATGATTTACCTACACTATGTCGACATGTAGGTAATCATAGGAAACGTTATTGGTTATTTTAATTTTTATTACTTTAAAGGTCAACAATCTTTTATATTACTATTATATCTAGTATATTGTTCTCTCCTATAACTATAAAAAATGTCAACAAAAGACGAAAAATCTGCATTTTGGTCTTTGAAAGCTTCCGTTCACAATTTTCACAAAATAGATTCAATTAACGCCATTAAAATATTAGTAAATATTGCAATGTCTTATTTTTTCTTCATTTTGTGTTGTATTTCAGAAAGGATACCAGCCCCGGCGTACTTCCCCCCCGGGTCGGGCGCGGGGGGCGCGGGTCGCGTGGCGGCGCTGGCGGCGGGGGGGTGCGGGGGGGTGGCCGCGCTCCTGCTGCTCGCTGGACTCGCCTATAAGCGGAGGTGAGTTCACTACACCAGCTTGTAAAGCTGGGACCTTGAAATCAGCTCCTAACCTAATAGCAAGCACGCACAACTAGTTCACAATGGAAGTTGTATACTGAAGACGAAACAGCTGCGATGAGCTTCACAACTGTCTCACAACATGATTGGTACTACCGAGTATAGCACCGAGCTCGTTATTTCTTTGCTGTTGGCTGGGCTCGCTTATAAGAGGAGGTGAATTCACTACACCAGCTTGTAAAGCCGGGGCCTTAGTATCAGCGCCTAATAGCAGGCATGAGTTTTAGCAGGTTTTCTGACGTCGTTCCTCTTTCTGGTGCAACTTCGTCGGGTGCTCAGTGGCAATGTGGTAACAGGAAGACGCAGCGTAGACCAGCCTCCTACTAGGTGAACCGATGATCTGGTTAAAACTGCGGGGAGTCTGTGGATGCAGGTGAGCAGCCGCTCAAAGTGGTGGTCTCGGGGGAAGGCCTATATTCAGCAGTGGACATCTTCAGGCTGTTGTTGATGATGATGTGGTAACAGACACATCGAGTTTGACAATATCCGAATGGTCGGAGCTGTCAGAATCATTAATCCAATATGATCACATGAAACATGAACAATCGTCATCCAATAGCATACAAAAAATGGAAGAGCTTAAGCCATCATGGAAACAAATATTAATTGCATTTTTTTATCTGGGCTTCAGTACATCAGGCCACTGCGTCAGAAAAGGCTACGAGCAGGGCGTAGTTTCGGAGGATGAAGACAATAAATCTCTGGAGAAGCGCGACAATCGGAGGAACTGCCAGCAGGTTTATACATCATCGCCAATCAAGCAGGGAAAAAAGGACCAGCAAGGTAACTGGTACTGAGTTGGCGATTTAAGGCAAGATGGCTAATTTTGTGATGAGTTTGTATTCTGCTAAAGTAAAGATGCTAGGCATTAAAAGCTATTATAAATGGGTGGTCATAGGTCTGAAAATTAGTATAATGACCAGTGTTAAATGAATCACATCGTCATCCAGAAGACATACACTGCTGAACGCAGGCCTCTCCCATTATTTGTCATAAAAGGCGATTTGCCATGATCACCACGTGTGGTAGCTGGCTTAGTGATAACAGAAGATTTTAATGAACCGAAGAAAACACTTCCATCCCATTCCTTGGATATCGCCTTAGCGACATTATCGGCATTTACGGCAAAGGGAGTAAGCTCACGATCAGGTGTCACGTCATGTAGGCAATCACAAAAGGGGCATTGAGAGATAGGCAATCTGCTTTTTAGTCAATTTGCGTTTGTACTTAAACAGTGGCATCATTCACTAGGTCATCATTATCATCATCAACAGCCTGAAGACATCCACTGCTGAACATAGGCCTCCCCCAGGGAGCGCCACTTTGAGCGACTGCTCGCCTCCTGCATCCATCGGCTCCCCGCGGTTTTTACCAGGTCGTCGATCCACCTAGTGAGGGGTCTGCCTTCGCTGCGTCTTCAGGTTCGTGGTCGCCACTCGAGACCCATTTTCCCCCATCGGTCGTCAGTTCTGCGAGCGATGTGGCGTGCCCATTGCCATTTTAACTTGCTAATTTTAAGGGCTATATCGGTCGGTCACTTTAGGTAATGAGCTCAAATTTGATTTATGTACGATCCATCGTTTGATAATCTTCAGAAATGTACGAGATAAGTCCGTACGCAACGTTCAGCATGTCCGGCGGCGCGACGTGCGTGGCGAGCGAGTGCGGCGAGGAGTCCGGCAGCGGGGCGGGGACGCCGGGCGGCGGGGGCGGCGGGGCGGGGACGCCGGCGTGCAGCACGCTGCGCACCTTCGGCCGCGCCGAGCCGCCGCCGCTGCAGGCCGCGCCGCCGCGCCGGCACACGCACAGGGATAACAACTCCGGTAAATTGTTACTAGCTAGTAGGATATTTCTGCAAAGTGACAGCAGCAATTCGCCTTTATTCTGGACCTGACCATGGCACATGGCACTGGTCGTTGGCATATTTTTTGACTTCTTCTCCCGGCGCCGGCGTGTTCTTCTCGAACTGGGAGAGATAGGTCGCCGTCATGGGCTCTGCAGCACGTAAAGAAAAATAGGTTTAACGCTATTATCGTACATGTTCCAATTCGGACAGCTAAGGAATGGAAACACCTTACCAGCGTCATTGTTTCCTGACAAATATAATCTGGGAGTTTTTACCAGAGCCAGAGTCTAGAGTATCTTCTCCAAGCAAGCATGCTCCATTGTCAACTGCGTGGTCACTTACCATCAGGTGAGACCGCGGTCAAATGTTAGCCTATCGTTGATAAAAAAATATGTTCAAATTAATGCATGATCCACAATAGTTATAATGAAACCGCCCCTTGCCTCCATTCCACACCAACATAATTCAATCCAGGAAAACATTCGGTATTTTATCAATTCAATTCAATTAATTTATTATTAAGATAATTATTTTCCAACCAAAGGTTATTTTAGCCAACTCTTAAACAACTACGTACTCTCACTGATATTAGTACAGAACCAAGCTGTACCATTATCGTAGTTTTGACTACATAAACCCTGTGTATCTACTTACCATCTCCTTCCTTCTAGAAGAATACACCCTATCCCGTGCGATGACACTGATGGTGCGACGGTCAGAGTCGGACTCGGAGTCGAGCGGGTCGGGGCGGTCGCCGTGCGCCGAGTGCAGCTCTGCGCGGTACCGGGCGCCGCGGGACAGTCGTAAAGGTAGGTGACATGTGGGCGTGCACTTGTGGGTATTGATGGGTTTTGTCTAAAGTTGTACCTGGTGTACATGGTGGTATGATGGTGTAAGGTTTTCGCGTCTTGGGATTCTGAGTGGCACACACTTTCAGTAGTGCTGGGCGGCATATCTGGTTGCCGAGTGTGCATGGTAAACGCCAAGCTCGACAGTGACAAAGCGTGGCAGGCAACGGCCCGCAACCTCCTTCTGCAAGGTGGTGATGTCGCAGAAAGAGGCTGCGGAGCGGGTCAGGGAGAATTATGGCAACTCTGACCCACTCTGGCACCGACGGACGCGGTTTGGTGCGGACGCATTTGGCGCGATTTCTCCATCCTCCATAGTGATGACAGCGGCGAAGGGTCAGTGGACCCTCTGCCGTCTTCACTCGGCCCCACACATCTAGTGGGTAGGAGACAGACAGATCATAGATGCGATTTAGTGGGCTCGAGTCCCACATGCCCCCTGCTATCACCCCCATGGTGGCAGCCTGGAAGTGTTAGGGCATTTTGGCCCCTGAAAGTTACTGATGACAAGGGTTTAAATGGTGTATAATATGGTTATCTTAGGTTTACCAGAAGACGCCCACTGCTAAATAGGCCTCTCCCATAAATCGTCACTTAGTTTTGGACGCATATGATATGCCGCACGCAGTGCAGGCGGCTTGGTAATCGCAGTAGACTATAAATTAAGACCCTAGGCTTAAGGCATATCGTACCAAACAAGTCGTATTTATTTTTGTGTTAAATAAATAAATAAAAATTCGTTGAATATTCCCTTAGCCGACTCTTACGGCACGGGTAGAGATGGGGTGGTTCTTTTTGCACAGACTGAACGTCTGCCAGATCAGCCTATCAGTATAACTTCACTGCTGGACATAAATTAGATTTTATCAAACCCTAATTTCAATGTTTTCGTACAGAAGAGTCATTCCTATCGGCGGGGTCCGGGGGCGCAGCGCTGGCGGGCGCGGGGGGCGCGGGGGGCGCGGTGGGGGGGAGGCGTCGGCGCCGGCACGCGCCCGCCGCCAACAGGTAACATGCACGAGGTAGCTAGCTCCTTGACTATCTCGCGACCACAACCGCCATAATCAAGGGAGCTTCGTACGGCTGAGTACATTGAACAGAAATATCGGCTGATTCATAACTTGGTTTTGGTCTGGATTTGAGAATAATATTAGATACTCAGGAAGTGTGTCTAGAGTAACCATGCAATTAGATGCTAATAAGAGCCGCAGGAGAACTCAAGTGATCGATATAGCTCACATAGAATTAGCAAGTTGAAGTGAAAAAACTGGCAGGCTACATCAAAATCAAAATCGTATTTTATTGCAAATAGGCTATTCATAGCACTTTTACATAGCTCGTAGAACTGACAATCGATGGAGAAGCTTCGCAAGTGACGACCATGAACCGAAAGACGCAGCGTAGGCCGGTCCCCCACTAGGTGGACCGAAGAACTGGTGAAAACCGCGGGAGGCCGATGGATGCCAGAGGCAAGCAGCCACTCAAAGTGGCGCTATGTGGCCTAAGTTCAGCAGTGGACGTCTTCAGGCTGTTGATGATGATGATGATGAAAAGTTTAATATTGTACTTAGATCTTTTAGAATGTTACGTTGAATAGTTTTTAGTTAAAATAGAGGACTTAAATGAAACAGTTGGTATTACCATAATTATAATCGTATTATCATAATAATTTTATTATAGATGGAAAAGTATTATGAGCATCATCCTAATAATAAGCCCTAGTTTACTTATTAAAGTGACATCTAGCGGGTAATGTTATCACTATGTAGTAAACTCCTAAAATATGAACCAGCTTGTAAAAATGCTGTCAGAGTAAAAGCCACCCCGTATTTTCCATGTCTCGCTTCTGAACCTCCTATTTCAAACCTTTCCAAAGCTTTCCCTTAGTTCTATTGCATCTAGTGAGATGGCACTGATATAAATAATTGATTTCAGGTACCAACAAAGGCACGAGCAAGAGAGAAGAGATTTTACGATACACGTGTAGGATACCAAGACAATAAAGACTGCTACAAGCAAACAAATTTGTTAACTTGATTATAATAGTGAATAAAGATTTTTGTAAATAATGTTTAGGAAATTTTGTACCACGTTGGAATTCAAAATTGTGGTGGCCTATTTTGGATAACTGAAAAAATGTTAAAATAAATAGAATATTTCAAATATTTGTAACGAATTAATCGTATTTATATAAAATATAATGTACAAGACCTATGATACAAATAATATCTACGTTTAATCTCAGTTATACAGACAACCTTTGAGTAAACACAATTGTAGTATTATAGTGGAAGTTCAGTATAATTTATTTACAGAATATAGGTAGATGTCAGTAAAAAAATCGTTTTGGTTTTAAATTTCAACCAACTACTAAACTTCACGATAAACTCAGCTACAAGTTTCTAGTTCTACGTTTTCATGTATGTTGATTTTTTAGATCTCTCACTGCGGTTTTATTACTAAAGAAATTATAGTCACGTCAGTCATATCTATTAGGTAAGATGTAAAAATATACTAGTATAATAATAATTATACTAGTCAATAAATTAATGATTAATATAAAGAAAGAGAATAAAGATATTAATAAGTAGTAAATACCTGAGTACAATATTTCATTTTAGGGAAATAAATTAACGAAAACAATAAATATTCGTATAGCTAAGATAGAAAGCGGCCAAAGTAAATATTTTTAGGTAAAAGTGCGTTGTTCCTAAAATTAACTATAATAAATTCTCAAATTAATACTGACGCATTTTCTACATTATAAAACCATGAAAAGTTTTTTAAATACATAATTGTAAATAGTACTTTTCCGGAAATAAATAAATCTGTTTACCAAACATTAAACGTAACTATTGTTATATAGTTCGATCTGAAATTTCCTAAGTTACTATCACTGCCTAGATTTTGGTGTATTTGTATTTGTCTATGTTTTTATTTATTGTTATTATAGAAAAAGAATAAAAAATTTGAAACAAACATCTTGTTTATTATCCTGTATAATTTTCCTTTTTGAAAAGAACACAAAATTAAAGATCAAATGGATTGTTTGCTTCTACGATAAGGAGAGGAAAGATGATAAGCTTAAAACTGCAAGAAAAAAAAATCCTTCCGTTAATACGATGAAATCCGTCACTCAACCTCGCGAGGTAAACACGTCTACATCGTGAACCAGCCTCGTGAGCCAAGCTCGACCAGTTGCCTCGTGAGCCAACCTAGCCATGTTCTCTAGCTTAAAATCTACGCAAATCAAAAATATAATCCAGTTGGCCTCCACTTTCAATTACCGTATTATCCCACATTAAAATGTCAATATCATAAAAATGAATTGATATAGAGCAGTTTTTCCATTATCACCACTTATAAGCTACTCACCACTGAACAAACTGTTTTTCTTGGCATGGAACAGTACCTACATGGCAACTTGGCAGTATATCCTGCAACTGCCACGGTTGGCCTGGCATCACGCCATTGAAATACTCTGATGGCAATCAATAAATTTTAATACTACATTTTAGAGTGCTTCCTAAAGTAGGTGTAATGTGTGAATACTCAATTTTGCATGGAAGCCATTTTTTAAGGTATCGTGTGTCGAACTTTTTTATCTGTTCTGGTACTTTAATGTCCAGGGTCGATGCCTTTGGCAGAACAGGTAGGTATTTGGGTAAAGTAACGAAAAAATTCGAGGTCTATGGGGTAAAAAGAAAATCGCAAACACTTGTCCTGTGCTGTGCTGTGCTGTGGGAGCATGGTCCTCATAGTTCCTGGGTCCCTAGTTACACGGAAACCTAGTTAGGTTCCAGGTTCAATTTGTGTATTCATCCTATGTAAGAACAAAATGCAATCGTGCATTTATGTGCAAACAGAAATAATAGGTATTCATTATTTGTATTTGTATTTGTATTTATTTATTATAATAAGAACGAATTAAGTCACGCGGCGAGCGAGGGCGCAAAAAAAACCGAAATAGAAATAATATATTTATTTCGAATATTAAAATTACAATAAAATAAAACTAAATTAGTGTCAATCGCTCGATGTAAGAAACGAAAGTGCTTGATTTTCTCATGAATGTAGCCGGTGTCCACAGGTGTCCGTGCCGAAATCCCTGTATCGGCAATCTGCAGTGGCGGTATTGGGAAATGCATGATGAGTCACAGTTGTCCCATTGTCTTGTACTGGATGCTAGCACATAACATCTCCCTCCTCAAGATCAGCGACTATTGGCGAGCTAGGTTCGAAAATATCGCTGACATTCCGGGTTGAGGTTGGTGAGAATCAGCTACGGCCAGTGTATGCTCATTGGCTTCTTCGGTATTCATTGTGATTTGTCGCATTCGCTTTCTGAGATAATTGCGGATAGCGATCCAAGTGCTCAGTGCAGCTGCACTCAACATCAGTATGTACAACGGTATGACGGTGTGGTACACACTTTTTATTTCAGCTTTGGAGATAGCTATTGGTGCTTCCATGGACATGTCAATGTTACTGGCATGTAGCTTTTGAAGGTCAATGGAATTGAACTTGATTTTTCTTTCTTCTAGGTTGTGTTTCGATTCATCAATAGGTGGCAGCTTCATTATGTTCATTATGTGTCCTTTAATGTGGTCTTCTTTATTTGTTATTGTGAATTCTGTAGTTTGGAGTAGACAGCCCTTGGGTATCATGGCTAGGAAACTTCCTTTTATGATGTCGTATTGGTCCTGGGCGCATGACAGGCGAATTTTCTTAGGCGTAGGAAAACTTAGCACGTAGTGTCGGTCGTCTAGTTGTTCTACTGCTTCGGTTCCTAGAGTAATCGAGGTGAAGTGACAAGACTCGTCAATCTGCTGCATGGTGATCAGGCGGAAAATACAGTCAGCTTGGCTGCCACGGTGGTTCAGCTTGTCTTCACATAGATAACCGAGGCTAGACTTCGGGCATTCAGCCTCCATGTACTTAGAATCTTTGTCGTGAATTGCCAGGAAGGGATAAGGAGGGATTAAAATCTTATTGTCTATGTTAGGGACTATGGAAAGCTTAAATAGGTCATAGCTAGCGGGGCGGACAACCGGGAACTTGAATACCAGTACTATATTTCTACTGCTATAATAATAACCTACCTTTATAATATCAAAATATTCTCTAAAACTAACTTGCGGTACTTGCTCTCTGCTATAGAGTTCATTTAACCGATCTATCATACTCCTAAGTGTATCTAGATTAAACATAAAGTGGTGCATACTCTTAGCACGAATAAAACCTAATAGATTTCCTAACCTAAGTATCTCTTCAGATAAATCCTCCACGTTGTCTGCTAAAATAATTAGATGTTGCGCCAGGTGAGCATATCTAGTCATGTCATACTCATGGTTTAAATCCCTTTGCATTAGGTCCTGTACAGCCTTTTCTATTTTATTTTGATTTTCAACTAAGCTAGATAGTATGTCAGAGTTTTGCAGAGTCCAATTCCTGCTCAAACTTATGTGGTTATTAATTTCTGTGACCATTTTATCCTCATTATCCTGTAAAGTTTTAATCGCGTTATCGTATTTGATGGCGTCGGTATAGTCGAGGTTTCCAGAAATGCTTTTAACGACTGAGCCCAAACCGTCAATGAGACCCCTCTTTACGCGATTATTAGGTTCGAAGGTTTCTAGCTGGCTAGACAACTTTCCTATTTTATTACGCAAATGCTCAATATGGGGTTGGTATAATGAAAGGGTCTTGTTATGAAATTGTGGGGAAAGAGTTGCCAATTGTACTTTGACATGGTTAATGTTCTGTCGTAAGTTATCTAGGTCGATAGGCTGGAGAAAGGAGTGGTAGTGCGAAATAATCTTAGTTGGTCCAAGATTGAATGGTAATATACCCGGTCCATTATCCAAGCTAGTCAGGGTTGGTTCTTCCGCTTGTACTAGGCCCAGGATCAGGAGTAGGACCCTGTAACAATGGGGCGCTATTAGGGACTCTCTTTAATCTCGATTTGGCCACGGGGCCACGCTTCCTCCGGGTATAGATGTGTATAGGTAAATCAGCAAGTACAGTGTCGTGGGTATATCTAGGAGCTAGTTTCTGACGGCTTGCCAAGGGATTCCGCACAAAAACCTGCTGGTCTGGATAGTACTGAATCTCAGGCTCACGGTTCTTATTGGCGTTCTCTGTAATTTGAGTGCGCCGATGTAGGGAGGATTCATTTATCATTTCAAAGACTTTTCGCATTCTATCACGATGTTCTTGACTATAATGTTGAAGCATGTTTTCAGATAGGTTTATGTCTATGGGGTCGCGAGGGTCTAAGTGTCCTGTTATTATATCCATAGGTCTACATTTGGTGAAACTATGGATTGAGCTATTATAAGCTAGGATGGCATAGGGCATTAGATTGATTACTGAGTCAGAGTGGTGTTTCAACTTTAGTAGGCGGAGATGTTCTAATAGAGTAGAGTGTAGGCGCTCTACCATGCCGTTTTCGTTCGGAGCGTATGGCAAAAGCTTGTGGTGATTTATTTTATGTAACCTCGTGAATTCCAGGAAGATTTGGTTTGTAAATTCAGGGCCGCGATCAGTAACATAAATTACATGGACACGGTCTTTGGCCCGAGGTTACTAGCTAAAACTCAAAAGTTGGTACAACGAGTTCAAAATGCCTGTGCCAGATTTTGTTTCGACATTCCCTTGAGATCGCATGTGACTCCATTTCTTAACAGGAATCGTTTGTTGAAAATGAAACACCGCCGTAAGCTACATTTGGCGTGTCTCTTGTTCGGTGTCATAAAATATCGAACGCCTTTATATTTAAACGATAAGTTGACATGGTTGGCGAGACGTAAGCCTCAAGGGTCCCGCCAATGTTCGATGCAGCTCGCGACTGAGCGGCACTTCTCAGCCGCTTTTAGAGGTAGTTTCCGATATGCTGCGTCGAAGTGTTGGAACAATATTCCCCCACCGATAAGGAGCCTGCGTAGTTTGCTTAGCTTTAGATGTAAAATCAAAGAATTTATTTATGCACATCAAAGAAAGGAGGAACTACTTGTACATGACACCAGTGCTATATAATTTGGAAAACAATAGTAACATTATTTATTTTATATGTGATTGTATATTTGTTTTTTACCGTTTTACTAGTTGCGCCCTGCGCTTTCGCCCGAGTGGGCTACGATCAATATTTTTATGCCACAGGAACCACAAAACTTACACCTAAAATATGTAAAAGTACCTAGTCTCTGTTGCAACTTTGTTAATAATAGGGGTCATGCCCTTTGTTAATTTGTTGTATTTATTATTTTTTATTGTTTTTTATTGTGCGTGCGCTGCCCTTTAGTAGCGACTCGTGCGTGATGTCACTTGCCGGTGCCAACGGAAGACCAGCGCTGGTTGTTTTGCAACTAGCATTTTGCTGAGTTGGGGCCGGGTTGTGCCAAACACTTAAGTTGTTTTTGTTAAATCTTTTTGTATTACTTACTACCGTTATAGTGTTAGACACAAATAAATCATTTTCATTTCATTTCATTTCATTTCATTTTTTTCATTTCATTTCATTTTAACAACCGTCATGGGTACCCCGTGATGAGTACTGAACTTTAGGAGGGCCTGGACTACGCTTACGGCTGTCGCATCTCTAAGATAATAGGCTTGAGCATATTTCGAGAAAGCGTCTATAATCGTAAGGTATTTTTGAGTTTCTACGGTAAGAAGGTCTAGGTGAACTATTTCAAATGGCTTAGTCGGGGGTGGCACTATACAAAACTTTGGATGAACCGGTTTCCTATCGTATTTGCCTTGGCCGCATACCGTACACTCGTTTATGTACTTAGTTATATGTTCTTTAAGTTTTGGCCAAAAGTATTTTCGAGACAGGGCTAGGTGAGTTTCATTTATGCCACGATGGTTCGTTTTACCTTCGTGGTAATTACGAAGGATTTCCTGTTGTTTTAGGTAGTCCTTAACATTTTCTAGCTCAACTTTTGTCAAAACCAAATCCATCGCAGAGCTTTTAAACTTATCCTGTATTATGGGGATTATGGAATACATAGCTGATGAGGGGTTAATCAGAATACCAGTTTTTACTTTGGGGTTGACGTATGCTTTGATAGCGGTCACCACGTCTTCTTCTAGGTTAGATTTGCAAAGATAGATATTAGTCCTGGTGTGATTATCGAAGGGTTTCGTGATGGTTGGTCTGCTTTTGACGTCGTCAACTACTGTGAGTATTATCTGCCTACTGAATTTATTTAAGGGAAAGTCGGATATGGGAATCTCAAGTATGGGATTCTCCGCGTCAGTGTGTATAGTCATGGTACTAGAGTCAGAGTGTGCTGTAAGAGTGTCAGAATCTGAGTGAGCTGTAATAGTGTCTGAATTAGAATTTACAGTGATAGTGTCTGGATTGTCCTGCTGGGAGTTTCTGTCTACTGAGGGTGGTCTTTCGGATGTGTTAACTATGAGAGAACTAGTTTCTTCGTTGTGCAATTCAATTCGGGATAAGGCATCAGCATTTATGTTCTGCTTGCCCTGCTTATAGGTCACGGTAAAGTCATACTCACTAAGCTTCAGCCTCCATCTAGTGAGACGAGAGTTGGCGTCTTTTAGATTCATGACCCATTGAAGAGGTCTATGATCTGTGATGATCTTAAACTTTCGACCAAATAGATAGGGGCGAAAATATTTCGTAGCCCACACTATAGCCAACAGTTCCTTCTCAACAGTGCTGTAGTTGATTTCGCTACTGTTAAGGGTTCGTGACGCATAGGCAATTGGCTTGTCTGAGCCTATTGGCCCTTGGGAAAGAACAGCCCCAATGGCTAGATTAGAAGCATCGGTTGTGAGGACAAAGTCCTTGTTAAAATCGGGATATTGAAGGATGGGGTCGTTCATGAGAAGGGTTTTGCACTTTTCGAAACATTCGGTATAATTTTGATCGAGGGTGATTTTTGAACCTTTTTTCAAACACTGAGTCATGGGCTTTGTAATTTTGGCGAAATCTGGAATGAACTTTCGGTAATAACCGAGAAGTCCCAGGAATCTCTTTATTTCTGTTGGAGTCTTTGGAAGAGGATACCGTTGGAAGGCAGATATCTTGTCTGGATTAGGCTTGATGCCTTCTTTACTGATGACATGTCCCAAGTAAGCAGTCTCGAGTTTGAGGAACTCGGACTTGTCCATCTGGATTTTGAAGTTGGACTCACGCAGCTTTTTGAAGACCTTTTCGAGGTTTATGATATGCTCCTGGAGAGATGTGCTAAACACTATAATATCATCTAAATAGACGAGGCATATAGAGTTCTGCAGCTCTCTGAGAACGTTGTCCATGACTCTCTGAAAAGTCGAAGGACTATTCTTGAGACCCATGGGCATTCTCAAAAACTCGAAATGGCCGTGTTCTACATTGAACGCGGTCTTGGGGATGTCTGCGGCATTCATTTCTACTTGGTAGAAACCACTAGCCAAATCTAGGGTTGTGAAATATTGGCAGTTCCCTAGCTTGTCCAAGACATCGGTAATATTCGGTATACGATATTTGTCATCCAAGGTTTTCTCATTTAATTTCCGGAAATCTACCACTAGACGCCACTTTACTTTTCCGGACGCGTCTGCCTTCTTTGGCACCACCCAAATTGGTGAGCTCCACGCGGAGTCTGACGGCCTAATTATCCCTTGGTCCAACATCTTACTAATTTGATCTTGAACCTCCTGCCTATGAACGAAGGGATAGCGGTAGCTTTTGGTATACACGGGTATCTCGTCAGTGGTCTTAATAGAATGTTTGATCTTATTTGTGAAAGTCAAATTTTCACCTTCTAGATAGAATACGTCCGCGTACTGAGAACATAGCGACTTTAGATTGGCACGCTCTTCGTCGTTCAGGTGATCCGTGCGTAAGCGCGACAAAACTTCTTTTACACGTTTGGATTGTTTGTCTATGTGTGTATACTGCTCGTTATAGATTTCGGCACACACAGGGCGGTCCATAGAAAAAATTACGTCGTTGCGGCTTGGGTTGTGAATTTCTATAATACCTCTATTGTCACTAACAGTGGTCAAACATTCGGCTATATGGCAGTTTGAGATGACTTGGTCTATGACCACGGCATCTCCGTCATGAACGTTAATCGGCAACCTAACCAATTTTGATGAACCGGCTGGTATGACGTCCTCAAATAAATTCGCATTCCGTGAATCGAATACTTTAATAGGATTCGTAGCATTTCGCGTTTTCAAGGTCTTTGTTTTAAAGTCAATCGTGGCTTCCCATTTATCCAATAAATCTGATCCTATAAGCCCGTCAAAATATTCGTGAAATTTATAGACGAAAAATGTGACGTCGTTGTCGCAGTCTTTAAATTCTGCGAAGCAGGGTAGCGTTATAGAATAATCACTACGCGTTACGGCATGTACGTTACAGACCTCAAAAGGATCGTAATTTAAAGTCACGTCATTAAAATAAGTTTGTACAGCATCAGGACTGATGAAGGATTGATTAGCTCCAGTGTCAATCAAAAACTTAAGTGGCGGATTATTAATTTGTATAAACGGAAGCTGTCTCTGGGTTTGGGGATTTACCTCTATTTTTGTTTTTCTGATTTCGGGATATCCCGAAAATCCTGATCAGCTGTAGTAGGTACACAGGCTGGTTCCTCGATTATAGGTGTAATCTCTGCTGGCTCCTGGTACAGGGGCTCGGAATCAGTACAGTAGTATTCAGCGTACTGGTCGTACTCACTGCTAGGATAGAAATCAGTGTAGTAGTCTTCATAGTAGTTTTCGTATCCCAGGCAATCGTTGAAGTTCATTTCCCTAGTCTTAAAATAATTGCTAGGGGGAGGATTGCCTGACTTACTCCAATCATGTCCCCTCATGAAAGATGTAGGTGGTAAATTACGGGGAACAAAATGGCTCACACCGCTCATAGGGCGGGGCTGCTGCGGCTGCGTCACTGGATTCCGCTGGGCCATCCTGAATGCATTGTTAGGGTTGTAGTTCGGGGGTGCAGCACGGAAAATCTGCATGGTACGGGTCGGACCTACCTGGTTCTGCTGGTTGAAGCTGGGTCTCCACTGCGGTGTGGGTGCCTGCGCATACTGAGGCTTTGAAGGTCCGGGCATGCTAAAACCTTGATTCCTAGGGGGAGGTGCATAGAAGTTTTGAGATGGCATTTTAAATAGCATAGGAGGCTGATGAGGTCTCCTATCTGAAAGGTGTTCATTACGGCTTTGCAGATATAAAGTACTTTGCTCTTCGTGCACAAACTCGAGGGCTTTCTCAATAGTTCCCGGGCGCATACACCGGATGCGTGAACCTAGGGGATCTTTTAAGCCACGTAGATAAGCCTGCAATGTGAGTTTCCTATATAGTTCCCTTTTTGCCTCAAGAGTGGATGGAATATTTTCGTGTAGTGTAATGTACGTCATCAGTGTGCTAAAAAGATTTTGGCAGCGCTCATAGTACTCCTGGGGAGTTCCTTGTCCCTGGGTTAATAACGCTAAGTCGTTATAAAGGGCGGTCTCATCACGTTGGTCTGAAAAATTATTTATAAGCGCTCCACGTATACCTTGCCAATCGGCGGGGATGCCATTTGAATTTATCAAGCGGGCTGCAGGCCCAGTAATTTTATTCAGAATCCCGTTAATTAAAGCTACCTCTTTTAATTTGTTCGTTGGCTCCCGGACTATAAACTCTTCAACTAACTGGTCACATAAACTAATGAACCTAGTCAGAACATTCACGTTCCCGTCAAAATCAGGTAACAGACGTAGTGCTTTAAAAATATGGTCTAAATCAGCCATATTATTACCTACTTCCGGTTTCTCCGGGATAAAACTAGTCACTTCCGGTTCTTCCGGAATAAAATCCAGTTCCGGACTAAAACTATCACTATAATCTATGCCCCTATTTAAATCGTAATACCTAGACCTACTACTACTACCACTACTCAAGTTCCGCGATTCTTTAGGATAAAAAATGTTGGAAGTTTAAACTAACTCACAATAAAATAATTAAGCATAAAAAGATGGCAAGACACTAAAAGATTTTAATGTACTTACAGTATGTGCATTTCGGCCTCTCTTGCTGTATCTATGTTCGGATACACCTCGTTCGGATGACTCGTAGATTCTGGTCCTTGCGCGGGGTTTGAAAACCTCCAGAGCGGCTCCACAGGATAATCTTGAGTTTTTCCAAGTTTTTCAATCCGAGAGACGGCTCTCAAGGATCCTACTAACGACTGCGCCAATTAAGTCACGCGGCGAGCGAGGGCGCAAAAAAAACCGAAATAGAAATAATATATTTATTTCGAATATTAAAATTACAATAAAATAAAACTAAATTAGTGTCAATCGCTCGATGTAAGAAACGAAAGTGCTTGATTTTCTCATGAATGTAGCCGGTGTCCACAGGTGTCCGTGCCGAAATCCCTGTATCGGCAATCTGCAGTGGCGGTATTGGGAAATGCATGATGAGTCACAGTTGTCCCATTGTCTTGTACTGGATGCTAGCACATAACAAACGGCAATATGCCAATTACACTTATTATGAAATTCATTACAGTCAAGCAAAGTCAAGCATGCATGATAAAAACATTTTAATTTTTAAAAATAATAATAAAATTAATTTAAGTAATCAAGATAAAATAAACAGATAGTATACGTATAAGTTCCTTGAAACAGTCTAACAAATAAATAACCAAGCAATCAATAATCAATTAAAAAATAATTAAATAGGAAATAGTCAATTGTGTATATATAAAAATAATTCAAGTTATCATAACAATAAAATAAAAATAAAATTACAGATTATAAAAGTTCACAAAATGATAATAATAGTTTAATAATACTCTGCCTTTTATCACAAAAAATATCACATTCAGGATTGGCGCTCAAGAATGCATTGAGACCGCTTATACAACGGCATAAAGGGGTTTCGGCTCTAGCCACTGTGCGGGAACCAGGAACGGAAAAAAGCTTATAAATGGATATAACATTGTGGTTACGCCTCCAAAACTCCAACCTTAGTTAAACGGTAGCTGCAATAAATTTTAAATCGTACAGTGATTTAAATAAGTGTCACATTAGGTCTACGCCAGTGACAGTAATTAAGCGTCCAGCGACATCAAGGCGCGGTCGGGTGACAAATTACCGCGGGCCGTGCACCGCGGGTGATATTGCTGTAACTAATGTTAGGATTACCAAACAGGCTTTATTAATTGATAGCACGATTTCATCTGATTAATGGAGTAAGAATGACTGGGATTTTTGGCGTTGTAGGTTTTAGAGTATACTGTCTATTTCAGATGATTCGCTTTTGAAGTAGGTAGCTACTGATGTATAAGGAGATACTTTTACCTTTAATATAATAAGTAGATATGAAAGATGAATATAATTTTTCAGTAAGTCGAGATAACACTCTTCACATTTATAAAGGCACACTTATAACTATGATGATTATGATGATGATGATGATGATAATGATGATGATTGTGGTGATGATGATGGTGATGGTGATAATGATGATGCTTGTGATTACAACCCCGGCATTGAAATTCCAGGTCATTACTTTTGAAATTATATTTATTTATTTGTTGTTAGGAAGGCCAACAGCTTTTCTTACATAATAGTGCACTAGGAAGCCAATTAGAGGCCCTCACGTCGTAGACTGAGATCAGGTCATATAGTCATAAAGTGCCATTTGCCCAGTAATTTCACTAAGCGCAGTAGTTGAATTATCTGGCTAAGCGGTGGTAAGTATCGGTACATACACCTAAACAAACTCAATAGTCCTATTACCTAGTAAGTATAAGTAGGTTTTTGTAACTATTATTATTAGCATTGCAAAAATGTGGGAGAATCGGCAATAAGTGATAATGGAAGCTGAAACGACTGCAGTTATTTCTGGATGCAGTCGCTTGCAGTCACCAGCGGATGCCGGTACGATTGCACTTAGATCGGTATCATCGGTTCCCGTCAGTCCACGGACGTGTGAAAGCACCGCGTCCGCGGTCTGTGACCCCTACTACCTTTTATAAAATGGATGTTTTAGTGATTATTATATATTAGCTCTAGAGGGCTTTATTTAGTCGGAAAAAACTTAAAACATACCGGTTGTTATGGGGTACAACCGGGTTTGTAGGATTTTTACCCACTGACCCCTCGGAACACAGTAGTGCTTGCACACTACTGCTCTGCGGCAAAGCAACTGCAGAAACAATGCATAAATAGCAGAAAAGTCCTGAAAAGAATAATTAAGGTATAAACCAGACTATCAGAAGCCAAATAAATGGTAACTGGTAGCCTCTTGGCATACTAGATGTCTGCACTATCTTGTATATTGTATATGTTTAAACTTAATAAAATATTGCAATCGATACGTATTTCTTATATTTATATTTGTTTTGGCTCCACACATAGTGTATTTAGCCAGTGTCAAGTATTATAATTTTTAATCATGTTAGTAGAATATTTCACGTAAAGTCAAGTCATAGTCATAGTCCAGTCTAGTCTCCAGTAAAGTGGTGGCAACTTTACTAGAAGTTTCTATGGAATTTTGAAAGCAACACGGAAAATCACGTTTCACCCATGTTTCACCACATTATATCACTTGCCCACACTCATGCTCGTAATTTAGCACTTAATGCGTAAAACGCCATCAATTTTAAACATTAACACTGGAAAAAGCACAAGTTTTTAGAAGAAATAATACAATGGAACGACGTGAACTTTTCCGCGTTCCCGCCAAAACTCGATATGTATTTATTTCAGACGATTTAGCTAACCTTTGAATAATATATTTATAAGAATAAGGGCTTCGTTCTCTATATGCGATTAAAGTTACGATTACCTACCCAGTGAGTAATACTGATCGGGACGTAAAGGCGGCGAGTAGTTCTTCCCAGTTTCACGAACGAAAACAGAGTTTCGATCAACTACTCAGTGAGTAAAAATTTCGGATGATCTGTAGCAACGTCAATTGTTCATTATGTTCATTCAATAGTCGCTCTGACTGCTGTCAGTGACGTCATTTTAGGTTCGTTTTTAATTTTTTTTTAAATTTCTACGTGCCAGCTATATGCTGCGGTGCGGTAGGTGCCCTTCAAAGAGTATTTTACCTACCTACTTAAAAACAGTAAGTAAGGAGTTACCTTTACAAAAAGGGGTATCAACTAAATAAATTAACGTAATGAGGAATGTAATACGAATTTAGATTACATAGTTTAGTTCAACAGGAAATTTAATAATACCTAATACCTATAGGTATTAGGTATTATTAAATTTCCCGTACCGTCCCGTTTCCAGTACCTCAAATATGGTTTTATCTTGACACAATACTACTAGCTGTGGAAGCTTTATGTTACTAGCTCTGGAGGTTTTTAAATGGCTCTCTATGTTTGTTTTGTCATTTAATTTGTAATGATTGCTGTAAGCTAATAAAATATAAAAAAAAAATATAAAACAAAATAAAATAAACAATAATCAAATTGAAAACAACACAAAACAAAAATATCATAATATATGTAATTAACATATTATTGATCAAAAAATTTGTCAGTCATCATCATAATCATCATCATAATCAGCCCGAAGACGTCCACTGCCAAACATAGGCTTCCTTCAAAGAGCGCCACTTTGAGCGAGCAGCTCGCTTCTACTATCCATAGGCTCCCTGCGGTTCTGAGCGGACTGTTTTAGTAATTAAATACAATGATTTCTACATTCATATAAGTAATCTGATCTCAAAATAGAAACAGAAATGGTAGTCGATGTTTTTATAGCAGTATCGCCTGCTTAGCGTATTCAACAGGGTTGGTAGTTTTCTGTTCCGTAGATCTCGAAGAATTTGTGGCAAGCAAACTATAATAATAAATAACAATTGAATGCGACCTCGCGACAAGTTTTGCTGTAGCCGTCGGTTAACCGTACTAATCAGCAGCTGATGTAACCTGTAAGTAACGCTCTGGTTTACGGGTCGGTTAGCGCTACTCGGACATTCTGAAATTCGTTACTGCAGTTACAAGTGACATTACGTGGTAACTAGCCAACTCGGAACTTTACTTGAATATAGAGAACGAAGCCCTAAAAGTAACAGAAAGGCTCAAAAATCACTTATTTAGCTGCGTTTGTTCCCGTCATATATAGATAAAGCACCTAATTATTGTTCTAATCATTCACTTGATTTTTAGTATCTCCTTAGTGCTTGGCACTCATATATAAAGTTTAGCGTGAAGACATGCATGTGTGTGACATATTACATTGGTAGGGGATCAAAACGACATTTTTCGGCTCGTTCGAGGGGATCAAACGTAAAATTTTACAATCCGCTTTGAATGACCTTCAATTTTGATGCCAATGTTTACGATATTGGTGCTTGTTTTGACAAGCTCTCTTTTTATACAACAGACTTCTTTTTATATGTATATTTTTTACTAGACTAGACCAGACTTTACAGGATGTAATTATTATTGAATTCATCAGCATCAATTGAGAACATGTACTCACATCATTTATCATTTATTACTATTGGTTAGAATTTATGAGTAGAGAGCAAACGGGTTTTTTTTAAATAAAAATTATGAACATTTCTGGCATGAATGGTTTTGATACTTTTAAAGATTTCATTACCTTGTAATAATTTAAAACACTATTTAATAATTTTAATTTAATTTTGTACTGTAGCAGCTCATTAACAATTTTTTCCCCCTTTTTTATAAATGCCCAATAGATTTGATCCATTTCATGAATTTTGGTTCTTAATTAATCGGTTTCAGGAGTATGTACCAAGTCTCAAGGGATGCTTATGATTTTAATCACACTCTGTATAATCAGTTATCCTATCCATTCACCCGTAGTTATCATTGGTATATATTTCTTTTGGAATTTTAACATAAAAAGCATAATATCCATAAAAAAAGCTCACGTTTACGGTCTCTACATATTATTTTGACCTAGTTATAAACCGCAAAAACGCTGCGCAAAACATTCCCATGCCAACTTCCCCTTACGGCGTATGAACATTACTCGCTCACCGAGTGTCAGAGAACTTTTTAACTAAATTTTTATATTTAACTTAATGTTTTTAATAAAAAAGTGTGAGCGGCAGCGTTCCCCGCAAGCCGCGGCGCTTACAAGCTGGTGGCCGGCACCACATCAAAGGCTTGATGCCGTTTCTATATGACTGTATATGTGTGAATTTTAAATGTCACTGAACCAGATTGTATAATTTTTCAATGACACTTAAAATTAACCTTCTCCTAGGTTTAGTTTTGATATGAGTTATTTAATCAAGGCATTAAAATTTACGTTCGTGGTTAGTGGGTCTAAATTAGGATAAGTTAAGACAAGATTGGGACAAAAACTCAAAAATCAGGCAGTGCAATCGCACCTCCCACTGAAACTGAATATATTATCGAAGTGGTCAATTCCAGTAATTAGGTTTTATTATATTATTCGCACGATATTAAACCACGAAATAGATTCAGGTGTGAATGTGATACAGTAGCTTTAAAGTTGAAAGATCGCTCTACTCTGTTTAATATAGAAAGATATAAGGTGTAAAATAATCAATAAAATTTCTATTCAAATGTAAGTTAAGTTTCAGCACGCGTCCTGTCCCATAGTACGCTCCCTTTGGCGTCAAGTGTGTCCTTTACCTGCCTCAAGAAGGAAACTTAAAAACTCGCTGTTTATCACAATTTAAACTTTAACTCCTTCATAACATACAACCACCTTAACACAACAACATAACGCTTACATTCCTATATCAAAGTAGTTTGTAGGCGGCAAGAGTAAAGTTTTTATACGCATGCGCTGTTCGACCGGCGGCCATTTTCAGGGAAACCAATACATGGAATAACACGCGTGTATGTAATATACGCGGTTGTTACACACACATAGAAGAAGAAGCAAAGTGGGAGTTGCACGTTAGCCTGCTAATATACAGCTTTGTACGTAGCCACTTCTATCTTTATTCGCAAAGGTTTTGTACCACCGAATTAAATCTAACTCGTTTCTATATCTGCAGTAATAAGATACAAGATAAGACATGAAAAAATAACGAAGGAAAATATAGACACTGAAAAATAAAGCTGAGAAACCAGAAACTCAACCCTCGCATAAAAGCCTCCATCAAAACTTTTAACATTCATACGGTTTCCCAGAAAATTATCTACGCAACCCTAAAAACGTATCAAATTCTGCGAAGGATGCGGACGTCTGCTTGTGTGCGTGTGTCGCGTACACGGCGCACGTGTGTGCGTGGGATGCTGAATAAAGCTTGTTCCATATAGAGCCGGTTGATTGAGTTGCTTCTATTGAGCCAATGTTCTTTATGGAATAACTGCCGCCTTCGGACTGCCAAAAGCTTATAGCTGGATAAGGAACATTATAGCCGATTGTTTTATGCCTTCCCTTGTGATCGAGGAAAATTATTGAGTAGGTAGAGAGCAAGAAATATGAGCTTTGTTGTTTTGTTTTATAGATAATGAATATGAGGTTGAGTGCTGATGTGTGTGTCTTTTGTTTATTTATCAGAGTTATTACTATAGGTATAGTCATTTCTGTTATCCAGTTTGAACTGAGATAAGAATAATTAAACAAGATTATAAAATTATTTATTGAAATAAAATATAAAGTTAAATAATCTGTAGGTATGTTAGTCGGTACAAAAATTGTGATGTCAAAAAGGAATGACTGACCCATGGATGAAATAATTAGGTCCATGAACTGTTCATTTTTATTGTAAAAACAATAAGATTAAATAAAATTCCAAACTTGTTCCGTGAATTCCGACCTCGCCTGGCACGTACTAATAAATCACTAATAAAATTGTGAGCGACACCTACAAATTCGTATCGGAACGAACGGTGACCTGCCAAATTGCCGTTGAAATCGCACAGGGTCCCGTGCTAAAACATTCACACGTTTTATCTGGAGGTCTCGCCCTGAACGCGGCCTAACGCTGACCTGACCTGGCGGAGAAGCAGGCAGAGATTTAGTCAGCTTCGCGCCGCCGACCTCGGCGGACGTCCGCGCCGCTCCTACCTCGGCTTGTTCCCCTCTATCAAACACCGGTCGTGCAAGAAACGTTCCAAAATAGGTACGTCAGGTTCAAAGCCTTCTCTAGTGGTGTACTAATTATTAATCTCAGCACCGCGCCGCCGTGCCGTTTTCGCATCTGGACTTCAGTGCAAAAGTGAGGTTATATTTTAGGTTGACAGCTGATGCCGGAGGTGACGTTTGCTAGAGCAATCAGGCTTTATTAGCTGTGTACAGGGTTGTAGGAGCACACCTCTCCACGTGTTTTGTTTATCTATATTTTGGCAGTACTAGGTTATTGATACAAATAAGAAATTGGGCTTTTCTAGACATGCCAATGAGTCTCTCCATAATGAGATAATTTTTATGGCACAGTACGGTTAGTAGGCACAGTCTTTTCAAAGCGTAAAAATTTGGGATGCTCATGCAAATGTAATAATTCTCGAGACATGAATTAATTTATGATTCATAATTATAGCGTATTTCCTGATTAGTGTGTCTACAGATTAATTCGTAAAGGAACATTTTTGTACCACCAACGGGATTTGGATATAATATGAGATCACTTGTCACGGTACGTATAAGTAAAGTATATCCCGGCTAAAGGGATGGATGGATGCAGGTTCAAATTTGAATGAATTTTATTATTGGGATCAGCTAATTACACTTACATTAATGCTATATGAATCTAATTATAATAATTATAAGGTACTAATAATAATAATAATAACGCAGGGGCGGCTTTGTGGCGAGCCGTCGGTGAGTGGCAACACCGCGTACCCTGATTCCAAGGGGCTAAATGAGACCCCTGAGACCTGGTTTGCCTTGACCGGTTGTCTGGGGGTGGAAGTCGCAAGAGCTAAGAACCTAAGCTCCAGGGTGGAAGTGTTAAAGGGCATAACGCCGCAAGTAGCGTTCAGTGAAAGTGCAGCACACCTCTCGACACCCTAAGCCACCCACACCAACGTTGCTTCCTCGGCACCAATATGCGGTAGCCACTACAGGAGGCCCATTTAGTGGGTGGCAAGTCATCACCTGCCTCAAACATTTTGATATGAGACAGAATTGGCAGGTGCCGTTTTCTCATTCCATAACCCATCATATTCATCATTTCACCACAATAGCCCAGTTTTTTTTTTTACCTGTATTTACAAATAATAGTTTATAATATGCCACACCATTCCTTGTCAGTTAAAACAATTAATATTATATTCAAAAGGGCCTCTTCGTGTTAGCCTCGGCTCCACCAATGCCTTCCAAATGTCCGGGCTAGACCCGAGAGTCTCAAGATATAGAAGAAAATAATAATAAAACTATTGTGTATTGTATGGTAATTATTGGGTATAATTATTTGAAATTAAAGATACCACATTTTATAAGGTTTTTGTTTATTTCACCAAAATGTTATTACTTAAATTGACTGATAAAATGGTTATCAATTTTCTCTCATAAAATTGGTTCTATTTACCAAATTGATTGGTAAACAAGCTAAATTAATTAACGCACGGAAAGCCAATCGGTTTGCCTCAAGAACAAAAGCGATATACCACCTAATTACTCTAGAAATAAGCTCTCATTTTCTTCGCCCTTGCTTTATTTGTCTATAACAGGTTTCACCCGACCACTGCCGAAAATGATTTATGTCTGACACTAAGCGGGTTCATGTAGCGGCGTCTTTTGATACCGATAACAATGGATCACCGCCTGGAGGTTCCCAGGAGCTCAGGTTCCTGTTGTACTTGTAAACAGGACTGTTTTTAATTTATGAAATCTGTTTTAATCCATAACACTTTCTATATAGTTATTAATATATTTATAAGTCTTTGTCCATTTGTTTATTTAACTTTCACGCCAAAGTAGCTGAACTTGTTTACCTGGTGACAGATGGACAGACAGACAGATGGACAGTGAAACCTTATTAATAAGGTTCACGTTACTTTTTGGGGATGGAACCCTAAAAAAAATAAACATATAATGCTTTTTACTAGCACAATTTTCTTGTAAGATAAACTTGTGATTGTGAGTGAAATTGGAGAAAACCTATTTCGTACACCTGGCGAATAATTTATCTATTTAACCTTATAGGAACACATTTATTTTACTTAGTATCTAGGCTAAAGGATAACCTTTTACTCACAGCCCTAAAATTAATGTTCACAACGTTATAAAAAAGAAAAAGGTGTAAACATAAAGTATCGCAGACAGACAGAGCTTCTGACATAATTTTTGTAAATATTTTGAAATGACCCTTTTTTTTTCTAAAATCATTACACGAACGTTTGTCCTAGGTGGGAATCAAAACCAAGGCCTACAATTCAGAAGCCTACTACTACCAACTGAGCTATCAGGCCAGTCAATTCCACCCACTCTGATACGCCCTAGTGAACATCAGTGAACATCAGTCCACAGTAAAACAAAAACCCTGATAAGTACATAAACATGCTAAAATCGTTCTATAAAGCATTCCATCAAGTGAAATAGTATCAGATTTCCCATTACTCGCGTACTTCCGGTTCGAGCGTGAACTAAGATGGTATCGGTGCACGTCCCGCGGCTGCTCGTGACGTCACCCGGTATCTGATGGAGCACGAAAACCAGCAATGTATACATAACTAGAAGAAGCTATCGATTAATTGAATAGAATTAGTAATAGAACTATAAGTATTTGATTGTGCTATTATCTTAGTATCTGTTGTTTGGCTCTGTCTTCCGCACTAAGGCTATGGGCTCTATTTCCTAAACATAATAAATTTGTTCTTTTTTGTATTTTATGTGAATGAATAACGTGACGAGCTAGTCGTTCACCTGATGCTAAACGACCAGTCACAACAGTTGCAATGTCACTCGGAACTTTAAAATAATAAAGTTTTGTGTGACACTGCACTGCGCAGTTGCGCACGTCATCCTGAGATAAATTGATCAGGTCATAAGGTCTCATTAGCCCAGTAGTTACGCAATTTGTATGTGTCTTGGTATAGTCTTGGGAAATGATGAGGTAAAAGGTACTTTCAATACCACTATTCTTTTTGTTTCCTTTTTTCTTTTTGCTTTCTTTTTTTTTAACTTCTATTATTAGAAGTTTTCAAAACACTTAAATGACTTCTTCACAAAAAATTTGAATTTACTAAATAAAATTATTTTCATAAATAATTTAAATTCCCTTTATATATAAAGTTATGAAACAAGAATTGAAATGTTAAGAGTACGCCAGACAACCTTGCTCGGTACGACACGTCTCAGTAGATTCTCTAATGAACTCGTAGACTCGCTACGGTGACGTAGACCTACTTCTACGCTTGTAGCTGCTACGGGCGTAGAGCTCTGTGAACGTTACGAGATTACAAACTAATACAAAACCATCATGTTTCACGACAGTAATGCTTCAAGGTTACAATAATATTGTTCGAATTCGTAAAGGTATTCCTGCTTGAGAACGAGACGTCTACATTTATATATATATATATATATCATTGTCACACGTCGGTGTCAACATGATGTAAAGGTGTGATATGACAGTTGTATTTGAGTGAACGATTGAACGTGACGTCATCAAAACTGCTCTGCCTCTGCAATAAGCCCAGAGCCCAGCTCATAATTTTTATTTTACTTAGCGCTTCGTTCTCTATATTCGAGTAAAGTTCCGAGTTGGCTAGCCACAACGTAATGTCACTTGTAACTGTAGTAACGAATTTCAGAATGTCCGAGTAGCGCTAGCCGACCCGTAAACCAGGCTGCTACTTACAGGACACATCAGCTGCCGATTAGTACGGTTAATCGACGGCTATAGCAAAACTTGTTGCAACCTCGCATGTTTGTAATTTATTATTATAGTTTGCATGCCAAAATACTGAGATCTACGGAACTGAAAACTACCAGCCCTGTTGATTACGCTACTGCTATAAAAACATCGACTATTCCTGTTCCTATTTCGAGATATAGTAGTATAGTTACGAATATAGAAATTATTGGATTTAATTAGTAAAACAGTCCGCTCAAAACCGTGGAAAGCCGATGGATACTGGAGGCTAGCAGCCGCTCAAAGTGGTGCTCTTTGGAGGAGGCCTATGTTCAGCAGTGGACGTCTTCAGGCTGATGATTATGATGATGATGACTACTAAAAAGTTTTTGTTCAATTATAATATGTTAAATACTTATATAATATTATGATATTTTTGTTTTGTGTTGTTTTAATTATTATTATTGTATTGCGTCAAGATAAAACTATATTTCAGGTACCTATAGGTATTACTTATTACATTTCCCGTTGAACTAAACAATGTACTCTAAATTCGTATTACATTCTTCATTACATTAATTTAATTAGTTGATACCCTTTTTTGTAAAGGTAAATCCTTACCTACTTACTGTTTTTAGGTTGGGAATGAATACTCTTTGAAGGGCATATACCGCACCGCAGCATATAGCTGGCACATAAACATGTCAAAAAAAATAAAAAACGAACCCAAAATGGCGTCACTGACAGCAGTCAGGGTGACTATTGAACGAACGAAATGAACAGTTGACGTTGCTACAGATCACCCTAAATTTTTACCCACTGAGTAGCTGATCGAAACTCTGTTTTCGTTCGTGAAACTGGGAAGAACTACTCGACGCCTTTACGTCCCGATCAGTATTACTCACTGGCCAGCCAACTCGAAACTTTACTCGGATATAGAGAACGAAGGCCTTAATATTATTAATACATAATATTATGTCATTACGATTATTAAATAATTCAATAAAAAAAATCAGTCTTGTGTTTTTATTATTTTTACGTTTTCACTCACTGGTGTAAGCAGTAGAACCATTGGCTAGCATTTAAAAACCTTGGAACGTATTATTTTCGTGCTCTGTGGCTAGCGCGGTATGTAGGTAATTTAATAGCACACAACGTCATTACAGTCATCATTTTTCTAACTGGTATAAAGTTGAAGAGTTATAATTAATTATTTTGTGGTTCACTATTCACCCGACTCTTAGAAAAAAATAGTCCAATCATTTTGCTCTCTATTGAATAGGATCCACTTTATAATTTGAGTCCCTAACTATTGCTAGGGAACGCATAATTGATCTGCAAAGCTCTAGACTGGTAGACCTGTCTATTCCTAACCAAACACCAAATGCATTTCGTTCAAAGAAAACTGAACTCAATCAGCTTGTAAATACGGTCATCAGGAATGCTCAGTTGGTATCTGCCTGAGCTGCAGAATGACAAATTCCTTTAAAATAAATTCAACTTTATTCCAAAGTCAATAGAGTATAAGTTAGGTGTATAGTTGTTTTGGCACCGAGATCCTCTAGACAAATAAGCGACATCGCAGAGGGAGATTGGCACGGAAAAGAAAAAAGTATTTCACAGTGTCTGGCTCTGCATGTGTGCGTGAGCCAAGTGCCTATTGAACTTTTCGCCCGGAGTTCGTGGAAGCAGTACGTTTTCGTTTATGCTGTCCGAATTGGGGACCGGTGTAGCGCCAATCCAATTTTACGAGAATGAACCCTGTTGACAGTAATGACTGGGAGATTTCTGGAGCTGAGTTTGATTGAACTTTATGATAAGCTTAGCTCACAAGATTTTCTTGTGCGCTTCTTTGGTACAGTTCATTTAGCCCCCTAAGGGTAGGGGCTTGATTTTTGATCACTCTTCTTTATTTAGTACAACCTCTACACCATAAAAGAAAGACTGCTCTGAATTCTAATGTAACTGTTATAACTTTATATTGTATAATTAATATAGATAGTTTTTGAATTGAACACTTTACCGCTTTTGAAAAAGATTTTTAAATGTAGGGCATTATTATTTTTTAATTTTTTGTTTATAACTTTTGATAGGTTGATTATTATTTGATTGAGTTTTATTTTAATTAATCATATTTAACAGTTGGTCAGATTCTTCTACTCTACACTACGTGTTAAAGTTATTTTTGTATTAGATTTAGGATTATATATATATATATAATTTTCACGTCTTATCTTCTAAAATATAAAGGAGTTGTATTTATAAAATAACGGTTTTCAGGATCACAGTTTCATGAGACATGCCCATGGGATGGCTGTTAGTGGCCTTCACTAGAATTTTATTTTCTCATTTATTGCTAGGAAGTGTGAGCTGCGACAAAGGGATTTTTATGGTTGTTTTTTTTTATTATAAATTAAATTGAGACAGACAGAAAGAAACTGCACCCGGGTGATAAAGCTCACATTTGAAAATTCCACTCGTATTATTAAATACAAACCTTGAGAATTAGTTAGGACATATTTCACTGGAAAATGTAATATGTAACGTATTAATATACGTTACATATAACAGCGGCAAAACATTAAAATTTTATGATTTTTTAATGTAAGGTTTTAAGTTTATTTAATTTAAATAACACGGCTTGACTTTTTAACTTACAAATACATGCTACGATTACTGAGATCAAAAAAGTCAGGTCAATCAAATTTTTCACCTGGATTCCCTACTTTGTGGTAATTTGCTCTACATGATTAACTTATAATATAACTTACGTATTTTTTCAGTTCTTGGAACATTATTTAATCATGATCGTTGAGGCATGAACCTGAAATTGCCTTTGTTAAGGTTCATATATTGAGCTAAGTATCCCAACTTTTTATTAACCAGGCTCCTGAATTTTCAAGATTATGCCTATATTTATTAAAGATATTATTCCGAAATTATGTAAAAACAACTTTGTAAGAAATCCACGTGATTTTGGAAGGAGGTATAGCAACTTCCCCCCAATCCCGGGGAAGGAAAAATAGCACTTGATTATTGATTAATAGATAATCCACTCAAAGACAGCTCAAAGTCGCGCAGCGAGCTATGGGAGGAGATGATAGGTGTTTCCCTGCGAGATAAGATTCAAAATGAAGAGATCCGCAGGAGAACTCAAGTGCCCGATATAGCTCTCAGAATTAGCAAGTTCACACACATCGCTCGCAAAACTGACAACTGATGGGGAAGAAAGGTTCTCGAATGGCGACCACGAACCGGAAGACGCAGCGTAGGCCGACCCCCACTCGGTAGACCGACGTTCTGGTAAAACCGCGGGGAGCCGATGGATGCAGGATGTGGATGGATGCGGATGGATGCGGATGGAGTGGTCGCTCAAGGTGGCACTCTTTGGGGGAGGCCTATGTTCAGCAGTGGACGTCGTCAGGCTGTTAATGACGATGATGTTGATGATAATGAGGCAACCCACAATGCTGTTGCGTAGTCAGCGGTTCAGAATTCTGTACGCCGCACCAGCGTAGGACACATCCTAACGATTCACCATTATATTGTATAAGAATACAATATAACGGTGAACAATATAATCGCTTTATATAAGAGCTTTTGATGCTTAAAAATGGGATTTTCATTTGAAAATCCAGAATCTGTTCAATACCGCACAAAGGGAAATTTCATTCTTAGTACCTATAGTAATTAATGTATAAAGCAAGGCAGTCTGATAAAGCTGTACTATGCTAAAGTCCCATAAGAAATTATGAATAATCTATTAAATTTCGAAACAATGGCCTTCGAGTCGGCAGAGCCCTTTCTGAGCAGCTGCTAGAATATTAAACCGCTAACGACTCGATTGCGGATTCCGATGGGGCCCGATTTATGCAGACATCGTCTTACATTACTAATTAATTACTTAAGGTTACGAATTCTTGATGGTGACCGCTCACAATTGACTCGATAAACTAGGAATTCAAAATGGATAAACCCATTTCGATGATTGACGGCTTCTAATGTGTAGTTTGCGATACATACATTAATGTAATATGTGGGGCCGGCCTACTTCGCATCTTCCAGTTCGTAGTCGCCACTCGAGAACCTTTCTTCCTCAATGGTTATCAGCTGTTCTACGAGCAATGTGGCCCACCCACTGCCACTGCAACTTACTAATTCTGAAAGCTATATCGGTGACTTTAGTTCTTTTGCGGATCTCCTCATTTCAGACACATATTACATATTTTTTAACACATAGGTGACATAAATTCAGTATTTGCAGGGTGTTTATTACCTTTCGGGAGCTCCTATAAACTGTCCCTCTCACTCTCTCTTATTTTTTTACTCTGTTTCTCATTACCACATCAAAAATCCAAATCAAGGGTAATTTATAAAAACTGAAACGGGTTTTGTTAATCATTTCAACGTATAATATTTCAAACAATCTTGGGAGATTGGTCGCTTGGATGTTTCTAGAATATCGTCTGAAAGTCACGGATTAAACTTTTACACAACTTCACAAGTAGTTCAAACTTATACTTTCCTTTTATCTCCTCCAAGGAGCGTATATCCTAATTACGTTAATCTGTCGTCACTAGAGCGAGATAGCCGCATTCTGTCTCGCTACTCTCACAATATAAATTTCCAAGTCGTAAAACAGCTGAAGTAAAATTAAGGCTGAGTTGCACCAGCTTACTTTAACGCTAACTTTAACCCTAACTATAACCGCTCCACGCTTCGCGGGGCGGGCTAATGTCAAAATTTGACCGTAACTTTAACCGTGATTATGGTGCAACTCAGCCTAAGATGACTCTTCTTATCCTGAAGAAAAGGTTTAGCTTAGGAGACGTCAGCTGATTTTACTACAGTACTTAAACATTGATAATAATTTGTGATTCGCGTTATAATTAATTGATGATAATATGTTTGAGGGCTTCTATTTTGGTATTGTAGAGAATATGTCGGCCTGAAACCAACGAAAATGTCTCAATAAAATTCATAGATTCAAAGATTATACAACAAGGAAAAATATTAAATATTTTAAAATGAAAAAAAAAAAACAACTTAATTGAGTCTTGGGAATAATAATTTTAGGACTTATAATGATTAAAATTAAAACTGTATTAAAATAGCAGAACTTCTTACATCGCGGTTTCTACCATTGTTTTGGTCATTTGACTAAACAAAGGTGATTTCATAAAACACATTGCGCGCTCCCAAGCTATTTAAATACTAATACTAATAGTAATTTATCAAACCTCCGGGCTCACTTTAAAAACTCGTCACGAAGATTTATGAAAGTGTGGCGGCGATTTATGTCGAAATACGCCGAGTTTTAATTATTTTTGGGCGGATTTTTATTGTGTTTCGTAAGCTTTGTTACAGTTACAAATGTTTCGGAACTTAACTAGTTTGGTTTTGGCAGCTGAATGGGAATCATTTGTGGCCAAACTTTTTCATTTTGAATCTTGAATCCGTTGTTTATTAATTGTTTCTTCTTTGAGATTTGGGTTTAAATTAAAATCTTTCGACTTTGGTTGAGAAATAGAAGAGTTTAGCTGCTATTTACAGTATGGTTGGTATGGTTGGTATAAGTGATGTAATTTGAAGCTTTGTAAACTAGTTTTATCAGATTTAGTTAGGAGTATGATTCTATTTTCAAGTCTATGTTTTCACAATTTTTTTTTGTGTAGGTACATCTTTTATTGTAATAGTGCAAATTCTTGTTATGTATCTGGGTGTTGTGAGAGCATGGTCCTCGTATTTCCTGGGTCGCTGGATACAGGGAATCCTAGTAAGGGTCCAGGATATATGTGTGTGATCGTCGGGTGTTATTTACTATTATTGTTCTAATTCTTTCTTTAAACGTATGTATAGGGTCTAGTGCGGAGCCCTAAATAGATTGATAAAATTGATTAATAGTGAGTTTCAATGCAACCGGGTACAGTGGCGGCAAATGATAGACGTGCGTTCAGGTTGGATGATTTATTGGCACTGATTTGATACGACAATGATGTTGCTATTATGATAATTATCAGTAAATATGTTACGGGTTGGACCATACAGTATGCGAAGCGAAAATAAGCGGCATAGTAAACAATAGTTTTTGGCACACAATTAACCATTTTGTACGCGAGGATAGGCAGCGATGCTACGTCATTATTTGGGCACCGAAGCAATTTAGAATTAACAACTTTAGCAATTTGAGAGTTGATCCCGCTCGTCAGAATAACGAGTCACGTAAAAAAGTAGAATAGTAGAGATTGAAGAAAATGCTATGTAACACATCATTCATAATTATTATGGATAATGATAATGGTTAAAATTAATGACTAGTAAGCACTTAATTTTCTGTCGACAACAAAAAGGCCCGCACTTTTTGTTGTTGACAGTAAATTAAAGCTATGATGAACTCATTAATTTCGATCTACAAACTCCTTTGATAAATTATTTGAAGTTTGCTTTTGATCTATCTAACCTCTTAGAGATTATTTATAAACATCTAATATAAGTAAATAGGATGAAAATAAATAAATTATTATTTTTATTTAATACTACAGTGCATTTAAGCTGCACCTGAGTTTTAAAATCAAAAGTTAACATAATAATGTGATGGGTATATCAAAAATAACTTTGAATAAGGAAGAAGCTATCAATAGTCTATTTTGTTATATTACAACCACAATATAAAGGTAACCCCTGTGTTGTTGTTGCAGGGTGGATACTCGCAAGCGACAGTAGTGACGTAACCCGTGCGATGCGATTGTGACGTCACCATGTGCTCCTGGGTGGTCTCCGCTCTCATCATCCTGTTCGCCATGGGTAAGTACTCATAATTTGATGCCTGAGATTCCCGATTTGTTTGATTCCCGCGACAGGACAAGTATTGGTGCACAGACAAAAACTAAGCGCATACTTGTTTTGTGTCTGGGTGTTGTGGGACCATGGTCTTCGTAGGTACAGAGTCCCTAGATACAGGGAATCCTAGCTAGAGTCCAGGATCTGTGATCGTTGGGATACAAAAAAAATAACGAATTGTGTCAGTTTATAAGCTACTAATCCGCGGATATTTTCTGTATTCGACAATCTCAATAAACATATAAGTGGTTTTTTTTTTGGTTGTAGTGTCTACAACCTCACGTACTAGCAATTCTAGCTTAATGAAGATTCTCATGAACAACGCTAACCTCATCTTTCCTCGAGAGTTACTAAGCTAGATCTAACTGGATTTAACTGAAGTAACTTTATTGATTTACATAATAGAAAGTACCGTGGCAAACCTTCGTGAAATGGTTCGGCGACTTAGCAGCATGAGGTTATGTGCACACGCTAATGTTAATGTGCTAATGTGAATGCGTGTGTCTATTTGACTCTTTCACGTGTAAGTCCGCTTGGACATTTTAAATTATGTCTTTAGAAACGGTTCCGGTCGACGTGTGCTTTGAAAGGAGTGATGGTGTATTTAAACGTTCGTTGAAAATGCCATGCGCCCCATGACCATAAAATTGTGTTGGGTCAAAATCTATAGATTTTCACTCACTTTTTTGCAATCATGGTTTTATTGAGTTGTATGACGAATTTTGCTGTATGAAATCTAATGCTTTGATTAATATCTCAATAGATTCTCGGGCCTAGCCTGGACATTGCGGAGGCATTGGTGGGGCCGAAGCTGATTATCATCATTATTATTATTGCTACTACTTTCATAACAGTGAAACCTTTTTTGGTCATTTCAGATAAGAAAGAATGTGACTTTACTCTGCTCATGCGTATCTTTTGTCAAAATTAAAGGAAACTTGATAGAAAACAGCAAAAAAAGTTGTGAGCCCTCGACCCATCCTGCACTTGGAAGCTACCGGATATCCATTATATTCATCTACGTTAACAGTTCATCAAAACATCCATTAAATTCCTGCAAAGCAATTTAAAGATCGAGTTTCAACAACTTTGTAGGTACAGTCGTACGCTGACACCACTCTGCAGTTAATTTGTTTGCTATTTATGTTTTATAAGCTTTTTTGTCAAAATTCTAGTACAGACTTATTATCGTCAACAGCATGGAGACATCCACAGTTGAACATAGGACTCCCCCAGAGAATGTCACTTTGAGCGGCTGCTGACTTAAAACGTGTAGGTAGGTAGGCTTATGCTTATTTAAAAAATCCACAATAATCATATTTATAATCTTAAAAGGTTTTGAAATTATGAATATTGATACAAAAAGCGACATTTGAAGGATTCGGAATCGCTTTTGTAAAGAATGTCTGTTAATATTGAGAAAACTCTTATTAAACTACAATAAACTGTTACAGTACTTATTTGTGTTCTCGACTGTACACTGGGAGATTAACTTGATTCGAGAGTCGCATTCACGCTATTAAATCAATAGGAATAGCTCTATGTCGTAGGTACACTAAGTCCGGTATTATTACTAACATTGTCGGCCTTTTGGAGTTATTGATTATTGTAGAGACCGTATTAGCTTAAAATGCTGACTAAGATCAACTTTACTTATATGAAAAAAGTTGCCTTATATATTGTTTGTAGGGATTACCCTACAGAGCAATCAGTTTTACCAGTTGGGCGGCGCGCAGTCTTTTTAGACTAATAACACAAAATAAACTCTTAACTTAGGTATAACTGATTTAAAATGGATCAATTTGACTTGATATTTATAAAATCATCAAAAGTCATGTATGTGGTTACTTTTAGATAAATAAAATTGAAACTTATTTGTACAACTAAAATCAGCCTGAGAACGTCCATTGAAAATAGGTCTGCCCTGCCCCTTATAATAATATCACCAATTCGAAGATGCAGGGACTTGCATTGTGCACAACGCTAACTTAACGTCTTGATGATTGCCGAAGATTATAATGTAGACCGTGAAGAATGCTGCTGCTCGTGCCCTGGATATTCCTTTTGGTTATTGCGGCACCTACGGCAGAAAATGAGGATCTTATTCTTACACCGGCATCACGCAGCAGCTAATCCCAACATCCTAAAGATAATAATTCCAATCCACGCCCATACAAAAACCTCAAAAAGATTTCAAGAGGCGGAATTGATAAAGCGATGCCTTAAAATCACATTCAATTTTCGTCGCGTCGTCTCCGCAGTTATCTCACAGGATTTAGATCCTCAAATATTTTATGCTTATCCTTGTGGGATTGGAACGCACCGAGGCTGTATGTGACGACGTGGCTCACGAAAACAGGAAACGACAGAATTGCATGTTAATTTAAACTACAGATTTGTTGACAGTGCTGTCGATGAACCATTGTTGCTTTGAAATTAAGCGTTCTAAAAAGTCACACAAGATACAGCCATATTTTTACCTCCAACAACAACTCCAACTTACTACAACTCAATCAACTCCAAAGCAATTATGTGTCCAAAATCTACTAATATAAGAAAATATCGCGACTTGGTGAAATAAAAGAATTAAGGAAGATCTAGTATAGCAAACTGTATATAAACATTTGTCTTGTACAACCGTAACTAAACATGGAGTTAGGTAGGAGCATGATGCTTGAGGTTGTGTTCGTCTTAAATACAGGGAATACTAATGAGAATAGTGGCTGTTTGGTTGATGTTCGGTATTGGTTTACATCGACTACCATGTATGGGATGTTTCTATAGACTGTGTACTTTTGCAGAAAGCCATATTCATAAGAACAAGAACAACAAGCTGTTGCTGAGAACAAGGCCTTCACGCTGACGTAGTCAATATTGCTAGTTACTATTATAAAAGCTGTGATATTGCTTAACGGCAATAATATTATTTTATTTTTTTTAGTCAGATGAGATAAATAGTGTTGACGAATTTCAAATGATCTACATGTGTTATGCTTAATGAAAATTGATGTATTTTTTGAACACAATGTAATAAAATGATAATAGAAATTACCACATAAAATATTTCATACCGTTTCAATGCATTTTTCAATGTTAATAACCTTGCAAATTAAAAAAGTATGGAATGAAGTTATCTAAACAAAAGATAAAAATAATACATTTCAAATGAAATGTAAAGAGAACCGGAAAGTTTTACGTTACCACAAAGGTTCACAAAACGAGCCGCGCATCCCAAAACCCTACACACATTTCCACGTTTCACATTAATGTTTCCACACCTCGAACCTTTTATTACCGAACCAAAAGGTAATCATTTTCTTCCGCACTCGTAAAAAGCTGTCATCGTCGGGAACATAATTAAGTGATGTGCGAGCGCCCGTCGAAGCCCGCGCCGGGTTTAACAAATTCGGTGTTTTATTAAGCAAATCCTCTTTGGCATGTGCAAATACAAAATATACAACGTGCAAATGTAAAGTAGCGCACGCTCGTTACTGAGCGCTATAGTGTTTGGAACCATTGTTATGAAATCATAATAACATTGTTATTAACTAATTACTTCCTGAGATTTTACTCTGGAAATCTTATTGACTACTGACCGAGCAAGCGAAGTGAGCATTCTTTGCTTCCACTCACGTTTACTTCGCTGTCCAAATGAAGTCGTATTTTTCAACTAATCTTGACATAGATTGGTTATACAAGTTCTACATGTCAATTTCATCGTTTTTTTTGTTTTTGACAATTTTTGCTTGTGGTATTTCCTCCCCATAAGGAAATTTTTACGTAGCACTATTTACCATATCTTTTGATAATATTTGGCAGAAATTTGGGTACCTAATTAAACACACACAAACTAACAACAATCAATCAGTCTCAACTTCATGTAAGTAGGTACCACTGCTTTGCCAGTTATTCTGCCGCCAAGCAGTAGTAAGCAAGCAACACTGCATGGTAGCTAGTGAAAATATCGATTAAAACATTGATTGAAAGTAAATTTAACCTAACATTTCGTAATAATTCGGGTTTGTGTGACGGTGTGTATAACGGTGTACTATATGTACCTATTTATGTAAATTTATAACTCTTTGATGTGACACATATGAAGCATGACACCACACGGGATGTGTCATCAGCTCTGGCTGCGTCAATTTACATAGTAATTGACGGACAGCCGATGAAAAACCATGTTAGCGAACACCCTTTGTATAAGCAAGCTTTATTTTGTGTAGGTGTCTGAATTTGTGAATCTGAGAAATCTGGATCAAAACAAAGTGATCTGGCTCACAGTTGTGTTAAAAATATGATTTTCTAAGTTTATCCTTGAAAATATAAGTTATTGCTCTCGTCTAGCATCCAGCACATAATTATGGGTGTTTTTTTATATTTAATATTACAATCATTATATTTTAAATTCAGCATTAAAATGTGAATACAAAGTGAATAAAACGTTTTCAAGAACATAAACTGGTAGTGGAATCTTGAACAACTTTTTGTCTAAATCTACATTCTAAAACAAAAATTGCCTTAACCATTGGTTTTCATGTGAGACGGACTCCACTCACCTGCAGAACAATAATAACACCATCTTTATAGTGTCAAAGCGGTCCCTGTCGCCTGTCTTCTCAAACACATAGCTCGGCTAGTGTGACATCTGTTAATGGATAAAACAATTCGAAGAAAACAGCATCCAAACAAAACTACTTTATATTTAGTTTCTAATCCTTTCATCCATTTATGTTTGTTGAAAGACGCTCAATTTTATCAGTTATGTTGTCAGATAAACAATTTCAGCTTGCAGAAGTACTACTATCGTATATATGTGAACGGTTTCTATAAGTTATTTTTTCGCTCAGTAAAGTAACTAAGTGCTGTTTTGTGTGTGTTGGTACCAATATAGTAGCCGTAATAGTTTTTACTAGGGGTTATTTTGTTTTAAAAAGGGTGGTGCCTTCAGTCATATTGTCAAAAACATTAAGTGAAATGTGGTCAAATATTATCATGTCTGACTTAATAATAACACAAAAGCTATAAATTCATTGTATTTTTATAAAAGAGTACTTTAAAATAATAAAGTTTTGCGTGACACTGCACTGCGCACATCATCCTGAGACATCACACAGTCTAGTAATCAAATTACTAGACTGTGAGATCAGGTCATAAAGTCTCATTCTGTGCTTGCACACTACTGCTTGGCAGCAGAATAACTGACAGAGTGGTGGTACTGTAAGAACCGCCCCCCTCTATCCCCCCTATTCCCCTATTTTTCTATAATTATTATAGTTGTATCTTTAATTTACCGAACCTAAAAATCTAAGTTTAAATAAACTATAAAATGAATTAAATAACGCTAGGAAATCTAATACCGTTGGAAAGAACCTAAAATTAACTTAAGTTTGTTGTAAGTTCTAGATTTGTTATGGCCAAGTGATCGTCTCCTAATAGTGGTAGAACCCATACGTTGTGATAATGTAGTAATCCAATTCCTTTTAAAGTAATGAGACAATTCCTAACTGACGCCGACTCAATAAGAGATTAATTTAGTAGAATGTAATTTCTTTATTTTACTAAGCTTTGCAATCTGAACCTATGATGAGCGCTAATCCTATATTTGCTGGAAATATCGAAAACGTAGATTGCCCCAAAACAATTCACATTAACCTAATAAGTAGTACTAAGGCTTCACGTAAATGTTGTAATAAGTCATACATTCTGAAGTTAAGTTTGTTTAAATTAGCGAAGTCATGATAATCTATCTATTTATCATAACATTCGGCTACGGAGCACCTCCCCGCTCCATAACTGTGAGCTTCGACACCTGACGGGACAGCCCTCCACTATGTTGTGTATGAAATTGCCTCCACTTGAGGTTTTCAAGACACTGTTGGGGAAATTGATTTTACTATTTGTTACTATTCATTCCAGGTCAGTATGTCTAGTTTTGTCTTCAAAACACTAAGGACAGAGAGGACATGATCTTTTAGCAAGCCCTAACAACATACGTCCTCAATACATTCAAGGGAACTCTACGTTAATTTGTTAGCAAAGCAAAACCTCATACTTATCCTTCATCACCTAATGTGAGACCATTGTGAGTCTATCAAATACGTACTAAATTCAGTATATGATAGACCCTAAAGTTAGCCTCCCAGCTGAACTTCCCCCCCTGTCTCATCTCATACAGCCCAAAGTCTAAAGCCTTCCTAAATTTCCGCCATAAAAATTGCCGATATTACTTTAGCTTCAATTATCATCTTTTAGTCAATGTACCAGTTTTAACTATCAAACGATTTTCCTAAAGAATTATACCTACTAACGTTACCCATTGTTTACTTTGATAACACTTATATTATTTGCTTTAATTTAATTTTTACTTATTTATCTATTATAGTTAGATTTTGTATTTTGAGTTTTATTTATTTCCCTCACAATTCATTTTTCCGATTTGACCTAAATTTTAAAGGTAAATTATTATTTTGGTAGAATATTGTCATTATTTTATTTTTTAGAATCAAGCATTTATTAGAATTTTGATTTTCCCTAATTTCCTAACCATTTTATTTTACCGCATGATTTATAATTTTAACCCTAATCTTAATCATTTTTATAAAACCGAGTTTTGCCTATTTCCCTCACAGTTTTATATTACTACCAATTTTATAATAATTTTGAATCTATTTTTATGTACCTTTGTACAATCGATTTTTACCTATTTCCCTAAAACATTTATTTTACTGCAAATTTTAGTATTTTAACCCTAACGTTCCCTCCCATGTGTGTTCCTCAACTTATAGCTTTTTCTAACATCTGGTGTGTACCCCCAAAACTAGAGATTGCTACAAATCTCATATTTACTTTTAAGCGTGCATGTCTGTTCTCGAGTGTGCAATGAGAACATACCTAATCTAGCCTATAAGAAAACGAGCTGTGACAAAAGCTCTCCAAAGCTAATAAATCCTATTGCCACCTATTTTTTATCTTGTATGCGGACCGAAGTCTCATAAGTGCATAGAAGACAAAACCCTATTGTGTGGGACAGTTCAGTTTGATTTACATTTAGGATCCGGGTATCGTATACACGAAGACGGGTCAGCTAATCTTTTCAGCCCTCCTTTCAGCCAGAATGCAAACCAAACCAAAAAGGTGGATCCAGATCCTATAACGGAGGCAAAATCTGGTGCAGGTCTCCACAGAACACGCGATCTGCCCTAACGCAAAAGTAGGAGGAAAACAAGCTTCGTATATCACATGTTTCAACTTGTTTCTGACTGGGGTTTCTGGAACCAAGGATTCTTCCTCAGAACCAGAATTACTTGAGAGGACGACTCTAACTTGAAGTTAACCGAAAATCTCATGTGCACTGACAGGTATCATGTAGTGATCCCCGCGAATGCTTAATGAATGAACCCTTTGACAGATCCTCGGCTCTGTTTTATAGTTTCCCCTGGTTTCATTTTGTAGTGCGCGCGCCGAAATGGTCAAAATCTATATTGAAAACAAAATTTGTCTGACTAATTTACATACAAAATTTTGACCCCATTATTCATAATAAAACCTATTTTGAAGCATGAAAATTGTATTTTTATATCGTAACAGACTAAAAAAATAAGTTTTTGTTTTGATAGAAAAATAAAAGTCTATAATATTGTATTTTAGTTTTGTATGGAAAAATCGCAGATAACTACGTAATCTATGTCTAATCTATTATTTAAATCGTTATTTGATTACTCTTAATACTGTTTACACTTTTCCCGAGATTATACATCCTATTAAGTACATCCTTTTCCCTAAATAATTTCAAAAATAATATAATCTACTTGTGAACTAGCTCCTAAGTATACTAAATAAATCAATAATGCCAATCCCATGTTTTAAGTGATATTCTCTTCAGATTATCATCAAATTTTAGTTCCTCATTTGCTAAGTTTTTTGTACTGTTTTTCCTGTCATCTCACAAGCAAAGCCAGGTGCCGATCTTAGTCTCATCTACATTGGTATGGTTGTGATACTTCACTTAAACAAATGAAAATCTATTTTCTTTTGACAGCTCAATATTAGCCACACGATTGCTTCTGCTTGAGAAAATTTAAGAGGGGTGGGTATCGCAAATCGTTCAATCTAGATGGAAAATTCGAAAATATCATGAAAACCTAATTCAAAAGTACCCATCCTACTCGTTCTAAAGTAATAATCATCTTAATATTATGTAACGTAATTTCGAAAATTAATATGAACTTTAAAACATAACTTGCATTCCTGAAAATTCCTCTTAACTTCCACAAATCTATAGGAAACCGACAACAAAAGTCATAATTATCTGAATGCTAGATGTTCCGCTTACGTGTTTTATACTTTTATGTAGATATTTACAAATAAATCAATACAACTTTCCAATACCACTTGATAATGTTATTAATAACAAAGCTCTATCAATACAACTGAAGTCATATATTAAAATAATAATCTAAGACCTTTTAGTTCCTGAACTATCTCTGTGACAGAGTAAATCGCTTTAAGCCGAATCCATAAGCACAATCACATCTAAATAGATAATAACACATAAAATAACTCCTTCCCTATATGCCTAAGTATTAAAATTTTATGTGAAAAGGGTAATAAAGTACTTTATCCTTCAGTAATCATCTTTCAGCCGATGCTCATGAAAAATACCCTGGCCCTTAACAAAATTTCACGCCTAATCCCTCCTTACACCGCGCAAACTTCAGGAATTAATTAAGAAATATAAAAAATCCGTCACGCTTAAATTTGGAATCCAAGGAAAATTTTTGACACATTCAATGATCGACCGCTCTACGACTAAGAGCTCCCAAATCTTTGATATGAACTCTGTATGCAATATTATAACGAAGGTTTGATTTCTACTAATTTCACTTCATTTCATATTCAGATAACTACTCCAATACCTATCTTCATATTTTTCAGTAATGAGCGTAATGCCTACGACTATTGCTTTAATTTGAATTATTCTTATAAGCAAAATTGATAAGATTTAATGATTTAAATATTTTTTATTGATGAATAAACATTCCTAATAAATGTGACGTCACGAGACACCCTGGATCGTTACAATCGCCCCTAAAATATTTGCGCAGGCGTTTTAAATTTAAAGCCGAAGTAAAATTTTATTCATTAGATAAAACATTTTCACAAATATTAGCAAAACTTCAGTAAAATTATTTATGTTTATAATTAAACCCCATTAAGCAATTATAATTTGTAGACGTTTGGCTCTGAACTTAAAATGTAATTATAGTTCTGTAGTGTAACTAACCGTTATGTTTAATTTAGAGAGCATCTAAAATATTTTAACCGATGACAAATATTCAAATAATATGCAGCGTACTGCGTATTAGTTCGAAAAGTATTAATTGTTACATATGTTTTTTATAATTATTTATGTTGTTTCACCTTAAAAATATTCTCGAAAGAATAACGTAGTTAACCTTACTAAATATTATACTGAATTGACAATCAATTTGTCTTTTATAAATTTATATTTAAAATTCAAAATTATTCTGTTTTAAACGCCCTCTTAAGCCGTAACAACAGTGAATTACATTATGAGTCAATATCCAAAATCTCATCACATCAATCATAACCAAAAGTAACTTATCCCAAGGATAACCTGGCCACCAAAAGAAACCAGGTTGTGAGGCTGGTCAGTCCTAATAACTCAAAGTAGAAGGTACCCCTAAGAATCATGTTTTCATTCCGAGCTGCCTCCCACAAAACCCTTCGATAACCAGATTAACTTTAATAGTTCAAAGTATCTTCATTGCCTATGACTTCAGCAATATTTCACATATATTTCCCACTCTGTAATTTGCTATCATTTCGGATGTATAGTGTAGTAGATCTGATCTTTCCTTCTTGTGGAGTATGGGGTTGTTATAACAGTTTTCTATAAACTTAGGCTTTGGTTTTAACCTAGCACCTGCCTTAAATTATAATCAACCCATTTGTAGAGTCGTGTAAAATTCAAAGCCACCGTCAACAAACCTGTCTGCAACCTAAGCCTTTGTTATTCCATAAAACCTCCTCCCTCTATCTATCACACTATTATAACTATTGCTTAATTTTTTTTATTAGATCTCTCATGAACCCCGACCCCTCTTCTATTCAAATAACATACTCTAGTTTATAATCATTTCATAAATACAAACAAAACCCTTTTAACACACTAACACGCTTTTTATTGAATTAACAAGGACCTCCTTGATTGCAGACTAATAAAATGTTTGCTTGTCTTTTAACCCCAAATTATTTTCTAATCATTACGGCCAAAATATGTTTATTTACTTTTATCATTTTAATTCAAATAATATCTATAATAACATTTTTAGAAACCTCCACTTCACGTAACTAATTAAAAAATTTACTTAGTTTATTTTTCTAGAGAAATGAATGTATCAATATTTTATTGTATTTCACAAATCTATTTTGACTTTATTTATTTTAAACTGTAAAGATTCATTGAAAATATTGTAATGGAGCTTAAAATATTAATCATCGAACAATCACCATCAAAAAGAAACCTTTACACCGTTTTATTTCCGTTATACTGATTTTATTTCCTATTTTTAAATGTTTTGAAATTTAATTTAAACGCCCCTTCAAGTTTTATAGTCTTTACCAAATTATAATATCACCTTTCCTAGTGTCAACCGCAAAAGAGTAAATTATTTACAATAACATAATCCGTATAATTATGAAAATTGAATCCTACGTTTTTCCTAAATTAGATTACGAACCATTCTAGTCATGAACTCATGCCATTAATGCACTTTCCTAAATAACTGTAACAATATTTATAATTAAAATAAACAAATGTTTACTATGACGATTTGAATCCCGTTTGTCCTCTACTCATAGTCTTCTACATTATAACCTATTGAAATAATCTAACGATGATATCCCAAACTTCATCGCCCCAATAAACTACAACCAATTAATGATTTCCGTTGTAAATCCTAATTACATTATACTGCTTCCATCTATTTTGTCAAAGTTATACTTCAAATGCTTAATTTAATTTTTTCGAAGACGCATAAAAGACTGTAATATTCCTAGAGCTAAAAGATACAATTCACGAATTGATTATTAAGCTAATTTGAAATATTTATCTAATATCATTAACATTAGTGAAATCTAAAACCGCCCCTACATAAATTGTCTCAAAACCTTTCCTATTTCCACGGACAGCAAATTGTGCGATAATAAATTATCACCTCTAAGTCAAATCCAAAACAAACAACAAACTTTCCGATATTATTACTAACCTAAATATCTAAGAAAAGTGTAAAACGCAAAATCCCAATTAAACGACTCTCGTCACGCAGATAAGAAAAAGATAGTCGCATAAGCCCAATTAATAATCCTGATCACGGCAACACTGATTGTAAAGACCCCCCCCCTACCCCCCTATTTTCATCTATTTGTATTTTTAATAACCAACTTAACTTTAATACCTGAATTTAAATATCCTATCAATTGCAATTAAATCAACGCTAACAATCTAATACCGTTGGAAAGAACCTAAAATTAACTTAAGTTTGTTGTAAGTTCTAGATTTGTTATGGCCAAGTGATCGTCTCCTAATAGTGGTAGAACCCATACGTTGTGATAATGTAGTAATCCAATTCCTTTTAAAGTAATGAGACAATTCCTAACTGACGCCGACTCAATAAGAGATTAATTTAGTAGAATGTAATTTCTTTATTTTACTAAGCTTTGCAATCTGAACCTATGATGAGCGCTAATCCTATATTTGCTGGAAATATCGAAAACGTAGATTGCCCCAAAACAATTCACATTAACCTAATAAGTAGTACTAAGGCTTCACGTAAATGTTGTAATAAGTCATACATTCTGAAGTTAAGTTTGTTTAAATTAGCGAAGTCATGATAATCTATCTATTTATCATAACATTCGGCTACGGAGCACCTCCCCGCTCCATAACTGTGAGCTTCGACACCTGACGGGACAGCCCTCCACTATGTTGTGTATGAAATTGCCTCCACTTGAGGTTTTCAAGACACTGTTGGGGAAATTGATTTTACTATTTGTTACTATTCATTCCAGGTCAGTATGTCTAGTTTTGTCTTCAAAACACTAAGGACAGAGAGGACATGATCTTTTAGCAAGCCCTAACAACATACGTCCTCAATACATTCAAGGGAACTCTACGTTAATTTGTTAGCAAAGCAAAACCTCATACTTATCCTTCATCACCTAATGTGAGACCATTGTGAGTCTATCAAATACGTACTAAATTCAGTATATGATAGACCCTAAAGTTAGCCTCCCAGCTGAACTTCCCCCCCTGTCTCATCTCATACAGCCCAAAGTCTAAAGCCTTCCTAAATTTCCGCCATAAAAATTGCCGATATTACTTTAGCTTCAATTATCATCTTTTAGTCAATGTACCAGTTTTAACTATCAAACGATTTTCCTAAAGAATTATACCTACTAACGTTACCCATTGTTTACTTTGATAACACTTATATTATTTGCTTTAATTTAATTTTTACTTATTTATCTATTATAGTTAGATTTTGTATTTTGAGTTTTATTTATTTCCCTCACAATTCATTTTTCCGATTTGACCTAAATTTTAAAGGTAAATTATTATTTTGGTAGAATATTGTCATTATTTTATTTTTTAGAATCAAGCATTTATTAGAATTTTGATTTTCCCTAATTTCCTAACCATTTTATTTTACCGCATGATTTATAATTTTAACCCTAATCTTAATCATTTTTATAAAACCGAGTTTTGCCTATTTCCCTCACAGTTTTATATTACTACCAATTTTATAATAATTTTGAATCTATTTTTATGTACCTTTGTACAATCGATTTTTACCTATTTCCCTAAAACATTTATTTTACTGCAAATTTTAGTATTTTAACCCTAACGTTCCCTCCCATGTGTGTTCCTCAACTTATAGCTTTTTCTAACATCTGGTGTGTACCCCCAAAACTAGAGATTGCTACAAATCTCATATTTACTTTTAAGCGTGCATGTCTGTTCTCGAGTGTGCAATGAGAACATACCTAATCTAGCCTATAAGAAAACGAGCTGTGACAAAAGCTCTCCAAAGCTAATAAATCCTATTGCCACCTATTTTTTATCTTGTATGCGGACCGAAGTCTCATAAGTGCATAGAAGACAAAACCCTATTGTGTGGGACAGTTCAGTTTGATTTACATTTAGGATCCGGGTATCGTATACACGAAGACGGGTCAGCTAATCTTTTCAGCCCTCCTTTCAGCCAGAATGCAAACCAAACCAAAAAGGTGGATCCAGATCCTATAACGGAGGCAAAATCTGGTGCAGGTCTCCACAGAACACGCGATCTGCCCTAACGCAAAAGTAGGAGGAAAACAAGCTTCGTATATCACATGTTTCAACTTGTTTCTGACTGGGGTTTCTGGAACCAAGGATTCTTCCTCAGAACCAGAATTACTTGAGAGGACGACTCTAACTTGAAGTTAACCGAAAATCTCATGTGCACTGACAGGTATCATGTAGTGATCCCCGCGAATGCTTAATGAATGAACCCTTTGACAGATCCTCGGCTCTGTTTTATAGTTTCCCCTGGTTTCATTTTGTAGTGCGCGCGCCGAAATGGTCAAAATCTATATTGAAAACAAAATTTGTCTGACTAATTTACATACAAAATTTTGACCCCATTATTCATAATAAAACCTATTTTGAAGCATGAAAATTGTATTTTTATATCGTAACAGACTAAAAAAATAAGTTTTTGTTTTGATAGAAAAATAAAAGTCTATAATATTGTATTTTAGTTTTGTATGGAAAAATCGCAGATAACTACGTAATCTATGTCTAATCTATTATTTAAATCGTTATTTGATTACTCTTAATACTGTTTACACTTTTCCCGAGATTATACATCCTATTAAGTACATCCTTTTCCCTAAATAATTTCAAAAATAATATAATCTACTTGTGAACTAGCTCCTAAGTATACTAAATAAATCAATAATGCCAATCCCATGTTTTAAGTGATATTCTCTTCAGATTATCATCAAATTTTAGTTCCTCATTTGCTAAGTTTTTTGTACTGTTTTTCCTGTCATCTCACAAGCAAAGCCAGGTGCCGATCTTAGTCTCATCTACATTGGTATGGTTGTGATACTTCACTTAAACAAATGAAAATCTATTTTCTTTTGACAGCTCAATATTAGCCACACGATTGCTTCTGCTTGAGAAAATTTAAGAGGGGTGGGTATCGCAAATCGTTCAATCTAGATGGAAAATTCGAAAATATCATGAAAACCTAATTCAAAAGTACCCATCCTACTCGTTCTAAAGTAATAATCATCTTAATATTATGTAACGTAATTTCGAAAATTAATATGAACTTTAAAACATAACTTGCATTCCTGAAAATTCCTCCAAACTTCCACAAATCTATAGGAAACCGACAACAAAAGTCATAATTATCCGAATGCTAGATGTTCCGCTTACGTGTTTTATACTTTTATGTAGATATTTACAAATAAATCAATACAACTTTCCAATACCACTTGATAATGTTATTAATAACAAAGCTCTATCAATACAACTGAAGTCATATATTAAAATAATAATCTAAGACCTTTTAGTTCCTGAACTATCTCTGTGACAGAGTAAATCGCTTTAAGCCGAATCCATAAGCACAATCACATCTAAATAGATAATAACACATAAAATAACTCCTTCCCTATATGCCTAAGTATTAAAATTTTATGTGAAAAGGGTAATAAAGTACTTTATCCTTCAGTAATCATCTTTCAGCCGATGCTCATGAAAAATACCCTGGCCCTTAACAAAATTTCACGCCTAATCCCTCCTTACACCGCGCAAACTTCAGGAATTAATTAAGAAACATAAAAAATCCGTCACGCTTAAATTTGGAATCCAAGGAAAATTTTTGACACATTCAATGATCGACCGCTCTACGACTAAGAGCTCCCAAATCTTTGATATGAACTCTGTATGCAATATTATAACGAAGGTTTGATTTCTACTAATTTCACTTCATTTCATATTCAGATAACTACTCCAATACCTATCTTCATATTTTTCAGTAATGAGCGTAATGCCTACGACTATTGCTTTAATTTGAATTATTCTTATAAGCAAAATTGATAAGATTTAATGATTTAAATATTTTTTATTGATGAATAAACATTCCTAATAAATGTGACGTCACGAGACACCCTGGATCGTTACAGTACCTACCTAGACGAACTGTGCAGAAAAGTCCTACCACCTAGTATAGTGTCGACATATGTAGTCTAAAAACTACATTGGAACCACACCGCATAGATATTAGTACTAACAACAGGTCTCTTATTCTTTTCCATGTATTTTATAGAGGCACATGTCGATATTATATTCTATATTCTATTTAATTCATTGCATTTATTGCTTATTTTTATTGTTGTGAAAACGCACAGAAAACCTTCGATATATCGGATTAAAGCAACCACAGCAATAAGTAAGCATAGTTTACTGTTTTGACAGAACAGCTCGCGGCTAAATTAATGTATGGAGTCATATTTCATTTCATTAATGTTTCCCCGACCAATGGCAAAATTGAGCTTTTTTATTATATTTTCGAAGTGGGGAACGAATGTGTGTTATCTTTATTATGGTCCTTGTTTATTACTGTTGTAATATGAGGGTTAAGATTAAGTTTCATATTTAGGGGTGCCATTATTTCTGTCTTCGATAGATTTTGCTGTGTTTAATACCTTAATAAATAAAAGTCAAGTAGCCTTTGGTTTGACTAAAATATAAGACAAACATTATTCTACAGTATTTTTAAAATGTGGAGGTCAATAGACTTATTAACGTTCTTTTATAATAGGTAGCTTCTCCAACAAGATTTAAACAATTTGTTTTAATTTGTGTAGTTTCATTTGTTTCTTGTTGTTGTTCTTGTTTGTTGAATTCGGTGCAAATAGTACTAAAGTGACCCAATTCAAAGGCCAACGTTACTCGAGCGTGGATTTTCTAACAAACTCACTGTCTTCTGAGGATTACTACTCGAAGATTGGAAATCGAATCTAGAAGCTGACACAGATCAAACAAATCCGATAATACACTACCTGCTTTAAATTCCAACAGCGCTCACTGACATGATATATAAAAAACAGAAGCCTGAAATAAAAATAAACGAAACCTTCCAGAAATAATAACTGTGGCACTTTGTCACGATTTCCTCTCGGAGCAAAACCAACCTTATTTTGCGAATGCGAAAACCCAAAATAGCGCGTTGTAAAGTATCATTTAGTATATACTCGAAGACATTAGCATATAAACAAGGAGCGAGGACAACGCGACTTTTATATTATCTCGCGGTTAATGAAACTGTCGCTAGGTCATTACTTTTTAATAAAACAATTTACGCTATAGGAGGCGCATGGAAATTATATTATGAAAATTTTGTTGTTAGGTCAACAAAAAGCTTTGTTTACACTCTGAAAGAAATTGTGGGAATAGAAATGTTTTTATGGTTTTATATGGTCCTTTCCGAACACCACTTTATACTGTGCTGTTATCTAAAGAACCTCTAGTATTTTGCATTGCTTAATTCTTTTAACTGTATCGTTGGGGTGGTGTGGCAATTGTAATGTAAAGTCTCATGACATCATCATCATCATTAACAGCCTGAAGACGTCCACTGCTGAGCATAGGCCTCCCCCAGGGAGCGCCACTCAGAGCGGCTGCTCGCCTCCCGCATCCATCGGCTCCCCGCGACTCATTGTCTCGCGATTTATTGTCTCATGACATATTAACATATTAACTCAATCTTCTGGGAAAATCATATTGGTGTTCTGGAAAGTAGTTAGATTTTCTGTTATTAATGAAGTAACGTAGAGACTGGACGTATGTAAATAGACAGCTGGAAGTGGGAACAAATCCCGTTCATTATTCAGATTTTTCCATCACAAAGTAATCTGTAGCAAAGTAGGTATTATATTATTATAAACGGCCCTTACCATAGAGTCTCACATACGAGTGTGACGACCTAAAAAATTTCTCATAAAATTTAATAATCTAATAAACGATTTCGCTGTTTCTAAAATAATATAAATGCTAATTCAGTAATACAATTTACAAAACACGGCAATTCGTAGTGGGCGACTTCCGGTCTGCGGTGTTCACCTTTTATGGTAATTTATTTGTTTAATTTAAACTTTTAGCGGCTTATCTCGCTTATTTTGTATTTTATTGATACAGTTCTCCATAAAATAAGATAACGTGGTTTTAATGGTTATACCTTTAAATATAAATAACTCGTTGACAGTATAACGCTATGAATAATTTGAATTAAATCATTGGAGCTCTCATGTAATTAAAAAAAGGAGGTAAATAAATAATTTCCATCTAGCAAGTGCAGTAAACATTTTGTAAATAAAATACCTACTAAACACAACTGTGTTGCGCTTTCTACACAATATGAAGACGTAGAGCCTTCGGGACTGAATACATAATGTGTGCTCACTTTGTAACAAGGTTCATTTTATGCGCAAATTCCTTAAAGTTCCACTATAATAATTCTATGTCAAAGAACGTTGTTGATGTTGACTCAGTTTGAACCTTAATGTAATAGTTTTAAAGTTTTAGTTCTTCTAATTTACTTTTAATCTTAACTAAGATTGACGTTGTAATACGATCGTTCTCTCAACCTTAGGGCATCCTCGTTTACGAGGTATTGCAGTGTTAAAATATTTACCACTCAATTACACCAATTACTTACCATTTATAATATCTAAAGGTCCAGCTTGTAATAACCATTCAGTTCCAAATCTCGTTTTACTTTACAACATTGTCAACAAGCCCCATAAATATAGATTAGTGCAGTCTGACTGTCAGTTTATTAAGACAGACTACGAGCGGGGTTAAGTACCCGGCCGTTAGAAGGTTGGCCCTGGCCTGTCAGACGGGATGGGCTGCGTGTTGGGTTTGACGTAAATAGGTAAAGTTTTGGAAACCTGTCAAATGATCCACGATCAGGCTTAAGCAAACGTATGCCAGGTAGAGATAAATTGAGATCAGGTAGTATATGACTTAGGCGCTTTTTTACGCTTGTAATTTTTTGTGCATCATCATCAGTCGTGTCACTTAATATCAAGTGATTGACTAGCTCGTCACGTCATTCATTCTCATAAAAATAAAAATAAAATCATCATCAGGCTGAAGACGTCCACTACTGAACATAGGCCTCTCCCACCACCACTTTGTTCACCAGTGGGCGTCTTTATTCTGGTAATAGTGGCTATGATATTATTAATGGACATGAAAATGGAATTATTAGATTGTTACTGGGCCATTATTCCGTATGACTATTCACGCACGTAACGCGGCGCGTCACGATATCTTCGTGGAATGGTTTTGGGTTTAAAATGCTTTACGTTTGGAGCATGTTACACGTCACGCGTTATTGGCAAGAAATCTCATGTATCATAGCGAATAACCCCCCAGATGTGAGTTAATCAATTTCAGTTTCTATTTTTTTAATCTGGCTGGTAGAAGGATAATGAGGCATAATTTGAAAAATAAAAATCACTTTCTAACGAACTGCTAATCTATCCTTTCCCATTCATTTCACGTGTTATTATAAAATTGCGCAGATTTACGTGAGTAAAAAATTGAAGTGCCATAAATTCGCACCATTGTTACGGCTCGCAAAAATAGAACAAAACCGTTGAGAGTTATTGTGCCGAATTGCTTTTGGCATCTATTGTTGTTAGAGTTTTTTTTATTTTGTATTGCTATCAAAAGGAGAGGTTATTCAGCATTGATCTGTTGAAGTTTACAAGTTAGTAATGAAATCGTCATGTTCAGAAATACACTTCTGGGAATAAAAGTTCCATTAGTGAAAACGTTTTAAAGGTTTAACAGGTTGTTTGTTTGTTCTGCGTCTGGGTGTTATATTGTATTCTATGTATGTATTTACAAACAAAAAAGTATATAAGTATTGTATCAGTTATCTGGTTCCCATAGTACAAGCTATGCTTAGTTTGGGGCTAGATGGCGCTGTGTGAATTGTCCACACATATTATTATTACTATTATAGGTCTTGAATCATTTATAATTTGACTGATTTGTGATTTAAAAAAAAATATTGGCATCATGATCATCATTGTCATCATCACCAGCCAGACAACTTCGACAGCTGAATATAGGCTTCTTCCATAAAACGCCTTTTTGGATGCTCATTATCAGATAGGTGCTGGGAGCAAAGGCGATGAAATGTTCCATCAAAATTGGAATAGAAAGATGTGATTTACTACTTGTGCAAATATTGAAGTTATCAGTGAAAGAAGGCAAAGTATCCACAAGGCTGAAGTATTCATTGCCTTTTTGCCAACTATAGTCGAAGGCAAACTTGGGCGTAATATCATAAACGAGCGCACCCGCGGGGACATCGAAGGTCTCGGACTGTAGACCGGTAGCTATAAGTTTGTTTTAGCGTGGATAGTCTATACCATAGATCTACTGCACCAGACCATCCAGTATCCGTCTCTCATCTATGTCTGTTTCATGCCTCTTCTGACCAATCTGTCTGTCAATATCCAATTCGTAGTCTATGTCCTATTTATATCCGGCACATATCTAGTCTGTATCTCATACAGTTGTTAGTTTTTGTGTTGTGATAGTGTGTTTTGTGTTGTTGTTGGAAAAGTTTGTTGTTGTTTTCGAAATTTGTTATTGGAGGTTCAAAATAGAATGATTATCGACTGCTATATGACTAGGATTGTTGTCTTGCCCTCATCACGTACGTGCGTAATTTAAAGGTAATTAACAAGTATTGAGTGATATTGTATTGAAATGGTTGCTTAATTATATTTATGGATGTATGAAAACAGTATGCGAGGGTTGAGTGAAGTGATATTGCTTTCTATCCCAAAAGAGACTTGGTGTAATAATAGCGCTGCAATAGTACGATACGATGCAAGTATGCTATGGTGATCATTACACTCGAAGTAATCGAGCCGAAAGTGAGCATGGTAAGGGAGCTGACGGAAATGGAAAGAGGCAAAATAATCATTTTTATTAAAATGAAATTAAAATCTAAGTTACAAATAATTTAAAATTTGTCCACCCTACTACTCATTTAAAAAGTTCCTTCGCTATAATTCAGATTTTTATAATCTTTCTTGAGTTTGTTTTTGTCGCCGCGATGTTTTGGGATCGTCGACTTTATTTGCATTAATGGCGCTCGTTTACAACGTTCCAGTGATATATACCCAGACTGAGGGAAACGTTGACGATTATATAAGTCCTTGAACATTTACGTATTTTGTACAGTATTACATTTTTATAAACAAACAAAATTATAATAACATTCATAGACAACCATAACAAAAATAAGAAATTAAAAAATCCAAGGAATTGATAGCTGAAGATTATTTTAAATCAGGTAATTTTACTTCAAATACAACGTAGGCACTCTGTCTGGAGGCAACTCATGGAGGCAACTCATCAGCTTTCAAAAAACGGCTCAAACGATCACCAAATTATTCGCAGAGGATTTCAAAAACTTAAAATCGTACGCAACACTTCCACGCTGACAAAGAGCTTTCCACGCGAACTAACTTCATACCTTTGAGGCATCTACTTATTGAAATGTTCCTCGTACCCATTCTAACTTCGCCGATCACTGATCAGATACGTTGAAGCGTTTTAAAAGTTTCATAACCCATAAATTTGCGATAAAGTTCTTTGTTCTCGACTCTACCGCTCGTAGAGCCATTCTCGACTCTACCAGTCAAAGAGAATTCGTAGGACCCTCTACGAGCGACTCGTAGCCGCAGAGCCCGGTCGTAGCACTCGGTAGAGACTGATGGTAGACCCGCGTTGTAGAGTCGTATACAAAGGAGGGCAACTGCCGGTGTGATGTTTTTTCGAGTTATTTGAACAAAGGAGCGGCGGAGATAAAAAGTATTAAAAGCTTGTAAAAGTTTTTGTATGTATCTGTGTACCGCGGTACAAGTTGCTGTTATTTTAGGATGTGGTTATGAAACGTTGCGAAATTATCTGTACTGCGCGTTTATTAAATAGGGCTATGTACCTAAGAGTCATTGTAAGTAATTTTTTTTAGAAATGAATAATACCTAGCAGTTTTTACAAACATTGGTTGTGGTTATAGTTATGTTAGATGTAAAGTGTTTTTTCTGATATTAATTACAAATATCAAAAGCTTTCAGAAACTTACTTGTACTTCGTTATTAAGTACCTAATCAAAAAATGAGAAAATATCGCCATCATCATCTTCATCTTACCTTATATTAAGACTAGATCAACACTTTACTAGACAGATAGATGGGTAAACTCGTCATTGAAACACCACAGAGGCATATAAAAAAAAATTAAAATAATGAGAGAAAATCTTTGCATAGTATAAAAAGTATAACAATAGGTGGTCCGATCACTCAGAGCGATTTCATCCAGACAAGCTTACCAGCATCATTGTTTTCCTACAAGTTGGTCTGGAAACATTGCGATACATAAATATTATAATTATCATCATTGAACCCAATCATGAAATAGGTTCCTTTTTCAAATGGTATGACAAAGTCTTAGGTCAGTTTCACGTCGTCCTGTCTTCAGCGTAAATAAAGGCTCCACCCGCTCCAAATATATGTGACACAGAACAAACACTTCCAGCTGCCCTACCATAACGGATACACAAACCATCATGGTTCGTGACAGTAATGCTTCAAGGTTACAATAATATTGTTCGAATTCGTACCATGAACTTATAAAGTATTCTTACGTGAGAGCGAGACGTGTACATTTTTATATAGCGTTATCAATGTCGCACGTCACTATCAACACGATTAACGGTATGACATGACAGTTGTATTTGAGTGAAAGATTTAACGTGATGTCATGAAAACTGCTCTGCGTCAACAACATTACAATATTCTTACTTTTATGTCATTTTTCAAAGTATGATTGAAGTAATAATGCTATAAGACCTTGTGTTGACCCCCCTGATACGCCACGCGAAAAGGCTGGCGCAAAATATACCTAACATTCAAATTGTATCAGACGGTCCTTCAACCTGCCTGCGTGACATGCTTGTGATCGTGTATTCTGCTTGATACACTAGAACTGGAACCTTTGCTTCTGTTGCTCTGTGTGGCATGGAGAATGCACGTGGGGAAGTGGCTTATTTTTAGGGTTCCGTACCCAAAAGGTAAAGCGAACCCTATTGCTAAGGCTCCGCTTTCCGTCTGTCTGTCGACCTGTATGTCTGTCGGTCACCAGGCTGTATCTCATGAACCGTGATAGTTAGACAGGTGAAATTTTCACACATGATGTATTTCTGTTGCCGCTATAACAGCAAATACTAAAAAAACTAAATAAAATAAAGATTAAAAGGACCTCGCATACAACGTGACTTTTTTGTCTTTTTTATAAATAATGGTACGGAACCCTTCGTGCGCCAGTCAGACTTTCACTTAGCTCTTAGTGCGATTTAAGATACTCTTCTTTAGTTTTGTTAGTTGTGTCTTTTTTTCTTCTGCAGCAGCTGTTCAAAGTGCTGTTCTATATGGATGGCCTGTGTTTAGCTGTGATCGTTTTTCGGTAGGTGATTGTGATGATTGGCTTTTGATTAGGCTCATCATCATCATCAACAGCCTGAAGACATCCATTTCTGAACGTAAGCTGTTCCCACAGAACTCCACTTTGAGCGGCTGCTTGTCTCATGCATTGTCCGGTTCATCGCCACTCAAGAATATTTCTTCCCCAAATCCTTCGGTTGACAGTATTACTAGGGATGTGGCCTGCTCATTAACTACCATTTTAACTTGCCACTGATTGAAGTAAGGAGAGTTAAAGCTCAATTTACCGTTAATACTAAACAAAAGTTACCAAATTACCAATTAAAGAATGTGCAAGGAACAGCAAACACGATAAAAACTCCAATCCTGACCCATTCCCCTTAAAAACGTGTCGTCAAATTAATTACATCAATTTGTAGGGCCTGAGGCGTTCCATTCAAACCCCTTCTCAAGATTAAATTGGCGTGTCCTTCCGGAGGGCCTGAGGTCAAGTGGGTTGCTTGGAAGCCTGCGAGAACTTATTGCTATAGGTCAATAGATGTGTTCTGGTGATGAGTGAGAATAGCTAGTTATTTGAGCTGAAGCTGTCGGTAATTTATGTAAAATATACTAAAGTGTACGGATATTTAAATAATGCAGTTAGATTATAGATGTTATATTGATACACAAGGTATAAGGATACCTTTCTATTGCTAGATGTGACGATAGTAAATCGCCCAAAACAAGGCAAGTCCTGGTTTTGTGGTGTCCAAAACAGGGTTTCTGATTTTTTAGCAGGAACAGCTTTTTTAAATCTTGTATAATTGTTTTTTATGTACCTACTATTTTATTTTATTATTTATTTACTTATTTATTTGAACACCAACATAGCAAACACCATTTCTAGCTCGGATCAAATATTTAAAAAAAATATCGATACAATTTTAAAAGCTAAGCTGTTTTTCAATTTTTCTCCACTATCGTAAAATTTGCCAGCTTCCAAGAAGCTGCAATATCAATATAAATTTTGCATCATTATCCATTGTTTTACTGCGCGTATTTGTAATACTGATATTATTCTTAGGAACTCGGTGAAATATCGCATATCGAGAGTATGCAGATTTTCTCTGGAAATCAGTGCTTTACCGCAATTTACATATTTCTTTTTTACATATTTCTGTGCTGTATTTCATGACGTCTTTCTTTACGGCGTTGGTAGCGTTGTTTATCGTTAGTTTTATGATCTTTCTGATTGAGAACCTAAAGGTATTAAAATAAGTAAGATTAAGTGGAATGTGATGGCAAAAAAATTAAATGGGGTTGGTTTTGTATTAATGTAATTGTGATCCTAGTTGACCAACTAGGATCACAGCAAATAAATGAATTGATTGATTAATTGATTTCTGGGTTCGTTAGAATCTACCTATTTTTTAAACTTTTACTTCAATATTTTATTTTAATTATCTACGTTGGAGTAATTATTGGTGTCTCTGTGTGACATAGTAGTTTATTGTGTTGTGTAATAGGCATGATGACTATAATTTTTTTTTTGGATAAATTAATTATTTTCCTCAAAAGATAAACATTTGTGAAAACTAAAATTAAATATCTCATAAAATGACCAAGTTACAAGCATTTTAAAAACCGGAATAGAAAGAGATAGCTCAAACGGCCAGTGACGTCAGAGGAAGGTCGTTACAGTACTTCATTGCTAAGCTGTGGCAGCTTTTCTTACAATCTCTTTGGCGTGTGACGTCACGAGTAGATTTTATAACTTAGTAACTGTGGGGGCGTTCTGTTTCGCGAGAAAGGGACAGGAGATGCCTCCTGTAGAAACTATAAAAGTTTATTACTTCGTGATTTTATTACCAATTTTGCTTATTTTTTCAATTATTGCATTCATTTTTAATGTTCTTTATGAAATTACTATTTACATGTTTATTTTAATAGTAGTCATCATGCCTATTCAATTGTGCATAAACCTACTTTTTTATTTGAAAATATTGCCGTCCTTTGCCGACAAATCGTAATAACAAGGTGGTATGATCACAGGACTACAAAATATATTCGTGGGGTACTTACATTTTAGTAACATGAATTTCCTAGCTTTTAGAAATTGTCACATTAAACAATGTGAAATGTTACATACGTCTTAATAATTTTACCTTAAGACACATTGTCTGTTATGTTAATTAGAAACGCGCGTGCCAGTTTGAACTGGTTCACACCAGAATGGAGTTAGAAATTCAAATCGCGCATTATACATATCGGGCTGTCTGTCTGTCTGGCACACTAACCGCGTTAGCCGTTACCCAACTCTAATTTGACAAATCTCGGGCCGGCCTTTGTATTGAAAATGTCTAAGCAATATTATTACGTGTTGAACTCTGACTGGTTGGAATTCAATTATTTCTGTTTGATTATTTTGACGTGGTTTGAAACTGAATGAGGTCGTTTTGCTGTAAAACTGAACAATCTTAGACGTTTCTGTTGGAATTAGTACTGTTCAATTTGATAGAGTATTTTGTAGTAAGTACTCGTTTAGCATCTTCAAGTTAAGAATGTCACCAACTAACGCATAGTTTCTATAGCCTTCTAGAAAGGCCTCTTTGGTAGTAGCTCTGCCATCCAAACTGTGAGGTTGTGGGTTCGATTCCCGTCCAGGACAAACACGTCTTATGTGATGAACATAGATATTTGTTAAATTATAAGTATGTATTTACAATTAAATACAATTATCTAAGTATGCTATCAGTTAACAGCATGCGCATGCAGTCACTACTTTAATGGGTGACCGCCTCAAAAAGTGGTATTCAAAACTTAGCGCTACCGTGTTTCCAAAGGCGCGCTAAGTCGTCAATCCTGACTGTTGTCATAAGGCAATAGCCATTAAGCACTGTCAGAAAACGTTGGGCAGTCTAAAAATTCTGAGACCAGTGGCTGTATTGTAAGCTCCTAGTGCGATACAACAGAGCGTATATTGAATGGCTTGTCTTAATCTTCATAATAATAATAAAGCCATCCCATATAGGCTCTTTTTTGAATCACGCTAAGAGCTACCCCACGGCCCCAGAACTGATGACATGCCTACTAAAGAGAATATAAGTTATCTAGCTTCTATAGTAGGTACACACATGGCCTAATTTAGGGCTAGATATAAAGGGTTACATCGGCCGTTGTCATGAGGGATCTCAAAAACTGTGTGAAATGTCCACTACTATTTAATTTATTATCTCCTTATCATCTAGGTGGTGAGGGCCAGGAGCACGGGCCAGTGTTCCTGATGGAGCCGCCCCCTCGGCTGGTGTTCTCGAATGGCACGGGCGCCAGGGTGTCGTGCGCCGCGCACGGCTTCCCGGCGCCGCAGCTCACCTGGCTGCAACCTGATGGCGCCACGCTTGACACCGTGCCAGGGTTGAGGTAACTATTCACATTTTTTTAGGCAGTCTTTTGACAACAAATTGCCTGATTATCAGTGACGAAGTTTTTTTAAGTGGAGCATGTTAGCCTACGAATGCATTATCACCTAGAAGATATTCAACTGATCGTCAAGATATATCAAGATCCTATATTCAACAAGACACTGCTGAATATAAGCTTCTTCCATAAAACATCACTTTAGATTCTTTCTATGCGAAGTATTTGCCGTAACCACCACGCGTGTCAGGTGTTTTGGTGATCGCTTTTAATGTACCGTGGAGAAGTAAAGTGGTTATTATTCACATGGCAGTTCTTTGTATTACTATCTGAAAAATATTTGAAACTCGTTCCATAGTCTATTATCTATGGACCGCATTCACGCAAAAAGTAACGATAAGGGATGCGCTGACGGAAGCTATAAACGCAAAACGAACCACAACTTCGTAGCACAATTCATAGCGGCTTAACACTGGCGTAGACGCTCTACGACCCTACGAACAGCAACAACCGGAATAGAATTTTATTTTTACGTAACACATAAGGATTTTCCCTTTTCCTAAGTCTTAAATAAGCGCAAGTTTTCCACTTCAAAATTTACGTCCAAACCCGTGGCTTATTGTAATTCCTGAGCCGTGACGCTCCCAACTCGAACAGAATTCCTTTCCAAAGAGCCTCAGGTGTTGATCCAAGGACCTTCTTTAATATAAAAGAGTCCATCAATATATGTATAGCGAAACGTGTTTATGAACTCGCTGGGAAAGTTTGATGTTGACGAGCGAGCCGCCGGAAAATGATAGGTCGTAAGGAAAGTTTATTTGGGTGTTTGGAAATTAGATTATATTTGTGTGTCACCTGTGGCTTGGAGTTGTGTTTGATTTAGACGACGTATCGAGTAACGAGGTACCTATTTACATCACCTTTTTCTGATAATATAGGCTTTTGATATTTATTACATTTTCCAAAGTTTAAACCCATCTATAATAATTAGCTATAGCTGTCCAGTTATTGCTGTCTACAATACATACAGGATATAGGAGGCGAGCAGCCGCTCAAAGGGGCGCAGTTAAAAATTTTCAATTATCATAAATAATATATTTTACACTGTAAGTAAGATCAGAAAAAGTTAGAAGTACGCATCAATGGAGCCACATTATTAATTTGTGCCCATTGCCGTAGAAACTATGGGCATTTGGGGCGCAGAAGCCAAGAGTTTGGTGGCTGAATTAGGGCGCAGGATTCGGGTGGTGACTACCGCTCCGGCTCGTTCCTGGTGCAGAGGTGGGCCATTGCCATCCAGCGTGGTATTGCTGCCAGTGTAATGGGCACCTTTGCATCAGGTACAGTGAGAGGCGGGTTATTTGAATAATAAAGAAAGATAAAGCGTTCACTTCTTGAAATAGTTCCGGTTAAGCTAGGTGCAACGTACACAAAAAACCATGAAAAAGAAAGATCAATACCCGTCTTTAGCGACAAGAAGAGAACGACGTGCAAAGCCAACACGCTAATTACGCATTTATTTATTATCTATAATTTATATGTTATTTAAAATGAAGTAGGTACTTCATTAATAAAAATTACATCTGTGAATATTCAATGTCCAACAAACATATAGCAGAAACAGTCTGTACAATCATAACATTTCATGTAATCAAATTTCCGACTTAATCAGGGTAAATAGGGTCAAAGCGCTGCGACCCGAACGTCATATCCAAAACGGGGACGAATCCAGGGCGGCGTGGGTCCGGGCAGCAGTGGGCCTGGAGTGGGGCAACGATTCGGCGGATGAGCGCGCATGAAATATGTATCAGCTATTTTGAATAGTGCGCCTCGACTATGAGAGGGGCTGGGGTATACTGAGAGCAATATTTTGAAGCTAAATTTTTAAACTTCTTCTGTTTTCAGTTGTAATTTGCCATTTTTTATGCGTATAGGTAGCAAAAACATAACGCCTCTCCTGATGAAAAGAGGTTAAGGTAGCCTATAGACATCTGATCTGAGATTCCTCTGAGACACCTCATTTTCAGAAAAGTGTTAAACGAGTCCTTTTTAAGGGTAGGCAACGCACCGGCAATGCCCTTGGTGTTGCAGATGTCCATAGGCGGCGGTGACTACTTACCATCAGGTGGGCCGCCTGCTTTTTTGTCACTCATTACATAAAAAAAATTGTCGAGATAGTTCATACATAATCAGAAACAAAAAAATATGAACTAGTTTCAGAATGCTGATTCCTGAAATACAGTTTAATAACTGTTCAGGAATCTACGGATATAAATTAACATAGAAACATTTATGTTAATAAATATTTTGTATATTAGTATTTGTAAAAATTACAGGTACCTACAGATTTTTTAAGTACAGTCTGAAATTCACCTAGGTACTAACTACACTCAGCATAGGTTAACTGGGTATACTCTGGCCTACCTTTCTCCAGCACTATTGATCTGGAGGTTATTTTGAACGAGGCTATATTATTGCTCTACTGTGATGAAAACTGTTTAATATTTTTACGATGTTGGCTATAATGTACATAAAATGATTTACTATTGAAATCTGGAGCACGTTTAATAAAGTTCCCTTTTGTTTGATTCCGATAATATAGTTATTTTATTTTAAGCTTAATTTTATAGTATTTATAACCATAGACACAATTGGCAACATAAATAAAAATGAATATTTTGTGTTATACTGTAATTTATGCCAATATTCAAATAATAACAAATATGGAAAGACTTCCTTCCGTTTTAAATTCCTTTTACAAGCAGTCTTGACAATTTAAAAAAATCTATTCAAATTATAATAATTCTATTTTCAAACTTTTGTATTAGATTAAAAAGCCCAAAGCTTGAGTTATATCTAGGCTACAGCCTACGTAGTAAATTATATACTCTTTGCGCTACAGACATAAAAAACTAAACACCGTTTGAAATGTTATAAATTTCTTAGCTTTCAAATTTTTTTAGACTGTCTGATACTGACTATAGAGCAAGGCGCCGTCTGAAATGATTTTTAAATAGAATTAAACCGCTATTCGTGAAAAATTCAAGTTTTTACGCTTATATTTCTGCCTCGAGCGATTCTAATCTACTTGCTTTGTGTTTTCCGTTTTCTTTGAGCAAATTAAGCGTTTTTTCTCTTATTTCCGAGATAAGGTATCTTATTTATGGTTTATTGTTGTTTCGCGGTTTTATAAATATGTTTTCCTTTTTTAAAATATGGTCAGATTAAAATTTGATTGTAAATTATGGCCAATTCGAACGCAACCAAGTTTTAGGCGTAATTTAATACAATTTATTATTGTGTTAGGTCTATTTTTATTTAATAATTTGATACCGAGTCTTACCTTTATCAAATCATGTTTAATTCTAAATTCGAAACTAGTTCTCATATTCAACTTGAGTTTACAGTTTCCAAATTATATTCAAAACGAAACAACTTTGCACCTTAATCTTTATCAAATTTCACCAGCAATTTAACCAAAAACTGTGTGTCATCGCGCTATAGTTTATAACCTGTAGGCTTACCGGCTTGACGGTGGAAGCCCGGGGGAATTACAATGAAATATGACCTTTATTGCGCAGGAAATACGTGTTATTTACGACACTCTTCTGGTATTTTTATATTTTAAAAACGGACTTAGGGGACACCGTCCGCTTCCTTATTTATTGTCATGCAAAACCAGGTCAATTATAAAAGTCTTTGAATAGGATTCCGAATGGATAAAACGCTTTTTACTAACTGATTTATTGTTGTCCTTTCTACTTGTTTTTTTTATATACGTGGATACTTGCATGTTATGCATGTTATGCTTAGGTATAGAAAACCACCATACCTGCACCCCTGCTTATGATCTTGTTAAAATAGCCTGGACAATTATACTGTTTAGTGGTCACCTACCCAAGTATAGACCATCATAATCAACAGCCTGAAGACCACTGCTGAATATAGGCCTCCCTCAAAGAGCGCCACTTTGAGTGGCGGCTTGCCTCTTGCATCCATCGGCTCCTACAGTTTTCACCAGATCGGTCCACCTGATGGATATAGACCATAGCGAACATATTTACAAGAAAGGCTAGTCATTCCATGTAATAATTTATGCAATGATAGATTTTTTAAGTTTTTTGAGATATCACTGAGATTTGCAATAAAGAAAAATTAACTCGGTGTGTTCCATAATTACATAAAGTCGCAAAGCTCAATGTCCATTAAACAAAATTATTCCATCACCCAGGTGTAGTATAAACACGATTGAAACTCTGCATCACAATACCATTGTGCGAGTTACTGGAACACGACTAAACAAACTCCACAAGGGTAAACGAGGCACAATGTACTATTGTTTATTGTTTAACCCGCGCTTTGTTTATCTTTTGTTTACGTTGTTTACACGCGCATTGTTACTAATTTAGGGACACCGTATGTAAATAATCTGTTTAAAGTACGCGGTGAAATGCTCTGGACGCAGTTTAACGCAAACCTTCGTATAAATTGAGGGACGGGGAACCTACTCGCGTTGTTTTTTGTGTAGCTTATATTTCTATTCAAATTAAATGTTTTAATTTCATAAAAAATGGTTATAGCGTATTTCAAGTAGCACAACTAAAACCTATTTGACCTTTTCTAGTCCTCATCATTGTAAATTTTAATAAGTTTTAACATAATACTTTACTGCAATCATAAAAACTGTCTGATGAACTCTTTTAAACCCTATAACGAGTATTTATGAATAAAATCTTTATATAAAAAACTGATTTAGTGATATCTAAAATAATATCCACTTTCATCATCATCATTAACAGCCTGAAGACGTCCACTGCTGAACATAGGCCTCCCCCCGGGAGCGCCACTTAGGGCGGCTGCTCACCTCCTGCATCCATCGGCTCCCCGCGGCTTTCACCAGGTCGTCCACTACCATATCCACTTTAAAACTTATTTATTACCAACTGACTTAGGGCCACTAGAAATAAAATCGCGTGAAATTTGTATAATCTTAAAATTAAGATAGGAAATCGATTGAAAAAGAAAACAAAGCCTTTACCGTTCTAAATATATTAGGTTTATTTTTTATCACTACAGAAATAATTTCAGTGTCTTAAAACCTCTAAAAGTTCTGACCCTAGAAATGCCCATTTGATTTTAAGCCAAGACTGAGTCCAACCAAACAGAATCATAAAGAAACATTCGGCTTAAGTAAGGTCGTTTCAACGCCTGTTTTACGAGGCCTAAGGTTTAAAAACTGGTATTAATTCCATTAATTGAGTAATGAAGATAAACCCTTTAGATACGGAGTTAAGGTTCCCAGAGGCTTTTTAAGTGCCCATTACCAAGTAGCAGCAGGTTATGGTTGTCAAAAAGTAATTTAAACGCATTTTAACCTTTGAAGGTTCGGAATGAGGTTTGGATGGCGTAGTACTGATTTTTATGCAAATTATACGGTTTCTACTGTCTGAGAATGGCAACACAGAGAAAGATCTTAGAATATTTTAAGACAGTGGTTTGTTATTTATTTATTATTTTAGTATCTATGCTAGGTAACTATTTTTCATCAGCTGACAAAACTCTAAACTGGTTTTATTCCCATTCGTGCCTGGTGGAAAGGTATGATTTGTGGTCGATTAAAATCATTCTATTGAATTGAAACTGCTCTATTCATTGTTAGGGTATTACTAGATTCGTCTATATTTTTGTACTTATGTGTTGTTTCACATTATATACAATACTTTAAACTGTTTCTATGTTATAGAAGTATAACAAAAAAACTATGATTGCGTCAAGCATATTAAATTTTATTATGTGCGGTAAAACGAAAACACTCACCTGTGCCGTGGGAATGTGAGCTGGATAGTTGGACACACTGGGACGGTTAATTAATACGGTTTATGTGAAGCTTTCTTGTTATTATTGTTTGTTTTGCAAAATTGCATGCGCGCGCGGCAGTAGCTTTTTTACGGAGTGGGCGCGGGCGGGGAGCCCGGGGGGTAGGAGGGGGTCAGGATAGGGACGTGCCTCGCTCGCCGCCACAGATGCGAAATCTTACCAAATAGTGATGCGAATACGCTACATGGCCCCCCACAAAAAGGGGTCACCCTTTTTCCTTTTTCAAACACAAAAGTTAACTTTACGCTGAATGATTCTAGTATTACAATGACTAATAAGTTGTATCTTGCTGCTTACAAAATGATATTAACTACTTAGACAATTGAGATATTTTAGCGAATGGACTGTATTAAAAGATTGCTTGTTGACTATACTATACTTAAAACTAACTTATTACTTATAATAGGTACTTATAATGTTAGTCTGTGTTACATGGTAAAGGGACAAGCTTTGCTAAGCTACGAGTGAAACGTCCCTTGGAGGTCATGATTTCCACGACCCGACCTATTGAGTCACGTCCAGGAAAAAGCTTGGTCACCCTACCCGTGCACCATTGTAAACTGGGTAAGTTGTCCTCTTTGACCAGAACTAAGTCGCCTATTTTGACATCGTATTGGGTGGTATACCACTTAGCCCGTTGTTGTAAAGTGTGGAGATAATCATGACTCCATCGTCTCCATACATTTGTCGTCATATTCCTAAGGAGTTGCCAACGCGCTAGTAATTTGACTCGCGGGGATTCAACAGGAGGAACTTCGGGTATAGAAACCAGAGGTGACCCAATTATGAAGTGGCCCGGTGTCAATACGGCTAAATCATTGGGGTCATTAGATAGAGGGCATAATGGCCGTGAGTTTAATATCGCCTCTATCTGTGCGAAAATTGTCGTTAGCTCCTCGAATGTTAAAGGTCGATCGCCTATAACGCGTTTCAAATGCGATTTGCTCGATTTGAATGCTGCTTCAGCTAGTCCGTTGAAAGCGGGACTCAATGGAGGCGCGAAACGCCATCGAACGAAATGTTCCCAATAAAAGTGGTTTAAATCGGGATCATGAATAATATCTCGTTTGAATTTTTCTAGTACATTGCACGCACCCTTAAAATTCGAACCTGAATCGGACCAAATTTCTTTAGGCAGACCGCGCCTAGCGACGAACCTTCTTAGTGCCGCTAAAAATGCCTCGGTAGTGAAGTAAAAACACCGAGAACCTCTTCAAATCGTGTATATTCAGTACACATTCAGTACACAATAAACGAACAGGAGCATTAATACATCTTGACGCTTCGGCTGCTCAATCAGAATTGACTGCTTTTTGGACCTTGTCGTCCCTCCAAAACTTCCCTCCTAAACCACAATATTATTTTACCGGAACTACCAAGGCAGCCATCGTAATTGGCTGATGGCTCAGCGGACGCTCCTTCCGCCAGTGTGGCCAACCAAAATGGTATTTTTAAACAGTCTACCAACCTCTTAATATTTAAAAGTGAGAATAAATTATAAAATTCACGACATTCGGCCATCCGACACAGAGCTGCCTCCTGGCGCTCGTCCACTTAGCAGTCAGTTCTCATTGTAGCTATACAATTTCTTATTTGAGCACATATTTCATTAGTATAGCTAAGAATCATTATATTTTATACCTCATTATTTTATACTACATGTACACGTAGCTAAAGCAAAACTAAAATCCATTGCGTAATATTGACTGTGATCACAACATAAATAACTACAATATTCGAGCACAACTATGATTACAGGCCTGCACAATCTAAGTCAACACTAAAAATCAAACAAGTCATAGTAATTAAATACCTAACTACATATAAAGTCAATAACTTTGATGTCAACCGCGTATTATTGTACCAATACTATAAAAATATGAATTAAACAAAGCTATTTATAATATAAAATATTAAATATATCTGCAATTCCTTGAATAATAGCAGGTATTGTTATTCATCAGTTATAATGTAATGACTAACTTATATTATTCTTAACAGTCCTATTCTAGTTTACTTTTGTAACTCAACTTCACGACATTCGGTTTACTTACACTTAAACACTACAAATTCTTTAAGATATTTCATGGAATTAACCTATTGCGTTTTATATTACTGCAGGATATTTACGATATTTACATAATACTCAAGAATTAAAAGTCTTAAGTATTCATAGTCAAAGTTACTGTAAATTTACGCATGATCGTAACCTGTCAGCTAATCGCCAAAATGAATCTTCGTTTCTTGCCTCAGTCTGCAATCAACCCTTCATTATGTTCTTCGTGGTGTCGCTGTAGGAAACGCGATGTACACGCATTCTTTTCTCTAGTAGCATTCCTTCAGTAAATTTTCCATAGTGCTGCTGGATGCAGGATACGCTTCGTGCACCTTTAAATGTTTTGGGTCCTTGGTAGAGGCAACTTCCAGCTTCATCAGAGTTCATGTCCTCACAAAAATAAAACTTGCATTAGCACAATCATAATTTACGTAAGTGAACATAACACTAGCTGAGTAGCTCTCGGTATGTCAGTTACTAAATATCAGACAAGCCAGTTTAGATGCTGGCAGTCATCGCGTCTTGAGTCGACATTTTAAAATACGATTTATTTAAAGTTGTTTCAAGATAAGATTACTATGACAATACAATACAAACAACATCAACAGATAACAACATTTAAACTGCTATGCAGACTAAAAACAGCATTAGTTAAAACGGCGCACTTGGCCACCAGCATTTATATTTTATAATACTTTCATAGCAAAATTAGTCAATACACCTTGATAAGTGCATCCCACCATTACTAATCAACCTACTTAGCCTGTGGCACACATAACCACTATACATTAGCACATTTAATCTGTGCCACACATAACCACTATACATTAGCACATTTACCCTGTGGCACACATAACCACTATACATTAGCGTATTTACCCTGTGGCACACCACTATTCCTCGGCACATAGCCGGTGGCACACATAACCACTATTCCTCGGCATACATAGCCGGTGGCACACATAACCACTATTCCTCGGCATACATAGCCGGCGGTACACATGACCACTATAACTGTTTCAACTACCTCAACTGCTTCAACTATCCCGACTTACTCGACTGACAACAGTTTGGACTGTCTCAACTGTTTCGATGGTTTCAACTGTTTAGACTGTATCAACGGTTTCAGTTGTATCAAATGATTTGACTCAGCCTTTATTACCTCCATCAACTTATCAAATCATAGACTATTATATTAAAACAAACTGTATTAAACCTGTAACGGGGTGCCCTTTCGGCTAGCTCACCTGGGCACCTCATTATAATGGTGATCGAGCCCTTGGCCTACGAAACGCGCGATGAGGGTTGGATCCAGAAAAACGCGAATATACACGGGTTACAATAAATAGTTCTGTATTTCTGTTTCTACAACGGGTTCCTTATAATAACAATTATTTTCTATGAGCACTATCTATGAGCACTATAATCTATGCACCAGAAACGCAACAGGAGTCTGGACTAACGGAAGTGACGGCACGGTCGCGGAGTGTTCTCGAGCAGTCAAACGGCAGCCTGCGAGAACTACGGTACGCGGCGGGGTCGTGTCGGCCAACGGGACGTGATATGACGCGGCGAGTATGGTTAGTGCATGCAGGGGTCCAAGGGTCGTGCGCAAAAGCCACGCGACAACAGATAGCCCTTGAAAGCGGATGGGGCTGATACAGGTTTCCAGGAGTGAGGATCGTGCGCATCAGCTGAGAGCCACGCGACAACAGATGGCCCTCGGAGCGGGGAAGGGTGCGGGTAGCGGAGAGAGATGGTCGTGCGCATAAGCTCAGAGCCACGCGCGACAGATGGCCGCCTCTCACCGTGTTAGTAGGGAACACGGGTTAGGAGCGATTTGCTAGAAACTCTGCAGAGCGGAGGACTCGTCTGTTCACCGCGGGAGCCCCGAGCAAATGCTCTCGTTGCAGCGGGCAGCGCGGCCTTATAAAGTATCGGCGTGGCGCGGCGCATGCTTGTGTGCGAGTGGAGACGGGCTTGTAGGTCCGTTACAAACCATAAAATCTATCTAACAAAAAACTATCAAACCATAAACTATTTCAATCTCAAATTGTATCAAATCCTTAAGCTGTATCAAACTTTAGACTGTATCAAAACGAACTGTATCCAACCATAAATTATACAGTACCAAAACCAAATCACACTAATACCTTATATCTCTGGAACTACGAAACCAAATCAAACCATCGACTGTATCAAACTAAACTATCACGTGCCTTAAATATCCGTCTACAAAATAGCTGTTCATATTTTATAATTATATCGAAATTAATCCAAGTCTAAATACCAAGTTGTCATATATACTTACTAAACGACGGATAAGTATGGTGATAGCGCAATACATTAAACAAAACCTATATCAAACCATACATTTCAAATACCCGTACATAAATCAGTGCATTAAAAATCTTCATATCAAATAGCAGCTTATTCCAGATAGCTGTATCTCAAATAGCTTAATAATTAGCTGTATATCAATTAACTTTATATTAAACTGATCAAATTTCACATTCTAAACCGAATTTTACAGAGTAACCCAGCTCGAAGCCCAGCTGCATCTTGAACCGTATAGTCTAACTATAGTCCAAACTATAATATCGAATTGAAGCCCATACTATATCTCTATAGCAGTACAAATTATTTGAAACGATAGCCTCAATGTGTGCAAAACTTTCACGACTAAAATCTTTAAACTATAATCCAAGGTGAAGGTAATCAGCTCAGTTTGTAACTATTTAAATTTAGTAGGCGAATGTGGTGATGGTGTGTAGGTGTGATAGTGGTGATATGGTGGTGTTCGGTCACAACTTGATCATAAACTGCACCTTAAGTGTATAAAAATTGCAAACCATATTCAAAAGCCGTACATAGAATCTTTTGGAAACCTCATAAATCCGTTAAAAGCTGTATCAAGAGCTGTATCATGAGCTGTGTCAAGAGCTGTGTCAAGAGCTGTGTCAAAAGCTGTGTCAAGAGCTGTGTCAAGAGCTGTGTCAAGATAGTATCAAATTATTAACTTGCCTATCCCCTCACTTTTCCTTTCATCTAATACGGTCCTACCCATGGAATGTCGGCACACTGCATATCACTGGAAATGAAACTGCACCGACACCTCGGTAATCAACTAGTAGGCGCATTCTGATTGTCATAAAATAATCTGTATTAAACCTGGGTACTATATTGAAATACTAGTCTTTAATTTAAATCTGTGACAAGTTTAACAAGGCAAACAACGTAGTGGCGTAAATATCAAATATGATTTTTCTGTTAAACCATGAGCGCTATTATAATATACATAGGATTGCAAACCTGATCTACTGTTAACATAAATACCTTTTTAAGTATTATATTATCTATGACATAATAATTAAGCTATATCTGATTGGAGTAGGTGGTAACTGGCACGTTAAAATTGTGGCACTAGTGTGAGTTTACTCCATTTCGAAATAGGTAGTGAATTAGTCAACGGGTAGACTTCACATACTTTTGGCACATAAATACAAATAAATGAATATAAATACGAAATAATACTCGCACTAAAACATTACATACAGTGTGACTTTACACTGGCAAAACAAGTAGTGGGAAAGTGGCATGACGCACTTCTTATTGGTGTTAGCACTACCTTTTTATACGCTTAACCGTTAGCACCTTCTACTAACTGGTCTGATGATGGCGTTGGAGCCAGGATTTCGTGAATAGTTAATTGTTTTACAGCCACTTGAAATAAACGCAATCATAACTTCTACAGAACAGCGACTAAGACTTAGGATGATCAGATTTAAAAAAAAACAGTATCGTTGTTTTAATCATTTACGGTTGTTCATTGCATTATCATAATATACCAAATACTGGAACATCGGGAACTGAAATGATTCTAATCGCGGTATGGATTCCGTAAATATAAAAATGTAATTCAAGATAATGTAATCAAGTCAAACTCAACAGGGAACTTTCTATCATTTTAGTTGCATAATTTAAAAATGACAAATATGAAAATTAAAAATTTTTATCAATACCTTCTCAATAAAATGGACAGAACAATGTTAAATGCTAATAAACTAAATGAAAAATAGCAACAAATTATTGATGCCTATCTACCTGGGTAAAATAAAATAACTACTCATATGAAATAAAATAAAAGTTTAAAACAAAATACTCCAATTTGGTAACTGTTAGGTAAACTTCGTTCACTAATATTTTTCTGAACATACAAGTTTCCTCCCAGTGATTCTGAGGCTTATAAATCTACAAACGAATAGACCACTGGACAACAGGTTTATTTCATTTTAAAATAATGCAATAACCATAAATCATATCTATCGCTCTCTCTTTCTACAATGCTCAAATAACTTTTGAGAATAACAATACTTAATTGTGTAATAATTGTATGTGTGGATGGTGTGTTGTGTATTGTGTGCGAGCGATATTACGGGGGCCATGTTACAATGCTAGTAGACCATACACAAAATTATTTAAAACAATGCTGACCACCCGTCATTACACCAAATTCACTCCAAAGATGCTAACTATTATTGGTTTAAGTACACTAAAATATTAGACTCCTGAGACACTATCGTCACTTTTCTATTTTGTGCTTTCGTAAACGAATTCTTTTGACTCAGTATACCTGTTGTGTGTGTTTGATATAGATACCTACATTTGAAATCAAAATCCTATAGACACTACATTAGTCAATGTGGTAGAAAGTAATTGGAATGGTCGCCGTTGTCAACAGCCGACAAGAAAAACACAGTTATCATCGTCGTCATCACCATTAAACTGTCTACGTTAAATTACCTGCTGGTAAAACTCACTACGCTGAGAAAGGCCATGTCAACAAGTCAATGATTAAAATATTCGTCTATTATTATTACTTCTCAGGAATTTCTACTTAATACTCACTATTAAATATATTTTTTTTAATAATCTTCGGGTACCCTCAATTGAGATTAATCGTGTAGGCATTAAAATTAAAATCTTAAATGCAAGCCCAATCGTATTGGAAAAAGACAATATTTTACAGTCTAAGCACCATTTCACAATCATTACCATCAATGCAATTTAACAGCTGTGCCCAGTCAGCAGTTCCCTCATCGTTGTCAGAGTGTGGCCCTGACCAAACGAGTATGAAACTCCTGACACGACACAGTACACTTTATCAGGTTCAATTAGCACGGGCGGGAAGTCTCCGTCAATGCAGACCGCCCATGCTTCTCAAACTTCAAGTGTCAAATTCAAATGATGATATATGTTATCCAGTGTTTCATAATTGCACAATCTCAATAAATAAAATCAAGTTTATGTTTCGATTAAGTTAACACAACCGGATTGTCTCAGTCTAGCTGACCGGCCGCGCTGACATAATCTCACTATTTTATCAATATTGCAGTATAGCTCAAATTACGGGCGTTGGTAAAAATTACAGTTACAAATCAAAATCAATCGTGGGCATGGTCATAAATTCACAGGTTCTCAGAAAAAAATTACGGTACCTTGTTTCATGTGGGTTCATCTCCTCTTCTGAATTGAAGTAAAAACACCGAGAACCTCTTCAAATCGTGTATATTCAGTACACATTCAGTACACAATAAACGAACAGGAGCATTAATACATCTTGACGCTTCGGCTGCTCAATCAGAATTGACTGCTTTTTGGACCTTGTCGTCCCTCCAAAACTTCCCTCCTAAACCACAATATTATTTTACCGGAACTACCAAGGCAGCCATCGTAATTGGCTGATGGCTCAGCGGACGCTCCTTCCGCCAGTGTGGCCAACCAAAATGGTATTTTTAAACAGTCTACCAACCTCTTAATATTTAAAAGTGAGAATAAATTATAAAATTCACGACAGTAGTAAGGTCGCTGACTACTTCCAAATGAACCGATTTGGTCGTGAAACACACGAATACGCAAAGATAAGACTTCACTATTTTGGCATTGCGCAATGAACTCGATTTTGTGTTATATGGACCCGCGAAATCTATCGAAATTGAAACAAACGGTCGTTGAGATTCTGTAACTCGACTTGCCGGTAAATCACCTATTTTGATCTGATGCGGTTGACATTTTAACTTGAAACAGCTGATGCATTTATAAACTCTGCTCCGTATGACGCGTCGAGCTGAGAGAATCCAAAATTGTTCTCGAAGGAGAGACATTAGTGCATTAGGCCCTGCATGCAAGTACTTGACGTGATAATAGTCTACAACCAGATTAGTGAAATGATGCGAGTGTGGGAGTACGAGCGGATGTTTCGAAGAGTAGCTAAGAGATGAATTGATCAACCTACCTCCTACCCTCAGTAATCCATCGTCATCTATGAAAGGCTGTAATCGTATCATTCCGGTACTACAGGGCTTGTTTGCCTGTAGGTTGCGTATGTCTTTGCTAAACGCTTGAGACTGAACGCACTTGACGAGCGTGTGAAGGCTACGTTTCAATTCTTCGCTACTTAAGGGTCCCGTCAAAGGCCCTGTTTCCAGAAACCTTGGTTTCGATTTTCGACTGTTGTATTCAAAACGAAGCAGCCAAGCAGTAACCCGCACGAGCTTGGTGAACGAGCTACAGTTTTGAATGAAAGAATGATCAGCCACTTCTTTGTCAGTTACAGCAGCGACTACTTGAGCAGGCTTCTTCATACCGGGAAGCGTATTACGTTCGAGTTGTTCACATGGCGGTGGCCATGTTTCCGGATCACGTGTGAGCCATGCCGGACCCCACCACAGTTCGTGACTAACTAATTCTTGAGGCGAGATACCCTTCGAGGCTGGGTCACACGGGTTCAAAGCAGTCGGTACGTAACGCCATTGTTCAGGGGAAACCAACGCTTGAATCTGACTAACACGGTTGGATTCGAAAACTTTAAGAAGGTGCGGCTGAGTGCGCAACCAACAGAGAACTATGGACGAGTCGCTCCAGGCGTACGTATTCCGATGTAGACTCGTTCGCAGTACAAGCGAGTCAGCTACGCGAACTAATAGACGAGCCAAAAGGTGAGCACCTGATAGTTCTAACTTTGGCACCGTTAGTTTCTGTTTGATCGGAGCAACGCGCGTTTTGGCTATGAGCAGATGCACGGTAACACAATTGTCAATATGGACGCAACGCATGTAAACACAAGCAGCGTACGCGGACTGCGAAGCGTCGCTAAAACCGTGTAGGTCAAAATGCTGAACCGAATTTGGCAAAACTTTGCGTTCCAGAGATATGTTTTGCAGATGATGAAGATCATTGCAAAAGCGTTGCCAATCCTCTACTACATCGAGGGGAGGCACTTCGTCCCAATCAAGACCTAACGTCCACAGACGTTGCATGAGAATTTTCGCAAAAATAACGCAGGGTGCCAACCACCCGTTTGGGTCGTAAATGGAACTAATTCTCGATAAGATTATGCGTTTGGTGCACAAGTCGCTGTCTAATGATACTTGATACGAAAAGGTATCGGTTTTTGGGCTGTACTTGAATCCTAATATTTTTAATGACATGTCGTCATTCTCAGTGAATTGTAGTTCACAGTGCTCAGTTGGCAGATTTGTAAGCAACTGAGGCTCGTTGCTCATCCATTTGCGAAGCTCGAATTCACCTTTACCTAAAAGGTCTATCAGCTCAGTTTTCATGCATTGAGCTTCGGCCAATGAACTCGCTCCAGTAACAATATCGTCAACGAATATATCGTTGAGCAGAATTTGAGAGGCATGAGGATGCGTCTCCTTGCCTTGATGAGCTAGCTCATGTAAACAACGCATCGCGAGAAATGCCGCTGTAGTAACTCCGTAACTTAACGTGTTGAGTTGAAATTTTTGAATTTCGAGCTCACTGTTGTCGCGCCATACGATTAACTGATACTGTCGATCATCTGGGTGCACTAAAACTTGGCGATACATTTGTCTAATGTCCGCGGAGAATACTACTTCGTGTAGTCTAAAATGGAGGATAATATCGACAATATCCTGCTGCAACTTGGGTCCAGCTAATAACTCATCATTTAACGACTTCCCACCGGGGCCTTTGGAAGAGGCGTTAAAAACACACCTGATCTTCTCCGTACCCTTCTTATACACCCCGTGATGAGGGATGAAGTAATTTGGAAGACGCTGTGCAATCGAAGGTTCGATTGGCTGCATGTGTCCCAGTTGAACGTATTCTCGCATAAAATCTTTGTACCGTGTCTCTAAGCGTTCGTCACGTTTGAATTTATTTTCCAGCGATAACAGCCGACGGATAGCTATGTGCAAGGTGTCCCCGAAATTTTGGCCAATATCATGGTCACCCTGTCTGAAGGGCAATCGCACGATAAAACGCCCCGTTTGAGTACGCGAATGCGTCTGCTTAAAATGATCCTCACACATAATATCGTTAGGATCGGTCTGCTTAAACTGCGTTACCTCCTCTATCTCCCAGAATTTTTTCAATGTCTCATCAATGGATGTCACGCAAGTCAATGACTGAAGTTCGGATGGTCGTCCGGTTATGTCCCCCATTAAAACCCAATCAAAAATCGTATCGAATGCGGTGGGTAAGTCTTCACCTACATTTAACTTAGGTCCGTTAAAAATCTTCGCGCAGGCCCCCGCCCCTAACAACATGTCGATATGACCCTTTTCGTGAAATCGCGGGTCGGCCAACCGAAGATGACTAAATTTTGTCAAAAGTGTGGTATCGATATTCGATGTAGGTAAAGGCGCAGTAATTTTTGGTAGCACTAGCAATTCTACGCACAGGGGCGGTCCGGACTCGTTTTTTAGGTACATATCTATCTGACCTTTAGGGTGTACTTTATTGGATTCGCCGACACCCGATATCGATATGTCGGTTTTGTTGTACCTCAACCCTAATCCCTGAAAGCAAGACGTTGTTATAAAATTCGCCATACTACCGGGGTCCAACAACGCACGGACCGAACGATATTCCCCGTTCCTAGCAACCGAAATCTCGACTATGGCCGTTGCGAGCAGTGAGTGACGCGCGTGGCTATCGTTGAAGCGCGGATCGCACGAGTGTGACAGAGATAGCACGTGTACTTCGTTCGTCGTCGCTGGAGACATCGTTACGGATGTGCTTGCGTGGTGAGCGGTCACCTGTTTGTCGCTGGGCGCTTGCGTTTCGTTGACGCTAGGTTTCGAACTTGACTGTTGTTCGTCGTTAGAACACAACAACGTGTTGTGTTTGCGTGAGCAATTTTGACAGCGCGATCGCGAGTAACAGTCTACTACCCTGTGTGGACATAAACAGTTAAAACACAGATTTTTCGATTTAACTAAATCGCTTCGTGATTTTAAATCCAATGATGTGAATTTCACACACTTAAACATGAGGTGTGCGCCGCTGCAAAGTGGGCACGACACCGTTTGCCCTCCGCTGTTGTTGTTGTTGTTACGTACTGCCGGCTCCGCGGAAACAACACTGGACGCATAGGACATTTTGCTACTCTTATTGGGCATAGTGCTATTTGATGACTTGCCGCTACTCTGTTGACATACGCCAGTCGTTTCTAATGTTTTACAATAGTTGCTCAGAAAAGTCAATAAATTATTGAATGTAGGTATTTTCACGTCCTGATGCCCTAGTTCAAATCTAGTTCGTAATTCACTATCGAGTCTTCTCGTAAATATGTGTAGTAGTAAGAGAGACCACTCTTTGACGGGGAACCCTAAACTGGTCAGGCCACTCGTATTTTCCTGCAGTACATTTACGAAGCTACGCAACTGAGAAGCATTTTTAGCGGAAACTGTAGGTAATGACATTATTGCCGAAAGATGCGTGTCGGCGATCAACCTTTTGTCGTCATAACGTTAAAGCAGTAATTTTCGCGCCACTTCATAATTGTCAGGAATGTTCGTCAAGTGTTTGATGAGATTGGCAGGTTCGCCCGAGAGACAACTCGTTAGATAATGTTTTTTCTGTACGTTACTCAACCTGTCGTTATTATGTACTAAGGCATCAAACAAATTCAGAAAACTAGGGAAATCACAATAATTGCCCGTGAAGCGGGGTAATCCGATGTCCGGAAGACGGCAGTTTATTTCAGTTTGTTTGCTTGAGGTGCAGTGCGTAGGTAGGTCTTTATGTATACTTGCTTTAGAGTCGACATTTGGCTGCGTCGCAAATGTGCTTAGTTTATACCTAACCTCTAGGCACTGTTCCTCGAACAACGCGAACTTTTTTCGTAATGAATCTAATGTGTCTTCGTCCTTGACTGTGGACTGAAGATTTAGAAAACATTCCTCAACATCAGAACAAATCGTGTCGAGACCGGTACATCGGATTGTAAACTTGACTACATTCTGTTCTTGACTGAAATCTAATGTAGATGCAGCAACATACAACGCATTAATCTTTTCACATAAAAACTCGTATTTTAAACTATTCATTTGACTAGGTGGCATTTTCGATAAACTTTAAGTAACAAAACTTACACGAAAAAATATGGCGTCTGATTCAGATTTTGCTTATGTGAAGCTTTCTTGTTATTATTGTTTGTTTTGCAAAATTGCATGCGCGCGCGGCAGTAGCTTTTTACGGAGTGGGCGCGGGCGGGGAGCCCGGGGGGTAGGAGGGGGTCAGGATAGGGACGTGCCTCGCTCGCCGCCACAGATGCGAAATCTTACCAAATAGTGATGCGAATACGCTACAGATGGCGTAGTACTGATTTTTATGCAAATTATACGATTTCTACTGTCTGAGAATGGCAACACAGAGAAAGATCTTAGAATATTTTAAGACAGTGGTTTGTTATTTATTTATTATTTTAGTATCTATGCTAGGTAACTATTTTTCATCAGCTGACAAAACTCTAAACTGGTTTTATTCCCATTCGTGCCTGGTGGAAAGGTATGATTTGTGGTCGATTAAAATCATTCTATTGAATTGAAACTGCTCTATTCATTGTTAGGGTATTACTAGATTCGTCTATATTTTTGCACTTATGTGTTGTTTCACATTATATACAATACTTTAAACTGTTTCTATGTTATAGAAGTATAACAAAAAAACTATGATTGCGTCAAGCAAATTAAATTTTATTTTCCCCACAAAAGTATTTCAACAACTTGATTTTATTCAGTGAATAACCGTTCACGGTCTCTACTTTGAAATGTCTGTTTACGACAAGCTGGACCACTCTACTCGGGCGATATCTTCAAACAAACTGTCAGCTGTCGTCTACTTATATGACCACTGGGACATAAATTTAAGCTGTAAGGTTAAGGTATATAGGTAGATGTTGGAAATGCGAGCTAAGAATGAGAATACCTATTTAGCTACACACATTATGCAGATAAACTGCCTGTACTATGATTTATTGAACTAATGAACGATACGTTTTAAAGTTGTTCATTACTCTCAATAGATCCGTTGGTCAAATCCAAAATTCAGTGTGATTTCTTATCTTATAATGGATCTTATTTTGATGTCATAGCTATGTTTCATCCTTTTAATAATACACCGAAAAGTCATAAGTATCATTATAGGTTTGGATGATTTTTTTATGTTTTTCCATAGAGATTTTTGTTATTATGAAAATAAATCACGAAAAACAAAAATAATATCTTAATAATTATTGATATCATAGAACTCGTGAGGTTACTATAAAGTAATGCCAATAGTGCTCTCATGGTTAGACTAAATTGGTTAGACAGAAACTTTAGGTTCAACAACGCTCTGGGCCTTTTGTTATTAATATTTTATTCTGAAATAATTATATGAATCTAGATACGGCAGAGGTATATTATATCCCAAAGGAGAGACCCTCTACTACTAGCAAAGTTAAAACAACGAATGTGAAAGGAAAGTTTACATATTCGCAGCTGATTTCACACGCTGGTAACGAACCTGAGAGTTCTATAGTTCTGTTTACTTTATGTAGTTAATAATAAGCATAATAATGAAGTCAAGTTTAGGAAATAATAGTTATTATTCCTGATATCGATGTAATAGCAGAGTTGTGGAGTTTTAAACGTAAAATAATAGCGTCATGTTAGGCTTTTAAAGTTGAAAGAGACTTTATTAAAGCGAAACTGATGATGATAATAAAATTATTAGAAAGCCTCACTGCAGTCCTACAACCACGGGGAGATGGCAGGTTTTGGAGATTTATAGTAACTAGTAAACACTGGAAAAACTTATACATAAATGAGTTGTAAACATTTATGATAGATAAATCAACTACTACTTGGGGTGGAAGGCTGATAAAAAATACCGGGGTAAAAACTTTTCAATGTAACCAAAACAACTTTTATTTTTAATGTAAGTATAGATACAGATACAGATACAGATACAGATACAGATACAGATACAGATACAGATACAGATACAGATACAGATACAGATACAGATACAGATACAGATACAGATACAGATACAGATACAGATACAGATACAGATACAGATACAGATACAGATACAGATACAGATACAGATACAGATACAGATACAGATACAGATACAGATACAGATACAGATACAGATACAGATACTGATACTGATACTGGTACAGATACAGATACAGATACAGATACAGATACAGATACAGATACAGATACAGATACAGATCATTTATTGATAAATAAAAATTGACAAGTCATTGCATAGGTCTAATTAATTGTAAAAGTAGCAGACAGTGTCAACGTAACTAGCTTACAATGTTCTATTACATTTTATTTCACATTCACACGTCGTAACTAACCTCATAAGTACCTAGTTTTTTACGACCCCTGTGTTATTTTTGCTAGAACTTTTGGGCCGTTAAACATTACAGTCATAAGATAGGTAGTGTTAATAGCTCATAACACTCGCAACCACTACCTCTCATTACATCACACTCATACATCCGCATGTTAGTAGTGCTGAATATGATTAGCGAATAAACTAGAAATATATTGGAACAGTCTACTCAGGCTTTAACACAATCAATATAAGTAAAAGCAGCCAAATCCTAGTATAAATAATAAAAATCATATCATGCTCTTTGTCATGCGCAGACGTAGAATATTTTCGTGCCTAGGTGACGGTAATGTTCAAAAGGAATCATAGCTCAGTTGGCAGTAGTAGCAGCTTTCTGTAGCTGTAGTGTAGGTTCGATTCTCACTCACGAGAAATATTTGTGTGATGAATTTTAGAGGTGTATTTCATGTCTGGGTGTTCCATTGTGTATTGTAGAAAGAAAGAGAGAGGGCATCACTGAGCTTTGAAAAATATGATGCTTCACACCTAGACGAAGCGTTTTCTTTGCTCTATGAGTGGCATGTGAAATGCCCCGATTATTTAAATAAAAAAATATTAATTTTCTATAAAGTGAACCACTCGTATTAATTTGAAAACGGCTGAGTTTTGACTGAGTTGCAGGAATACTTGTCTTCACATGAAAACGCTCTTTCACCAATTCTTGTGTGATCTATAACTTATTTATCCCTCACTTGTAAACACATTTTTCACATCCCTCCCCGCCCCCACTAAGAAGGGTTGGTGGTCGACTCCCGCTCGGGAACAAACCATGAATAGAAGCAGCGGTAAAGAGGTTTTAAGACGACGTAAACGGTTAAATGCGGGAACCTTTTCAGGTCAATTACTGCGTGGATGTACGGGAGTTTGCAAATCTTTGGTGCGAATGGAATTTTATTGAATTGAATTAGTTGTTTTGTGTGAGAATACTGGGTAAACACATTATGAGGAAGTATTTCTTGCTACCGCGTGGCGACTCTGGGTGCAAGGGGCCAGTAGGCTGGTCAAAGAAGTGTTCCGTGAGGGAGGCCTATGTTCAGCAGTGGACGGCTACCGGTTTGATAATGATGCAGTGCTTCTTAAAAATTCTAAGAAATATAGTGGTATTTCTTAGGCCATATTTTTACAGAGATAAAAATAAGATGTGTATTTTAAATGTGTATTCTCGAGCCATTTTGTAAGAATTTTCAGTTGAGCATCATTGATGTGAACATAATTCTTGAGCAAATAAGCCAAGAGCTAATCCATCAATGAGACGAGCAAACACATGCAGTAGGTATGTTGATCACCGAGTATTGAACAATATTGAGCGGCCTACATGTAGGTAATGTTTGTTAATCTGTGCTACTATTAGCCACAAGTGGTAATGTTCCCTTGATGTGTGTCGACGTACGTGAAATAATGTGTAGTAGTAAAAATACTTTCGTTACTAAATAGCAGTAAAGTTGAGTCTGAGTAGCCTATACGCGCACCATACAACATTATTATAATGGAAATTATTTTTCAAACTTCGTTGGTAGGCAGTGTTGTGTCTTCAGTTTAATATACTTAGACAGAGATACAACCGTTTGGAAACCGGATCGGAAACCGTTTGGTCTTGCCTACTTCTCGGCTCAAACTGCATGCTTCCGTTACACTTGTTATGTATATAATATATATAACAAGCTTCCAGAAGCAATGAGGAATGAATCCAATGATTTAATTTTCATAAACAAGTAAAATCTCTAATTGAAAAAAGTTATTATACCATTGATGAATATTTAAACGATAAAATGTAAGCATAGTATAAATATAATTAATAATAATTCTAAATTTTATAATAATAATGGACAATCAATGACATAGAACGTAAAAGCGATAAATTATAGGGGAGAGAAATATTATTTAGTTATAAAGCAGTAGGAAAATACCAACATGACTGTAAGTAGGTACTTATACATATGCATACTTACTTTAATATAAATAAAAAAATTCGACGTTATCTTAAACATAAATTAAGTATAAATAGTAATGTTGTAATATTTTTAGGTGCTAATATTAATATTAACATGTTGACTAACTAATATTAATATTCTATCCTCCTCTCTTCTAATGTTGCGTGCCCGACAGGGTCCATGATGAGCAGTAACTACGTAAACGAACCTAACGAATCTTTAAACAACATTGTGGAATGCAAATAAACAATTGAATTGAATTGAACCTTTTATAAACCCAAAAAAGTAATTCATCAACACCACAGAGCAAAAAAAAAATACACTTCCCCTCTACACGAAGCGTCATTTGTTTCATAGCTCTGTGATCACAGAAGGTTCATTATTCTGAAAATTATGCCCTGTGACAGAGCTAGTGAAAGTGCGATATCCTAAGTTTTTGTGAGGCTTTACGTCAAAGTAGCTTAACTGATTTAGACGAATTTTTGATTGAGGGTGGGTGGCTTATATTTTCAGGATCAACTTATTACACTTTTGATCCCAGGAAATTGAAATTTTCCACTGGAAAACCAGAGAGTTGCAAGAGAAAACGTGGTGTGTCCTCTATTACCTACTTTAATAAAACCAAAAGAAGTAGAATAGATTGAAAACGGTGTACTATACAGTAACGTCACAACAAAGAAAGAGGTAGTTTATTAAATAAAAATATATTTTCTGATGAAACAGTTTTAAAAGCATCAAAGAACGAAAAAATTTCCTCGCGTAGGCGCTCCATCGCCTTGGGAGAGCTACCCAAAACTACAGGCGTGAATTGCTTACCCAATATCCTAGTTTCCCGATACCAATAGGTAATGGGTAAACTGGAAATTGATAGAAAAATACTTTGGTCATGGCATGTGATGACTAGGATGTTTTAAATTGAACAGAATGCCTTTGGGAGTATAAAAGTACGTTTTCCGTTTTTTCTGTAAAATTCATTATTTACAAATGTACCTATTTTGACTGGATTCTTATTGTTGTATAACAAATTACAAGGGCAAATTCCAGAGCAGAGCAGAAATTATGGTTTCTTCATGATGTATTCCTCTTCAACTATACAGTTGCTAATTAAACCATCTCTAATCTTCTAGATCGCATGTGAAATCTCTGAAAAGCGCTCGCTCATACCTATTCTAGATGAAATCTCTCTTTTCAGAAATACAGCGCCGTTATAAATCCGAATGCAGGTACACAGCGTTAATTCACGAGACAATACCCTCCTCCAGAGGTAGGTCTGTAGATAAACCCGCTGTGAATATTCATGACGCCAAACAACGTATTATGTTGGCTGGAGCCGCGGGCGACGTCATCTACCGGGCAAGTGTGTACCAGGTATGGATGAGGGAGTAGTACATTTTTGGATTTAGGTGCAGTAGAGTGTCATGTGATTAAGAATACTATTGAAGCCCAAGTGATTTTCAGATCGATAGCTGTCTAACGTTTCACGTTAGCTCATGTTACGTTAGATCATGTTCAAATGTTTGTAGCTTATAATCCAATTTTGATGATACAAACTTTTCAAAGCTTCTACTAGGTGGTAGGACTTTTCTGCAAAGTTCGTCTAGGTAGGTACCACCGCTTTGCCAGTTATTCTGCCGCCAAGCAGTAGTGTGCAAGCACTACTGTGTTCCGGTTTGAAGGGCATTGTAGCTAGTGAAATTACTGGGCAAATGAGACTTTATGACCTGATTACACAGTGTAGTAATCTGATTACTAGACTGTGTGATGTCTCAGGATGACGTGCGCAGTCAGTGTCACGCGAAACTTTATTATTTTAAAGTTCCGAGTGACACTGCGGCCGTATTGCTTAACATCAGGTGAACGACCAGCTCGTCACGTTATTCATTCTCATAAAAAAATCTTTCTGATAGCATCGAAGTCCAATAGTTTTTTACGTGCTGTATTTTCATACAGACAGACTAACAAAAAAACTTAAAACTGCACATATACAGTCTAGTAGTACCTACCTAATAACTTTTGATACTCTCAATAATTGTTTTGATAATTTTCTTCGATGTATACCTTGATTACTGTTTAATTATCAGTATGGATACGCTATTTTTGCAATTTCACATAACCTAGACAAATAGATAAAAACCCGTAGCCGAACGTAGCCGCCAACTGAACGCGATAGCGAGGCGACAGGCCACTGGCGTCGAGTGTGCAGCCACGCGATATCGTACTCTCATTAGCGGTAATTGCTCATGAGTGCAGCTATACCGAACATTCTATTGCTTAATATTTATGATTTTTAATGCAGTATCGCCTGCTCAGCGTAATCTACAACCCAACCCCGTAAGGTGAAGGAAAAATTCGGACATGACACCACTTGTCACGGTAGCTTAAGTAAAGCATATCCCGGCTTTAGGGATGGATGGATGCGGGTTCAATCCCCGCTCGTGATTCTAATTTTTCCTTTACAAATTAATCTGTATTCTATTGCTTTTTAGTTAATTTAATAAACTCGAAACACATACACGATTTAGAAAATACAAAACCATGAGAGTCCTATTTAGGACTAGTTAATAGCAAAGTTAATAAGACGGACTGTCATGGCATACCTAAGACCTGGTATTAAGTAGAGAAAAAGAATGATGAAGTTACGAGTTTTATATATTCATTTAAAATGATATAAAGTTTCACTACAAATTATACAATATTCATATCATATTTAAAATCATTGCCATTCTAAAACCAATCCTCACCACTATGCAATAAAGTTCATAGTAATATTAGTTATACTGCTTTGGCAAGTATGTCCGCAACTCCTTTAAATTGTCATACGGCTTTCTGTAGACATAATTAGTGGAATTGTTCTAGAATTACCAAGTTTGTAGGAATTTGTGCACTATTGTCTGCAGGGTTGAGTTGTTATTTGTGTGGGGATTAGATGCGCTTAGTTTGTTTTGACTTCAGCGTTATAGTTCTCGCGGGGATTTAGCTTTCATATTTTCTAGACGTGGGCGCCGTCTGTGAAAACATGGCGTATTTTTGGAATAAACTTCGTGTTGTTGTTGGGTTAAAAACTTGTTTGATTTCTGTTCAGTGTAATTTGAAGTCAGTGATCCGCACTGTAGCATTAACATCAATCCTTATATGAACAAACATGAGAATTCCGGGAATCATAAGGATAAACCTTTGAGCCCACATTTCCGCAATCGCTTCCAAACCATCCCACCTTGCATTTCTGAATGGTTATGATATTGCCTATATTTAGCAATACATGTTTTCCATTCCAAGTATCATATTCCTCAACTTTATCTATCTTCTCCAGAACAATCTCAATCCGGACACCAGCGTGCCTGCAAGGTTTTGCGCGATGTCATAGAAATCGTGCTAAATCAACGTTCCGGGGATTCCTCGCCGATGTCCTGAGCGGTTGTAAATCTTCCGCGGCGTTTGATTTATCCCGGATACCGCGGACAATGACAATGGCGAGACTGTTTTGTAATTTAAAATTGGTTTAACAATGGCTATCTATAACTATACTTACTTGTAAATACACAACACAACACACACAACGCAACATCCACCCAACCCAACCCACCACAACTAAAACCCACAACCACAACACAACCTAAATCACGTCTATGGTATATGTAGGAACATAAGTAGCATATAATATATTTTACTTGTAAATACCTACAGTATGATCTCGGAATAACAATTTTTTTTATCGTTGCTGGCGTTTTCATTTTATGTCAAGATACGAAACGGATCTTTTATAAAATGATATAAGAATAATAAGACATAGCCTAAATAAACATAAAAATTCATCACAAACAAACTGGCTGGACTAAACAGCGACAGCAACGAGGCGATTTCCATACATAAATAATTGGGCGACTTTTTAAGACCGTTCCGTCCCGGCCCTGTCCGTCCCAGTTGTTTTTCGCAGCTTTTATTTCAATAAAACTAAATGATAATGTGAGTTTATTACTTAAAAATGTGTCATGTCTCTACCCAGTACTCGGCCTAATCATAACTTATGCAAGTACTTTTTTAATAAACAAAATTACAACATCTGAGCCAGCCAGTCAACTCCATTTTAATTACGAAATTTCCTCAAAGTAACTGGGAAATTAATTCTTTTTTAGTACGGAGTTTCGTCACGAAAAGAATATCAAGATGGAAACGTCCGTCCATCTGAGTAAAATTTGGTATTTCATAACGGTCAGAGAGAAAGTTTTCTTCAATTTACATAATTTGAAGACCCTCAAAGCGAGCGGGTTAAATGTATTTGTAGGGCTTCAGAACTGAGTAACTAGCGGGCTGATAGTACGACGGCCGTACCTTGCTGTCAGCTCTGTGTAGACGTTTGCGATTAGACTAAAGGAAAGGGGTTGCGAAAGGGTTCCTTCAGAGGGTTGATAATGATCTGTGTAGCATAATAATTAGGTAGAATTATGTAAGAGTCCTTGGTGCCAAATTTCTAAGGACAGTTCTTAAACTGGTTTGAATACCTTACATGCGTAATGGAGCACCACCTTTGATCGTAATAATTTTATTGTTACTAACATCAGGTTAGAAATAGTGTAACTCTATCCAGACACGTATTATTTTGGTCCCTTGTATCTGTAGTTTGAAACCACTTAAATGACGGAGAGGATTCTGAGTGGTAACGAACAAGAAAAATGCAACCGAATTCAAAACCTCTTACATTTTCGATGTCGATTGAAAACGTTGTAGGTGGTACTACATACACTGGATACATCTTACATTTACTGCATGTGCTGGATCCGCCAAAACTTTGTTGCTATCAAACATCAATTGCGGCCATTAGACAGCCCAAAACAAATTGAATTCCAAAATCAAATTGGATTTCCGGATTCCCAATTTGACCGAAATGGCTGCAAACAACTAATGATAGCGATTGAAACGTTTAAGAAATACTTTCACGCACCCTCTATTTATTCTCAAGCCATTTCGAAGGCAGAGCAACTATTTTTGCGGCAAAACTGTCCTAATTTAATAAAGATCCCGGAACTTGGGCCCGCGATTGAAAGCCACAATTTGAGGCTCCTGTCAGGTATTCAGCCGACCTGAATTCAGCCAAGGACTTGGACTTTTTTCAAAGACCTCCTCAAACGTGCTCCGGTCGGCGCGAGCGCTACATGCTCCTAATGATGCCACCCTTTGAGAATTCGACCGAAAATATTTACTGAGGAACCGACGGTGTAAGGGAAAAGAGACTGATACGATACTTGGATAAAAAAAAATGTGAAAGAAGATTCAGACGCACTCGTTCAGTGATACGTTTCGTTAGCTATCGTATAACTGTTTTAGTAAATTTACTCAAATTTAATGGATACCGAATAGGTGTCCACGTGTTTTGACCTTGGACTATGTTGGGTAATACCCATAGTCCAAGATAAAACGAAATTTAGAGCAAGTTATTTTGTCCGAACTAATCAACTAAAAATAAAGTGAACTCAATAGCTAAGAACACTATTAATCAAGTCCCTATCAAGCAAAAAAAAAAGTAAAACAAATTTAGTTCATCTATTTGGGAGCTATGATTCCACACATAGACACAAATAAATATAAATACACTAGTAAATCAGAGTCACGAATTCGAACTCTATGTGTAAATCTGTTTGGTCGGGAGTTATAGAACAATATTCACATAAGTATTCATAATAAGTACACAAATACACAACACAGTGAAAATATTTTAAACGTATTAATTTAATAAAATCTGTTCACTGAATAATTTCCTTAATAAAATTTATGTTATAAATGTATACAAATAAATTAATTTACCTGCTGAGCAAACAATTAAATGATTCATAAACAGCTCCAAGCTGTTTAATTGCTCCATTACATACCCCTTGAGCCATACAACAAACTCGATAGAAACCAGCGAAGCATGTTCCATGAGCGAATATTATTGTTTTAAGAAAAATCCTCGTAAAGATTTATATCGAAACACTTTCATATACTTTTTTTTTTTTTAGAGAGAGAGAGGTGAGACCGTGGCCAAATGTTAGCCTATCGATGATAAAAAAAAAATATACTTAACTTTCTATTTACTTTCTTATTACATAGGAAAATGTTATTGCCAATATTTTTTCATGTTCGTATTATTTTTTGTGTAATGAAGTCGAGATGGGTTCATGTTAGACGTCATTTGTTTTTATTGTGTCGGCTGGATACAAATCAAAAATACACTGGACTATAATAAGCCGTGATTATAAGAGACATTTTCGATACTGTGAAATAATAAACATCTTTTTAGCTCATTTTTGTTTGAGAGATATTAGAATTAGAACAAGGCTCCGCTGTCCGACTGTCTCTCTGTCTGTCTGTCTGTCTGTCCGTCTGTCCGTCTGTCACCAGGCCGTATCTTATGAACCTTGATAGCCAGACAGCTGAAATTTTTTCAGATGTTGTATTTCTGTTAGTGCTATAACAAATACTAAAAAACAAAATAATAATATATATTTAAGAGGGCTCCGATACGACAAACGTGTTTTTCTCTCGTTTTTATAGATAATTTACGGAACCCTTCTACGCCAGTCCGACTCGTACTTGACCGGTATTAGTTAGCACGTACAACCAGTTTTTTTAATGAGATTGAATGACTTGACGAGCTAGTCGTTCACCTGATGTTAAGTGACAAGGCTCCCCATAACAGTTGCGCATGACACTGCACTGCGCACGTCATCCTGAGACAGCACACAGTCAAGTAATCAGATTACTGCACTGTGTAATCGGGCCACCAAGTCTCATTTGCCCAGTAATTTCACTAGCTGCAATGCCCTTCAAACCGGAACACGGTAGTGCTTGCACACTACTGCTTAGCGGCAGAATAACTGGCAAAGCAAATAAAACAGTACCTAGGCATTGTGCTATCTATAATCTAGCCAAGATTACTCACATATTGTTTATTAACGGGAGCATGTGACCATGGAAGTTTAAAATCTTATATCTAGCCAAGAGTCTATGGCTGACATTCACAGACGAGTTCGAGTTCGAACTCAAACTCCGTTATGTCAAAATTGGAGTCTAGACGCAAACTTCGGTCGAATTGGCATTTACAGTCGAGTTTAGCATAATGGAGTACGAGTATATGCTCAGCTGAGAATGAGACGGGCTGTGTCACAACATCGGTGACTCGAGCCGTGCTTAGACACCGCCATCTTTATTATAACGCATGTTTTTAAAAACAATGCTGCTTAAAATCAATTTTTAAGGTGGTTTTTGTGAAGAAATGTATTTTGTATTGAATAAAATGAATAAATTACGAAATAAAATTAGGTACTTCATAGATTTATTTATAATGAAAATAACAATAAAAAAAAATCTAATAGTAATTTACTGGCAGATCCTGTGTGTTTTTTTTTCTTTGTTGTATTATTGATTTTGCTTCCCCGGCTTGTGTCTTCACTTTCACATTCACATTATTCCATGCCTTTTTAAGTTGTTTGTGAGTAGATACCTAACCTATAATATAGAATTAATCTTAAATTAATGGTAGGCCTAGTTTATTAAATAAAAATCAATTCATATGGTACCTTTTAGGAATTACCATGCACATATGAAGAAATCATCAATGCTTTGCAATTTGGCTCCATAGTTCTTCTTTTCTATTATTAAAATGAACAATTTATTTTTCTAGAATTTGTATGTATGGAGCTATTAGCTCCCTCAGATTTTATGAATAAATACTGTGAACACTATAGAGACAATTTATTTTCCATTGCTATTTCCATTTCCATTGTAAGTTTTAAATTCACCCGTTTTTTTATTATTTAGGTAAATAACAACATTCATAATAATCATAATAATTGAAAAAACAAATAAAGAGAAATGGAACGCTTTCTTAAGTCTCGTTCAAGGAGTATCACCAGTTTTTTTCTCTAATCTGTGATCACCAGTAAGTTTAATTTCCTGTTTCAGTTATTCATACAATATTTGCTATTTTTTTTGCCTTTTTAGCATTATACTGCCAAATAAAAAAGAAAACGTGTAACTCACTAATGTCAAACTACACTTGTCTATCATATGGCCGGAGTTTACTCGGCAGAGTGAGGGCGGAATTTACGTTGGATCTCTACTGTGAATTTAACAACGCGGAGTATACACGCCGAGTCCGGAGTTTGAACTCACGTGAGTTCGATCGGAGTAAACTCGATGCATTGTCTCTGAATGTCTGAATTGAACCATTTAAACAACTTTAAAATTATTATAACAAACCATTTGTTTATACTACAGGTAAAGGAGTAAATATCTGCCGATGACGTCACTGTGAACAAGTAATCCCCCGAAGCCGATTTAATCCTAAATCAATTAGACAAATCCATCGCGTGTGTTAATTTTGTTAATCTCGAATTACAGCCACCTCGTTATCCCTACCTTGTTTGAAATCGATGAGTTTCTTTACACAGCTTAATATAAAACGAGGAGTTGAATAGAAAAGGGCACACGGGTGTAAACTCGCCCACAGGCTATATTTTCAGTGTGCCAGTTACCACTCAAAATGTCTGCGAATTTACTATTTTTTAAATATCTTAGTGTAGATATTATAGAATGTGTTTTAAGCAGATAAATAAAGCGCAGTAGGATACCTTCCCATTACCATTTCTGCAAGTAATCGCACTAGACTACCATACCTTCCCCTAGCTGGCTGGCGCACCGCGACAATTTTTTCTCGAAACTTCTACTCATCTGAGACTGTGACAAGACTATGATAGCACCTTAGTAGTAGTGCGTCTCTCTCTAACAGCGCCGACAAATTTTCTCTAGCGCGCATGCTAGGCGGGATTGCACAAAGTAAAACTCCATTTACATATGTCGATTTTATTAATGTTTGGATAATTTAACTATTACTACTACACTACTACTATTTTTTTTTTATTTTTTGTTATTTTATTTGATTTTTTTAAGAAGACAATGCTACTGCTTTCATCTGTACTGCTATTCTACTTATACCACTACTATACTATAATTAAAGAGTAAGATAACTATCTTCTTCCTCTTTTCGTGCAGGCAAGTGGTCAGCCCTGGTGTCAGAATTTTTAGGCCCCCCAAAGGCTTCTGACTTGGCTTAACGACTATTGTCTTACAACAACAGCCGGGACCGACAGCTTAACGTGCCCTCCGAAGCACGGTAGCACTCAGTTCCAAATAGCAACTTTTTGCTGTAGCGGTCACCCATCATAGTAGTGACCGCAGCAAACGTTGCTTAACTTTACCGATCAGTTAGGAACGGCTACTCTAATAACTATGTATAATTATGATTATAATAATCGTTATAAATCCCAAGAGGTGCGATCACGCTTGAGCCGACCGAAGCAAGTTTCTCGAAGCTCCTGAAACAGCATTACCAGTTATAATGGCGAAATGGACGACAAAAATTTATGTGAAAAGTTACGCAGGGGCTTAATAGGGGCTGTAAAGTTTTGTTTTGGGCGTGATGCTGTGCTGCTGTTATATAATAGGTTATGGTGATAAAAATAATATACAGGATAGGTATCTCCTCTGTGCTATAGTCGCGAAATCAAGGTAGTATCTAGTCCGATGACATAAGTCTAATAGTGTTAAAAAATAATGGGGAATGGCAGAATGTTTGTTGGTCTTCGTTATAATCTACTGAGACCACGACTTCTACCCCGCCTGTGAAGCGTGGCGATTATCAAAAACCCCTTAGTATAAACGTCCAAAGTGCCGTTTTAGTGTGGAAGACATCCACTGCCACTGCTGATTTGGACGGACCCGATAGCTCAGTTGGTAGTATCCCTGCCTTCTGAACTGAGGGCTATGGGTTCGATTCCTACCCAGGACAAACAATTGTGTTATGAACATAGATGTTTGTTCTGCGTTTGGGTGTTATATTGTATTCCATGTATGTATTTACAAACAAAAAAAGTATATAAGTATTGTATCAGTTATCTGGTTCCCATAGTACAAGCTTTGCTTAGTTTGGGGCTAGATGGCGCTGTGTGAAATGTCCACACATATTTATTTATTACTGCTGAACACATCCGTCAGCAGTGGATGTCTTCCAGCTGACAATAGGTATGCCTTATGATTACTCCCATACCATATTCGGTAAGTACCGACCGAATATCAATTATAACTATATGTCTGCTAATTAACGCATGCGTTTGCTGTGTCAGCATGTTGCGGTAACACGTTACACAGAAGGATCAATACCTATCACTCAAATTAATAATAGATAGTCAGGTAGAAAAATTTAGGTACGAGTACAGGTCTAAGTAAAAACGTATTAAATTGGTTAGAGGGATTTTTAGACTTTTTGTCCATAAATAAAATGCAAAGAAAATGTACATAGATGGGGATTTCTGGATAAAAATTTCTAAAATCTCTTCACCATTTAATTTTGGGGATTGTCAACGGGTAATTATGGAACGAGCCAAATATTGAGAAAATTATCTTATTTCTCGAATGAAAACAAAATAAGTATGCAATGACAAATTTAACTTTATGCTCGTTATTAAAGATTTCATGCATCAATTACTATAGAGGCAATGAAATATGTATATTGAGACGCAGGGAGCTTCCACGCGGTGGATTTCTCAGGGGAAATAAAATCGTGCTCGTCCATTTGTTGTACGTACATTCCAAGTAAATATACCTTCAAATTATTGAAATTTATGTATATTTACTAGATATGGGTGAAGGAAATCAACAAAAGTAAGTTAAAACAAAATGATAACAGTGGGTGGAATCGTGGGGCTATTCTAATTGCTAATAAATGAAAATAAGAAGTATGCTCATTCATTTATAGCACAAATTTCCGTGTGAACCGACTTCTGTCGTCCCGTAAGACGGGACAAGTATAGTATTACAACTGAAGTAACCTTTAGTTCGACTTTAATATTATAGTTATTATTTGTTATGACGCGAATCCATCATACACAAATTTTATACATTAACATAATCAACTTACGTGGTAATTACACCAACTTATCACAATATACGCGTAGGATTGGGTCACTAAAAGAAACTGCAATTCCAACTATTACTATACTTTAATAATAATTTGCTTTCACGGAGTTTATATTCAGAAAGCTTTCAGACGTTTACATTCGTCATAAATAGTAAAACAAATCACGTTACGCCAATTTCATTTATCAAATAGATAAATGCAAATGAAAGCCCAATAAAAATTAACAAACCAGAAAATCTAAAACACGTTGAAAATACACAATTTTCCAACAAAATGAAATGTTAATCGGAATCAAAGGTAAGTGCCTGAATTGTGGGGTCCCAAATCTTCCCGTTTCGACAAATATTTCACCCCATTATACCTGCGCCACCCCATTACACCTGCGCCACCCCATTATACCTGTGCCACCCCCATTATACCCGTGACTTATTGCATTATATTCACCTTTGGCAGAAGCTTATTGCTGATCTGTACCGGATTTTGTCGACGCTGTCGGATTTGATTTGGAAAATTATTACTTGACGTGAATCACGTGAGTTTCCTGAAAATACGGTGAGGCTCATTTTCCTTTTGATGGTGTATGCTGATCTTTTCAACCATTATTTTGAGATTTTATATTATCATTGTTGAACATTGTGGAATCACGTTTAACCGTGTCAATGAGTACTCTACGTCATGTCATTAGGCTAATACCTAATACGTTCCTACTGCTTGGACAAGGGCTTTCTATCATTTGGAGAGAGTGCCAGCTAAATATCCTCTACTTAGTTTGTGGCTAAGTATAATATGAATTATTTATCATACTGGCGCTGGCCAGTTGAAGGATGGTCGATGATACCGAATATTGTATTTTTATTTTACTCTACTTGGATTTCAATTTTCAATTGTTTCTTTTCCAATATCCATTGTACGTCTTTATTCACAGTTCAATCTTTATTTTCTTTATTATTCCGATTCAGAATTTATTTTGTCTTCCATATGATTTTATAATAATCAATATTATTGTTCAACTTACATTACTTTGTAAAAGTTGAATAAAATAGATCATAAACTTTAAATAACTTTCAGGCCGAAAATTAGTTGTAAATGTTTGGCTTAGCGTAATAAATTTGAACTAGACGGTAATGAATCTTCCCACTGAATAGATTATAATTTATTATAAAGTTTTAGAAATAACTTACTCTTTCCATCTCGTCTCAAGTGATGTACCTATTGTATAGCTGTTATACCATTTTATAGGGGAGGCAACATGGAAAACCTAATATAAACCTATATTAAGTTATGCCGTTACACAAGTAAGATTCTATACTCCTCATCTCTCCTGGTCTCCTAGTACTTTTGTTTCGATTTGATCACATTTCTATAGAAACACTTAAAATGTTTTTTTTTTAAATCTGCTTTACCACAGACATCTGGGTCCGTGCTCTTTGTTAATTTATCATGTATTATTATTATTATTTTTTATTTCATTGAAAAATTACACGAGAGGCTTAAAATGATTGATATTATATTACTTAACTTACGTATTTCTTGCTTCCTGGTACTCTTTAGAAAATCATTAAAAAAATTTAAAAGTTCAGTCAGCACTTATGACGATGTTGGTACCAGTAAATGATGATGAGTAAATGTGACGTGGTATCGGATGGGACTATAATTAATTGACATTTGGGATTCGATGGCAATTTTTCTTTAAATGAGAGCTGTTTTGTGGTATCGGTTGGGCATTATAAACATACCTAATAATAATCTATTATAATCCGAGCAGCGAAAGAATGGAACGCATTACCATCGTCTTTGTTTCCCGATATGTACAATCTGGAGCTCTTCAAATCGCGAGTGAATAGGTATCTTCTAGGCAAGCAAGTACCACCGTAGACCGCATCGTCGTTTTCCATCAGGTGAGATTGCGGTCAAATGCGGGCCTATCCAGTTATAAAAAAAGCCCAATGATAATCATTTTATTTACACGTCAGGTCCTTCGAGAATTAACGATATCATAAAAATTTAAATAAAATTTCGTTATTTGTTATTATGCGTATGACGTCATCGAGTCGTTGCGCCATCTATACGCCCCACCGAGCATCCCGATCCCAACGTAACTCCGCGGACCAACTCTAAAATTATTCCTCAAATTTCCGCCCCGGGAGCACCAATTAAGCGGATCCCGTGGATTCCGGCCACTTTTTTCCTACAAAAGCCAACGGAATTCACCCTTAATTCAGTCGGTCCTTTTTTTTGAAGCTTTGGAATAATTTTAGAGGGAATCGCGCGCGGTCTTCCTCTTGATTTGACGATTTATGTCTGTTTTATTTCAGTTAAATTGGTAATTAGCTTTGGATTAGACGCAGTTATTGGATAAATTGGTGATAAATTTTAATCTTATAAAGAAAAGGTCGTAAAGTCATTTTTCTTAATGGTATCTCACAGTCGCAATAAAAATACGTAAATCTATATAACACGTGAAAAACTTGATACCGAAGTGTATACATATATTAACCTGTGGCTCTACAGGTGTAATTTAATTCATTAGCATAAATTGAGCCCATGATAGTACATCATTTATAGATGACTATTAAAGAGTAAAGAGTGTAAATTATTTCATTTTATTGAAAATTATGAATATTGCTGCAGCGCCTAACGCAGTTGGCACGGATGATTTTGATACATTCAAACGTTTTTATACCTTGTATGTACTAATATGTACTCATTAAAAACAGTACTTCATTATTTTAATTAAATTTTCTTTTGTAGCATTTGATTAAGTAAGTTATTCCACTTTTTGGAGTTATTATTATTACCAAACCAATGTGTTAGAATTCAAAAATGTTGGTCCACACGTGACCGGTTTCAGGAGTAGGTACCTAGTTTCAAAGGATGCTAATGAATTCAATTACACCCAGTATATGCACTTACAGATAAAAAATATGATTTGTACTAATATAAATGTGTTAGTCTATAGGGAGATTAAGCACCATAATAATAAGAAAGTAATGATATGAGATTTAAATGTTGGTACAGGCTGATGGAGTAATAAAAAATCGCTACAATCAATTATTATTGAATCTTTTCATGGATTTCATTGTCAAATAATAAATTCAATCAAAAAAAGAGTGGCATAAGTAAACAATTTTACATTTCAATTCTTTGACCAAATGCCACAGAGAAATAGCTACAGTACATAATTTTTGTCCACAGAGAGGTATTAGACAACGGAACACTTGTGTTTCTGCCGTTCGCAGCGGTACAGTACAGGCAGGACGTCCACGCGACCGTGTACCGGTGCCGCGCGCACAACGCGCTAGGGGCCATCGTGTCCCGGGACATGCGGACGCAGGCGGGTGAGTTTATGTACTGAGTTAATGTTTCTACTGCGACATAATGTGGTTGAAATAAGCTTGTTTAAGTTTATTTTATTTTTTCTTAGATTTTGGCTCCACACGTCGTGTATTTAGCCAGTGTCAAGTATTGTAATTTTTATCGTTAAAGAATATATCACGTAAAGTCAAGTCTTAGTCATAGTCATAGTCCAGTCTAAGTCAGGTAGTCGTAGTCCAGTCTAAGACATGCTCCAGTAAAGTGGTGGCAACTTAACTAGAAGCTTCTATGGAACTTTGGAAGCAACACGAAAACTCACGTTTCACCACATTATATCACTTGCCCACACTCATGCTCGTAATTCAGCACTTAATGCGTAAAACGCCACCAATTTTAAACATAAATACTGGATAAAGCACAAGTTTTGAGAAATAATACAATGCAACGACGTGAACATTTCCGCGTTCCCGCCAAAACTCCCTTGTTTAAGTTTTAGATGAAATAGGTTAAAACATAATAAAGGTTATATTGCGTACATTCACAGAGCAAAAAAAAACGCTTCCTCTATAGGCGAAGCGTCACTTGTTTCATAGCTCTGTGCGTACATTATTTTATTGGTGGTCGTCTTTGTTTTTCGTGTATTCTAAAAACGAGCTTAACTATCTAGATTTTGCGCACAAATTCTATTTCCTGCTTATTTATAAGTAAAGGAAAGATTTTTTACAAGCTGACAATATTTCCAATATTTTCTCAATAGATTACAACATAGGTACCTAACCTACTTTGTTAGTATACCGCACTATAATAGTTATAGTGGGTTGCCGAAGGAATTTTATAATGATGTGTTAAAGGTATCTACTATAAATTACTAAGTTACGATTTTCAGTTAACATTTAGGTTGGTAATACATTCTCATGTTCACAACATCCAAGCTAAAAATAATATCCTAAAAAGCGCTTTGTTTGAAACATTACGTACATTAAATATAAAGTAACCTGCCTTCAGCCAACAGCTTTCAGCTCGTTACACGTTATTTTGTTCCAAATATATTCACTTTGATACACGTGAATTGAGTTACTGTGTAAAAGTGTGTGATGTCTCAGGATGATGTGCGCAGTGCGATGTCACGCGAAATTCTACTGCTTCAACTGAAACTGAAGCCATGGGTAGCCGTGACTCTTAACATCAGACGAAAGCCTATAGTCCGTCGAATATTAAGGACGCGCCACAAAAGTATATTAGGATCGATCTGTGGCACTACCGGCATTTTATGGATATATGGCGAGCACCAACCAGTACACCTGTATATTATTTCCTCGTTGTTTTAGTGTTTTCAAGATGACGTTTCTATGCAATCGGCGCCATTTTGTGGTCCCAAAGTGCCGCAAGTCACGTGACATGTTTCATATCCTCTACCCCAGATAATATAATACCTACAGTACAGATGCCTCATCCCATACAACGGAAAGACTCGGGATATTTTATGAATTATTTCATTTCTGCATAACGCATGATTATCAAGCTACTTTTATTGCGTTTTGGCGAAGTATTGGGCCAAATGAATACACTGGACACTAACTAGTAGCTCTCTAGACACGATTATTACATTTTTTTCAAGTTCGGGCTGTTTTTTGTTTATACCTGATGGAACCCCATGCCTCTACTATACCCTTATCTAAGATTAAAAATTATAATTATGTACACAAAATTATCATTACTACATAATAGGTTGTCATGTTGGAATATTAATACTGACAGGTTATCGGTTGATTGATTGATCGTTGTCTGCCGCAAACACAAAACATTTGTAGGTTATGTTTTAGCATAATCATGGCCGCCGGGGATATAATGTAGGTATTATGTTCTAAACCTTCAACACAAAAGAAAGAGACAGTACTCTCTCCTAGTATAGCTTGGTTAATATTTATAGTTAACTATTCTTTAAAATACTTTTTATTTTATTAAAAGCATCATCATCATCATCCACAGCCTTTTACATCCCACAGCTGGGTATAGGCCTCTCTTGTATTATACCATTCGCTTCGACCCTGTGCCAATCTAGGAAGTCCAGGTTCTACCCACGACTTTGACTATGTCATCGACTCGTCTTGCTGCCGGACGACCGACACTGTGCTTACCTTATCTATAAAAAGCATGGAAATTATATTCAGCATAGTATTATAAAATTTCGTAAAAATTGGTAGAGTGTATTTTGGTGTTTCATAAAAATAACTTTAAAAAGTTAAGTTTGTCATCCAAGTAGGCAGTTCTCGGTATAAAAGGCGATTAAAGTCAGATGAACATTTTTTCCTTTTTTTTTTTTTTCTTTATATTATTTCCTCATTTATCTCCATGCCTACTGTATTTTTATGCGTTAATTAAAAAGTAGAGCAATAAAACAAGTAGCATAATTTAATTCCTGGTTTATTTCAGTTTACATTAATCTCCATAAAAAGGAAAAAGCTTCCATAACACTAATTAAGCAGGCAGCTTCCGGTCGCCGGCGGTACCAACATTAGCACAAATAAATAACATCACTCGCCTCTGGCTGCCTCTCCCCATCGCTTTCAACATTAAAAACGTCCATTAAGAATTTATTATCTTCATTTATTATTTTAATTTTATTGAAAGTATTGATAAGAACTGGGTAGAATTAAGTTTCTTGTTCCGTTTGAAGTTTCTCCCATTCCCATAGTACAAGCTTTGCTTAGTAAGGGGCTAGACGACGCTGTGTGAAATGTCCACACATTTTTTTTATAGGTAGTTTAAATGTGGTTTACCTACCTAATGTGTTTTATAGACTTTTATATTATAGGTTATTAAATAAATATTGTCGATAAATGCCTACATGCTTTAAGTCAGACATCTAATAATCTAATACTATACTTAGTAATCTTAGTATTAGATGTCTTTAAGTAAAGCCAAAATCATAATCAATTATAAATATAGTTGTTTGAACATGATAAGCCACACAAACAAACAAATATGAAAACAAACATTGTTTGATTATTTATTATTGTTTACATTAGTGAGAATGTTTATTTTAAACGCTAATTACATTAAATTATTCAAGGTGATGAAACTATAGCCTCTTTTTTAAAAACTTCCATAATCTCAGCTGATTAGATGCCGCTACAGGATTTGCTCTTAATTTTCCTTGAGACGCCGGCTACCGAGTTTTTCATTTTAACTACTCGTGCTTCGTGATGAATTTTATCAAACTGGGTAGAGATTCCTGTTTTTCTTACATTATAGCATAAAATATACAATAATTATATTCCCTGTGCAAATTCATCTAGCCAACTTTTTGTTAATAAAATGACCTGACAAGCTAGTCATTTGCGTGATGTTACTGGTCACTCCAAACTCTAAAATTTAAAGTTTGGCGTGACTCTGCACTGCACAAGTGCACACGTCATCCTGTACCATCAGCCGTCTGTAAAACGAATACTAGATAATAAGATCACTAATTATTTTTATAATCATCATCATCATCAACAGCCTATAAATGGCCACTGCTGAACAATGGCCTCCCCCAGAGAGTGCCACTATGAGCGGCTGCTCACCGGCGGCGGTCCACCTAGTGGGGTCTGTCTACGTTGCGCCTTTCGGTTCCGCGTTTTTATAATCATCTGCTTATAATGACAGAATTTGCTTATTGCAATTTTAATATAAACTTATTGCTAACGCCCCTGGTTACCCAACTGGGGGGAACTAATTAAACACAGTGCAAAACACTACACGGTGCTGAGCCGCGGCTAAAAGGACGGTTTAATCAAAAAGCCGTGGTTAGCTAATAACGGGCCGTTAACCTGGGCTACGGAATTACGGAACCACTTGCTCATCAGAGTGGTTCAGTCACTCGGCTCTCTGAGGCTCTGCTGAGGTTTTATCTTTAAAGTTTATTTTGTAGGTACTAGCGGCGCCCTGCGGTTTCCTTCGCTTTGATACTCTATAATTTGTTATAAGCAAAGCCTTGTAGTTTTTCTATTAGTTTGTGGTAAGGCCCCAGGGTTTTGTACCTATCATTATAAGTATTATTAAAAGCTAAATTAAGGCTTAAACCGCATAAAAGTACCCTGTGGTATTTCAATAGTCAATAGTCAATAGTACTTTATTTATAAATCCAATTTACAAGTCAACAACATTACATATGTACGTACAAATAAAATAGTACAAGTTCATGTTCATAATAACATATCAAAATATGGCAATAAAAAAATATAAAAATATTCTATAAATTTTTATACAATATTGAATAATAATAAAATTAAAATCAAAATAGTATGTCATTGTACATTACATTAATAATAATAATAATATTCGAATCTTAATTCTAGTGCCATTTAACACGTCGGATACAAATAAATTAATCAGAATACAATAATCAAAATATACGAAGTAGGTAAAAACACTTAACAATTCAATTACCTTTAAACCTCATGAATTCGTCTATACTATAGAACGTCCTCTCGATTAGCCATCGCTTTAACTTTGTTTTAAACGATGCTAGGCTAGGAGCTGCGATGATCTCGTTTGGCAGTTTGTTATAAACCGATGGGCCCATTACATGGGTCAATTTTGCTGACTTAGCCATAGTGTGTGATACTCCAAGCAGCTTATTTGCGCTGCGTGTGTGATATGTATGCACGTCGCTGTGTGTTTTATACCTTTGAGAATTATTTCTCACGAACACGGCCACTTGGAGTATAATGATGGAAGGCAGAGTTAGAATTTCAAGTTGTTTGAAATACGGTCTCGCGGAGGTGTCTTGTGTCACTCGTATTATGGCTCTTACGGCGCGTTTTTGCATGCGAAAAGCACGTTGCCATTCAGCGGCTTGCCCCCACAATTCTGCGCCGTACTGCAGTACCGAATGCACTGTAGCAAAATAGCAAGCTCGAGACACCTCCATGGAGACCACCCGAGATACTCGATTAAGCGCAAAGCAAGCGCTTCCCAGCTTGCCGCACATCTTCTCAATATGGTTTTCCCATGTCAGACATCTATCAATTTGAAAACCAAGAAAAGAAGTAGTCCGGACACCTTCTATCATGGTCCCATTCACTGATATTGCAAGTGTTTTCACTCCACGACCCGACAGGTTGAAGTGAATAAAATGCGTCTTGCTCAAATTTAGAGCAAGGCCATTCACTCTGAACCAATCGGCGAGGGAGTGGGCGGTCTCATTCAGCTTTTTCTCGAGCCTATCAATCGTGGCCGCTGTGACCACCGCAGCCACATCGTCAGCGTACATCAATACGTCTGCAATAGATACTGCGCCTGGAAGGTCATTCAACAGGAGGGAGAAGAGTATATTAGATACGGACGAGCCTTGTGCTACACCCATACTTGACGACAATGGATCAGATTTACTGTTCCCATCTCCTCCATCCACTATTTGACGTCTGCCCTCCATAAGGTTCGACAATAATTTAAGTGGCATGCCGTCTATGCCGTAGTGCGCCAGCTTTGTCGTTAGCACTGCGTGGTCAGCAACATCAAACGCCTTAGAAAGGTCACAGCACAGCACGGCAACTTGAAGTCTGCGCTCTCGAGCAGCCATAACACGGCTGATGACTTCACGTGCTAGTGCCGTAGTAGACCTTCCTTCGCGGTACGCGTATTGATGCTCCGACAAAATGCTGGTAGATGACAAGAAACCGATCAGTCTAAAGCTCAAACCGTTCTCAAACACTTTTGCTATGGCAGGAATAATTGAGACCGGTCTGTACCCATCAATATTTTGCTGCAACATTGTACTGTGCTGTATTAAGTTGGCGTATAATTAAACTAAGCTATTGTTTCTATCTACGTAATTAAAACCCGATCACGTTACGTACCAATAGGTACATTAGATTTCTTATTGAATAGTGAAACAAAATGAACAAATCAGTCGTCCAATAACGCTATAGACCATCAATTCTCTTAGGTATGACAAGGGAATTATAAATTAGTGATGCCTTTGTTATTAATTTTAATAACAATGGCATTTTGAATCCATGTATTACACTCAAATGAAGTTAAATGAACGAAAGTTATTATTATAGAAGGCACAACATTAAAATTAAAAATAAGATGCAGTCATTTTGGAAACAATGATGAGGCAATATACATTAGCATAGCAGTAAGGGTCTGCTTGACCTTTCTCTTAAAAGTTAACCAAAACAAACGACACCCATGCAGCTCCATTCACAATGTCAGGGGAGTAATAATACAAAAATAACCTACAAAACTCACATTTCCGGAACTAAATACACTATTTACGGTAGTTAGATAACGTGTTATTGCCTGGTATGACGTTTATTGGTGGCCCGAGGGCTGTTTGCTTGTCCATTATTACAAGGCATATGAACAAGAGAGCAGTAACTCAGTTCTAAGGTTCTAATTGCTATTGTTAAGTGGATGTTGGCTTTAATGATACGTTCACGATAGATAGATAGATAGATAGATTAACTCTTTATTGTACACCAAATAAACAAACATATACAAAATAAAAGAAACAAAACTTAATTGACTTATAATGCTAGTACAATGGGCGGTCTTATCGCTTAAAGCGATTTATTCCAGACAACCTTGGAATGGAGAGGACATTGAAAAATTAATTTGGGACTATGGTGTACCTACAGCTAAACTTAGCAGTGATATCACACTCATATTAGAACTAAATGTAAATTATAATCAGTAATAATAACAATCTACATGTTATAATATTTCAATAATAATTATTCATACTATATAATATATATTATATACCTACAACTAATTCAATACATATAATATATCTATCATAAATATATACATATATATATTTAAACAATTATAATAGGTATGGACTTATTGATTAAGTAAATGACATAATTTTTACTATACTCCGATCTGTGACAAGTACAATTTCTTCACTTTATCTTTAAATATAGGTAGTGACGTCGACTGACGTATTGACAAAGGTAAACTATTCCAGAGGCGAATGGCTTCAACGGTAAAAGATTTGTCGTAAAAAGAAGTTGTATGAATAGGCATTTTCAACTGCAGTGTATGTGTCGACCTCAACGAACGGGACTGCTGCTGAGAGTGAGCAAACTCAAAGCGATAATGTTTAAAATTTTGGTAATGTGAATGAATAGAGAGTAATATTTTAATTCCGCCCAACGATCACATACATAGACCCTAGACCCTAACTAGGATTCCCTGAATCTAGGGGCTAGGAACTACGAGGACCATGGTCTCAGAACACCCAGACACAGAACGAGTATTTGTGCTTTATTTCTGTGCACAAATACTTGTCCTGTCGCGGGAATGGAATCCGCCGACTCCGGGTTATGAGTTGATCTCCTCAACCACCACACCACGGAGGCATCAAAATAATGTATACAGTAATACTTATACTGCTTTTTATCTGAAAGGATTTCCTATATTTTGTGCTGTTGTGCAGAACTTATTATTAGATACCACTTTCGCTAAACACGTCACTTTTGTATTTGATGGTTCTTACAAGTTTGCATCTCTATGGCATTTCACTATACGTGTGATATGAGTTACTGCACATAATATTGTACATAGCGATTGGTCATTACATAGTTTAGTGGTCTATTTAATGGTACGGTACTAATTGTAATCACGATGTAATCAAAGAAACTAATATATTTACCTACTCCTGAAACTATGTTATGGCAATTTACGATCAAAAGTCTGTTTAAATATGACACCATTTTGTAAACAACAAAAGCAAAGTGGTGTTTATTTTCATCGTACTTATTATTATCGCACAATGAAATCTGTAGTTTGTTTTCCTAAAACTGTCAACTTTTTGTTATAATTCCTTTAGAGTAGTCAGGTTAATCGTCTGGTAGCAGCTTAATTTAGGTTGAAAAAAAAATTGAAAAAGTTCGAAAAAATCATAACGACTGTAATCTACATAAAAAATACATTTCCAGCTAGTTTATGTCCAAGTCGTTAGGAAAACGACAATCTCAGTACTTATGTATAGCTCAGCAAAAACTAAAACGCCTAAGAGCTTAATAAAACCGACAGTAAGCAAAAAGCGAGTAAACAGAGACATTATAACCATGAATATTTTGAATAATACACAGTATTACTGACTGAGGAATGGATTGTGCCTCGTTACTCTTCATTTTAGTGTTTTGAGTGGCTGCTATCTTGAAGCTGTGTCTGAACTTTTAGCTTTTACTTTGTTTTGAGAGCTCCCTCGGTGTTTTGTCTGAAAGTTTCACATTTACTGAGATATAAGAGCATTACTCTATTCCTGAAGGGACTTTGTTATTACAGCGTTTGTATTCTAATATTAATTTCATAATCGCTTGTTAAATAGTGTATGTAACATCACGTTTCTTATACCATACCCTTGCCTAAGATTGAAACAAACTGGCACGGCCTACTGCTCGGCCTATGACACGACCTAGTCACCGTGACTTTGTAATGTCGTTTGTAGCAATCTCCAAAAAGGGCAAAGGTACCTGATGGGATTTTGGAAAGAAACAGATTGCGTCAGTTTCAAAAATCACACAGACTAACTTGCTGATGGTTTACACTCAGTTTTTGTAAACAATAATATATCAATGTTATTAAAATTTTAATAAATTCGTATATTTCATTTAAAACTAAGATTTTCAAAAAACAGTGCAAATTTTGTCTATCAGGGATGACGTTTAATAAGATCAAGGCGTTCACATTTAATTTACATAGTGTGTTAGTGTACATGAGATATGTCCGCGTTTTAACACCAATAGCTCTTCCTACTGATAGGTATTTGTTCTGAAATGTTTGTTTCTCCTCGATCGGCCGCTTGCAAGTTTAGTCTGTCAGCCACACAATAATGTCGCCCGAGGGAGCACAAAAACAAAACCCTACATTTTGACTTCTTTTAGCGAAAATAAGCCGATCTTAAGAAAAGTTCGCGTCTGGGGAGCATGAGTTTCAAAAGCAGAAAACAGGATGTTTTTGTGGTGTTGGAACGTTTGTCCGCTCGTGAAACGTCACTTTGCAATAACGACTCTTTTGCAAAATGATATAAAATTGTTTCGTCAGCAAGTTTCATATGCAGGACGTTCACGTCACACCTTTTGCAGAAAAATTACATATTTCAAAATGCAGTATTTGCGTAAAAATACTGACTTATGAAAGTTAACAAGGTCTTCTTCTTCTGGCTTCTGGCTTTCTATCGCTTTTTTGCAATAATTCTGCCAATGTCAAGTGAGTATTTATACGGTTATGTCAAGTCAAAGTCATATTTTGTCAGTCAAAATGCCAACACTAAAAATGGTGGATATTTTACTGAAGGCTCTAAAAAAGGCCGTTGAAGCAACAACGAAAATGCATGGTTTTATGATTTTTAAACCATTTGCCAACACTTGAGCACATTCACGAACACTTAACGGATAGTAATCCACCCTTATTACACATTAATGTTCAAGATACACTAGTTTTGAAAAAAAAATTCAAAATTCACAACTGCCATTGTCGGATTTTCTTCAAAGACCATCGTTAACAAGGTCTTTTCATTAATTGCACTAAGTCTTGACGTTTTATTTATGTCAGAGTGAGTATAATTACAGAGTATCATAAAAATACTCGGTGAATCCTGATTCTGGCTGTAAAACCAATACTCGTGTACTCATATTATTTATTCATAAAAACAGGATTTACATGCCAAAAATAGCAATATATATACCATAATGCGACGTAACTCTACACATTGTAGGTACTAGGTTAGGTATATCAAAGTCAGGATCGTCAATATTGCCCATAAAACTCGCTCAGCTTATAAAATCCTATACGACGAAAATAATTACATTGCCACAAAAATTATTAAGATACTTATGTACACGTAGGTAATTACATGCCTTCAATGTTCTTTTCCAGCTACGTGATTTCCACAAAAACCTGCTATGGTTTCTGATATAGAGTTACCTACATATTTAGTACCTGTACAGAAAGGAAGCCGTAACCATAAGTTTTATTTGTATTATAATAAATGTATGGATATTTTAAGGAAGGAAGTAGTATTTTTTAGGAAGTGATATTTTCTTGATTTAGTCAATAAGTAAGCAACTGAACGTGAAATGTTTAAGTATAATTCTAAAACAACGGATTTTCAATATAAAAATGATAACTATAATTATAAAATTACTTAATGTTATAGGCGTGCTTTTGTCTTTGTCAAAATACTGTATTTATTAGCCTTAACTGATAAATATAATATAATTAAGTATGTAATAATACAACATTATACACAGAAATAGAAATATTATAATAAACAATAGTATTGCGTAGGTTTCATACTTATAAATATCTATGTACTCAAACCAAGTGTAAACCAACCCACGCACAATGAAACGGAACCTCCCGACTAATCGGCGCATTGTAGTCAAAACAAAGTACCTCAATTACCCCACCTACGTTATGTAGAAAATACATGTTAGTAAATATAGAACAGCTTTTACTTCACCTGTTACTCATTTAGAAACATTATTTCAGGGCTCAATAACTTATACTGATATACCTGTTTTAAAAGGTTCCCCACAAAATCAGTTTTTCTCCCAAAAGATACTTTCATTGAAATGATTATTTTAGTGAATAACGATCATCATCACCTGGAAGATTTCTACTGCTAAACAAAGATCCCCTTCATAAATTGCTACTTAGGATGCTTATAGGTTTGCCATATTCATTACGCTTTACAGGCTGCTTGGTGATCGGCGAAGATTACAATGTACCGAAGAGGTTGCTGTTGCCCATACCCTGGATATTCCTTCTACACCTAATTTGACTGTCCTTTTTTATATAAGAAAATCAACTAAAAGGTTGGGAAATTGTCAAAAACCCCTCACAAATTAATGGACGTCCCAAAATTCATAACTTCCAAATATTGCTGAAACATTGCTAATTAAAACCGTGACAACATTTATCCAGTACCTCCGCTCTAAATTAAGCTTTTTCATTAGCACAAAAAAGTCCAGACTCGACGGTTGTTTGTCCAATTAGTGAATTTATTTTATGTCCTCTCGGTACTCCATTTAGTCTGTATTTTTGAAGAAATAACTTGAAATGTGTTTTTATTTTATTTTAGTTAAAAAACGCATTGCTTACAAGCAAGGGGTTAAAGTGGAATAGCTTGTTTTTATTTCCATTTCAAATTCTATAGACGAAGACAAAATATAAACGATTCTTTCAATAAGTACACAATGTTTTTTGTAAAATATAAAATAATTATATTTGGGGTTAAAGAAAGCAGAAAGTTAAGGTTTAGTGTAGGGACACACTAATCTGCCGAACGTTCAGCGGATGTACTGTCGGTCGTAGTTTACGGTTGGCATGATACTCGGCATAAGTTCGGCTGGTGTATCATAGAATCACTACAAACGTATTTAGTTGAACGTTCAGTGCCATACCTTTGGGAGGTGTGATTAGTTCATTTTAAAACTACAATCAGTTCTGTATGAACTAATTAATACTGACCCATAAAGTTTTAATGACTTAAGCGGAAATAAACTATGCTAAGGCAAGACAACAGTTAATTTTAACTATAACATAAACTTTAACTGAGATTACCTACCTATGGTGTAAACCAACTTGTGATCTAGGTACTACCACAGATATTAAAATAGTATTGCCTATACAACTAATTTATACAAAACAATTGCTTTTATTGAGGCTGTAACACCCAGTTGCAGAAACGAACATTAATCTTAGTGATGGCATTAACGTTAATGGAGTCCTTAAACTGTAGGGAGAACAACAGTTTAATGGAAGATTATGGTTTAAAGTCGACTTTAAAAGTTAATGATCGTTTCTGCAACTGGGTGTAAGTAATGTGGAGACAAGCATTGGTTATTTTCGTACAAGAATGTGCCTTGCGGCTCAGCCTTCGTACATCTATTGAAAGTATATCACATTAGATCATTAACCGATGTCGAGTGTTAATAAAAAGTAGTTATGCCTCCATCATTAAGGGGTTGCGTAGTAAACGCTATGTAGACATTTCGGTGATCGCAGTGGTCGTTGGCGATTATACCCTGTAACGGCCTCCGGCGTGTAGCCTCCACGACACCCACGGGATATGAAAGAGACGTCTTATTGTTACGATGGGATCACGTTGCGGAAATAATCTCCATCATATTTCAAGGTTACTATAACTATTTTTAATGCTATAGCAACATGTTTTTACGTCGTTACAAAGCTCAAAGTTACGCAACAACGAGATATAAATAAATAAATTGATTTTTATTTCGACCAACAGGGATCATAATGGGTTAGTAGGGCTTAATCGATATTAGTAACAAATCAAACTATCCACAACACTTTTAGACGCTTGATTAGTCAGTACCTGAATCCTGCAACATTGATTCAAGTACTGACAGCATAGTTTTTTATATCAGGATATGCCCGAAGGAACATTTTATTTTGTCAAAATGGCGTGGGAAAAGTCAGCGCCATCTATTAGATTTCGCGTGAACTACGACAAGTTGAGAAAATTAGGTGCCATTATGTCCGTCAATGTTTATGTTTACAATGATTATTCCAAATATAAATTCGATTATTTTGTTACAAAACAAAGTGTAATATTGAAAATATTGAATTACTTGAGGTAAGAAACTTGGTCTTTCTTTTTACTGCACTTTTGAGTATAGATTGTGGAACCCTTCACAATACAACTTGGCATATTTTGTTTGTGACATTCGACCGATGCCTTCTAACATCCATCACAGACTGAGCGCTAGTGGATGCCAACCTGTGAAATTGGCTCCCACTTTGAAGCGACGTTTTAACCTGTCATTAGGCCGTTCCTTAATATATATGTCTATGACTAACAGTCTAATCATTCAGCAAATGCTCTCAGGATGCAGTTGGGGCTGGCCCACACCCTGCGCACCAGGGAGGAGGACCGTTTTCTCATGGTAATATAAAAACAATCCACCCGGGTTTCTGCAAACATCCCCGATGCGCTACAAAACCGTGGCAGCCCCATCAGCATCAGATATGAAATTAAGTGAACTTTTAAAGTCAAGATAGCGTTAGAATTGATAAATTGAAATGGGCAGGATACATTGCTCGTAGAACTGCGGTCCTCGAGTAGCATCTATGAATTCTGAGAGGTGGCGTAGGCCCCCCACTCGGTGGATCGACTATCTGTAGGCCTAGCACGAATATTTACGCACGCGTAAATGTAACGTTAACGTAAGGCAGTTGTATGGCATTTGATCCGCGCCGCAAATTCCTTACGTTAACGTTACACTTACGCGCTCGTAAATATTCGTGCTAAACCTACTGGTCAAAAATGCAGAGAGCCAGTGGACGCAAGAGGCAAGCAGCCAAGCAGGTCTAAGTGGCGTTCTGTGAGGGTGGGTTCTATGGGGGTTATATGGATTCGGAATTGGACTACTTCAGGCTCATGAGGATGCTGATAGAAGAACCAACTTCCACATCAAAACAAAATTGATTTAATAAAGGCAATCGTGATTTATAGCCATCGTATTTGTACTTGATATCGAAGTGTATAAATTCACGGTAGAACGTGAGAGGATAGATTTTAATTAATCAATTATAGAGGATGGTTACCCGCGCGCCATTTAACTACGGCGCCTAAATCACCCGGACAAATTGATTTGTGTTCGGCGCAGGAGATTTATAGCCATCGTGTTACAGGGAGTCTGGTTTCCTGGTGTTGCCTACTAGATTATGCTCTGGTATGTACACAGTACAAATATACAAGGCTAGGCAATATACAGTTGTTTTTGATGATAAAGTAATATTTGTTAGGCATAAATAAGAATGCATATCATAAAGAGGATATAAATAGATGCGTAGGTATTATATTACCTGTGGCGTAGATAAATACGGTCTTTTATTAATATACGATTTCTGGTAACGCAGTCAAATATCATCTTACATTTATGATTATCAGTCTTAAATATACTAACAAATTTAAGGCTTTTTAATCCTTCTTTTAAAATTTGCCAATTGTAATTAGCTGTACGGAAACACGACTGTGGAAGCTGTCATTAGGCAGTTGGGTGGTTTTTCTCTAAATAAATCAGCATTTTCCTAATCTTACCAATCTTTCCATTTTTCTTCGAGACAAAGAGCAGCGATAGCCGATACTGCCAGTGAATAAATCAGCCGGCTATCGGTGGCTCGTGTCCATCGCTCGTTCCGCTAATAATTCAAACGGGACAAGCGCATTAGGAAATCAATGGTTGTGCTCGCTCTAAATGCTGCCATTCTAAATGTGGCTTCAGTTTTACGGATGGTTTCTTTTGTGTATTTATACAGAATTACTCCCTTATGGAGTCTGTTTTTACATTCAATGAAATAAAGTTTATAAACTTCTTTTCCCAGAAATTAAGTCTTTATTTAAAAATGAATAGAAATTCACCTTTACATACAAAATATAGAAAACATTTTTCTTAGAATCCATAAAATTGCTGCTTATTACTTATGCGCATGAAAGAACACTTCCTCTATTTGAATGTTTAATGATCAGCGACCGTTTCGTAAAGAGTTAACCGCAGTTCAAAGAGTCCCGAACACTTTTCCTTCCAAATAACAACTAATAAAACATGACTCCGAAATTAATTTCCCCGCACTAAGCCAAAGTGGCACCGAATCCCTCGGTCGGGAATCCGCTGCCAAACATTGTAAACCTTATTTCAGTGCATTAGATATTACAACATCGCGGTAACCAAAAGGAATACTTGATATTGCTTTTACGTGGTCACTCCTGATTATGTAGCCTTTTGCGAGATTGTGACTTATCCTCTCTTACCTGGCGGCAAATTTGTTACATTCATTTTGGTAAAAGCTTTAAAAATAGCCTGCTAATGTGGTCTCTCTAGAAACGAACCATATATATAGTTTAGTAAATATTCTGTTTGTTTTTTGGTAAGCTTTAGGGCTGGTAAACTTCGTCCAGGGAATGATTATATTTCACACTTTGGAGGCTACGAACGAACTACGAACTACGAACTACGAATTACGAATCTACGAACCAGGGAGCGTTAAAACAATGCCAGTCGTTCAACCATATCTAGAACTTTAGGAAGACAAACTTTAGAAAACTCGACTTCCAAGTGCTTCATGTGGTCATGAACAATTCAATGAACACGTAATTATAAAAGGTATGTAGAATAAAACAACATCTTTCATTTAGAAAAAAATAATTCATTTATAAAGAGTGCAGGAAAAAACTGTGTAATAAGAATTTGTTTAAAATAAATCATGGCTATAAAATTTATTTCTATTCTCATAACAGAATGCCCTATTATAGAATTATCTATTGATTTTATTTCCCCGTTCATAAAGTACCTAAACTTTTATTTTATGCTAGAATAGATTCGCTTTGACAATCATTTCTTTCCTAGTGGAATATGACCTAAACCACAAATTATACAATAGTTTACACTACTATAACTATAAAGCTAAAACTGCTTTAATTTTGATTATGGCCAAGCAAATCTACCAGGCTATATAGCCTATGCCTGTTATCTTATCTGTAGTAAAGCTACCAAACAGCTATTACCTAACTGTCCTGATTAATGCAGAGCTGCAAAACCAAATGGAGGCGGAAACTAAACGATCACAGGGGATACGGGGCCGTTTTTCCGAGCCGGTAATTACAGGTTAATGAATGATTTGGGCTACCACTGACCTTTGCCCACAGTTGGATGTAATTGGATACGTTTAAGTGAGAATATGGAAAAGTAGACAAGTTGGTTACTTTTTTTTTATCTTCCTGTGCACATACATATACCTATACCTATACTTTGCTCAAAAACTGTTGTAACGGTACGGGGTCCCGTTTACATTTATGAAATAGGTTTCTTTAGCAGGAAATAATATTGAAAATAACTTACACAATGTAGCTAATCGTTACTGAAGAAAACTATTACAGTAGTATGATAATATCATAACTATTCTTAAATTGTTAGGAAAATGTGAAAATAGGCATCTGTGGAAACATCGTTACTAGTAATAAAGTTCATTGATAACAACGTATTAAATTATCAAAAGCTAAAACTATAGTTTATTAACAGGATTAGAAGAATGGGTTAAACAATCTGATCGAATATTGAGTAATTAATTGCTTGTTCTAAAGAGGACAGATAGATAAATACTTATATCAAATTCTTAATTCTTTATATACAGGTCATATTTTCAGCTGAAAACAGAGTCCACATGGAGTGACTCCACGTGGAGTGCAGGCTCAGAATGTATGTACTTCATTCAGCGGAACGAATAAATTCCACCAATCAGAGAGCAGTATACTAAATCTAGATGGTCATGACGAGCTGCAGAAGATGCTGGTCCACGTGGAGTGCGGGCTTAGTACGAACTATGTCGACCAATCAGAGAGCAGTATAGTAGATCTAGATGGTCATGACGAGCTGCGTGCAGTACCAGGTCCACGTGGACTGCCGAGGTTCTCGACCAATCAGGGAGAAGAATCGGGATGTGAAGAGCTGTGATTGGTTGTTAAGAACTGATGAGGAAGAGTTCTAGGCTTTATAAGGGGATGTAAGAGGGGGATTGAGGATAGTCTCGGGCAGGACGCCTGCAAATAATTAGCTATGGAAATATTCTTTAGTTGTTCGGTTCGCGATATAGGGATTTGTTTCGAGAATCCTTACGGTATTATTTAGTGCATTTGGATTGCAGTGTATTGGATTGCAGTGATTAAGGATTTGGATATTATTTGTGAGTAAAGTAGACATTTTATAATTAATGAGATTTTAGCTAGGGAAGCTGCATTTACTAAATATTTTCATAGGTTTTGCTCATATTAAGAAAGTTCATTTATTTCTTTGATTGAAATTTTATCAAAACGGTTTGAGTTGAACAGAGCAATTAGATTCTAGTGTTTTAACTGAATAATTACTTACTAATAGAGATTCAAGAATCTGTAATGTATGTTTCTTACTTGTATTCAAGAGATATAAAGATGTCTGAATATTACTAATAGTGGTAGCTATTGATCTATTGTTAAATTATTATGCAATATCATCTACTTTTTAATAGAGCTACTTATTGGTTTGGATAACCTAAGACTGATCATTTGTAATGAATTAAACTTATTCCATGGTTGGAACATCTAACTGGGACAACAGTTATTATTTGGCTAATAGCTTTCAGTTGATATTTGGGGCGAGAGTCTCCGAAAGTATACCTAAATTCCAAGGGGAATGCGGGATCTTTCAAATACAGCTTGAGAGTTAATGGCTGGATCGACGGTTAATATTAGGAGCGAGAGACTCCGAAAGTATACCTAAATTCCAGAGGGAATGCGGGATCTTTCTTATACAGCTTAAGGGTTAATAGTTGTTTTCTTCTTCATCTGATAGAAATCAGTGATCAGTCTGGGATAGACAGATTAATGAAGTAGCGAGAGTCTACATTTTACATCATTATAATTATGTGTTGAACTAAATCAACTTATATGTGAATAATCTAGTTTGGAAAGTATTCCAAGCAGTCAAAAGAGGGAGTGATCCCTGACTGCTATTTACTAAGTTATATACTTGTATAAATTATGAGATTTAATATAAACCGTTTTTGCTCATTCTATTTTAGAATAGTTCATGTTTATTTATCTGTATTGAATTGTAGAGATATTGTGATTCTGGATTAATAGAGTCTAGGCACCCAGCCTTCAAACTTGGGATAGTGGAGGTACCCACCCTTCTAATATGGGACAGTTGAGGAATCCAGCCTTCTAACATGGAAGTTGATGGGTGGTACGGAATGGTTGTGAGGGAAGGTTTGGAGACCATTGGGGGAAACCCCTAAAACCTTTTGTGTAATCCAGCAATGTATCTTTACAATAAATGCAAGAAATAAGGATGCTACATTGTCTATTATACATTCTCTATGTTTTCCAGAATAAATTACGATATTTTCTATTTGGTAGAAAATGTAGGCCTTTAGGTCATCTTCAGTCTAGGTATTAAGGTTAAAAATTAACTTATTTCGATGTTCAACTTATAGGTCGATTATATCGCAATCTTACGTGTATTGTTTAGTGATTGGGTAAAGGGAATGTTTTTAAATAGGGCGTAGCTAGGGTTACGAAACTCGTAGACAATTCGTAGCTATTGGATTTATTTTCTTACTGAATTATTTTAGGTATAACTTTATTTGTACTAGTCACTAGTAGAACTTTAATACATATTTATATCTAAATTCAAAGTGAAATATCGTTAAAGGTTGTACTATAATTGTTAACATGAAATTCATACTATTAATTATTTAATCGGAAAAACATAATTTTATTACCATTTTAAAATACAAGTGAAAATAGCTTTAATTACGACATTAAAATATAGGTATTGATAATTAGTCTTTTATTCAATCTATCACGTAGGGAATAGCTTTATAGGTTCTTTATTATGCTTATACTTATTCGCTACTTGGGTATAATACGATCACAGCGGAAGGTTTATCCACTAGACGATTACTTGGCCAAAACATCAAACAATATAGGTATTGTAATTAGCTATAGTTAGGTTTAGGTTTGGGTAGGTAGTGGATTAGCAGCTGTTTAGTTAGTTAAGTTTGAAAAGATTTATTTTAAAAAAGGGGGGGTTGTTACACTGTCTTATATGTATATTCTGCGATGGACGTAGTGATCTCAATATACTGTAACCTTCCTAATCCTGAAAATCTTGGTAATGGTTGGATGGCGCTTTTTAGTAAACAATCATCATCATCATCATCATCATCAGCAACAGCAGCAGCAGCCTGGACACGTCTACTGCTGAACATAGGCCTCCCGCAGTGTGCGCCACTTTGTTGGCTGCTCCTGCATCCATCGGCTCCCTACGGTTTTCACCAGATCGTCGCCCCACCTAGTAATATTTATTTTAAAACTAATTATCACCTTTGATACGTTAGAAAATTAAGCAATGTTCGCTTTCCAGTACAGATCGCTCTACTATCTTTATCACGTCGTAATCTTCAAAGCTAACACTTAAATGTTTGAATATTACCTTCATTGGTCCTTTAAGATGTCTAATTAAATTCACAAAAATAATTAATATCAAGAACGCTGGGCGTATTTTAAGAGAGATAAGTTGGAAGACGCTAATTGAATGTAAGAGGAGGAAGTGAGATCAAACGTGATGAAAGATTGTAATGTTCAGAACGGAAGGTGTTGTACTAGCAGGCGTCAAACCAGTCATTCAAAGTTTTTACGAGTTTATTCAATTTTAATTTAGTAATGAGAAAAGATATGAGCCTATGCTGCGTCTTCCACTTCGTGGTCGCCACTCGAGAACCTTTCTTCCCCATCATATATGATGAGCATGAATCATTAAAACAAAACTTCTACAATGAACTCCCGTATAGTTTAACCAGCAGTCATCGCCTTAACGACTTGGCATTAAATTCGAGTATTTATGAAACTTTGCCCTATATTATAATTGTATATTTACCCCTAGAGACAAGGTTGGGGTGCGAGGGCGTTGATCAAAACCCCGATCGAGTTGATACAGCGCTTCAAAGGCTTTCAACTGTCAATTAACTAACGATGCCGGTGACGGCTGCGTCATCAGACGGAGCAAACAGGCTGGTTTACTAATATTTACTTGGAAGCATCAGAATAAATATAGCCCTAATTTGAATATGGATTGGAAAAATAAGACTCTCTACCCACAGTAGCTCATGACTCATGAGAAGGTTTTTTATTTATTTGTTAAACGTTATCATAAATCACTTCGTCCTAGAAAAAATAACTAGAAATAACAAATGAAAAGGAAAGAAACCGAAGCAAGTCGAGTAATTTACTTAGATTTAAACAACTACAATTTTCTAGACTGGACGATAGTATGCTAAAAATGCGATCCAGAACAAAAGTGGAGTTCCGATTTTAGAAACAACATTTTTGGAACAAACTCATGCAATATGCAGCAATGTTATCTGTCTACCGAATCAAACCGCACCGATCGCAGCCGAATGATCGACTAAACTCCGTCTCACGTAAGTCGTCCCGCAGCAATAAGTTGAACTTATTTTGAAAGTAAGTAATTTACGTCACTACATAATATACAACCCATACAGTGCTTTATTTACTAAATAAAATCGATATTCACAAATTACTTTATATTGAAATTTTGGGGAGTCTAAAATATAGAGGTCAGCAACATTCCGTAGCGCGAATGTGGCGACGCGGCTGCGGGACAACTTACGTGAGACGGAGTCTACGTGCTCTGCTATCCCTAGGTTACAGTTAATACGTAAGCAGTAAGTCAACTCCTTGATTAGACTAGAAAAAGCAAATCAAAAGAGACCTTTGATGAGGAGCTATTATAAAAAAAAGGCAGAAAGTTACGCGTGCAGAAAGCAAAAGATTTTTAGACTGTATGAAACTTGAAAGGTATATGAGACAGATATACCCTCGATAATGTATTGAACGCCTGAGAACTAATTTTTTAAATGTTTATGTAGTCCACACCAGAGATACCAGAAATCAATGCACACTTTAGGTAGCTATAACTTAGATCTCTTTAAGTCAAGAGTAAAAGGGCATCTCATGGGCAAATATACTTCACCTTGGACAACTCATCACTTACCATCAGGTGAGATTTTGTCAAACGTTTGCCCATTTTAGCATTAAAATAATATACTGCATCACTGGTAAAAACAAACAGTAGCCCATACTGTTTGTTTTTACCAGTGATGCAGCCTCAATTTCCTGCTTCTAATCCCGCTCTCAGTATCATGTATACTAAGCCTACAATTTATATTAGTATCGGTAAACTCCGATCAAAAACATCGTTATGTTAATAAGCAAAAACTCCAAAGAGCCCGCACTTCCTACTCAGGAAATTATTAAAATAATTTTCTCATTCAATGAATTTGAAAGGAGCTGTCTGAAACACAGAGTATTATTATTAAAATTTTGAATTCCGGATAAAAAGCCGCTTACACAAACGGAACCCGTTTTAAAACATTTTCGTTTGTTGCAGTTCTATAAAAGCATTCGTAAGTTGAGATGCAGCGAGCGTCTGAGGCTAGAAATATAATTGAAAGGGCAATGAACTCGGCAACGAACTCACTCGTGTTTGGTTTTGTTACAGCGCACAATAATTAAAGTTAGAATACTCTGAAATTGCTTATAGTTGCTATAACACACACGCCTACAGACACATTCTTCCAGACATTTTTCTCATCCTTATTTTACTGGATTCCAATACAAATGGAGTGTAAGGTAATTCCAAGGTCCCGAATTACGTTTCGAAATATTTCTGTAGTGCTTTTCTTTTATAATTGTACTATATCAAAGTAAAACACTGTCGTATTTTTGTATTTTTGAGTAGGTACCTATGTTACTTGCACGCCGAAATGACAAGTAATTTAAATGTTTGCGCAGATTTAATACAAATAAATTATCAACCAACGAAATTAACCCCGGTAAACCGTGAAAAAGCGGATATCATTGATATAGCGTGGAACGCATATACGAGTAAAAAAAAGCCTCTGTGGAAACTGATTTTACTATTTACTCATAGATGTTGTTTGCGTGTGCCACCGATTTTGCAGACGAGAATTATGCAAGCCTGCAGCCGTACGATTGAAGTGCAAATCGAATGCAGTTGGAGCAGTTGTTCGCTCTGTTTGTTACTCTGTGGCTCCTGGTGCCACAATCTTCGTGTATATCTTCATTGCTCGCCCGAATGCAAATTTACGTCGTCCTGCGGAAAAATGACGGCAATTTGTGTCGAATATAATAAGAGTAAATCAAACCTTGTTCGTATGCAGGAATCGGAGCTACTCCAAGATCTAGGAGATTTTCCTCTGAAAACTTTTTGTTATTTCCGTTCTGGATCACTAACATGACAAATAGTTTTGTTTTCTTTCCTAGATAAGACTATTCGGTGGTATTGTAGCTTTTGTGGTACCTAAATATATAGAGTGGCAACATTGCGAGATAATCATTATTACACTCGTTGAGATAATCTTTCAAGAATGGATTCTAAACGCATAATACTAGTTTAGGTTTGCTTTAAGCTTTAACTGTAACAGAGCTTTAGTCTATCTTATCCATAACACAAAACAAAAAAAAAAGAAACTGTATTTCTATCTTTTATGTCAACATCAACATAGAGTTTGAACAACCACGAGAACAAGCCGGCTTCAAGAGCAAGTACTCCACTCTAGATCACATATTCACTCTGAGGCAAATCATCGAGAAGTACACAGGATATGGTAAAACACTGTATATAGCATTTGTAGACTATTCTAAGGCTTTTGATACCATCCTTCACGGCAAGCAATGGCAGGCTTTGAGAGAGCAAGGAATACAAAATAAATATGTAAAAGTTCTTGAAGAGATATATCGGCGAAGTAAAGCTACTGTCAAACTAGAGAAAAAAGGCGAGGTATTTGAACTGGGAAGAGGCGTAAGACAAGGGGACCCTATCTCGCCAAACCTATTTAACTCCCTCTTAGAATATATCTTCAGGAAATTAGAATGGACGGACCTTGGAATAAACATCAATGGCGAGTATTTAAACCATCTCCGCTTTACTGACGATATTGTCTTAATATCAGAGAGCCACACAGACCTCCAATACATGCTAAGAACTTTAGATTATCAAAGTAGAGAATGCGGACTGAAGATGAACCCAGAAAAAACCTGTGTTATGACAAATGGAAGCAAAGAACAGACTCGTATAAACAATGAAAACATCAGGTATGTCGATCAGTACATATATTTAGGTCAGAACATCTCATTTAAAGGCCACTACAGAGAAGAAGTAGAAAGGAGAATAAAGAAAGCCTGGAGTACATACTGGTCACTCAAACATATTTTTAAATCCCAAATGAATATAAATTTAAAGAAAAAAGCAATGGATTCTGTTGTGACTCCCACCCTGCTATACGGGTGCCAATCATGGCCCATCACATTGGATATCATGAATAAAATACGAACATTCCAAAGATCAGCAGAAAGAAGCATGTTGGGATTAAAACTAACAGATAAAGTGAGATGCAGTGACATTAGAAAGAAAACTAAAATAATAGATGCAACCAAAATGTTATGCCGTTTAAAATGGCGATGGGCAGGTCACACCGTTAGAACGACAGACAACAGGTGGAGCGAGAGAGCGCTGCATTGGTATCCGCGAGGAGAGCACCGGCCGCCGGGGCGCCCGCGCCGCCGGTGGCCGGACGACATAGTTGCTACCGCTGGGGTCACGTGGACGCGCCTTGCCCAAGATAGAGACAGATGGAATAGGATGGAGGAGGCCTTTGTCCAAAGATGGACTTCCCAATAAATATTTATATAATAGAAATAATTATCTACAGCATACAGAATAGAATAGAAGAAATACCATACCATACAAATTGAAAATTGAAATTGATTAATGTTAATAATATTTAAATAAGAATGTAATATATGATTAATTAATTTAATGCATGCAATAGAGGTAGAATTATTTATTTATTTTTATTTTTATTTCTTTTTGAATGTTTGAGAATGTTATTTAAGTTGTGGGAAATAAAGGCTATATTATTATTATTATTATTATTATTATGTCAACATCACACAGCCGTTCTACAAAAAATCCGAACCTGTAAATTTGATATTCGAATTCTATCAACTGGATCTGCCACTCTATACATAATATACAGAATCCGTATTTAGAAGTCATGTATAACCTCTAAATGAGTTTTTTAAATGTAAATGATAACATGACTTGCTAATCGTTCTCTCGGCCGTCCATAACAGATTGCAGTGTCACTCGGAACTCAAAATTAAAGTTCTGCGAGAGAGAACTGGTGAGACATAACACAGTCTAAAAAGACTTTTCGACTGTGAGATCAGTTCATAAGTCTCATCTTCCCAGTCATTTCATCAGCTACAATGTCCAAGAATTCATGCATTTGATTCCTGTTGTCCCCAGTGGTATGGCAAGAGTGGCAGGTGCACGTGACGTCCACGCCGGCGGAGTCAGGCGGGCCGGCGTTGCTGTCGTGTGTGGCGCCGGCCTCACTCAGAGAACACGCTACCGTGGCGGCCTGGTACAGGGATGATGCTGTGCTGCCGGCAGTGGACCATCTGTGTGAGTATTACCAACTACCTGTTGAAGTAGTTAAACCTTTAACTCCCACATTGGCTCAAATAAAGCATAAAATCAGAATGTCGGCAAACCGCGTAGAGACCCCTGCCATTACCTCCGTGGGGACAGGGAAGTGCGAGGGCATCTATTATAATAGTCTTTTTAATTGTATAATAATTACTGTGCGTGTTGGGTACCCAGTAGGTATAGAAAAATGGTGAGTGGAAACCAGTAAAGCTTCTCTAGCGGCGAATACTTGAATAAATGAGTATTAAAAAAAAGTCTAGCGTGACTGTCTATTTTCTAGGCAGTATTCAATTAAAGAAATTAAACCGGTTTAAGTGGAGTTCTGTGAGGGAAGCAGATTCAGCAGTAAACGTCTTCAAGCTGATGATGATGATTAGATTACTAACTTCAGTCGAACAAATATAAAGCTTCCGCCTTTTTCAATTTACCATAGTACGTAATTTTATTCAGCAATTTGTACCAAATAACCATAACACCAGCAGACAATTTCACGAAATGATAGCATTGTGCTGTGTGCAAGAAATTATACTGCCATGCAAACGTCTAACTTTTGTTGAAACTTGCTAAGGCCACAGTAAAAGTTAACAAGAGGCGAACACAAGTAGCAAAAAATCTTGCATGAGGGCTGCAATTCCACTACAACTTATATGCCCGTTTTAAGATCTGAACCTGACGGTTCTCTAATTTCCTGTCAATTTCGCCTTACTCAATATTTATACCTACAGTTGAATAAGAAAAAGAGATTTCCTTTAATATTATGCTGTTACAACTGGTCAGTTTCCGACAAACTTATCTTTGTTTCTATTTTTATACAAGCTGTGTGAGAAGGAATTCTACTAAGAGTCATATAAGTACTCATAGCGTAATTTTTGAGTAATCATAGTAGTACTTATATTTATGATCTGTATAGCAGTGTCGCCTGCTCAGCGTAATCTACAGATTAATTTAGACGAATTCGGACAAATTCGTAAAAATTCGGACAAGACGCCCGTCACGGTAGCTTACCCTGGCTTTAGGGATGGATGGAATCGGGTTCAGTTCCCGCTCGTGATTCTAATTTTTCCTTTACAAATTAATCTATAGTGGTACTTTTCATCCCGTCAGCCGGCACCACACTCATGGCGGACGAGGGTTGGCGGCTGGTCGTCCGGTCGGTGCGAGTGGAGGATTCCCACGCGCAGTTCTCCTGCTCTGTACTAGACTCCCTCACTGGGGAGAGAAGACGAAGTATACCACTTAGTATTGATGTTGCACGTAAGTATAATCAGAACTGTCAGACAAGCACGGCTTTTACTTATTTGCACTCTACCCGTTACGCCTAGCTTTGAGCAAAAAAAAATCAAAATCTATTTTATTCATTCAAAAACTATATTACCTTTAAGATTTTTGTGTACCCTATGTAATTGAAAAGTGGCAAAAATTTTAAACGCTGGCAAGAAACTGCGCATTAGCAAAAGCGTAAATTGTATGCTACGAAGTATCTGGGTGACGTGGTACCTACTAGTAAATTATATACTCTTTGGTACCTACCTAACAAGGGCTCTTGTATACTCTAGTAAATTATATACACGTTGTGCTTCTACTATTATTATTATCACTATGTTTATTAATTGTATCTTTAAAAATTACTTTCCATTTTTGGATTCAAATGTTGATTGAATTCCACAGGTAATGCAAATATAACAAACAACAAAATATCTATTGTTATAGTTCTTTTTCCTACCATAATGATTTGTATTTCACTCCTGCAGATCTGATAGGTCACCGTATATCATTTAATAACCTGTTGTCAACTCTGTCCATTTTAAAAGATTATCCATAGGCATAATAACCTGCTACATAATAACCGTGTATTTTATTGATTAGTACAAAAAAAAACTGCTTTTAATGGTATTTCTGTACTTTTCCTTATTTTCCTTTTTCTTTTTTTTTTCTAGCAATGAGCATGGCATCAGCTCCGCGCGCCATCGCCCACGGACAATGGGAAGCCACAGTGCGGAGAGGAGGGGATGTGGTACTTCCCTGTCTGGTGCACGCCAACCCTCCAGCCACCATCACGTGAGTACCGAGGTTGGAGATAATGACGAGAGAATATATTGTTATTGTCCACCATCGATCGTCCGTGGTGCTACACATAAAATAGAACGTCTTTGAATTACTTTGGATAAAGTTTCTTTTGTTTTGTTGGAGACTATGATAATTCACTGCTAATGCAGACAGTATACGGCACCCTACGGCGAAAGCCTTGTGCTTAAGACCGGATTCAGTGACATTATGAAAGACTAGATAGAGTCGAAGTGAGGGCACTGTAACGTACTTGGAACTTGTAAGACTATGGAGTTTAGGTATTTCTAGGTGGACATGATAGTGACTTTCTTTAATGCCTAAACTCCTGTTAATTACAGCTATACAAGTAACTACTATTTTAAAATGGTTGGACTGTACAGAAAAACATTAATTTATATGTAAAGAAAAAACTGTTGGTGATTAAAGTTAAAATAGTCTTTATTTATTTATTCATTTAGTGTTTTTTTTTCAGGCATAAAGCATTTTTGAAAGTATAATAAAAGCATTTCAAAACATTCTATAAAACAATATTGAACAGTACGATCCTATTTCTGGAACATAAACCACCCTTTTGTTCCAAGAATATAAGTACTACATTGAAACCTAAAAGCTTAGTCTAGCCCCTTTCCACGTAGTTAGGTACAAACTAAACAATAGTCTTAAAGGCTTCCCCACACAATATTGTGGTATAACAGAAACATAACATTATTGGTAAACATGTTATCGTATTATGAATATTAACATTGTTCTGATGTTATATTAAGGGTAAACATTGTTCATACTACACACTATTTGCCATCACGGCCTTTCTATAAAAGGCTTTTACGACAAAGAAAATGCGAACCCCTGGGACGCACTAGATTACCGATGGAAAAACAAAGATATTTGTGATAGTTTTTATCTCAACATTCATAACAATTCATAGTCATGTTTTTATATATGACAAGCTACGCCTTATAGTCTTTCTCAGATGGGGATGAGAAAATAAGAGCTTAATTTTGAGGTAACTATTTTATCACTTCAAATTATAAGACAATATACTTATTTTTAAAGTTTATGGATTTGTTTGAATTCTACTTTGATCAAAGATCACGGTGAACGAGGTGTTTGGTGTGGATTTTTTTACTTCGGTCAACTTTGACGGATATTTTAAGTCGACTGACTTCGCGAGTAGTGTATAGGCAGTTTTACTGATCGTGCATGCGTAATTTTCGTTCTAGGTGTATATTTACTTTGCATATAATATTAAGCTTATCTATGTATTGGAAAAAAACATTAGATTACCAATCTCATCCGCAAATATTGTTGAACTAGTTACTTACAAGTGAAGTTTATTCTTTCACTATGATTGCTTACAAAATAAAAAAGCAGGAAAAAATCATTTTGTCAAAAAAACTTCGTAACAAGTATCTTATTAAGAAGAATCTCTTGAATATTTCTTAATAGAAATATTATCATGACTGAGTACAAAACTACGGTTTTGTACGTGGCCCAAGGGAGATAATAATCAATACAACGCCATCTATTTTCTATGATTAATAATTAGCAATAAATCTAAATGAACATTAATGATTAATGTAGGTACATTTTGATTAACGTTAATGGTTATTAAGCACTTAACCCAAATTTAACCTCAAACTGAGGGCAAATCCAAACCAATCTTGATACATTCCCCATAGGACCAGCTTTCAGCATTAGGACAGCCGACACGTCAACTCAGACAGCACTCAAAGTTCCCAGGAGATCAAAGGCAAGAGTGTAGAGCCTAACAACTATAATAATAACTCAATTTTGTTACTTACCTACTACAGTAAAAAAGAATCACTTTAGTACACCCGCGTGTACTAAAGTGACCCTTAGTGATTTCAGACTTGCACGCGAGTGCAAATCTGAAATCACTGTGGGTTTTCAGATCCTTCGTAAACAGATCGAGAACACTGACGATGGGTTTTCAGATCCTTTGTTAATGGATACCTCATCCTATACAGCGGAATAACGCGGGCTATTTTACGAATTATTTTATTTCTTCATAACACAAGATTAGCAAGCGACATCTATTGCGTGCTGGCGAGGTATTGGACTAAACTGATACAGATTCTAACTAGTAACGCTCACGACACGATCACTATTTTTTTTTCACGTTCGGACTATTTTGCGTTTGAACCTGATGAGACCCCGTGGTTAAGAGTTCTAACAAATTGACAAATTTTTTGTCCATTGGTTAGGTACCTTAACTATATGGATCAAAAACGCACCCTTAGACCACTAGCAAACATGCTGCAAATAAGGTTAAACTGCCGAAAATATTCAGGTTCTTGCTGCCGACCTGGATTCTTTGTTCGAGGGTGTTGTCGTTTATAGTTACCCAAGTTCATTTATATAAATAAGTATTTTTTCAAAATACTGTCTTTGTAAGGTAAAATAAAGCTCGTATGCTTCGGAGATCCAAACAAAGCTCTAAATTTTTAGAGGTTTCTCCTGCAACTCCAAATTTTCCGGGAAAAATCTAAAATGAAAGAAGTAAGCAAGCGCTCTCTTGATAAGTAGAGATCACCGCATTAGACATCTGTAATACTAGGCGTGCCACTAATGCTTACTAAGAGTTGCTGAAGAGTTAGAATCGTGCGGTAATCTGTTACTTATTCTATGGTGGCTTCCCAATGTTACCCGAGGGTGACGTTAGGACTAATGTGGGGAAGAAACGTAATGTGATGCGTTTCTAATACAAACGCATCACATTTTTTTTTTGATTTTGATTGATGACTTCATTCGGTGTGTTTGATGATAGGGAATGACACCGACAAGTTGCTGGAATCAGATGTATAAGGTTTTTGTGATGTAATTTTTTTTTGGATATTGTACACGAGTTTGTAGACTTGTCATAAAACTTTAATTAGTAAATATGTTTTACTGTAATAGATAATTCAATAAAATAATATTAATTGGTAAATCCAAAAGACTACATTTAAAATATTTGGTACTAACATTTTTACTGCAAAATTTAATACTATTAGATTTTTAATGGAGACAGTAAAGGTATTTAATCTGACTGTATCAAAAATATACGAGGTTTTCCATTTACATATTATTGTAATACAAATTAATTCGTATAACATGCAATCGTGACCAATTTTGGCTAGGTGCATACAATCTGAGTAGAATTTTAGCTAGGTATATACTGTCAATCTTAAATACCAATATAATAAGTAAATGAACATAATTATGTCCGTCGCTATCCCTAAAAATGCAATAAATTTTCCATTATGACAGGTATCTTACCCGAAACAATAAATTCGAAATAAATGTCCGGGCAATAAGAAAAATTCAGCAAAAAGCGTCTTCACATTCATGAAGCTGAAAACGGTAAGCTCGTTACGCTCCTAACCAATCTAGCGGCGAAATTGTCTTCTTGCGAATAATTCGGGACGTCTCCGGAATAGCGTATAATCCTGCTGGTTACACATAAGTAATGTTTATTCATCCGTGCCAGCCCAAGAATGAGGGATGCTAGCAGTAACATAGCTTATAGTTTTGTTTAAACCACACCAATGATGAACAAATTGTTAAAAAACATAAACCTATTTAAAGTAGGTACGGTCCGGATAAAGTTTACAGGTCTTTTTTGTGATTCTGTTAGAAGCAGTGCGTCGCTTATGAAATGACTTCTTCGGCTTAGCAAGTTCAAGTTTCCGAACTCATTTAAAACATTTGGTACTGCCTCTGGGTGTAGTGCGTCATACACTACGCCAGACAGTCCCTTACAAAAAGCGACGAGTGTACGTGACGTATGGCGCACGGGCGTGCCTCATTTACTTTCATGTATGAGGACGGAGCGACCGCCATGATTATTTAAGTCGCGTCAACAATACAAGGATTTATTTAGGAAATACCTTGGACGGAAATGCATTGGGGGAAAGTGTTATACCATGGTCAATTGGTCATAAAGTAATGTGGTGGTATTCATTTAATTTGGTCAAAGGGAACAAGTTCGAATCTACATGCAGAGCTACCTAAACAGATGGCTGATTTTTCTGTTCACAAGGGTTTTAATTTCCTCCAACGAATATAATTATAGGCAGCCATGCACCACCGAAGGCTGCATTGAATCGTGTGAGACAGTGGTTAAATATTGTGCCAGTAAATAAAAAAACCAATTATGTGGTGAGTAATACGCAATATATTCATACGCAAAAACTATGGGAGCTATATAGTAATATAATATTGTGTCTAGTCTTTGTGGTTTTTGGCAGAAAGCAAATTCAATAGTTATTCGTAGCAAAGCTTCGGTTAGGCCTAAAATACACTTTGAAATAGAAATAACCCAGCCCTAGTGTTTTACGTCCATCTATTTGAAAGTTCACCTATTCTATTTGCCACGTCTGCAGCCCTACCACAAACTAATACAAAACCATCATGGTTCGTGACAGTAATGCTTCAAGGTTACAATGATATTGTTCGAATTCGTACCATGAACTTATAAAGTATTCCCGCGCGAGAACGAGACATCTACATTTTTATATAGCGTTATCACTGTCGCACGTCGGTGTCAACATGATTAACGGTATGACATAACAGTTGTATTTGAGTGAACAATTTAACGTGGCGTCATCGAAACTGCTCTGCGTCAACAAAATTACAATATTCTTACTTTTATGTCATTTTTCAAAGTATGATTGAAGTAATAATGCTATAAAACATTGTGGTGACCCCCCTGGTGTAGGTTTAAAACCTGTCAGCTGTAGGCACGTTATTGTACACGACACTACCATAAGTTATTTCACGCCATGTGAATGTAACTAAAAGGTAACGCAATTACGTTTACGTTACGTAGCGCTAATGGACTCTTTGAAACATGTAACATAGGAGCACGAAAGGAGTAGCTGACGTGTGTACCTAAGTACCGTGTACGTTCATCCTCCCAATTAAGCACTTGCAGATCTAAATAACCTTCTGACGACCTCAGCAAAATAGATACAGAAGATGTTGTATCTAGCTTGCAAGTGAAACTAATGGAAATGACTTGATTGTTTACTATAATACTGTTTTTAACTTTTATTTAAAAAGAAAATAAAATCAAAAAAATTAAAGTTTTTTTAACTTGTTATATAACAAAATATCGCTCGCAATTTTTCTTGTTTACACGAGGCAATTTTGTTTTGTATCAGCGGATCTTCGTAGAGTAAGCAATCTTTTATTTTTATTCTTATGTGATGATTGGAAAATAAGCAGGCAGCTCACCGAATGGTAATGATCATCGCTGCCTCTGTACTTACATCTCCAACACAGCGAGCATTGACAGTGCGACTATGCTGTAGTTATGCGAAAAAATCTAAGGAGGAAGAGCATAAACCTTTCAATTATCCTCGTCAATCACAGCTACATCTGTAACTACATAAATCAATACACATTGTTGACTAGGTGTGCTCGACTACTTTACCTACTTAGCAGGGTGCGGAGGACTCCGATGAAAAAGTCACTTTTGGGTAAATGTTCTTCCGTTTATTTCGCGATACTACATGCGTAAACAGACACGATTGGTGGTAGAGAGACGACTGAGGCGGGCAGGTGCGGTGCGGCCAACGTAAGCCGTATTTGCTGCGCTTGCACTCTGCGCCCCCACACACATCAATAATATTTATATATTGGCGTAATAATATAATTGTACCAGGAAAATATAAAACTCCCACGTCCCATCATCAAATCATTGGCTCACCAGGTGTTTATAGCCAACCCCTTTCACCCACACGCATGATTTATACCGGAATGTTCCGGTTCCGGATACAAACGGATACGGCTAGTTTCCTGCCAATAAGCAGATAATGGACGGACTACGGAGTCCAAACGCGAGTGAGCCAACATTTTTATAGCTTCAGGTAATGTTAGAGCGATCATGATGGATATTTGAAGTTTGTTGTTGAGATGGCTGTAGTGGTTTTATTGAGATAGTAATGATGAAACTCTTATAACATCTGAAAAATATAGTAAGTGTATAAGAATGTTTCAGTATTCATAGGTTTTTTTATAGAAAGGAAGAAGATTATAATACGTAAAATTGAAGTTCTTGTGGGAAAACGGCTGACTGCGTGCGAAACCGCAGGGCTTCTTTAGTGTAGAATAACAACGAATGAAGCGATATAAGATTCATAATTGTCATCTTGAGTAATTCTGTGTCGCGCTCTAGCAGAATGTTGATTAACTTTAGGATTTATGTTGGACATAAATGTGCAAAATTAATTAAAATCTTACTACGACCTACGACCATGTTCCACACACACATTTGCATAGTACCTTACCTTTTAAGTTCCACACAAGTCGTACCTTGGCTTTGGTGGGTACTCGTTAATTAAAATTGCCCACTCCCAAATACAAAGTTTATAGTTATATGCGCCTCGAGTGTACGCGGGATAGCAAAAACAGCTCGAAAGTGGAGAGTGACAAATGAACGCGCGTGTTCCGCCACCCGCGGTTTTTGTACCACCCTGGCGAACACAACCCTAATGCTCAGGGCTGCCATTTGTCAGAATTTGGAGACCTCCACGCGTTTTCAGGATTTTTCATGGTTGCAACGGTTTGTTGAAAACATGTATACAAACATGGCTTACGTAGGAAATGTGTGCTGCTTTTTAGATTTAGAAAAATCGTACATTTTATGACGCCACATCTTCGTTATTATTCAAAGAACATTAAGCTTTGATTGCTCGGCTTTCAAAAGGTCTTTGTATAAAAACCAGGCTTCATCCATCAAATCCGAGCCTCACACGGAGGCATAAAAAGTCATCCATAAACCGGCAGGCCACATTTCATCAACCCGAGTGACGTCAATTTCTGAAAAATTCAACCCGTGTAAGTTATTAACCCTTAACCCTGGAACCAGGGTTGTCAACCCGGCCTCATTAACCCGGCATCCCGCAAAGGGCTCTTCTACCTTACTCCTTTAACCACACTTTTACAACTGTTTTACCGTTGCGTTTTATTTACTTTTTTATTCCCTTATTCAATTTACTGACGCTTTTATCCCGGGGCAATAAGGTCTTTAGTTTAGTAATTCTTGTTTAGTACTAATTAACGCGAGGTAAATGTCTTAACGGAGAGAGCTTTTCATTTCCGATTTCCATCCCAATGCCCGTGCAGTAAGGTTGGTGTTTCCGCTGTTCACTGGGGTTACTGGTGCTCCTTATATTTTCTAATAGTTGGAAGTAAAACTAGCGTAATGGCGCGTAGGCTAGTCCGTGGTCACTCGTAAAAAGATCGTGAAAAAAAAGATTCTCGAAGTACCCTCATAGTCCTTAAAACATACACTCTTTCGGACCACATTTCTAGATTTATCTACATAAAGTAATAGATTTCCTTTGGTTCTAATACTACATCTATTCTACGTAGAAAGATTACAATGAATGGTCTGCTTTGTATCAATCGCTATTGTCATCGTAATCATATGATAGACAAGCTGACACTTCTCATTGATACAATGAACCTTAACCAAAAGCTTTTCCTCTTTCTCTCCCATCCACCTTTCATTAGCGTTGTCCTCAGTGTAGCTCCAAAGTAGAGACACTCAGGGATCCTAATCTTCACAACCTAGAAGATAGTGATCAGTCTCAACATTTAAGTATAATTTACATCACGTACTTTGTTGTTCCAATTCACCATTTCCACGTTCAACGCTATCAAGTAATTGGGACCGCGTTCCCTATACTATAGTGGTTTACTCGCCAGTCTTGAGTTTTTAAGCTTATTTTAAAATGTTTCGGCAAACTATATCCTATTCTAATGCAAAGCTTTGCAAATACGAAGTAATTACGTTCCCTCCCTATTATTCAGCTCCCCTATATGTTCCGGGTATCGATTCGCATAGAGTAATGAACTTGGGAACTCCCAACTTCTACATTGCGAGTGAAAACGCGGCAACTTTGTAACGCGATTACAGCGTGTACGGCAGCCACCTGAGCCTCGGTCGGATCGTAAAGTATGTGCCGATGATGGGATCGGAGATGTTTACGGAAGAAGACAAGATTAATGCTTTCGTCAAAGTTTTCTTACAGCTATTATCTGAGAGGAATAGTTTTTATGGTACTCAGTATTTTATTAGGAATTGGAGGCTTACCACAAACCAATACAAAACCATCATGTTTCCTGGCATTAATATTTCAAGGTTACAATAATATTGTTCGAATTCGTACCATGAGCTTATAAAGTAATCCGGCGCGAGAACGAGACGTCTACATTTTTATATAGCGTTATCACTGTCGCACGTCGGTGTCAACATGATTAGCGGTATGACATGACACTTGTATTTGAGTGAACGATTTAACGTGACATCATCAAAACTGCTCTGCCACTTCAACATTAAAGTATTCTTACTTTTATGTCATTTTTCAATGTAAGGTTGAAGTAGTAATGCTATAAGAGGTTGTGGTTGGCCCCCTGACCCAAAAAACGTAAGCAAAATATAGACCCAATGTGACAATTTCAGGGTTCGCAGAGTATCTCAAACAAAAGCTGCTTGCTTTTAAATTAGGTAATTAAATTTTCTTATAAAGTAGAACAAAACAAACTCACGCGATATTTTTTCTACGACGCTTTTTCTTTTCAACTCTGATAGTATTAAAATAACGAGTCTTGAAAACGAATAATATGGAAGACCTACTAATAAACAACCAATACTCTGCTGTATAAATTATAAGAGCTACTTATCATGGCAATGCTGCCAGCATGTTGGGTACGCTACCTACCGGCAGTGGGCTGGAGCATTTGGACTGTCTATAGACCATCGCGGCTATTATACAGTCCATTTATGTTCTTTTTAGTAGGTAGTGTAGCTAGTTTAGTTTTAGTTTAGTTTAGTTTTTATTATTGTAGTAGTTAGCTTGAGTAATAAAAATAAATAAATATGTGTGGATAATTCACACAGCGCCATCTAGCCCGAAACTAATCATAGCTTGTACTATGGGAACCAGATAACTGATACAATACTTATATACTTTTTTTTTGTAAATACATACATAGAATACAATATAACACCCAGACGCAGAACAAACCTCTATGTTCATCACTCAAATGTTTGTCCTGAGTAGGAATGGAACCCACAGCCCTCAGTTCAGAAGGCATGGTTACTACCAATTGAGCTATCGGGCCCATCTATCAAAATAAAGGCATATCCAGTCCTTATCATTAAAAGTTTCCCGCAATAATTAATTTTCAATATAATTTCAGTCTCGTCGGGGTACGTTTTAATTGTTAACGAGAGACATTGATAATGACTACTAATGCTTGCTTTGTCGTTCCGGAGTACCGCCGCAGGTGATTAATTAGTATATTGAACAAGAAACCGAAATGGATGGCGACGTGGGCGTTATTGGATGGATTATAATGAGGATTAATTAAAAGAACCACTGTGACACCAGTGGACAGTTGCTGACACGAACTAAGCTAAGATACTATGTGTTGGTCACCCAGACTGCTCCGTAGCTAAGACGATAATAATTATTCACATACTTGAGTATGTTATTCAATGAATAACTTTTATTGATTAGATTAATTAGTCTACCATGTATGTGTATTTTGCTAATATGTCTATTCGTTATGAAATGTCGGACCTTTTTTAAATCATATGGTGAAATACACGACAACTATAACAGACGTAACAAAAACAGACTTGTATTACCGGCAACAAGACTACATATATTCAGGAAAAGCCCAAACTATAGATTAAAATCAATTTATAACAGTATTCCTGAGTATTTGAAAAGCGAACAAAGTACCTCCCGTTTCAATAAAAATTTAAAGACTTATCTTCTTAAAAAATGTTATTACACAATAGAAGAGTTTAAGGCTGACAAACATTTGGACAAATGATTCAATCTCTTGATTATAAATACATAAATAACCTAAGCAAACTATACACACACGATTGCATATTTTTATAATTTATTTTGATTAATTGTTTATCTGTTAAAAATGTATATTAGAAGAATAATATTAACACCACTAAAGTTATAAGACATAAAATTATATATAATGGATTAATTGAAGTTGACTACAAAAATTAAATTAATAGCAATGCGCAGATTAAAAGAAAAACAATAAGTATAAATGTTATAGACTACCATAGAATAATGTATGTACCATAGAATTGACTGATGTAATAATAATATTGCTTTTGGTCTGACTCACACTGAAATGAAATGAAATGGAATGAAATGGAATGAAATGGAATGAAATGGAATGAAATGGAATGGAATGAAATGGAATGAAATGAAATGAAATGGAATGGAATGAAATGAAATGATATTTATTTGCTCAAACATATGTCGAATGATAATGATGTTATAAAATTTTAATGTCCAGTTATGTTCTGCCTTAAACTAAGGCATGCAAATATTAATAATACAGGCCTAGACTATTATAAAATCAGTAATAATCACAATCATAAGTTACATTAAAAAGTCAAAGTATACATAAATTAATATAAATCGCAACAGGTACTATAAAAATTTGTCGGTCATTAAAACTAAACACTATTTTGCTTTATAATGCTCACATTTATGATACAAATCACAAAACCCATTCCATGATCAGTCCATTTATCGCACCTATTTAACAAAATCTTTTATTGAGTAAAAACATTGTTCGAGTAGCCATTTGTGCAAATTGTATTTAAGTCTAGATATAGGCATAGTCCTTAACTCGTCAGGAAGAGCATTATAGATAGTTATGGCCATGAAGAATGCATTTTTTTTGCTTAACGCTAGTCTACATTGCGGAATATATAATTGGTGACTAAATTGGCTTCTAAGTTGTCTTTCACGCACTTTTTGATTAGTTTTAAAGAATTCTGGGTACTTTTTTACAAATATGGATACATTTTTTATGTAAATACAAGGCAGAGTTAATATTTTTAATTGCTTAAATATTGGTTTGCATGAGTCCACGTTGTCAGCAACCCACACAGCTCTTAGACATTTCTTTTGTATCACAAATACTCTGTTAAGATCAGAGGAATTACCCCACAACAGTACGCCATACTGAAGAATTGCACCGACATACCCATGATATGCTTTCAGGGCCGTTTCCAACGAGGTAGTCTCTCTGATACGACGTAATGCAAACACAAACCTATTCAACCTGGTACAAATGTCTTGAATATGCATACCCCAATTCAGATTATTATCCAAATTGATACCCAGGAACTTCGTACAATTTACATCTCTTATTTTTACGTTATTGTACCTAATGTCTAGATTAAGTGGTCCACCTTTCACAGAATAAAATTGCATCATTTTAGTCTTGTCAATATTAATAATAAGATTATTTGAATTTAGCCATGTCACTATTGAATTTACTGTATTATTAATGTCAGACTCGAATTTAAGAATGCAATTATGTTTATTATTGATTAGAATTGTAGTATCATCTGCAAATAATATTGATTTATGATCTGTTGTATGACCCGATTTTAATTTACTCTTTTGTTCAATACAAGTTATTTCCGTACATTGCATTCTGTTACCTAAATAAGATCTAAACCAGTCATATGCAGAACCTCTTATACCTTGCTGATACAATTTGTTTAACAGAAGCTCATGATGAACGAAGTCAAAAGCTTTGCTCATATCGAAAAACAGCGCTACCACGGACTTCCTGCAATCCACACATTCTGTTACGTATTTCATCAATTTAAAGTTTGCTAACGTAGTTGATCTGTCCTTTCGGAATCCGTTTTGTTCAGGACATATGATGTGGTATTTATCTAAGAATTCTACTAATCGTTTCAGCATAGCTTTCTCTATAATTTTAGATAGTACTGGAATTAGAGTAATCGGTCTATAATTGTTCACGTCCTGTGTGGACCCTTTCTTAAATAGAGGTTTCACAATAGAGTATTTAAGACGTTCTGGGAAAACCCCCTGAGCAAATGATAAATCAATAATATGACTCAAAGAAGGTGAAATTTGGAGGGAGATTCTTTTTATTAGATGAGTTGGAAGCTCATCGTAACCAAAAGCTAGAGAGTCTCTCAGGGTATTTATAATTCTCATTACTTCATCCGGGCTTGTTGGTTTTAAGAATATGCTAGACCCGTAACTTGAAGGTAAAGAGTATTTACTGGAAACGGTTGAAGCAGTATTTTTGCTTAAGATATCAACAAAAAAGTCATTAAAGGTAGAAGCAATATCTTTAGGGTTCGTAAATACCTTCCCGTTAAAATTTATCTTTTCTATGCAGTTTTGTGTGGGTGTTGATGATGATGCAGTGTGTGATTTAATGATCTGCCAAACAGCCCTGCATTTATTACTTGCTTTGTATATATATTTTGAACTACAAATTTGGTGAGAACGTGTAATACAACGCCTAAGAGTTTTCGAATAATTTTTATAAACGTGTTTTGATATTTCTTTCTTTTCTAACTGAAAATAAAGTTTTCTCTTAGCTTTACATGATTTTTTTAGACTCTTTGTTATCCACTTAGATTTGAAGGATCCTGAGGTAACCTTAACCTTTATCCTACGAAAACACAGTTTAAAAAAAGAATTAAACACTCATGTAGCAAAGAAAAAGCTGTGTTAGCGTCTTTTTCCATTAATACATCTGAAAATGAGATGCTGGAAATACAATTTATAAATTTATTAACGTTGGTTGGCGACGTGTCTCTTTTTTTAGTAAACCAATAAGTGTGTGTTCTTTTTATCAATGCTTTGAATTCTAATGTTTGCCCAGTATCATGATCCGATAGCCCGAGTGGATGGATAACAACTGCAGCTGTCTTTATATTGCTTGCAATTAAATCAATACATGAATTTTTCCTTGTAGGCTCATTGATGTGTATATTAATATTAAAATTACTCAAAAGATCATTCAAGTCTCTAGTATATTTATTGTCCTTAAGTACGTCAATATTCCAATCACCCGTCAATATGATGCGTTTTTTAAATTTTTTTGTTAGTCTTGTTAGTAATGTGTGAAGCTGCTTAAAAAATATATCTGTATCTGAATTTGGTGTCCTATATATGCAGACTATAATTGTATTATTGTTAATCAGTTCAATTCCGCAACACTCAAAGCTTTTCATTACACATAAATCTGATAAATTGAGCATTTTAGTAGATAGCGTTTTGTCGACTAAAACACATGAACCCCCCTTTTTTCATTTGGTCTTGAATAAAACGCATGTAGACAATAGTCCCTTAAAATTAAATTTTTTTCATCACCTGATTTAATAAATGTTTCTGTGCAACAAATGTAATGGCGAACCTTTGGATTTAACAGCTTTTGGCAGTAGATATTTAAATCTTCAAACTTTAATTGAAAAATATATTTTACATAAAATTTGAATATATATTTCCTTTTTTAAGCACTTTTATCAGCCCACAAAAGGCCCCGTTAAAATGAAATGTAAAACGCACTAGGAGACCACTTGGAAAGAACACTTTAACTAACTGTTCCCAGCCGGGAGTTTGATTACGTGGAGCTGAGCCTGTTTGGTTGCAAATGGCCTCATTGACGATGACCTCAATTCGGACAGATCTGGTACCGATGTTACGTATGGCTGGACGAAGTGTAGAAGTTAGGGTCTCAGACCGTGATTTCTTTCAATGACATGCATTTTTAATGTGAGCAATTCTAAGTTTAAAGTGATGTATGCTGAGGGTAACTAAGGTCTGGTTTGAGGGGCGATCGATTGTGTAATCCTTTTCCGTGAGGAAAGCTCTGGAAGTACAAGTATGGGTTACTGTGATTTTAATAAGTAAACCCTATTATGATATTGCCCTTATTACTCGTAGCACTTGCCGTATCACTCTCCTCGTAGCATTCCTTTGCTACGGTAATGACGTAGCAGTCTACGACGTAGCTGGAAGCCGCTCTACTGCTACATTTCGTAGTCTGCTACGCTTTATATTGATTTTAATTGAGTAATCGTCGTCGTCTTTTATTTTATATTAATTTTTGTACATAATAAATTACTTATTTATAATGTAATACAAATAATATTAACGAATCTACCTTAACGCCAAAGTAAACCAGCAAAACCCATTATTCCATGGTGATAAGCAAGTAATTTGCATCATTTTAGTTGAAATTCAAGCACATTAGCGTGAGAGCTTACTAGGCACTTTGTCATCTCAATTCCTGTCAGTGCCGCGACTGCCGGTTTAAACAACGTTGGTCTTGAGTTACGAGCTACAAGCGAAAAAACGTGTTTACGTCACAAATTATGAAATGAAATACAAAAAATTGGACGTTTTACTATCAAGAAAGTTCCATAGTATATTTTAGTATGGATTCGTATTAGTTATCTACCTCCTATAGCACAAGCTTTGCTTAGTTTGGGACTAGATGGCGTTGTGTGAAATGTCACTCATAATTATTTATTATTATTTTTTTTTATTGTCAAATCACGGTATTTCCCCTGCTACGCAAACTCACAGAAATCGCTCTCCGCTTGTGTAAACAAGGCGTAACCCCATCATTTGTCAAGTGTCACCGCGCGGCCCGTCTCGCCCCGCCACAAATGGATGCCCGCCAAATTCTACCGCTACAGCGATATGTTGTGGTATTTTAACCGACTTCGACATAAAGAGGAAGGTTCTGAACTCAGTTTTATTTTTTTCATCAAATAGCTCTGAGCTCTGTCGTTTATAAACCGATCTTGATTCTGGTTTTGTGCTAATATTTTCACATTAGTCCAGAATTTTATTAGAACCGGATTAGTTTGGGTTTCAAATCAAAATCACTGGAACGATATTAATTATGTCATCCAAGTATTTGTCAATGTAAAATGAAGTTGATTAAAAGTCTATGCAATATTTTGGTGAAAAAAAAAACTTATTATTTTATTCGGCAACTATTATGAAGGCTGTGAAGAACCGAAAAGTTGGTCAACATTAATACGTAACAAAATATAACCTTTACCTACAGCAAAATCATACTGGTAAAACTAAAAACATGTCTTAAAGCGAGAGTTCAATAATAATGTGCAATTATCACATTTCTGTTTCATTTCCCTAATTTAACAAACAATACTTAGTACCTACGAAATACCTCCTATATGCTTACTACTAAACACTATTATGCTTCCTGCTTTATGATGGTGCTTGGTGATAAATAAATTACACGTCACAGAATTACTTACAACCACAGATATTATAATAGTATACTACTAATAAAAAAATATTGTATTGACTCTATTACAAACAAATTGCTTAAACTCTCTAAGCCAAAACAAAGTTCTCTTTTTTACAAATTAAACATGGACAGCACGAAAGAGCCATTTTTCCCCGTCAACGGTTCCCCTCGCGAGCGCGTGGTCAAAACTCATGAGAGGTAAACGTTTATTACGCTATCATTGCCATTAGGGGTCGTAAACACTCATTACGCCGGACTTTACCGCGGGGGGATGTTTCGCGAAATATTGTTGTTGGGGTCTAACTATCTCATAAATAGTCGGCTTTTGTCAAATGCAGTTACTGCTTATTGCAAGTCTCATGGAATTGAGATGAATTATACAGTTACTTAGTAATGTATTCATATTCATTTATTGTGCTCACATATAATACAGACTATATATTAAACAGTAGCTTGTCTTAAGGATCAATATATGTGCCCTGCAAGGGCGCTGCACATTTTAGTACATTTTGAGTGGTTTCTAAAATAAAAGTTATGTTGTTACATGTCAATAATCCTATTCCTATTTAATTCTAATTGTATTATTTTCGTCAAATCTAATTACTATTGTTATTATTATTATTATTATCATTATCATTAAATTAATAATAGTCAGGAGCGTACAACATTTAAAAAGATTATTATTGATATATACTATCTACACTTCACATCCTATTCCTTCATGCGCAGGATCACACCCCACATTATAGCACCTAGTACCTATCATACCTATCCATATACCACAAGTTTAAATACATCTACGTATTAACTATCAAATAAATTATCCGAATCAAGTACATCTATGCGTCTATTTTATCATTTTTAAACTCTTGTACAGAGTAATACGCTTTATTTACTAGGAATAACTTTAACTTGTTAGAAAATATATGATTGTTATTCGCTAACTTTATTGATTCCGGGAGCTTATTATAAATTATTATAAGTCTATGGTAAGGACTATTCCCCACAGCCTTCAATGTAGTTACAGGTAATACTAGCTTATCTTTATTTCGTCGGTTATATTGCGGGTTGATTTCTATATTAGATTTGAAAAGGTTTCTATATTTTCGGACAAACAGGGCCATTTGTAAGATATATATACATGGCAGGGTAAGGATATTTCGTTTCATAAAATGTGGCTTACAACTTTCCCGCTGCTGGATGTTTACTAGAATTCTGAGACACTTTTTTTGCAGAATGAACAAGTCATTGAAATCTGTACTTTCACCCCACAAAATGATACCATAGTTGAGCCAGGCATACGCGTAAGCATAGTAGGCTGAGAGGGCAGTTTCGTAATTTGTGTTGTTTTTTAATACTCCCAAAGCATATATAAACCTGCTTAATTTAGATTTAATACTCTCTATATGGTTTTTCCAATGTAAATGTGTATCAAGTGTTAGGCCCAAAAGTTTGAACTCGTTGTTTTCGCTAATCTTATTTATATGGCTAAATGATTTAAGGTCAATGGGGGTTCGCTGATATGTTCTGAATTGTACTATTTTAGTTTTCGTAAAATTTATTTCAAGATTATGGTCATTGAGCCATATTTTCGTGCTATTTAAAGTTTGTTCTATCGCAGCGAAGTCAACATTTTGAGGTGTTTTAAATAAGAGAGATATATCGTCTGCAAATAGTACACACGTTGACTTAATAGATTTCGGCAAATCGTTTATATACAGCAAAAACAGGGTACATCCTAGCACACTACCTTGAGGGATTGAGCTATTTATTTCTAACGTATTTGATTTTGCTTTGACAATTTCATTTTTACTTTCATCATAGTAATCCAACTCGATGAGCTGTTTCCTGTCTTGCAAGTACGACTTAAACCATGAGAATGCTATTCCTCTAATACCTGAACCGTATATTTTGTTCAGTAATATTTTATGTGAAACCCTATCATATGCCTTGGTCATGTCTAGGAATAGACCAAGGGCATATTTCCTATCATTAATGCAACTGTAGATCTCTTGGACGTAGTTATATACCGCGAGTGTCGTGGAGCATTTTTGACGGAACCCGTATTGGTTACGATCTAGGATATTAAATTTCTCTAGGAACTTGTACACCCGGTTCGCCATTGCTTTTTCGAATATTTTTGATATGGCAGGCAAAAGTGCAATAGGTCTATAATTACTTGGGTTATCTAGGTTATTAGCTTTTTTAGCGATCGGTCTAATATTAGCAATTTTGAGCTTATTTGGAAAACATCCCTCATTGAAGGATTTAATCAGCAATTCTGTGATAATAGGTGTGAGTTCGTTTACACATTTCTTTATTAAAATTGGCGGGATACCATCTACGCCAAAACTTCGCTTGCTATTCATATTACGTATGATGCAATAAACCTCGCGCTCTGTAACCGGTTCTAGGTACAGCGAATTTATGGAGGGCTCGTGTACTGAGCGGGCGCACACAGGCACATCGGAACAGCTGTTGTTTACCGTACCTACAGAGGCGAAGTATTTATTAAATTCATTAGCTACCTGATGCGGAGAATTAAATGTAGTGTTGTTTATTTTTAGGCAGATGTTTTTTTGTTTACTTAGATCAGTTTTAGGTTTTGTTATCGTATTTATTATGGACCACATGGCCTTTGTTTTGTTATTAGATAATTTCATTTTATTTATAAAGTTTGATTTTTTGGATTGTTTTATGCATTTTTTCAAAATTTTACTATACGTTTTGTAGTATTTTTTAAAAATATCACATTTTAGCTGGTCAGAAATGATTTTATTTAATCTTTTATTTTTACATGATTTTTTTAATGAATTTGTTAGGTAGGGTTTTGTTTTATTTTGTACAATTTTTAAACGTTTTAGGGGTATGTTTTTATTTAATACGATCTGCAAGGTGTCATGGAATTTATCATACATATTATTTACATCAGAGTTAAAATTTATTTGATCTAACCAATTTATTTTACTTAGGGCCAATTTAAATTTATTTATGTTGCAGCAATTAAATATTCTTTTTGTCACAAGTACTGTATTTTTACTTTTTTTGAATTTATTCAGTTTCTGTCTATAGATTATAGCATTATGATCAGAGATGCCGTTATTTTCGACCTCTAAACTATATTGTTTATTGTTTGTGAATAATAAGTCAATGCATGTTGCCGTTAAGTTTGTTACTCTAGTTGGTACGTTTACTATTTGGTGCAAATTATATTCCAACATTAAATTAACCAATTTTTGATATTCTTTTGAGTTGCCTAGGCCATTAATATTAAAATCACCCGTTATAATTATAGTTTTACTTTTTAGTTTGGATTTTATTTGTAATAGTAGTTTATTCATCATGCAAAAAAATGTCTCAATATTTCTCTCTGATCTATATATATTTATTAAAATAGTGTTCTGCGATTTTACCTCTATTGCACTACATTCTACTATATACTCGATGGATAGTTTACGTAGGTCCGGTAGGTCCACACAATCGAGTCCTCTTCTTGTAAGTATGGCGACACCCCCACCTCGGTGGTCACGTCGACAGAAGACCGAGGTGAACTCATAGTTATTAATACTAATAAGATGTTTATGGTGCTCTTGAATCCATGTTTCCGATAAGCATACGATGTTAGATGGGTTATCTTCAAGAAGACTTTCTAGTAAATGAATTTTATTTTTAATACTCTGTACATTTTGAATTAATATTTCAAATCCGAAATGTCTGGTCTTTGGGTTGGTTACTATTAATCAAATTATTTTTGCTTCCTTTTTTAGGGGTGATATCAGACATAGTCTGCGTCATGCTGGAACGATAACTAGATTGACTTTTTAGTACATTCTTTTGGCCCTCAATGTGGACATTATGTCTGGTTTGGTTTAATTGTGCTCTTTGTTGTTTTCTATCCTGTAGGGCCTGGCTATCCAGATATTCGGTTACAAATAGGCCAGTAGTTTTAAACTGCCGTGAGTTACTTAAAATGTGCCTCGTCATTTTCTTAGTCACCAGTTCAACTTGGACTGGCCGGCGGGGCCCTCGCCTGCCAATCCTTGATACGTCTTCAATGTAACCGGAAAGATTGACTCCCAAGATATCCATAAAAGCATACTCTATTCTCCTCTCAAGGTCGTATTCAGTTTCACCAAAATGTTCATGCAATCCGAAAATTACTATCTTTTTTGTATTTTCGGTTGTTTCTATTTTCTTCGAATAATCTGGTGTATTTTTTAACTCAAGTATCTCTTTTTTTAGTTTGCTATTTTCGGTTTCTAGTTTCTCTATTCTGTCATTGACTTTACATAAATCCTGCGTCAAATTTGTCTGATTTAATTGTATCATTTCAGTGTTTTGTATCATTTCTGTTTTAAATTTTACAATAGCCCGGTTTATTTCAGTTTGTACTGTATTCTGAATTTCCATTAGGATGCTCTGCTTGTTTCTTTCTAGTTTTTCTTCCAATTTAGCGTCTAATAAACGGCTAAATTGGGCAAGTGTAATACAATCTGTGGTCGAAGTGTGTTGACTTATCTGCTCCCGCGAGCCCTGGGGTGTTTCTCCTATTATGCTCTGGTCCTCGAATATTTGGTCATCTATTGACATAGTCGTGTCATCATGCGGCGATGACGGCAGCTTTCGCACAGGTGTATCATCGTTTCTTAAGCGCCGCGTATTCTCACATTTAGGGCATTTCCAAGAGTTCATGAAAAAGATTTTCTTTTCCGCATAGTAGGCTGTACCTATGTTTAGACATCTATAGTGGAATCCGTCTTTACATAGTTGGCATCGTAATAATTCTCCGCGCAAGATTTGTTGGTGGCAAGCCTCGCAATCCATTATGCTCCCGCGGTTGCGCTGACAGGCAGATATACGCACTATGAGAACGTAATAGCGTCGATAGTCGCAACACACGGTCGCTCGCTGACCGGCTGTGATGACGCGAGGTAGGCACACACGGAACGCGATGCTCGTTAAGAATATAATTTCGAATTGCTTTTGCTCATATCTTGTAATCCACTTATTGAAATCAGCTGAGAGTTGCACTATTCAATACTGCATTGATTTCTTAACACTTTAGATATTGACACTCATGAATCACTGAGCTTTTACCACTATTACTGAATTAAATTTGTCGGCAATACGGGCAGATAGCCGCCTTGCACGCGAGCTGCGCACACACTCCACGCGAGCTGCGCACACACATGTATGTAGTGTGGACTTAAAACTAGTGTCTTGTGAAGTTCATTATATAAAATTGTGATCATGTAGGTTTTTACAGATAAAATTAGTACTGATATAAATAACACAAAATTGGTGATATAAGACAACCAAATTAAATCAATGTTTCTGTGAATCTGTAATCAATAAAAAAGTTTGCAAATTTTAGAAAGGATTTATTAATTTATTTATTAATAAGTTATTTAATTGAATGATATTATATAATCTGCTTATTTGATCAAGAGTACCATCCTCTCCATCATCAAGCTCAAACCAAAAACAATCAAACACAACCACCATGAAACATTCCCATAAATTTCATAATATACCAACTAGCATGTTGAATAATTGCTCACATTACATTTGCCTTGACAACTTCAGCTACTTCCTGAATTGAGCTTGGCATGAGCACTGAGCTCCATACGGTTTGTACTGCCATCACATCTTAATAATATGAACAACTAGCATACTGTATCCAGCGTCACATGGCGATTGGCTAGTACAATGTATGATTGTCATTTTACATTCCAATGAGTGCAAAAGTTCCAATAAGTAGCGGGCGGGTTGCAAAATGTCTTTATTCATTATCAACAGCCTGAAGACGTCAACTGCTGAACATAGGCTTCCCTCAGGGAGCGCTACTTAGTGCCTCCTGCATCCATCGGCCCCCGCGTTGGTCCAACTATTGGAGAGCCGGTCTACGTGACGTAATGTATTATTAAGCTTTAAAGATAGTTAAACAAACTCCGCTGAAAAACAAATTCATACAATTTGAAACAGTTCTGTCAACCGTTATTTACCCAAACCGTTTCGAACCCCAGAGGGCTAGATGCATGTTTGTGGCTTCTACTTTCCTCTGTCAACCGTGATCTAAAAATCAAGGATATTGAACAGGATATTCTATACTAACCTTAGAATTATTTTTGCTCTGTCTGACAGTCAGTGGTTCTGTAACTTGGCCTACATCCACACTGCCATATGAACTGGAAAACTTCAACTACAAAACATGGTCCAATAAATAGCACGCGTGCTCGCAACTCGCAACTTCGCGCTTATCGACTCGAGTTCGACTTGTTTACGTGAATACATTTATTAACTTCGATTGAAATATTATCCGGCTGGGTTTGCTGTACTTGAGGACGGAGAATTCTAAATTGATATGAGCGATTCAGCATTGGTATTCATGTGAGTGTTCTTGAGTCTCTAGATTCGAAATGTAATTGGAATTTTCGTTTATTGGATGCCATCTGCGAATAAATAAACCTTTGAATAACTTAGGAACATACATACCTAAGAGATCTAATTTAGGGGAGGCAATCGGACAGAGACGCGGATTTGTGTGGTTCTGACTGTAAAATATTGCAAGATGCAAAATCAGATAAATGAAGAGAGAGATTGGCGTAATTCTTTTATTTCATGATCGACGGCCACTAGTTTTGGAACTTTACAGTGCTTTATAAATACACGGTCACCATTAATCGTTTCCGATAAAACAAGATAAATACAGCACCCGGCAGTCACAGCCATAAAGCTAGGACACACTGGCGGATGGAAGCGGAAACCGTGACGGTAGCGGAGAAAGCGGAAGCAGCGGAGAGCGCGAGATTTATTCGTTCCGCTTTGGTCCCGCTCGCCGACGCTAGGCGGCGCGACCTGCGATTCGCGCATTATTCACACAGAATAATAGCATGTTTTTTGTGACCTACAATGTTTCTGGTGCATTAAAATTTATTTTTTTATTTATATGCCGAAAATGAATGCTGAATTTTGTATTTGGGTCAGCGCATTATTATCATTCCCTGACACACAAAGCAGTTCTGCCTGACATATTTTTTTGCTAATTGAGTGATCTAACATTGTGCTCAGTTACTTAAATGCAACACCCATGCGTATTAAGTATAATCACTAATAAATAACTAATATATTTTATTATAATTTTTTTTTAATACCGTGTAGAAATGTACCTTTATAAAGAAGGCATATTATGTAATGGATCTGTACTGAAAGGTTCGGCAAAGCTTTTGTTGCATTTAATACTCTCCTACAAACAAAGCTCACTCCCAAACAATGGCGTTACCCTTCCATTCCAGTGATCGATCGAATGGGCCATCCATCTCGGCGGGACAAGCGACCTCGCTGTCTCGTGTACACGTGACACTGTTTGTGTCGGGATAGCCTTTTTAACAAAGGCCAACTTTTAATAGCAAGACTTTCTTTTGTCTGTTCTCTATTGTGTGGCATATTGGAAAGATATATCGTTTATCGTACTTATAACTTCGACAGTGACTGGAAAATTGGGCCAGCGAAAATTACCTTCTAAGGCAAGTATTTTACTGTTTGTTGAGTTTACGTGTAATTTTTTGAAATGACTACTCATAAAAGTATTATCATTGAGTCATTGAAACGTCGAGCTACCTATTGTATAATAAGGTATCTCAAAAGCCACAGTATTGATAATAGAGCACTTTAACCTACTTCTCTTTCTCACCACAACTCAACTGCAAACTCTCTCTCGCTTATTTATGCTTAAAAAATACAGAGGTACTCAAACTTTACCAGTGCGAACAAAAGTACAGTTTACAAAATGTACGAACCGGCTTAGAAAACAAAATGCAACATTAAATTTCTATCATTCATCGCCTTATTTTACGCAAACCATACCACATAGGACCCCATCTATCTCCGTTGCTCCGGCGCCCCACTGTCTCGTCATGCTCGTCTCGCTCGAGCCGTGTAGACGCGCACTATCTGTCACTGCGGGTGCTCTTTACGAGCACGTCATTTTTATTGAGGAATGGATTGGAAGGGTTGCCTATAAATATATTTTGTCAAAATACCGGTATTCTGATGTTTTGTTCAGATTTGCGAGTTTTTGTGTAGGGATTTATTTAGGTGCCCGATCATTCTAATTTTATCCATAAAATTGAGTTACATTTAAAGGTGCTTCTTCTTTTTTTCCAACCGGCACTACTACGCGTTCTACACTACACACAGGTTAACTGGAAGAAAATTCTACTTAGCGTTAAGTTCGCCTATGTACTTGTTTACTCTTGTGCAAAAAAGCATTTTCTATCCATCTATCTATACCTACTTCGTAAGATTGAGATACAAAGTATTGTGTTTCTTGTATTGTGGAGCTGTAATATCAAAACTTGAGGGATCTATCATTGGAAGATTTGATGAGATTTTTAAACTAAGAAACACTATTTTTATCATAGCTGCTCGCTTTTCTGGAAATAGTGTAGCCAAATTACAATCACCTATCATAATTATTATACTTACCTAATATTCAATATAAACGACATGCACATTCCTTATTCTCCAATGTTTTACGGTAATAAAATACTATGAATTATACAAGACGAATGCTACAAGACATTTAAGTAGGCAACATAACATTGTTAGAGGTTACGAACAATGGGGAGAAAACTTTGATGAGAAAGTTAGTGAAACAAAGAAATCCAAAACCAGCGTAGCACCTATTTAATTTCTAGGTATATTGCAGCGCTTTATATATCCAGTAAAGGGTATATAGGTAGGCCATTTCAGCCTTCCAGTAGCCATCAAATTCGTAGAGCAGGCCCCTCGGGGCGACTCTGCTCGCTATGTAAAGCTTTGATTTGCGAAATGGTACTTGTTGGAGTTGTTGAATGTTCTGATGTCAGGATAATTGGCTTGGCTTGGCTTGGTTGGATACTTGAGAGTGGTACCTATACAGGTACTATAGGTTTTATACAGTTTCCATTTTGACTTTGTATAAGTTCCACTTTTTTATTGTTTATTCTGTCCTTGCTCCCTGAGGTTTTTTGTAGAAAAATTCGTTCCTCCGATGTTTTGGTTTACGTGTAGGTATACTAGGAAGACAATTTTTAAGGTTCTTGTGATATTATTTTACAACGCAACTTCACATAAATTGTTATGATTACAATAATCTTATCCAAAAACTCGATTTTAAACATCCATGATTGTACACTACATTTTGAATAGTACTTAAGGGATATTTACTATAAAATATTAAAATCTAATCCTAAGTCTATCCAAGAAGTTCAAATACAATGAATTTGTAAACAGATATCAATGCACATGGCGTATCAAAACTTGCACAAAGAAGCCTGCCCGAGGGACATCACTCAGTACATCAGTGATAGGTACAACATTTGATGCCAGAGGCAACCAATATAGTGCTTGGAGATGATGCAAAGAGTAAGAGGAAAGCGTTCTAAGAAACGTAAAACGAGTGCTCGTTAGCGTAGGGCTAAATTTAAGATTAAAATATAATTATGAAGCCTTATGTTGGTCAGGATGAACCATTGTATCGTTTGCCTTAAGGTAAACAAGAGAAAAATGTGACATAGACTATTATTTTACGCACAGATAACAAAACAACTAAACACGATCACAAACAAGTGATACGCAGTATATGCAAACTTTTCAAAAATTAGTAACTTTCTATAATCGTCGTATAGCCGCGATATCTTGTAACCGGAACCGTATCCCAATATTTTGCTGATGTTATTTATATCCCTGCTTTTTCATTCGGCGCCCCGGGGAGACCAGCGCATTATGTCTCTAGACGTTTTAGACCAGTTATGGGAAATTTCACCGAAAAGGGGTGGAGTAAGTAAACATCTGTGTTTTCTCAGAGTGTTCATGTTACTGAGAGACTGAGAGCTGCTGTTTAGATTCACGTTAGCTTTGTATCATTTTTCCTGCGACTCCTGATTTATGTTTTATAGAAACGCCACGTGGTTTTGCATTCACGCTGTTCCCTGTGAGAACTTTTGGATTCCCAGAACAAAAAGTAAAAAGCCGTAAAGCAAGCAGAGCGCATACATTTCATCCAAATCGGTTTTGCTTTTTTGGACACAAAAAACAGACATTCCTTTTATTATTAGATGGAAGGTATAATATTTTAAATTCCGACAATGAAACATTTTTGATGAAAGATTCAAAAAGCGTTATCGTCATCCTAGCATGTCCATCGGGACGGGAACACCGTTTCGATCTTTTGCAGTCGCATTAGTTGTTTTCCGGTCTCATGATTGCCCCATCAGAGGCAGAGGACCCTACAGAGGTTGTTAATAGAACATTGGATTCCATTCCAATGTTCTATTAACAACCTCTGTAGGGTTCTGTAGGCTTTTATACATACACATAAGTGTTGCTTGAAAAATGGGGTGACACACTTTTGGTGCGAGACCCAAAAGCTAATGGAGAATTCTTGTCGTGCTTGTCACCTTTGCTTCTGAGATATATATCTTAATATTCCCGATAAGCCCGTGGAATATTAAACAACTGTAGGCGCCCAACAATTTTATTATTGAATGGCTTACAATTTATTTATATTAATATTTATGAAATAACTTAATTTAACTTTAATTTGTAATTTTAGAATAATAATAATATATATTAATATATTAATAGTTAATGTCATTATTGGACCACAGGCAATTTGCAAGTTAGACATGGTTTTTAGGCAATTAGGTTATATGCATTTTACTTTGTAGGCAATCTGATCAATGATCATAAAGGGCCTGTTTGTTATAAATCACTTGAATTTGACACAATAGTTATGCACTTATAACTGTTATAATTTTTTACTTTAATTGATACATTTGAGTTTAAATGGCTTTGTATCAGTTGGTAACCACATCACTAATCTTTTTATAACGTTTTGAGATCAATGGAAAATTAAAGTGCTTTGGCACTTATTAATAAAGACCTGGAGGGGATATACGCACGGGCTAGGCGTAACAGTTTGATCCTAAATCCGACTAAATCAAAAGTGGTAACCCTTGGTACCAAGACTCAGATTGGGAAAGTCCTGTGCCAGAATCCCAAACTAACTATTAATGGAATGGACATACCCATAGAACCAGATGCGCGAAATTTGGGTTTAATTATGGACGGAGAAATGAGGTTTGTTAAGCATATTAACGAAAAAATAAAAATGCATTTTACAAATTAAAGATTTTGTACTCCATAAGGAATTACATTTCAGAAGATGTTCGAACACTACTTTGTGACCTTCTAGTGCTCTCTCCTTTTAGCTATTGCAGTGCGGTGTACGGGCCTAGGCTGTGGGTTAAGTCAGAAAATGCCATCCAACGAGTGCAAAATGCGTGCGCTCGGTTCTGTTTCAACATACCAAGAAGAGCGCACGTCACGCCATATCTTGTCAGAAAAGGTATTCTAAATATGAAGAATAGAAGAGAGCTTCATCTAGCGTGTCTGGTGCAAAAAGTTATATGGAACAAATAAAAGCCTGAATACCTATTTGAAAAGCTCATATTTAACAAAAATGCTCATCACGATCACGCGCGCTCAAAATTGCAAAACATGCTAGCAATCCCAAAACACAGTACTGCGGGTTTTCAGGGTTGCTTCAAATATCGTACGTCGAAGATATGGAACAACCTGCCACCACCTCTAAGGAAAAAGATTAATTATTGCACATTTAAAATTCAGCTAAAAAGAAATCTGTTTCTTCGACAGCGAAATAACTTTGAAGCAACCTTTAAAACGATGAAGTAACACAACTTTCGTACATTCATACAATACATCATACATTCACACACACTCCACATATACTCTACCTTCACATATCCACAACCACATACAGAACATAGGTACACAATAATATAGTATACTTAATCATAGTAATATATCATATCGCATGCACTTTTTCCAACAAAAATAATATACTTACACACCTCGCCTCATTTACCCACACAAGGATTATCAGTAATGTTATTAGGTTACACGTAATATAAAAGCTGTTAATTTAATGAATCTTGATTGTATAGTGCTTCCTGATGATACCCATTTTTTTTTTTTTTTTCTCTCTTTTAGCGAGGGATGGCTTGAAAAACAGCGCTGCGTGCACGTGAAAACGCGCATGCAGCACAATGCTGAAGCCACCCCTTTTGCTGTAAACTAAGTGAAATAACTGTTCTTTTTATTAATTTGTATTTGTGCTAATTTTAAAACGGCAATAAAGTGATTTTTTATTTATTTATTTACTTAAAATACTATTATTCTAAAAAAATCTTAGTAGTTTTTAAGTACACAAATTGGAACTGAGGACGTAGAAGAGAATCAATAGAGAAAGCTTGTATACTTGTAGACTTAGTGCTAAATTATCCCGTTCTAAAACATTTTTAATGTATACGGTTGTTTTTTTTTATTAGCGAGAGTTAGAGATAGAATACATAGAAATTGCGGATCAAACCTTGGTGAGTTTTTAGGAATTAAATGAATTATGTTAAGTTTACATTTCTATTCATATTTCCATGCTACGTACCATTATAATATTCAAAGGAGTATTAACTAACTACCCGTTCCTTTGAAATGCTTTACCAAATTCCAAAATATGTCCCAAGCTGCTAATGTCACCTTATTAACACTATAACCGAACCAAAATAGCTGCTTATTCCCTGTAACATCTCATATGAGTTTATTTCTAGTTCATATACAAATAGAAGTAGCTTGAACGTGGGCGTGTGAATCCCTTCTCGGGTCGATGCTAGTCGGTGTAGAGGGACCACCTTCTAAATAAGTACACAGGCGATGTTATGACGGAGTTGGAACTCTTTAGAACTAAAAATACTTGGAGTTTATCGGAAGAAAATGTTTATTTACCACCTGCTTTTACAAGCCGTATGTACTTAAGCATAACGTGCTTTTAATAGACGTATACTAACACTGACTAACAACATAGTTTAGATAAGAAAAAATTGTTTTTCTGGATATAATATCTTTAATATTAAGCTGACTGTGGGTCTTCCAAAAAAAATAAAGTACAAAAATAAAATTAGCGAAAGTAGCGAATTTATTAAGTAATCAGAGAAATGGACGATCTTTTACTGGATACGTTAAATAATATGATTTTGACCAAATTATATTTTTTTTTATGAAAAAGGACATTATTTATATCTACCTGGAACTGTTACCTGGAAGGCAAGACGATGCTCTCTAGCATTAAGTTCGCCTATGTACCTACATTTTTTGTTGTTTGTGCAATAAAGCATTTTCTATCCATCTATCTATCTAACTATCTATATATCGGCCGTTTAAAAAATCTAAATATTCTTCTAAAAGTGGGTCAAGTTCTTAAGATAAACTGACTTGAGAGAATCTCAATAGATGCATAACTTGCTTCAAAGTTCACTTGCACTTGTGATGCTGCCAGCACTAAGCAGCTCGGTGTAGACTAGAACAATTGACGCTTCCTGAACTTTGTACCTACCCACTTTGTAGACGCTTTGTAACGTGATTGTACAGAACACTGTGATTAGAACTAGGTTCATAGTTTGTGCTGGTGAAATTGTATACGTCAGAGATTATAAGTTTTCAACAAACTTAGGTTGTCTAAGAAAATGAAGGAGCTAGGTTATCTAGATTCAAACCTCATAATTTAGAGTGCATACAATATATGATCACTTTGTTTGTACAATCTTCTGAGTTGGCTTATTGTTTTGAAATAGCGTTTGCTGCGGGAATAAATCCAATAAAAATGACAGGTGTTTGCTGCCAGATTCATTTAAGAGGTATAGGAGACGTGTTTGTTGTTGACTCAAAAGGTACTAGGTTTTTATATTAATTTTAACATATTCATCTATCCAATAGATAGCTTACTACTAGTAGATTTAAAGAGTATTATATGATGTATCAAAATGAAGTAATGAACAATTAGTAGAGCGGAACACTTCAGATCAGACTTGACGAGTAAAATCTGAAAGGGAAACGAAACCTTTAGAAATTTAATTCTATAATACTTATAATAATTATGTACCTTAAATCGTTTCGAATATAAAGGTTGAATAGATATACACAATTTCAAACAATTCAGATGCATTTTTTCTGTAAAATATATCAAGTTACAATGTCAACGTTTCTCGTCACATAACGCTTACTGAAAGCTTGTGCTGGCTCTTTGAGATTTCTTTGAGACCCCTTTCTTTGTTTGTACTCCTAATGACCCCCAGTGCGGGCCGTGCCGTTACCAAGCAACGAAGGTGTGAAAGTAACACTATGTACAGGAAATGGGATGGAATTGCTTTAGAAATAGTGAAAACGGATTTGTTCCAATGTTGCTGGTGCTTGGAGTGCTTTCCAGTGTTTGTTTCTTACTGAATTTGCACTCTCAATTACTTCTTTGTTTTAGGTGTTGTTTTTTTTTTATTTTATTAATATTGTTGTTACTATAGATAATCTAGTGAAAACCGTGGGGACTTAATCAGATTAATTTTAATAACGTCCCAGGTCTAAAAGCCTTAACTTTAGTGGTTGATTTTAAACCTAACCACTAATTTACTGATTACTTATGCTCTAATTCTCTACTAATTCTTTAGAAATATGAAAACCTTTTAAAAAAAAATCGCCCATAAAGAATTTGTAAAACAGGAAGTGCCATAAGGGTGCTTAAAAATAATAAAAAACGCTGAATAAAAGAGATATGCGTTATTCAAAAAGCCGTTTTCAAGTTGGGGGGGAAGTTGGGGCAAGCTCTTAAATAATGCAGGGGACGATTTATGGCGCGGTGTTGTGCTCACTGGGTTAATTATAGCTGTCTGAAATAAAAAGGCCTGTTTTATAAATATCTTTAAATTCAAATGTTTATTGCATCAATAATCAGCAATAGATTATAATAGAAACAGGTATAAATCTCGTTTTGAACTCCCGAGACCCTCCTACTAACCGAGCGAGTGAAGCTGTTCCAACAGCTGGCAAGATTTTCTTTCAACCTTCCGTTGTATGGCGGTGTAACGGTGTACAGGTCGTATTTTTCAACAAACTTTGAAGAAACTAAAGTGGTATGATGTATCGCAATTTCATAGAACCTATAATATGTCGTTGGCAATTTATGATTGCAGGGAAATTTCCCCCGCAAAAGAGGAAAGCTGGCTGTGATGGTAAACTCCGCGGCCGATTTTAATAAAATTTCATTTTTAACAGAAACAACTCAATTTCGAATATGAACAAAATAGTTATACTTGATAACTTTGTCAAGATATAAAAGGTTTTGAGTTCTCAGTTCAAGACTTAGTTTTAGAAACATGAATTTTATGCTCGCGATGTCTATTGTTGTGTGTGTGTATGTCTATATGTCCGCCAAATTGCCAATTTTAGATTGTTATATATTATGAACTATAATGTAATAGCGCCTAAGAACAATAATTCGGACATAGCAAAAATAGAGTTGCGTTTCGAACTCAAAGTGTTCCTCCTCTTTAGATGGTACCGAGAGACAGCCGGCGGAGTGTTGCGTGAGATCCGCGAGGGCGAGGGCGGAGGGCGGTACAGCCGATCGCGAGACGCGCTCGGCATCCGGCGAGCTGAAGTGGCGGACGGCGGCCGCTGGGCGTGTAGGGCGGCCAACGCACACGGACACCTCACCCTGAGGCTACACGTGGCGGTCAGAGCTCATCTCACGGCGCATGCTCAGCCGCATACGCAGGTCAGTTGCAATGAATAAAACAATGGCAAACTTACATTTTTTAATACTAGATAGGCTTGCGTTTGACCATTTACATTTCTCCTGGTATTAAGATTGTGTCCATATAATCATCATCATCATCATCAGCCCGTAGATGTTCACTTCTGAACGCAGGCCTGCTCGCCTCCTGCATATTTTATGCTTGTCATAAGTGGGGGGGGTTTCATAATCACCACGCTTGGCAGGCAGCTTGATGATCGCAGTAGATTTTAATTAGTACCAAGGAGAATGATGCAGCCCATTCCCTGGATATTCCCTTAGCCGACTTCTACGGCACCCACGAGAAGATATGAGGTGGTCCTATTCGTAACCGGGATCACACGGCATTTCTGTCTGTGATGGCCACATACTTAATTATTTTATTTATGGTCATACGAACGTCGCCGGAAGCGTCATATTTTTCTAAGCTATGTGATGCACACAATTAGGGTTTCTTGTAACGCTCGGTTCAAATTGTAATTTACTCAAAACAAACTTCCTGTAACTTTAAAACTTTTGACTCCAAAATTACAAAGCAGATTCCAAATCGCTGTACCTACCTACTTACTTTTAAGGAACTTTTGGATCTAAAATGGCTTTAGGATAATGTGTGCGCAAACTCAAATGTACGTTCTCATTTTATTTATATTCTGTATCCATTTATTTATTTTGGGATCCTCGTCAATTATAATGAGTTATTGCATTACGGCTCAATAAACTTACTAAACTTAACTTACTTTTTGTTTAAGTAGGTACCCACCTATGTTTGTGTAATAAGAATTACAAAGCTTTTTGTAATTAATATTGTTCAGTCCTTATTACCTATATCGTGATTTATGTTAGTCATAAACATAAATGTTATTTGCCATCTACATATCAAATAACGGCTCACTAAACTTTAAGTAAACAACTTTGCAGACTTATTTTAGGTTAGTCTGAAGCTGGCTAACCCACAAGGCTTATATATAAAAAAAAACTTGATTATAGACTCTGTAGAGAATGAATAAACTTAGACGGAATTAAGATCAATAAATTATTAACGATAAACCCAAGTTAGCTGGAGTAGGAGTGCGGAAGTTGTACAAATCTTAGAACAATGCCTTCAGCAAACAGAAAACTTCCGAAACTGTTACAAAACCAGCAATAGACTGTCCTTCGAAGTTGTTTGCACTCATTATTAACACTCGAGGCGTTGTGTACCTACCTAGTTACTTTCAAATTAATTGGATTTCATTTGATGTTTTAATCTCGGGTTTTCCGATTAAGCTGGCTTTGCAGAAACAACTTTTCAGACTCGTTACGTAACTTGCAATCATAACGTAATCAACCAAAAAATTTCATCAACATGAAAGAGAGTAAAATTGAAAAAAGCATCTACTTCTCTACGATGATTATGATGATCTAAGAAACATTTTAGTCTTACTAATACATACTTTTAGTTACAGAATTTATTTCAAATAGACTATTAAGTAGACTGCTATAGACTGCTATATAACTAGGTTTAAAGATAGCAACTTAATTTTGAAAACTCTAAATATATGCGTACAATTGTATGAAACTCTCTTTTAGGTTAATAATGAATACATAGGCTATCTAATAGTACAAAATTTCTGAGTCCTCTTAAAAAGCTGATCCATACGAGTCCTCTGACAGGTTTCCCAATTATGTCAAACGTCGACCAATCAATACGGGACCTACATTCGGCACGTTGCCAGCTTCAATCGAGCAAAGCTATTTTTGTCGCCGAATTTCGAATAAGTAGCGGGTTTTCTATTATTATCGCATAAATTATTAAAAGTAAGTGCTAATTGCTCACATAATGGATTACTTATACCTATAGATATACCTCTACCTACGCATACTGATAATAAGATACTGCAACTGTTATGTCACTTAACATCAGGTAAACGACAAGCTCGCCATGTCATTCATTCTCATTAAAAAAAGCAAATTGACCTTGTATCAGTCTTTATAATATTTATGCGTCAGTATATTATAAGTATTAGGCCAGATAATATAATACCTACAGTACATATGCCTCACCCCATACAACGGAATAACGCAGGCTATTTTACGAATTATTTTATCTCTGCATAACGCAAGATTATCAGCGATATTTATTGTCTTTTGGAAGTATTGGGCCAAATGAATACACTGGACACTAACTAGTGATTCTCTAGACACGATTAATACATTTTTTTCATGTTCGGGCTATTTTTCGTTTGTATCTGATGGGACCCCATGGTATTTAGGTAAAAGTATTTTATAATGGTTTACCGATTAGAAAATAATTATGCATTTGTGTGGAAACTAATAATTGGTTAAACCTAACTAATAATTTGGTTTAGTTAATGGACAGTTATGTGAGATTTTTTATTTGTCTATTGTAACAACCCCCCCCCCCCCCCCTTACAATAAAACTTTTCAAACCTAACTAACTAACCTAACTAGCTGCTAATCCACTACCTACCTAAACCTAAACCTACACCTAACAAAAGCTAATTAACAGTACCTATATTGTTTGATGTTTTGGCCAAGTAATCGTCTAGTGGATAAACCTTCCGCTGTGATCGTATTATACCCAAGTAGCGAATAAGTATAAGCATAATAAAGAACCTATAAAGCTATTCCCTACGTGATAGATTGAATAAAAGACTAATTATCAATACCTATATTTTAATGTCGTAATTAAAGCTATTTTCACTTGTATTTTAAAATGGTAATAAAATTATGTTTTTCCGATTAAATAATTAATAGTATGAATTTCATGTTAACAATTATAGTACAACCTTTAACGATATTTCACTTTGAATTTAGATATAAATATGTATTAAAGTTCTACTAGTGACTAGTACAAATAAAGTTATACCTAAAATAATTCAGTAAGAAAATAAATCCAATAGCTACGAATTGTCTACGAGTTTCGTAACCCTAGCTAGTTTCGTAGCTACGCCCTATTTAAAAACATTCCCTTTACCCAATCACTAAACAATACACGTAAGATTGCGATATAATCGACCGATATAATCGAATCGATATAAGTTGAACATCGAAATAAGTTAATTTTTAACCTAATACCTAGACTAAAGATGACCTAAAGGCCTACATTTTCTACCAAATAGAAAATATCGTAATTTATTCTGGAAAACATAGAGAATGTATAATAGACAATGTAGCATCCTTATTTCCTGCATTTATTGTAAAGATACGTTGCTGGATTACACAAAAGGTTTTAGGGGTTTCCCCCAATGGTCTCCAAACCTTCCCTCACAACCATTCCGTACCACCCATCAACTTCCATGTTAGAAGGCTGGATTCCTCAACTGTCCCATATTAGAAGGGTGGGTACCTCCACTATCCCAAGTTTGAAGGCCTAGACTCTATTAATCCAGAATCACAATATCTCTACAATTCAATACAGATAAATAAACATGAACTATTCTAAAATAGAATGAGCAAAAACGGTTTATATTAAATCTCATAATTTATACAAGTATATAACTTAGTAAATAGCAGTCAGGGATCACTCCCTCTTTTGACTGCTTGGAATACTTTCCAAACTAGATTATTCACATATAAGTTGATTTAGTTCAACACATAATTATAATGATGTAAAATGTAGACTCTCGCTACTTCATTAATCTGTCTATCCCAGACTGATCACTGATTTCTATCAGATGAAGAAGAAAACAACTATTAACCCTTAAGCTGTATAAGAAAGATCCCGCATTCCCTCTGGAATTTAGGTATACTTTCGGAGTCTCTCGCTCCTAATATTAACCGTCGATCCAGCCATTAACTCTCAAGCTGTATTTGAAAGATCCCGCATTCCCCTTGGAATTTAGGTATACTTTCGGAGACTCTCGCCCCAAATATCAACTGAAAGCTATTAGCCAAATAATAACTGTTGTCCCAGTTAGATGTTCCAACCATGGAATAAGTTTAATTCATTACAAATGATCAGTCTTAGGTTATCCAAACCAATAAGTAGCTCTATTAAAAAGTAGATGATATTGCATAATAATTTAACAATAGATCAATAGCTACCACTATTAGTAATATTCAGACATCTTTATATCTCTTGAATACAAGTAAGAAACATACATTACAGATTCTTGAATCTCTATTAGTAAGTAATTATTCAGTTAAAACACTAGAATCTAATTGCTCTGTTCAACTCAAACCGTTTTGATAAAATTTCAATCAAAGAAATAAATGAACTTTCTTAATATGAGCAAAACCTATGAAAATATTTAGTAAATGCAGCTTCCCTAGCTAAAAGCTCATTAATTATAAAATGTCTACTTTACTCACAAATAATATCCAAATCCTTAATCACTGCAATCCAATACACTGCAATCCAAATGCACTAAATAATACCGTAAGGATTCTCGAAACAAATCTCTATATCGCGAACCGAACAACTAAAGAATATTTCCTTAGCTAATTATTTGCAGGCGTCCTGCCCGAGACTATCCTCAATCCCCCTCTTACATCCCCTTATAAAGCCTAGAACTCTTCCTTATCAGTTCTTAGCAACCAATCACAGCTCTTCCCATCCCGATTCTTCTCCCTGATTGGTCGAGAACCTCGGCGTCCACGTGGACCTGGTACTGCACGCAGCTCGTCATGACCATCTAGATCTACTATACTGCTCTCTGATTGGTCGACATAGTTCGTACTAAGCCCGCACTCCACGTGGACCAGCATCTTCTGCAGCTCGTCATGACCATCTAGATTTAGTATACTGCTCTCTGATTGGTGGAATTTATTCGTTCCGCTGTATGAAGTACATACATTCTGAGCCTGCACTCCACGTGGAGTCACTCCACGTGGACTCTGTTTTCAGCTGAAAATATGACCTGTACATAAAGAATTAAGAATTTGATATAAGTATTTATCTATCTGTCCTCTTTAGAACAAGCAATTAATTACTCAATATTCGATCAGATTGTTTAACCCATTCTTCTAATCCTGTTAATAAACTATAGTTTTAGCTTTTGATAATTTAATACGTTGTTATCAATGAACTTTATTACTAGTAACGATGTTTCCACAGATGCCTATTTTCACATTTTCCTAACAATTTAAGAATAGTTATGATATTATCATACTACTGTAATAGTTTTCTTCAGTAACGATTAGCTACATTGTGTAAGTTATTTTCAATATTATTTCCTGCTAAAGAAACCTATTTTATAAATGTAAACGGGACCCCGTACCGTTACACTATACTAAGCTGTGTTAATTTTGGTTGCCTTGATTATGTATCTGCGTTGTATGTTTATTGAGCTTATCTAAAACTGACGTTTTGTTTTTGCCTTCTATGTGATTAAATATAATTACGTGAGTTTGTATTTGAAAATTACTGAACAAAACTGTGCATTGTTGAGGTAAGTCAATTTATTGACTTCCTTATATATAGGAGTAGTCTTTCGCGCTTACGTAACATTGTCAACGTAGTACTATATAATATCTGTTCTGTGACATTGTTTCTAATAGGACTCACTGAAAATGGAAACTTTCGACGAAAAGGCTATCCCGTTAAATAAATAGTACACAGTATAAACATTAACCAGTTATATAACGCATCACAAATTGCCTCTGTTAATTGGATGCGGTCAGGATGCGATATGTTGCGGTGATGTTCTGATGCGTTTTGTGGTCTACCAGCCTTCGGGAGGGTTGGGGGCTTGATGGCATTCCTGGGGTGTTTGTAGGATGTTATAATAACAGACACTCAGGCAAGAATTAAAAAATTAATTATAAGAACTAGTGTCTAATAAACATTACAAATAGTCTGTTAGCTCCCGAAACCTGCTATCTGAACAAACAAAGTAGTCTTTCAATACAAAACAAAAGAGTACTAGCGAAATGATATCAAGTGAATTTTACAAGACCGCAGCTCTACTTTAACCGTCTTATTTCATTGAAAAATATGTGGATGCTATACCTACTGTACGTTATGCTGAAAAGTTGTCTACTCCCAACCACGTACATACGCACTAAGCGGGTTTCCCTCTCCGCTCCGAAGTCAATTAAATTACTTTCATGTAACTCGATAAAAACAAAAATTTTCTTTGTGCGGAGGCCGGTGTTTGCAGGTCTCTGTAAATATTGTAGTTTCTCGGCTGGGTTAAACTGCCTTGTGAGATTAACCTTGCTTGGCATATCAAATATTTATCCGCCTTTGTTTATACAAGAGAAAATCAAGTTTGCCAAGGAACTCTTCCTTTTTCTTCTAATAGTGTTTATATTGGTTCACTTTTAATTAGAAAGTTGACCTATTTACGATTGGCCTTTTGGATTATTAACTAAAGCTGGGAGAAAATCGTCCACTTAAAATTTTGGATGGAACAGAAAGCGCGATCCAACACCAAATTACTAAAAATACTTATTTAAGTTTTTCAAATGGTATAGCTTCATGCGTCAAGAAAAAAAATCTCAAGAGGTACTACTTATTAATTCTTAAGAGGTTTGCATCATCATCATCATCAAGAGCTTGAAGACGTCCACTGCTGAACAAAGGCTTCCCCCAGAGGCTGCTCGCATCCTGCATCCATCAGCTCCCCACGGCGGTAAGAGGTCGGCAAACCCAAAATAAGCAACGTAAAAGGTCACAGTAAAGTAAGAAACAATGTTGTTTAATTTCCCAGCTACATTATCAGTGTAACAAGAAGTTAGTTCCACGCCAACGGTTTCGGTGCACCATAACTTCTGTTCCTTCACTGAGTTAAAAACGCGCTTTAAATTTCGTCCGTCTCGTAAACTTGTTACTTAAATGCCGCAGCAGCACTATAAACCAGAACAAAATAAAGGGTGATTTCATCGCGAGGCACTATAATGTACAGGGTGGGGGGAAAGTCCTCCTTATTGTTTCAGATTGCAAGGGTCGCGAACAATTTGCTCGGAGCCACGCAGTTGTTTCCACGGACCCTTTTAAAACAAGGAATTGCAAATCTGATTGTTTTGAATGTCCTGCGGCCTCTAACGAGATTTCCTCTTTGACTCAGGTTGCGGGTTTATTTTTTGTTTGTTTTCCATTTTACCGTGGCGGGATTTTAGGATTTAAAGTAAGAAGCTTCTTGGATGGAGCACAGGTGCGGAAAGCTTTTATCGGTAAACAGAATTCTTTATTATTTTTTGATTTCCTGTTTGATCTTTCAATATACTTGACCGGTGGTAGTGTTAAGTTGAAGAATCTATTTCGTTAGTCCCTATCATTATAGTTCGTGATATGAAATATTTTTAGAACCATGTAAGAAAACTTGTACGCAGGGTTCTTCAGTGTTTTGTTTTGTGTTTACAAAAAGCGATCAACTTCGGCCCTGGATCATGCGGCTTAATTGCACCCGCACCGCTCGGCCACAAGATATTACGGCACAACTCTGAACGCAAATGTTGAATTCTCTCAATTTTGGTTCAACAATACATTCACCGAGCGTAACTACCACCAAAAAGTAGTAAGGTCAAAGGTTTAAGCCATTGACATTCGTTCACACTATTTTCTTCCTTCTTTTTTACTTCTTACCTATTCTAGGTAATTTGTCTCAGACTTTCGCAATACTGTAATGCACGCATTTATAGTGTCAATTCATTGTAAGTCATGCTTGGACCATGAAAATTGTATAGTAAAGTTATAAAACACGCCTAATGAAGCTTTGGACCATATTTTGGACCCCTCTTTATGAAATTTCGTCTACACTTTCCACAGGCAAAGGCTTTATTCTTAATACATGTAGTCGTGTACACTGTACGTGCTTATGTGGGTGTACCATTAATCAAGCCAGTTAACCGTTAGTGACGTTACTGCTTGTTATTTATTCCGGCAAAATAAATGTAGCAGTTTCGATGCCACCGCAAACATCACTCGATTCGGTTACATCAGCCTGTATTTTTGTACCGAATTATCGATATTTGTTTATGAAGCTCCCGTTTTAATTAAACGTCCCAATACAAATGTTATTACGCTGCGGTCGGTAAGTGAATGGCGCTCGATATTATTTGGCCTGAAATTAAATTAAACATTGTAATTTACGAGTGCCCCAGTTATTGTTCTTCTTAATGTGTTACGCGAGGGAACTTTATTGTTTGTTTAATTGGTAACATTAAATCCAAGTTGCTCAGTGACAGCAATGTTCACAATTAGCAAGCACGCACCAGCCACGGTTCGCGTGCTTAATCACCAACTCCTATGAGCTTCATAACTTGAAAATGTTGTCTAATGCCTGCAATAATTTGTTGGACATTAGACAATGTTGTACTTCTTCGCTACGGCATGACATCCTAACTAACAATGACTTTCAAAGCAGTTTGTGGTATTGGTTTCTAGAAGTTGTAAGTTATTGCTTGAGTATGCGTTTTTGCGGAGTTTTAAGTTTGTTAAAGCATAAGTTTGCGGTTTAAAAGTAACGTCGTAAAGTTTTTAACGCTCTTACTCAATCAACGATAAACGCGCTATTCTAATGCTTATCGTTATATAATACTTGACAAATATGTTTTCTCCATCAGGTAGTGAACAGTGGTGGAACAGCTACCATCAACTGTACGTGGGGTGGATGGCCAGCTCCTCGCCTGGAATGGCTCCACAATGGGGTGCCTTTAGGAGCGGGCGTGGCTGGAGGTCGCGTGCGGATACAAAACAATGGAGAGCAGCTCATCATATCCTCGGTGCACCGGGCAGACAAGGGGGTCTACCAGTGCATGGCCAGGAATGAGAGGGATTCTGCACAGGCCAGCGCCGAGCTGAGATTAGGAGGTGAGCAGACAAAACTTTTTATGTACAATGTTTATAACAACGCATACCCCTTGAATGTGCAGGATTTTAATCAAAGTGAATAAGCATAAGTGAGTACCTATAATTATTATTCAAGTATTTCGTTTCATGTTTTAGATACAGCACCAGAACTCCAATACACTTTTATAGAACAAGTTTTGAGGCCAGGACAAGTGGTGACCCTCAAATGTTCTGCTGCTGGCTCACCGCCACCACATTTTCTGTGGTTGTTGGATGGACAGGCGCTAAACACAATGGCGAGGGGGCATAGGTAATGAGAACTTCTATCTATACAATATTGCCATTGTGATGTCACGTGTTGATTTGTTTTTTTCATAAAGGTACAGTGTTGAGCAGTTTGCAACCAAGGCGAACGATGTGGTGAGCTATCTAAACATCTCAGCGGTGAGATCCGAGGATGGTGGACTGTACACTTGTAAGGCAGCCAACGCACTTGGAGAAGTGTCACATACGTCAAGGCTCAATATTTATGGTAAACACATGACAGGTTTATGGTTGTTATAAGAATATCAACAATGAGCCATTCGGTTACCTAACTCATATTATTGTTTCCTTGGTGTTAGGTCCACCGTACGTCAGATCCGTAGGCCCTGTAAGAGCAGTCGCGGGCCGAGAACTAGTCATGTACTGTCCCTACTCCGGTTATCCTATTAGGTAAGTTAGTTTGACCAACTTTGTAACTCTATTATAACTTTCAATAAACCAATTTCAATCCTAAATGTTATTTCAGTTCTGTGAAATGGGAACGAGACGGCAATCCAGTAGAGTGGGATGGAAATATTGAAGGTGCACTTAGAGTATCGAGGGTGGAACCGGCACAGGCTGGCGCATACACCTGTTCAGTAATGGGTCCTCACGGGGAAATAGCCAGGAGAGAGCTGCAGCTTGTCGTCAGCAGTAAGTGAGCTTGAAAAAGTTAGCAACAGAACGTTTTGTCGAGCTAGTACATTACAGAAGTAAATCGTTACAGATCCTCCAGAAATCGAGCCGTTTTCCTTTTCCGCTAACCTGCAAGAAGGCAAGCGAGCTCAAGTCAGCTGCAGCGTCACCTCAGGGGATATGCCTGTTCACTTCACGTGGCTGAAAGACAACCTGCCCATACCCTCTACATTACAGGTCGGTACTTAACCTTTTTTGAATAAATGTATTGCGAAAACCCAACGTCATTCCAATAACTAATTAAATGATACGTTTGTAGTTCCGTTGGATACCCCTTTTTAATTTAAGGGAATGTTTACTCAAATTCGTTTTTTTCGTAATGATGTATTTGACATTTATAGTTCGTCTCGTATTGAAACCGCCCTACCTGTGTAGGTGGAAGAGCGTGGTGCTGATTTTTTCAGCAACCTCGTATTCAAAGAGGTGACGGCCCAACACAGCGGCCTATACACTTGCGTGGCCTCTAACACGGCGGCCAAAGTTAACTACACCGCCGAACTGGTGGTGAAAGGTAACGCTACGTCTCACCACTGTCAGAGCACCAAGCACAGGCATCACTTGTTGACACGCTTGCACCGAGCACAAGTTATTTTATCGATGCTAATTCCTTTGCACCACCGGCTCACCTCCACTTTAGGTTCAAAGCCACATAACTGTAAATAATTAAGTAGTTTTTAAATAAATAGCTTATCTGGTAAAGCACATATCACAATGGTGAGCTCTTGCATAAACGGACGCTATGAATTTCATTGAAATGTTTTATCGCAGAACTGTTTATTTTCTGAATGGAATATCAGCAATGTATTTTAAATAAATGATTTCGTTTCCGAGCAATCCGCGTTATGCAATATCCGCACCATGTTTGAACAGCACAGTTTTACCTTTGTTGATATAAATGTAATTTTTGTTTTGCTCAGCGTTGGATTACAGATGGCTTACGGAAAGGGTAATACATTTTATGACATTTTTGTATATTTCATTCACACAATCTAAGACAACAGAGAAGATTTTCATGCCTTGATCAGGGCCAAGGTGTAAGCAGTTACTGGGTTCACTTCGAAAGTAAATCCAGCTATGTTTGTATAACATATTAGAACCATTTTATTTTATGTGACCAAACAGATCTGATGTTCAAAGTAAGTAAATAAATACTAGCAGATACCACGGTATTCATATTTGTACTTTATAACATGTAACGCGTGGTGTTTGACGTTCCGGTCAACTAGATGCGCCTCAGTCAACCGGAAGCGAGTGGTTAACGGCGGTGTTAGCCGTTATGTAACGAAATATGCAGAGGCGTATTGAACCGGGATATCTGTACTAGCAAACATGACCTACAAATTATGTAATGTTATGCTGAATAATAATTGGTTGTCAATAAACTTAGAATAGTTTGGGATTGCTGTTATTATCTACTATGCAAAATGAGTTTTATTGCTGCCAATGATCGTTAGTGGAACTCTTTGAGATGGCTCATTTTGATTAACTCAAAAACTCCCTATGGCTACAGATAGTAATGGCTTCCAAATTCTTCCAAGCCAGGCTACCCATGAAATTAAATTTCATAATTCAATAATATTGCCTTTTTTAAGTAGCTGTTAATATAGAAATAGTCCACGAGTTAATTATAATGATGTACCTTATGTTATTGTTTTTTTACTGTATGATAATTTTGCAGCTGGAGCAAGGTATTCACATAAGTAAAACTAGTTAAGCAAAATAGAATATCTAATTATCTATCTTCATCATCGTCATCAGTAGCCTAAAAACGTCCACTGCTGAACATAGGCCTCCCCCCAAGGAGTGCCACTTTGAGTGCCTGCTCGCCTCTTACATCCATCGACTCGCCATGGCTTTCACCAGATCGGCGGTCCACCTAGTGGGGGGCTGACTTACGCTGCATGTTCCGGTTCTATTATATTAATTTATCAATAATATTAGATTTTGTACCGGGCACAAGGCAGGTATAAAGTCTATCATTACAAACTACAAAACCTGAATATTCTTTCACGCTGCAGTATCACCCAAGTGGGTGTTGGAACCGAAGGACGAGGCAGTGCTGGCCGGGGAACCGCTGGCGCTGCACTGTCAGACCATCGGCTCGCCCACGCCGCAGGTCACCTGGATGAAGCAGAGAGGTATTAATAACCTTAACCTAGGTGAGAATTAATTGTAGCTATTTGAAATCTTCGGGCCGATGATGATAATTAATGAGCTACTAGATATTACCTTATACACCAACATTCAAGCAAATAAATGACTCTGACGCTGAGTAAGACATCAAACGGCTTGACAAAAGCAATCGGCAAAAGCAGAAAAAAATGAAAACTTTTTTAATTAGGGTCTTCAGCTTTCATTAATAGTTTTTTCTGTCGGCAGGAGGAGCAGCTGCTATAGACTACATTCCCCTTGTGAACCTGGGAGGGCGGTTCCAGTTCCTGTCCAATGGAACCCTGTCCATAGAGTCCACGCAGCCGTACGACGAGGGACACTACATGTGCAAGTCTGAGAATGGCGTTGGGACTGCACTTACTAAGACGATATTCGTCGCTGTTAATGGTAGGAGTCATTACAAAAAAATGTTATTATCAGTAACTGAACAAAGTTGCTAACCGCTGACTGTTCCTAATCTTACGTACCTCTCGCTACCACAAAAAGACTCGTCTACATTAGTATTGAGGTTAAAAATCACAGAGATTGATGCGTTCTTTTTTGCCGTACCTAGGCCTGCAAAATGTGGAACTAGCTCCCACTAGCGTTCTTTCCGTATAATTACAACATGGAGCCATTTAAAAGGATTTAATGGTGTCCTAAAGCAACGCATCAATTACACCTGCAGTGTTATACTTAGTAGTCCGCAAAGTACAGTAATATGAGCTGTAAGGTAGTTTACACCATTTGCCATGTAAAAAAAACTAATTGAATTTGTGCCACAAAATGGAATGCTTTCTGACACTTGTAAGGGAAACAGGACACAACAAAAAGAAGACAATTCCATAGTGACTTATCAAAATCATGCGTTGTAAGGGTTCAATCTCAGTACCATGGACCAGATCCTCGATGGATCTAGAGTAGGTAGTACAAAATACTACATTTTGTCCAGAGCCAGCCCGGTTCGAGACGACCGCCCACAACATGACGGCGCGGCGCGAGGCGCCCGCCACGCTCGCCTGCGACGTGCGCGGCGACGCGCCCATCCGCGTCTCCTGGGCGCACAACATGAACCATTTAGATCTAAACACTTATAGGTCAGTACTAATGTTTCATTATCTTTCAGAAGAAAACCATCAGGGCCCTTACTCCGTATCGATTCCTTACTTCGAAACCACGCGAATTCCTTGTCTTACATAAGAAATCTGCAAAAGTCTATTCTCTATGAAACGAAAACAAAACCGCGCGAAATGAATTTGAATTGGCGCGATTTGAAGTGTAAAAATCATATGTTTTACCGAGACGCGTTCCGAAACATCAACACATCAAAAGATATGACCACTTATGTCAAAATATTTTGTTCAAAATAAAGATAACTTTAATTTAAAGTGAAGGTATATCTTACGCTGTAACACGATTTGGACAAGACACGATAACGACGTGGTTTCGTATCGTGTGGAATCTGTGTTGCCATAGATAAAAGATGTAAAATAATGTGGTTCTAGATTTCAGTTTCGTTATTGCTCTTCTAAAATTAAGTCAGTACTTATACCAGTATGTATTGTCACAGGTTAAGTATCTCTGAAGCAAAGACTGATAGTGGTTTAAGATCCCAGCTGTACATCAGCAGAGCTGACCGCCAGGATTCTGGTGTGTACAAGTGCCAAGCCGTCAACGCCTATGGTCACAGCGACCATTATATTTATCTCTCCGTCCAAGGTAAGATACCAAGCAACAATATTTTATGCTAATGAAGTTCTCACACATGAGAAATTTTTCACAATAACCTGAAAAGCTGTTCTGCTTTTGGTTTTTTGAAAATTTCAGGTAAAGTAGTGTTCTTAATATAAACTTGATTTCCAAGCTAAATTCTAAATAAGATGTAGTGTTCTGCCCTGAATTTCTGGTGCATTAAATTACATACAAAGTTTTAACGGTTTCAGAAAAGCCTGATACTCCCCACTCTCTAACCGTGACTGAGATCCTGAGCCGAGCCGTGCGTCTGTCCTGGAGCCAGGGGTTTGACGGCAACAGTCCCCTGGTGGGCTACACGCTGCAACACTGCGCCTTGTCCACGCAAGGGGCGCTCCGTAACCAGTGGGACTCCGCTGCTAGCGTTAACGTTACGTTACATGGACCTGCGCACTTGCATGTCACGTAAGTATTGTTCCATAAATAAAATGTATCTTAATGTTTTATAGTTTTTATTTCTTTTGTTACTTAAGGTGTCGTTTTTAACATTTTATTGGTAAGACCTTACAAATCTGCAATTTGAATTCAAAATGTACAAAAAACAGAGACAACGATTTCTTGAGAATAAAGGTAACAAACCTTCTAAACCATAATTGCAGGCTGACTAAAAAAGGTGACATCCACTACGAAGCGGTTCTCGGCAGTTTGAAGCCACACACTGCGTACATGATCCGTATAGCAGCCGTCAACCAGATCGACAGGAGTGCTTTCACTGAGCCTGTGGTCGTTAAAACTCAAGAAGAAGGTATATTTTCAGAGCACTCACAACCATCTGCTATGATATTGCTTAATTGTCCGGGCGGTGGTCTCAACATTTTAATCATAAAATGTACCTGTACTCCGTGGTACCATAGTTCTACTTTCAGCCATATTCTCACTTAGCACTTCCGGTGAAAGATGCTCAAATGACTGGATATACTGTCATGTGCCAGTAGAACAGCTACGCCATCAGTCCTAAGCCACACTCCATTATTTCAAGGAGCTGGGATGTTTGGGTAGTAGCTGGGAGGGTAAATGCATACTACACCGCAAACGGGACTTCAGTGCAGACTTGATCATCCCTACATATAATAAATGTGTAATTCTGATGCGCTACGGAACACACACATAATGATGTCAAATCTAATTTATCCCATAGGTTCTATTGTTCAAAAAATATCGTAACCGCGATGCAGGACTACAAGGCTTTTTACCCTTCTCCATACATTTTCTAATTTATCGTATCTAACGCCATCTAGGGACAATAATTTGTAGCTGTTTGTTTGTTTGTTTGTTTGTTATTGAACAAATCCCTAGATACTGAACTGATTTTCATGCGGGTTGCACTAATATGCTTAGAAGAAACCAGCGCACAACATAGGATATATTAAAATACAAATATCATTAAAAAAATTTGGTCAAAATTATTAAATATCATTACGAAACCGGACGGAATTTTATACAACATGGCCGCTTCATGGTGAATTTTTTTTGGCTACTGACGGTTAGTTTGTGTCACAGTAATTTTTTTTATGTTGTATTATGGCTCCACACATGGTGTATTTAGCCAGTGTTAAGTATAGTAATTTTTCGTCGTGTCTTTATTGAATATTTCACATGTTTCACGTAAAGTCCATCTGGAGGCACAAATTAAAGAAAAAAAACGTGTGTAAGGCCATGAACAAAGAGCAATAGAAGTTAATTTCGGTAGTAATATGCATTAAACAGTGGAATGAAATTTTACAATTTATTAGATTTGATTAACCATTATTAGTTTTTCTATTTAAGCCCTTGCAGGTTGTTTGGGGTTTTTGGAGTAAAATAGATATACCATCAAATAAAATGTAAGTAGTATGAATCGATTGCATTCAAGATACAAACATGTTAATTATACTTAGTGCCCGCAGATTAGAGAAATAACCGGCCAAGTGCGAGTTGGGCTCGCGCACGAAGGGTTCCGTATCATTATCTATAAAAACTAGCAAAAAAACGTTTGATGTATGAGAGAGAAAAAATACTAAAATACAGAATAAAATAAGTATTTAAGGGGTTAAATACTTATTTTATTCTGTATTTTTTGTAATAGCGGCAACAAAAATATATCATCTGTGAAGATTTCAGCTGTCTAACTATCACGGTTCATGAGATACAGCCTGATGGTGACAGACAGACAGACGGACAGCAAAGCCTTAGTAATAGGGTTCCGTACTCAAAACGGACTGACGACGTCTGTCAGGCTGTCTGTCTGTCTGTCACCAGGCTGTATCTCATGAACCGTGATAGTTAGAGCTTTACCCTTGGGAGTATAATCTTGACCCTTGCTACGCCTATTTTTGGCATTACATGACGTTTATGTTTGGCCCACAGGTCTGAGGGCCAATGCATACTATTACCACCATAGGCTAATGCAGTGGGCCAATGATACTCTTACGTTACGTATAAATTATATACTCTTTGAATGATACAGAAGTATAATAATACTCTTTGGAATGATACGAAGTAGATTTTTTCTCTAATCTGTGTACGAAACATGTTATGTAAAATGCCCTGGGGGTCTAGCAAAGATCACAATCACTAACGCTAACGCCTCACGCTAACTCCAAAAATGTATCGAAATGACATTCGCTACGGAAAAGTTAGCGATTTCTGAAACGTCATTTCAGTACATTTTGGAGTTAGTATTTGGCGTTAACGTTAGCGGTTGGTATCTTTGCTAGACTTTGCCCTATTGTAAAAATGTTTTGAAAGCCTAGATTTTAATTTAATATAGGTTTTAATTAATCATGAGTTCGATGATACTTATCGAAATATCATCGAAAATTCTATATTTATGTAGCCATGAGTGGAGATTTCATCAAAATTGGTCCAGAAATATCAAGGATAATAATTAGCGTAATAGCCATATATAATGTAGTCCACGCGTGGCAACGCCGCGGGTAGTAGCTAGTCTAGAATAATAATAATAGGTTACTGTCTGTTATAAACAAATAGCTCAACTGACGTCTCACTAGCTCCCTGGTCCCATAGCCCCGTCGGAAGCCCCGAGTAACGTGCACGTGACGGCGGGCGGGCCGGGCGAGCTGCACGTGTCGTGGCGGCCGCCGCCGCGGGACTCCTGGCACGGCGAGCTGCTCGGGTACTCCGTCTCCTGCACCGAGCTGGGGCACGTGGACGCAAGGGGCAGGAACGCTTCCAGGTACTTGTTTTTCTTGTTTCATTTTGTAACAGCCGTAATCTAAGTCAACTTTTACAGTAACTTAGGTAAAGCTAGTCACTTTTCTAAGCGAGAAGAATAGAAAGGAATATGGCGTAGCTTTAGGTACATGGTATGCTGCCAGTGAAATGAAGTAAAAAGTAAATTTAGATAAGCCAATTTTCTTGGGTGCCCCGTGTTCCATCTCTTGCACCGAGCTAGAGGTCTTAGAGGCCACAAAATAATAAAAGGGTTAAATGACTGACGTGATGCCGTATCTGATTGAACATAATGGAATAATAAGTTACGGAAAATGGCTTCATAGAAGTGTATCTGCTGAATATAATCAGGAATGAATTTTAAGAATACAAATGCATGTTTTCAGAACATTGACAGTAAATGGCTGGTCAGCGACAGAGCTCAGCCTATCAGCGTTGAGAAAGTTTACGAGATATGAAGTCCGAGTACGAGCATTCAACGGGGTGGCAGCAGGACCCCCGTCGGCGCCGGTATCTGCTACTACCTTAGAAGGAGGTAATGTATGGTTCTTCTGATGCTTACATTATATTTTCAATGATCAAAACATATTCTACTACTACTAGCCATAAGGCTTTGATTAAGTGCTTGCATCTCAAATACTTCATGTTGTAACTTTCAGTACCAGAATCACATCCCACAAGAGTTTCGTGCTCTGCTATGTCGTCTTCCAGTATGAAAGTATCGTGGAATCCTCCACCTATCGGTCAGCAAGGTGGCCTGATCCAGGGGTACAAAGTCATCTATTTACCCATCAGCTCAGATCACGGTAAGGAGTTCATCATTGAAAAATGAAGTTTTAGCCATTTACTGGCTAAATCTCCTCAAGAAAGAAGTCCTCGAAAAAAATCATCATTGAACTTGCGGGGACATCAATGTAAGAAAAAGAAACCAAATTTAAAGTACAGCCAGTAAAAATTAAAATACTTTAACTCTTCAGCTCATCAATTCACTTAACTCCTGTCTTTCTTCAGCCGACGTGGGTGAGGTGAAGCGAGTGACCAACACGGACACCGTCCTCCACGCTCTCCACAAGTACACTAACTACTCCGTCCAAGTACTGGCGTTCACCAATGCAGGAGACGGGAAACGGAGTCCAGCGGTCTACTGCATGACTGAGGAAGATGGTAACTTTGATAAAATATCAGTAGGTTTTTTAAAAAAAAGGAAAGTTCATTAGGTCTTTTACAAGCTTACTCCACAGCATATTTAAACAAATAAACTCGACCGGCGGATGCTTCGGGCATTGCTCGAAGGATAGATGTAATTTTTGGGCGGAGCTGATCATTAAAGATCTAAACTAAATTTTGAACTGTTTAAAGTCTATCATATGTTCTGTCCTGTGGTACCATTTGATGTACTATGGGTACTATTTCTTCATTTATGTCAGTAAGTAGGTACCTAATATAAATTCCAAATGTAAATTTTGTTTTTCTTCGTATTTTCAGTGCCATCAGCTCCAGAGAAGATCAAAGCCCTGGCATTCTCAAGTGATTCAGTGCTTGTCAGCTGGCTTCCTCCTCTGCATCCGAATGGAATTATCTCTCACTATACGGTCTACTACCGGGAAGCTGGCAGGTAAGATTTACAATCAGAAGCATGTATTATACCAAAATAAGTGACCAAAAATTTTTCCACTGTAAAAATGATTTTTACATCTCCATTGGGATACAGAAAAATATTTGGTGTCGATTCTTAGCAATGAAATTCTTAAACTTTTGCGTACGTAGGTATACCCATGGAGCTATTAAAAAAAGAAGGAGGGAATCCCGTCTGATCCAAAACTGAAGCACCCTTAGGAAGCCGGAACGCTTCGTACGTACGAGCGGAACACGCACACACTCGCATCATATGCAGCCGGTCGCCCTACTTTCATCTGACACACATATGTAATATGTCCGCCATTTTGGGCTTCAGTTCGATGTCAATCAAAACTCAATCCTTCTTTTTTTATTTCATCTATGGGTATACCGTTGAGATTAATCAAATTCCTTGCATGAATGTTTTGCCTAAATGGCATTCAACTTTCCTGCAAGATTTTTTGAGAATTATTTGCGTTGTTTCTTTTAAGGATTCAGGATTGAAATTAACCAAAATATTCCAAAAAAGGTACCATGGAAATAGTTCTACCTACTTTTCATGCACTGTCACATCTAGTTAAAAAATCTAGTGAAAAAAAAAAGACCTTTGAATGAGGAAGGCAGCTGCTTTTTAAATACGACGCATGTCACAAGCAACTAACGTCCGCAGACTAGGCAAGCACTCGAGCTTCACGGTCCCGGCGGAGCAGACGGCGGACGCGGAGCTGATGTTCCAGGTGCGCAGCCTATTGGAGAGCCAGCTGTACGAGTTCTGGGTGTCCGCCACCACCGGCTGCGGGGAGGGGGATTCCACGCCCGTCGCCGGACAGGGGCCCAGTGCCAGGAGTAAGGATACTTTGCACCAAAGCCAAACTCTGTATCTGAGTTTATTTTGATTGCATCAAATACCTTGTGCGGATTCCAGTTTCAGCTCATACCATCGGTATTCGTCTGGCAGCTTCCAAATTTTACGTGCCGTTGTTAGTAGTTTATGCATTTTCAATGAATGCTTCCCGGCACGCCGCTTCCCAAGATGGCGCTCTGTCAATCATAGCGTACAATCAATCTCACATTATTTAAATTCTTTGGTCGCCCACTCATTTTTTGGCGCTGTTCTTATTACCGTTCATCATTATCATCATCAATAGCCTGAAGACGTTCATTACTGAACATAGGCCTCCCCCAGGAAGCGCCATTTTGAGCGGTTGCTCGCCTCCTGCATCCATCGGCTCCCCGCGGCTTTCACCAGATCGTCGGTCCACCTAGTAAGGGGCCTTCGCTGCAGTATTACCGCTACAGGTGCATTAATGGTCGAGGTGTTGTATCCCAGTCCCGGCCCGCATCGCGTCGTTCGGGCGCGTGGTGGGCGTGGGCGCGGGGCGCGGCGCCGTGCTGGCGTGCTCGTGCGTGGGCGCGCCCGCGCCGCGCTCGCGCTGGCAGCACGGCCGCGCGCCCGTCACGCACCACCTCTACTACCAGGTCACGCACCGCGGACACCTGCACATCCGAGGTAGGGAGCCGGTAGTACCGTAGCCGTGGGGTTCAACCACATCTAAAAATAGAACCTGACTTCTACGAAAAGGAAGGAAATTACCGTATCGTTTGGTCACCCCAAAAAGGTCACATTTAGACCGACAGCAAACATTATAGATAAAATAATAGAATGGTTTGAATATCACTGCAACAGAAGTTCAGTAACTTCATCAGATGTCAATTAATTTAAGAGTTTTGAATAGGTAAGTGCAATAGATACGACCATGGTAGTAGCTGCACACCAGCAGAACGAAATCAAAAACCAAACACAAAATTGCCTTTTGTATAGCTAATACTAGATGACTTGGACGGGTTTGACTTTATCACACGTACTTCTTTTTTACCTCCATCAGAAGTGAACGAGCAGTCGTCCGGCAACTTCACGTGCACGGCCAGCAACACGCTCGGCGAGGACTCGATCACGTACTTGGTGGTGGCCATCCTCCCTCCCCCGGCACCCGCGCTGTCCCTGCAGTACACCACCACCTCCAGCATCAAGTTGCACTGGCAGCTGCCGGGTGACTCCACTGAACCTATTTTAGGTAAGCTCATTTTTCTCATAAGTTTGATAAGTCTTACACTGACGTCCCGTTTGGGCTGTAGGTATTGTGCATTTCTCCCTGCCAATATCTATTTCAGCCAACCCAACTCCTTAACAACGGAGTGTGGCTCTAGGCTACTGGCATGCTCCAGTTGCAATGATGTTGGGGCTTTGTGATGATGATGAAGAGGTTTTCAAGATTTTTGTACCTGAGCTGGTTTATCGAGCAAGTTGACATTTTACAAATAATGTGCTTTGATAACGCATCCCCCACTTTTTTTAAGTTCCAGCAAATATCTCTTTATATGATTAGTAAAGGCCATCCAGCAGCTACATAACAATGCAGTAATTGGTGATCCAGAATAAGATGCTTGGATAGATACAAGCGGTCAGATGAGGTTGCTAAAACTGCAAAGGTTTTTCTCTTCCTCCAGGTTACCTTCTCCACTACAAACAATTGACAGACACGGAGTGGTACACAGTAGAACTGTCTCCGGAACAAAACTCTTACATTATGGACATGCTGAAATGCGGCACCACCTACAACGCAAAAGTCCAGGCGCGGAACAAAATCTCCATCGGGCCTCCCAGCGAAATCTTAACTGCTACGACAAGAGGAGGTCGTAAGTACAGCTTTTGTTTATATATTTCTATTGCTAGTTATTCTCGGAATAGTTTTTTGGGATGATTAAAGTTCAAACCACTTAGGCACCTACTATTACCTAATCTATTTCTCTACTTTGAAATTGAAAGAACGCATTAAGTTTTCTGTAAGTTTCTATGGATCCATTTTTGTATTTGGCATGCAGTATCCATTATACACTATTCACACAATGATTGTCTCCCTGGTGACAGGTCCAAAGCCTCCAAAGCCGGAAGACCACGTGTACATGAACTCAACGGCGATAAAAATTAACTTCTACGCGTGGCGAGACGGTGGCTGCCCCATCCTCGGCTTCAGGGTCTCTTATAGGAGAGCTGGCACAGAACACTGGATCAAGGTATCCCCTTGCTCATCGGGGAAAAATACGCAAATTTTATAAATTATAGATTGCGTATAAGACAGAAGCAAACAAGCAGATGGTCCACTTGATGGGATGTGGAGATCGCTATCTATGGATATCTGCAACACCGAGCGAATTTCCAGTTCGGTGCATATTAGAGGGCTTTTTAAACACTTTTCTTGAAATTCCTCATTGTAGTTAAGCTATCTCCATTCCTTTCAAATTTAAATCTGTTGAGCTTTTGCAGCATGAAGAAGTAACAAATACAACACGCACAAACTCTAAACAACAAGTCGATGTGTTGTCACATCACATCTGATAAAGTTTGCGTCTGTTGTGTTTGTTCACTCTTCCTGCTGCAAAAGCTGAACAGACTTGAATGAAATTCACGATCACGAGAATCTAAAGGAACCACGTTACATTAAGTCACTTACCATCAGAGTTGTTGTCAAACGCATGCCCATTTTAGCTTTCAAAAAAATGAGGATCCTCGAGTAGTTCCAGCCCTAACGAAGGCTCCCTGTGGTAGGTGGGCGACGCGCTGAGCTCGGCGAGCGCGGTGGTGGGCGCGCTGTCCCCGGCCACATGGTACGAGGTGGCGGTGCAGGCCGACAGCGACGCCGGCCCCGAGCGCGCCACGCTCGCCGCCGGGACCCACACGCTCGCGGGAGGTTACTCTACCATACCATACTTACCTACACTTTATTATAGAAACTAGCGCTATCTGGGGTTCTGTAGATTTTCTAGAGTTCAATAGTTTTGATCTAGCTTAATGAGGCTGCACATTGTTAAGCCAGATACCCTCTTGGCACATTGTGGAAGAGAGGCGAAGGCATTTTCGCCACTATAAAAAAGACTTCAAAACCTCTATAAAATCTCTAAAATCAGTCGCTATATTGATGTATTACAGTCAAAAAGTTTAATATGACCAGGTGGAGCTAGGCCATGACGTGACTATAATAGTAGGCCTGGCGGTTACCCGTGGTAGGCTGTCATTGCCATACTTAGGCCGCAATCAACATAATATTCAGTAATCTGTGCCGCAATGCCTACCACCCTGGATTGGTTTAATTTTTTATCAAAAGAGAAGTTACTAATGATACGGTCATGACTCCCAAAATTAACTGTTTTAAATGTCAACAGCATTAGTAAACTGTTATGTATATGTATAGAAGAGATCGATGTATGCGTATAGCGGCGGCTGTGCCGCCTTATAAGTATCGTCTCTGCTCTGAATAAATCAGTGTGCATTTAACCAGCTTGTTGTTTACTTCACGCCCAAGTATCGTACATAAACGGTGACGGGCCCGATAGCTCAGTTGGTAGTATCCCTGCCTTCTGAACTGAGGGCTGTGGGTTCGATTCCTACCCGGGACAAACATTTGTGTGATGAACATAGATGTTTGTTCTGCGTCTGGGTGTTATATTGTATTCTATGTATGTATTTACAAACAAACAAGTATATAAGTATTGTATCAGTTATCTGGTTCCCATAGTACAAGCTATGCTTAGTTTGGGGCTAGATGGCGCTGTGTGAAATGTCCACACATATTTAAAAAAAAAAAAAAAAAAAAAATAAACATTTCCGTGTTGCTTCATTAGTATACCTGCAATATAAAATAGATGGCTCTGCATCAGCCACACCTGCATCAAGCTACTTCAGTCAAGCGTTAGCATCTACAGTTCGGTACCCGTTGCTACCTATGTTCGTGGACATCTGCGCTGTGATCACCGCGATGGGCACCGCATAATTTCGTGCTGTGGGCGTAGACCAAAGAAACTCCAAGGCATTTATAGTAACGGTTGTCGCGGTGTCGTCAGGTCGCATCCCGCCCATGAAGCCGTCGGCGCCGCTGGCGGGCGGCGGGCGGCCGGCGTCGCTCCGCACGGTGCTGGTGTCGTGCGTGGCGAGCGGGGTCGTCATCCTCGTCACGCTCGCCGCCATCGTCTGTCTGCTGCATGGGAAGAAAAAGTAACTGAACCCTTTCAACACACGTTAAACTTTTCTTTTGATTGATGATGGTTAGGTGACCGAATCAGAAGCGTATGCTGACCTCCAACTAATATAGGTGAACCGACGACCAGTGGGCCCGATGATCCAAGAGACTAGCAGGTCAAAACGGTGCTCTAAGGTCTATGCTCAGCAGTGAATACAAAATGTAACTTTAGAAGCGCACCCTGCAATTTTACCTACCTACCGACAGTTATTTAACTATCCACAGATTGGCTATACCCGTGAAACTCCCAATTTCCCGAAACAAATTGTGGGTATCCTGGATGACTTTGGTAATGACATTTATTCCAAATAGTCTTGGGTGTTTGCATTTTTGGCTCTAGAAATGTTAGGTACCTACTATCTTTTGCAAGGCAAATTGTGGCTATTGTTACCTATCTAAGAAGGTAGAAGTCAAGCTGCGGACCTGCAGCCTCTTCGGTAATTTTGATCATTTTCTTCTCTCCCAGAGACAGCTAATAACTTAGCGTTGCATTTTATTTTCTAAGTATATGGTCTTCTTATTACAGGTTCTTCTGCCTCTCAAATGACCACTACATGCGAGATGATAGAAAACTCAGCGAGAGTAACGAGGCAGAGAGGGAGAAGTTAAGAGAGGGACAGAAACTGTACTCGTCTTCTTCTATCAACAATGAGAAGTCCAATGATGACTCCTCTGGTAGGTAACATAGAAGAAATAAATCATACTTAGCATTTCATGCATGATATTATGCAATCATAATACATTGTTAGAGTTTATCCTATGAAAGTTTAAGAAATTGTTTTGTATATTTTTTTGATTAGATACTTTTATGTATTGTCAGTGAATCTAAACTGCCATTAATTGCGAAACACATTGAGTAAGTACCTGTTATTCCAATCTTATGTGCACAGTGTTTAATAAAGGAGTGAGTAGTTCCTGGGCGTATAAATTAAATAAGAAAATAATTATAATGTGTTCCAGCGGAGTTGTACGAGATAAGTCCGTACGCAACATTCGGCGTGTCGGCGGCGCACTCGCTGCAGTTCCGTACGCTCGCGCGCCGCGAGGACGAGGGCGCGCCCCCGCACCGCCGCCGGCACCGCGCCTGCGACCACTACCGCTACGGTACGTACACTGTGGCTCACTGCCGCTACGGTACGTACACTATGGCTCACTGCCGCTATGGTACGTACACTGTGGCTCACTGCCGCTACGGTACGTACACTATGGCTCACTGCCGCTACGGTACGTACACTATGGCTCACTGCCGCTATGGTACGTACACTGTGGCTCACTGCCGCTACGGTACGTACACTATGGCTCACTGCCGCTATGGTACGTACACTGTGGCTCATTGCCGCTACGGTACGTACACTATGGCTCACTGCCGCTATGGTACGTACACTGTGGCTCACTGCCGCTACGGTACGTACACTATGGCTCACTGCCGCTATGGTACGTACACTGTGGCTCACTGCCGCTACGGTACGTACACTGTGGCTCACTGCCGCTACGGTACGTACACTATGGCTCACTGCCGCTATGGTACGTACACTGTGGCTCACTGCCGCTACGGTACGTACACTATGGCTCGCTGCCGCTATGGTACGTACACTGTGGCTCACTGCCGCTACGGTACGTACACTATGGCTCACTGCCGCTATGGTACGTACACTGTGGCTCACTGCCGCTACGGTACGTACACTATGGCTCACTGCCGCTATGGTACGTACACTGTGGCTCACTGCCGCTACGGTACGTACACTGTGGCTCACTGCCGCTACGGTACGTACACTATGGCTCACTGCCGCTATGGTACGTACACTGTGGCTCACTGCCGCTACGGTACGTACACTGTGGCTCACTGCCGCTACGGTACGTACACTGTGGCTCACTGCCGCTACGGTACGTACACTGTGGCTCACTGCCGCTACGGTACGTACACTGTGGCTCACTGCCGCTACGGTACGTACACTTTGGCTCACTGCCGCTACGGTACGTACACTGTGGCTCACTGCCGCTACGGTACGTACACTGTGGCTCACTACCGCTACGGTACGTACACTGTGGCTTACTGCCGCTACGATACGTACACTGTGGCTCACTGCCGCTACGGTACGTACACTGTGGCTCACTACCGCTACGGTACGTACACTGTGGCTCACTGCCGCTACGGTACGTACACTGTGGCTTACTACCGCTACGGTACTTATACTGTGGCTCATTGCCGCTACGGTACGTATACTGTGGCTCACTACCGCTACGGTACGTATACTGTAGCTCACTGCCATTTATTAAGTAAATGAAACCATACTATGGAACTGACATGGAAAAAATAAGTGATCGTACTCAGTGGTATGCCTTCCAAGAGGCCAATGTCTATAAGTGAGCTGATGATTATGATAATAAGAAACTATACCCCATTTATTACCCGCCCGTAAATCCATGAGTTCCTACTCATGGATTTACGGGCGAGTGACCGAAACACTGGCTCTCGCTACCGCTGTATAAAACGTGGGGGAACGTGGAGCACCAAATCTCAAGTCTGTAGCGAGTAAAAAAGTATAGGAACTAAATAGTCCTCTGCAGTCCCCGTAGTCTCCGTTAGCGAGCCCCGCTACTACATGACGGCGAGTGAGCCCTCCCCCGCAGATGAGTCGAGCCTGTCTAAATGCTCGACAGTGGAGGCGCGCCACCGCATGCGGGCGGCGTGCGCCACCGGAGCCACCGCCGGGGCCGCCGCCGGGGGCGCCGGGGGCTGGCGCGACCGGGACGCGCACTCCGACTCGGACGACAACAGTGATAGTGCGGCCAATACTACCACTAAAGGTAAGTTATAACATCTGTAGGCCTAGCACGAACATTTACGCGCGCGCCTTACGTTAACGTTACACTTACGCACACGTAAATATTCGTGTTAGGCTTACAGATGAAGTTACGTAGGTACCAAACGAAATACTATTTTTTTTATAGATACTTATTTACTATTGGTAGGTAACTATTAGCTACTTACACTATCAAGCAAGTACATCTACACACATCAACAAAGTCTGGGGATATTAAACACTTTATTCATTATCTCAAAAACCATAAAAAAATTGTAACGAGTGTAAATGGAAGAATGATGGGTAATTTTATGGCTTATACCTAAACATTAACAACACGATACAATTTTGATTTTTTTATTAATAAAAGCAATGCATTAGCAAGTTGAAATGGCAATGGGCAGGTCACATCGCTCGTAGAACTGACAACCGATGGGGAAGAAAGGTTCTCGAGTGGCGACCACGAACTGGAAGACGCAGCGTAGGCCGGCCCCCCACAAGGTGGACCGACGACCTGGTGAAAGCCGCGGGGAGCCGATGGATGCAGGAGGCGAGCAGCCGCTCTAAGTGACGTTCCCTGGGGGAGGCCTATGTTCAACAGTGGACGTCTTCAGGCTGTTGATGATGATTAATAAAAGTGTTAAATTTTTAAATTCATAGAAAATTGCTAACCAAGTAAAAACTTTTTTCCTTTTAAATTAATTTCATTAAACTAAATTAAAATTAATCTTATCAAATCTGATAGCTAGTAATCGGTATTGCCTCTTCTGGCACTAATTACACAGCGGCAACGATTTTCCATACTTAAAATTAGGGTGTCAATGCTGGGGTATGCGGTCCCAAGTTCTTTGTAAATGTTCAAAAAGTTGTTGTAACATGTCCCAGACGTGTTCAATTGGGCTTAAGTCGGGCGACTGTGCAGGCCAATCAAACACCTGAACATCATCTTCTCGAAGGGCGGCCGACACCAGCCGCACCGTGTGCGAAGGTGCATTGTCATGCATAAGCTGAAATTCTTGTCCCGTTTGGGCTCTGAGCGGGACAATAACACGTTGCACTACCTCCTCACGGTATTTATGGGCAGTCATGCTGCCCTGAATCCAAACGAGCTGGGTTCGTTCGCCGATCCGTATTCCCGCCCACACCATGATTGTCCCGCCCTGGTAAGGGTGAACCTCCTGTGGATTTCGGAGATGGCTGACTCTACCTGGAGTTCTCGAAACGCGTGTTCCTAGGGAATCTGGATGAAATCCAAAGCGGGACTCATCAGTGAACAGCACCAATGACCATTGTTGGTCAGTCCATGTCAAATGTTCTCGAGCCCAGTACCGCGATTGCCACGTCACAGCGCTGGGACTCGTAGCGATCTGCGAGCATGAAGACCAACTTCATGTAGGCTTATTCGCACGGTTTAGTCACTAACCAGCAGCTGGTGGTCCTCCTGCCTGGAGCCTTTGCACTAGTTGCGTCGCTGTGATGTTGGGTAGTCTTTTGCCGGTGATTTGGAGAAATCGATCCTGTCTTTGAGTGGTATCACGATACCTACCCGTGTGCCTTTCCACCACGTCTCCAGTAGCGCGACAACGTGACCACAGCCTGGATATTACATTTTGGCTTGCGCCTAGAGCCTCAGCAACAACGCGTTGTATAGCACCGTTTTCTAACGTGCCAACTGCTCGTAACATTTCATTTCGAGTCAAATGACGGCGTGGCATAACGCTAAAGAGCTTACACAATCAATGCATACAAGAAAAAAAATCAACTTAAGCCGTTTATCCTAACCTATAACTGAAAAAAATTCAATGCAACTTCTCGTAATAAAGGTACTCAGAAGATTGCGCTGTTCTTTATGTGTTTTCATTTGTTACTTTTTCGTAGCGAATGTCATTAAAATACATTTTTGGAGTTAGCGTGAGGCGTTAGCATTAGTGGTTGGTATCTTTGCTAGACCCCCAGTGCCACCCGTTTCGTTTCGTAACAATCAACGATCATGGAGTAGGTAGGTATGAGGTAGGTATGGGTACCATCTAAATACCTACCTCTTTAGGTACCTACCTATAGATCTTCTTCTTCTGCTTCGTTTAAGAATTTAGAAACAAAGTTTCATACACTACCTAGACTCCGTCTCACGTAAGTTGTCCCGTGGCAATAAGTAGAACTAATTTTGAAAGTAAGTAATTTACTTCACTACATAATATTTGTACAAGAACTAAAATAAAATCGGTATTCACAAATTACTTTATATTGAAGTTTTGGGGAGTCTAAAATATACAGGATGTAATTTAATTCATTAGCATAAATTGAGCCCATGATAGTACATCATTTATAGATGATTATTAAAGAATAAAGAGTGTAAATAAAATAAAATTCAATTACACCCAGTAGATGTCAGGAACATTCCGTAGCGCGAATGTGGCGACGCGGCCGCGGGACAACTTACATGAGACGGAGTTTATTATATTATTATTAGCTAGTTTGTATTCAAAGATTATTACATTTTTTCCCCCAATCTGTGATTATTACATAGAAATTGGTTGTCTGTGATTTTAAGTGATGGACTATGACTACCTGACTTAAGACTGGACCATGAGACATGACATAGCGTGAAATATTTAATGACACGTGAAAATTATAATACTTGACACTGGTTAAATACACTATGTGTGGAGCCAAAATATAACAAAAAAAATATCTTCACAATGACGTACCGATTGATGACAGTTCGTTGACTTGACACACAGTGATTTTTTTTCTCTAATCTGTGTCTTGACACAAGCTTGACACTTATTTGGACTCCTGCCGAACTTTAGTGATGTGAAAATAATATCGATACAGTATTATTCACGAACTTGTTCTAATTATTTTTTTTGTGGGTATTATATCCAGCGAGGGGTACATTTACGTGTATTGTATAATCACATTTCTCGTAGTACTATGATTTAGGTATAATATGTACCTACTCCTGGGATGCAATAAATAATTTTGTGAAAATATATCCAACACTTACGTATAATATATAGATCTGTTATTGTAGCAATTCATATGTAAGAATGGTGCAATTCCATATAATATCCAGTCTCTTATAATGAAATTATAAACCTTTTTTTGCATTTAAAACAGGTAAGAAGTGTATAGTAATAAATTATTAATGTCGAGTATTGGATTCGTTATCTGGGTAGATATAATAATAAATCTATAACCCTGTATGAACCCAGGTTCTGGTACGTCACCGTGTGGCAGCGCGTATGGCAGCGGGCGGCGGAGCGCGCGCACCACCAGCAGGTAGAACTCAGGTACCTCCCCCGCTCACTCCTCACACTGCCTCGCTGTCATTCATTGCATCCACGCACGCCCATCACGTAAAACTGCTAATATTAATTTTATTAAAATACTTTAGTAACAACTGACCACACCAAAAATGTATGATAAGTTAGACTGAATTGGATCTGTATTACTATAAAGCTTTGGCCTGGGTGACTTACACTTAACGTCACACAGCCCAAACCATTACACGTATCGAATTGATACTTGGAAAGTGTCGATAGCTTACAACTTACTTTATTATTTATAAATTTTTACGTGCATTCGAATCAGAATCACTGCATTTATAGTAATTCATAAAAGCTTTAAAGGCTTCACCTGCTTTATATAAGTTTCTAAAACCCAATATTATGGTGGTATCTTCTTCGTTTTATTTGTTCAAATAATCATCATTACCTACTTCAATACGTAAAGCTCAATACACTGGCTTAGTTATAGTAATGCTAGTATGTAGTATGCACGGTTTTATGTAGAACATTAATTACTGAATATAATAAGTTACTTTTATCCACAGTGGAGGCCCGAACGGAAGTGACGGGCTCTCGGGAAGCTTCGCTCCTGTACCCGCTGATATATCATCTTTAATAGACAAGTATGTATCAAACACTGCCAGGGACAATGACGATGACATGGTGATTATCTTGTTTATTCATTCCAATCATCATCGGATACGTAAATCAAAAAAATCTCGCCATAAAATAAAATAAAACCAGCCAAACTTGAATTGTATTCTAAGCGCGTCAAGGGGTTTATACGTAAATAATACTAGGTACTATATAAATACTAGGTACCTATACTATTACAACTACTACTACTTTACTACTACCACTTGCCACTACTACTACTACTACTACTACTACTTACTACTACTTCTTTTACTCTACGTAGTAAATTATATACTCTTTGTTTACTACTTTAGGACTTGTATGTACCTATTACCAATTTTGAGATACCAACCCATGAAAAAATAATAAAACAATAATGGTTAATAGAACACGTTTCTTGTATGGGGAGTTTGTTGGGTTATTTATGATTTTATAGCAGTCGCCTTGTTAGCGAAACCTATAGATTGATCCTATTCTATTGCTTATAGAGAATAATTATTTGTAAAGGAAAAATGTTATTATTTTTGTTTTATATATTTTTTTATTATTTAATAAGAACTGCTGGAGTACTTATCGCATGGTTTTTATTGCAGGTACCAACAAAGGAAGGAACAAGAGCGTCGAGAATGTACCATCCATGTGTAGCGATAACTTTGGATCGTTAGATTTGAATAATCTATCGAGTTTGGACTATTTCTAGATAACTAAGTGTCGTTACAAATCAAGACTTTAATATTGAACAAAGCATTGTTGTTTAACGTTGCATTAAATTGTCAGGAATCAGGATTGTAAATTATCATCATCATCATCATCATCATCATCACAATCATCACCATTATTATCATCAACAGCCTGAAGACATCCACTGCTTAACATTATGTCTTCTTCACGAAGCGCCACTTTAAGTGACTACTCGCCTCCTGCATCCATCGGCTCCCCATGATTTTCACCAGATTGTTGGTCTGCCTAGTTGGTTGGTTGGTGAACTTGGTGGATTGTAAATAACCTTCTGTAACGCTGCGCTCCAACAAACTAAAAGTAAATAATAAACAATCTAAAAGTTATCCTGTACCTACCTACTTAAATGAATATTACCTAATTGAAAATTTTGAAAGGGTCTATTAAAGTTGAAGTGATTTAGTCGCAATGTACATAGAGATATTAACGTAAATAAAATTACCAACTATGATTGTGATTTAAAATTCACAGTTAATGGTCATTAGATTTATAAAATACTTTGTATTTTTATGTTACACTGTAAATAATAGAAACCTGTAAGTAAAAGTAGGTACTTAAATGGTTCTATAGAAAAATATCTTAAGGGATAAAAGAAAAATGCTTGTGGTTGATGTTGTGTTGTACAGAATGCCGTTCACTGAATGAAACAATACTGTAAAACAGTTAATAGCTGTATAAGTCCTATTTAAAAAATACAGTTACTTACCTAGGTACCTACTTGTCTATGCTGAATATAAACTGATGTTTGAGAATTGAATAAAAATTATACGAGTTTATTAAAAAAAACAATCCAAACATTTAATAAATTCTTTGCAAGCATGTTAGTTATTGTTCTGTAATAATAATCATCTAGTCTTGTAAAGCAAGAATTGTCCATTCCTGCCCAGAGTAGTTACTTATAACGTCCTAGGTACTAAGCATTGTATAAATCTACCTACATCAGCTACAGTGTACATTATGACATTGAAATTAATAAAGGAAAGTAACTTTTAATATTTCATGTATTAGTTTAAGCTAAGATAATGGCTGTTCCAAATGCAAAAGATACATATCATTATAATAGACTGCCAATTAATTAAGTAACTAATAATTCTTTTATTATACTTATTGTTGATAAAGTACCTAAAGTTAATTATGTATTATGTAATAGTTATACACTATTGTATTAAAGTCTTTCTATATACATGTTGTGTAATAATAAAATAAACTATTATGATGGAGGGTGAAAATAAAAATGTGTGTTGTGGCACTTAGTTTCATTTTATGGTTTTACTTAACCTTTTGGAATATTACAAATATTATTATTCATATGTAAAGTAAAAAACTTTTATTTCTGCACTGTAAATATGTTATTTTCATTAGAAACATGATAATAATAATTTCATACAATACAGTAGGTAACTTGCTTGACTTGGCTCACGATATGGAATGTTGAGTGAACAAGTATTGTCCCGATAGTAGTTTTGGCGAACGGTCTTATAACGAAGAGCCTTTCGAGGCTCTCGTTCGCTGGACGGCTGGATCAAGGGCCAGATTCAGAAAGCAGTACTCTTTGACACGGCACGTATTGTCAGGAAGTTCCTCCCCTGCAGCCCTGACCACCGGTAGCTTGGGCCTTGCTGCTGCCGGTGGAATTCTAGGTTTAGGTTTTCAATAATACTTTTGTAATTTTCAAGGAAATATTGTGAAAAACATATCCCTACTTAAAGTAATGGAAATAAATAACTGATAATTTCATACATTAGTAGATTAGTACTTACACAATTAAATATATATTTATACCTTATCATAATTTGAGGGATTTTTTTGCGTAACGGAATAGATTAAAAACCAATGAATTATGTAGAACTGTTGAAGGTCCTTGTATCAATAAATATTTAATTTTTAGTTGCGTTGTCATTTACATACAACGGAAGCAATATTGGATAAATCAATTTATAATAATTCATCATGAATGAAATAAAAAAGGAAGGATTGAGTTTTGATTGACATCGAACTGAAGCCCAAAATGGCGGACATATTACATATGTTTGTCAGTTGAAAGTAGGGCGCCCGGCTGCATATGATGTGAGTGTGTGCGTGCCCCGCTCGTACGTACGAAGCGTTCCGGCTTCCTAAGGTTGCTTCTAATTATCTTGTAATTAATATTATATTTATTTTTATTGCTTTCATGTTATACCTACGTGATAGATGACTTTATTACCACAGAGAAGTTTGCTATGTTTATTACAAAAACTTTGTAATAGGGGCAATTCTGTGCTTTATTATTGACAAACTAAGGAGAGGATACAATGATATAGACAGTTATGTCCAGGAAGTGATGTGAAATCGGTAGGTGATAGTTAGCTATTAATTGACGTGATGAAGTTTAGTTGTATCGCGATGGCGATATTACAGTCATGACGTCTAGGTATCGGTAGATAAATGCATTTATTCGGTGAATGAATTTTTAAATTTTAAAATGTGACTAAAATTATGTATTTAATTTAATTTATTTTAAGTAGGTATTGGTGTTTTTATTGTTATTTTTGTAAATATTAATTTTCATTTTAAATGTTCACAATGAACCTTCGTTCTGGCCTAAGGTGCTGCGTTGAGGGACTTCAGGAGCTCTTCAAATCAAAGACTTAAAATTTGTGCAGTTCTGTATTGTCTCGCTTGCTGCCAAAGCCATACTAACTTAACAGTACACTGAATCGTCGCCTAACTTCAGTAACCAAACGCTTGCGCGTGCTAATTTGCCTACTAACGCCATCTAGTTATACCCGGCCGTACTAACATGCCGTACGATCCGCATAATCAACCTTTCGACTTAACATACCGCCCACCAAGGACATCGGCACATGTCCTTAACAACTAACTACCGCCCACCGTGAAGAGAAGGCGTGCAACAAAGAAAAACTTACAAACATACTTCTGACTTACTGCTACTTAATTTACTATTAGGTAATCATTTAACTGGCTATGGGCAATATACATAGCTTTGATGTGGGACGCTTAATCAAAGAGCCGTTGCATTTGAGAGTTACGACACGCGTGATTTGGTCGTTCCCCGGATGTTTAGTGACTACTCTTCCCAAGAGCCACCTCGCAGGTGGCAATCCGTCTTCTTTAACTAAGACCACATCGCCACAGCTCGGCTCGGGCATTTGCTTTGTCCACTTATGACGTTGCAATAAGTGAATTAGATACTCAGTGGACCAGCGTCGCCAAAAACCTTGCACCATACGTTGCGCTACCTGCCACCGCTTAAGACTTGATATATTTGAGTCTTCGTAATTTCGCTCAGGCACCATGATGAGAGGTTCACCAATTAAAAAATGACCTGGAGTCAAGGGTGTTGGATCAGCAGGATTATCAGACATCATTGACAACGGTCTCGAGTTAAGGCACGCTTCGATTTGACTAAGCATCGTAGCCATTTCCTCGTAAGTGAGTGTTGATTCACCAATTACACGGCGCAAATGACCCTTTGTTGATTTCACTCCTGCCTCCCAAAGACCACCGAAGTTTGGTGCATGGGGTGGAATAAAATGCCACCTGGTTCCATAGTTGCCTACCCATTCTCTAATGTCGACCGCTACAGAAGATCGCTCCAATGAAACCAAATGTCGAAGTTCCTTGGCTGCTCCAACAAAATTTGTGCCGTTGTCGCTCCACATATCAGTCACGTGGCCTCTACGCGCAACAAATCTTTTAAACCCGGCAATGAAGCCTTGAGCAGACAAGTCACTGATCGCTTCCAGGTGAATTGCCTTGGATACCATGCAAACAAAGACACAAATGTAGCCTTTGTAAGAATGATGTCCCCGTCCCTTAGATGTCCTAATACTTATTGGGCCAGCAAAATCCACGCCGCTGTGTCGGAATGGTCTCGCTGGTGTTACTCTACACGCTGGCAACTGACCCATCAATTGGGTTTGGGAAGATATAGAATATCTTCTGCATTTGACACAATTGCGCACATGTGCTTTAACAACCGACTTGGCTCCTATTATCCAATATCTAGTCCGCAATTGACTCAACATTAACGTTGGACACCGTGTAGTGTTTTCTCGTGGGCTTCAGCAATAACCAAATTGGTGAAGTGGTTATTGTGTGGCAAGATGATTGGGCGTTTAGTACTCATTTCTACAGTAGCCTTATCAAGTCGACCACTGACACGTAGAATCCCATCTTCATCTATTATTGGACACAATGACTTCAATTTGCTTCTTGCCTTGACATGCCCTTTTCTCGCTATATCTTCAATTTCTTCTTTAAATTCTTGATGTTGGACATGTTTTATGCAAATTTTCATTGCTTCTTCTATCTCTTCATTCTGTAAGCAAACTTCGTATCTTTTCCTATTATCATTTTGTTTTTTCCACTTCAAAACTCTTCTGCAATATGCTATAACTCTCACTAATTTCTTCAGCGTCGAAAATCTTGTCCAAATGGGATCGTCTGTGGTAATCTCTGTAACAACATGAGATTTGACTGATCGCAACTCCATGCTGGTTGCAATCGACTTTGGTCTTTTGTACTCTATTGTCTCATCCTTCAACCACGTTGGTCCCTGAGCCCACAATGCATTGGTTGCCAATTCTTGAGGAGTTATTCCTCTCGATGCTATGTCGGCTGGATTCTGCGACGATTGAACATGAGCCCAATGAGTGTTTTCAAATTGACTTAGGATTGACGATACTCTATTCCCGACAAAGGTAGTCCAGCGGCTAGGGTGACCACTTAGCCACGCCAAAACCACAGATGAGTCTGTCCAGAGATGGATGTTTTCACGAGGAACTTTCATCAGCTCGCCCACTTCGGAGATAAGCTCAGCCAACAAAACTGCCCCCATCAGCTCTAACCTTGGCACGGATTGTTGTTTCACAGGAGCGACTTTCGTCCGAGCTGTGACTAGGCTTATCTTTATGTGCCTTTGCACATCTATAACGCGAAGATATACTACGGCTGAGTATGCGCAAATTGACGCATCACAATATCCATGCAACTCTACAGCCACATCATCTGCCTTTGTATTGACCCATCTAGAAATGCAGAATCTACTCGTTCCAACTAAACTCTCCCGGTAAGCTAACCATTCCGACCTCAATTCCTGTGGTAGTTCGTCATCCCAACCCAACCCAGAAAGCCAAAGCTTTTGAATAAAGATTTTTGATGTGACAACACAAGGTGCTGCCCATCCTAGCGGGTCGAACAGGCGAGAGATGTCCGAAATAACCTTTCTTTTAGTGATCGGTGATTGCTGCGTTGACAGATTGACTGAATATTTAAATTCATCACGCTTGCGATTCCACGAAATTCCCAGAATTTTCATTATATCATCCGATTTTAGATCCCTTTCTCCCTCCAACTTCCTGTGTTCCTTTCCTTCCTCTGAAATTTCCTCATTTAACTCTTTGCAGCTACTCACCCATTTTTGCAGCTGGAATCCTCCCTTGGTAAGTATATCAGACATTTCTTTATGTATGTTTATTCCTTCCTGTACTGTTTGACAACCCGTCATCAGATCATCTACGTAAAAATCTTTCTTTATTTTTTCAGATACGTCGGGACTCCGTGCTCCTTCATCTACTGCTGTCTGCTGTAAGGTCTTCACCGCAAGGTAAGGTGCTGACGCTGTACCAAAAGTAACTCTTAATAACTTATATTCTTTCATTTCAGATTCGGGATTGTCGCGCCACACTACTCTCTGAAAATCAACGTGTTCAGAAGAGACCTTCACCTGCCTGTACATCTTCACAATGTCAGCGCAGAGACTTATAGGGTGAGTTCTCCACCTCATAATGATGTGACGTAACGGCAACTGTAACGTTGAGCCCACCAAGAGATCATCGTTAAGAGACCTGCCGTTCAACCCTTTCATTGAAGCATCGAAGACTATCCTAACCTTGGTGGTGGACTTATCTTCTCGGACGACTGCGTGGTGTGGTAAGTACACAGCTGTTTTCCTTTTAAGCTCTTCCGGTTGTACTTGTTCAACATGACCAAGATCAATGTATTCCTGGAATACATCTGCGTATCGCTGCGCCATGTCTGGATTTTTCTTAAATTTATTTTCCAGATGCAGAAATCTTTTTATAGCCAGATCTCTGGAGCTTCCATATTGACACTGAGGATCATCATTTTGGAATGGAAGATTTACGATGTAACGACCATCCTCATCTCTGCGTGTCGTTTCAGCGTAAATCTTTTCGCACTGCAACTCCTCTTCAGACAAAATCTTCTTTTGAGTTCCAGGAATAACTGTTTCGATTTCCCAGAATTGTCTTAGCAGTGCATTTTCATCAATCTGATCCGAATGGCTAACAACAACATGGTGACAACTAATAGTATTAGTGGTTGACGAAACTTTTCCAGATAAGATCCAACCTAGTGCCGTATTTTGGGCTACCGGTAAGCCCGGTGGACCTTGAATCAATCCTTCTCTGAGCACTTGGCTGTAAGCTTCCGCACCGAGTAAGATGTCAATCTTATTCGGTGTGTGGAAAGCTGGATCGGCTAACTTAATAGCTTCTAGCTCAGCCCAAGTGCTTGGTACTACTTGCACTGACGGTAATAAAGACGTAATGTTACTAAGAACATACGCATTGACTTGGAGACTGAATTGGGGATCTAGGTGAGAGTGAATGGTCACATTGACTGTATGCTTGGAGGCTAATGAGCCTCTCTCACCACCTATTCCTGAAATAGTTGATTTGGCTGGCGTCTTTTTAAGTCCTAGGAGTTGTACTGCTGATTCCGTTATAAACGACGCCTGGGATCCTTGATCCATAAGCACCCTCAGCAGTTGTGATGACCCCATTCTTGTCTGTGCTTTGACAAGAACTGTGGCCAACAAAACATGTGTCGATGACACTGACTCTCTAGAAAAATGTGAAACTACGTTTGAAGTGGTTTCAACCTCTGATGACGCTGCCTGATTCTCAGATATTGCTGTATGGACATTGACAGCGGAATTACCACTGGCGTTTGAGCTTGACATAACCTTAGGGTGCAGCAACGAATGGTGCTTTCGTTTGCATATGCGACATGTCGTATTAAGTCGGCAAAACTTAACTGAGTGATTAATACCGAGACAGTTGAAGCATAACCCGTTGCGTTGAACGAAACCTTGACGCTCTTCGTAACTCTCACTTGCAAATGACTTGCAGTTGGCTAATTTATGTTGTTCTTTGCAGAAGGCACAAGGATTGCTAACTTTACTTGCATTAGGTTCCGAACTAACAACATGATGAACCTTTGGTTTATTGGTAGCATTAACATTTGCTTTAAGTTTGGCCGTCGATACGTCTAGAAATTCCAGTGCCCTAAACCTGGCTTCCAGAAAATCCCTGAATTGCGTGAACTTGGGCAATTCATTCAAAGAGCTAATCTGTGTTTCCCAAAGCTTGCGTGATTCGGGATCTAATTTGGCGCTAACTATATAAATTACCAGAATATCCCAAGAACTCACATCAATACCGAGATTTTTCAAGCCGTTTAAACATTCAACTGTTGTATCTAATAACTTCTTTATAGCACTGGAGCTTTCTGACACCGTCGTTTGACTCATGAAACGTTGCAACAAGCAATTGGATAAAAATCTTTTATTATCGTACCTTCCCCTTAAGAGGGACCAGCATTCCTGATAATTAGACGCGGTGACTGGAATATGTCTAAGAAGTTGATCGGCCTCGCCTGTCAATAAACCTTTCAAATAATGCATGCGTTGTACATCATCAAGACTTTCATTTTTATGAATAAGCGATACAAACAAATCTTTAAGTGTCGGCCATTCTGCATAATGCCCAGAAAATTTTGGGATGGTAATTTTCGGCAGTTTCAGATTATCACTTTGAACAGACTTGGCACTTGAAACAGGTTTCGCGCTACTACTACCCTTTTTTTCTAACAACTCTTTCAACTCACTCTTATACGCAATGTATAACTCCTCGGTGAATTCATACATTTCGTCAGTAAAGTAGGCGGCTGCTTCATCTATACATTTTTCTATTATTATATTATGTGTGGCCAAGAAACCATTCCAAGTTTGTTCAAGCGATTCTAATCTTGTAGTTACATATGCATGAGTAATTCTATCTTTGGGCGATTTCTTAAAGTTAACTTGGGCCCGTTGTATCGCTAGCTTTTTATTATTTTGTAGTTTAAACAAAACTTCCATCTTGATATTCGATGACAAACAAGTTAAAAATAAAGGTTATAATTTTGCTCAAAATTCTAAATTTATAATGCTAAAACTGTCTATTGGTTTCTTCCTCTTAAATGGTGGACTGTAGATGTATGTGTGTTTATGACTTTACAATGTTAAAACTTACGGAAATTCTAAACACTTCACTCACTGGTTTCCAAATAAATTCCCAACTCACAGCGCCCTCTGGCGCCGTTCACCGGTACTGCGCTTCCAACTGCAGTCTGTAACCACGACTGTGACGTCACTTCCGTCAACGGCCTTTGGTGACACCTGTGACGGATGTCGCCCTCAGCTGTCAAACTTGCTTGACAGCTCGTCGGTTGCTAACTCACGTACCGGAGTGATGACGCTTCAACGACGCCCTGTCGCTGATCTTCACGTCTTGGGATCCTCAAACTCTCCACGCGGATTCCTCGATCCGGCTTCTGGAGGACCATGAACCTTCGTTCTGGCCTAAGGTGCTGCGTTGAGGGACTTCAGGAGCTCTTCAAATCAAAGACTTAAAATTTGTGCAGTTCTGTATTGTCTCGCTTGCTGCCAAAGCCATACTAACTTAACAGTACACTGAATCGTCGCCTAACTTCAGTAACCAAACGCTTGCGCGTGCTAATTTGCCTACTAACGCCATCTAGTTATACCCGGCCGTACTAACATGCCGTACGATCCGCATAATCAACCTTTCGACTTAACACACAATAATGATTAAATTATTCATACGGTTAGCTCAAACATTTGCATGCATTTTAAGGTACTTATTTTATTTTCGTGATTTGTATTGGAAGGATATTTCGGAAATCGCTAACTTTCCGCAGCTAATGTCATTTCAATACATTTTAGGAGTTAGCGTTTGGCGTTAGCGTTAGCGATTGGGATCTTTGCTAGAGCCGCAGGCCGCACATGCCGCACATCCCTAGTTAATAACTAAAGCTCAGAGTAATTTTTTAGTCTGTCAGCCACAGATTAGAGAAAAAAAATTTACCTATGACCACAGATATACGGATATGCAATTGTGTTGCGAAAAAGAGATAAATAGTTACAGTTAGCTAACGAGTTAGAAAAGGATACAGATAGTTTTCTTTTGTCCTTATCGGCTTGCTCACTTTTTTGGCGACGATGTATCAGGGGGTCTAGCAAAGATACCAACCACTAACGCTAACGCCTCACGCTAACTCCAAAATGTATTGAAATGACATTCACTGCGGAAAAGATAGCGATTTCCGAAGTGTCATTTCAGTACATTTTGGAGTTAGCGTTTGGCGATAGCGTTAGCTTGAGGGAGCTTTGCTAGACCCCCAGGGGGTCTAGCAAAGATACCAACCACTAACGCTAACGCCTCACGCTAACTCCAAAAGTGTATTGAAATGACATTTCGGAAATCGCTAACTTTTCCGCAGCTAATGTCATTTCAATACATTTTTGGAGTTAGCGTTTGGCGTTAGCGTAAGCGTTTCGGATTTTTTATTAGACCCCCTGATACTACAAAAACCAGTCGGGGACTTTTAAAACCGCGAATTTTGATGCATTTATTCATTGGTGGACCGCGGAACGCGGACTGTGGTCGGCCGTTTTTTTACGATTACGGCAGAATCTGTAATAATTACAGATGGTCACATTGTTGCTCTTGCTTGATTTGATTGCTCTTTGATTGCTATTGCTCCTTCCATTCTTCTCTATAGGGATGTGACTTATGGGAGGAAAAATTGATATACAATAATCGATTATGTTTTGGACAAAAAGAACGATTATTCATAGCATGATTTTAAAAATAAATATAATCGTTTTATTTGTGTATAATAATATTAGTATGTGATGGGAAAATAACAAAAAAAATAAATCTACTTTATTTCTATGTTGCTTTATCTGAACGGAGCCTCCGGTAGCTGTGTGCCCTTATTATTTTTAATACCAGTGGAAAAAAAAATCGAATACAAAATAATAGCATCGATTTTTAAATAATAGATATTTTGATTAATGATAATCGATCAATAATAATCGACCTTATAAAAAAACTATCGATTGTACTGATAATTGTTTTTTTTTGTTTAACATCCTTCCCTACTTCTCTCTATATTTTGTTTGATGAATTGTTTCCCAAATTCATTTCGCTTCATTTCGTTTTGAATAAAGTGTTACAGTAATAAAGAGAATATTTTGGAGGAGAAACGCAAAGAAGGCAATGAACGAAACTTATGAAAACATTTCAAGAACGACCCTGAGATATATTTCTGTTAGGATGATAGCGTAAAGTCGTGAGAATCCTTGGTAAATCTGATTGTTATTGTTTTCATTCACATATTGATTTATCATGCCAGTGACCTGTTTTTCATATTTGTAATGCGTAGCCCGTAAATAATTAATAAAATTATTAGAAGGTGGAGTACACTCAATTATATGTGGTTAATTGATACAGCACTTGCTGTTAGGCAGTAAAATGATTATGGGTGTGTTTGATGTAGTACCAATTAGTGGGCAGATTTACAAAATTTATCAAAATTTATAAACACAGTGGAACGTTTTGATTTCGTAATGCTATGCGAGTTACGATGATGACGCCCATAGAGGAGAAGAAAGATGAAAAGGTAAGGTTGTTTTCATAATATTCTGGAATCTAAAGCAAAAAGTTAATTTTCCTATAGGTAATTAATAATAATAACTCATTTGTTCACATTCACTTTGCACCTGAGGGTGATCTGAATAACACTCTGACACCAGGGCTAACTACTTGCCTACATGAGGAAAGACTCATACAGTTGATGCAGCTTTTTACTGTTTTAAAAAAAAGCTAAAAAAGTAGTTTTTATAGTATAAATATTTGAATATTTTATTTATTTTATAAATGAATAACACCCATCAACAACATACCCTCTGGACCCTAACTAGGGATCCCTGTACCTAGGGATCCGAAACTACTAGGACCACAGACAAACAGTATTGACACTTTTTTTTTTGTGCACAAAATACTTATCCTGGCGCAGGAATTGGACTTGCTACTCTTGGTATTGAGCCAACCTGTTCAACAACCTAATTTTACTGAAAAGGAAGTCTTATCATTAAAAATAAATAAAGAATAATAATGATAATCTGTACTGTTCAGATCCGCACTGGAATGGTGCAGGTCTCAGATGGCAAGTCGCGGCCGCGGCCGGCGCGGCTGGTACTCACCATGGACTCGGTGACCGTGCAGCGCGAGGTGCCCGTGCAGCCTCCTGTCTGCGACAAGAGTGTGCCTCATCCCAGGGTTTGTATCATGATTTATGACTGCTTGTTCGAAGAGTTCTGTAAACATATAACAAAAATGTACTTATTTATTTATTTATTTATTTTTATTTACTTAACCCTTGTAGGATTGCTGTAGAAAATTAGAAAGATATGGCAATTGATTTTTAGCAGATAGTTTCTTGTATCAAAGTTATGGAGTACTTCAGTGGATGTGTTCATGCTGTTGATGATGATTCCATGACTGGTAACCCTCAACCTGCATGTGTTGTGTCCAGGAGCGCATGGTCCAGATAAACCGGCTGAAGGTGGGTGGGCTGGGGCTCAGCATCAAGGGTGGCGCCGAGCACAAGCTGCCCATCCTCATCTCCAAGATATACAAGGACCAGGCCGCAGACCAGACCGGCCAGCTTTTTGTTGGTGATGCTGTTATTAAAGGTGATTTCCTTTGTCTATCTATACCTATTACCTAAAAGTGAGACTTACAGCGGTACTCATAAACAAAGTTTGAACAAACCCCCAAAATCTATCATTCCACTTTTACCTAGAGGTGAAATGCTGAACCATTATTCTTTCACTTTCATAAACAAACGCTGGAGAAACCCCTAACGGAAAAGCATTTTAATTAAATACTCTACGATTTCAATCAAGTTGTCTTTGAAAATTCTGTCGAGTGTCATTTTGACGCGACTTTTAATCTATTAAAAGTTGCGCCAAAATGTCACCCGTCACTCGCTCACAAAAAAGTTAAAAGAAATATTATTTTTGTGTTAAATATATTATTTTAACTGGTAAATGTTGTAGAAACGGTACCGATATACCTTATTCGTATTTTAAATATCACGACACTTCATAAAATAATAAAATAACACGATTTGAAAGCAAAGAGACCGTTTGGTTGATGAAATTCGGATGATCAGCATCCAGCCTCTGATCATGCCAGATTGGGGGCTTCTTTGGCCCCCACCTTGATGAATTCGAGTGTTAATATTCTGAAAAATCAATCACCTACCATAAAAAATATAAGACGCTACGTTGCTGGTGATGCTATGTAATGTTAAATCTCCAGTTTTGAAAAAAAAAAAATTTTATTGATCATAATGATCATCAGTCGAAAGACTTCGTTTGCTGAATATAGGCCTCATAGAGAGTTACTTTGATTGGCTGTTTGCCTCTTGCATTTATTGGTTCTCCACCTTTTGACCATGTCTACCTAGTTTGTTTTGTTGTTGCAGTTTATTGTTGCTACTCGATAACCTTTCCTGTACCACTGTGACCATTAATCGATTCCAAACTAAGATTGTGGACTAACTTAGCTTGGCTCTTGCTTGTATTACTAGAATTTTCATCCCAGAACCTCAGGACACATAAGTAAGCAGGTAATAAATAATGTACCCAAACTCAGCACTCCAGTCATGTCGCAATCAAACCACAGCCAGTATGGTAATGTCCGTGATTGAGGTCAATCAGCGTCGACCCACAGCTAAGCGAATTACCGCGCGTCAGTCGCGTCGAGTACAATGTGCAAACGTGTATGGATGTTTGCAGATTCCTCTTTATTCATGCACCATTCACTCGGCAAGTCAACAAACATTTCATTTGCATGATATTGCAGTGCAGGATATTCTTCAACTACAACTTCATCTTCTTATTATGGCTTCTGCGGTATTGCCACAATTTCGCCAATGTCGCGTGGAAATGAAAGGTTACTGTAGCTGAAATACAATAACCCTCTTAGTAATAAACACGGCTGAACAAACATGATTGTGAATATTAAGTTAGTGTTTTGTCTTTCTATGCTTAGTGTGAAATGGAGTAAGTTATAAAAAGTGAAAAGACTGAGTAGTTGTTCCATTGTTATGCAGTGTTTATTGGTAACAGCAGGTGAAACCGTTAGGTGACTAGTATTATCATAAACAGCTTGAAAAGGTCCACTGCTGAACACAGGCCTCCCTCAGAGAGCGCCACATAGAGCGGCGGCGTAGTTTTATCATACGTCACCTACAAAGTTACAATCAACCCCCCACTAAGTGGACCGATGACCAGCACCCCTACTGCGTAACCGCTCTGGTAATGAACATCACCTGCCATCTTGTACGTGCCAAGCCAATCTACAAGTCCGTGAGTGCTAGCGAGATTACGATTGCCACCTCTAGTACGAGTTTCAATAGTTTAAAAACTTGGGTCGTTTACGTTTTCTCCTTTCGCATACATTTCTCTGCAGCGCCCCGGACACGTTGATGAACTAAAAATGGCAGTACAAGTTTTAAATGGATTCGTGCGTATTCACGTATTGGAAAACTCGTACTAGGGGTACTGGTAGATGCAGGAGGCAAGCAGCGACTCTGGTGTGGGGTTATGTTCAGTGGTGGAGTGGACGTCGGTTGTTGATGATAAAGTACCGTTGTTGCAGTAAACGGGGAGTATATAACGGCGTGTGCACACGACGACGCGGTCACCATCCTGCGGAACGCGGGGGATATCGTCGTGCTCACTGTCAAACATTACCGCGCCGCTACACCCTTCCTGCAGAAACAAGGTCAGGATGCGCAGAGTTCATGACTAGTTTGTTAGATGCACTTCATGACAGGTCTTGTTAGATGCACCGGTTTCTTGTCAAGTTTGTTAGATGCACCGGTTTCATGACAAGTTTGGTTAGATGCGTTGATTTCATGACAAGTTTTGTTAAATGCATCGGTTTAATGACAAGTTTTATGTTAAATGCACTTCATGGCAGGTTTTTTTTAAATGCACCGGTGTTATGTCAGTTTAGTGTTAGATGCATTTCATGACAAGTTTTGAGGAGTATAATATCTTTATGACAAGTTTTGTTTGATGCACCAGTTTCATGATATGTTTTGTTTGACTCATATAGGTAATATATCATTTTAATAAAAAAAGTGTTTTTACTACGTGGATATCTCGCGGTGTTGTAGTGTTGTACCGTATACGTGTATAATCCGGCAGCGGACGGCGCGTCGGACACGGACAGCAGCACGGGGGACGAGCTGCCGGCCGGCAGTGCCGGGAGCGCGGGCAGTGCCGGCAGCGGGCAGCTGGACGCCAACTGTAACTCCGAGGGCGGCTCCGACCGCACCAACGGGGGGTGGCAGGTACAACACTACCTTGCTGCGCTGTAACTCACGTCAACATCTATGTACATTTACTGATTGTATTTTTTAAAATGGTAATGATGTAGTTTACCTTCATACCCCTCGCCTCACAGAGTGCGTGGGGCTCGGAGGACGGCAGCCGGCCCGCCAGCGCGGCAGGCTCGCGGCCCGCCGACAGGCCGCTTACAGAATGGGTCGACCTCGTCTCCGGTATGTCATTTATACTACCTGATATTGAATTGGTATATTATACCCCAAAGGGGGTAAATCTACTCCCCAAGGTAGACAATGTTTCTTCTACGATTTTTCTAAATTAATAGTTTTTCATTGAAGAAATGTCATGTAAAGTTTACGTTCGAAGATAGCCTTAGCGCAGCTGGGTGGTTGAACTTCGTCCTTGACCGAATGCACTTAATGAGTTTAACGACCTGTGTTTAGAAATGTATTTATAGAATCTTGTTAACTCTCGTAGCGGTTGCACGTGCAATTTTGTGAATGGATTTATTTTTTAACATGGTGGTTAGGAAACACGCATTTTCAAGTAAGGCTCTCACAACTTATGGGCTACCATGGTCCTAGTCCCCCCTTTTCGGGATAACATACCAATTCAAGGTCACCTTGTATATTTACTATCGTACATTCAGGCCCAAAAGTTATAATCAATGTTGTTATTATTTCAGTACCTTTGATGATGGGCTACGTTACGAGATACGTCCAGGGAACTGATAAGTTAAGGCCTGGAGCTTTTGAAGTAAGTGATCATTATTTGTTTTAAAAAGTTAATTTTATTCTGGTAATGCCATTTTTACACAGGGATTACGTATTCCTTGCAGCACCATATTTGCATGTTCAACTTGCCATCAGTGGCATATTTAAATAGGGACTTAACCAACACCGTATTTACAAGCGGAGTCTAGCAACGCCATATTTACATGAAGACTAGCAGGACCATATTTACATAGGGATTCTGGCAGCACTGCCAGCCAGTGGCATATTTAGCTGTAGCGCGTGTGATTCTGATGAAAGCAAGCAAATATGATTTCTCCCTTCCATCATAATGTCAAATGTGTTTGGGGAGTAAAACCGCAATGGAAATGTATGTCTGCGATCACCAAGCCGCCCGCCAAGTGTGGTGATCATGGCAAATCCTCTCCTCCAATGATAACCGTTTAAAGTGGCGTTTTGTAACATAAGTACCTATGTTCAGCAGTGGACGTCTTTTGCGTCCTAAGTATATTGTATGTTCGTGTGTTTATGTGACCTTTTGTAGACTAAACGTCTTGAATTTTCTTTAAAAACACGCTTCCTCTGTGTCCGTCCGTTCATTTGACTGCGGTGATCGTGCCGCATGCCACGTACAGTACTGTTGACGGCCGCCAGGTGCGCGGCGCGCGGCCGGCGCTGACGTCGGGCGTCATCCACGCGGCCGACCCCGCCGCGCTCTCGCACTGGCTCAAGGCCATCTCCGACAACATCGTCGGCCTCACCAACCTGCAGGTCGGGAACTGCATCAGTAAATACCCTGCGAAGGAAATTTTTTGCATTTTTTCCCAGAAATACCTCTTGCGTCTTCCTTGCATGATGGATATTATTAATGTTGATCACTTTTTAGATCCTATAAGGGAGATTTTTGTACTTATTTTTTATGTGCCTTACTGACATTCCGCATTGGTATTTAATGGATTTTCTCAGCTCCCTGATTGAATGTAGTAACAGAAGAGCGGCTTTGTTGATTTATTTTGCGATGTTGATTGCAAAACTTTGTTCAAATTGGCGTTTGGCGTAACAGCCACAAACAGATACCGTTTCGTTTTAACATTTTAGTAAGAATTATTTCGCATTGTCTCATTTACATTCGGGACTGAGCAAGAAATAGAGTAGAAGAGTTACTCTTGAATCCAATGCCAATTTGACTCAAATTCTAATCCGAATCAATTCCAAATCCAATGTTAAAACATTTCGTAAAAAATCGGATGATGTAGAAATGAGTCGATTACGTTTAGTTCCATAAAATTCCAATCGTCCGCTAGTATCAGATCAAAGAGTATCAAATGCCACGACGCGCGACATCGTTCCAAATTTCAAATTACGATTGAAATCAAGTGTCAAGAGTAACTCTGCAGGTCAAGTATGTTATATACCTATGAAACACGTTTACACACTCGCGCTACCTCTTGCTGATTTCCCTGTTTACCTTGACTAGTAGTACCAAGGTAACCGTCCGACCGTCCACCAGATGAAGCTGTTCAACCGTCACTTCCCGGTGGGCGAGCGCATCGAGTACATGGGGTGGGTGCACGAGGGCGTGGTGGCCGGCGCGCACTGCTGGCAGGTGTACCGGCCGCGCTTCCTCGTGCTCAAGGGGACCGACGTCATGCTGTTCCCCAACCCGCCGGTAACTATATACCCGGCACGGGCCGCACTGCTGGCAGGTGTACCGGCCGCGCTTCCTCGTGCTCAAGGGGACCGACGTCATGCTGTTCCCCAACCCGCCGGTAACTATATACCCGGCACGGGCCGCACTGCTGGCAGGTGTACCGGCCGCGCTTCCTCGTGCTCAAGGGGACCGACGTCATGCTGTTCCCCAACCCGCCGGTAACTATATACCCGGCACGGGCCGCACTGCTGGCAGGTGTACCGGCCGCGCTTCCTCGTGCTCAAGGGGACCGACGTCATGCTGTTCCCCAACCCGCCGGTAACTATATACCCGGCACGGGCCGCACTGCTGGCAGGTGTACCGGCCGCGCTTCCTCGTGCTCAAGGGGACCGACGTCATGCTGTTCCCCAACCCGCCGGTAACTATATACCCGGCACGGGCCGCACTGCTGGCAGGTGTACCGGCCGCGCTTCCTCGTGCTCAAGGGGACCGACGTCATGCTGTTCCCCAACCCGCCGGTAACTATATACCCGGCACGGGCCGCACTGCTGGCAGGTGTACCGGCCGCGCTTCCTCGTGCTCAAGGGGACCGACGTCATGCTGTTCCCCAACCCGCCGGTAACTATATACCCGGCACGGGCCGCACTGCTGGCAGGTGTACCGGCCGCGCTTCCTCGTGCTCAAGGGGACCGACGTCATGCTGTTCCCCAACCCGCCGGTAACTATATACCCGGCACGGGCCGCACTGCTGGCAGGTGTACCGGCCGCGCTTCCTCGTGCTCAAGGGGACCGACGTCATGCTGTTCCCCAACCCGCCGGTAACTATATACCCGGCACGGGCCGCACTGCTGGCAGGTGTACCGGCCGCGCTTCCTCGTGCTCAAGGGGACCGACGTCATGCTGTTCCCCAACCCGCCGGTAACTATATACCCGGCACGGGCCGCACTGCTGGCAGGTGTACCGGCCGCGCTTCCTCGTGCTCAAGGGGACCGACGTCATGCTGTTCCCCAACCCGCCGGTAACTATATACCCGGCACGGGCCGCACTGCTGGCAGGTGTACCGGCCGCGCTTCCTCGTGCTCAAGGGGACCGACGTCATGCTGTTCCCCAACCCGCCGGTAACTATATACCCGGCACGGGCCGCACTGCTGGCAGGTGTACCGGCCGCGCTTCCTCGTGCTCAAGGGGACCGACGTCATGCTGTTCCCCAACCCGCCGGTAACTATATACCCGGCACGGGCCGCACTGCTGGCAGGTGTACCGGCCGCGCTTCCTCGTGCTCAAGGGGACCGACGTCATGCTGTTCCCCAACCCGCCGGTAACTATATACCCGGCACGGGCCGCACTGCTGGCAGGTGTACCGGCCGCGCTTCCTCGTGCTCAAGGGGACCGACGTCATGCTGTTCCCCAACCCGCCGGTAACTATATACCCGGCACGGGCCGCACTGCTGGCAGGTGTACCGGCCGCGCTTCCTCGTGCTCAAGGGGACCGACGTCATGCTGTTCCCCAACCCGCCGGTAACTATATACCCGGCACGGGCCGCACTGCTGGCAGGTGTACCGGCCGCGCTTCCTCGTGCTCAAGGGGACCGACGTCATGCTGTTCCCCAACCCGCCGGTAACTATATACCCGGCACGGGCCGCACTGCTGGCAGGTGTACCGGCCGCGCTTCCTCGTGCTCAAGGGGACCGACGTCATGCTGTTCCCCAACCCGCCGGTAACTATATACCCGGCACGGGCCGCACTGCTGGCAGGTGTACCGGCCGCGCTTCCTCGTGCTCAAGGGGACCGACGTCATGCTGTTCCCCAACCCGCCGGTAACTATATACCCGGCACGGGCCGCACTGCTGGCAGGTGTACCGGCCGCGCTTCCTCGTGCTCAAGGGGACCGACGTCATGCTGTTCCCCAACCCGCCGGTAACTATATACCCGGCACGGGCCGCACTGCTGGCAGGTGTACCGGCCGCGCTTCCTCGTGCTCAAGGGGACCGACGTCATGCTGTTCCCCAACCCGCCGGTAACTATATACCCGGCACGGGCCGCACTGCTGGCAGGTGTACCGGCCGCGCTTCCTCGTGCTCAAGGGGACCGACGTCATGCTGTTCCCCAACCCGCCGGTAACTATATACCCGGCACGGGCCGCACTGCTGGCAGGTGTACCGGCCGCGCTTCCTCGTGCTCAAGGGGACCGACGTCATGCTGTTCCCCAACCCGCCGGTAACTATATACCCGGCACGGGCCGCACTGCTAGTCAATAACAGTTAATTGATACATAAAAATCAGTTTGTGACTACTTGGTTGCTCTAACTCTCGCTTTGTGGTTTAACACCACCGCTTTGCCAGCTATTCTGCCGCCAAGTGAAGTGAAATTACAGGGTAAATGAGACTTTATGACATGATTACACAGGGTAGTAATCTGATTACTAGAGTATGATGTCCAGGATGACGTGCAGTGTCAAGCGAAACTTTTTACTTTAAAGTTTCGAGTGACACTCCAACTTTTATGGGCGGCCGTATCGCTTAACATCAGGTGAACGACAAGCTTCCACGTCATTCGTACTCATAGAAAAAAAATTATAAAAAAATACTCCTTAAATGATAGCCCAATACATGTAGCCTGAAAGCATACGGTTTACGAACCAATCACCCTGACACAGTTAAACACGGCACGGGCCGCAGTGTCGCACCGCAGCTGTAGCTTGCTGTCTCCCTCCCCCAGATGAACATAACGGAGCTAGCCAAGTCCCCGGAGACGCTGAAGGTGTACCAGACCATGTTCCGCACGGTGAAGGAGAGCGAGACGGTGGACTGGCGGCAGCACTGCTTCCTCGTGCAGGCCTCCGCCGGCGCCGGGCCCGGGCTGGCGGGGCCCCGGTACTTCAGCGCCGAGACCCGGCAGGACCTGCTGCGGGTGGAAGCTGCCTGGACCGCTAACATTGTCAACAGTGTGCTCCGGCTCGGGGTGAGTGCTCTAGGGATCCTTTGGGAAAGAGACGTTTTGGCTGACCTCAAGGGTTCTAGGTATATTTTGGCTAGTGTCTGAAGGGTTCTAGAGATACTTTGGAAAAGGGACATTTTGGCTGGCATCAAGGGTTCTAGGGATGCTTTGAAAAAGGGACATTTTGGCTGGCATCAAGGGTTCTAGGGATGCTTTGAAAAAGGGACATTTTGGCTGGCATCAAGGGTTCTAGGGATGCTTTGAAAAGGACATTTTGGCTGGCATCAAGGGTTCTAGGGATGCTTTGAAAAGGACATTTTGGCTGGCATCAAGGGTTCTAGGGATGCTTTGAAAAGGACATTTTGGCTGGCATCAAGGGTTCTAGGGATGCTTTGAAAAGGACATTTTGGCTGGCATCAAGGGTTCTAGGGATGCTTTGAAAAGGACATTTTGGCTGGCATCAAGGGTTCTAGGGATGCTTTGAAAAGGACATTTTGGCTGGCATCAAGGGTTCTAGGGATGCTTTGAAAAGGACATTTTGGCTGGCATCAAGGGTTCTAGGGATGCTTTTAAAAAAGGACATTTTGAGCAATAGAAGTTTTAGGAAAGTTATATTTTGGTAAAGACAGTTCAATTTTTCGTCACATTAGAGGCATCATTATCGTACAAGGCATGCTGGGTCCGTTTTGTAGTTGTGCAAGTATAACGTTGTCTGAGAAGAATAAATCATTCAGATGAAGATTACTTTCTGGTTAAAATTGACAAACAGTGAAATTAAAATTAAACACGTGTATTCAGCTTAAAACCAATTAACAACACTTACCTTTGCCCAATGTCTACGACAAAACAAAACAATAAAATGAATGCACGTTTCTTAAACTAAATAAAACTTCAACTAGGTACTTAAACCTAAACTGACTTCTAATCATTCGTCCCTTTTGTGTTCATTCGTTCCGGTTTAATCCACTAACTATGAGAGTAGCGAGTAAAACTGCAGGGCCAGCATAAACTTCAAAAAGCGACATATCTCCCGATACGATCACGAGGATCACGTCATAAACCTTTTTTGTGTTTACTTCGTTTTCTTGAGTGAAGAAATATGTCGATTTTTATAGCACTGCTGGGGAAAGAGTATTTTGACAACTATCCGTGGTAGGCTGTTGAGCGAAACCTAAACAGCTTGGTAGTTCCCCGGCGTAGTATCGGGAGTTTGCCGCTTGTGGTAGGTCTCTTCCAGCCGCCGCTTGAGGTGTGGATACGGCTGCAGGCATGACTGGAACTCTTGGCTGTCCAACCTGGGCGGGACAATACGGCTGGTTTTAATGGGTTGATAGTTCTAACTTACTAGGAATGCGTATCAGTCTTGTAAATTGTAGTCAATTTGACAAGAACTGCAAGAGTTTTAGGAGTTTTAGATCGCGTTGGAGCAAAATGAACACGACACTGACGATAAACAAAATTACGCAAAATGTGCAAAACGCAAAAAGATCTGTCAACTTAAAGCCTTTAAAATTGGCCCCAATATGCATTCCCTGCTGAAGTACTGACCAGTATAGTGTTTCAGTTTACTCATGCATGGTTCCTAATGGCGATTGGACGAGGTCCTTGAATCAGTTTTTTAGGGAAAAGTCGGAAATCGCAATTTAAATCTTTACTAATAAACACGTTGTAACGTTTCTCTTGTTTCATCTTTGCCTGTTTCAATATTAATGAAGAGAATCGAAACCAAAATTCTGGCATTATAACGCAATTTTATCATTAATGGAGTTAATAAATTTTGAGGACATCCAATAGGATGCAACGCAACAAAAGCTAGTTTATTAGTTAGTTAGAATAAGCACTGACTTGTAAATCTCAGTGATCTCCAGCGCGATGACGGTAGCGGGCCGCGCGGCGCCGGGCCGGAGCAGCGCGCCCGCGCCGAAGTGTGCGCCGTCCCGCAGGTGGGCCAGCTGGGTACATGGTACATTGTTGGTGCGGCAAGCAACTAGCTTTTAATACGAGACCTAAAACTAAATTACATGGTAATTGCGAAATTAACAAAATACGGGCTAAGGGGCTGGGTCCTTTTGAGGATAAGATGTCACACAAAGCCTTAGCATATATGATTTTATCATGCCACACTTACTTCTCTGCCGGAGGAGCTCATGACCGCCACCGTTCCCGAGCTTATCATGTACAAAGAAACTCCTGGCTGCCCGTATTTTACCAGCAACTGAAAACAAATCGAATTTTGCCTTATCCCCTTGGAATGGAACTCAGAATCCAATACGACCACTGAGTGCTGATATTATGTTAAATGTAAAATAGCTCACCTCCCCAGGCATGTAAAGAACCTGCGTCAAATTAAATATAATAGCGTTGATCAAAGCAATAGGCATATTCTGAAACAGTGGAACCGCCATCACCATCGTCTTACACCCGTACATGTTTATATCCTGCTTGATCTGCTCATTGATCGTACTCATTATAACCTCCTCGTTGAAGTAATGTCCGTTGTACTTGTAGTTTATGAACAGGTTTATCTTTCTCTGTAAATACTTCGGCAGTCGATTGATGTTCATGTACTCCTTCAATTCCCTGAAGCGTCCGTTGAACAGATTCATTTCATACTGCCAGTAGATCGCCAATTTCAGCAGGGTTGAGAAGGCATACGTCAGGAAAATCATCCCAATCAGACTCATGGATGTAGTCAGGAGCAGTTCTGATATGAGATGCTGATCTACTGGGCTGTAGTACCCAGCTCCAATGCACAGCCCGCAAACAAGGTATAGATTAGCCGTATACGTCTGGAATATGGAGCCTTTTTCCAGGTCTACCATAAAAAACCTCTTCACCCAAACCATATACTGTGCATCCTCGCTGTAGTAATGGATGGTGAAGCAGGGAACCTGGTAGTGGATGAAAGTCATCCAGTGGAAGAACAGTAGCAGTTTCAAGATAACTGTTGTTACTTTCTTTTTGCCGTATGAAAGTCCCATTTGTTCTAGCAGGTCCCTCGATGCTACGATAAATGTTGGCAGGCGGAACAGCTTAACGATCAGCATTATAGTGTGTGATGGGTAGCTGGAAGAAAGTTAATTTGATGTTATCATTTTCTTTAATGTCCGTTAAATGTTGTTACCTTTAAATCTTTTAATTATACAGCCTGTATGAATACTTACAGCAGATCGCAGGCTTGAATAAATGAATGAATGATTTGAATAAATGAATGATTTATTTAGAAACAAAGGCAAGAACAAAGTTGTTGTCATGCCACTATCTCCGTTCTTATTTCAAAAACAATAATTAAAATTACCGGCAGTCGTCAAACATGGGTATAAGCTGCAGCGGCAGAGACCCAATGAGGTCGGGGATAAAGTTGGTTCTGAGGTAGTGGCGGGCGATGAGCTTCGGTTCGAGAACAATGAGCTTATTCTCATCGTCTACGTAGCCCGTGGCGAACGTTGCCAGGATGTTGAGGAACGACATGAAGTCGCCGAACAATATAAACGGGTCGTACGGGTTTGGACCTGCAATGGAAACGATAGTGATGAGATTATAGTATAGATGCGAGTTTGATACATTTTAAGAGTGGCTCTGAAGTCAGCTGCGTAAGCAGCGTTGTAAAACATTAGCCATCTTACCACAAAAGATTTAGACGCGCCTTAAACACTTGTTGAACAGTTGTTTCATAAATTCCATACCACAAATCCGCGCCTAACACTAGTTTAAGATAGACGGGCGTTAAACACGTGCTAAATTTAAACATACTCAACCCTTAGTTTAAGAGGTGTTTAACTGTCTGTCACCATAACACACACAGTCAAATTTCACGCTAATAACGTTCCGTTTTTTCTATGGTCACAGCTATGACGCTAACATGTATTGGATTTACAAAATGAGTTCTGCGTGGCATGAAACGTTTCGTATAATGTCACCTTATTTAAAAAATGTGGATCGAGTTAGACAGTGTTTAAGTAAACACGGTATAAACATGGTTTTGTAGTGACAAAAATAAAACATCCGTTTAAGGAGCATTTAACTTTTAGACGCTGTCTAACTAAACATGTATCTAAGCGATGTTTAAAACTATTTTTGTGGTAAGACGGTAGTTGTTTTAATGCTTTGGCGTATTGCAGAGTATACGTAAACGTTATAACCTCTCTTAAAAACTACTTTTAGAATATAAATAAGTGTAAATGGTGACAATATTGAAACTGTTGACACAGCAATGCGGTTTTCCGTACAATTAGCGTGTACCGCCACGAGTCGTGGTCATAGATAGAAAGTGGTGAAGCGCATAATTTAAAATGTTTATCGGTAATCAAAACTTTTAAACAACAATGAACTGATTCATAATTCAAACTCAAATCGTGAGTCATTTAATTGTACGGCAGTGAACCGGTAGCTAAATGACACGCGAGAGCTCAATAAAAGTTGATCATCGACGGACCAATTCCGAAGCGTCGTCACGGTTGACGTAAAACTGACCAATAAGGAGTGCGCTCATGACTCGTATCAGTGCCTGTACGTGTGGGTGCGCTGTACTAGCCCACCAGTCAGCGTCCGCACAGTGTCGGTACTCACAGTGGAGGAAGACCTGGAAGGGCAGGTGGAGGAGCGCGGCGGCGGTGGCGAGCGCGTGCGCGGCGCGCGCGGCCCGCGCGGCGCCGCGCGGGTGCGGCACGCGCCCGCACGGCGCCTGCTCCACCCACATCTGTGCAAAAAGAAGTTTTGAGTCATGGATTACTCCAAGCTCTCTAACCACGCAACTTTTTTGTAGTAGCTGTCCTTTCAGTGTATAAGGTGTTGATACTAATAGTTTCTTGCGGCTGAAAGTTACCACTGAACATTTAGAAGGGTTGAGGTCCAGCTTGTTGAGGGCACAGTATGCATCAAGACGTAACAAGCGAGCTTGGAGGCTCTTGGTATCGTCGATCGATCTAACAGACCTGAATATTTTTATGTCATCAACACAATAGTTGACTATTATGAAAACATTCGGAGATATCGTTCACGAAAATCAAGAAGCGCAGGGGTCCAAGCAGGGAACCTTGTGGGACGCCACTAGGTATGCGAACCCATCCAGAAATATAGTTATTTACCACCACTGCCTGGGATCTGTTATCTATATATGAAGAAAACCACCTGAGGAGGTCACCTCTTATGCCGGCACGTTCAAATATTGGAATGACATTTCAGAAACCACTTACTTTTCCGCAGCTAAGTAATTTCAATACATTTTGAAATTAGCGTTTCGCGTTAGCGTTTAGGATCTTTGCTAGACGCCCTAGTTGTGTCATTGCTGGCACAACTGTTGCAATGAACATTGAGTATCCCAGCACTTGTACAGCAACTTGGGTTACTCCGCAACATAAAGGAGCTGGGTTGGCTTGGTTAAATGTTGGTGGGGGAAATGTTTAGTAGATCTCATGCGGGACGTTTAAGTGCAAGCCTTACCGTTCCCAAATAAGAGTGAGCGGAAAAAAAGCGAGATTTTGTGAACGAGATATTATAAGAAATATCCATACCCGATTACGGCTTTCAGATTACAAGGCAACGTGTGGTCCCAATATTAAATAATTACTGCACAAAAGTTAACATCTATCTCTATCACGGTTTTAAGCGTTAACGCGACACGGTCTACTAATTTAGATTGAATATGAGGTACATTTTCGGAATAACAGACTTTGCTTTTAAATCTTGTTCAAACGCTCGATAAATCCATTTCTTAACGACCAACCATTTTGTTACGATTTTGTATGCACGAATGAATTTACATGCGAGCGTAGTATCCATTTCAGTTTGTGCTAATTTGATATCGTATGTCCGACCGTTCTCTTCAGGTGTGGTCGAACCTCTGGTCGCAATTCTCAACCGATTCTCGTGAAATTTTCAAAATAGCGGTTCCATGGGGGTTGAAAACGTAAAAATAGATTTCCAGTTTTAAGCTATTCGTGACTCGCGAGATTCTACGGCTCACAGAGCCACTAAGTAACAGTATACCTAAGTAAGATCTCACCCGATAAGAATGGCTCCCGGCGGTGGGAGGCACGGCGGAGCATGCGGGCGGCTGCATGAGCATGCACACGTGCTTGCCGTCCGGAGCGGCCATAGGGGTTATTATACTACACACTCGGGCCACGTGATGGTGATGAAATATCTGCAACGGTATCTTCAAAAATAATGCATATTTCTTATACTAATAAAAAAAGAATGGGGGATATATTTATTTCTTTGACAATCGGCCTGAACTGACATTACTGCCAAAACTTCTGTCACGTCAGTAGACCATGCTGGAAAAGTTTAAATAGATGTTGCAATGAAGGTTTATCTTACTGTACAGTACTGTGTAAAGTAAAAATAATTTTCTTTCCTTTCTCGTCGTTTCACCATTTATTATTATAATCTTATTGTACTGACATCTTGTATTCTTGCCGCCATATTTGAATACACTTGGTCTATCTCCATTTTGGATTGTTGCCAACGGCTTCCACCTAAACTGCCACCACCAATTTATAAACTTTGACCTATCGCCTTCCAATGCTGAGTGTAAGAATATATAACTTAACTACATGTTTAGTTTTTACCCGATAAAGACAAAGCCAAAAGGAAGAGTGAACTAAAAAAAGGATGACTCCCCTAATGTTGTAGCAGTTCTAATTTACAGTGTTTGCTTATGTTTATACTGGTTATTTATTTATTTATTTATAAGGATATCTTGCATGTCAATTTTGATTGTATTAATACTTATAAGTACATAATATTTCAGTCAAGAAAAATCTGTAAAATTAATAATTATTATTAAATTTATTAAAATATTATATATAATATTAATAATTATTACAATATAAATTATCCAACAGTTCCCTGTGACATAGTTAAGGTTGGATCATGGATCGATTTGTCTGTCAGGAATTCATCTACACTGTAGTAAGCTTTGTCAAGCAGTAGCATCTTGAGCTTGCGGTGGAAGGAGCTGTGACTTGGTGCTGGGTTGGTCCGGATAAAGCTGCTCGTCTCCTTCATCCATCGGTTCCCCACGGCTTTGCCCAGATCCTAGGTCCACCTAGTGCAGGTCGCTCCTCCAGAGCCATTCTTCTCCATTCATCATCATTAACAGCCTGAAGACGTTCACTGCTGAACATAGGCCTCCCCCAGGGAGCGCCATTTAGAGCGGCTGCTCGCCTCGTGCATCCATCGGCTCCCCGCGGCTTTCACCAGATCGTCGGTCGGTCCTAGTGGGGAGCCGGCTTACGCTGCGCTTCAAAAATACAACCACTAACCGCGACCCCCCGCCTGCAGAAGAAGACGTTCACGGTGGTGCACGGCGGGCGCGCGGCGGGGCTCACGCTGGACTGGGCGAGCGGGTTCTCGCTCACCGAGGGCACCGGCTCGCCGCCCGCCTGGGCCTACAGGTACTCTGTGCGCTACACCACGTGCCATATGTTACTATAACGTCTTCTATGCAAGGTGGGCTTCAATTGGTATGGTATCCTGAAAGTGGGTGAATCTACACCCCCAAGGTAGACAATGTTTCTTCTACGACTTTACTATATTAATAGTTATTGAAGAAATGCCATGTAAAGTTTACGTTCGAAAATAGCCTTAGCGCAGCTGGGTGGTTGAACTTCGTCCTTGACCGAATGCACATAAATGAGTTTAAACGACCTGTGTTTAGAAATGAACTGATACTATGGTATCAGATAGCTCTATCGTGTGTAGGATATATCGTGTCTTTTAACGGTATTTTGCTTTTTCCAGGTTTTCTCAATTAAGAGGATCAAGCGACGATGGCAAGTCCAAGTTGAAACTGCACTTTCAAGACGCGGAAACAAAAGTTATAGAGACAAAGGTGAGCTAGTGAACGCAAAATGTATGAGAATGACATTAACTGCGGAAATATATCTTCCGCAGGTAATGCCATTTTCGTGCATTTTGAGTTATCGTTGGGCGTTACCGTTAATGGAAAGGGATATTTGCTTGACCCCCTGATGTTAGCAGTCTAGTAATCTTTTTGACTACTGACACTGTTGATGTTAGGAACACGTGCGTGCGTGATGCAGTGTCACGTGAAACTGTATTTTATCGGCAGCCGTGACTTATTATATTGTTCTATACTATGAATGTTCCCCATCCCAGGAGTTGGAGTGCCAGATCCTGCAGAGCCTGTTGTTCTGCATGCACGCGTTCCTCACGGCCAAGGTGGCCTCCGTGGACCCCGCCTTCCTCGCCTCCATCCACCGCGCAGATAACTGACCTAACCTGCGGTAATACGGCTCATTATACTCTGTACCTGGTATATCCACTTACGACCTTGTCCATAAACACCTAGCTTTGGTATAGTTACTTCCTTTTGTCTTTGGAATATCTAACTCGATCGAAGAAGGTGGTTTAACTAATCCAAAACTTGTGCACGTTTATTAATAAGGCCCTAGGGTTAAGTCTGAGAGTCTAGTCCGAGTTTGTTCTCGTAAAGTTTCGATACTCACGACCAAGCCGCTCACCGGATGCTGTGTCAGTTTCGCCATTTTTGTGCAATATATAAATATTATAGAAGGTAACGTAAATAAGTAAGGCAAAAGGAGGGGGGGGGGGGGGAAGGGGTTTTGTTCGTAAAATAAGCCGGATTTCGTGCTAATATATAAATACTCTGTGATTCTCTCGTGAAAGCATACAAAAACGCTAGAATATTTATATCAAATCAAATTTGTATTTCTATTTGTAATTTACTTATTTATTTTATTATATTACAGAGTGTTTTATTGCAAATAGACTATTCATAACACTTTTACTCTGCGAAAAACTGACAGAAATGACGCAGCATCCGGTGAGCAGTCGGCCGCGAATATCGACACTTTTCGAAAGTAAACATGTGCCAAACTCGGACTAGCCCTCTGATGTCTGCGACAAGGCAAGGTGCAAAATGAATATGAGTTTCCTCAGAGATGGTTTTAAGATTTTGCATTGTAACTTCCAAGTAGAGCTTCGAATGAACTTTACGTCGAATCGATAAGGTTTAATATAAACTGAAAAATTACGTGATGTAGAAAGAGGAGTACTTGTATCGTGCCTAGAAGGAATAAGGACAGCAATTACTTTGCAATGAAGGTTAAAAATGCAAAGAGAAAATAATGAATATAGTGGATTAGGGATGATTTTTTTCTGCGTAAATTATTTGTGCAATTTATTGTACAACTTATTATCTCATATTATAGGAATCTCGGCAGTGTTTAAAATTGACCATAACACAAAAATTAGACAATACATGCTCAATTTTAAACGTACTTTAGTTTATTAATAGGCCTATTTTTGTTTGAAAACCAAAACAGCGAAAATAAAGACTTACCTCGATCTCTATTATTTTCTTGAAACTATTTTTTAATCTTAACTCTATTGCTATAAGGATGATAATGCATTGTCGATTGCTGTAAAGCCGAAATAGGGATAAAAAAAATCTTAATATGCCGAAAATTACATTGGTTTCGTAATTTTTTTTTGGCATAGCTCAGTTCTTATGCTACTTAAGATATTGTAAATTAGAAAATATACATTGTACCAATAGGTACTATCTCAATTCGAAAGCTATTTCGGCTTATAAAGGCCGTGAAGTGGTAACAAAATACGAAGGAGTTTTGGTACGTAAAAGACAATGCTGGTCTGTTTTCAATCGGACAGTATCATCGCAGTTCTTGATGTTATTGACTTGCACCGCTACCAATTTTTCTATACCCTTTTGTCTTCCTTATATAGCTATATTTCTCGCTTACTTTTAAAAATCTACATTTCCTTAAAGATCGATACTACAATAAAGCGACAAATAATAATGATTAACTTTCTAAAAGTAGTTATCTTGTGGGTAAGCACTCGGTTGTTAATGTTATAACCCGCGCCATAAAAAAATACGATAAACGGACACCCGTTTTATTTTCTCACTCTTGCTAAATGACTTTTTTACCTGTATCTTTACTGGCGTGGGTTATATAATGCATATAAATGGAGTTTGAATGAATGATTCGTGCGGTTATACTACTATAATAATGGTGTAGTTATATTTTGTTGCTTTAATCACATTAAGTAATAGTAATGATCATAAATCATATATTATATTATATATCATCAGTAAAAGCGTTTTAGTAACATATCGTAAATACTGACTTCTGTGAAGTAAGGGCGTGGCTCAATTGAACGGAGAGATGGCGCACTTTGCCTGTTCAGTTGTTAACTTATCCTCGGTTACATAAAAACATTTTGTCTCTTAGAGCATTTATAAATGGAGATGCAAGGCGTACCCCTCTGCCGATCATAAGGGTACACATTTATATGTGTGGACACACACATCCTCATAGTGTGCGTGTAAACACTGCGTAACTACGGTAGATTATATGACGGTGTGCGTGTTGTTGGATGGTGAGCGGCGTGCGTTTACAGGCGCGGTTTGTGCGTGTGCTATGCGTCTTTACCTCGTCCCCCTAAAAATTAACAGCGGATTATAACTTTTAACATCTCCATTGGTTAAATGATCTAAGATTGTGTCTAGAAAAAAACGTGCTAAACCGAACATTCCAGTGTATTCATTGCCTAAAATGTTATAAAACATTACGAACTGAATGTTGAACTTCGCTTTCTCATTCAAAATCATTTCCATCCATCAAATATCATTAAGTATTTTAAATACTCATTACAAACCAAAGATTTTACGTAAATACTTAAAGGAACCCCAGAGAATAAACTATACTGAAGGGAATTCTTTCTGTATAAACTTCGACAATACTCCAATCATCACAAAAAACCAAAGTACAATACGGTCAGTATACACTATACAGCAGATTTCTTTAAATAAAATTAATAGGGTTTTAGTAGATTTTAATTAATTATTTGATATAGATTTTAATTATAATTAGAATATTGCAAGTTTATATGTGCACGATAAATGCGTAGCTATTAATGTTTCGTAAGAGCTATGTTTAGGACTGATATTATTAGGGATGGGATTACTGCGAGTTCGTTTATCGATGTCGATGGATAACTCAGGAGCGAAAGCAATGTTATACTTTACAAGAAAATGAAACATCGGTACTATCACAACGGAAAACATTATTAACAATTCATTAAACTTTTTTAAAATGTTGAATCGACCTTTAACTTTACTTCTTGCTTACCCTACTTCTGTCTATTACTATCGCTACTAAGCTAAAATAATGTCAATTAAATTTAAAAAAAAAACGTATTTGATGAAAAATGCTTAAATTGCTTAAAACGCGGTAATGCGTCTAAAATCTAAATCATATAAAATCACTATTTACATTACAAGTAAGCTATACTCATGTCAATTCTTCTATCGACATTCATAAATGTATTCACAAAATATAGAGTGCATAGAGATATATTACTTTAAGGCCTGAACAAACGCAAAGTGAAACCAAACCCGAGGCTCGATAATAATAATAATAGCAAAATACTGTAGACAACAGTAACGCATAAAAATGTGTCGTGAAACTGCAAGCTCATGTACATAAGGAAAGTCCACTCTCTCAGTAGGCTTTATTTTTCGATAATCTACCTACTTCTGTAACGGCATTAGGCGACATTCGCATCCAAGGGTATGTAATGTTGTAACTGTTTAGTATAACTTACAAACCTGCTTTAATAGTGTGGCTCTGCCCGGTACAGACCATCAGCATTAGCCGTTTAATCAAACCTTAACTTCATTTTTGTACCGGTATTTTCTAGGCAAGGATGCTCCATCGTCGACCGTGTCGTTACTTACCATCAGGTGAGACCGTGGTCAAATGTTAGCCTATCGTTGATATAAAAAAGTGCAGTGGTGTCAAAGGGTCTAGCAAAGATCCCAAACGCTAACGCCAAACACTAGCTCCAAAATGTATTGAACTGACATTAGCTGCGGACAAGTAAGCCATTTCTGAAATGTTATTCCAATACATTTTGGCGTTTGCGTGGCGTTTGTGATCTTTACTAGACCCTCTGAGCGCCATTAGCAGCAAAAGCTTACCTAGTAGTTCAGCAGCCCGTTTCATAACAGTATTCGGCGTAAAGGAGACGAAGAGTAGAGGAACGTTTCCGAGGAGTCTATTCTATTTACTACATAATTCAATCCGCCTCATTTCGCTTCGCTCCGTTTGTAAAGGCCTTATTACTTAGCAACGTTCGCGCTTGCTTCATATCATAACATTAAGTGGGATATCAAATTCGACGTGCTATTCTCCCGTCTGACGAAATTAAATAATTATATTTATTTGTTGAATATGAATTTTAAATATTTTATCTTGATGCCGGATGCAACTGTTGCTCTGAATATTTACATTTAATATCTTAGATTTAGATTAAATAGTTGATTTAAAGTTTTAATAAAATATATTATTGGAATTTGAATTTGTATTGTTTAGATGAATTATTAGTTATTTATTACCCAACTTATGTTGCGCGTAACAATTTTGTGGAGTATTGTTATTACTTATTTGTGATCCGCCATGTTTGTTTACTTCGCTTGTTGCGTAACGTTGTTGCATAAAGGTCGATCCACACCGTAACGTGCAACATTTGTTGTATAATGAAATAAGAACTTGTTTTAAATTTTAGATTTATGGATTATAAATTCTAACATTGTTTAGTTGTAGATGGATTGTCAAGATGTACTTATTGAAACCTAACAAGTATACTTGACTGGAAGTATGTCGATTTCTATGAGATTAAATCATGTAACCTAAAGGTACAATGCGCCATTGAAGAAAAGTTCAGAGAGCGGACATATCTATCGCTGTGTCTCTCCCACTATACCTTCGAATGATGTGGAGAGTCAGAAAACCATATTTAACATTCGTCGAAACCGCTTCTTCAACAGCGGCTGTATGTAGTATAAAAAGGTGCATCCTGACTGTATTTGAAAGTATTTTATTTAATTCTAGAGGCTATGAGATTCTATCGAAAGTATTATGTACTCTATTTTAGACTTGTTTAAGACTTATGAAGTTAAAAAAATAATATTTTAACGGTTCTACATTCTAATATTACTTATGTAAAACGTTAAGGGGTTTAATTTTAGTATTGAATTAAGAATTAAGTAAAAAGATATTGAAGAGTAAAAGACTGTAGCCGAGGTGTAATTTATTATTTTTCTCTTTTATCTCTTTCTTCATCATGATAGCTATTCTAAAAATATCTGTACCTATGGCATACTAGTACAGGTGAAAGTACCCCCAAAATGTTTGGTACTGACATAAATTACTGATGCTTTCTAATAGCACTAGAAAAACCACTTTAAATAATATCAGCTACTCCTTAACTCATTATATACTTTTCAATTCATACCTCCGAGAAAAATAATGCGTTACTTCTTGGCTACTGCAGCGTTTAAAAATCATATATATTAATACTAGAGGAAACTTACGAATTTTGAGATTGTTTTGGCACTTATAATTCCTTGTTATTGAACATTTATAATTAAATTTCCTATTGTAATTGCTAAAGACTTATTTCATTTTGTTCTAAAGTGCCATTGTTTGTTTTGAGGATAAAAAATCTACAAAATACTGAAGTATAAAATTTCAATAACTGGAGCATGAGTAGTAAAAAAGACTACTACATGTAGATGTTTAATCTTCGAATTTACGGGTATATGATAGGTATGGTTACAGATTAAACAAACAAAAAAACTCATGCGCAGGTTAAATTGTTCTAGTAAAAAATATATCATAATGATATCGCGACTTCTTAATTGTGTGTGTTGTATTGAATTGTAGTATTTATAACCATCATAATTCATAATTGTATGGGGCACGTTTTGTAAAGTTGTGTTGGGGGAAAAGTTCCTAGTAGCTATAACTCGTAGGTCCAATATATTTGAGCTTATAATATGACATACATACCTCTGTGTCATTTGTATGTTTCCTGCAGTTGGCATTTTTAATTATCATCATCCGCCCAGTCCTAGAGTGTGAGAGTGCTCGCCTTCAGCATCTATCGGCTCCCCGCGGTTTTAATTGCACTACCTTAAATTTAAAGTTATTCTTATGAAAATATATTTTATGTTATATTTAAAAATGCGAATTGGCCGAAGAGTGGTTCTAAAATCTGGGGGTCTAGCAAAGATACCAACCACTAACGCTAACGTCAAACGCTAACTTCAAAATGTATTGGAGATCACTTCAATACATTTTTGGAGTTAGTGTGAGGCCTTAGCGTAAGCGATTGTGATCTTTGATAGACCCCCAGATCCCTTATTCTGAAGCTATAATTCCACGGACATACAGACAGACGACAGATAAATGCTTTAAAATTAAACCTGTAATTTTTTTTGAATGACCCTAAAATTTTTTTACTCACTTTCCAGAGCGAAAGAACCACACAATTTCAAAATCCGAGCTTACTATTAAAAACGTTACCAACCCGAGTTTATACAAAAATAAATAATCGTAATTGCAACATATCCGTGGAACTTTTCTGTCAATACATCAATATTTATATCAATTAATAGAATCCAATCACTCGATTAGTCAATTTATTGGAATATTACTTAAGACTGAACCTGAATGTTGTGTATTTATCGGAGCTTGGTCGTGCTGTTTCAATGTCGGGGTCACACACACTAATATAATGCGTATAGATCCTGCTTAGAGAAAAAAAAATAGAACTCACTAGTGAAATACGCTGATCTGAAACACAGCTATACGAATAAATAGGTAATGCTTGTGTCTCTTCTTTTTTGTTTGTTTCAGTCATAATTTGTATAAATCATGAATTAGAGCTATCTTCAAAACATCAGTCATAGTTTAAAATGCATTAAGTCACTATTAAAATATTGTGGCCCATACTTCAATGTTCATCACATATACATTGCGATTTGCTTGTGTTGGCTCACTTGTGTCGGATCGATATGGTAGGATTTGGAGATGACATTATACTGCGGTTATTATAATTATCTAATTCCCATTCCCATAGTACCTACAAGCTATGCTTAGTTTGAGACTATTGTGAAATGTCCACACATATACGACTTCCATGCATGGACTACAAAACATAATTACTAAAATATTTTTTATTAACGGGTAACAAACAAACAAACAAAACAAAAAGCATATAAATTACATGGTATCCCGTTAATAAACAATATTTTAGCAATGTCTATACAATATTTCATATTTGTTAAATTAACTTTTGGAAGTTCATAATGTACCTATACTGTAACAAAGTTAATAATGGAACGGTGAATAAAAACAAGTAATCAAAAGTATTGATGATTCTGATTAATTTAAATGAAATAAAAATTTTCTAAGTATTTAATGAGTACAAATGTTTCAATATATTTGGCAAGCTATATTAGCTTATAGGGATGTCGTCTTCATATCCAATGTAGTGTATAACGCGGTCAATGGCAGTACCAACCTGTATAACGATGGAAGTGTAACCACCGTACGTTAGATAGCGGTTAACTAGCTAGTTATTTATACCTATTGTTGATTAATGTAACTTGTATCCTATAGTAAAATATTAATTCAATTATATAATACGGCTTTTATTTATAGAATTAATTATCATAGTGAACACCCATTATTGCAGGACCCTGATGCATACAATGGTATAGGTATTTGCATTCTTATACCATTTAAAACTATTCACCTATCTCAGTGACTTACACTAAAATTAACTATTCAGTAATAGGTATGTGGTTATTTTCATGTAGGGTGACAGTATTTTAGGGTTCCGTACCCAAAGGCCTTACAAAACAGACCTTATTACCACAGATATTAAAATAGTAGCTATTACCAAGGCACCGCTGTCCGTTCGTCTATCACCAGGCTATATCTCATGAACCGTGATAGACAGTTGAAATATTCACAGATGTATTTCTGTTGCCACTATAACAACTATTACTAATTATAAAATCTGTGACTGTACTGTATATTTCATTACGAGAGAAATAAATTGATCGTATGATAAAGTGAGCACCTATTTATGTTAGGTAATACCAAACAACAGCAAGTTTTAGTAAAAATTTATTCCAAGCCCCAAGGGACACAAAGTAAAGCTACACAAGTACCTCAAGCGATAGCGTCCGGCGCGACTAGAAAACATACCTAAACTACAACTCGCTTCGACTTGTGTGGCTTAAGATTTACATTTTTTACCTAAAAACTTGTCAATAAACTTAGGTTTTTTATTTGTCAATAAGTATAAAATTTCAACTACTTATTGTATTGTTTTTAGCAAAATAATGACGTTATATTATTTTCATTATGGCAATAATGTACCTACCTAATTTTAATATAATTGATAGATTTTTTTTTCAACATCTTCGTTGATATAGTCAAATTTTTGTTTTGCCAAATTGATTATTTTTATATTATCAGACGGGGCAACGTGTGGTACCTGCAGATCAAATTGTATTATTTCATTCGAGATGTAATTCAATTAAACAGCCACAATCTGTAACCACACAAACTCGAAAGCGATTTGCTAACACCGAAATTACTAATAAGTCAGTTACGAAAATACTCATCGACATAAAACCTATCATAAAACTAAAGTGTTGGTACTTATTTATTAGTGTCCAAATTATAAATCAAATACGTACTTAACTTAATAGAAACACATGTTTAAAACCCTACACAATCACCCACACATAACGTGATATTATAAATTTAAAAAAAATGTCAACATTATTTAAATTCAAGATACATATTTGTCATAATAAATAGGTATTTCAACCATTTCTAATAGATAACGCATTGATAATCTTGTAGAAATATATACCGCGCCTTCATTAATATAAAGAATACGTTCCCTTTTGACTAGATATTACAGCTTTAAATGATATCTGGTATTACGCTTAGCGTTTAAATATGAAAAACTATACATATAATATTTATAACATTATGATAAACTAACGGGAAAAGCACGAAAATTCTAACATCCTTACATAACAGAGTGAAAAACGCTCAGAAGGACAAGACAAAGCAAATTTTTTTTCTACACATAACATCGATAAATAATTTCATAATAATTATAACTATTATGATTTTTTTATATTGATATGATTGTATACTAACAGAAAGATATAAAATAGTGGATTTTATAGTAAAGAGTTATTTTGTGCGTCTCTATTACGTGACTAACATATATATGAATAAGTAGTTAAGTTCGATAGAAATGGGCTAGGATCAAGGTTCTTTCTCTGTTATTTGTTTACCAAAAGTAAAAAATAAGTAATAGTTTTTTCAATAAAAATATGTTTGTTTATTTATTCATTTTTATATATGAGAATTTATTTATATTATATGAGGTCATTGATCTAGCCCAACCATTGTTATTATTTTTATCGAACTTTTTCGACAATTTGCTAAACTAGTAAGTTTTCATAAGCCTAATCGATAAAAAAATACAAATTTATAAATATGCATTTCTTTTAAAGTTGCTACGAATGATGTAGGTAAATACCACTTTTTTATTTAATTCATTAATTAAAATTATCGACCTCGATAGAAACATTAATTTTTAAAATTGGGTCATGTAACTCCTATCCAACATTGGAAATTATTGTCGTTGTCTGACTTTACCACCGTGGTTACATTTTATTGTTATTTTCTAGATTATAGTACCTACAGTTTTATAACATAATAAGTTTTGTTTTAGAAACACTAATTTGTAGATCAACATTGCCGTTTTGATGTGAAAATTTTGCTTGGTTACCAAAAGCAAAGTTATGATTTTATTTTTATTGTATCTAGGTACTATTAATTTGCTTTAGTATTAATCTTTAATGTAGGTAGATGTAAAAAAGTTTCATTAATGTGACGTCATTGTAATAAAATATAAATAGTATAATTCTACAACAATGGACCTCTAACGGGCTAGTTCAATGACGCCGTAGGTACTATATTTATTTATTGACGCGAAGTACACAGTTTAACGTTAAATACCTACACAACCTTTATATGGCATGTTACATGACATAGTTTTATGTAGTAGGTATAACCTACATTATAAACAGAAAGGGGCATCTTGATTTAACTATAAATATGAGCGTGTTAGTACCTAATTATAAGTTGTCGCTGTATTGGGATAAATAATTTGATTTAAATGTTGATAATAATGGGTAACTAAATAATTATTCAATTTATTTCACAGCGTCAAGTATTTTCTTTGGTTTCAAGAGGCTGAGTAAGGGATCGTGGTCATATTTATGACTGAGAGACAGTCTACCATTACCTCATTTTCTGGCCAAAGTTTGTTATATGAAACTTATACTAAAAAGTATAATATACAAAACAATACATATTCTATCAGTTAATACAATACTTGGATTTCATAGTACAGCTTTGCTTAGTTACGGTCGTTACGGGCTTGGTGGCTCTGTGTGAAATCATCAAAATATCCACAAAAATTTATTTATTTATGTTTCCCATTATAGCCACAACTTATTTATCCAATTAAATAATATCATTAATTATTTTATTATCAAAATATTATTGTCGCTAGTTACGATAGTCGCTTTTGCCTATTTCCTTACCAATACAGACCTAGCTTAGTCTAGTTGCCGAACTGGCTGACTCTGAGAAGATATGCTCTGAACACGAAAAAATTTCACCTACTTTAGATTTTTCAACAGCAAATATATCTACAACAGTATACATATACATAAAACACTGTGTATATCTACCATCTTTATGTATAACATTAATAGCTGAACATGCATAGTTCATACGCATGTTCTATAAAGCCAAATACCAATGCATTTTGTTTTGTTATTAACAATTCTTTATGTATAAAAGTATGAGACACCCTAAACTGTTACTAAAATTATATGAAGCCACTATTAAATAGATAAACTAATTATAAATAAAGATAGATAGATAACGATAGGTATAAATACAAAAAATATTTTCTTAATATTAATTCAATAATCAGAAGTATTGTACTAAATCAATAAAAATATGTTAAAACAGTAAAAAAATCGTTCATGTCAAAATCTATGAACATACTAAAGCGCTATCATCTCTGTCCTGAATAAATGTTATTTTCTTTCTTTCTTTCTTCTTTCTATCAAATTGTTGTAAAAATATAATTTAAGTTCATTTCCTCCATAGTTCGTCTGTTATCGGTCAATGCTATATAAAAATACAATAAACAAAACAAAATTATTCTGAGATCATAATCATCATAAGTCAGAACGCTAAAGCGTAGATCTAAACACTAATTAAGTGGCTAATTTTATGTTATAATTAACCTAGAACTACAATTTTCATTTGATTGATTGGAATAGATTTATTATTTTATTTAATGTATAATAAATATGTACGATTATAAAGAGGAATACCTAGGTATAAATGAGTTGTTTTTGAAACAAATTATGTACTTATGTTATGGTATAGATACCTAAGTACATAATTTGTAATTTAACTAAGTATATAAATTTATGTATTTCTGATTAAGTTGTTTTTTTAATTATTATAAAAATATAATTTCATTAAATCTATTCCAATAATCGTTTTATTAATTTAATAGATCAGTCACTACGTAGAAAAGGATGGTTCTATTAATATTTTTGCTAAATTTGCTACCGTAACATAAAAACAGGTAGGTAAACATGTATTCAAAACATAATAATTTATACAAAATATAATCATGAAAATGTTCTCTTGATGTTATTATACATTTTATTAATATACTTGCTAATACATTTTTAAATTTTAAAAATACTAGTAGAAAGCTCGAGTTCATTAAGGACTCATAAGAAGTCGACAACCATACTTTCATTTAAATGACTATACATCACAGGATCTTAATAAAACTACTATATCCCAGTTAAATATAAAAGCACACTTGTGTGTTATGTTATGTTACTATATTTTGAAGAACAATATAATATTTAAAATATAAGTACTTTACTGAGCGAGTAGTATGTTATTTATTGTCACTATCACAAAAAATCATCACGTATTGACAATCATTGCTGAGGAACTTAGTAGTTTTATTTCCACCCATGATAAACAATTTGAATGTTGAGCATAGCTTATCATGCCAAATATAACGCAATAAAAACAGTAATACATATTTTACCGAGTATAAAAAGCACGAATTCAAACAATATACTACGCAATAGGGTAGACTTATAATTTTTTCGAATCAACCTATTGGCTTCAAGTTACCGCTAATTTTTATTTATTTCTTAGGCCTATTAAAGCTATTTCACTAATTTCATCATTACTCTGGGATGATCCTTAATTTCTAACATGGATTTTTAATCTGTTTATTACTAAATTCTTTTGTATATTTGACAAAACTTCTTATTTGTATATTATTGTCCAAAATTATCATCGTTATTGTCATTATAATATCGTTATTGTCATTTTTCCGAAGTGGATGTTATTATTTTTTGACAAACAATTAGTACTAAGTATAATAAACGTTTTTTTTATATTGTCAGAGACGATTCTTTCGCGAATATTGACACAACATTTATTGTCTTAGTTTACAAACAAGCACTATTATATTCTTTATTAACTAATCAAGTAAGTACATTTATTATAATATATATTCCTTATAATTATCAACAACAGCTTAATTATGTAGATTTAAAAATACAAGTACTTTTTAGTTTATTGTCAATTTAGGAAGAAATGTCCTAGAGCAACATATAATCTAACCTAAATAATGTATACTTCCACATACCTATATTTTACACTCTAAAAGTTTTTAATAAATTAATAAAAGTCTTAATATTAATATCTATAAAAGCACTTTTCTCTAAAGACTACTAACACCAAACATCAAACAAACATTTAGTACATTCTAAAATTTTACTACCTTTTATTAACATTGAATAGAAATTAAGATATAATAATAATATCTTACGAAAAATCATCTAAAAGTATAGCTAAAGCTTGAGAACCCTACATCACTTATTAAAGCGACTTACAAGAATCATTTCACGTTCCCTTAATGATTTTGTTCTCGAAGAAAAATGTATCGAGACAATATTATAAGAGTGAACATTTTAAGTCACCGGCGACGTGACGGGTAAACGCATCGTTTCTCAATAAAGTTCCGTAGTATCACAGCTTTATATTAACATTCTTCACGCGATTCTCGAGTGATATGTCACGGCCTAGCCTCGGCACGGGTCAACTGAAGCTTTTCTGAAGCTTGCAAAACGGACGAAAATAAATTCGAAGTATTTAGGTAGAAGGTGTGTTATTATTGTCAGTATTTACTCATTCTAGTCTTTATTACAAAAACCTATTCGAAGATAAACCGTGCCGTATTTTATTGTCACATTGAAATTTATTGTCATAGTAACAATATTTTGACATTATTATTGTCATACGTTGTCATTTTTTGGTCGATAATATTTCGACATAATTTATTGTCTCATCTTTTCCGTATAGCTAAACGCAATCATTATTACCGCGCTGAAGTCTCATAAAGTTCTGTTTTCTACGTTTACAACTGACTTGTTTGCTTACGATCTACATTTCCATTCTTTCAGTCGTATTAAGGAAATTATTTATTAACATTTATATAAATCAGTATTTAATAAATAATTTCCCCGCTATTCCTTTATAAGTATAACGTTTTCGTTCACTTCACGATAATGTATAGTAAAAAAACAGTCACTTCGCGGAGTTTCACCTCAACCAAAAGTCATTGCCAAGTTTCCGCTTGGCGTGGACGGTGTCCGCGACTCAAATATCCTCCGACTTGGCGTTGTTGTCGTTGTACAGCTCGATCTGCCGCTCGATCCAGGGGATGTACTTAGGTACGTACGCGTAGACTCCGGGCAGGCGCGGGTGGGCGCACTTGATACCCCAGGACACGATGCCGCCCACGTACCAGCGCGACGGGTCGCCGGGGTCTTTGCACAGCAGGGGCCCGCCCGAGTCGCCCTGGGAACATAATTATGGTGCTGCTCTAGTTACACTATAACGATAACACGTTTGATACAAACAAAGATAACTGACAACCTCTGTGGTGTGTGTGGTGGTTGAGCAGGTCGGTTCATAGCCTGGAGGTGGCGGGCTCGTTTCTCGCGACAGATCAAGAAGGTATTTGCGTAAAAAAGAAAACCGCAAGTAGGTAGGTACATAAGTACCTAGGTACTTGTTCTGAGTCTAGGTGTTGTGGGACCGTGGCCCCCCTAGATACCTATAGGTACAGGAAACTCTAGTCAGGGTCCAGGAACTAGGGGTCGTTGGGCGTTATTCGTTTATTTATTATAAAAAATATTAGATCTATAATAGTAGGTAGGTAATACTTATAACACGTAGAAGGGAAAATTATAAAAGCCTATTTATACTTTAAATAAAGCCTTCTCAACTCTTCCAGATATTCGCTCAGCCCTTTCACAAAGCTCCCACTCCGTCTCGTCTGAACACCCATAAGCCTGCAGCTTATAATATCAGAATCGTATTTCTTCCGCAAGCAACGCCGGCACGTGATAGGATGTCGATCGGTTGTCGGTTGTTCGCGGAAGTCGCGGAATGGGCAGTTAGCTTTGTATTGTTCTTATCTTTCGATTGCTTTTGCGGTTTCAATAGAGGTTTCATTTTGTTCGAATGATGACGACGAAAAGGTTTATTGAAAATGTATTTATTTGTTAACTGAATGATTATATCGTTTCAAATTAAATTTTCTACTGAATGTAGGCATATATTTACCTAGGAAATATATAAATACCTACTATACATATATATACCTATATAATACCTAGGAACCATTGATATTAAGTCCCTAGATGTATCAGGCACAACTTGCTTCTTTCTTTCTTTCTATTTTTTTAATTTTATTTGCTTATTACAATATTAATTTTAGTTTAGTGTTACTTGCAAAAATGCTAAAATAGCAAGAATCCCTAACCTGCTACACCTAGGTACAACTTAATATCCAATTCAAATGACAAGTCCAAAGACATACGAAAGCAAAGTTCTGCAGCAGCTTCAGCGGAACATTCCTTTCGCTATTTCATAATAAGTAGGTATGGAGAGAATCCAATACAGCCTAAATATAGACACAGCCTTGCGGCCCTCGTAAGCTCCAAGCTCCGGTAGCTTTGCTAAATAAATACCTAGCAACACTATCGGAATTTTCGGGATGCTGTAAATATTGGAATATAGTTCTAGTAAAATTTGGCTCATGACACAAATAAATACTAAGCTGGCTGGCACATAAGTAGGTAATTGTCAGCCAGTTAGTTATTTGGGGTTAACGAAATTTTTTTGTCTTGTAGGCGTATTTATGTAAGTTAAACTGATTAATAAAGACTATTTTTGAAGTGCCAGGTATAAGAACGAATGAATGCTGCCCTACCCTGATCTGTTTCGTCAATATTTATTAATAAGTAGTCATCATCATCATCATCATTAACAGCCTGAAGACGTCCACTGCTGAACATAGGCCTCCCCCAGGGAGCGCCACTTAGAGCGGCTGTTCGCCTCCTGCATCCATCGGCTCCGCGCGGCTTTCACCAGGTCGTCGGTCCACCTAGTGGGGGGCCGGCCTACGCTGCGTCTTCCAGTTCGTGGTCGCCACTCGAGAACCTTTCTTCCCCATCGGTTGTCAGTTCTACGAGCGATGTGGCCTGCCCATTGCCATTTCAACTAGCTAATCCTAAGAGCTACATCGGTCACTTTAGTTCTCCTGCGGATCTCCTCATTTCGGATCTTATCTCGCAGGGAAACACCGAGCATTGCTCTCTCCATAGCTCGTTACGCGATTTTGAGCTTAGTAATGAGGCCAACAGTTAGAGACCACGTGTCAGTTCCATAAGTCATCACTGGCAACACACATTGATTGAAAACTTTTGTTTTCAGGCTTTGTGGTATTTTGGACGAAAAGTTAGGTAGAAGCTTCCCGAACGCTGCCCAGCCGAGTTGGATTCTTCGGGCGACCTCTTTGTCAAAGTTGGACCTACCCAATTGGACAGTCTACCCTAGATAGACGTATTTGTCGACAACTTCGAGTGTATATATAATAAGTAGTCGGCGATTCCGAATTCAAATAATTTCCTTAATTACTTACTTAAATTAAATTGAAAAATCAGTTCAAAACCGACAGACGTTAAATCATCGTAGGTAGGTACATTATCCCAGACTCGACAATTCCTCGCTCTCGGATTACCGCTCCGAATTCCAAACCTACTTCATAACTCGAGTTAAGTGTTCGCCGCTCCGAACAAATATTCGTCAAGCGACTCCCCTACGAATGACCCTAAGGAGAAACCCGAGCTACAACTTTATTGGATCCAAGAAAGAGTTGTTTATTGTTGGTGAAGGGTGGAAACCCATCGTGTCGTCTGAATACTGATCATTGAGGACGTTTTGAGACTACGAGAACTGGATTTATTGAATATCGATTTGACAACTTTACTATAACTTTTTAGTTTAATTCTAGTACAATCGTCGTCAGCCCCAAATACGTTCCTACTGTTGGAACACGGGCCATCTTTTATACTGAACTTAGTTAAGCACTGTTATCCTCCACGACGGCTATAAATGGAGGCTTGTGGATGACATGCTTTAGAATTTTCGTGATTCTTGATCATGTTTTCGTTCACCGGTGTAAAAGAAAGTGTAAATTGCGCATATAACTTCAAATGTCGTTGGCAGAAGACTGAGCGGGAGCTGAACCAGGGTACGTCGCTTTAGGTTACAGCCCTAACAATAATTTAGTAATAAGTATTTCATACATAACTCTGAAGATATTATACATTTCAAATTAACTAATACTAGTTTTATCCGTGATCCGTGTTTTATCGTTTCTATTCAGTGATCATCAGAAAATGCTGAAGTGATTTATTGCCAGGGTGATACGTAGATGGGTTTTATGTCTATAGCAAATTTGAACCAAAAGCTTGGTGATTTGTTACCTTCCGGCTTTCCTTGGTAAGGAACAACGTAGGTAAGTACCTAAGTAGGTAAACCATTATTGGATTTAAGTACCTATCGGAGGAGTAAATATTTGTAGTAGAGGTCGATGATTAAGATTAAGATACAAACAGAATTATTGTAAAATGAAAAGTTAATGAGTGGCCTAAAAGGGATAGTAGGTCTAACTATTTCGGAATCAAGAAATGACCGCTCGGTCGATCCGACATCGGTACTACAATTTGTGAACGCGCCCAGAGCGCCTAGTACCTACCTAATTAGGAATTCTGGGTAACTGTTCTCTCCGAACCACACCGTTTTAGAATTAAGATTGTTTGTAGGTAGGTTTAGATACCTACAGACATAGGTATCTAAACTAGATATTTTATTTCGAATCTACTATAAGAAAATAGTATTTACTTATTCATTTTTATTAGTAGTGATCGTGCATGCCTTTATAGGAGTACCTACATGCCACATGTTTATGTTTCATTAATTTTGCTTTGTGTATTAAAACGGTATTTGTTCGGGAAATTAAGAATGTGTCAAATTTATAAATTAGGAAAATTAAGAATGCGGAAAATATAAATTTGTAAATTTAAGAATTAGGATTAATAAAATTGTGTATTATTAAGAAATCAGAAAATATAGAATGTGGAAATATGGCATTTATCGCTGACACCATATAATGATTACATTAATAAACTGTAACAAAAAACACTAAAATTTCACGGTTTAGTTCCCTATAAACTGTTTCATGAGATAAGTATAGCTACATTCTTCATTACGGTATTGACTTTTTTAGCGTGGAACTGCGTAGGATTAAAGTTAAATACTTACCTAAGGGTGGGCTTTCTGATCTGTAGAAATTTGTTAAAAATTGGTTAAAAGTTCTAACGTTTCACCTTGTTACTTTAACTACGGATCAAGTAACAAGTAACCTTGCATAACCATGCATTTCAATGTGTCCTACGGCTAAGTGTATAAATAAAGAAAAAAGCAAGAAAGATTATAAGTTTATTGAGCACACCCATACATATAAGATGGTCACAATAATCGACATACACAAAAGGATCATGTTCATCATAATACAAGTTTCACAGCGCTGTAATAGGGGTTGTACCACCTACCAGTAGAGCTATCGTCTCACCTGGCAAGCATCCTTCCCTCCCTCCGGGTAGCCGGCACAGATCATGCCCTCGGTGACGTTGAGGTCGCGGTGCTCGAGCCACTGGTTGCAGAGGTCGCGGTTCAGGACTGGCACCTCCACCTCGTTCACTGCTGGCTCGTATTCCGACACTGGAAGAAATCATTGATTACTTGACTTCTCTATTTTAGAGAACTTTAGATACGATGTTTTTTAAATTTTGAAGTCTACGCCCTCATGGTTACACACAATAGTAGGTATAGTGCCAATATTAAGACGTGAGGTTAAGAACGATTTTACCTTCTCTCATATTATGCTAGAAAATTTTTATAGACATTCTGAAATATTAAAATCTTCCCCAGATAATGTTTCGAAGTATACCTACGTATCATGGAAATTATTATATCTTCATGAAGATTGCAATTCCAACGATAAGTACCTACGTTAAAGGAATTCAAATAAATTGTTACTAAGCTAAGAAACTAGTTTTATTTTTAATTTACCCGTAAACGTGATGCATAGGTACGGGATTACCTACGCGAGAAATATCAGGAACCCAGAAATGCTTCTAACCACGGTGAAGATCTCACAAGGATTCTACTTACAATATTAAAAAACAGTCGCTAACTTTTAAAACAGGTTTGGCACTTTTCAAAAGCCATTTAACTATTAATGTTCAGTTCCACAACGCCATATCACCGAAAATAAAAGAAAAGTTATTTGATAGAAAGCTCATCTCACCAAAAAGCCGATCGAAATGTCTTATTGCTTGCTTTGCCAGTGGTATATTATCATCATCGTCGTCAACAGCCTGTAGACGTCTACTGCTGAACTTAGGCCTCCCCCAGAGAGCGCCACTTTGAGCGACTGCTCGCCTCCTGCGTCTATCGTGGTATATATGTATTAGGTATACTGACTGTCCTTATCGTCCCGCTTGCCCCAGCCGATGACGGTGCAGGTGGTGCCGGGGGCGAGCGCGCGCGCGGCCGGCGGCAGGCACACCGGGGACAGCTGCTCGTGGTACCGCACGCGGACTGCCAGCTGCAACACAACACGACACGACATCACACACATTTTCTTGTTCTTCTCCTTCTTCTTCGGCTTCTTCCTTTCCTCGTGTAGTTAAGCGGTCAGCCCTGGAATCAGAATGGTTACGCCGCCCAAAGGCTTCCGACTTAGCTTAACGACTTATATGTCTTGCTACAACAGTCGGGACCGACGGCTTTTTACGTATCTAGTACCTATCTACAATAGCATTCACCCGCCCAACTTTTTAAAGCTTGACAAAATTTCCTCTACTAAAATATAAATTAATTTTGTTAAACGATCAGGTATAGATTTTGTCAGCCCTCTCGGTCTATTTAACATGTAGGACATTGCAACGAACCTATCAATGTTGTAGGTATTGAAAATATAGGGCACTAAAATAATTTCCTTGCGAGCACAATAGATGTATATTGAAATACTGGTATATTCCGAGTTTCCCGGTTAAGTATTATACGCCTCATGCTTTGAATTGCGCAGAATACCAAATGAAAATAATGATTTTATTAACACAAGGCAACTTTTAAGAGCTGAGTTCAAACTGAATACGCTTGTAATTATATAAAGTACCTACCTGAAACAATGCAATGTCATTGTCATGGGCGACTCCTATGTTGTAGAGCGGGTGGGGCACCACCCGGCGGACCTTGACCTTCTGGCCGTAGTAGGCGTGCGAGCGGCGCCGCGTGATGCCCAGCTGTATCGTCCAGCCGTTAACGTCCGAGTGGCTGGAAAAAGGACCAACTGTCACTAGCGTCTAACAAATACACACTAAGATTATTCTACGTTTTAAACGTATCAAACCAAGGCAGTGCAAGGTAGTATAAGTACCTACCTAATACACATTCAGTAGAGATAGGCAATCTGTTACAAGCAACTTTTGGATGGACAAACGCACCGTCCTAGCACGTACAACCTGACTACACAAGAAAATGTAAGTTTGAACTTTATTATTCCCACACAGATTCGGCAGACCCACCTAGTTTGTTTTCACTTTCAATAACCCATGGAATGCGAATTCTTCGTGAAATTACTTGGTGAAGGTTTCATAAATTCCGATCATACCAAATTTTTTCAAGATTAATGAAACGCTCATAGGTGAACATCAAAGTACTCACTTGCCCACGCAGTGCGAAGCTGTGAGCACCCACTGGTCAGCCACCAGTACTCCCGCGCAGTAGAACACTTCCTCGGGTCCGCCGAGGATGGCAGCCAGGAACGGCCAGTCGCCGGGGGAAGCCTCCACGCCGCCGACTATCCGCTTCTGGCCACCGCCTATGGTTCTTCTCTTGCCGCATTCTATGAACAATAGATTTCCTTTTACTAGGATTCCCTTTATCTAGGGACCAAAGAACTACGAGGACCATGATCCCACAATACCCAGGCACAGAACAAGTATTTGCGCTTCTTTTTCTGTGCACAGATCCTGACTGGTCCTGTAGCGGGAATAGAACCCGCCGCCTCCGTGTGATAAGCCGACCTACTCAACCACCACACTACAGAGGCACTCTAGGGTTGTGGAGCCTCACGTCTTCTCGTTCGTCGTTCCTCATGGAACGTGATGAATTTTTATTTCTTCTTGGACCCCAGCTAGGAGAAGAGGTCTCAAATGGATAAACATTAAGTACCTAATTTCACAAAAACGTTGATTACAGTACAGTAGGTACAAAACGCATATACAAGGTGACCTTGAATTAGTATGTTATCCCAAAATGGGGGGACTGGGACCATGATACCCTTCAAGTTGTGAGAGCCTTACTTAAAACTGGGTGTTTCAAAACCTTCATGTTAAAAAATAAATTCACTGGCAAAATTGCACGTACAATCGCTACGAGAGTTAACAAGATACCTATAAATTCATATCTAAACACAGGTCGTTAAACTCATTTACGTACACTCGGTTAAGGACGAAGATCAACCACCCAGCTGCGCTAAGGCTATTTTCGAACGTAAACTTTATATGACATTTCTTCAATGAAAAACTATTAATGTAGTAAAGTCGTAGAAGAAACATTGTCTAACTTGGGGTGGAGATTTATCCCCTTTCAAGATAACATACCAATTCAAGGTCACCTTGTATACTCATTGAACTATTGCAGCTAAGATTAAGCTAGCTGGCTAAGACAACGTAGGTATATAAGGATTTATCATGTTGTTTTCTTTGGGATACATATCACGGTTGTCTTCGAGAATAAGCATGATGACTAAATTTATTTTTGCATACATGAAAAATATTCCTCAAAAGATAAACATTTGTGAAAACAAAAATAAAATATTTCAAAAAAAGACAAAGTTACAAGCATTTTAAAAACCGGAATAGAAAGAGATAGCTCAAACGGCCAGTGACGTCACAGCAATGTCGTCATAGTATCTCATTACTAAGCTGTGGTAGCTTTACATACAATATCTTTGGCATGTGACGTCACAGGTGGATTTTTCATAGTAACTGTGGAGGCGCTCTGTTTCGCGAGAAAGGGACAAGAGATCAGAAACTTTAAAAGCTTATTACTCCGTGATTTATTTACCGATTTTACTTATTTTTTCAATTATTGCATTCATTTTTAATCTTCTTTATGAAAGTATTATTTACTTGTTCATTTTTAATAGTAGTTATCATGCCTATTCATTCAGCATCCGCACACAAAGTATAGGGTTCAAAAGGAGTCCGATTAGTCTCTCTACAAAAGCCCACCGGTTTTGTCTACACTCGTGAAATAATGACGCCTTTAAACGTCTAGCTCTTTTTGTTTGTCTTTTGTGCGTAAATTTCTGTTTTGAACACAAAGTTAGAGGAAATTAAATTTGTTACGCAGAAACAACTTCTTTATTCATTTCACCTTGACGTCCGAGAAACCGAAATTAAAAGTTAAGCAAAACAAACCCCCATTTAGGGTTACGGTAAACAAATTGTGGCGTTGGTGTAACGCTTTAGCTATAAGCGATAGCGATGATTGTGATAAAATGGTATGAACTAGTTATACCACATGAATTGGATAACTGAAATACACGTTGGAGAAGAAATGGCAATCACCAATATAGAAAATAGAGTTTAGGATATAAGCAAAATAAATAGAATAGAATAGAATGGAATGGAATGGAATGGAATGGAATGGAATGGAATGGAATAGAATAGAATAGAATAGAATAGAATAGAATAGAATAGAATAGCGTTTATTCAACTTCATAATAATGCTAAGTTACACAATACACAATAAAAAGCAAAAATACACACCAGGATCTTAATTAAGTTTTACATTATACTGTGCATATAATTATTAAAAAAGAAAAACGTAATTAACCGCGCACCAGTCGCCTGCGATCGGACGCTCGAGATGAACAGATTACTGTGACAAAACTTGACAAACTCTAAGTCTTGATCTTTACAGGACCGGTCTAGACATCACAGCCCTTGATTGAAAATACTTTTTGAAGTAACAAATAGTACGTGATTGTAGAATTAGAAAGTTGATTAGAAAGTATTGGAAAAGTTTACTTTGTGAACTTTGTCACTCGCGTAATTGATGATTCGTCAGGTAGGTAGTTTATTGGTACCTATACCTACGTACCTATATTAAATAGTAGGTAACTGTAGGTATAAACGTAAGAGGCAAGGAATGGTACTTAATAGCAGATAGTACCAATTTACGTATCATTTTGTACTTTTATTTAACACAAATTTTTGTTACCTTTTTCCCACACACACAAATTTGTTGAAAATAGTCACAGGCTTGATAAATTAGGTATCTATGCTAATATTTACATACATCGTAGATATCTCGGAAATATAATAAATAAACTATGCATAAGTTTCTTTGTCCGTTGATATGTTCAATGCCTAAAATTTAATTTTCGTCATTCAAAAACGTCAGCGGTAAGTAGGTATCTTTAAGTGACGGCGGGTTCCATCCAACAGAGATTAATGGAAAATTTTTATTAAAATTCCATCGGTGGGTACAAAGGGTTGGGTTTGATAACGTATACCCGTTAACCGTTAAGTCATGAATATTTAGTGATGTGTCTATATTAAGTGCTCTGACGACGGTTGATAATATTTCCGCGTAAAAAGTACTTACACGGCTAAATTAAACATTCGACCGAGTGATGTGCAATTGCGCATGACTCGGTCGACTTCGTAAAAAATACATCACAACCAGTTATTGGGACAATCGCGAGCGTATACATCTAATTTTTACATGTTACAAAAATATCCTGGACCCTAACGTATCTAGGGACCCAGAAACTTCAAGGACCATGGCCCCACAACACCCAGACACAGGCAAGTATTGGCGCTTTTTTCCTGTGCACAAATACTTGTCCTGTCGCGGGAATCGAACCCGCCACCTCCGGGTTATGAGCCCACCTGCTCAACCACCACACCACGGAGGCTGTTAATCCATATGTTTACAACAGCAAGTATAGTAATGAAAATATCCTGCGAGTTGATAATTTTATGGGTGGGATGATATTACAATTTTGCGTTTTTATTTTTGGCTTCATAAGTGTTGTGTCAACAATATTCTGTTGTTATAGTCTCACATATTTACAGCTGTGGCGTCTCCGAAGCCGCTGACGTGTCTCGGCTCGTTTATTAAACTCTACGCTGTACTATTTATGATCGTCGAACGGCGCGCGGTGACGCAATCATTCTTTGTCACTCGTTACGTCATAAATTACCGTTGTACAACTACAGGTACGAATGCTTTCAAACGGTTTTAGGAAACTGACTGTATTTATACGTAGTTTACTATATATATTTACGACGGGCCCGATAGCTCAGTTGGTAGTATCCCTGCCTTCTGAACTGAGGGCTGTGGGTTCGATTCCTACCCGGGACAAACATTTGTGTGATGAACATAGATGTTTGTTCTGCGTCTGGGTGTTATATTGTATTCTATGTATGTATTTACAAACAAAAAGTATATAAGTATTATATCAGTAATCTGATTCCCATAGTACAAGCTATGCTTAGTTTGGGGCTAGATGGCGCTGTGTGTAATGTCCACACATTTATTATTATTTATTATTATACTATCAGCACAGATTTCATAATAGTAGTACCTCAGCAAGTGTCGATCGAATATATTTTTCATATATTTAGGCCTGCTGGTTTTTAATTATCACCATAGACTCCATCTGATCGATCGTTTTGAATAGATTCAATCAACATACATTATTATATGGAAGCTAAATAAAGAAATGGTATCGGCATATAACGTAAAAATGGCTTAATTACATAAGCTAGTGAAATAACGTTCTTGTAATGTATTGCTTATTAATGTCGTTTGAATTCCATCCTGTGCTTGATACAGTTTCAACAAAGTTCTAAGCAGACGGAATGTGCAAGTTAGTTCGTAGCGGCTGCGGTACGCTACGCTCGTAGCCGGTAGTAAATTCCACAATATCTCAACAAAGGCTCGTAGCGCGTAGAAAGGGCTACGAAAAGCTACGTTCACATCATTAACTTATTATAATAATTAGAGACGTTGGCATGGCATGATGACTACTATTAAAAATGAAACGTAATTTAAATCTTATACTAACCACAGCTAGACATTATAGCAAAGAAAAAGTTTTCGCAGACTTTGTAAACAGCGAGCGGATTCTTCGTTTCGCCCAAGATTTATTAAAATAAATCTTATCTCTGAAGATTTATCTCCGAACGATAATTGCTTAAGTCCGTTTCTCTTTTTCAAGAACGAGAAAGAGGTATAGGTAGATGAGAGTTCCGAGCCTAAATAAATAGCATTAAATCTATTAAGGCCTATGTTTTAGAGTGAACTTAAAGAGACTGATGATGATGATGATGATGGTGATGACAGCATATAATATTTTTGAGACTTCGTTCTAGATTTAAGTAGCTACGACATAACTGTCAGCCTTCATCAGTCATGTTATAAATTATTACTAGCAGGTGGTAGTCGGCAACTTTGATCGTCTAAGGTAACTTAGTTTTACCAGCTTGAACTTTCTAATAAATCACCATTAGTAATCTAAACACCGACCTTTTTCTAGCCAGAACACTTGGTTATCAAACTGGTAGATATCCAGTGGTACAAGTGGTGAAAACAAATACTTATGTATGACGAGAATAGTTATTAATGACTAAGCGAATAGTTTATAATTCAGTGTATTATAATTATATCATATATAATTATATTATAAATATCTATCACTACAGTTTAATATTACTGAGCTGGTTCATTTTACAAAAATCCTGATTATTTTATGGTCGATATCGGCCACGTTGCCATACACAAAACTGATAATATTAATTCTTTTTGTTCACTCACTGATTGAGGCGGGACAAAAGTGTTTATTTTCCCTTTCTCCATAGATGATTGTTAAACAATTGGGTATGCTTTCCAGAATTTTGTCAAATTATTATCCTCATATTTCCGTATAGAAACTTCATATCGTACTACCATTCACTTCAAGCAATGTCCCATCGCACACAAACAAGCATAGCAAGTTATAACCGGTAATAACAGCTTGTTATTGCCGCAGTCGTAAACAGAGCGCCCTGTCAAAGGAACCGTGGGATCCTGCAGCGGAACTTGATGAGATACTGTTTGAATACCGCCGCTTATTGCACTGCTGCAGGCATTGAAATGAAACGAAAAGTCTTTACAGAAGACATCATAGATAGCGTAAAGTGTTTATTTTAGGTATTTTATAAAAATAACAATCTTCTAGTTCGGATAGTTAGTATTTGTATTGCGATATAGTGTAGCTAATGTTTTTAAATCTAACGTATTCATGTTACGCTTATTTATTTATTTAAGTATACTTTTTTCCATTTGTAGAAATAGTAGGGAGTTTCACAAACCGAACAAAATCAAGGAAAAAAAAAAGAAAAGTAAAAACAAAAGGTGACGAGTGAACCGGACGCACATCTAACTAAGTGCCCAGCGGCGCACTTAGTTAGGGGGCAACCACAAAGTCTTATAGCATTATTACTTCAATATTACTTCAATCATACATTGACAAGTGACATAAAAGTAAGAATACATACACGATATTGCAGAGCCCAGCAGTTTTGATGACGTCACGTTAAATCGTTCACTCAAATACAACTGTCATGTCACCTTAACATCATGTTGACACTGACGTGCGACAGTAATAACGCCATATAAAAATGTAGACGTCTCGTTCACACGCAGGAATACTTTATAAGTTCATGGTACGTATTCGAACAATATTATTGTAACCTTGAAATATTAATGCCATGAAACATGATGGTTTTGTATTAGTTTGTGGTAGCCCAGTACGACTAATGTTTGTCGATGAAGATTAATAGCACCCCGTGCCGCCCGCCCGCGCCGCCCGCCCTGCGCCTCTACAAATCAACCGAGCCCACCGCGCTGGGACTTTATAGGAAATTACGCTTTTTATTGAGCGCGTAAACTGAAGAAATGTTGTGTCTGTAGTTTTGGGTTCGTCTTTTTATGTTGATTACAACGCGGTGTGTTTTATGTATAAAAATGTGTATTCAATACGGTATTGGGGAAATTGAAAACTTGAGTTTATTCTGGTAAACTATTGGTAGGTAAATCACGATACGCAATTGTTTTGGGACATGCGTATTTGGCGCTCGAACTTTGGTGGGACGCATATTTCTGACTTAGACTAGATCATTTTTAGTACACATTAAAATGCTCTTAAGTATTATCATACTCATGCTCATACTAAACTTATGTCCGAATGTAAAGTTTTATTATCATCACCAACAGTCTGAAGATGTGCACTCCCGAACATAGACCTCTCCCATAGAGCGCCACTTTGAGTGGCTGCTCGCCATCTGCATCCATCAGTTCCCCGCGGTTTTCACCAGTCCCTCGGTCTTAGTCACTAGGTAGACCGGAAGACGCAGCGGCCTCCCACTAGGACCTAGTCTATTCATGGTCGCCACTCGAGAACCCTTTTTCCCCATCGGTTGACAGCTCTACGAGCGATGTGGCCTGCCCACAGGGTGGCAGTAAAGTTTGACTTATCTCTCTAAGACCTGTAGGTATCATATTATCTGGGCTAAGACGTAGCCAAATGCATTGTAGTAGATACCTACGTCACAGATGGACACGTGCGCACGTTAATTCGTATTCGCGTAGGTAAATTCTAAAGAGAACAAAATCTTTGGAATCCTCTAGAGAATTCCATTCCTCCGTATGAGCGATGGTGCGATAAAATTAAATCGACAGAGCTTACGGTCGACCGTTACAGGTAATGGCAACACTGTGCGGCGACCTCACTCCATTCTCAACTTTACTCCAACAAAAATAAGATTTATACTTATTTGCATTCTATTTGTAGCCGCAAAATTACTTTGGTCTTTTTTATTCGTTCAGTTTAACTTTTAATTAAGTTTGAATGTAAAGTATTGGATTTATAATCGAGGTGAAAATGAAAAATGTCTGTGGCGTTGTGATTGTTACAAGTTAGCAGATTATTTTTACTACCAAAATCACAAAAAATATTGAAATGTGATATGACGGTTTTTTTTGTCAGGGTAGCCACTTGAAGAATTAATTCAAACAGGCAAATTAATAGTGTAATAGAAAATTAACCTACGTCAACTATCCGTGACGTCACAGACCCTTCTTACCTTTTATCCCTTAATGTTGTACTACCATTTAATCTGTGGAGCAAGTTCCAAACCCGGTCGTTGCTCCGCGCCCTCGGGGCTCGTCCTAGTTGCGTAAGAATGTACGGGTGGCTGTTTCACCATCTGACGGTAAAAAGGCTACTTATTTAGGAGATTTTTCTTCAGTTGTTGCTATGTATATTTAGTGAATCTGTGTGTGTATTTAGTTAGTATTATGATATAAGTAGCACGCAATCGGCCGGCGTGGTGGATATGATCTACGCTATCTCTTTGCGAGAGAAAGCCCATATCCCGGCAATATAACCAAAATGGGCTAATAATAACAGTTAGTTGTTTACGAGATTCATAATATAAATTTATTTTTTATCTATTTTGATTCTCGGTTCAAGCCTGGACTTTTGGGAGGCATTGGTGGAACCGAAACCAACGCTTAGTCGAGGACTACGAAGCGTCTTCTGGTTCGTGGTTGCCAAAATTGAATTCAATTAATATTAAGAAGTCAATCAACGCTTAACTTTCAGGTTATATTTATTCAAGAACCGTAACAATGGACGTGAGACCTCCACATGCATAGTCAGCAAACATCTCTGGGATCGAACAGCCTTATGTCTTGGTAATAAAGTTGAAGATGATGACGGCTTTATTGTGCTAGGCAGACATCTGGGCAGCGATCAATACAGGTCTAAGACTTTTGCGATTGTACTACAATTGTTTTTTTTTTTTTGGTGGAGTACATGTTTGAATAGTTCTGGACTAGAAGGGATGACTGAACTAGAATGATATTGGATATTAGTTATGCCTATTTAAAAATTGAAGAAACCATAAATTAACGATAAATAGTATAGATGTTCTCCTTATTAAAATTTTGTATTCGACAACGCCATCCATTCATTTACCTCCTAGAGTGTGTTCTAAGGGTGTTTTCAGGCCTGTTGTTCAGCAGATAACGTCTTTCAGCTGGTGATGATGTGTGTGTTTAAGCATAAGTGCATTTTAATTTATTATAACGACATAGTTTAGGTAACTGACGGGCCTGATAGCTCAGTTGGTAGTAACCCTACCTCCTGAACTGACGGCTGTGGATTTGATTCCCACGCAGGACAAACATTTGTGTGATGAACATAGATGTTTCTTCTGTGTCTGGGTGTGTTATATTGTATGTATTTACAAATAAAAAAGTATCTAAGTATTATATCAGTTATGTGGTTCCCATAGTACAAGCTATGCTTAGTTTGGGGCTAGATGGCGCTGTGTGAAATGTCCACACATATTTATTTATTTATTTAACTGTAGCTAGTCAAGCATTGCTATGGCAATGGCTAGTGCATCAATACAATAAATAAGTTATCCAATTAAAGTTGTAGGTAAGTATCCCTACTTGTATTGTGTAAAAGGCATTTTATCTTTGAGTTTCTTTGGTATAGTATAAAAATGTTTTTCCAAGTAAAAATGTGACATTAAAGATGTGATTACCTCGTACTTAGCAACGAATCCCCTTAGCAACAAATCAAAGAAGGTTTTCTACGAATTTTGGCTCGCCGTTAAGATAAATGTACGGCTGAGGAGCTGTTTGATGAAAAGATGTTTTTGTATAGAGATTGCAAGAAATAATGTTAAAAGCCTGTCGTGATGTCGGCAAATTAGGTCAAATTAGATGCGAGTAACTTTGAAAACACTACTCAAATGGCACCCCACTGCGTGTATGTTTATAGGAAATTACCTCAAGTGTAATAACTAATGAAGTAATAATACTATAGGTACCTACTGTCGTACAAATAAGAGTGATACCTACGAGAATTTATCAAAATAACATTTTCTGGGCTGAAAAAAACGTGTTAGGTACCTATTATTAACTTATAAATTTCAATAAATACAATACAATTACTTAAACCTAAACTAAGTACTTATTTAAACTAAAACTATCTAAACTTATAATATACACTTATAAATTAAAAACTACGTTTAATTCGCTGCCTGCGGGTAAGGTGTAATATAATTTTTAAATGTAATTATATTAGCCACTTTGGTGTCTTCAATTCTTGTGGGAAGATATCAAGATTTTTCTGTAAAGAGTACTACATAATAATTATATTATACATATGGCTTATACAATCCTATTGTAACAATAGAAACATTTACAGGATTTATAATTGTTTCTGTATTCAGTGAATTGAAAAAAGTTATTTCATACCGAATTTTAACAAACTAACCACAAAACAATAAAGTTAGTCTTGTGTTATAGGCATTATTGTTAATTTTATAGTTTTAGTTTGGTAGTTTAGTTTTATAAAATAGTTTAGTTGTATTTAGTAAATGAGTGTTTTATTTATTTAATGTTTTGTTGTGAATAAAAAGATAATTAAACAATGAAAAAGCTGTAGTAAACAATTCTCGGCGGTCCGTGAGTTTCGATCGAGTTTGGTTCTGAGAAATTTAATTATCTTAGCCCTGGTGACCACTGCTTCGGAAAAGTTTCACGAAAGTTGCTTGAATGCGTTTATTTACGTTTGTTTTTGAATCTTGATAGAGTTCGATGGCTGAGATAGAGTTTTTATGGCCCGAATAAGATACTTCCATCAATCAAAATTGAGGATCATATACCTCCTCTCAGTTTAATTTATAAAACTCAAAGTAAGTATATTATATTACCGCGAGTTTCCACCGACTAAATATACACAAAAAACAGCTATAGATATTTAGGTAAAGGTTCCCACTGACGTGTGTTTATCGCTATACCAATTTTGTTTACGAGAATGAATGACGTGACTAGCTTGTCGTACACCTGATGTTCTTCTTCTTTCTTAGATTATGGCTCCACACATAGTGTATTTAGCCAGTGTCAAGTATTGTAATTTTTCATCGTTATAGAATATTTTACGTAAGTCAAGTCATAGTTATAGTCCAGTCTAAGTCAGGTAGTCAAAGTCCAGTCTAAGTCATCTTCTAGTAAAGTGGTGGCAACTTTACTAGAAGCTTCTATGGAATTTTGGAAGCAACACGAAAAACCACGTTTCACCACATTATATCACTTGCCCACACTCATGCTCGTAGTTCAGCACATAATGCGTAAAACGCCACCAATTTTAAACATTAACACTGGAAAAAGCACAAGTTTTGATAAATAATACAATGCAACTACGTGAACTTTTCCGCGTTTCCGCCAAAACTCCCACCTGATGTTCAGAGACACGGCCGCACATAACAGTTGCACTGTCACTCAGAACTTTTTTATTTTTTTTATTTTCTTATATTTTGGCTCCACACATAGTATATTTAGCCAGTGTCAAGTATTATATTTTCATCGTGTTATAATATATTTCACGCAAAGTCATGTCCTAGTCATAGTCATAGTCCAGTCTAAGTCAGGTAGTCATAGTCTAGTCTAAGTCAGGTAGTCATAGTCCAGTCAAGTCATGCTCCAGCAAAGTGCTGGCAACTTTACTAGAAGCTTCTATGGAGTTTTGGAAGCAACACGAAAAATCACGTTTCACCACATTGTATCACTTGCCCTCACTTATGCTCGTAATTCAGCACTTAATGCGTAAAACGCCACCAATTTTAAACATTAACACTGGAAAAAGCAAAAGTTTTGAAAAATAATACAATGCAACGACGCGAACTTTTCAGCGTTTCCGCCAAAACTCCACTCAGAACTTTAAAATAATAAAATTTCGCATCACACTGCACTGCGCACGCCACCCTGAGACATCACACAGTCTAGTCATAAGATCACAAGACTGTGTAAACAGGTTATAATTAAAGACTCAGTTGCCCACATGGGGTCTCATCAGGTACAAACGAAAAATAGCCCGAACGTGAAAAAAATGTAGTGATCGTGTCGTTAGCGTTACTAGTTAGTGTCCAGTGTATTCATTTGGCCCAATACTTTGCCAACACGCAATAAAAATGTCGCTTGATAATCTCGTGTTATGCCGAAAAAAATGATTGGTAAAATAGCCCGAATTATCAGATTGTATGGGATGAGGTATCTGTAGGTATTATATTATCTGGGGTTGCCCAGTAATTTTACTAGCTGCAGTGCCTTCAAACCAGAACACAGTCGTTCTTGCATACTAACTGCTTGGCGGCAGAATAACTACGGCCTAAAAAACCACCTAGAAACAATGTTTAACAGTATAATTAAATCGGTTCACATGAATGCCAAACCTTCTAAAATAGTCCCTTAGGGAACACCACAGATACCAGATAGGTGTACGTGATATTTTCTTTTGTTATTTTGGCGGGTGTACTGCAAATTTTATGAAAGCATAAATTATTTTTCATATATTCGTAGCATCAAATACTCCGTTTGCTGTAATAATCTTAGTGGGTTTATATCAAGTTTGTACTAATTAATCAAACTGGCGTTAGTAACGACAAGAAATAATTAAACATTTCGGTCCAATTATTCAATACGAATTACTTTGGACGCTTCGTTTCCTCTCTGTAAAGACTTTCCAGTTTTAGTTGTTTGAATATTTGAGAGATATTTAAATGGATTATGGGCAGATCATCACTTTAAATCCTTTTTAACGATGACAGGGAGAAAAGACAATTTTTATTATGAACCTATCTATTTCTATATTTTTATGCAGTAATTTAAAAGATCTTGTCCTCAATAAGACCCTCATGGTCCACATAATCACTGCGAAAGTAAACAACTATAGAATTATAATTATTGCTATCTAAAACACACATGAGGGTATACCTAGGTAGGAAAATTCCTGCAGATGAGAGCAAAGTTTGACAGGTGGAGGCAACCTTTTAACCTGCAGGATAATAATGAAAGCTGAGCAAACTCACCGGTGAAAGGGTTGTGGATCCAATTGACTTCGAAATGCTGTGTGGTGAAAAAATGTTTGGCTAGTACGTGCGGGTTAGCGGGGTAAGCAAAGTGCTTTCGTTTCACCGTTTTTCAGATTGGGAGGGTTTAGGCTGATGTGACTTTAATATTCAGAATACACTTTTAGCAGAGGTAATAAGGTTTTAGTTCAGTTATACAATAAATAGTATGTCAATAGTTGTTACTGTTTAAAAAGTATGAAAGCGAGATGGATTTTGTAATTTGTAAACCTATTTTTAACCACTTTTAGTAAGGCCACTATGTCAGTCCAACTACAGGACCAGAGTACGGAACAGATCCCATTGCAAAGAGGCGTGAGACAGGGAGACGTTATTTCTCCGAAACTGTTCACAAACGCATTGGAAGATGTTTTCAAGCTCTTGGAGTGGAAAAGATTTGGCATCAACATAAATGGCGAGTATATCACTAACCTTCGTTTTGCCGATATAATCATAATAGCGGAGTCGCTCGATGATCTCAGCACCATGCTCAACGACCTCAGTAGAGTCTCCCGACATTTTGGTCTTAAGATGAACATGAGCAAGACGAAAATCATGTCAAATACCCATGTTCCACCTATACCGGTAATTGTTGGGAACGATATTCTCGAAGTTGTCGACAAATACGTCTATTGGGTAGGTACTATCCAATTGGGTAGGACCAAATTCGACAAAAAGAGGTCGCCCGAAGAATCCAACTCGGCTGGGTAGCGTGCGACCTATCTTTTCGTCCCAAATACCACAAAGCCTGAAAACAAAAGTTTTCAATCAATGTGTGTTGCAAGTGCTGACTTATGGAACTGAGACGTGGTCTCTAACTGTTGGCCTCATTACTAAGCTCAAAGTCACGCAACGAGCTATGGAGAGAGCAATGCTCGGTGTTTCCCTGCGAGATAAGATCCGAAATGAGGAGATCCGCAGGAGAACTAAAGTGACCGATGTAGCTCTTAGGATTAGCAAGTTGAAATGGCAATGGGCAGGCCACATCGCTCGTAAAACTGACAACCGATGGGGAGGAAAGGTTCTCGAGTGGCGATCACGAGCTGGAAGACGCAGCGTAGGCCGGCCTCCCACTAAGTGGACCGACGACCTGGTGAAAGCCGCGGGGAGCCGATGGATGCAGGAGGCGAGCAGCCGCTCTAAGTGGCGCTCCCTAGGGGAGGCCTATATTCAGCAGTGGACGTCTTCAGGCTGTTAATGATGATGATGATGATGATGAAACCTATTTTTCGTTTTCTTTAGCTATAGTAAAAACTGAATGTTTATTTATAATTAGAGGAGTTAGAAAAAGTATCAGACTGGTTATTCTAATCTTATTTAAATCCACTCGAGTTCACGAAGCAAACTTTGGAACTTTCGAGATAAGTTCTCTGGGAGCCGTGATAAACACAGGTAGTACTGCCGTGAGGGCACACGTCACGTTGTTGACACAGCCGGGGTTAGAACCAACATGGGACCGGCGTAACGTACCTATTGAGGTGAGGTGTTGACGACGGTAATGGATGGAGATGATGACAGTGGTCAGTGAAAGGTCACTTTGGTAATTAAGATAACCATAATTATGGATTCAGTAGGTATTTGGAAATTATTACGTAAGTATCTACGTTTATTAATTTGGCGGAAAAGGACCCTACGCGTTCCTAATTAGTCTTTTCTGATCTAATTGAGTTCATATGTATTCAGATTAGATAATAATAAAAGTGATATTTCATTTTTTTTAGTTTTAGGCTTTTGTCCTTTTTAACTCGTTGCATATCACGATCTATACTTGTTGGATTATGTAAGTACATATGTAATGTACCGACATGTATAATAACTTAAAACTGACGATAGTAGGTAAGTATCTACTTAGGTTAATATGGACAAGCATCTCTCAAATACATGCAGCGTGTTTACTCTGACAATAACCACTTTTCTTCACAGTTACGCGGGTAAACAGTACGATTTGAGCCTTTCTACGTGCTACCAAAATTGTACTTAATTCTGGGAGTAGAATACCTACAGTCCCATTAGAGATTCCAGGCTGTTGAACTGCGATTTAGGTCTGAAAAAGGCTACCATTACCCAAATGGGTAGAGACCGCAGCATTCGCTCTGATTTGCGGCCGCGGCGGGATCTCCAAAACAACCAAACGCGCCGCGGTCAAATGATTTAATTTGATTGCGCGTGGAACGAAATGCGGTGGTTTCCACTCGTCGCGGCAATGGTGCCTGGTAATTGCTTTTTAATATCACGGCAGTTTACCGCTACGTAGATTTTTGTACAAGAATTTATTTTGGAAAACATGGCTAAAATACAGAAAAGACGAAATCTTTCATACATCATGATAATTATTATAAATATTGCCAGCCTATCGGTTTTTTAGAAGCGGCCATTTGGAGAGTATGCGATGGAATTGCACAACTTAATTTCTCCATCCCCTTTTTACCATCGTACAACTAGACGCGTGGAAACATGGCATCCGTACACGGTAGAAATTCCATGAATACGTACCTACAAAGCGTTTTGATTACTCGTTTAATCCGGACAGAAAAGGAGTGGAGCACGTTGCCTGCGTTATTGTTTCCTAATAAATAGGAAGAATCTGAGAGTTTTTAAGACTAAAGTTCGTCACTTACCATCAGGTGAAGCCGCCAAATGTAAGCTTAATGTTGATAACAAAAAATGATAGAACCTATGTATGATGCGACGGTGCCGACTCACCGTAGCTGGTGCAGACGAGATGCACCCGCGGCTTGTGGCGGCACTCGCGCAGCTCGCTCATGAGGCCGCCCTCGTGCCGCAGGAAGTCGCGGTACGAGTGCGCCGCGCCCAGCACGCGCCCGCGCGCGTTCTCGCCCACCGTCACGCTCGCGTTCACGCGACTACGCCAACAAAAACGAAACATGTGTTCAAAAGATGTATTGTTCTGCGTTGCTTCAAAACTTAAACGATATAGGCTAGCTTCTGATACAAGGGGTGAATATTTTTGTTTGTTAATGACATAGTCTTCTGGCTGAACCGATAAAGATGAGCTTGATAAGGGAACTTGTTAAGGCAATCATAGAAATAAAAGTAAAAAAATAATATAGCACAACACATAGTGCAATTTATAGTAGGTACCTACTTTAGCAATCGCAAAATCGAGTGCAAATATAATAACTTATTATATCTTTAGATTTTCCATTTGCCAAAAACGGCGCCAACTCAGCATAATGCTGGTCGCTGTGTAGCAGACATGATATGAACCTAATCAAAAAATAATAATATTCTGACAATCACAAGCTGTAATAAAATTAGCTAGTTAAAACAGGAAGCAATGATAGTAAGAAACGCCCTGTTCAGCTAAGAATTTCTCCCGGCTGTCGATCTCTGGGTTGGAGCATGATCAGAGGACATAAGAAAGGAGCACAACTAACGAGTATCCGAGCATGGAACAGAGCTTCAGCGCCGTGTTGTCGTCCAGCGTAGAGAGGCAGGCGGGGAACCACGAGTGGTTGGCGGCGCGGTACACTTGCAGCTCGCCGCGACCCACGTCGCCGTTAGCGTCTCCTAGTCGCACTGTCGGGATAAATACTGTTCATTATAGTTGGACAGATCTTGATTATAAAATAAATAATAAATAAATAAATAATTTTAATTCAGGAATCATACGTAATTTATGCAAGATAAGATCCAAAATGAAGAGGTCCACAAGAGAAATTAAGTGACCGGTACATAGGTAGCTTTAGAATTAGCATGTTGAAATGGCAACTGGTGCCGATGAATGTAGGAGGCTAGCTGTTTAAATTCTCTATGGGGGAGGTCTAGCAGAGACGTCTTCAGGCTGCTGATGATGACGATGAATTTTAATTCAATACTATTTGAACTTGTTTATTATTTGCAATGCAGTATGCTATAGTAAAATGAAAAAGAATTACTTTTTGTGTACATTAATCTAAGTTTGTTTAGTTTAAACAAGTTTGAAGATTTCAAGCAAGCCAGCGGACCATATTTAGAAACACGACTTTTCGTTACCTATCCCAAGCAGTTCAAACTCACAGCAGTTCCTCTCATCCTGCCCCCAGGGACAGTCGACGTGTCCGTCACACATGTGAGCCTGCGAGATGCACTGCTGGTTCCCGCAATGCACGTCCCCACTGCGCTTGCACACGCGGCAGTTGAGCTCGTCCGACCGGTCCGCGCAGTCGATGTGTCCGTCACACCGCCAGTCGAACGGGATGCATCGCTTTACGTCGCATTGAAATCCGGAGACGCACACTGAACAAATTAAACATTTTTGAGCGATAAAGGGTCACTTGGTGTTGAGGACAATTTGCAAAATGCTGGTTTGAATCGAACAACGAAATTTTTTTTTTTTTTTTTTTATAACTTGGACAGACAAACAAGCAGACGGCCCGCCTGATGGAAAGCAGTTACCGTCGCCTATAGACACCTGCATCACCGGGGGCGTTGCCGATGCGTTGCCTACCTTTGAGGACTCTATTTACCCGTCGTTTGAAGTGCCCCATGTTGTAGCTCAGCGGAAACACCTCAGAGGGAAGCTCATTGAATTTTTAGGGAAGGAAAACATTTTCATGCATATCTTCATTCTTCATAACATGGAAGTAGGGCATTTTGTGCCCGGCCGATTGGCCCGGTTAACAATAAGATCACTAAAAGCCTGCTAAGAGTGGTTGATTATGGTAAATATTCGCAGCGTTTGGGCGTCTATATTTAGCAGTGCATGTCTTCCGATAATGTGAGGGCATTAGTTAGGGCCCGTCTGGTTGTTAAGAATCTGGCACCGAGCAGTTAGCGATGTGTTCCGCTTCCCGTTTATTAGTGAACGGTTTCAGTATTTTGATGTTAAAAAACATCTGTTTGGTGCATGATGACTCTATGTGGAATATTCACAAATATCTATCAGCCTTATTAATAAACGTGGAGTAGCTTTGGATTAGTTACTCCAACTTTTGTCTGTTTTTGTCATTCGAATATCGAACTTGATAGAAAAAGACAAAACGTGGTTTAACTATGCCAAAGCTACTCCAAGTTTATTAATAAGGTCGTAGGTGATTATTAGTGTATTATCTTCTTGCTGTGTGTGAATTATTGGGTTTTACTGAAAAATTGAACAAATTCTGTTCCTTGCGTAGGTCAAGTATACCTGGCTTAGCAGCCCGGAACTTGGCTTCCTTGACTTCACGGTTGCCGAGGCACACGTCGGTGTCGGTTGACTCCGGGAATATCTCGCACTGCAGGTAGTCCGGCATTGATAGTCCAAACACTTCTAGGAAAAAGCCGCAGCGGCGCATCGTTTCTGTGAGAAAACAGGAATATCAGAATTTCCTATATCTACAAATTACCTACCATCATAAACTTTTAATAGTTATTTTGTTAAACAACGTGTAAATGTTGTCTGCATTCAGAAACGTAGCCTAAACTGTCCCAAAAATATTTAGTGCTTAATAATTATGGCGTAGCAATGCAGTTTTTCTCGTGAATTTCGTCACATCAATTGACGGTTCCATTACCTTGGCACAGGCTCCTGCAGGGCCGCACCATGTGCCCCAGCGGCCCACACTTGGGCACGAATAGTGAGCAGAGGAAGAGCGCTGTCAGCTCGTAGCAGCGGACGTCTACCACTGCATCGTATATTTCTAAGTCCTGGGGGAATAACGTAGCTATTACTGAAGTACTAATTAAGGTTATAGGATTTTTTCTATGAGATAATTACTTGTAAGTATGTCACTTACAATGCTGTGCAAATTAAAAAAAAATGTTTTTGTTCTAAAAGATGATTATATGCGTGAAATTGAATATATTGACAATGATGCACACAAATAACAAGAATCTTCTCTAACAACAGCCACGTCATACTATCACCACCGCGTTATGATAAAAGTTGTTCTATGAAGTACCAAAAGACAAGTAGATAAACAACACTTAACTTCGTCCCTACAGTACATTCCTACTCCATCGATATTCAAGTCGGAGCGCTGATAAAGCAATAGAGAAAACCCAATCCATTTATCGCCCACGTACACGGTAATACACTTTTATTTCTTCGCTCCACCGCCACTACTTTTGAACGGAACACGTACCAAATACTGGGGCAAAGAGATACCAAGGCAAAAAGATACTGGGGCGGAATGATACCGCGCCAAATATATCGCGGGGACAAACAAGTTTAGTGGCTTCGAGGCACATAATACATATGACTGGGTACAGCTGAAGCCGTGACCTGACAAAAAGGTTTCCGAAACAATCCTTTTCGGGGATACCGTTCCGTGTGAACTGGTTTCATTTGTGACTTCATTGTTGTTATGTAGTTGGACTATTATGTGACATATTATAACTAATTTTGGTCGACATGTTTAGAGCCTATAAAATAAGAGGAACTCATTCTATGAATGCCATCAAGTAAATATTGTAGATAGGTATAAACAGTGGAGCTAAAATGGTAAAAATCCTGCATAAATATAGCAGTATTCCTATGTAGGTAGATATAAAACGCGGTCAATATCCATCAATAACAAGATGATTTTTGGGAAATCTACAGTATTCAAGTAACCACTGAGTAAATGCTACCAAATTACTGTGAAAAATGAAGAATCACTTTCCGTCATATCTTAATTGAACATCTTGGCTACATTTTCATTATACGATCTCACAGCCAATAGCAAAAGAACAATAAATAATAGACGACATGACAACATCGGTAGTCATTAGAGGAAGCCTTCCAGCTGAATCAATCACTGTCAGCGGACAATGGGAACCGGTTAACAGCGCCCATGGGCGGTATGACCGGTTCGTGCTTGTAATGGCCGATTCGGAGCTAAATAATGGACTAAGTTTACAGAAAACTCAGAGTGACTGTTGTCATGTTGGGCAGCCTAGTATTATTTTGATTGGTGCTACGATGCTACACGTGATGTGCAAGAGTGTCAAACTCTGTAATGTAATTTATTTTAGGTATCTGATGAAGGTAAAAGTTACAAAAATAAAACACTCGCAACTATTATGCTGAGGTGTTAAGTTAAAGCCACATAGGTGACATTTCAAAATCAAAATCAAAATCAACGTGTTTTATTGCAAATAGGCTATTCATACCACTTTTACAAGTCAAATGTAGTTAGGTACTTAAATTATTATAATTACTGATCAGATAAAATTCACTTAATTTATATCAAGCCTATTAATATGTGTTTGAAATAAAAATAAGTTCTCTCTTCCACTACAGGTGCAAGCAATACAACGAGAGGTGAGAAAAATCAGAACTACAAATTATATCAAAGTTCGATTAGCATAAGCATTCTTCTTTTTCTTGTTTGGTTTTACGCTAACACGCATTTCTAGACTATCCAGCCCCTATTTATTTTGATAGCAATTTAGAACTTTTCCAAAATCAAGAAAGTTAAAATTAGAATCTTCTAGCTTATTTTCAGCTTTTGTAATAAAGAGGTGCAATATACTATCAATAAAATAACTCTGCGTTCAATTTGAGATTAAAACTGTATGTTGCTGCAATATAGGGTATAAAATACGTTGTTCTCTACAAGCTCCAATCAATATTTTTTTAAAAGCTTTTAATACTATGAACGCTAAGCCGCGTAGGCATATTCCACCCCATTCTGTGAGGACAAATGATCGATCGCTGGCAGACACAGCTAATGACTATTGATGTTGTCATGTCGCCATTTACTATGGCAGCTTAGTCTGCGGTTAATTAACTCTTCGGGGATGACTGCAGGGAATCAATAGGGTTGTGTTCTGTAGAGATTTGATTAAGGCTTGCTCACGTTGTAAATGTAGTTCTCTGAAAGGCTTTGTTGCGGAGGCATTTGGTGATAGACTGGTTGGAATTACTTACGATAACTTTTCATAAGGATAATAAGCCAGGATTAGGATTGTCTGCACCTGGTGTGGTACAGAGTGGTAATGTAGTGCGCATAGTTAGCTACACAGTCATCGTGTGGCATACTAAATAATACCTTTACTGCGAAACTGGGCATGACACTTTGTCACGCTTAATTATATTCATCGTTATCAGCCTGAAGTCTACTGCTGAACATAACCCCCCAAAGAGCGACACCTTGAGCGGCTGTTCACTTCCTGCATCCATCAAATTCAGTTTAACCAGATCGTCGGTCCACCTACCGTCTGGCCTACTGTGGTGTTAATAACAAGTGTAGACCTAATCAACAAAATAATTTTAATATAGCCAGAGAAAAAAATTGGAACCCCAAGTGAATTTTGAGCCCGTAAGTTTAGCTGAAAATGGTTTTCTTAGGCTGCTGTAGCATGTGGCCTAAAGTATGTCCAAACCCTTCACTTTTTACAGGCAACTTAATGGTGGTGGTTGCATCTTCTAATTGAGAGATTCTAGAAAATATATTGTGGCTGAACCTTAACTATCAATTTCACTAAAACCTTTGCAGATGTGCCTATAACCTAACTTTACCAATGTTAGTACCTCAATCAAGCCTATCTGAAACTCAAACAAGTGTCGCTAAGTACGTGAAGTTAATGATTGGTTAGCTACCAACAGCGGCGCGATCAAACGGCCCTCGAACCAATTAATTTGTGTGTTCAGAACGCCCCTCAAATCTGAAACACCCCTTAATCTTCACACAGGGTGTGAGATCACGTACTTTTGATATCAATATTTTTACTTAACAATTTATTGTATCTCTGGTTTCAGGCTGTAAGTTGTCACATAACTCCATACTATTTTATACTGATTTTTGTCACAGTTTTTGTTTGAACCTAAGGCTTGTGGCTTGTAGAGAAACTATAATTAAGAGAATTGGGTATAATTAAATAAATGTTTTGGTATTTATTTGGTGTGTCTACATTAAAGAGTTTCAGTATCTATGTAAGATATTAGGTTTGGGTATTAAATTCTGTATGCGGCTTGTATAAATATACCTCTTCTTGATTGATGGTGCCCTGGTACTTCGTTACAAGTATAAAGAAAGGCGTAAAAAGAAAGAGCACTACTTAATCAATTTTTTTTGGTTTCAGTAGTCTTCTGGGAATAGTTTATCTACTCTTTTCATCGTTCGGTGTTCTTTTAGAAATTATTTTTTCCCCATATATAAGTACCTAGTTGCTTAATTAATAAGAATGAAACCAACTAAGTGACCAAAGCCAGTTAATGGTATTTTAACGATTCACCTCAGTTTGGCCAATTACGGCTAATGTGCTGGCTGCCGGCCTTCACTCGGCTTCGGCTAAGCCGATTTTAGCCGGTTCCCTAAGAATTTCTTCCTCATTGATTTTGCAATTAAAATATTTCTGGTTGAGAAGAGGAGGGTAGGTAAGGGCTTAGTCGAGCTAGACATAATGGTTTGTGAAGCTTCCAACTAATATACTCGGATTTACCTAATGTTGTGGAAGGTTATAGTAATGAAGTCAAGCGCTAATTGTATGGGGAAACTAAATGAAATCCCATAAACATCACAAGTGGTCAAATGAGATATGCCTTAATAAAATTAAGGTGGAATCACAGTTTTTTTTCTCTAATCTGTGGGTGGAACTCTGATTACAAAGTCAACAAAAAGCATTATTTTATAAAACCCAGTGCGAGGTGATAAAACAAAATTACCTTAGAGGTCTGCAAATAGGAAATGAAACAGAGAAAATGGTGTCCGAATACAATTTAAGATTAGTGTAGGTTTTCCAAAATAAAATCATAGAATTAAGTACCTACCCCAATAAATACTTTATCAACGTAGGGCTCCAAAATAGAACAACAGGGTGCGACTAGTGGCACGGTGGTGTGGATAATAGCAATTTTTTGTAATTTTTTGAATTGGTAACGAAAAAATAGTAAAGTTCATGCATTATTTTTTACTTTACGTTACTATTCCAAGCACTTTATTTTGCTGTTGCCAATTCTCATTCATTACTTAAAATATGAAGATGATATAAATTTTAAGTAATCTATGATATCAATGAAAAAATGTTAGTAAACATCGACACGAACAGTAGGCCTAGCACCAACGCACGCGCGTGTAAGTGTAACGTTAATGTAAAGCAGTTGTATGGAGCGCTGATCAAATGTCATACAACTGCCTTATGTTACCGTTACACTTACGCGCGCATAAATATTCGTGCTAAGCCTACAGACTAACAACCTTGAAACTTAAGCAAGCTTACTCGGGTTTATTGACCCCATAACTTTCCAAGTTCATCATCACTCGATTACTAACTTCAGGTTGTTCCCGAGACCTTTTACAACTTCTTAAATAATTAAACTTTAATCCAATGTTTACAGAACAAACTAACCGAAGTTTAACGTCGGTTTAGTTTTAATAACTTAAACAGAAGTCAAAACGTTCGAAACCAAGGTTTAATTAGTTTCTTAATTAGATGGGAATGTAAACAACTGTGTAAACGTTACCTACAGATGTGGTAAACACAAACTTAGAATTGCTTGGTATTGAGTTAACGGAGCGAACTTCTTTGTTTACATTGACGTTTTTCTTTGTACTCGTAATTTCTCGCAAAGTCTTAATTAGAGCGTATTATATGTACTGATATCCTCCGAAAACCTGTTTTTTTTTTATTGCAAATAGGCTATTAATTATATGTTAACGAACCGAAAGCATTCCAAATAGTAATTATGAATGTAAAGTACCTAAATATTCTAAATGGCCGCAGACGTCCCAGTAAACATGGTAATTTATGGTGACATTTAATATTTTTTTTATTATTGTTTAGAGACAAAGCATTTGACCGCTGTCTCACCTGGTAGAAAGAAAGACTCGTGTACGCTAGTGGTTAGCCTCAGTCTCACTTGGTGTAATGTAATGACGCGGTCGGCGATGGAGCATGTTTGCCTAGAAGATACCGGTTCACTCCAGCCGTATAGGTTGCGTTCCAATAGCTGCTAAAAATGCCAAGAACGAATAAAACGATCACATTCAAACTGTCAAAGACTCTTACAGTGATCAATTTTATTGGCAGTGGAACGACTTTTTGTGATCGAAAATAACAAAAATATGAAAAATAACACCAACTGGAACGGACCCTTAAAAGCTTCCAGATTTTTACTTATTCTGCTTACCTGTTGTGCATCTCTCTGTCCAAAATGCCCGATATAGTTGGGGAAGACGGTGAAGTTGTAGGTGATGTTGTGCTGGTGGCAGAAGCTGACGATGACGGGCAGGCAGACCCCGGGTGCGGGGTTACGGGAGCCGGGGGGCTCCGTCGGCGGCGTCCACGTCACCGCCACGGACCGGTTCACCGCTTGCGTCACGTACTGGAACGGGTTAATTGAACTATAACATCTGAGTAAAAGATTTCACTGATTAAATTAGTGAAATGAAGAAATGTAATAAATAGAGCGAAATGTGAAGCCTGCAAATAAGTGGTGTGGTATTGAATACAAATTATTATTAATATTGTTATACATAATGATTTTTTTAGAATTATCATGAGAAGATCTGAAATGAGGAGCTCCGCAAGAGAACTAAAGTAACCGATATACGCTATAGGAGTTGGCAAGTTGAAAGACAATGGGCAGGCCAAATCGCTCGTAGAACTGTCACGACGGGGAAGAAACGAGAACACATAGCTTTGGCCGGCTTCCCACTAGGTGTACCGACTACCTGGTCAGAATCGCGGAGATCCGATGGATGCTGGAAACAAGCAGACACTCGAAGTAGTGCTCTATTTACCATGGGCCTTTTTGCGTCCACTGCTGATAATAGCCTCCCCTGGATGATCGCAATAGATTGTGATTCAGACCTAGGAGAGTGTTGCTGCCCATTCCCTGGATACTCCTTTAGACTCTTATACGGCACCAGCGGAAAGATAATGTGTTGTTCCTTATTCTTACGCCAGGATCACACAGAAACCTTATCCACTTATTCATAGTTCAAGTTCCGTTGAATATCAACGCAGGCACGGTCGTACAGTATTACACGCTTCAAATTTCACATAACGTTTTATACAACACATTTCAGGTATCCTGACAGCTGGGATTGTATTAAATGAAGTTCAGCCAGTACAGTCGGTTCACATTCCACGCCCGGCGGCGGCCATCGCCCAGAGCGAACATTCCACCAGACATGAGTCTCATTAAATTAGGAATTTCCTTATTATAAACATTGTAAGTAAATAGTGAAATTTCGTTCTCTGAAAATTAATATTTGGAGAATGTCCCTTTACTCGCTAGACAGGATTTTCATTAGAGATGACCTTTCTTCTGTTACGATTTAATTATGTACCTATCGCATAATTAAGTAAATTTAAAGCCTCGTATGTCGAGTACGTTCGTGAACATGGTAATTAAGGATTGTATAGCTTACGAGTTATAGTTTATATTTATGTAGCTATCTAATATATTTTGTGCAAATTATCATCACCTATTCGTTAGTGTAAACAATGCACCATGGATACATCCTCCTGTATATCACAGCGGCTGTGTGTGTGGCTTTGTTTTCAAGGTAGGGATTTTTACTAGAATGTTTAATACTCCATTAATATAATTGAGAAAAAATTGGTTTAATGTGTTGTAAAATCTCAGGCGTTGTTATTTTATTGATCGATCCACAACAGTTGGTTTAAAGAATTTTTTTGCTTTGCGCACTGATAAAATAAATATGAATTTAGTGTAAACACAGTATTTGGATTTCACATTTCAAAAGCTGTAAATACCACAGTTAATATAGCAAAACTGAGGAGCTTTTAGTTGTTAGGCACTAACTATTCACTAATAATGTAACTACATTACATAGTTTATAATTATATAACTCAAGGAATGTTACATAACTTACATTAGTTATACACTACATACACACGATTACATTACATAATCCACGTTACTATCTGTTTTTAATTGTTCATCTATTGCTATGCTAACTAAAACTTGTGACTAGTAAACTAGTGAAACATCGGCGTAATAAAGAAACCTCTAACACGTCTCGAATTAAATGAAATAAATTAACTTTATTGAAATAAAGGAACTAAAAATTGGAGCTACCATTCTTTTTTCATTTCTTTTTGTTAAATTTCACGTATACTTAATCATAAACAAAAATGTTTGTCCAAAAGCTCGTGAAAAAATATAACAAAGTATAAGAGTCACTGAATAAAATGGAATAGAGAGGGAAAACAAGAGCCACTTAAAGCCTATACTAGTGTCGACGCGAGGTTGGGTCACACCATCATATGCACGGGGTGGGGTACCTACTCTTTGGATGAGTTGAGTGTTGGTATTGCAAGATAAGGTTTCAGTTGATGGCAATAAGACATGCCATTTATTAGCATCTTTTTTATATAAAACCTCTATTTCTTTGTAGCTGTGCTCTGTGTTTCTGTTTTGCTTGTTTATAACTACATTTACAATTTGTTATAAGTACTCTTTGCGAAAAACTGGCGCAAATAATGCAGCAGCCGGTGAGCAGCTCGATCGTGTTTATCGACACTTTTCGATACTTAGCAAACATGTGCAAAGCTCGGACTAGGCTCACAGTAAACAACATTTTGTTTTTACAAATGGAGGTATTCTGGTGATTTTTTGTAGCCCGGCGGCGGGCAGACACGTGTAACATGCCGTTACACCGTTTTTAGAAAAGTAAGTACTTAGTCACATCACATTATCAATCAGGCAAACATTCACTGCTAGCCTAGGCCTCCATGACAGCTTATCAAAGCTTTACACATTATTTTTCTATGTAGAAAAATAATGTGTAAAGCTTTGATAAGCCTGCGTTTGACTACATATCACCTGATGGAAAGCGACATAGAGCAAAAAATAAAAACGCGTGCGAGCGTAATTTTTTTCACATCATTTATTTCATTGGAACAAATGATGCTCTGTGGAAAGCGATGATGCAGCCGAAAATGTAATAAGCAGGCTAGTGAGGTACCTATTCACTCTTGTCTTAAAAAGACCCAGGTTATAAAAGCCCCGGCTTAAAAGGCAAATAAAAAAAACGAAAAAATAAGAAATCTTATACAAAGATTTGTTTTTAATATTTTGTTAAATTTTTGGTGCGAAACTAAATCACCCAGTAACCAAACTCATTATCACCTTTCAGCTCCTTGTCTCCCCAATTACACCCTAACAAGGCTCGGCCACTCACGGCCCTGATTACAAAGCACCGCAAATTCAAGTCCAGGCCCTTCGGAACAAAGCCCGCCTTAACCATTGTGGAAAATCACGCGCAAAAAAAAACAGAGGGGAAAGACAAAAGGCAGGTACAAAAGAAAATGATTGTTGGTTAAAACCACGGGACTAAACACAAAGCACAATAATTGTAAGCTGTTTTCTAAACATTCATGAGAGAGCCTTTTGTTTGTCTGTTTTCAGTGTTTCTCCCGTTGAGTTGTTATGGCTTCCTCGTGGCAATAAAATATAAATTAAAAACAAAACGCCATAAAAACAACATTTTTGATAGATCATTATCATAGATCTGTTTCTATCGATCCAAAACTTAACTAGAAGAGATCGCTTTTTGGCGATAAGATCACACAATGTGAGCTAATTTTTTATTATTAATTTATTAATCAAGATAATTTTAATTTCTAAGGCAAAATCCTGTTGATTACGTACACGGCGATACAGCTATAATACGGTATAGTCGAATATGCTAGTAACTTAGGAAGTTATCATCAAATTGTTTTTCTACCGTAAATAAGAGAAAAACATGATTTTTTTTAATGAATACCTTATCACGATTGGTTATTTCGCATACTTTAGTCATTATGCGTTTTAGTCAATATTATTATGCCGCGTAATATACATGAAAACCTTATGAAGTTTATTATGTGAGACAGTGGTCAAATGCTATGCCTATTATTTATAAAAAAGAAGAAAAAATGTATACCTAAATTTTGTAGGTACCTAAGTTTTTGCCAAGACCTTATCATACTTTATGCGAAACCCCGAAAGGCCAAGAAGCCACAATCAGGACACCTACGTACTTAAAGAATAATATTCCAGGAATAATTTCTCGAAAAAGTTAATATCATTATAACAAATTGGCCATAATAAAGCCTCTTGGGGTACTTTTTCACATAATTTTGTCATAATGAGGTACGCAGCGCGTATTTTTAGACGGCTTTTATACGAAAAAAAATTAACTAGGTTCTTAGAGAGTGCCTATTAAAAATAAATATTATGAGTAATACATTTATCTATTGGCAAAATATTTATTATTAATTTATAATTATTGTTATTTATTTCTGTAGACTGAAATGCGTCATAATTTTTATGCAATGTCACGCGAAACTTTTTTAAGTCATTGAGCACAGCTTGAAAAAGGTGTTCCCTTATTATCCTCCTGGGGCCAGAGATTGCACTGGAATTCTGAAATAAGTTTAGAACTGAGGGTAGACTTTAAACTATGTAGCAAGCTATAGTACTTACTTGTACGGTGGGGTGGTTAGCCCGGAAGTATGCGAAGAGCGCGGCCGTGATCGCCAGCAATGCGACCGCGTTCAGAGCCAACTGCATCAGTCTGAATTTGACGGGAGACGCTTCTGAGGTTGCCCCTCGCATGTCACGCAGCATCTGAGAGCAAGCAAGAATGTGAACGCGTACCCATTACGCAGTGTTGACGACCCTGGATGAGTTATCATGAATTAGCTTGAAGTCGTAAATTGAAACCGGAAGAATTAATGTTATGATCAATGTCACGGTAAAAATAGACTTGAAAAGTACATCATCATTGACAGCCTGAAATCGTCCACTGCTGAACACAGGCCTCCCCCGGCGTCACTTTACCAGCGGCTCACCTCATGCATCCATCTACTCTGGCGGCTTTCACCAGATCGTCGGTACACCTAGTGGGGGGTGGGGGTTAAACATTTATGAGCCAAAAAATTAATAATTATGGTGATATTAATTCATGCTTGTTTTTCTATAATCTGTGATTAAACTTAACAAAGGGTTTATTTAAATTAGATTTATGACTGGATCTTTCTAGTTCTTTTACCTGTACTTATTTCGGATTTAAAATTTGTTTATCCACTATTTTCACATACAAATAAATTACTGTAAATTCCTATTATATAACATGTTACTAAACCTATCTAATTTTGCTCTTCGTCATTAACTAAATTTACACTACCGCAAAATTGTAAGAACACTAGAGACATTTTAATTAAAAGCTAAGTCAAAGGGGACACTAATATGTTTTCATGTTGCGACCTCCCAGACGAGGCTTCTAATCATCCTGTGGCAAACGAATGAACATGTATAGCTGCTCTACGTCCCCTGCTGACTTTACCCGTCTCAAAAATTATTATAGAGGCGGTGTTGTGAAAGACACCGTGTGTTGCTTTTTGCTCCTGACGTGAGTTTTTCGGGTGCCAATGGTTTTCATACTCTAAAACTTAAAACTTTTGGTTTTGATAGGTTTGGATAGGTTAATCGATGAGTAAACATCTTGATCTTCTGATCAAAAGAATTTGCAAAGACAAATACAAGTATAGTTATATCATTGTGACCAAAATGCTGGCACTTATTTGGCTCAACGCATCAGCATTGCAATTCAATGAGGCAATGCTGCCAGCATGTTGGGTACGCTACCTACCGGCATTGGGCTGGAGCATTTGGACTGTCTATAGACCATCGCGGTCTATTATACAGTCCATATGTTCTTTATAGTAGGTATAGTGTAGCTAGTTAGTGTGTAGTGTAGTTTTGGTTTAGTTTAGTTTTTATTATTGTAGTAGTTAGCTTGAGATAAATTAAATGTTATGTCATTTCAGGTAAATACTAATTAGAGACGCTTCTTAAAATACGGAATATTTGTAAGCGCTGCTTATTTATTGTAAGCGCCAGGCAGGTATAGTCATAATACTTCTCAGATTATTACGTCACAAGATGTCTACTTTCTAGGAATCAACTTGAATAGTCAAACATATCTATAGATGTATAAGTATAGAATGTTTCAGAAAAAGATTCGCCTAGCTAGGTAGTTAGTTATAACCACTGTGTTTTGCCTGATATTATAATATGTAACACCAAGCTGGAGTGTGCAACTAGGCAAGAACCTTCGATCAAGTCTCGTTTTAAACCATTCAAACTATAATTTTGTTGTGTTTGTTAATGTTGTTTGTATGGGCACCTGTAACGCTTGATATCATGTTAGCAACACCAAGACAAATCGCAGTCTATGTTACATCGGGTGGTTGACAGCTGACGTTTTTGAACAAAGTCTCGAGTCTGTATAGTCTGTGGCTCCTTGGTCAATTTATTTTATTATCTTTGTTTAGTGATTCACTTTGGCTCGAGCCCCGGGAATAGACGGTCGTTGTAGGTCATAATAATTTGTTGAATCCTTATTTTTAACTTTAAAGTATTAAAGTTCAGTTTTTGTTGTAACGCTTATATTTTATTTATTTAAAATAACTAACTACAGTCGTAGTTGATAACAATCAGGATAATGGCAAGCTCATTACTTATGTTATATGTAAACACTGTACAATTACAGTGTCTGCAATGACCCGTTAATTATTCAAAAACACTACAAAATTTTTTCAAACATTTTACAAAGACTACGTGCAAACGTACGGGCACGTGGCAATGGTCATTTTGGATAGGTAGGTCGGTGCTCTCGGCACAAAACACACAAAGAATGAGGCTATGACTCATAAAATACATATTGTATTTATGTTTTGTCCTCATCAAGTGACTGTCCACAAACTCATATTGCTCTCGAACAACTAATACACGCCGCTTTGCAAACATTGTGTTGTTGGGTACCTTTTGGGTTTATGAGTACCGTCTACATACGGCACTTAGGTCTTTGATGAGCATACAATTCTTTTTTTCGACTCCATATACTATATAATAAGTATATACGATCTTGATCTTGACCTAAGAGTACCGATTGGGATATTCTAAACCTTTTCAAAAAAAAACTGGAAGGTTTTGTTTTTTATTTCAAGGACTTCAAAGTTGAAGTCGTACGAAATGCAATATTATATTATTAAAACAGTTCATAATGTTCTTAGTGCGTGTTCTTTATATTACGTTGTGGTTGAAAGTCTTAATTGGAATATGAATGGTCTCGTCAATTTAATTGATCAATATAATTGAACGTGTAATGGGCCGCTTTAGGTATTGTAGAACTTGCCACTTTTTAGGTATGTAATAATAATTCTAGTACTGCTTTTCGTGGAAAAGTAAATAGGTATCCGGTTCCTTAGCAATAACGCACCTTCTGTGTAGCCTTTGTTGGGAGCCCCTTTAAGTATTTATTTTATCCTGGTTTTTAGTGTTTGTGGTTATAGCGGCAACATAATACATCGTCTGTGAAAATATCAACTGTCTACACATGTTGCACCGCGATAGTTAGACAGCCTAACTATCACGGTGCAAGATGTCCACTTTAAGAGTAATTTTGTTTAGTCAAAAAACATCCTACAAAGTCACAGAATAGGTCATTGTAACATTTTTATTTATATGCATCAATGACTTTAAATGAAACATTAAAGCGTTTAAGATTCGTTAAATGTAATCTTCATTAAAATCCAATTGTTTTTCAATCGGCTATCAAACCCTTCAGCGCTATAAACTCATTAAGTTGTCTGAAGTAACGGCCGAGGCGATTCATTCGATGGAAGCTCTGTACAGAGACTTTTGATTTATGAATATTAAGCTGTTTTTGATGAGTTTTAGTAATTAATTGACAAGATGAAAACGTGAATAGCGACTTTTTCTTACTCCGTACGTTAGGTATTATAGACAGTTGGAAAGACAAAAGACAAAGTCATCATCTTCAGAAGACGTCCACTGCTGAACATAGGCCTCCCCCAAAGAGCGCCACTTTGAGCGGCTGCTTGCCTCCTGTATCCATCGGCTCTCTGCGGTTCTGACCAGTAGTCTACCGCCTACTAAGGCGGCCTACGCTGCGTCTTCCGGTTCGTGGTCGCCACTCGAGACCCTTTCTTCCCCAACGGTTGTCAGTTCTACGAGCGATGTCAGACAAAGTGTTTTAATGCAAATAGGCTATTCATAGCACTTGTAAAATATAACAAAAATAATAGCAGATAAAATCACAAAGTGCACAATGTCAATTACTTTATACTATGTAGGTAACGATATGTATGTATGTGTGTACGGTATGTGTGTGTATGTAGTGGTGGCCTGGCAAGTTACTTACCACCCTCAAGTAGGTAGGTATGTGGCACCTTTATGCTAACGTTATACCCTGGGCCCTTATTCCGTATCGATTCCTTACTTCGAAACCACGCAAATTCTTTGTCTTACATAAGAAATTTGCAAAAGTCTATTCTCTATAAAACGAAAACAAAACCGCGCGAAATGAATTTGCAATTGGCGCGATTTAAACTGTCAAAAATCACATGTTTTACCGAGACGCGTTCTGAAACATCAACACATCAAAAGGTATGACCACTTATGTCAATATATTTTATTCAAAATAAAGATAACTTTAATGTAACGTGAAGGTATATCTAACGCTGTGACACGATTTGAACAAGACACGATAACGAAGTGGTTTCGTATCGTGTGAAATCTGTGTTTCCATAGAGAATAACCGCCCTGGAATGTGATATAGGTATGCACAACAAATGTATTAAAAAAATAGCGGGCTATTTGAATCAAAAACTCCATTTACAATACAATACATAATTTCATCACAACAAGCCTTAAAATCGTTTCCCTCGAACCGTTTGCACAAAGTACTAAACGAAAGGCAAAGCCTTTGAACTGAGTTTAGTTATCTTCGAATAGAAATCTAGTGAATGACTTTAAACGAGGCTAATAATGAGTTTTTTAAATCAATGATTAGGTGATCCAAATGTCGTTTGAATACGTTTTTTAACTTTATTTCATTGCTTTCATTCACAGTGAATTCATCACTAACCAAAGCAGGACACCGCTTTGGTTTGTAATGAATTTACTGTAAAGGTTAAACAATGCCTTTCCATTAAATAATTTAAATTCAGAGTGAACATTTTGCTAAAATTTTTAATAACGAAATCCCAATCATGAGCGGTTTGTTTCCGTTCGTCGAGCTTTGATTCAGTAACTTCGCAGCCCAAATGTAATTACTTAATCGCTTAATCTAAAGTACGGTCTTCATTTCCGTAAAGTGTTCACCGTTGATGAACGAGTGCCGTTATTGAAAGCCGCCGGGAGCCAATAGAGGTTGGCAATAGCCGCCAGTAAAGGTGACTCTATATTGCGGTCGATAGACTATTTGATTAGTTAAATCTATGTTGATTTGTATCTGACACATTTTGGACCTTTTCACTGAATTTAAATGATACTTTCATTAGTCAATGAGACAAGGTGACAAGGTGGTGGTGTTACATGAATATGTATTCAAATAGCATAGCAACTTATGAAATGAGTTTTGGCGGGAACGCGGAAAAGTTCACGTTGTTGCATTGTATTATTTCTCAAAACTTGTGCTTTTCCAGTGTTAATGTTTAAAATTGGTGGCGTTTTACGTATTAAGTGCTGAATTACGAGCATGAGTGTAGGCAAGTGATATAATGTGCTGAAACGTGATTCCGTGTTGCTTACATAATTCCATAGAAGCTTCTAGTAAAGTTGCCACCACTTTACTAGCATGACTTAGAATGGGATATTTTTTTAATATATTTTTTTTATTATGTGTGGACATTTCACACAGCGCCATCTAGCCCCAAACTAAGCATAGCTTGTTCTATGGGAACTAGATAACTGATATAATACTTAGATACTTTTTTGTTTGTAAATACATACATAGAATACAATATAACACCCAGACGTAGAACAAACATCTATATTCATCACACAAATGTTTGTCCTGGGTAGGAATCGAACTCACAGCCCTCAGTTACTACCAACTGAGCTATCGGGCCCGTCATCCGTCAATATGACTACCTGACTTAGACTGGACTATGACAATAAATAAATAAAATAAAATAAAAGTCATTTATTTTTAGGCAATAAACCCATAGACATGAAAGAAAGACTTGACTTTACGTAAAATATTCTATTAATATGATGAAAAGTTACAATACTTGACACTGGCTAAATACACTATGTGTGGACCCAAAATATAAAAAAAAAGTTATGAAATGTCTATTCTGCTATAGCGTCCACCGAAACTATCACCGAGCGATCGTAAATTTCTTTCGCACAGCCACTGTGCCCATGTTTTCTTTGGGAAAAGTAAAGATTTAACTCTGGAGCTTCGACTCCATTGATTAAAAACATGGTATTATAGAGATTATTATACCTAACTACTTATGATATAGGTGTTAGATAGGAAAACGTAACGACAATACGATAGTACGGATGACGTAAAGGCAAAAAGAGGCGGGGAAAGAAAAGGAATAAACAAATGTATAGAAAAAGGCTAATAGAGTGAGTCGGGACGCAGGTGGGATTTAAGGAGTAAAGTGATTAGCCCGTGTGAAGCCGGAATGGGTCCGCTAGCCATATCAATATTAATTAGATATGAATTAGACCTCAAATATTTCCAAAATTGTGTACCTAACTTCACCTTTACTTGTCTATCAAGTTTAATTATTGAGATTGATTTAATCGTTTTCTAACTGCCCACAACCGTCAGAGGTATATCATAAGAAAAATGTATGGAAGAACTGGTTTGCATATTGATTTCGACTCTTATAGTCGTTACAAAATTTCGATAAGCATAAAGCTGATTGAGATAGAAATGATCGAATAAAGTTTTCCTCCCCTGAAATAATAACGGCAAAACGCTGCAGGCAACAATAAAATGCCGTCGCGTGCACTTAACGTTTAAAAAAATAATTCAGCGCATGTTTTATCGGCGCTTCATCCGGTCGGGACTGTTGGGCTTTTGTTCCGAGAGCGGCATTTCACACTTTTTACAGTAGGTACAGTACGGGAATCCAATCACAACGGTAAAGTATGTTTATTTTAATTTTAACGCGTGAATTGGTACACAAATTGAATTTTTCACGCTGCGATTGCCTACGATTGAATCTGTGGAGTTGAAGCAATATAAAATTCATTTCGCAGCAAAAGCTTTAAAAAATATTGTGATTTTTATACTACTTTAAGCTACTGACTACTTTCAGTGCAAGAATTGAAAGAAAAAGACATTCTTATAGATTCAATCGAGGGGAAAAAAATGAGTACGTTAAGTTAACTCACCCTATGATGCAAGGACATGTTGCTTCCGTTTTGAAACCGGACAATGGTCTGCAAGGACGCCGGTGTTGACATACTCTTTGTAATTGACGAGTTTCCCGCCTCCTTCTCCTGCTGCTCCTTCAGCAGCAGTCCCCGAGCTATCTTTGCGTTGAGGCTCTTGTTGACGTGCTGGTGCGGCAACAGTGGTGTCTCCATCGTCTTCGTCGTGTACGATGGCGAGGACGTCTGGCTGAACGAGTCCGACGACACGTTCGAGTCCTGCCGCACGCTTACGTTCGACCCCGAGCTGGGCGATCGCTTCATCGGTTGGCCGCTAGTGTTTATCGGTGGCAAAGGATTATCGGCCAATTTCTGAGATGGCCGTTTCGGTATCGTTGGTTGCGGGTTCCTATTGCAGTCCAGTCTAGGCTGCGGTGATATGGGCGCGATTGTCCTCCCGTTAGTTCTCTGGTTGCCGTTGGGATCTATTGTGGTGGTCAGCGGGCGTGGGGGCGTTGGTGGGGGTACCCTTCGTGGTGGTTGCGGGGAAGCACGCCGTGGTGGTGCGGGCGGTGGCACCGGCAGGGGAGCCGGCGTGATCGGGGCGGTACGTTGCGGGACGGGCGGTGGCTGTGGCGCCATCACTGGCTGGATTTGTGGTGGTGGTAACTGCAACCAAAAATAACCGAATAATTCCACTGTAAGTATATTAAACTGCCAGCAATAGCAGTAAGTAGGTGCTAACCTACTTGTATTGCAGCCAGCTGACCTGAAAACATGTTCTGTCATGGACGCACACAATTTGTGCAGCTTTCAATTTTAAATGCAGCGTGTCTTTTTAGCGATTATTTTTATAACTGCTCACCTTTATAATGGGCCTCGGCGGCGCTATCCTTGATGGCGGGCAGTAAGGCAGCGCGTCTGAAGGGCAGTATACAAAGCCCGAGGTCCGTGGTGGCTGCACACACGCTGCGGTGGAGTGTCGTCGTGGAGTCCCTCCGCTGGGACGCAGCAGTTCCAGGAGTTTCTCACCGGGAGTGGCCGCGAGGCTACCGGCGCGACCGCACCTGAGGAGTACCAAGCTGTTATAGTCTTACATATTACCCACCCTGCAACAGCATAATATTAGATGCAGATAAACTTATGAATTTGTGAAGGGTTTGCAGGAACGTAAGTCTAAACAACAGTTAGTAAATCGATTAAACAAAAGGAGAATCATTCGATTTTATTAGGAAATATTAATATAGTGTTTTATTCTAACGTTACTTTAACAATAGAACCCCCATTGAAAAACTTTAAATACGTCACGAAATAGGAATAACAATTGTATTTCGTATGGAAACTGGAAGGAAATGACGGAAAGGGCTTACCTAGCGTAGCAGAAACAATATATCTGTATTTGTTCAGGACTTAAGATCTTTTACCTAATAGGTAACTTGTTTAACTTATGCTAACATGCTAACATTTTATTGAAGCACGGAACTGCAGGGACAAGCAATATTTAACATATGTACCTCTTCTATTTTAATATCTGTGTACCTACATAAGTTGTTTAACTTCGCACGTAAGTAGAATAATATGCTTTTGTTTCTATTAATAATTATTGCGGTATGATTTCCACCTTAACTAATAACAAAAGAAAAGTGAAACATGGTCTGATTGTTGTTAGTAATTTTCATGCCAAAAGTGCTGGACTGATTTGTGTGAAATTGTTCACTCAAATTGCTGACACTACCTGCTATAACATAACGTAGGAACTTTATATCTCGGTAAATTAAGGTCTCGTAAATTACGGGTGACTCTAATAATATTTATTATTACCTAAATCTCTAATTAGGTACGTTAATATCAGTTCATAGTCCTATGGTATTCTGTTTACACAAATAGCTTATCTTGAACTATAAATAACTATTTCGACTGTAATTAATTCTAGACAAATGCCTCACCTGCGAAGCCCTTGAACAGAATACTTGTGGCATTCCTATTGCATACATTTACAATACCTATCTATCTAAGATGCTGTGAAGATGACCAATTTCAGTATCCGACAATTATTATTAAATAAATAAATAAATAAACAAATAAAAAATAAATAAATAAAAAAACGCCCAACGATCACATACATAGATCCTGGACCCTAACTAGGATTCCCTGTATCTAGGGACCCAGGAACTACGAGGACCATGGTCCCACAACACCCCGACACAGAACAAGTATTTGCGCTTTTTTTTTCGGGCACAAATACTTGTCCTGTCGCGGGAATCGAACCCGCCACCTTCGGGCTATGAGCCGACCTGCTCAACCACCACACCACGAAGGCTGTCGTTTTTTTTATGTAGAATTCTAATTTAGTTTGAGCTAGACATAATATTTTTGTGTTTGCAGCAGAACCTTTATGAATTGTACCAACAAGTATAATATTTTAAACTCACAATCATCGTTCTAATAATAATAACAACAAAATACTATTATCGACCTGGTGAAAGCCGTGGGGAGCCGACGGATGCAGGAGGAGAGCAGCTGCTCTAAGTGGCGCTCCCTGGGAGAGGCCTATGTCCAGCAGTGAACGTCTTCAGGCTGTTAATGATGATGATGATGACTATTATCGATACTTGATATGGTCGCTCTTTGAGGAACTCTCGATTGTAACATATCACCAGCCTATAAAATACCACTGCTGGGACACGGACTGTCTTTCATAGGAAGAGAGTGCGTAAGCCTACTACTAACCTACCAGTTTGCGGTACCAAGTGATGCGTTTTTGTTGACTGACATACTCCACACTCATGTCTTCGGTTTCATGAACTTGCCGACTCTCTCACGTTTTTCTTCACCGTTATAAGGACAGTTAGCCTAGTACGAATATTTACGCACAAGTAAATGTAACGTTAACGTAAGGCAGTTGTATGGGGCGCTGATCAAATGCCATACAACTGCCTTACGTTAACGTTACACTTACGCGCGCGTAAATGTTCGTGCTAGTCCTACAGTAGTATCATCGCTCTATCAAAGCAGTCTGACTAAGATGACTATTGATTTAAAACAGTTCTAGCCGGTTTACTCGCATTCGTTCCGCAATTCGTAATTTTTCAGAATGTCGCAATAATTTCCATTTGCACTTGTTCTCATTCTCATAACGTCTATTTAGCAGTTTATCGTCAGTAAGTTGGCCGTTTTAAATGCATTTTATTAACACTCATTTTCAACTCCTAATTTACAGTTGCGGACAAGCCAGAGACACTAAAGAGCTTTTAATTTGCTTGAAATACAACATAGTATAAAACTTTAACTGGTTACGTTACCTACATGGAAATTTTAGCATATTGTTCTCAAACGACCATATCATTATAGAAGGTCTCTTGCGCGGATCCTTTCTTCATCATAATAAAGGGTAAAATATAATTTTCACAACACGGAGCGTGAAATTTCACAATTAATCACGGCTCTTTGTCACGCTCGCAGCGGATCCTTGAGTATCACCTCGTGACGCCGTATTCAGATGGAATTAAAGTGACAGATTGTATGTACCCGCTTGGAAGTGACAGTTACAGCTGAGAGGCTTATGATCTCTTAAGGTTGCAGCTGCGTGAAGAGGCGTGATTTCTGAGATACATCACAAAGCGAATATACTAAGCACCAATTGATTGAAGTCTGTTACAGTTAGTTGGTGGCCCTCAAAGCAGCCTCCAGTTAGCCTCATGGTAAAGTTCCATTTCTGCACCAATTTCAAACAACATTACGAACTTTGCGAAACAGAACAGTAATAATTATGACTCAATTTTCAATCTCAATATTTAACGAGCTCAAAGCGCCAAAGTTTGCGGTCAATGCTCAGCAGGATAACTTCAATTGAACCTTAACTCAAGAAGTTAACGTTTAGAATCGGTTACCAATGAAATTCTTCCGTTCTTGTAGTTGTACAGCTGTTACTTGACCACGGCCACGGCTCACAGTTTTAGCTGTAACTTGCATTGCTTTACAAGTTACGATAGTAGTTTACCAGTTGGATTACTCCAGATGTTGTGGTAAGAATTTGTCGTTTACGTTACAATTATTGAACGATCATTTAGGCAGGCTCTCGTTACGATAAGTTCAGGAAATTTGTAGAACTAAGTTTACAGACATGGCTCTCAAGGTGCGCATGGCGCATTCACTCTCTGCGCTCTTTGTAATGAAATACGGGGTTTGTTGTCTGCTGGTCTCTATCGATCTGTACAACGGCATAGGGCAGAAAAACGGTAAAGAGCTCAGATGTCAAAAATTGTCACACCTTTTTTTAGTTTTCTTTTTGTATTTAACTCGTTTCAATTAAGTATGTAATTGTGTAGGTAATTTGACCTACGAGGCTGCGCACCGCTCTACGCTAGAATAATTAAAAATTAACTGAGTTTAAGTTTTATTATTCCAGAAGTAATAAATAAGATAAATGAATAAATAAATATGTGTGGACATTTCACACAACGCCATCTAGCCCCAAACTAAACAAAGCTTGTATACTATGGGAACCAGATAACTGATATAATACTTAGATACTTTTTTGTTTGTAAATACATACATAGAATACAATATATTATAGATTTCACCACATCAAGCTCAGCAGCTGCCAGGAAGCCAGAAAATTATTGCCCAAGTGCTCCGTATCAAGAAATACATCATCAGGCTCATCGGAGTATGAATCCGATAGATTTGCCACCAAATCCGCAAATCTCTGCCAATTGAGGCTCTGAGATCCCAGTGGGAGCGTGTGCGAAATAGATAAACATAGGGGCGTTTCTTGGCCATTTTTTTTTAATGAAAAACATGTTGTTGTGTTTAAATTAAAAAAACTTCGCTGGAGATATTTGTTGCAGCTTATTATTTATATTTTATGTATACTTTGCTTGGCTATTGATATTTTGCCTCCCAACTTTTTAAATTCCCTTTATTTAATTGCTCAAGTTGAGTATTTAATTTTTTTTTATCTTTTTGTTTGTAGATTAGATTAGAAATTCCATTACACACACACAATCGAGATGCCTCTCATGCAATTTCGCAAAAAAAATCGCAAGTCATTTTTAGAAAGGTTATTCTATGGACAGTTTCTTATCTTTGATAGGCTAACATTTGACCACGGTCTCGACTGATTGATGGTAAGTGATGACGCGGTCGACGAAAACCTATAATCAGAATAAAATATAATGTACCTAGTTGTACTTGTGGTACCATTTAAAACCCGAACTGGGTAGATACGCGGTGCCGCGTGCATCGGAGCATGAACTTGTCAGCGACAGGCATTTCCACGGTTTATCGTCTGACGTCGGCACTTTACCTACCTACCCGCGGTTTTTATTCGCAGCTTTTATTTGTTCCTTCCAATGATTGACAAAACAAATGGAGGTTTAGAGATATTGAGATCAACGGAGTTTTATTAAATAGAAAACTTAGTATACGGTAGTTCTGCAAAATATTAGGTGATTAATATTAGGTGGTACGTTGCTGTTGCAATTTTACCAAATATCCAAATATATCAACCTATCTGAGCACCTACAGAGTTTGAAGGTTACTTCACTGTTATCAAGGTTGACTAAAAAGCGATAAATTAAAAGCAGCTGACACAGAACAGCACCCCTATTCGCAATCCTTCGAAAACTTTTCTATTCGAAATCTACACTCTCCGTCTCCTTCATTTTAAATGTAGATGAAAGAGACGGATAGCGTGAATTTCGAATCGAAACGATTTCGATGGGGTGCTGTACCGGTAAAAATCCTTCTATTATCAGAAGTTCTTGAGAGCATAGGATGTACCTAATAGATTAGATCAGGTTATTAATTTATATGTGACTGGCATAATATTATTATTTATATGTAAGCGAAATGGGACGAGCTAGTCATTCACCTGATGTTAAGCATCACGTCTACTCATAACACAGTTGCAGGGCCCACTCAGAACTCTTCACTTTACAGGGCAAATAAATACGTATGAGGTTTAATTGTGTCCTATTAAAGAAGTTAATTAATTTATCTTATTAATTTATAAAAAATACTGATTCATCATTACGAGTCCTAACAAAAGTGAACATGAGAACCCCGTCAAGTGGCTCCAAGAGGTCGCTGGCTACTTAGTAATCCGATATTGGATAATCGTGAAGTTTTAATGAACGAGTTTCGGCAATCTCGGTGTCTGCCGGAACGGGGACCGGAGATCCAACTTTGTTAAAGGGACGATTAAGCGTTCCGATGTCGAGGTTTACGTAGTATAGACTCTATATTTTTAATTATAATATAATTAAAAGCTAGTGATGAAATGATGAGAGCATGGTGTGATGGTCATCCAGAAATATAGAATAGAATAGAAATCTTTATTGGCCACATTATAACATTGTATACTATAATGAATGAATGAATGATTTAAATGGCAGGCAATATAAATAATTAAAAATTAATTATCTACAAATACTTACAGTGCCTACTTATATACCTATATGTATACCTACATGCCTTCTGTAGGTTACTTAAAATATCTAAACACCACTTAAACTATACCTAACACCAAAATACTTATAGGTAAGTAAGAGGTAGTAGGTTCACAAAAACAATTATTGCAAAGGAATGAGTGCTGACTTGATTTATACAAGACAACCAGACAAGCCAAAGTCAAAAAGAGGAAAAAACGTGTAGACAGCCAACCTTCCTTTGACGGAGTCGACATCGTCTCCCGCGTTCGGTTGCAGTTGCATGCCTCCCTGCGCCCACGTCACTGTCAGCCAATCTGCAGCAAAACAATGCTTGTAAATATTAAAGCTACAGCAGTTAACAGCTTTAAGCCATGATGGCTATACGTCGACATAAAGGTACCTAACCTGCAGGCTATTGGTTCCAATCCTGACTTGAGTTTTATGTGAAGGATAACATCGCCATGAAAACAGCTTGTTGGTAGAGCATTTTCTATTAGCCATCTCGTTTTGGGAGTGAATCTCGCTGCATAATTATAGAACCTGACGTCAAACTAGCGGTGCAACGGTCTGTTCGCCGTTTGCCCCCTTTCTGATTTTGTCAAATTCTGATTTTGTTTGATAGAAATAGTAGATATTTGCTCCCTTTCTGAAATCTTCAGCTTTTATTAGGACGGTGCCCACTTTCGTGGTTTGCCCCCTTTACTGAATGTCTACCTGACTTGTGATCCTGATTCAAATCTAGGCATAATTTGCCACTACCTCTAACCATCACTTAACTTCATAGTTGTGGCCAAACGTTATACCTACCTTGTCCAAAATTGTGTCTAATTATAATACAATATGTGTACATATAACAAAAATTGCGCATAGATATATAACGGACGGATCATTTGTTTTACGTACTTTTAAAGGCCGGTATTAAAATGGTTGTTCTTTTGAGAATACCTCGTAACTCGTAACGAAGTTACAAAATTCTATTTATGAATTTTTCAGTGAGCGTTATACTTTTGGCGTCAACATGTTTGTGTTATATTATAATAGTAATTGTACAGTAAAATTCATCCATTTGTTTGGATGTGATTTTATATGTAATCTTAAACCTGGACTACATTAACTGCACTAACGTCAGAGCACATTTGGTATAAGTGGAATAAAAGCAAGCGGATGGTAGTTATGATTTATAGGTGTTAATCAATAGATACATTTTCGGTTTATAAGTAACTCTATAATACGTAAGTTTAAAAGTATACTATAACATAGGTTCTATTGTAGTAGAGACAGTATTATTTAGACAAGACATTATCCAATTTCCGTAACTCAATCTGTACAGATAAATAATATTATGTTTCGAATTCTTAATATAAAAGGGAAATAAAGCGGAAAATGCCAAAGGTCCCGCCTTCCGCCGCCAATAAAAGTATTCAGAATATAAAATGTTTAGTCAGAGATATAGATCTACTTAGGTATTTATTTGTATTCATCATTTCACCTTTCCTTCCTTTATTGTTGACTTTATAGTGTATATTTAACCTTGTCAGAAGTTGGCATATATTTAAGGATTATTATATGAGATATCTATGATGACAATTGATAACCGATGGGGAAGAAAGGTTGACGAGTGGCGACCACGAGCCGGAAGACGCAGCCGACGACCTGGTGAAAACCGTATATGTTTAGCAGTAAACGTCTTCAGGCTGTTCATGATGATGGTGATGATGATGATGATGATGAGAGATTATGAAATGGGGGTAGTAGAATATTTAAAATTATAGAATATTTAGCAATTTCTTGTAGTAGGTAGTGTAGCTACTTTATTTTAGCTTTTATTATTGTAGTAGTGAGCTTGAGTGCCTAATAAAGATATATTGCCCGTTTAAACAAAAATCTTGTAATAATGTATTGCACTTGCATGAAGGAAATCTTGCAAAAACTTATATTTACAAATTTGTGACAGGTAGTGTATGTAGTAGGTACCAACTTTAATTAATGAAGTCGAAATCAAAAGTCACCCTTCCGATAGGGTAAAAATCTGTTTCTACCATTACCTACTTGGAGTAAACAAAAGGTCTAGAAAGATATTTTCCCGCTACCGAAATCAGTTCGATTTCCATATTTAAACCCAAATCAAAGCAGACGGACGTCTCACAGATACGGCCATTGTGATACACCTACTTTCCTTCCAACTTCTATTTCCGCTATATTAAAGGGATACAATTTATTCAAGCCATAAATCTGGCCGAAAGGTGACAGCGCATCACGTGCTCTTTTCAAGTAGGATAAAAGACTGAGTGGAAATAACAGAGCTAAAATATTTTTGTTAGTATAATGGTACATCCTAGGTCTATGGGAAATAATGATGTACCCACGACGTGGTCGTGTCATTTATGTGTTACATAATGTTAGTAATGTTGGGTTCCATAGGATGAATATATTGCTATACCCAAGCTGGGTCATTATGTAACATACTTAAATATGCTATTTAACACCTGCATGTAACCAATAATGTATGCAATAAATGATTGAGTATTGAGTATTGAATGAAATTGGCAGAAAAATAGGAAATGATCCTAGAACTTTCCCGCAAAAATCCTGCAATGTTACGTGGAAATATCATTAATACTGTAAGTTATACCTTATAGGAATGATAAATTAAAGAAAACAAAATATTGCGTCTTCACTTGTGCACGGTCACACCTTCCACACCAAGCAACGCCATTGACAATCCTTCAACTCTTCTGATCTAGTTGCTACAGGAATCTTCTAGGCAAGCATGCACCACTGTAGGCCGCGTCATTACTTACCATCAGGTGAGACAGTGGTCAAATGCTATGCCTATAAATTATAAAAAAAAGAAATTATAGTCAAGGCGTTCAACACCGTTTTGCCCGTAGAGATAGGAGAGTAACGAATTCTAGCTCCGTACAGAAATATGCTCGAAGATGGTATGCTTTAAAAAAAGATGATGAATTTTAATGTAGCGAATGAGATTTGAACCCACAATCTATTCATACCTTTAGTACACCGTAACAAGTTATTTCATCTTATGTCACTTTATCCTACACCTATTACAGCCACCACATGTGAAGTTCATTTATTCCTTTATACCTAGGTACGGGCGATGTTGCTTTAACATATTTTTTACTTTTTTACAACATTACTGCAGCGGCCGGCAACAGAGGCATTGATGGACGAACGTGTAAATGTGGGCCGAGGCGAAGTCGAGGCACACATACGTAAGTCCATCAATGCCTAGTTGAGGCCAAGGCTTGTATAATATATGAAATTAAATCTATGCAGACCTTTAATTAAAAAATAATTTTTCACGTTATAACGCGATAGCGTTAATTTTTTTATTTAATTAACAGGGTATAGTTATGAAAATACACATAGTCCTTAAAATTTTTGCAGTCAGCGGGATTTGATCACCATCATGGTGAAACACAAGTACTAAAGAATTTCGCAGCTAGTGCTCGTGTGACCATAGCCTAGTGGATAGAGCTCCAACTCTGTGAGTAGAGGGGCGCGGGTTCAAATCCCAATGGTTGATAAAAAAAATTTAAGGGCAACATTCGTTAAAAATCAATTTCATGAGCATGCTATTTGCAAGCCAGCACGACAGATATGAGTTTACTATGTAATTTACCTGGGCGCTAAACCACGACAGATATGGATTTTCATACAAACATTGCCGGCCGCTGCTCGCCAGTACAGCAATTGTGATTTATCTCGAAGAAGGTTGTCAAAATAATGCTCAAATTTCCAAGCATGTTTGAGAAAAATAAATTAATCTTTACAACGTGTTAAAAATACAGTACCCACTATTTTTTATGTTTACAAAGTAAAATCTCTTGTTAATTGTAAACAAACAATATTAAACTTCCGACAATTGGTACCATTATGCAGAACTTGCCTAAAAAGTATTGGCTTTCAACAATTAAACACAAAGTTTCAGTTGTCGCAAACCTTTTGTTCAACTTTACGAATTATTCCATTGTCTATATAAACACGAAAAGCTACCAAAATTTTGTACAATAAATAACAATGAACTTTCCTGGCATTATTTAATTTGGCGAGTTCTAACTTTCGGTGTAGGTTCTTTGAATATCGGTATAATCATTTTAATGTATATAATACTTATTAATACCTGAAATACGCACCAGTCTCTTTACCTGGAACTGGTATCCATTGAGTAGAGATTAATATGAGCCTCATTATTTATTTGTGTTAAATATAAGCTAAAAAAAAATTAGACAGTAATAGTAAGTGTTATGTAGAACTAAGACACTAGGACAGTTACAAATTAATATTGTCCCTCGTCAGAACAATACTTACGTTGATTCACTGCTGGTGCTGGGTACACTAGCCTTATCCCACAGGAAAGAGTACAGTCCATAAACGACCACACTGGCTAAGTGCAAGTTGATAAATTACACTAATCATCAACTTTTTGTGATTTGTAAACAAGCCGGTTTCTATTGGACTTTTCATTCACCTTTGTAAGCAAGTGCAAATTTAAAAAATCCTTTACTATAAAAATTAATCGGTAGACTACGCTAAGCAGGCGATAAGTAAATCCTACATCTTTAGACTACTTATATAACCACATTTATGAGCTCCATAACCCACGGTCCTCAATGTGTGAAGCACATTATCCGACCACCTCATGTCCGTTAGCATGGGCTATCGGTGACAATCGGTCTCTAACTGCTGATTTATGCAAGCCCAGAAATGGTGTCATACATCACATTCGGACTTTCAGATAGGGCAATGGAATTAAGACATAAAATGTGCCGCACCTCTGAACAGGTCGTTTGAGTCGTTTCTACGAAGGTGGGGCGGCCTTTAGTGTGGGACGCTACTTGCGTCAACACTATGGCGCCGTCACACCTTCCCGAGACGCACGTTAGGGCCGGCGCCGCGGCTAATTCGGCTGAGCAGCTAAAGCGGCGCAAATATAGTAACCTCGGTAGCGGTTATATATTTGAGCCGTTTGGCGTTGAGACCCTGGGTCCGTGGGGACCGGGAGCTCACCGCGTTTTCCAAAGTCTATCAGAGCGCCTGGTCGATGCGACGCGTGACCAAAATGCTGGCAACTTATTTGGCTCAGCGCATCAGCATTGCAATTCAACGAGGCAATGCTGCCAGCATGTTGGGTACGCTGCCTACTGGCAGTGGGCTGGAGCATTTGGACTGTCTATAGACCATCGCGGTCTAATATAATTCATCGCAGCGTGTCAATTGATTTATTATTTTTCGATGATAGCAGTCGAGCCGATACTGGAGGGTCTGATACATCGGCTGGGTCAGCTGGTCGGCTAGACACCTTGGGGATAGGAACTATTTAGAAGTTTACTGGAATTTCGGATAATGGACGTGAATTATTCCGATCGGGATTGAAAATTATAATTTTTAGACTGTATTCAGTAGTTTTAAACAGTTTTAAGTATTCCGTTAACTTTTAAGTGATGCCTACTGGTAGTGCAAAAAATTAGTGCCTGCGTGTCGATTGGTTTATGGTTTAAGACGTCTACTTTTCACTTCTTTTAGTTTAATTCATTGTTCGATGTTCGGCTCGAGTAGGCACAGCTTTTAATTCATGCAAATCGTCGGCATTTGGCTGGTTCACTAAATTTAAAAACTGTTATGGGCGGCCGTGTTGCTTAACATCAGGTGAACGACCAGCTCAACACGTAACTCATTCGCATAAAAAAAATTAAAAGCGTGCGTCAGAGGAAAAATGCAGGTACGAACACCATGCTATACTACAGTTAAAAATATCGCTTAAAAGAATTTTTAACCGTGAACACACGTGTGCCCGATAGTATGTCACACTAGCCTATTGACCCAGGGTTCGCCCGGGTAGTTCTTAAAAAAAAGGAATGGATTTTTGTAAACAGATATGATGGAGACTAACGTAAATAGGTATTTATATTCTGCGACCGATCATCAAATAACAAGCAAGTAAAACTACAATCATATTTTCACAGAAATCGCAGTCCGTTTCCGATTTGAATATAGAATTGCTCGTAGCCGCAGAACTGGTAAGCTAACTCAAAGTTTGAACACAAGTGCCCATAAAGAGAACAATGCAGCGGTACAGGACCGGTGCCGTTTGCTTGCTCTATAATGTCACCAGATGGCGGTTATGGCCCAACTTGGAGACGCGGCTGACCTGCGGGTCGTGTCGAATATCGATACTATCGACATTGTGTTGATGTTATAACGTACCTAATTGCCACAGCTCTATTGGATGATTATCTAAAGTTTATGTTCAGAGATGTAGGTTTCTGTACTTGTTTTGGAAAAACGGAACTTTATAGAAATCATCCGATTACAAGGGTTGGGAACATGATTTTGACTTTAATAAGGGATATCATGGTCTGCAGGCCAACCACAACCTCTTATAGCATTATTTCTTCAATCATACATTGATAAATGACATAAAAGTAAGAATACTGTAATGTTGCAGAACCAGAGCAGTTTTGATGACGTCACGTTAAATCGTTCACTCAAATACAACTGTCACGTCATACCTTTACATCATGTTGACACTGACGTGCGACAGTGATAACGCCATATAAAAATATAAACGTCCCGTTCACACGCAGAATTACTTTATAAGTTTATGGTATGAATTCGAACAATAGCCAATAGACAATAGTCAATCATTGATACGTCAGGTGGTAGGGCACCTCAATACCTGTCAATTCAACTACTATGTATGACGAAATATTATAGTCGTTCAACTGCAATTAGTACACAGCTCAAACTCAGAAATCTAAATTATAAAACGCGTGCGCTACACTACAACACGTCGTCCTGAAAGTTCAGCATAGTTTAATTATTATTTTTTTATGACTCTATTGTTTGGTTTTATTGTTTGGTTGAGATAATAAATTGTATTGTTAGACAATATAATTATGAATTATAGCAAGTCTCAATTACAACTGATTGAACTATTTTTCAATAAATTGACACCTGAAGAATATTAGATTTCAAAGGAATATCTTTTCTCGCAGTTCACAGTTCTCTCTAGCGATTAATATCCCCTTTGATTTCTATCGATATTGGATCCGAGCTGGTGACTACTGCATTACCATTTAATGCAGTCTTTTGTCTTTGAAATATGAGGTTTCCGATTGCAATGATAAAAGAGTGTTTGGAATTAACTTTTTATATGCATTTTTCTTTGACTATTCAAGCATTTTTTGATGTTTAAACACTAACTTGTACATTATTTTTGCATTATAGGGATAGCTCCTATACATTATAAATATAAAAAGCCATTCGTTTTTATTACCCGACTACCAAAAAGGAGGGTTATGAGTTTGACTGTCTATGTATGTATGTATGTATGTATGTATGTATGTATTTATGTATGTATGTATGTATGTATGTATGTATGTATGTATGTATGTATGTATGTATGTATGTATGTTCATATGTTCCCTCGTATCTCCTAAATAAATAAAAAAAAAAAAAAAATATAAAGTTACATTAAATTCAAAATGGCGGATTATATTAAAAAAATTCGCGGACGAAAAAAAATATTTTTTCGATAAACATATCATGTTTGGAATCAAATGAAAGGTCTTTATGAGTACGTTTCGAACATGTATAATTTTTATATCTATGTATAACTATGTATAGCCTACGTATGAAAATAGGCACGAATTTTCTGGTTTTGTTGTTCCCTGGTTGTGCCTAAACTACTCATTATATTTTATCAAGTTTAATACCAATCAATACGTATTGACACTCTGGGTGACATAGGGTACATTAAATTTTACTAAAATGAATATGGCGAATTTTATGACCTATCCATTCCACCTCATAGTAAAAAAATTCGCTAAACATTAGACAAACAGCCGAAATCATTCGTGTAGTCTTAAAAATTGGCACAGTTATACTTTGAAATGTACTGATGAATATACTAAAAATGTCCGAGGGTGGGGGGTAAGTAGGAGGGTGGGGGAAGGGTTTGAATATCACTTTTTTCGAATATTTGCTTATATCTCAGAAACCTTTAGGATTAGCATTACAATTACTTCTGTGAAATTAAACTATATTACATTCGCCATAAAAAAAATTCTATCCATTTTTACTGTAGGATCAATACTTTAAGAATTAAACGATGATGTAATTTGAAAAAAATAGCTTCCTCCCACCTCAGTTTAACGCGCAATTGCATAGCGCTTGTAAAGTTATAGCATAGATGATAGATGATAGAAGTAGGTACCTACTTAAAAGTATAATTAACAAAAAATAAAATCAAAGTGCAAAAATGTGTGTTTAGTACACACATTTTTGCACATAGGTATCGGTACGTGTAACCATTAGTTATACTTTACAAAACCCCGTCATTAGGGCAAGGGAAAAAATGCCATCATAAATAATTAGGTAGTCGGGTTTTAATTTTTGGACTCTATCTTGTTTCACTGCATGCGAGTTGCCTGCTGTTGAATAGATAAACATAGGTAGACAACCTAGTGTAAAATAGGCCACATTAAAAAAGTAAGAAGAATAATTTTATTGTTTGATGCCTAATGCTTATATACCTGTTATGTAGCTGTTTTACATGTAAAGCGGCGATTAAGTTTAGTATTATAATATGTAAACCAAAACTGGGTAGCTCTCATTGAATCCCACTAAAATGGTCCCTCTAATGTTTCTTGCAAATGATCCCACAATACTAGTTTTATTAAAACTTTTTAGTCAAAATTCAACAATCTGTTTTCTCCAAAGCAACAGAAAGATCTGTGGTGCAAAGCGCAAAAAGATAATCTCCGTTCTCCCTTCTCACACACGGCTACCTCCTTTGAACGCTGCCAGCCTGGTAACAACAAAGGAACTTTCATTCCGAGTTCTCAGTTAAATAAACCACGCTGTTACTACAAATAACATAAAATCTATGATGTACTGAAAGGATATGAAAAGTCTCACTAATCCTTAAGCTGCATTGTCAAAGTTTAATTCAATTTCCTTTTGTATTAACGTGAATATAGTATGTATAAGTATATGTATATATAATGGATATATATATATAATAATATGGAGCTCTCTGGGTTAGCCATTTAGTGTGACTATAATTATTTTTATGGGGAACAAATTGCAAATGACTAAATCGATTTGATTTTAAATAACTCTTTTTTTTTGATGGGAATGAATGACCTGACGAGCTGGTCGTTCACCTGAAGTTAAGCAATACGGCCGCCCATAACAGTTGCAGTGTCACTCGGAACTTTAAAATAATAAAGTTTCGCGTGACACTGCACTGCGCACGTCATCCTGAAACATCACACAGTCTAGTAATCAGATTACTACACTGTGTAATCAGGTCATAAAGTCTCATTTGCCCAGTAATTTCACTAGCTACAATGCCCTTCAAACCGGAACACAGTAGTGCTTACACACTACTGCTTGGCGGCAGAATAACTGGCAAAGCGGTGGTACCTACCTAGACGAACTTTGCAGAAAAGCCCTACCACCTAGTGAAAGTTAGGTAGATTTTGGTCCTATTCCCTTATGATAAGTGTCCAAAGTGGCATTTTCTGTAGAAGGCCTATATTTAGCAGTAGACAACTTCCGTCTATTATGGGTTTGTGTGTTAATTAATGCTTGATTCTTTTAATTACACAAGACAACAACTACAATTTTTCAAGTGAGCCCCACGTATTCTATCCCTGTCGGCTATCTTTCTCTCTTTCAGTAATGGAAAGCTCTATCCTGCTCTAGTCTCTACGATATAAATAAATGTATTTGCGGCTGAGAGCAAAAAGGAAACCCCAATTCATGTTAAACTAGAAACTATTGGCACATTATAAGTATGAGACAGTAGTTAAAGTGCATACAAAATGACCAGTTGGTAATAAAATAAAGTTGTGCAAGTATTCGTTTATTTCCACAAGTACTGTGAATGTGGCTCCGTTACATTATTTGTTGTGAATTTTTTCTCAATAGTCCCGTAGAACAAATAATGTTCGGTTGCAGGTATTCTGAACTTACTGATCATTATTGTAAGAATTTGTAATATTTCTAAAAGTTGTCTTTATAAATCTTACTAAAGTTCTTACTGAAACAGCCATGCAGATTTTTGTTTTCTAATTACTGTAAGATACATTAATTTCATTTCTTTCTTACACCTTCAGTTTTACCGTTTCATACATTCAAACTTTCGTCGCATTTAAGCTTCTCTTTCACACATACTTACGTTACAAGCCAAAAGATTTATTAAGAGTTGTTTCTTTTTCACGTTACTTTTACGTGCCATCTCTCTGTCCCAGTGGAACTGTAATATAAACAACTATCTACCTTTTACCATCCAGAAACTGAACACGGCAACAAGTTGTGATACTGTGGTGTAGTTTATTGTGCTGTTGGAGACACGAGTCTAGCTCCCAGTTTAGTGACGATCGTAAAAGTTGATATTCACTTGTTTGTTGTGTGAGTGTCGCTGGAAAGGTCTTGTTGACGCGGGAAGATTTATCTGAGGAAATCTTTCAGATTGTGGAAACTTATAATTACCTAGTTCGTAGATTTAGATTGAAGGAACTTCAATAGTACCTATATCTTATAGGTACTCTAACGCTGTCGGGATAACAATAAGTGGCTTTTCATTTCGTAAAATAAAATTCTTTAACATTCGGTTTAATGGCGAGTGAAACCGCAGGTTTCCTCTAGCTAATTATATTTCGTATGGCAAAGCAATTTTCAACAAAATAAGCAGTTTAGTTTGAATGTAAATAATCGTCACAAGAGAAATTGCCAATGAAAGCAAATAGCTAAATAGTAAATAGACCGTATAAACAGTAATTATATTTCAATACACAACATTTCTGTAGTATTAATTTCTCTCTAAGTACGTAGATCATTATCTACCCTTAATATCTAAACTTCTATAGTATGTGCTAAATGTCGCTTATAGCAAAATTTATAAACGCTGTCTGGTACCTAATATGTGCAGCACATGCAGGAGGCGAGCAGCCGCTCAAAGTGGTGCTCTCTAGGGTAGGCCTATTTTCAGCAATGGATATCGACGGGCTGTAATCAACAGACACGTAAGATTATGTTTATGATTTTATGATTATTTAAACGTTATTATCTTGTTGCCATGGAAATCGTATATCGTAAATTGTATTTTATTCTGAAGTAATACCCATTCATGACATTAATTTTTATATTTATAGCAATTGTAAACTTAATAATCATCACAGCATGTCGCATATTAGCTTGAAACCAACATTAATATTAATATTTTAAGATGTTTTTATCTATATAATTTTTTATATGGTCTTTGAGTTGTACATAAGTAATGCTTCAAAAAGGGAAGGAGCTAGACCCCAAGACATGGGTATTTTAACCCAGTTTCGTGTGGTTAGAGCCATATTATCAGTGTAGTACTTTATACGAAATAAACAATTTTGAATTTCAATTTTGAATTTGAACAATTCATGATAGCTTGCATTCGAATTCTCCAGCTTTTGTTTAACCTTCATACTGTTAATATTACGTATCAAGAAACGTAGTGCCTATGTCCTAATCTACGGAACGGAACGTCTACGAGCAGAGATATTACGCGCGAATTACTACACACTAGATTAACAAACGCGATGATTATAAATTTGGATTATTACAAGTATAGGTACTAACCCACTTACCTAATGCAAAGATCTCATTGTACAAATTGTACAATATTATTACTACTTACATAATTTTACTATGGTACTACCTGATTGAAAACAACGCTCAGTGTTTTACTCGTACACTACTATTTTAATATCCGTGCTCGTACCTACTTTTCACAATCTTTTTGAATACATGATCAAGAAAGCTATAATCATTATGAACAATGTTGTGAATACTTTTGCTGGATTGCTTGCACCAGGAAACGGATCAGTGCTTAATTACTAGGAATAAACGAGTAAAATAAAAAATGGCAAGAATAAGCTGCAAAATTTAGTCCAAACGAGGTCACTGGCTGCAACGATAAAAAGAGCGTTTCTCAATTTGACCCGTTTTGTGATGGCTATTATAAGTCTAGGGTATTATTGTTTTGTTACGTAGATTATTCTTAGTTGTATTCGTCAAGTGAAAGGTGTAAACTGGTAAGTGGATCAACAGAAACCTGATGGTAGAGATAGTACCTATTATTCAACCCCCGTGTACGTGGCCCTATTTTTATAGTTTAAGAGCTACAGGCCTTTTTATATTTTTTGTGTATTCCCATATTTATTGTCTATTCCACTATGATCACATAGGTGATCAAACTAAAGAGTCACCTATGATCACCCAAGTGATCATGGTGGAATAGATCAAATTAGATTTGCTAAATTTATAGCTAGCTAAACTTATTGCAACACAGTTTCATGTTATTTTATTGAAAGCGCTGTCTTAATATTTTATAGTGTACGTAACCAACCTGAAATGATGCAATTATTATTGAAATATTTCTTTCAAACTTTAATATCTTTATCCCGCATAATATAGCCCGCTAAGACCATACCCTAAGAGATATTTCAACGGTCCAGAGCCGGTTAAGTGCGGAAAGTATATAGCCGTCATCTGTCGCGGCCTAGCTCCACGAGATTCCTGGGTTTACGGCCGATTTTATGTTATTGTAGCAAATTAATCACGGACTCAAGGAGGATATTAAACTCTGGCTCGGAAGGCCGGCTCTTTGAATATTTATGTAAGTGTATGGTAACTTTCAGGTTTAATGAAGGAGCTTAGCTGAACGTCGCGTATTTGACTTGTAGAACCTTTAAATTGAGAGTATCTACCTATTCCACGTTCTTGTACATTAATAAAACCATTATTTCTCTACCCCTATTTGTTATCTGATGATTTTCTATAATAATTATGTTATCTAGGTAACGTGTTGGTGAGACGACGTAATAGGCATGATGACTAAAAAATTTTTATTGCATAAATTAATAATATTAAAAAAATGGCATGTGACGTCACAAGTGGATTTTTCATAGTAACTGTGGAGGCGCTGTTTTGCGAGAAAAGGACAGGAGATGCCCCCTACAGAGACTTTAAAAGCTTATTACTCCGTGATTTATTAACCGACTTTACTTATTTTTTCAATGATTGCATTCATTTGTAATCTTTTTTATGAAAGTAATATTTACTTGCTCATTTTTAATAGTAGTCATCATGCCTATTATACAATACTTTAAATAATTTATAGGCACATGATAAATATAATGTTCACCACTATCTCAAATAATGGTTAGTAATTACGCAGCCTACGATGGCATGCTTGCCTATAAGATACTTGAGAGCCTAGTTTTACGTCTCACGGTGTATGATGAGTGATGCGTTTTTGTATGGTTTCACCCCTAATATTTATAAATAAGCGCCCCTAGTGAGCGAATTGTAAACCATAGAATCAACGTGATTTTCCATACAAAAACGCATCTATCACTATGCGCCGTGAGACGTGAAAGCTTCAAGTATACTCGGACTACAGCTATAGGCTCTATGTTTTCATTCAATTTGAAGACTCCCGGGTTATAACTAGCTTGAAACAAAGGTGACGGCAAGGTTTTCCACTAATGATTCCGACAAAAGCACTTGTTAAAATACTTAACTAACCAGTTAAAGAGTTCTCGAGGCTAAACGCCGCGTGGAGCGCTCGGTCGTTTAGTAATCCTACTTTCCCAACCAACTTGGGCACTTCTCTCAATGAAACTTCCACTGCATTCAAACCGTAGACTAGAAGGATGTTAAAGATGGAATGCTTACTCAAAATACGTTCTTCAATTTTGCAGGTTTCCTATTAAGTTCTGTGGATTTCGTTCTCTTGTTAGCGATCGAATTAACTACTTAATATCGTATTGGTCTTATAAAATCGAAACCGCACTCTTGAATACATAAACATAACTACATTGCATACTAAAAGATGTACCTTGCCTAATAATGAACGAATCATGGTAGGACTTGTTTGTTTTCGTGCTTTAATTTCTATGTATTATAAAAGTGATGATAGAAGTCGAATCGCACGGACGTTTATTCCCAGAACTCTACATAATTATAATCGTTGTTGATTTTACCAATACCTACAAGAAAAAGAATCCAAAAAACAGTACTGAGAAATCATAATGCCTTACAAATCGTCGCTCTTTACTATTACTAAATAATAATGCGAATGAATTAAAATACGTACCGAGATGCAGTTTAATATTTATTCTTTTTTAAACTTCACTTCCATTTCCAAGCATGCCTGCTCGCAGTTCTTGTTCGATTTAAACTTGACTTGGCAACACGAGAAGGGGCTAGAGGAAGGATTGTTCCATTAGTCAGCTCCTTAATTACGGGGCATGTTGTCCCACCAACTCAAACATTGAAACATTCGACAATATCTCAGATGTGGTCGAATGAACTTGTTAAACTAAGATCGCAGAATCAAGTGTTTAACGTTTACACTGTGGCTGTTGTTAAATTGTTAAACATTAATGCAAGGGTTTGAGATTTAGTAATGAAGGATAGTTTGTTGCCAAAGAATTTGTTGAACATCACCGAATCGAGTTGTGTTCCAATTTTAAACGGCAAAAAATTAAACTTAACAGGTTCAAATATGTGGAATTTTTTTGTTGGATGGCACTCTTTTGTCATTGGTGACCGACAACCGGTGGCGAAGAAAGGTTCTCCACGAATCGGAAGACACAACTAGACCCCAAGCCGCGGGGGGCCAATGGATGTAGGAAACGAGCAGCCGTTCAAAGTGGCATTCTCTGTGGGAGGCCTATGTTCAGCAGAAGACGTCTTCAGGCTGTTGATAATGATGACTTCTAATTTTGTACATTACTTGAAAATCAATTAGTGCGAAGCCGATTCAAATCAGGACACGGTAATTTGACAGTCACACTTTACCACTGCGCCTCATTCGATCCAGAAGTAAATATTAATAATTGCAACGGTAACAGCAAAAAGGCAACACTTTCAACGGTGTTATGAGCCATTGGCAACCCTCAAACCTTTTCATCCTAAGGGTTATTCTCTCCCACAATTTCAAATAAGTATTCCGTTCGTATTTTACCTAAATCGTCGATTACTGGATCCACTCGACTGAACACGTACTAGCCCTCAACCCTTGAGAGGTACCCACTACAAGGTCCCTAGGAGGTATTCGGGCTTTTATCACCCTGTACATACATCTATAGGCGGTCATTTGAATAACCTTACGGTATGTTATGTAGAACGACAAGTACATCGAACATACCACATATCGCGCCACCTAGGCATCGTCACCGCCGTGTCAGCGCGATTTGCACACATGGAGAAGATGTACTAACACATGGAAAAGCGCTGACCAGCAAAAGCGTGAGACAGATCGCGACCACCGTCCGCGTACCGCCCGCGCCCGCGATCCCCTCTAAGCTCCGCGAGGCTTACATCATCCTCCCCCGGCACTTGTTCTCGATCGTCGAGACTTGTCACATACATATAATTAATTTTAGGACCTAATTATAGTGTTATATGTAAAAACCTTAAATAAAAAGTAAAAACTTCATCACATGGTTTTACTCTATTACTCCCGCTGCAGCCCCTCTATAATTGGCACAGTTGGTAGAGTCTTTGGGTCAAGTGCGCGTACGACCCTCGGGAGTGTTGGCAGTTTTTTGGACTTTGAGGTCAATCGGTGAACTCTGGACATTATAGCTGTTAATGCCGTGCGCGTGCGTGATTGGCTATTGAGCCTTAACCAAGGATCGAACATCTATACCTATGGACTGCAGCTGGAGCTTTCAAGAAATCGAAGATTAATATAGTGAACCGAAGATGATGAATAATTATACAGTAAGTACGCTAGAATTGTCTCTGGTGTTGCTTCCCCTTTTTAGTTATAGTTTCCGTCAGGATTTTACCTGACGATACCTTTTTCAGAATCGCTCTGATAAGGTATTTCAGTAAATTAAAATTAAAATCTATCTTTTTCCAGAATCGCTCTGGTAAGGTATTTAAGTAAGTTAAAATCTATCTTTCCCAGAATCGCTCTGGTATAAGATATAATTAAGTAAATTAAAATCCAAGAACAGATAATTGAAAATGAATGTTAGAAATTCTTATGTAAAATTCATGAGAAAAGGAATTTTAATAATTACGTAATAATTAAGCTTAGGGTTAATAGATAGTTAATAAATTTTAATTAATAGACATTAATAAAAATTTAATTCGGCCAAAATTAATAATAAAAAGAATAAAATGATAAAGAATAAGTAATACTAATGAATTTGATGAACTTTAATTGGTATAAAATTAAAAAGTGGCAAAATTTAAACAAAAAAAATGTAGAAATAAATTTAAATAAAATTATGATTAAATATCATAAATTAAATTATAAAGTGGAATAAATTTAAATAATTAAATGAGTGAAATTAATTAGAAATCAAAATTTTTAAATAAAAAGTACAATATTAAAAACTTAATTAAAAAAAATTTAAAAACAAATAAAAAAAAAGAAAAATTAGAAATTAAATAAATATGAACTTTAAATAACGAAATATATTAAAATAATGAAAAAAAAATCGCAAAAGTGACATAAATTTAAAATAAAGTAAAAAAAAAAAAAAAAAAAATTTAAAATTTCAAAAGCTGGGGCATAATTAGGAAAAAATGATTAACTCAGAGAATTCAATTGGTATGTATAAGAATAAAATTTGTTTTAAAATAAAATTAAAATTAAGGCACGAATTAAAAGAAAAATGTTAAAAAAAAAATGTAAACTAAAAAATGAAATTAATAATAAAAAGAATTAAATAAAAGGGTTATGATAAAATATTGATTTTTATTTTTGCAATAAAAAAAAAGTCAAATAAAAATTAATATTTGAAGAAAAAAATAGCTAAATTATAAAAACAAAAAAATTAATATTGAAATAAATAAAACTAAATTTATTTTAGATTAATTATGAATTTTTGAAAATTAAATTATATTAAAAAAAAATATGTTTTAAATATTAGAAAATCTGCTTTCGAAAATTTAAAATTTAATTACAATTTATAAATTAATATTTAAATTTAAATTAAATATAACAAGAATGAAATAAATAAAAATTAAATTGGGATGAAAAAAAAATTTCGAAAATTAAAGAATGAAATAAAATGAAATAAATTATAAAAAAAGAAATAAAAATTGAAAGAATTAAATAATCTGTTAAATTAAAACATTAAGTATTATAAATTAAATAAATTACAAAAATCATTTAAAAATTATAATCAGTAAAATTTTGTTAAATAAAGGTACTTAAATGAAATAAATGATTAAATGATTAAATAAAAAAAAAACAATTCAAAATATTAATAAATCAATTAAAAATAACTGTTTAAGTTTAAATTAATTTGAGAAATTAAATTAACGAAAAAATTATAATTTAGAATAAATAAATGAAATGAAATAAAAATTTAAATGAATAAATATATTATTGAATTTAAAAAAATAAAATAAATTAAACGGAAATGTTGAATAAAAATTAATGACTTAATAAAAATAAAATAAAATATTTAAATGAATTACATAAAAAAAAATTCATTAACTACTTAAAAAAATGTAACAACAAAAAAACAATTATTTAAATTAAACAAAAAAAGACTATTAAATCACTGGAAAATTTATTTTTTAAGAATAAAATTATAACATCATAAAAAATTAAAAACTTAAAAAGTATGACATTTTGAACAATTAAATTCATTTGAAATGTTTGAAAGAAAGTTTAATAAAAAAATAATGAGTAGGTATTAAAGTATAAATATAAAAAAAAAGAAATAACAATGAAATAATTTTGAAAAATGGTGTAATTAATAATAATAAATATTAATTATAAAATTACATAAGTTTTGGAAATTAAATTAAAAGGGATAAAAAGAATATGATAAAAAAGTAATAAATTTAAAATAACAAAATTCTTTTGGGGAATTAGGATGATTTAAGAATGAATATAAAATTGGAATGGTAAAATAAAAAAAAATCTAATATAACCTAATTTGGAAACTGTGTAAATTTTAAAATCAAATGCATTGTAAAATTGAGTAAATTATAAAACTTTATTAATTATAAGATTACGCAAATCTTAGAAAATGACAAAAATAAAAAAGAACAAGTAGAAAAAAAATTGAAATGAACAATTTTAATGATATAATTAAATTATAAAAGCTAATTAAATAGTATTAAATTTAAATCATATATTAATAAAAAGAAACAAGGAAAGAAAGTTGAAATTTTATAATTTTGGAATCGAATTATTAAATTTTTTAAGTAAAATATATAAAAAAAATTAAATAAACTAGAAATTTAAATTATTGGAATAAAAATAAAATCAATATAAAAACTTTAATGAATTAAATAAATTGAAATAAAAAGTGAAACAGAAAATAAATTAATTAAAAAAAAAAATAAAAAAATGTAGAAAATTAAGCAATACCAATATATCAACATGATATGTTAACTAAAATTAAATATTGAAAAACAAAATAAATATAAAAAAAAAGAAATATAAAAATAACTATTCAAAAAAAATTAAAAGTTATTTGAAATACATATAAGAACGGAATAAAAAAACTAGTGAGTAGTATAAAAAAAAAGATTTTGGAAATTCTATAAATTTAAAAAATTAAATAAATTTTTAGAGTTAAAACTAGGCTATAGGTTTTAGAGATTAGATAATTTGCTGAAATAAACTTTATAGTTGTATTTTAGGAATGCAGATCATTTTAAAATTAAATCATTTATAAAATTGGATTTATTCAATTAATTGTGAAATTAAATATATTTAATAAACTCACCAAATTAAAAAAGTAAAAAATCAAGTTCACATAAATAATAAAATAAAATATTATTACATTAAAATATAAAGTAAATTTATTAAACACAATTTAAAAATTAATTAAATAGGTTTATTACATAAAATAATTATTAAACAAAAAAAAATTGAAACTATAATTAAATGCAACAATTTGAATGAATTAAAAAAACGTAGAAAAAAACGATACATTAAAAATTTTAAAAGAAAAAAAAAATGTAAAATATAATAAAACAAAAAGATATTTCAAATTAGATAAATAAAATATAATGTACAACCCCGTATGTATGAAGAGCTACAGATATCCCTTTGTTCACAAGTGATCAAATTGGGAATATGTCAGCAAGGCATTGTAAGACCATCCGACTCTGCATGAAGCTCGCCTATTCTGGTAGTACCCGTAGTACCAGAGAAGACTGATGCTTCCCGTCGACAAAAATGGCACCTTGTAGTAGACTTCAGAAAATTATTTGAAAAAGAAATTGCCGATAAAAATCAAATTTTAGATATGAAATTTAGAGAATATTATAGCATTATAAGTACTAAATCATATTTCTTAGAAAATAAGATAGTAGTAGTTCTTGAAATTCCTATTTGTTCTTCAAGTACAATAGGTACATCCTTTACCTATTCTACTTAATATATAATACTACTTAATATACCTAAAACTTAACTTTTAAACCTATCCAACTTAACTTGTAACTCATACTATCCCCTTATCAGTATATAGCATAGCAACCAACGAGTAATTCTGTGTACATTAGAGGCTGAATGCCCGAAGGTAGCACGCCCGGTTCCTATGCAAATCGAGTCTCAATCATCAAATAGTATTCAAGATTTCTTACTAGAACATACAACTGCAGGCTTATGCACACTGGAAGCTCATGCACAAGAATACCCATAACATTTTCTTAAGAAGACATGGAAAGATTGAACGATCCACCACTACTTCATCATACTCCCGAAAGCAACCATGTGACGAGGCATTACGAAAGAGAAGAGACCACTACCACGGCCGCTGTACTCTGTTAAAATCTCGCAAAACTTTTATGAACTTGATGAACTAGCAGCTATGAGTATTAAAAATGAAATCAAAGAATAGTCACCGAAGATCATTAACATCCCAGAATATACTGAACCTGGACCTGATACATATCCTGCCACGAAACTCAATTCGATAAATTTCAACGGACTCTACAAAATTCAAGAAGAAATTAATAGCAGTGCAACTTACACTTACTCTTGAAAATCCACCGAGTTCAACAAATCATACAACCATACCATTTTACATTTTATTAATCCGTGCAGGAATACTGGTCATCTTTATATAATCAGCAGAAGATATTGGTTAAATCAGAGAAAGATCAACAACGCTCTCTCCGCGACGATTATTCAATCAATAAAAAAAAGCCGACGATGAGAGCCCAGGATCCAGACCTGCAGAAATCCAGATCATCCAGCAACATTTAGTCTGAAAGTACTGAAATGGTTGCTGATCTGCGGTGGGAGGTGTTATGTAGAACGACAAGTACATCGAACATACCACATATCGCGCCACCTAGGCATCGTCACCGCCGTGTCAGCGCGATTTGCACACATGGAGAAGATGTACTAACACATGGAAAAGCGCTGACCAGCAAAAGCGTGAGACAGATCGCGACCACCGTCCGCGTACCGCCCGCGCCCGCGATCCCCTCTAAGCTCCGCGAGGCTTACATCATCCTCCCCCGGCACTTGTTCTCGATCGTCGAGACTTGTCACATACATATAATTAATTTTAGGACCTAATTATAGTGTTATATGTAAAAACCTTAAATAAAAAGTAAAAACTTCATCACATGGTTTTACTCTATTACTCCCGCTGCAGCCCCTCTATAATTGGTATATTAAGTGGTTTTCAAAAGCATTTTATGGACTCTAAATATTGAGTTCTGCAAATGGATTTTTTAAGGCTACCCACAGAGCAAAAAAAAACGCTTCTGAAACGTCATTTATTTCATAGCTCTGTGAGGCTACCTATATGATAAACTTTTTTAGTAAAATCCATAAGATATGTGTATGTGTTTTCTAAGGTTAAATCTCTTTTAAAAAAGGAAACTGTACAAAAAGTGTTTTTTATAAACAAAATTGTGCTCATAGCGACGCTCGTCTGTCCGTTCTTAATCGATCGGTTCACTGCGGTTGTTGTTTGTGACCGCTACGGAAAAATTTCGGAGTGTGTATAAAGGATAGGATGCAAAGACGCGATTGTACTCGTACAACTTAAATATTTAGTTATCATTTCACAACCGGACAAAAAATCTAATTTTTATGAGTATTTAGTTTGGGGCCCCATGGCGCTGTATGAAATGCCCACACATATTTTTTATTTATTAGTCCTTGTTTATTTGACTTATCAATATTGCGTCTATGGACATTTTTTTGGTGACTTAACGTTAAAACTTAAAACTTAATTCATACAAAGCAATAAACCACAAAGTTCGATGTGTTTAGCTGTAAGTCCCCCAATTTTCCATTGTTTTAGACAAGAGAGGTCGGGTCTCAGGTCACAAGTACTACACTGTAAGAATAGAGTTGGTATTAACTCTTCAACAATGTACAGAGAAGCCATAACATCTACATTGTTTCAGTAATTAATTTGAACTTTAGGGATTTTTTAGTATTGCTAATGTAATTGTTTGAATAAAACTTTGTTATGTAAACTTAGTGTAGTAGCACAATACTTAGACATAAACATTCTCATATTTATAACAGAGCTACGTTTGTCACGTGTATGTACATATGGACCACTTTATACCTATATAATAATTGTGTTGCAAATGCAAACTCTTAACCAGTAAAAAGTAGTTTTAACCTTAAGCTTTTGACAATAGTAGTTACACTGAAATAGCAGTCAAAAGTAGTTTAAAAACAGTGAAAATATTGAAGACAAATTTTGAAATATTTTAATACAAAAAACGCCACGTTGTTTTCATTTGTACATGCATAATGCTTTAGTCTCCTACATCTTCAGGTATCATTTCCCCCACACCAGTCGAAGAGCACACGACTCCATTGTAACTTTTAATTGTATAACTTAACGTAAGCTTCAAAAATATTGTTGTAACAACTTGTTTCAGTGTAAGCCGTTTGAACAACAAAACGGTAAAGCCCACCTTCGGGTTTCACGAAACTTTTGCGTTTCACTTCGGGACTTTTCTACTTAGCGAGGGAATATTTAAAAAATTTGGAGCTCGACGCAATATTGTATTGAAAAGTTCGATGCGAACTGTCAAAGTACCTTCTGTGAAAGGGAGTGGAAATGAAAATTTGAGTAATGGTGATAATACAAGTCATTTTGACTCATTTATTACTCCGTCAAAAAGGTAACGGTAATTTTTTATCTACTCAAGTCTGAAAACTAAAAAAGTTGATAGTTGACAAGTTATGTTATTATTGGTTTTAATTTATTACACTGGCCTGATCATTAAGCGACATGACATAATAATTGTATGGTTAGTGATCTTAGAACAATATTTTGTGTTTGTCCTAAATCCACATCCATCATCTTAAATGAGTGCATTTAGATGATGGATGTGCATCTAAATGCTCACGTTGTCATGATGCCATTTATAAATTGGTTTAACACACAGAGAGCAAGAAAAGAAAATATTAGGTACGAAGCGTATTTATTTTCTTGCTCTGTGGGTTTACCTTTGGTTTACTACAACTAGTAGTGGACTATAATATTATAAAATCTGTGCTACAACAAAGAACATGAACTGAACTCCAAATATGAATAATTTGATAATAAACGTAACATAATCAGACCATGTTCACGTCTCCAGAAAGCGACTCCGTCGTGAAGTCGTAAACGCCTGCTTAATTAGATCCAAGTTACGTCCAAGTTGGCAGCCAGCGATAAGCAAAGCCGACTATCGCGACTCGCTCAGCAGTGATGAGGTATGCTATCCGCGCTAACTCAACGAGGGTGAAAATAATTTAGAGAATAGAACAGAGCAGTAGCACATCCAACTAGTGAAACTGTACTTCTAAAGGCTTTCTTCTATTACTAAGCAATTTTTTTCTTTTCATCTGTTTTCTTCTATTATCTTTTTTATATGTGTAACAGTAGTATTAAAATCGTATATAAGTAACGTTTATCCATGAACCTCCTACCAAAATATAAGTCGATGCATTTACCACTATAAGTTGTATATTTGTATTTCAAAACCTACAGTGTAGTAAAGTCTACACTTTTACTGAGAAATATAGAATCTAAAAAATTCTAAATGTGGAACTTTTCATTGACACTCATTTATATTGTTATTTAAATATTTTAACTAAATATAACTTCCACAAAAAGATCTAAAAACATTTGCTTAATTTCCAGAGTTTGCCGTACACTCGTTTAGGCGAAACAAAGCGCCCGACAGATCAAAGCCAAGCTGTACTGAGATCACAAACCCCCAGACAGCCTCCCCGCCCCCAGGGTAGTTACATACTTATTATTGTTACTAATTAGACCCACATTGCAAGCTATATTGTTGAAACCAGCTATTTTAGAAAATCATGTGATGCAGTCGCTTAAGAGGGGGTTCTGTAGATATTTATTGCATATAACACAAAAAAAACACGTAAATTTTAGAGAAATGTGACGTTGATTTCTTGTTGTGAAGTGAATCTCGATTCTTCATATTTAGCGGATGTCTTCCATTATAGCGTAGGGAGTACTAAGAAAAGGTTTTTGATAATTCATCACCTAAGGGAGTCAAAAAGGATGTTATAGGTTGTACGAACATACCCGAACGAAATGCCTCTAATTTATTATGCCTACTTACCGAGAGATAATATCGTAGTCTCAGTAATTTGGTTCCGTTACAACTTGTTAGTCGAGAACCCTAAAAATTTAATTTTATATTCAGTTTGCTCTACCTGTCGCGATCGTGCAATCGCGCTATATTTGATTGTTTTTAATTAAAACTCTTGTTTGGTTTGCTCTCACTGAATGGAGCCTCAATTGTAGCGGTTATCTTTCGGCAGAACAAAATAATATGAGGAATCATCAAAATAATATGGAAAATTACTCATGCTATGAATTAAGAAGCAAAATTTATCCGGGTAATTTTCATTGAATCATTCAAGCTAGTAGACGAGGGAGTAGAAACAATTCCCATTCATAACAAATGTATTTTTATTTTATATTTAATTTTATCTGAGCAGTACACATTCGACAGGGGCGGGTGGGCAGAGTTCTAGGAATCGGCCGTTCACTTACTTAAATGACAATAATCCGTGGCGCCACCACAGAGCAAAAAAAAAACGCTTCCCCTCTAAAGAAGCGTCATTTGTTTCATAACTCTGTGGGCACCACGGTGTGGGTTGGGAATAGATGCTGTAAAATAGAACCTACCTATATTATATACCACCAACATACTATTGAAGTTCCATGGCTGTAACACACCGTTAACTGTTCAGCGAAAGATTATTATCGTAAGTTAGCTAAACAGGTGAGTAGTAAGTACTAGAACTCAAAGTCATTGCAGGATTTGAACCTTTAACCCACGGATTGTAAGCCAGGTCATCAATAACTGGTTACACGTAAATACCTATACAGGAAAATAATTTGATTATGAGCTGGTCAGCCGGAAAATCAAAGTTTGTATTTTCCGATAACTCGTTCTGAAAGTTCTAAAGTTTTTTCAGCTACCGTTACATAACTTAGAAGTTTTTTTTTATGCTTAAATGGGCTCAGTTAAAGCGTTTAACCCAGTAATCGGGTACGTGGATTTAGATCCCATTATTTGATGCAAGAGATGCGTCTTCCGGTTCATGTTTGCCACTCGAGAACCTTTCTGCCCCATCGGTTGTCATTTCTACGAGCGATGTGGCCTGTTCATTTCCCTGTTAATTTGCTAACTTGCTTGTTCCTTAAATATTATCAAGATGTTAATCTATGGAATTTACCTTTGAACGAGGCCATGGTGTTGCTTGTTGGAGGGGTATGCAGCTTTCATTTATCTACCCCTTACGTATGGGGCCATCAATTGTACGCGGCCCGCGCGCTCGGCGCCTTTACCTGGAATAACGAGACCTGTTACATTTATGGAAGATTTAACTAAATATTTTTACGTAAATGTTGTAGAAGACATATTTTTTTATGTTTGACAGAATTAGTTTTGAGGAACCAAAAGTGGTGCCATATTAATAAATATTCCAAAAATGGATATTTATTTCAATACCATTTTATAACACAACCTTGACTTGTAGGCTATTTTATGAATAGTTAAGTATATGATTTTTATCTGTGCTTCCTGTAAAGTTTACATATCTTTTGTAAACATCAAACAAAACAATAAATATCCCCATCGGTAGTACTATTTTAATATAAATATTAAAGAAAAACATGATAAAATGCATATTACTATGGAATATGCCATAGTAAAATGCATATTACTATGGAGTATCCCATAATAATAAGCATTTTATGATGATTTTCAATATTCAAATGTAGAGCCAATTCGCCGGCATGAATATGAACGCGACGTGACAAAAACGTATAATGTAAAATTGACTGCTGTCAATCACTGCCTCAATCTGAAATGGCGGGTGGCAGCGTGAATCGAATTTTCTTTTCAACCCGGCAATAGCCTTATAATTTTAAAGTAATTATTATAAAGTTCGATATATTTAAAATTGTATGATTTTATATCTCTTAAAAAACAAAATCAAGAATAAATATGATGTAACAAATAAAATATCTACTATTTTAAGCAGGACAGGAAAGGTGGATAATAAGAAAATAAAAAGTATTTTATTGGGCTGATATAAGTTACGCAAAGTTACGCATCATTTAGAAGCCTTTACTAAACATGGTGGCCTAGCATGCGCACCGCGAGAAAATTTGTCGTCGCTGTTAGAGTGAGACACACTCAGGCGCTACCATAGCCTCGTCACAGTCTCTCACGAGATAAAGTGTTGAGAAAATTTTGTCGCGGTGCGCATGCTAGCCGGGGTCTGCCTATTTTTCCCACTACAAGGAAACTAATAACTATTTGGAATCAATTTGCAATCATTGAAAATTTCGATATAAGTATAACTATATAGAAATTTTAAATGTTCGCAAAACGGCAAGTGAATCACCCTAGACTATTACAAACTCTATCAAAAATTGATATTTACTCAGTTCTATAAACCACTGACATAAAACTCCAACCAATTTTTAGACAGTTCTGAAAAGAAATAAAAGAGTTTCTGTCAAAATCCGCGCGAAAAAGCTTCCGTAATATAGAAAGGCGATGCCAAAAAACGAACGGCATTCTGGGCCCAGCGTGACAGAGAATTCACAAATATACAAGGTAACTAGTTGACTTCTTTTATACTAGCATGTCCCAACATGCTTTTTTCCGTGATTGCTACCATTTGCTGTTATTTTCACTACATTACTTATAATTTATGTGCTTAAGTATGGATGAAAGTAATATAATAATAATCATGGACCAAATTGTAAAATCACTGTATAAGTATGTGTAATATGTCAAACTGTCAACGTAAACTCCCAAATAAATATTTCTACGTTTTTGATGCTATTTGTCTATGATGACTTGTTAACTACTATGTTTTTTATTTTTACTGTTGTATTTACTTTGAATATTCAAAATATATTTTTTTATGAACTGCTTTATAGTAAAGTTGTAGACTTGTAGTATTATTCAAAGCTGGCCCCAGGCAGCGTGTATGTACGGTGTGGATTCATTTCCTGCGTCGGCCTGTCGGTTCGATGGAACGGTCGGTATTCAACGCTCAACATATTGATGGAATAGAGTGGTTCCAGTCGACCGCGGACGGTTTATACGAGTATCGTATTCTAGCTCTGTGGTTTATACAGTTCTGGAGAACAACTTTACTTTAATGTAGAGGCGTTTTCGGTAGAAGCGAATATCGTCGTTAATTATACTAAAAATCTATCGCAACCTGTCTGGTCGAGGCAACACGTGACCAAATCCTAGGTCCTTACTTGGCTCAAATTCTATTACATCGACTATAGAGACACTGACTGTTGCTATTGGCATGTCGAGCACAAAACTACCTAGTAGGTAGCGGTTTTTTATAATTAATTAGTTTTTTTTTGTGCTGGCAGTTTTCAATTAATTTTTAGCATGCTGAAGTGGGTAGGCTTGGTGACCGACGACCTGGTCAGAACCGTTTGGGGCCGATCGATGCAAGAGGCAAGCAGTCGCTCAAATGGCGCAGAAGTTTCTATGTTGTCTGATGTAATTTGATTGTCGTTTTCGTATATAATTGACCACCGTTCACAAATCATTTCATTACCTATTTTCCTTTTCCTTATTTCGATTTCATGATTTTGAGAACGAAAATTTTTTGAGCGACAATTTTGTAAATCGTTGTTCTTGTGATTACACATAATATTATATTACATACAAGCAATACATGAACAAAAGCATGTAATCATGTTACAACAGGATCACCCTCATGTTCACTATCGTATAGTCAATTTCCGACAAGTCACACGGATTCGGCACAATACATGATTCCGTCGGCATGAGTGCCCTCATGAATACGACACGGATAGTCTATTACCGGGCTGTAATGAACAGGGCGGAACTGGTCAGATTAGTGCTAACGGAGATACCAGGTAGGTATGGGATGTAATTATAGAGTTTTCTTTGTAATTGTAATTCCTTTGAATTTATTTTCATGGTACTTACCTACTTTTGAAGTTTTTGCTTTATTAGACAAGGATACTTTGATGGCAACTAACTCTTGAATGAGGGGGTTGGGTGGAACTATAACTTCAGCGTATAATATAATATAGTGGTTTGTACTTATAAATGTATTCTAATAAATGTTTTGAACTGGATTATTATAATGCGTAATAGTTTTATCACAATATTTTGGTTCATTGAAAGCTCAAGATCCAAAATTTGAACTTACGATTCACGCGTTTCACACAAACTGAACACGTTATTGATAATTAATAACACAACCCAACTAATCCCACAAATACTTAATCAACACAAACCAACCAAATTGAAATCACATCGCAACAAATGAATGCTAAAAGTTCTTAGCTTTTAGAAATTGCTAAATAAATAAGTCTATTGTTCTAGAACTCTCAACAATAATGAACGCTTCAGTTACTCTCGTGTTATTTCTAATTTCATCCGAGATAAACATCTAACTTTATTACAACCTCATCCGTCCAGCAAACAGGTTCCTTCTATTCTTGTTTCCTTTTCATAACTCATTCCGAGATTCCGCGCCTTCCAAGAACACGGACTCCAAGAGAAAAATTAATAATAGTCTTAACGTTACTCAACTTGTCACATCCCCCGAAGTGTTTTTGTCTCCGTTAGAAAAGCAATAAAAGTTACTTGAAGTGGAAATCGCAAGTTGCTTCAAAGTTGTAAAAACAGAGGATTTTCCATCTTTCATCGCGATCGGTCCGGACTAGTTCGGAGTGAGGATTTGTGGAGCATTATGGCTCAATTATAAGAGATCGTGATGGATGACTTTTTAGAAGGACTTTTGTTGTCAGTTTAATAACTGTTCAGTTGAAATCAGAAAATAGTGATAATGGCTTTTATTAATTAGTGTAATGGGACGTCAAATTACTGATATCGTCTTTCATTATGAATTGAGAAACATTCTTGTAATTTAATTATGTACTCTATAAAATAAAAAGACGAGATAGCAACGCAGTAAAGTGATATTCTCAATCACAGAGCAAGAAACACGCTTTCACCGATGAGTTATTTGTTTCAAAGCTCTGTGTTCTCAATTCTCATGCTATTGCTAGCCAAAAACGTCACGTCTCTTTCTAATGCACATCTCATTTTCTTTTGACGCAGATAAACGCTTTACGAGGGTACAACGATATAGTATAATAATACTCTGTTTAAGTATAAAAGTATTTGATTCTAGATATTGTGCAATATGCAATCGTAAGCTGCGTTGTACTGCCACATACATTTTTTAAGTTACACCCAGGTTAACTGGAAGATAATGCTCTCTAGCATTAAGTTCGCCTATTTATAGATACATAGGCGAACTTAATTTTAACTAAACTTTTTGTTGTTTGTGCAATAAAGCATTTTCTATCTATCTATCTACTCTAGATACTAGTAACGATGAATAAACCCCCACCAGATCTGGATGTATGTAAGAGGCAAGCAGCTGCTCTATTGGGGGACGTTGTACCTTCAGGCTGATTATGAATGACCACCGAACTGAGCCCACGATTGAAGCTTACTTGTTTAGACACAACTCCAAAATTTTCCGGGCCTGTGCTCGAGATTGCCATTCGCAGCAAGAGTGACCGCCCTTATATACTGCAGCGCGCCAGGTGTACTACAATGCTACTGCTAACGTTTACAGTATTCACCTGCCTGCTGCCTTCGTTCAACAACACAGCGAACACTTTGTTGTGCCGCTGGAAAAGCTATTGATCATCAATTCGGAACAATTGTATTGTTTCGCGGCGATTGGGCAAACGTAAATCAGTTTTATTGCTCCAGATATCAGTTCGGTTTGTTTGCACACGCTTCGTTTTATTTTCCTTTCCAAATTGTTTTTTATTTTTCCAATTTTGGATTATTTACTTTTTTCTGGAAGCCTTCTTGGAAGAGAGGAATGTAAAATTAAAATGAAATACTACTTCCTTAGGTAATGCCGTAATGGTTTAATGGAAATCGTTGTCTAAATTCGCAATTCTTGTTTATAATATCAATAAAAATTGAGGCACATTACCTATACGTATAATGCTCCGCACAACCTATATACATATAACAAAATCGCTGTGAGTACAAAGTTGTTAAAAAATTAGTAAAAGTTTTAAGAGACTCTCTGAGTTGGTTCATAAAATCGTCATTAACTCTCCCAATAGATAGGATTTCTTTAATGTTTGTCTATTATGCGCGCGGAAAGCCCTTTTATGACTCCATGAGAAAGACGGTATCATTTTTTTACCATTTTTTAGAAATTAAATACTTACGGAAACTTGAAGAAATCTTGGCTGCAGAATAACTATCAAAATGGCAGTAGACGATCTTGCACTAGAGTTACATCACCTGCCGCACTAGCTCAGTATTAATGGTAAAAGTTCCACACGCGGTCTCGCCAAGTACCACCGATCCAGAGTTTAGGGTTGCTACTCTTCTACAGTTCTAGAGTGGCAACTTTACTCAGGTTGCATCACATTCACAATTACTGTACTCGTAAAAGCTCAAGCTTTAGGATAAGTCACGTCAGTTTAATTATAATTATTTATGTACAGTCTATATCACATTATAGTGTTATGTGAAAGCCTTAAATATTGGTGTAACTCCCAACCGATACCACATATTTTTATGAGCTCCCAACTGGGGGGCAACCACAACGTCTTATTGCATTATTACTTCAATATTACTTCAATATTACTTCAATCATACATTGAAAAGTGACATAAAAGTAAGAATACTTTAATGTTGCACAGGCAGAGCAGTTTTGATGACGTCACGTTAAATCGTTCACTTAAATACAACTGTCATGTCATACCTTTACATCATGTTGACAGCGACGTGCGACATTGATAACCCTATATAAAAATGTAGACGTCTCGTTCTCGCGCAAGAATACTTTATAAGTTCATGTTACGAATTCGAACAATATTATAGTAACCTTGACGCATTACTGTCACGAACCATGATGGTTTGTGTATACTTTGTGGTCGGGCAGCTGATCCTAATCAGAAAGTTGAACGAAAAACAAACGATAAACGCTGTCAGAACACGTTTTCTTGGGGTGGTGACGACAAAAGTGTTTAACCAAATAAAGAGTAATCTCTTACGAGTTACTGCTCTCCTAGTACGTTGATATACTATCACTCAACGACCTCCACCCTTCCATAGTATATCTCGGACGCAGGTGCCAATCCTGCCCTTACCTCCCCTACGCCTAGTTCGGCTATATATTTATTGTCAAACTTCAGAACATTAAATTCGGCTCCCGTTGGTGGCTGAACTTGACCCACATGGAGTGAAGCGTACTACAGACGTCGGTCCTTCTCACCCGTTCCAAGCTAGAGCAGGACAGAACTTGGCAGGCGACAGCGGCTCTTGGCAGGGTCTTTTAACATTGAAAATGATTTTATAGTAATTTGTCGTTCGTACTGAAAAATGTAGCAAATGCGTTACATACCTACAGTACAATCTTAAGCGCAGTACTGTGCAGTTGTTTTACGAGTTTAGTACGTACTAAACTCGTAAAAAATAATGTATTATAGGCACCTACTCAGTAATCTAAGACCAAGAACATCATATCATTTTTTTTAAATTTAATGTTTTCACTTTTCAATTTATTAAACATCCGACACAGTTCAATTGTTTCCGAATCAGATTAATAATAATACAGTAGCTTTTAAAAAACTTAAAACTACTTCAGTGACATCTACCCAGAACCACCAGCAAAGCCGCGTACCATATGTTCGTTTACTTGGTTTACTTAAATGGCCTTGGGTAGCCTAATTCTAACACCACTAACCACTTGCAGACGAGACGACCTAGCATAAAACGGATGCAGCAAGGATGTACACAAAAGTATTTATTTAGTAACCGAAATCGGGTCGCGGATCTTTTCCACGTCATATTCTCTTATTTTCATAACATCTTGTTCTGTTTGTATGATTTCCCGGTTTCCCGTTTCCCGGCTGCCGCCTCAGGTCGTCCGGGGCCCGGGATAATGAGGAAAACAAGCTATTAGACGAGAGCCGGACAATGCTTGCCAACATTACCGAAATTGAGGTTTTAATGATAAAGGAATCCTAAGAATATTTTATATTCCAAAGAAATTATTTAAATCTTTGATTTCAGTATTTTTTGTTTACATTTTAATTTTTTATCGGTGTGGTATCATTTTAGGATGTTCAATTTGTAAACTACAACTGTCAGAAATCTCAATTTTATATTTTATTTATTAGTTACTCAACAACTTAAATAATAAATAACATAAAAGATTAATAATACCTACTTTAAAAAAAGGACTAAAACTAAATTAAATCTAAACTAAAATGATCTATCTAAAACTAAAAGTAAATAAACTTAATCTAAGAAGCCGCTACCAGTGGGCAATGTGCCCAAAATGCTGGCGGCATTGCCCTGTTGTATGGCAATGCTTAGTCTTTGTGTCATATAGAGACCAGCATTTTGGTCACGTGTTGCCTCGATACGTCTTTCCGAAAGGTTTTTGTAAATTTTGTGAGCAATAAATTTTATTAGTTGCAAATAAATATTAGGTGAAATCCATGGGGACCGACCAAAAAAAAACCGGACTGTCCAGCTACTGGGTAAAGCCCTTCTCTACATGTACAGTCTGTTATTTTTTTACTGTTGCCCACTGGTAGTGGAATTTTTGATTAAGTTTACTTATTGTATAGTTTTTGATTTTAGATTTAGATAAGTAGTTTATTTTAGTTTAGATTAATTTAGTTTCAGTGTTTTTTTTTTAGGTAGTTATAATAATAACATTCTTAATAAATGGATCCGTCACTACCTGGACTGGCAGATCCCGCAGGAGCAAGCGGGTTTTGTAAAAGGCAAGGGTACGCGAGAACAGATACATAACATCAGGCAGCTAACTGAAAAATCATATGAATACAACATACCTGTCATCATGTGCTTCGTTGACTACATCAAGGCCCTTGACTGTGTCAACTGGAACTCGTTGTGAAATGTGCTCGATGAGTTGGGTGTACCTAAACATCTTACTGCACTGATCCAAGCTTTGTACTGCGACAGTAAGGGAGTAGAATTGATGATGTGACATCGCAGCCGTTTATTTTCGGAAAGGGAGTGCGTCAGGGCTGCATTTTGTCGTCAGTCTTATTTAACGCGTATGGTGAATACATTATGAGGCGAACTTGCGATGACTGGGATAGAGGCGTGAGTATCGGTGTACCTCCGCTATGCCGATGACACGACACTTTTTGCCGCAAGCGAAGCTGAAATGTGTATGTTTCTTGAAAGAATGGAGCAAATAAGCAACAACCTAGGGCTTTTCGTAAACAAAGCAAAAACCAAGATTATGGTGGTGGATCGCGCGAAAAGGCTGGAACTCACTGGTGCACTGAATTAACAAACTGTGGATGAGTTTATCTATCTTGGCTCCAGTATTACTAATAATGGCTCATGTGAGTCAGAAGTTCGAAGGCGAATAGGAATGGCCAAGAATGCTATGTCTCAACTCCATGGAACGTGGAAAGATAGGAAAATTTCTTTGAGAACTAAAGTCAAGCTGATCCGCACATTAGTATTCTCAATTTTTCTATACGGAGCTGAGACTGGGACCCTAAGATCAGCGGACCGTAAACGCATTGACGCTTTGAAGATGTGGTGCTGGAGACGAATGCTGCAAATACCCTGGACTGCCCATCGGACTAACGCATCCATACTTAAGCAGCTTAAGGTCACTACAAAACTCTCTACCATCTGCCTAAAACGAATTCTAGAATAATTTGGCCACATCGCTAGGAAAGACGGGGACAATCTAGAAAAGCTAGTAGTGACCGGCAAAGTGGAAGGAAAGCGATCGCGAGGGCGCCGCCCGATGCGCTGGTCACCACTCTTTACGATGCCATACACGTCGCTGAAGATAGGAGGAGATGGCGTGACATCATAAAGAAGTTCATGGAAGGGGGAGGTCACGACCCTCAGACATGAGGAGTACGAATCAAGGCGGAGGTATAAAAATAATTGTATTTTCAATTTTGAATAATAATTTACGGTGAAAAAAATATTTTTACCCAAACATTCCCAATTTCCAATAAAAATTATTGTGACAAAATAAACACACATTTGGATTAATTCCCGATGAAATAGCAAAATAGAAACGTCTATCAATGTATAATCAATTCAGTATTAATTTACGCCCCCGATTTCGTTGTGAAAGCAGATAGAGACCAATAGCATGAGTCCATCCACATACGTACGTATTCAAATTTGAAAAAATATAATAATGTGCTGCCTTATGATGCCTTATTATAAAGTTTGTACAGTAGAAACGCCGCCGACCCGTCGTCGCCCGTCGGCTGTTCTTTGTAAACTTATGTGGAGCTCTTTGACGTTTATTAATTTTACTAACGGGATTAAAAAAGTTAGCCGTCCAAAATTGGATTAGAAAATTCTGGGAAGTCCGTTACTTCCGAGTTATGCACAAGTTTCATAAGATATAAAAGCGTGTAAGCTATCAACATATAACAGGTTGTCTGGGAAACATTTCATTCAGTAATGCGGCGTTGTCTTTAGTTAATTACTGTTAATTTTGTAATGTATTGCTTGTGTCATCTCTTTTGTTAGACGTAATATTTTACAGAGAATTCCTTGAATGAAAACTCATGTGATTCAAATTTACAACATACCTGCTTAAGATTGCTTCAACATTCATGTTTTAAAAATACGTCGCTTCTGGTTAATTAGTTTATGTAAATGTTTGTATGAATATAATATATTATAGTAAAAATATGTTAATCGTGTGAAGCAACAGAAATAATTTTACTTTATTTAGTACTAGATCGTACACTAAATCTTGGTTAAAAAAATGGCGGTGGTGCTGGTTTGTGGTTATAATAGATTTTACAATTATAGTTATTCGTTGCTATATTTTTTATCAAATACGTTCTATTCGTTACTTTTAAATCATTTAAAACTCACTTGAAAATTATACATCCTGTTACATTAAGTAGGTACAACAAAACTTTGAGTAATAAAACTTAAGAAACTTATTAGAAAATAATTAGTTAAATATTCTCAGTTGGCATTTTCCTTTATAATTCTTATTTCTGTGAGTGGCACTAATTGATGTCAACCAATTAAAGTCTTAGGAAAGTATCGGACACTTTTAATTACAGCTTCTTCAAAGGTAAAAGAATTAATTTTGTATAACAATTTTACTAATTGATAATTTTATTGATGGTTAAAATATTAAATAAATAAATAAATATGTGTGGACATTTCACACAGCGCCATCTAGCCCCAAACTAAGCATAGCTTGTACTATGGGAACCCGATAACTGATACAATACTTATATACTTTTTTGTTTGTAAATACATACATAGAATACAATATAACACCCATACGCAGAACAAACATCTATGTTCATCACACAAATGTTTGTCCCGGGCAGGAATCGAACCCACAGCCCTCAGTTCAGAAGGCAAAAAAAAATGTTATTTTTAAATATGTAATAACATCTTATTCGGGTTATTTATTATCTTCGAAACTTCATACAATTTTTTTTAATTAATTACCTACCTTACTTTACTATCATAAAATAAAAATGCAAAATTAATATGACTGCACACGATTTCCAAAGTAAAAGTAATAGTATCCAATTATTATTACTGCCTACTAAATAACTAATTATAAATTGACTGTTAATTAAATATAAAAAAATCATGCTGTTAGTAAAGTATGTAATCGTTTATATCTTCCAAATTAAATTTATTCCCAAACGCCAAATAAAAAGAACCCTTTAAAAAATCAGTAACATAAATAAGCCTCCTGCGATTCCCAAGGCGGGAAGTTTATTAAGAAAAATAACTGCGGTCGTACAACAACAATAGCGGGTGATAAGCTAACACTCACCCGTTGGTCGGTCTCGCGGTGGTAGAAAAGTAGAAAACTTGTAGTGCGTGCGGGTAGGCGCACAGTCGGTCGGTGCGGCGGGCGCGCGGCCCGGCCGCTGGCGGGGTAGTGCGGGCAGGCGCGGAGACACGACCGCCGGCGCGCGCGTAGGCGTCCGTCTGGCCCCGCCGAGCGTACCCGCGCCGCCCGCCGCCCGCCACCCGCGCCCCAACACACCTTGACGCTTATTAAAAACTGAAAGGATTTTCGGCCCTACCACCGTGAAAGATCGAGTTCTACTGACGCACACCAGCCTTTGTACATATACACGTCTCGCTGTGCTAACTATGCTAAGATCAAGGATTTTTTTATGAGAACGAATGAAAATAAGAAAAATTAAAAATAATAGACAAGAAAGTGTAGTAGGTAGTTGAGAAATGACTGCCCAGAAATTAAGTTTCGTAATTACAGAAGTACACCTGCGTATTAAAGGGGCCGTCTGCTTTCTATCTATAAATTGTTCAGTGGTGTTCCAGTAGTTTCTCTCCTGTTGTATACAACTAATTTCATAACAATAGAATAACAATAAAAAGCTGGACCACCAGCCATCCCAATAACAAGGGCCAAGGTCCAGTTCTCAATTCAAAAGTAGCATGGCGGCATCTTTTTGTCTTGTCTGACATAAAAATAAATGATGAAGTTTAAGAGAGACAACTAGCGACGAGAGAAATACTTGTAACGCTGTAGTCTAACGTTGTACGTTAGACTACAGCGTTACGCGTTACTGTTTTATATTGTTTACTTTGCGATCCTACCGACCTTCCCACAAACTACGGCCGATACTACGGCGGGCGGTAGTAACTACACCCTCATCTATGTGAGTAGTTTTGTTGTCAGGAGACCGAGAAATAATTTGTTTTGCTTTCGTGCCTAAACGCAATGTATTTTATATGGATACCAGATTTTTCGATTACTCCCAATATTGAAAAAGGGTTATACAACATTGGCTATTTGGAATACTGAATAGTATTATATTATTATTACTTATATTATTCTTTGTAATATACTGATGTGTCTTGATATATGGTTTTTAATATTTAGCTTAACGGTATATTTGACAGGATGGCTGCGATAGGTTTTTACTCTTGAACGTCGAAATCTAAAGAGGGCATAGTTTATTTTAAAAAATTAGTATTTTAGCAATATTTCCACACAGATGAATAAGATTTAGATAAGCTTCTAATTTCTCGATAAGAAACCAAATCATGAGAAAAAATAACCTCCGTAATGGCATGTAGAGCACGGCTATTTAAACAAGGCGACCGACATAACTAGATCAAGATATCCCTCAGCGTTTTGTTTTTAATGACATCTATGATATACAAATAAAAATATATTTCCCATATAACCGATAATCTTGGCATGTCCCGTTAAATAAATACACGCACAAAGCTTCCTCCCCTCGGACACAAAAACATGAAAAATGACCGATGACGGGGCAATATAAAAACCCGACCTTGTCATTTCCCGGGCTTCGGGGCCCGAAAACAATGATTACAGACGTGCCCTGTAACGGGGTAATGGCGCCCGATACAAAATCATATACCCCTAGATGTAGACCATTTGATTAGTAGCGACTGTGGCTCAGTGGTGACTCGTGTGACTATCAAAGTGATGCATCCTGGTTTGAATCCTGGCTGCAACACCAATAACTTGTCATACAGACTAACGGATAGTAGAGCCTTAGTAATAAGGTTCGCTTTACCCTTTGGGTATGGAACCTTAAAAATCATGGAATTTCATGATGAACATGCTGATTGGTTTCTTTCACTGATAGAAGTGCAAATAAAAATTCCACACGTAACTTAAAAAGGCACAGGCCCAAGCGGGATTGGAACCAGAGTGCACCAGTTTGAGAGCGGCGCAGTCTCTCGCGCTCACTGCCAGAAATACACGTTAGCATTTAACTCATTTGAGTATTAGTGCACAAAGATTATTAATTTTGCATTAAACAGCCATTTCTTGACAATAATGCCCGGCACGTATTCCAGGGTTTTCAACATATTAAAAATAAAGCTATTAAGCTTTAGTTTAATCAATTAATGGCAAAATAGTACAACCGCATTCGGTCGATTGGGAACAAGCACTGTTGCGTTGTTATTAGGTCGATTTAAGAGGCTTCCGATTGTCATTATCATCATCAGCCGCTTAAAGATGTCCGCTGCTGAAAATAAGCCTAAGCAAAGAGTGCGACATTAAGTGGCTACTCGCCTCTAGCATCCAGATGCTGGAGGCGAGTAGCTGCGTCTTTCGGTTCGTCGTCGCTACTCGAGAACCTTTCTTCCCCATCGGTTGTCAGTTCTATCAGTGATGTTGCCTGCCGATAGTGCCCACTGCTTTCAACTTGCTTCCGAGAATACTGCAGGCTACTGGAGAATATTGTGCTTATAATTACTTTGCGATTTAGTTCTTTACTTGAGGGTTTTTTTATTACTTACATTGGTTACGTTATTCTTGTAATGTTATAATGACCATGTCTTCCTGTTAGTGCCGTAAGAGCCGGCCTGATAAAATATCCGGGGGCAGTTGTATTCTCCTCGGCACATTAAAACAGCGCACTTTATTAGTCTATGGGTTAAAAGCTTGAGCCAGCGGAGCAACAATGAATAAATGGGTTAGAGTGTTTCCTCGAAAAGCTCCACAAATTATTATACCTACTTCCTGAGTTTAAACAAAAAGCAGTTCCATTTTATTATGTAAACAGAAAAGAATATTTTGCTCATGTTTTCATCTATTAATTTCTTGTACTAAAATAATAAAGGAAAATAATAATTTAAAAAAATGTGTGGACATTTCACACAACGCCATCTAGCCCAAAACTAAGCATAGCTTGTACTATGGTAACAGATAACTGATAGAATACATTTTATATACTTTTACATAAGTACTTAAAATAGAATACAATATAACTCCCATACACAAAGCCAACACCTATGATCATTATAAACGTTTGTCCTAGGTGAGAATCGAACCCACAACTCTATGGTTCAGAACACATATCTACTACCAACTGAGCTATCAGGCCAGTCTCTAAATAAATAAAAACCTTTTAAACGAATGCTGTAAATCACATTAAACCTTGAACCCCTTACTCGCTAGCACCCCCTAGGACCCCCTAGCATCCCTTAGCAACAGTTAGCCCCCTAGCACCTGATACCAAAATCATCCGTCATCGGCGCGTGAATAGATAACAAATGTAACGATATTTCATAGCTCGAATCCGTTCACTGTTCATTACCTTCACTAGCGGATGTAATGGAAACGTAGGTTCCTGTTAAGTAACTTTCCTGCTACGTAATATTCCTGCTGCGTAACATCCCTGTTACAATGGACACACGTAACATCCCTGTTACAATGGACACACGTAAAATTGTTAACAAATTCTGCTGCGCTTTTCACGTTTAAAACGAACAAAATTTGTTGAAATGGAAATTTAGTTCCGTGTTTCGTGAGAAGTTGGAAATTCGTTTTAAAATTGAATTAATAGAATTGTCTTGTATTGCTACTATTTAATATTAAATACTAGGTTATTTTGTTTATTACTAGGTTAAATTAAGGTGGCTCCCATACAACTAACAAGATTTTGATTGTTTTTATTGATGATGGTACGGAACCCTTCGTGCGCGAGTCCGACTCGCACTTGGCCGGTTATTTGTATACCTTTTTATTAAATAAGCATAGATACGTTTGAAAACATTTTGCCTGAGTGATAGTTTAAAGCATGCTCGCTTAGCTTAAAAACTTTAAGATTATAGCAAAGAATCCCATGTAGCCGTTCGAATTTTTCTTATAATTCAATATGGAGAAATTACCTGGGCAAATGAGAGTTTTATGACCTGATTACACAGTGTTGTAATCTGATTACTACAATCAGGACGACGTGCACAATGCAGTGTCATGTGAAACTTTATTTTAAAGTTCGAGTGGCACTGCAACTGCTGTGGATGGTCGTGTCGCTTAACATCAGGTGAACGACTAGCATTTTCATAAAAAAACATATTTTGACTTCACATACAAAAGCCATTAAACTAGGCCAAGCCCCAATAGCCCATAATATAGTAAGTTACGTATTGCTACACGTGCGTAGACAGGCTACGAGCGTAGACACCCTACGAGAGTACTACGTCGTAGTGCGTGGGCGTCGTAGCAGCTTTCGCGTTGTTTTGACGCCGCCGCCGTCTGGCGATCAGCTGTTGTGAGGTTATACAAAATATTCAGTATTGGCGGGAAAGTGAAAATTTTTCGTTTTTGCTTTAATATTAAAGTTAAATACTTAAATTTTCGAAATTTTGATAAATTATTAAATATTGGCGGATTACAGATTATGAAGTGGGTGTCGGACTTTTTAGTGGTATAGCGATTGAGCTGGAGAGTGGTGCCTACAATATTTTTGTATAAAAAGGGAAGCGGTAGGTACACACGAGATACGAGAGTGTTTCCGTGCAGTGGTGAATATGTATACGGTATACCTATACCTACGTACTGCGGCGGCTGTCCAGTTAATTGCAACAAATAATGGGATATAAATTAGTAAAATTAATGAACAAAAAAAAATAACCTTACACAGATAGGTACTAAACTTATAATTACAGATATTGACATCCAAACAACCTCTGCCAACTTGTCGCGCTTGAGTGGACAGTAACCGACGGGTGACAAATTACAAATTACTATACCAATCTTTATACTTTGTATAATGTAATGGGCATATGTCAAACTGATAGGTATATTTTTTGTTCTCGAAGTTGACGCCTAGAGATAGCGTTGCGTGAGAACAGGCCAAAACATCTGCAAACATTTAAGATCGTGAATGGGACCCGGAATACAAATTCTTCAAAAGGTCGAAACATGTGCATGCTATAACCAATATCCGAGAGAAATCGACCCAGCACTTAGAAACAAAAGACTTTGACAAATTTATTATCTTTTTTTGCTGTAATTTCTGCAAAACCTTTTCAATAGCGAACAAAACACTTGTGTCTTTATCAACTATCGTCTCAAGTTTACGTCTACAAGTGCATGGATACCTACCAGGCGATTTGGGTGGTTTATGTATCATAAGGAATGTTTAGTTATAAATGCATGTAGAGCACTGTACCAATATATAATAATTAAACTTTCCAGCAGACGTGATGGCCACACGTATGTTTGAAGGTATTGTTACTCAAGAGTTGTGATGTTCACGAAATGTGATTGCTTGTAATGTATGTTCGCAATGATAATGTTTTGCCCTATTTACTTGCAAGATTATCTATAATTATATTAATGGTAATCTATCCTTTTTTAAATCAGGATAAAAGATACTATAACTGAGAGTATTTTACCTATCAAATTATGATTACCCAATAAATCATACATACCAATACATAATATGATAATATTATGTACTTACATCAAACTTTCAGTCATCAATTAAATTTACAAAGAACATAGCGTCACAAGTAACTATCGTTATATATCTTGTATATTACTTGAGTTATATACACTTATTTTGTTGTTTCAAAGGTCGGATCGAGACAGCTAGCGACATCTGTTTTGGGGAAAAGGAACGACGTGCGCTTGCGCGGGCGCACATTTGAAATCCTAGCCAATCAGCGACAGATCGAGGTTTCTGAGGAAACGCCTACCATCAGCGGAGGGGTTGGTGATGTGATAGCCAGGGGCAGTTAGTCGCGGTTTCACCGGAAAAAGAGGCGGAAGTTAGTCGCGGTTTCACCGGAGAAAGAGGCGGATAGATAGTCGCGCTTTGACCTCGAAAAGAGGAATATTGTTGAGTCGCGTTTTCACCTCGGAAGGAGTAATGTAGTTCAATTATAGTTTACTCGAGAGTCAAATCAGTATCTTAGCCCTATTATTGAGGGAGTGAAGTTTTAAAAGAGTTTCGCGATAGACTTACGTAAATGTCGGTGTTGCGGTTCGAGCAATGGGGATATGCCGATCCTAAAGGCGGTTACCAGATAAAAGACAAGGTTATGTAAAAAGACCTAAGTTAGATCCAGAACTATTTATAAAATCTAAAAGGCACTAATACCTTTAATCGAATGTCCATCGTTACCTTGATAAATATGATTTGGAGAGACATCAACTCTATACAACAAACCTATTCACATATATTCTGGATCTAGTCTTAAAACTAATACTGATGTTTTGTTGTTCATTTATTTCTCATTGTGTACCCGTTATGTAAATACGTATATATAAATGAGTATATATTTCCGCTTCCAAGAAGCCAGTCTCTTGCAGTCTTCTTTCGAAGACTATAATAGCCAGCGAGCTATTTCAGAAACTTTCCCATTTTTCTGGTGTGTAGGGGAGGTCGAAGTCCGTCTGGCTTCTCAACCTTCCTGAGGCGTTTTATAAGGGAAGCGATTGATAATTGACATTTCAATTCAAGTGTCTGCTTGAACTGAAAAGTCAAATATTACGCTACAGTGGAGGCATTACACCAAAAACTATATACAATGCTGTTACCTATTGTTTTTGTGTTATTTTATTGCATTTGTTTTTGTGATTTGTCTCTCTTTTGTGTTTTTCTGTTTCAATGTTTGCATTTAATTTGTGTGTGTATTTTGTATTAAATGCTAACTGAATTTCCACTTAAATCATGTTTTTCACTTAATTCACGAAATTCCTAAGTTGCTAAGCGAGACAGGGATCAAGTATTAATGGCATCTAGCTGGGTTGCAGGGTTGGATAGAAGCAGGAGGTTGATGCATTAAAATGTACTGATATAATTTTATAGCTTTCATTTGATGTTATGGCTATAATTCACTTAAAAGTAATTTCTAGAGATTTCCGTCCCTTGGTACGTGCGATGATTTATCATCTACATAGCGACGGCTATAAAAGTGATCAGAGGCCTCTATAATCTAAACACAAATACATACCAACATATCTTCATAAAGTGCACAAAACTAAACCACGACAGATCACTTGCATCGGATCTTATATCTGTTTGCACAAGCACCCAAGTACCAGGCAGGCAAAGGAGGTCACGCAGTGTCAACTTTTATCTTCTATCATTTCCAGAAAGAACGAGCCCCGACTGGTTCTGGATGGATCAACTCATTTGATATTTTCGTTAAATTCCAAGTCTTTCCCAAAGGCATGAGCCGGTTATGTGTCTGCCAAATTCTAGTCAATTCACGTGTGATTGCTCTAGGGCAGACCCCCAAGAACCAAGGCTTGTCTGGAGGGAGTAGACTTTATGATACTTCGAATTACAATTATTAACTCATAGACTTTATATTACTTTTGAATTACAATATTGACTCTTAGATTCAAGCAGTAAATTCATTAAAATTAAATAAGGATGGGTATTCGCACCATATCCTATATCTCGCCAGGTGCCTCGGAGGCCACAACACTCCGGCGTTACAACTACAGTTCTCAATACATTAGATTATTAAATCGTAACTATTATATCAATTAATATAAGAAGCAGCAAGTCGGCAGGAGGAGGAGGCTGACAAGGGAGACCGGCTCAGGTCCATCTCATATGGCTCCGTGCCCGAGGATCTAGTCAAAGAGTATTGCCAAAAGTGCTTTACCTCTAGATAAAACAATTTGGGTTAAATAAATAAAAAAGTACACAACGTAGAAACAATACTAAATTTTGAATCAAAAATTTCAATTTTATGACGATCACAAAACTAATAGATACGACTAAAGTCTTGTTGCGAAAACTGTTTGAAAACCTGTTACTTGCTTGGCAAACTAGCGAATATAATTAAATAACATTTATTTATTATATTTTGAGTATAACTCAATTGTGGAAATTCAGTGTATGTATTTCAGTACTTGTGTCGCAATGCTTCATTTCAAGGATCATGATAATTTTAAGTTATGCCTGCTAAACGCATGAAAAGAGGTTACACTAGATATAAGGACATGGCGAAAGTTGATACAGAACAATGTAGTAATTCGAGTCAAAAAAAGTAGTGTAAATTAAATACGTAATAACAGATACCGGATATGACAGTATATACAACTAAATTACTAAATTAGATGAAATAATTCAGCGTCTAGATGCGATACAATAAGATAGCGTTAGTACTTATATCATTCGTTCAGTTATTTCAGACGCATAGTTTTGTAACGTATTACTTCTTAACAACAGTTTCGTGAGAGGTTTCATCAGGTAGTACAATGAGTGAATTTTCTGCGGAGTAGATAGACACTCGTTATGGTTTTGATAAGTTTGTTTAGTAAACCGGACATGGTAAAATGTCGCATACATTTTCCAGTAAATACACAAAAGTTTAATGGTTTATTAGAAAAGAATCGGTAACAATAATTGCAGCTGCGGAGTTTCTTACAGATAATAAAGTAGCGCGTTGTAGTGAGGACTGATGAGCGCTAATAGTTCGAAATTCAATGCAAATGCTACATTAATATGCAAAGGACAGGAATGATTATTAACAGTAATCAAAGTCGTCAGTTACCAACGCTTGAATAGCACAATGTTGCAGAAAAGGTAGAAGCGTTCGGGACGATTAACTGTACTCAGGTAGTTGGTTCGAACTAAACAAGAGATAAGAAATTTATACGATTTTGAGGAAAAAATGAGTCGATGTCGGCTGAGACGTTACAACTTGAGCAATAGAAAATAATAATTAAGGAGACTTTGGAAATTATATGATGGGTGATATTGTTAATAATAATAGTTTAAGTTAACTTTAAAGAGGTCTACAGCTTGTCACAGATATATGCGAAATGCTTTATTGCATAAGAGTAAATCTATACATAGGCGAATAGGTATTATGGTGATGATTTATGAAATATTGAGTTAAGAGCAGCCCTATGGTCTATGACAGATGATGATAACAATAACTTAATTAAACTGTAATCTTTAGATACATGATGATGGGTTATACTATACATACTATATTTAAATGATAGAAATAAGATAAATTTATGGTCTATGAACCCAGTCATTATGATAGTAATTATCATATTGGTAATTTAAATAAATATATTTGAGTAAAGAAAAGGAACCTACAGTATTTATGATTTTGATGAAGGTATTAATATTTTAAATAAACTTTAGTAATGAGAAAACTAAAGTTTATTGTGATAGTGAATTGGAAAGCTTCGAGCTAGAAAAGATCCTATTGTTTGGATGATGATTATTACGATAATAACGATAATTTAACTAGGCTGTAGTAAACGAGTTGACCAACAGCCACTAACAATAATAATAAATAACACTATGTTTATGGAGAGGATTTAATTATATTTAATATAAAAATAGGCAAAATCCAAGGTTTATGAGGATGATGATGCAAGTTAATTACTGTGATAATTCAGGTACATATTATTATGATGATGTAACTCTAAGCGGAATTTTAGCTAAGAAGTACCTAAAGCCTATTTATGATGATGATGATTATAGTGATATTTTGAGTAGGTGCGTTTTGAGTAAAGAGAAAAACCTACAGCTTTTTATGATGTTGATGATGATTTAAAAACAAGAATAAAATAAATATAAGTAGATATGTAAAGACATTTTACAGAACGTCAGCGGTACTTTAAAAAAAAAAACAGAAAACTCATACGATACTTAGATATTAGTTGTTGATAAATACAAATATAGAATATGATATAACAACTAACTACAAAAAAAAACATTGACTTTTATCGTGCAAATGTTTATCCTGAGTGGAAATCGAACCCACAACCTACAAGATGGCAAAGTTATTACCTACTGAGCCGTGAGGCCAGTCGAAACTTAGTTGAATTTTGATAGTAGAAAAGTTCTCATGGTCTGTTATGATGATGGCAATGATGTTCGACGGATAGTTTGATGATGATTATACTGGTTATGATGATGTTTATGGATAGTTGTAATGATGATGATGATTCGCAGATAAAACTTTCTAATGAAAGATACACCACATCACAGGAATAGTAGATAAGCAGAAATTTAAGAGTCACAATGGGCGGCCTTATCACTTAACGCAATGTATTTCCTGACAGCCCAGGAATATAGCGAAAGTGGCTATAGACGTGAAGAAGTTGGTTATATAAATATACAAATAGGTATTTATATTGTAATCATAATATATAAAGTTCGTCACCCACTCACTCACTCACTCACTCACTCACTCACTCACTCACTGACTGACATTTTTGTTCCCGAGCTCCTGGAAGTGGTGGAGAAAAACCGAGTATGAGGTTGTATAGAGATTGGTCACGTGACAACCAGAAAAATCTGACATCAGCAAAAAATCGTCTCCTTGATGGAACCGGTCAACGGCTCTCGGAAACTACAAGTCGGATGGGTGACCTGTTTTAACTAAAGTTGTAGTAAACCTTGGGTCGCTTGGAGAGAAATAAAAAAAAATAGGGGTTGCCATACAAAAAAATAAAAATTTCATACAAAATTAAAACGCTAATAAATCGGAAACGGTAAGAGATAGGTGGGGTGTGTTCGACCAAATGTCATAGAGGAGGATGGGCGCTTTCGGATGGTCGTCATGAAAATCCAAGATGGCGGATCCAAGATGGCGGCCATTTTGAAAGTTGGTCCGATCGGGCTGATTTTTTGCATCGGGAGGTTTTTGGGGTCCCTGATTCGATATTTGAAAAAATATTTTGGATCCCGCCATTTTTAAAGATGGCTGCCATACAAATTTTTTTTTTCATTTTTGGCTCATTGTTTCTCGATACCTATGGTAAATTTTGATCCTATTTTTATAAATTTGTATGAAAGTGGACAATCGAAATTCAAAATATTTCATGAACTGGTCTTCCGACCTTCCATCATCGTGACTATCAACGGCCTGGCTAAACGATGTGAGATGGGTCATATGCGTTCTCAGGAATGTCATAGCAAACCCTGGGACGATTTTAGAGAAAATAAAAAAAATCCAAAATGGCGGAAAAAAAAATCTTCCATACAAATTTAAACCGGAAATGACGTCGAAACCATGATACTTTAGTATAAAGAGCTCGAACTAATATTGTTTGGAGGCCAAAAGGGAAAAGAACACCAAATTTTTTTTTTAAAAACGGCGGAAATTTGGGTCATGCCGGAAAAAAAAAATTCTCCGATCCGGATCAAAATCGATATCTGACGGTCCCCAAGGATGCTGATCAACATTCTAAAATCAAATTTTGACATGCGCCATTTTTCAATAGGGTTGCCATACAAAGGTGATTTTAACGAAATATGAACTTTCCTTTTTTACGCCTCCAATATGAATGTAATAGAAAAGTTGTTTCTGGGGATCGAGTAAAGATGTATAAAGGAACAAAACAGAACACAAATGAAATTGATTTTTTCAAGATGGCGGATGGAGACGTATCGACTTATAGAAAAAGTTATCCGATCCGGATGAAAATCGATATCTAAGACTCCCCCTAGATACTTAGCAAGAATATGGGGAAAAAATGTTGATTCCGCCATTTTCAAAAATTTCATTCATTTTACCGAACTTTTTTATGGATCTCCAATCCGTATGAAAATTGATATCTGAGTGTCCCCAAGGATACTGATTAACATGCTTTAGCTTCTTTTAGACATCCACCGTTTTTCAAAATGGCTGCCATACATATTTTCAAAACCACCAATGCGACGACGAGCGAAGCGAGGAGGAGCTTCAAACTACCTATCGCCACGACGAGCGAAGCGAGGAGGAGCTTCAAACTACCTACCGCGACGACGAGCGAAGCGATGAGGAGCTTCAAACTACCTACCGCGACGACGAGCTAAGCGAGGAGGAGCTTCAAACTACCTACCGCGACGACGAGCAAAGCGAGGAGGAGCTTCAAACTACCTATCGCGACGACGAGCGAAGCGAGGAGGAGCTTCAAACTACCTACCGCGACGACGAGCGAAGCGAGGAGGAGCTTCAAACTACCTACCGCGACGACGAGCGAAGCGAGGAGGAGCTTCAAACTACCTACCGCGACGACGAGCGAAGCGAGGAGGAGCTTCAAACTACCTACCGCGACGACGAGCGTAGCGAGGAGGAGCTTCAAACTACCTATCGCGACGACGAGCGAAGCGAGGAGGAGCTACAAACTACCTATTGCGATGACGAGTGAAGCGACGAGGAGCTTCAAACTACCTATCGCGACGACGATCAAACTACCCATTGCTACGTTTACAATGTTTTACTAATGCGACGTTTTTTAATTGGCTTTAGCTAATCTAACCTTACTTCAACACCACTAACCTTTTTTTACCTAACAACTGAATATTTTCGGGAACCTTGAATAAAATAGACACTCTTTGAAGAAACATAACAAAATGGCCGCCATACAAAATTAAAAGGCGCACACTATCGAAACTAATAGAGGCAAGCATAGCGTGTTTGGACTCATGTTACAGAGAACAACGGAGGCTTTCTTACAGTCTTAAAATAATTCAAAGTTGGCGGATTCAAAATGGCGCCCGATTTTATAGTAACTCGGATTCGGCTGATATTTTATATTTGGGGGTTTTAAAGGATGCTGATTTCAAATTTTGACCTTTTACTTGACTGACAGCATTTTTCAAGATGGCCGCCATGCAAAGTCAAGCGCATTATAATTTTCTTTGAAAAATACCGTCGTTTTGTACTTTTACTTGCAAAATTTAAAGTTTAGCACAAAGTATAAGACTTTTATAAATACAACAGCCACGATAACGTCCTCGCGGGCCGCACGCGGCCCGCGCACGGAGCAAAATACTAGTTATAATAATTATAGAATTGAAGTAAAACACAGAGAACCTTTTCAATTCAATCCTTGTATATTCTTTCTTCTATAAATATTCAGTACACAGTACACAATAAACGAGCAGAAGCAATAATACGTTTTAATACGTACGGCTGCTTAACCAGAATTGACTGCTTTTTGGACCTTGTCCTCCCTCCAAAACTTCCCTCCTAAACCTCAATATTATTTTTCCGGAACTACCAAGGCAGCCATCGTAATTGGCTGATGATTCAGCGGACGCTCCTTCCGCCAGTGTGGCCAACCAAAATAGTATTTTTAAACAGTCTACCAACCTCTTAATATTAAAAAGTGAGAATAAATTATAAAATTCACGACAGAATATTATGCTTAACTTTATAAAGGTGGGCAACTAGACACAAACTAAACTGGATACCTACATACTTAAAATAATAATAAAATGAGTGAGTAAATAAAGATGCATCAATGAAAACATTGATACATAATTACATATTTAAAATATAACGTCTAAGTGTGTCTAATTTTAACTAAAAGCAACTAAATTATGGGTGATAAAGAAAAGCAACTGATGATGATTATAATAAATTATGGGTAATAAAGAAAACGACTGATGATGATTTTAATAAAAAAAGCCTAAGGTCACAATGTGAATTGTGAATCCAATAACATTTTAATCATGTAGAATACTTTATGGATAAGAGCATTAGTCTATGTCTTGAGTTCTAGTAGAGAACAGGTATTAATCGGTTACATTTAATAAGGACTTGAAATTCGAGACTTGTTTAAAAGGCTTTGTAATTTTTTAAAAAATACTTGCGTGATTTTGAATGCAATTAGAGCATCTATGCTACTAGGTCGATTAAGATGTGTAAAATGCGTTACCATTTCTGGCAAAGTGTAGTTTCTTTTAGGCAGAAACTAAATTGTTGCACTGCATTACATAGCAGATAGGCTCGGACACAAATAAAAAAAAAAAACGAAAAGATTATTATAGAGCGCTACTATTTCTCTAAAGAATGTATGGCAGATTTTACAAATGTTTTACATTCAAGGAAGTTACTCCGTGAGAAATTAAAATACTAGACAAAAAAATTATGTATTTTAAACACAGAACTTTTGCTGTACATTTGAGAACTTGCAAATAAAGATTCTCATTCGCACGCACATACGCACGCGTTACTAGTTCAATGACTATTCATTATTAGCTACAGCTTTAAGAATGATCTATGAGGCTTCTATAACACCAAGTTACCAAACTAGATCGAGAAATTAACTCGTTCTTAAATCAAAGACAGTTTGTTTACATTCTGTTCTATCGATCATTCATCCATGGTGTTACAGAGATCGAAAAGCTAAAATAGCTAATAGAAACCAAAAATTTTATATGAAATTTTATACAATACAATACAATACAATAATTCATTATTGATACCAACGTAATGAAAAAATGTTGAAATGAGAATATATTATTACATATATGTAAACCATTTAAATAAAACTATATACTTACCAAAAAAAAAAATCTAATAAGAGTCACACATATTATCTAACGAGAGCCAGAGCTACCCAATAGGAAGTATAAAGGTCTGAGGGTGGTTGGTGAACATTGGTTACATAGACGTTAGGTGACTAACGAAACGTATACATAGTGTGAGGGTGGACGGAATTTTAAATAGAAATAAAATTCGTAAAGTATTAAAACAAATAAACGCGTACAATATTAAATAGAATAGATTCAGTTTGACTTGTTTGAGTAATATATTATGGTTAGTGAAATTTAATCACTCGAGCTACTTCGTGTCTTCGTATTGAATTTTCAGAGGGTGGAATGTAATGGGCATATGTCAAACTGATAGGTATATTTTTTGTTCTCGAAGTTGACGCCTAGAGATAGCGTTGCGTGAGAACAGGCCAAAACATCTGCAAACATTTAAGATCGTGAATGGGACCCGGAATACAAATTCTTCAAAAGGTCGAAACATGTGCATGCTATAACCAATATCCGAGAGAAATCGACCCAGCACTTAGAAACAAAAGACTTTGACAAATTTATTACCTTTTTTTGCTGTAATTTCTGCAAAACCTTTTCAATAGCGAACAAAACACTTGTGTCTTTATCAACTATCGTCTCAAGTTTACGTCTACAAGTGCATGGATACCTACCAGGCGATTTGGGTGGTTTATGTATCATAAGGAATGTTTAGTTATAAATGCATGTAGAGCACTGTACCAATATATAATAATTAAACTTTCCAGCAGACGTGATGGCCACACGTATGTTTGAAGGTATTGTTACTCAAGAGTTGTGATGTTCACGAAATGTGATTGCTTGTAATGTATGTTCGCAATGATAATGTTTTGCCCTATTTACTTGCAAGATTATCTATAATTATATTAATGGTAATCTATCCTTTTTTAAATCAGGATAAAAGATACTATAACTGAGAGTATTTTACCTATCAAATTATGATTACCCAATAAATCATACATACCAATACATAATATGATAATATTATGTACTTACATCAAACTTTCAGTCATCAATTAAATTTACAAAGAACATAGCGTCACAAGTAACTATCGTTATATATCTTGTATATTACTTGAGTTATATACACTTATTTTGTTGTTTCAAAGGTCGGATCGAGACAGCTAGCGACATCTGTTTTGGGGAAAAGGAACGACGTGCGCTTGCGCGGGCGCACATTTGAAATCCTAGCCAATCAGCGACAGATCGAGGTTTCTGAGGAAACGCCTACCATCAGCGGAGGGGTTGGTGATGTGATAGCCAGGGGCAGTTAGTCGCGGTTTCACCGGAAAAAGAGGCGGAAGTTAGTCGCGGTTTCACCGGAGAAAGAGGCGGATAGATAGTCGCGCTTTGACCTCGAAAAGAGGAATATTGTTGAGTCGCGTTTTCACCTCGGAAGGAGTAATGTAGTTCAATTATAGTTTACTCGAGAGTCAAATCAGTATCTTAGCCCTATTATTGAGGGAGTGAAGTTTTAAAAGAGTTTCGCGATAGACTTACGTAAATGTCGGTGTTGCGGTTCGAGCAATGGGGATATGCCGATCCTAAAGGCGGTTACCAGATAAAAGACAAGGTTATGTAAAAAGACCTAAGTTAGATCCAGAACTATTTATAAAATCTAAAAGGCACTAATACCTTTAATCGAATGTCCATCGTTACCTTGATAAATATGATTTGGAGAGACATCAACTCTATACAACAAACCTATTCACATATATTCTGGATCTAGTCTTAAAACTAATACTGATGTTTTGTTGTTCATTTATTTCTCATTGTGTACCCGTTATGTAAATACGTATATATAAATGAGTATATATTTCCGCTTCCAAGAAGCCAGTCTCTTGCAGTCTTCTTTCGAAGACTATAATAGCCAGCGAGCTATTTCAGAAACTTTCCCATTTTTCTGGTGTGTAGGGGAGGTCGAAGTCCGTCTGGCTTCTCAACCTTCCTGAGGCGTTTTATAAGGGAAGCGATTGATAATTGACATTTCAATTCAAGTGTCTGCTTGAACTGAAAAGTCAAATATTACGCTACAGTGGAGGCATTACACCAAAAACTATATACAATGCTGTTACCTATTGTTTTTGTGTTATTTTATTGCATTTGTTTTTGTGATTTGTCTCTCTTTTGTGTTTTTCTGTTTCAATGTTTGCATTTAATTTGTGTGTGTATTTTGTATTAAATGCTAACTGAATTTCCACTTAAATCATGTTTTTCACTTAATTCACGAAATTCCTAAGTTGCTAAGCGAGACAGGGATCAAGTATTAATGGCATCTAGCTGGGTTGCAGGGTTGGATAGAAGCAGGAGGTTGATGCATTAAAATGTACTGATATAATTTTATAGCTTTCATTTGATGTTATGGCTATAATTCACTTAAAAGTAATTTCTAGAGATTTCCGTCCCTTGGTACGTGCGATGATTTATCATCTACATAGCGACGGCTATAAAAGTGATCAGAGGCTGTAATGCTACATGTATGTATATATCATAATATATTACCTGGTTTCTATTATTCATTCACAACTTTCACATCACAGCACTTGACAGTCCTTTTCACAGTAATTTAAGCACAAAAAAAAACTTGATTTTTCTCAAAAATTTTACATCACTTTATCGATTTTGCGCGCGGGTCACGGGCCCGATTTCTAGACACGACTGCTCGGATGGCAGTTGTTTTGAAACTGTTTTTTTTTTGTTTCGAATTTAGTTTCTCTTCAAATTCATATTTTTCTTTTTCTACTGTCAATTTCAGTGAGGTATTTTATAGTTTGGCCATGATTGTATGTATTTTGACTCTAGATTTATTTTTTTTACTATTCTGTATTCAAAATTTTGAAAACTGCAAAAATCTAGAACCTTGGAATGCTAGCGAGGTTTCTTTAGAAAAGCTGTCGCTATGGAATGGCAGTCTCAATTTACTCCTCGAACGAGGAACACTAAATTGATATAAGGCCATTCCCGGGCCAGGCAAGGCCCGGGAACTCAAGAACGCCTTCAAAAACCATCTTTGGCTATCCAACACCAAAATTGTGAAGTGAATCTCCATCTACGTCAATCGCTGCGCCACGACATATCCATTGTCAAATCGCCGATCGCCGAGCTACATCCGCTACAGCCAGTCGCGAAACTACGACGAATCTATCGCCGAGAGCTGATCGCCGAAACTACATCTGTTGTCACCGTCGGCCGCCGTATCTACCACGACGAATCTATCGCCGAGCGTCAACCAGTGAGACGACCGGCTTGCCTTTTTCAAACATTGAGTGGCAATATAACTTCATCACCATGTTCCGGCCCGTCGTCCGTCAAAGCTTTGACGACTAATACCTGCGTGTCTCCTGCTCCTGCATCTTGAATCTGAGCTGCGTAATAATACTTCATCGACGGTGGAAGGACGAGAATCTTCTTCTGGATCCAGAAGCTAATAACTGAATGAGCTAGCCGCTGAACTCTGGAAGTCGGACAAACTAAAGGCAACGAATTCCTCAGTCTCTATAACGACAGTGGGCCTTGTTTGAATAAAGACCCGGAAGTGGGCCTTGTTTGTTTGAAGACCCGGAAGTGGGCCTCGTTAAAGACCGGAAGCGGGCTTTGTTTATCTGAAGACCCGGAAGTGGGCCTTGTTTGGATCCAATAACATTCTAATTCTACCGTGATAACTTGTAGGCCGTAAACAACTTAAATTTCGCGTTCTTCCGCATCATCTAGAGACTCTTTTTTTTGCTTTCTACAAAGCTTGTAAAATTTACGAAAATAAATATCTGTTACCAATTCCTTTTTTTCTCTTCAGCTCTTAGGATCCTGTCAACCTAGGCACTGTTTAGGTAGGGGAGGAGCTGCTCATTAACTTGTAGCGTTCCATTCTACCTTTTTCATGAAAGGAACGGATGTAACGTGACAGTTTGGCGCCCAACTAAAATGAACCCTCTAAAACATTCTTCTAAATTCTAAAATAATACTTACTCAAGTAGGCTAAAATTTGATATTGACTTTTGGCTCTAACGTAATATCTTAGGTACTTGCTTAATTTATTTTTATACAGGCAGGACACGCGGAACATCACACTTACATTCTACAACACTCGCATAGTACTTAATACTTAAACGAACTTAAACTTGACTTGATTTTATCCTTGACTATTGACTTCAACTTGTGACTATGGCGAGACCAATTAAATACTCGTTTCTAAACAAACTTGAACTGGAATATGAAGTGACTATCAGAGGTGAAAAACCAGCTGACACTTTGACAACTCTTAAGGAGCAGCTGGCAAAATTGAGTCACATTCAACCTGAGGACATAAAATCTTCTCCAATACCTCTCAAACATGACCTCTCCCAAGCAGAGATCACGTTTAATTACGTCGAGGGTAAAATCTCGCACCTCGAAGCCACGGATGATAAAAGTAACCTGAGGAAAGTTGAATCTTTCGTAAATCATCTTCATTATCGCCTCGAACGCTTTAACGCCGTTCCACCATTTGTTGAGTCATGCTCAAACATACGATCTCGCTTCTTCACGCTCCAAAAACGGTTTGAAGTCTTAACTTCAGATTATTCAGGATCTTCTGAAGAAGTGTTAGTTGACATTCACAATCCTTGTCCTCAGACTCAGCCTAGCCCTCCCTCGATTTATCAATTACTACCTATGACTGGAACCAATCAAACTTTGGAAGTACTGAGTACTCCTCAACCCACTTTACCTTCAAGCATTCTGACTAGTATACCACTGGCTTCCGAGTCTGTACAAAACTATCACACTTCGGATAATTTTGTGAAGGAGCTCAAAACGTTTTCTTTCAATGGAAAATCGTGCCCTAGATCATTTCTTCAAAGATTGGACGAGTTTAGGATTTCTCGAAACATTCCGGAAGGTATGCTTTGCAAGCACGCCTTTGAGATTTTCACAGGTGATGCCCTTCATTGGTTTCGTTTTCAGTATAATCGAAATCCTACCTTATCGTGGAAAGATATTTGCACATTGCTGATTCGAGATTTTGGTATACATGATTACGACTATAAGCTGTTGGAAGCTATAAGGAATAGAACGCAAGGAGCAACTGAGACCATTATCGTTTACGTCTCAATTATGTTCGGTATGTTTGCTCGTCTTTCAAAGAAACTTAGCGAGAGCGAACAATTAGAGATTTTACTCCATAATATAAGACCGTGCTATTCAGTTTTTGTTGCACTTAAAGATATTAAAACGGTAGATTCTTTAATTTCTACTTGTCAAAGTTACGAACGCATTTCTGAACGAGACAAAAATTTTCATGAGCCTAGATCTGAAGACACTTCTTGTGCTGCTGAATTTGCCTATCTTCCTTCATTTTCTAAAGCTTCATTTCCTAAAGCGTCTCCAAACGTAAGGTACACTAATGCAGTGCATGAAGATAAACATCCACGCTCGTCATCTCAAACTAATGACATTTCTAAAGAAGAATTCTGTTATCGCTGTCGTATCACAGGCCATTCTTTACAAACTTGTACTAAGCCTAGATACCTCATTTGTTTTAAATGTGGTCGTAAAGGCGTGAGAATCAGCGAATGTCCAAAATGTGCTCCATCAAATCAACAAAAAAACTAGCTGACGACTTGAATGGTTTCACTAAATCACATAACAATAATTTTGATCTTAACGACTGGAATCAATGGTTAAATACTATTCGAAATTTTATGTTTTGCTACAAAACAACTTCTGTTTTCTACGACAAAGAAAAAGACTTTAACAGACCTTTTATTAACGTGTCTATAAACAATATACCTTTTTCCGGTCTTTTAGATAGTGGAAGTTGTATAACTATTTTAGGTAATAACTCTCATAAAGATATCCAAAAGTTAGGCTTTAAACTATTCAAGTCTCCAACTCAAGTTATGGTTGCTAATAAACAAAAAGCAATGTCTTCTGGTTATTTTCATTTGCCATTGAGATTTCATAATCAGACACATGTTATCAAAGCTTATGTTTTCCCTGATATTTATCCTTCTTTGATACTTGGGTGGGATTTCTGGAAAGAATTTGAACTCTCCCCAAAGATACTTTCTCTTGAACTCAATCTCGAATCTAAAGATCATACAACTTGTGCTGTTGAAAATCAAATATCAACATTTGATCATCTGTCTGGGAATCAAGTAGAAATTGCTAATGACATAATCAAGCGTTTCAAAAGTATTTCTTTTGAACAACGAGGTAAATTAGGCCGTACTAGTTTAGTTAGTCATCGGATCAATACTGGTGATGCTTTACCTATAAAACAACGTTGTTATCGTCTCTCTCCAGAAAAGCAAAAAGCACTCATCAATGAGGTCGATAAAATGCTAGAATTAAAAGTTATAGAAAAATGTGAGAGTCCTTGGTTATCTCCAGTACTTATCACTCCAAAAAAGAACGGAGAATGGCGTTTCTGCGTCGACAGCAGAAAGCTGAATGCAATTACTCGTAAAGATGCCTACAGCCTCCCTTTTGTTTCTGAGATACTAGATAACCTCAAAAATGCTAAATATTTGTCTAGTATCGATATAGCAAAGGCTTTTTGGGAAATTCCATTACATCTCAAAGACAGAGATAAAACTGGTTTTTACGTACCTGGTAGAGGAATGTATAGATTCACTGTTATGCCCTTCGGATTGACAAACGCTCCAGCAACTCAACAAAGACTTATGGACAGTTTATTCACTCCAGAGTTTGAGAATAAAGTGTTCTGTTACTTAGATGACATAATAATCATAGGTGCGACATTTGAGGAACATATTTCACTCCTACTTAAAGTTCATCAGAAACTTTCTTATGCTGGTCTAACCATTAACTTTGAAAAGAGTCAATTCTTTCGCAAAGAACTGAAATATCTTGGCTACATAGTAGATGAGCAAGGATTGCGGGCTGATCCCAGTAAAATTGAAGCGATTCTAGCTTACGCTGCTCCTACCTCTAAAAAAGAAGTAAGAAAATTTTTAGGTACATGCAGTTGGTTTCGCCGATTCATACCTAATTTCAGTACTATTGCTTCACCACTCTGTAAATTAACGTCATCTGGAAAAAAATCTCCAAAAAAATTTGTCTGGAATGCTGAGGCTGACTCTGCTTTTGCTAAATTAAAAGAATGCTTGACTACAACACCAATACTATCTTGCCCTGACTTTGACTATCCATTTTCCGTTCACTGCGACGCTTCTAACTTTGGGATAGGTGCTATGCTGACTCAGGAAAAAGACAATAAAGAAGTTGTTATTGCATATATGAGTAGATCTCTAAACAAGCATGAGCAGAATTATTCAACTACAGAACGTGAGACTTTAGCTGTCATTACTGCACTTGAACATTGGCGTTGTTATCTTGATAACGGTAAACGATTTACAGTATACACTGACCATGCAGCATTAAAGTGGTTCCAAAATTTGTCTAATCCTTCTGGCAGATTGGCACGATGGAGTCTTCGTCTGTCTTGTTTTAACTTCGACCTAAAACATAAAAAAGGAAAAGAAAATGTTGTCCCAGACCTTCTGTCGCGTCATAAAATACCCGATACTGCTATTATTGGTGGTGTTGAACCCATATCTAGAGACAATGCATCACAATTGGAACTATATAATAGACTTTTTACTAACTGTCGAGATAATCCTGATGCTTATCCAAATTACAAAATTCTCAACAATAATTTATACCGTTATAATAACTCACCTGATTATCTAAATGAAGATTTTGCTTGGAAAGAAGTTCCACTTCCCTCTGAGAGAATGAATCTCATCAAAACTTGCCATGGTGACTCAGAAAGTAATCCCCATACTGGCATTTTCAAAACATACAAGAAGCTTTCTTTAAGATACTATTGGTCTGGTATGTTTAAAGATGTGGCTAAAATGTGTTCTTCTTGTGAAACATGCCTCTCTTATAAGCATTCGAATCATTCTCCATATGGTCCTATGGGTAAACCAAAAATTTGTTCAAGACCTTTTCAAAGCCTCTCATTAGATCTAATGGGCCCTTTTCCACTCACAAGACAACGTAATCAATTCATACTAGTGGTTACATGTTCTTTTTCAAAGTATTGCCTTATTTTCCCTATCAAGCGCGCTACATCTTCTAATATCATCATGTATTTGGAAAATAATGTGTTTCTGGTACACGGTGTGCCACAAACCATCATCATGGACAATGGTTCACAATTTCAATCTAATGAGTTTCAAAGTTTTCTGAATAAGTATAAAATTCCTTTTATATTTTATTCACCTCGATACTGCCCTCAAGTAAACCCCACAGAACGGTATAATAGAACAATTATCACCGCACTTTCACAGTTGGTCGGAGATGATCACCGTTCATGGGACAAACATTTGCAGAAAATCCAATATGCACTCAACAGTTCTGTAAATTCTACAACTGGGTTTTCTCCATCCTTTCTGGTCTTTGGACGTGAAACCATACCATGTGGTTCACTATACACTAACTGCTCCAACCTTGATAATTTCATTTTTCTTCCTCGTGACATCTACGCCGCTAATTTAGGATTATTATCTAACATCTTCGATAAAGTACAGGTTGCATTACACACTGCACACACAAAAAATGCTGCTCATTACAACACGAGACACACCTTTAAAGAGTTCAACGTTGGCGACACAGTCTGGCGTAAAAATTACGTCCAGAGTAACGCTGGTGCATATTTCAGTTCAAAGTTGGCTCCCAAATATGTCAAATGCACAGTTGTTGAGAAGCTCTCACCTCTCGTCTTTATTTTAGAGGATCCTAACGGCTTAAGAGGAAAGTGGCATGTAAAAGATTTTAAAGTGTAAATAGTGTAGCGGTCGTATTCTGTTTTTTTTCTCTAAATTGTATACTTATTCTGTAAATAGCTTTAGCGTATATTATTTTTGTATTGTACAAGGAAACTAGACCCTTTCGGCTTATTTTTTTAAATCCATTTTACAAACGTTATTTTTTTTTTCACTCTTTTTGTTTTATCTTATAACACGAGTCGTGTGGGTAAGAAGCCATTGTGTTTACTCATTTTTTTCTATACTTTCTTAGTTACACATGTTGTTACTCTAATCTTAATTTCCTTGCAATTTCTTAAATACAAGGTTCTTGAATATTAATTTCCTTGAAATCTTCAATACCCAAGGGTGTGTATAATATTCTTAAAGAGCGGTACACAACTCGTTAAATAAGCCTTTGTGTTGTACATTTTCTTAATTGTAAATACTTATTATCTTTACTCGGGTTTTCAAAAAGGTGCGGATAACGACACCTAATTAAAAAAAATAAGCCTTCGTTATGTATAATGAATAGTTCCTTGTGGAGTATGCGTCATCAAATATGTGAACCATATCCCCTAAGTATGTTTGTGAGCGAGTAAAAGAAGAAGTGCAAGATTTAAGTATGAAAGAGCAAGGTTTTATTCCTAACCTTCAAAATTTTCAATGGAGTTGAAAATTTTCTGGGGTCGTGGGGGAAATATGTAATGCTACATGTATGTATATATCATAATATATTACCTGGTTTCTATTATTCATTCACAACTTTCACATCACAGCACTTGACAGTCCTTTTCACAGTAATTTAAGCACAAAAAAAAACTTGATTTTTCTCAAAAATTTTACATCACTTTATCGATTTTGCGCGCGGGTCACGGGCCCGATTTCTAGACACGACTGCTCGGATGGCAGTTGTTTTGAAACTGTTTTTTTTTTTGTTTCGAATTTAGTTTCTCTTCAAATTCATATTTTTCTTTTTCTACTGTCAATTTCAGTGAGGTATTTTATAGTTTGGCCATGATTGTATGTATTTTGACTCTAGATTTATTTTTTTTACTATTCTGTATTCAAAATTTTGAAAACTGCAAAAATCTAGAACCTTGGAATGCTAGCGAGGTTTCTTTAGAAAAGCTGTCGCTATGGAATGGCAGTCTCAATTTACTCCTCGAACGAGGAACACTAAATTGATATAAGGCCATTCCCGGGCCAGGCAAGGCCCGGGAACTCAAGAACGCCTTCAAAAACCATCTTTGGCTATCCAACACCAAAATTGTGAAGTGAATCTCCATCTACGTCAATCGCTGCGCCACGACATATCCATTGTCAAATCGCCGATCGCCGAGCTACATCCGCTACAGCCAGTCGCGAAACTACGACGAATCTATCGCCGAGAGCTGATCGCCGAAACTACATCTGTTGTCACCGTCGGCCGCCGTATCTACCACGACGAATCTATCGCCGAGCGTCAACCAGTGAGACGACCGGCTTGCCTTTTTCAAACATTGAGTGGCAATATAACTTCATCACCATGTTCCGGCCCGTCGTCCGTCAAAGCTTTGACGACTAATACCTGCGTGTCTCCTGCTCCTGCATCTTGAATCTGAGCTGCGTAATAATACTTCATCGACGGTGGAAGGACGAGAATCTTCTTCTGGATCCAGAAGCTAATAACTGAATGAGCTAGCCGCTGAACTCTGGAAGTCGGACAAACTAAAGGCAACGAATTCCTCAGTCTCTATAACGACAGTGGGCCTTGTTTGAATAAAGACCCGGAAGTGGGCCTTGTTTGTTTGAAGACCCGGAAGTGGGCCTCGTTAAAGACCGGAAGCGGGCTTTGTTTATCTGAAGACCCGGAAGTGGGCCTTGTTTGGATCCAATAACATTCTAATTCTACCGTGATAACTTGTAGGCCGTAAACAACTTAAATTTCGCGTTCTTCCGCATCATCTAGAGACTCTTTTTTTTGCTTTCTACAAAGCTTGTAAAATTTACGAAAATAAATATCTGTTACCAATTCCTTTTTTTCTCTTCAGCTCTTAGGATCCTGTCAACCTAGGCACTGTTTAGGTAGGGGAGGAGCTGCTCATTAACTTGTAGCGTTCCATTCTACCTTTTTCACGAAAGGAACGGATGTAACGTGACAAGGCCTCTATAATCTAAACACAAATACATACCAACATATCTTCATAAAGTGCACAAAACTAAACCACGACAGATCACTTGCATCGGATCTTATATCTGTTTGCACAAGCACCCAAGTACCAGGCAGGCAAAGGAGGTCACGCAGTGTCAACTTTTATCTTCTATCATTTCCAGAAAGAACGAGCCCCGACTGGTTCTGGATGGATCAACTCATTTGATATTTTCGTTAAATTCCAAGTCTTTCCCAAAGGCATGAGCCGGTTATGTATCTGCCAAATTCTAGTCAATTCACGTGTGATTGCTCTAGGGCAGACCCCCAAGAACCAAGGCTTGTCTGGAGGGAGTAGACTTTATGATACTTCGAATTACAATTATTAACTCATAGACTTTATATTACTTTTGAATTACAATATTGACTCTTAGATTCAAGCAGTAAATTCATTAAAATTAAATAAGGATGGGTATTCGCACCATATCCTATATCTCGCCAGGTGCCTCGGAGGCCACAACACTCCGGCGTTACAACTACAGTTCTCAATACATTAGATTATTAAATCGTAACTATTATATCAATTAATATAAGAAGCAGCAAGTCGGCAGGAGGAGGAGGCTGACAAGGGAGACCGGCTCAGGTCCATCTCAATACCTACCAGCTTTCCGCTGCTTGTAGGCAGGATACCTAGTTATCGGTTTGGGAATTTAGCCACTGTTTCTTTCTTTGGTGTCAGCTTATCACATTATCCATAGTTTTGAACCACTTGCCTGCACCTACTGAATACATCAACCGTTGGACTGTTTTGTAATTCTGAATTGTAACACCTGTACTGTATCAAACGGGCCTTAAGTAAGTTAACTGAATGTTAGCAAATAATATATAAATTTCTAATTACAAGTTAAATTAAAATCATTATTCAGTATTTATCTAGCTTGAATATATACATTCCTAAAGTTATACCGTTGGATTATTTAATGTAATATATATATTTAATGTAATAATATATATAATGATGCACCAATGTACCGAAGCGTGAATTATGTACGGTGGGTTGAATTATTATTATTATATATGTACGCATCAATAGTTCAGGGAATACATTAACTAGGGCACCCAAGATACAGGCTGTTGCCTAGTTTGGGGCCCGTGGGATACTTTTTACCTGTACTATAATTAATAAAGTCTGAGTTTGTATTATTTGTAATGTTGATTAACACTATTATTTTTTTTTTCTGGCAATAAAAATTATTCTTATTCTTCTTATTCTTCTTATTCTTCTTATTCTTATTCATCAACGTAAACGAGAAAAAAGCAAATGTTTACATGGTAGCTTTTCTGTAAAGCTAGATGGGTACCACCGCCTTGCCAGCCATTCCGCCGCCAAGCAGGTAGTGTGCAAGCATTACAACGTTTCGGTTCAAAAGGCACTGTAGCTTGTGAAATTACTGGGCAAATGAGACCCTATGAACTGATCTCAGTCTTTTTGCTAGACTCGTGACGTTTCAGGACAATGTCCGCAATCCAATTTCACGCTATTATACATTATTGTTAGAATTCCAAATGTTACTACTGAAACACCTTTTATACTACACACAATTTTTTTTTAATTCTATTCAGAGCTTTATTTTAATGTCCCAAGATCAACAAAAAGATTTCCACATCTGTCACAACAATTCTCAAACAGCCCCACTTAATGTCAGATTAAACCAAGAAGCGTAGAGTCCCGTAATGCCATGTTACAGCGATCACTTCAAAGTAATATCGTTCGGAAACTCCCCTATTTTAATCTAATTGAACCCATGTTATTCAAATATGTTGGGAGAGCTCCGTAGATGGTCAGGGTAGAGCGAAGGATTGGAAAGGGTTGAAGGTTATATGGGGTATGTATTTATATTGACTTGATACGTGCTGATATCTGCCATTAGCATTAACCACTAAGCCAACGCAGTTCTTAAAAATCTCAAGTCCAAAATGTGCTTGGAAGAAATTGCTTTAGTAATAAGGACACCCATTGTAGGTAATACATACAATAAAACATCATTAATTAATTAAGTGGTATATAATAAAGAGCTTTGTATTGTAATGTAGTCATCATCATCATCATTAACAGCCTGAAGACGTCCACTGCTGAACATAGGCCTCCCCCAGGGAGCGCCACTTAGAGCGGCTGCTCGCCTCCTGCATCCACCGGCTCCGCGCGGCTTTCACTAGGTCGTCGGTCCACCTAGTGGGGGGCCGGCCTACGCTGCGTCTTCCAGTTCGTGGTCGCCACTCGAGAACCTTTCTTCCCCATCGGTTGTCAGTTCTACGAGCGATGTGGCCTGCCCATTGCCATTTCAACTTGCTAATCCTAAGAGCCACATCGGTCACTTTAGTTCTCCTGCGGATCTCCTCATTACGGATCCTATCTCGCAGGGAAACACCGAGCATTGCTCTCTCCATAGCTCGTTGCGCGACTCTGAGCTTAGTAATGAGGCCAACAGTTAGAGACCACGTCTCAGTTCCATAAGTCATCACTGGCAACACACATTGATTGAAAACTTTTGATTTCAGGCTTTGTGGTATTTTGGACGAAAAGATAGGTCGAAGCTTCCCGAACGCTGCCCAGCCGAGTTGGATTCTTCGGGCGAGCTCTTTGTTGATGTTGGACCTATCCAATTGGACAGTCTGCCCTAGATAGACGTATTTGTCGACAACTTCGAGAGTGTCGTTCCCAATAATTACCGGTATAGGTGGAACATGGGCATTTGACATGATTTTCGTCTTGTCCATGTTCATCTTAAGACCAACCTGTCGGGAGACTCTATATAAATATAGTGTTTTTTTATTGTGAAGTAAATATGCATAGATAGATAGATAAACTATTTATTGTACACACCAAATAGTAATACAACTTAGAAGGAATACAAAACTTAACAGAAACGTGTCACAATTGGCGACCTTATCGCTAAAAGTGATCTCTTCTAGACAACCTTTGGAGAGAATTGGCATACAGCTGACATTATTCATAACTGGAGGTGCCCCGCGGTTTCACCAAAACTCAAAATTTTATCTAAATTGGTTTAAGTTTTGGTGTCAATTTCACAAAACAAACGAACACTTACATCTCGCGCTACGAACGACATTAAAATACTATCAAAATAAAAAATCTTCAGGAGGCTTACCACAAACTAATACGAAACCATCATGTTTCATGGCATTTATATTTCAAGGTTACGATAATATTGTTCAAATTCGTACCATGAACTTATAAAGTATTCCTGCGCATGAACGAGACGTCTACATTTTTATATGGCGTTATCACTGTCGCACGTCAGTGTCTACATGATGTAAAGGTATGACATGACTGTGGTATTTGAGTGAACGATTTAACGCCATGTCATCAAAACTGCTCTGGCTCTGCAACATTACAGTATTTTTACTTTTTCTCATTTGTCAATGTTTGATTGAAGTAATAATGCTATAAGAGGTTGTGGTTGGCCCCCAGAACTCTATTGATTTAAATCTCTCGGTAGAGTCGTGTAACCTTCGTCAAGATTAGCTTTAGGTTCGTGGCGAGAATTTCATTTCTCTTTTCTTTATACCTAGGTGCCCTGCGGTTTTACTCGCAATTTACACATTGTTCCCGCGCAAATACTTAATTTTTCAGGACAAAATCTATGTTGGCTTTTTTTTCATCCAGTTGATCTTATAGCAGACGTTGTTTCCGCACTAGGATCGCCGCACCAGTCTAGGTCTAGCCCTTCTGGCTCAGGTACCGACTTCGGCACCGGTGTGTAATACAATCAGACACCGACCCTGCCGGTGAGTGGACGTAGCCTTCTCGATCCTCTTATCCCGGCAACGGCACAAGCCGAGACTCACACCCCAGGGATGCCCTTGAGCTAGTTGCCCCTCACTTTTATCGGCTGGCGCCTAAACGCCAGTGATGCTGTAAAAGTCGGTAGAGATCAACAAAATTAGCCCGTTAACAAAAATGCCTGTATGGCTCTGCGGTAGCCTGGTCAATCTTCAACCTGGTTTGAGCCTCGCTCAGCTCTGTCTGCACAAATAACTATCCAAGTTACCTTCGAAAGCCCTCCTCGCTCTTACAACGGTAAAGTAAAGCACAAAAGGAAACAGGCATGTGCAAGAACATGTACCATGTACCATGTATCGTGTTTAGAGTACTATATAACCACAGAATTCACTCTATGTTTATTTTTATAGCTTACACTAGCCTACAATAGAAGGCACATATCCCAACGGGATTGTACGTATGGCCTAACAATGTTTTTGTTATACTCCATAATGGATACTTCGTTTCCATCCAAAAACTGAAACTATACAAAAATCAAAAGATCGCAAAACGCAATCGCAATCTGTACTATCACGACTTCAAACAAACACTGACATGGCTCATACCGATCAACAATCCCCGGCATGATCCAACAACAGCGTGTAACATGGTCATATTCGTATCACCCGCACGTGCGCCCGCTGGCTGCCATTAGTCAAGGATTCCAATAATCGCGGAGATTATCTCCTGCGAGTATTCCTACAAGTACACAGTACCAAGTCTTCAATAGTAAGTTTACTGGATTACTAATGAAAATTAAATTAATCAGCGTCACTTAAAGAGGCTGCAGCCTCTCGCGTCCATCGCTGCGACTTTGATTAGGTCATCAGTCTACTTTGCGGGGCCTAAGGTGCATTTTTCGGATTTGATTGTCGGTTCTGCGAGCGATGTGATCAGCCCACTGGCGTTTGTAGGCCGTATCTTGCAAGCAACGCTCTCTCCATAGGCTTTACTGTATTAATTTCATAAGTTTTATTATAAATCCGAGAGATATAAGCTTACTCACTGATTACCTCCCCACTGTGACCGTCTTACTATACGAGTTGTAATAAAGGCGTATCTTGCGATTGCCACGGTCTGACGTAGCAAATAACGTTTCACTTGTGTTTCGACCTCGTTTCTATAGAAAAAAAGTTATGTTTTTTTACTTGTCAATTAACGGAGCAAATCTTTAAACTTACTCTAGAAATTGGTTACTAGAAGTGGATTTTAAAATGGAATTGAAGTTCTATCTATAAATGTTAATTAATTATTGGGTGATGGTATTCTCTTACCTAACTACCAATATAAGGTAACTCTTGACATTCATAAGTGTACTTAGGTGCCAAAATGATGAATAAATGAAATGAAATTAAATGAAATCTTAACTTTTTGACCAACTCTCTAAAATTGTTGTGTAAAATATTAACACAAACATCGAACGAAAACTGTATAACTTCAGTGTGCGTCATTCGAAATGTTCATGATTTCTATTATAAAACAAACGTTACAACTTCTCCATTGTACTTAATTTCGGAACAATGTTTCTTAATTTAGTAATTATTTTTAAACATAGGGTACGACTACGACGTTGGTTGAATTTCCTCATCGTCAAATACATTAGTAAAAAGGTTTTACAAAAAGCAACAAAGTCTAGCTAAAAGCAGACCTAGAAAAACAAAGATCTGATGTTTTTTGTCCCAAACATTTCTTTTATAGAACCATTCCTTTACCGAACCTTTAAAGTTCCACTTGAGTGTGGAGAGTCGCGGTTTCCATTGTAGGGTTGCTATCGAATCAAATCTAATCCATTACGGGTCAAAGGCTCGGGAAGACAATGAGCCGTCTGAAACTTGGAGGTTAGACTTGCAACGTGTATAAGGACGTGTAATTTAACAGTCGGTAAGTTGATTGTGAAGGCAGAAGTTATAGTGGTTAATTTTGAAATTATACTTTATAAAAGTTCCACAACTGAGGCTTTCTAAAAGCCTAAAAGCTTGTCATGACACTGAACCACTTTATATTTGCACTGAAATTTTGCTCCCAATAACTATTATTGTCTAAAACAATACAACAGCTCTTTTGTTACAACGTGGGTAGAATATACGGTTATTGAATAGTTCAGTTAATAGTTTCACCGCAGAATCATCTCAATAGAGCTGTTAGTGGAGCTCACTTTAGAGAGACAGACATGACTCCGTCATTCTTAAAAATAGAAACATATTTTATGTATCTATATTTTAATGTCGGCGTCGTGGCATTGGAAACTAAAAAAATACTTATAACCGGCCAAGCTCGAGTCGGACTCGTGCACGTAGAGTTCCGTACCATTTAAAACGAGAAAAAAAACACGTTTGGTGTACGGGAGCCCCCTTAAATATTTATTTTATTCTGTTTTTTTAGTATTATTTTTGCTATAAAAGCAGCAGAAATACATCATCAGTGAAAATTTCAACTGTCTAACTATTACGGTTCCTGAGATACAGCCTGGTGACAGACGGACAGAAAGAGAGACAGGCAGACAGATCGACGGACAGCGGAGCCTTAGTAATAGCGTTGGCTTGAACCCTGAAAAATTAAAGAATATGGAGTTCATCGTTACAGTGCAGCGTTAAAACATAAGGATCCAAGGATCCTCAATTCTGAAGGTATCCTTAAGGTGCGAGCGTTGCCAGGCAAAGAAGAACGGGAATAGGAATAAAGGTCTATTCCACTATGATCACCTGGGCAATATTATCTGGGTGATATTAGGTGGATAGTTGTCTCTGTAGAAAATCGCGAATAATGTACGTTACAATATAACATTAGATTTTGTATTTCAATTAAAAATATCGGATAGCGCAAACAAGTTACTGGCCGTCGCGTCCGCTCACGGATTAAGTTTTAATCGGCGCACAATTGTACTGGGAAATCGGTCGCATTTCAGCTCTTTCCTATGAAAATTCATAGTATCGTATGATTTTAGTAACTTTGATAAGTTCCTGGCGGTTTGGCTCTGGGACAACTGAAGATAGCAATATGTACGTACATTTTTCATCACCTTAATAATTTATGCTCTGAGACGTTATTATTTTTCTACGCTAAAATATTTCAATTCTATACCTTATATAAGTTATAAACACTGTGCTTTATATAATACAACTGACTGTTATATGAAATGTAATAAATCCAGCAAACATTCCACCAACTTAATTCAACTTCAGTTAATAACAGCATATAACTCTGCATTATGTACAATTACATATAATAAATTACAATTTCCTTCACGTCCGAGACGCGAAAACGGACGCGTTCCAACTAAAATGAGTATGTCATCCCGAAGGGTATGAAATAACAACCCCCATCTTCACACTTTTTTATTTAACACGTCCACCTTATGCTCTTTACAATACAGGCTATTATAGCATCTACGTTTTAAGTCTTGCTTAATACCTTCTGAGTATCATATAAAAATTGAACTCTATGCATATCTTCATGGGTGAAAGAATGCGTTACAGTAAAATGAAAAACTAATATCTTCAAATACATTGAATACGACGTACACGTGGCATTGTATTGTAAAAACGCTGTAACCTTCAGTTTGAAGATTAAAATTGAAAATCTTTTACTTTTGTTTGTTTTATTTGCTGTAATAAAAGTTTATGACAGTAATAATATATGTAGTACAAGGTATTTAGGTATTAATACTGACATTAAAAGCAGATTCTCTGTTCAATACGATTTTGAATGAGTGAGTTTGGAAGAATCTATTACCCCTTTAGTTATTTGCTTATATCTCATGCTATTTATTAACGGCGATAAGGGAAAAGACTTTAGTATCTTTGTCCCGCAAGGGGACTACAGGAATAGAAATAATATTTAACGCGTTTTAATAATTGTATACCTCATTATCATCATAATCATTAACCTGAAGACCTCCTTTGCTGAACATAGGCCTCCCCCAGAGAGCGCCACTGAGTGACAGCTCGCCTCCTGCATCCATCGGCTCCCCGCGGCTTATGTACCTTGGGTATTATGTACATAGTTTAAAGAAATCTATGAAAATGAAAAGTGTGTTTCATTCAAACCTTTGTGTTAATTCTTATTTTCTATTTAATTAATGGATATTTATAACTGATAAAAATGAACATAGGTACTTATTTTTTCTGGCAAGTTCTCTAACAAACAGCACTTTCGGGCAGGTCATAAAATGTATAAAGCACTCTTTCCAAGAGTGAAATAAATACGGCGAGAAGCGTATCGATCTGGGCAGGGTCTTACAATGAAGGTAAACGGCCATAAAGCTGAGCTATTGTCGAACGATGACATAACACAAGTTTGTATTTTGTTACTAGCTGGGCTGAGAGTCGTGGCTGTGGGTTCCGTAGGTTTTATTTCCTTTAGACAACAATAATAATCACCAGCTCATAATTTTCCACCAGCCTTCTTCCACAGGGAAAGTGTAGGATTTACATATATACCACCATGCTGGTTTAGGGTTATGGGGGAGGCCTATGTTTAGCAGTGGACGTCTTCAGGCTGATGATAATGATGATGATGATGATGATGATGACTATGATGATGATTATGATGATGATAACAAAATGTAAGGCAAAGGCAATATTTAACACCTGAAAATTTTTGCTATTCTATTCCTGGGACTTTTGGGTATAAATAGCTTTTTTTAATACTTAAAAACGATTTTTTTAAATGAACTTAGGAGACTAATAAAGCTCAGTATTTCAATCAAATGAACTGCTAATTGAACTACTGAGAATAGGCGCGTATCTATCGTTCAATCAAAATATTTCATTGAACTGATTGAACTAATAGGAATAAATAAATCTCAGTTGTTCTGTCAATTGAACTGTTAATTGAACTACTGAGAATAGATGGATGATGATAATTGTGGTCCAGTGTGGGTAGGTAATTAAATGAAATGAAATGGAAATGAAAAATGAAATGAAAATTAACATGAAAAATGAAATTAAAAATTATATGGAAAATGAAATGAAAAAGAAATTAAAAATGAAAATAAACATGTAATGAAACTTTATATTAAAAATTAAATTCAAAATGAACTAAATTAATTGAAATGAAATTTCATATTTCACAGAATTTCACAACTACATTTCATTTGCGAAATGCTAATTGAGTTTTCACATGCTAAAAATAAATGCGAATGCTAATTAATCCATCACTAGCTCACGCTATTTTGCTTCACATTTTCAAGAGCGATTCGAAACAGGATGCATCGATTTGTAACAGTGGTATTCATAAACAAAAGTTGAACAAACCCCGAAAATCTATAATTCCACTTTTGCCTAGAGATTAAATGCGTAATCATTCTTCTTTCACTTTCATAAACAATCCCTGGAGAAACCCCTAACGGAACTGCATTTTAATTAAAAACTCTACGATTTCAATCAAACTGTTTATGAAAATTTTGACGAGTGTCATATTGACGCGACTTTTGAACTATCAAAAGTCACCCGTTCAAAATGTCACCCGTCACTCACTGACAAAAAAGTTAAAAGAAATATTATTTTTGTATATTTTGTGTGCCTATTTTGTGTTAAATATATTATTTCAACTGGTAAATGTTGAAGAAACGGTACCAATATACCTTATTCGGTTTATTCCTAACCTAACCCGAAAACCTAACCCGGTAGCGGGTTAGGTTAGGAACAGCAAATAAAATTATTATTTTCATTCCTAACATAACCCTCTTTTAAACCTAACCCGAAATGATGAAGCTACTACTAGTCTGACCTGGAACTAGGCTTAGTTGAACAGCAAAAAGTGAAGCTTTTAAAAAAGCGTAGGTGGTAGCTACCTTTTTCCAGGCATTGCCCTTGGTCCACCTGCTCAAGTGCTCAGTTCACCTAGGTGGACCACGGGCACTTTTTCTTGCCCATGATTGACCCTAACGATAATTAACAGGAATTAAATAATATTTGCAGTCCACCTAATTTTTCGAAGTTTTTTTACCCGCGGTATTACTACCAGTACCAGTAGTAATCATCATTATCATCATCAACAGCCCGAAGACGTCCACCGCTGAACATAGGCCTCCCATTGAGCACCACCTTGAGCGGCCGCTCGCCTCCTGCATCCATTGGCTTTCCGCGGTTTTCACCAGATTGCTGGTGCACCTAGTGGGGGCCGGCCTATGCTGCGTCTTCCGGTTCGTGGTTGCCACTCGAGAACCTTTCTTCCTCATCGGTTGTCAGTTCTACGAGCGATGTGCATAGCCTTTGCTGCATCTATGGTCCAGCTGTAATACAAGCAATAACTAATACCTCTCGTATTACTAGGATCTGCAGCCTAAGATAATAATTATTATATTTTGACACATGCCATATTGACAGATGTCATTATAGACAAATATCTAATTTTTGACAGATATCTTATTTTTGACAGATGTCTGATTTTTGGCTGATGTACAAAATTTGATAGTTGACCAAAATTTGAAAGACGTCTAATTTTCGACATGTCTTATTTTTGACAGATGTCCAAAATTTTACGGGTTCTAGTGTTTGACGTTTTATTTTTGGCAGATGTGCAATTTTTGACAGATGTAATGATCTCAACCGGCCGACATGGTGGGTAAAATAAGTGTAAGGGGGTGGATAGGGATTGGTTACGTGACCACCAGGAAAATCTAACATCATTACGAAGTCGTCTCCGAGATGGAACTGGTCAGCGGCTACCAGAAATAAGTCGGATGGATGACCTGTCTGACCATGCAAAAAATTAGGATTCCGTCATTTGGCTGTCATACAAATTTTTTATCCACTATTGATGGATTGTTTTACGATACCTATGGGAAAGGTTGATGTTTATTAAGGTAGATGGAAACATTTGAAATCTGTCAAAATAAGACTCCGTCAAAAATTCGACATCTGTCAAAAATTAGACATCTGTCAAAAATTCTGTATATGTCAAAAATTCAACATTTCTCAAAAATTAGACATCTGTCAATATGACATACGTCAAAATATAATAGGTATTATAATAGGCTGCATCTGCAGCGTATTGCTACTATCTATTAGTAATACGTGAGCTATTATTGCTTGTACTTATTACTACTGCACCACAAGACGCAGCGTATGGCCCCTAGGTGGATCAAGAGTCTGGTCAAAACCGCGGGGAGCCGATGGATGCAGGAGGCAAGCAGCCGCTTAAAGTGGTGCTCTATGGGGGAGGCCTATGTTCAGCAGTGGACGTCTTCTGGCTGTTGATGATGATGATATTGGATGAGTACCTGTAGTAATCATCATCATCATGTCCACCTACAAAAGTACCTACCTACTTTTGTAATAGCCCATGAGCAATTGATATTTATTAATTCCTGATTATCGTTACGGTCAACCAAGGGCAAGAAAAAGTGTGCTCGTAGTCCACCTTGGTGGATTGAGCAGGTGGACCAAGGGCAATGACCGAAAAAAAAGTACTTACCTACCCTTTCCTAAAAGCTAATTCCACTTTCTTTTTTTCTGTTTATTACTAAACCTAGTTTCGGGTCAGGTAAGCTACATCATTTCGGGTCAGGCTTACACGAGGGTTACGTTAGTAATGAAAATAATCATTTTTTTGTCGTTCCTAACCTAACCCGCACCCTGTTCGGTTTGCGGGTTAGGTTAGGAATGATTCGCTTCGGTATTTTGGGTTAGGTTCAATAGAGGGTTAGGTTAGGAATGAAAATAATATTTTTTTTGCTATTCCTAACCTAACCCGCTACCGGGTTAGGTTTTCGGGTTAGGTTAGGAATAAACCCCTTATTCCTATTTTAAATGTCACGACACTTCACAAAATAATAAAATAACACGATTTGAAAGCAAGGAGACCGTTTGGTTGACGCAATTCGGACGATCAGCGTCTAGCCTCTGATCATGCCAGATTGAGGGCTGCTTTTGTTTATGAAATGCATAAAGCTAGAATTTGCCGCACAGCGCCTGATTCATACTCTAGAGGAGCCCCCGCCTTGACTATGACTTCCAGTGTCAGTCACGCGAGTTACTGTACAGATACTGCATTCACTACAATGATAATTTAGATCATGTACAGTCAAAATTTCCACAAATGATATAGTTTTTGAATAGGTAGTATTTTTTTAACAGTTTTATATGTGACCATAAGAATACTAAAATTATTTAAATTAATGTTTTAAATCACACTACTCACTTGGTGCTTTTTTGTAAAAACTTTGCTGTAAGTAGTGTTTTCTTATAGTAATGATTGATACAAAGGAACCCCAAACCTACACCTGTCTAGCTCTGTTCGAAAAGAGGCAGTATCGATATCTTGACCGGCCGGCCTTATTACACGCCGCGGACAGACAGACAGCCTCCGGTGATACAATTGATGGCCTCTGGTTGCTACAATATGCGCCATATATTCATTTTCAGAGGGTAGAAATATAATTTTGTATTATGTTACTTTGGGCCAAAAAATATTTGTTACGCGTGCAGCGTCCTAGATGTCTGAAAGATATTTAATCATTAGACCATCATTATCTTCATCAGCAGGCTGAAGACACCCACTGCTGAACATAGGCCTCCCCCCCTCCCCCCCGAGAGCCACTTTGAGCCGCTGCTTGCCTCCTGCTTCCATTGGGTCGTTTAACTAGATTGTGGGTCCAGGCTGGTTGTTGAATTTCGTGTACATAAAATAATTTGCGGCTGATTGACGAATTCATTATTATTTGAACGTCAAGTAAGAATATGTAATAATATGTATATAAAGATATATATTACAGTATTTTATATTTATAATATATTTAAACATATTTATTTATGTTGTTCTAAGCATTTAATTTAGTTCTTGTCAATTGCCGCACCACCGACCACTACGATAGTCTCTTACTTTTCTATCCATCCCAAGGTTGTCTGGAAGAGATCGCTGGATAGCGGTATGACCGCCCATTGTACTAAATTGTATTTTTTTTTTGTTATCGTCTTTTATTTCCTGATTTGGTGTGCAATAAAGAGTTATTGTATTGTATTGTATTGTATTGTATTGTAAGAATGAAGAAATACTATTGACATTTTAAAGTACTGGCGTAGCGGTACGACGCTACGCCGTAGGGATACCGTAGCATATTGCGAACCGTCCCATTTCGTAAGAGAGAGTAATAACCGTGATTAAATATTAATTATAAATACATTTTCCTCTCTAATTAGCTCCGACGCATACTTTAAGTGAGCAGCCTGGTTCCACGGCGAACCAGCTGCGGAGCCACAGTTTAAACGGTAGTTATTAGCTCAAGTCTCGGATTAAATAACAATTATTGTGGGCAAGTGTTCCAGCTTGCACACTTTGATAGCAGACGAGCCACTTTTACTTTAGTGGTGCACAGAAAAAAATCACAAGTGCATATACTAGTTGTATGTTAAGGTGGTGGGAGCATAGCTCTCGTAGGTCTTGGGTTTCTTAACACTATTTAAGGTCCACGATATGCGTGTGATCGTTGGTCGTTTTTTCATTGAACTTACCGCTAATAGTTGCTTTACTGTGGTTTAAAAGTGTCTCGTCTGCCAACCCAAGCCTAATATTTCTTCCACTGAACGTCGTTCTAATTGCAAAATTTACTGCAAGTGGATTTTTTATTTAAGTTGAAACCGATGACGGCGTCTTCAATTTTACCGCTTTTATGTTCGGACGCAATTGTAAGCTCTTTTCGGGAGAAGTTTTAATGAGAATATACTGATTCTTAACTTGCAATAGCTTAAAAGCTAAACAAAATTTTATTATATATTAGCCATATTTCGGGAGACTGTCATATTTTTACACTTCTTCTAAATTATTTTCAAGAACAAGTGAGACGAGCATTCTGTTCTCGGCGACGCTCACGGCAAGTACTCTGAGTATCTGTTGTATTATCCTCGTTGCTAATTTATTGAAAGTGTCATGTCATGAAATAACCAATTGCTGACTAATTTAATTATTCTACTTCTGAGCTGTTAATAAATAATACCTAAAGCAAATGGCAATGGCATCGTGTAAAGATGAATCAATGAATTGAATGATAATCATTATTAAAAGACATCTACCGTTAAATATATCATCATCATCGTCATCAGCCGGAACAGCACTTTGAGTTTTAGCTTAAAGAAAAATCGTAAAGTAAATAACTAATCTAATAAAAATAAATGTTTATTACGTTCTTTATGAATGAAAAGGATACGTCCTACACGAGATTACATTACCCTCGTCATTACATCGAGACGTGAACATTACACGGTGGCTGGGCTTCTTCAGAAAGTGTTCAGCCTTATTGACGATATTTTATGTTATTTTGTACTCTGGAGAAAATCTTGAAAGGCTACTAACGCCACTTATGCGAAAAAAGGTGGCACTTAAAATAAGATACCGTGTTTTTTTATTTTATGTTGTTTATAGGTACTAGCTGAACCAAGAGACGCTGTCCTGTGCAAACAATCTTGTAAGTCTTAAGTTCATAAAAAAAATCCATAGAAAAAAGTTCAGTTCAGTTTTACACCTGTTTAAACATTTTCGGAGAAAAGTTTTCTGGCATTTTTTCTTTTAAAATTTAATTTCTGATGTATAACCCAACCTAAGACCTAAGTATATTAGATCAAATGAGTTCATAACATAGTTCATTATCATCATCATCATCATCATCATAATTAGCCTAGAGACGTCCATTGCTGAACATACGACTCTCCCAAAGAGTGCCACTTAGGGCAGCGTCTCCTTCCTGCATCCATCGGCTCCTCGCGTAATATCATTCACCCAGTCTAATGTTGCTAACTCAAGTCAGTTTCACAGCTACATTTACTCTTCAACTGCTTTGTTCGAATATCATATCTCCACCGTGAAGTGACGGACTCGTATCTCAACAAACAGCCTTCCGCAAACACTTTCAAAGGATTTGCTGTTTGAAATGACCCATTTGCATACTGTATATTTTGGACGCAATTAACCTTGTTCTTTTCAATTTTTAAACGCTTTTAATGTAAAAATGGTCGGGAAGGTTTTATTTTATAAACGATAGTGGGTTAGAAAGGATAGAACTTAACGCATATTTACGGAGAGACCACACAGTTGCGGGGCATGATGCCTACATATGAAACTATCTACATTGTAGATCTTAAAATTTAATATTTAATTTTGAAATCCACCGTCAAAATAAATATATAACACCTGACTATCACGTACATAGATCCTGCACCTTTACTACGATCCCCTGTATCTAGAGACCCAGGAAGAACGAAGACCAGCTCTCTCAATATTTTTTCCTGTGTACAAATACTTGTCCTGTCGCGTTAATCGAACCCGCCCCCTTTAGATTATGACCTGAACTGTTCAACCACCACACCACAAAGGCGGTCACGTATAAAATAAGTATACGTTTGACCACATTATGCCTATGTTAAGTGGTAATGCGGTTTACGGTATCGAGTAAATTGCTGAGTAATTTTAATTCTAACATTTATCAACCCCAAATAAACTAGATCCTTAGAAAAAAGTACAGTGTCCTAAAATTGTTTGAGGGAAATGCGCAGGTCGGTTGTTAAAGGAACATAAAGGTTCCAGCACTTTGACGGTCGCGATAAAAAAATATATTTGTAAATATTTGCGGTTACGTTCGCTTTGCCCGACGCGGGTCCCTCGAAACCAAGTATGTTGAAGGGTTGGTACCTCATTTTTTTTCAAGGTTATAGAGACCAGTTTTAATTTTTAGTATAATTAAAATTATAAACCTAAAAAAATATTTTAAATTATGTAACTAAAAAATAAACATCATTCTAACTAAATTTCAATACAATTTTAAAATAATTTAAAGCGCATCCATAAATATAACTAACTTTATTATGTATATTATAAACAGCCTCTGTGGTGCGGTGATTGAGCAGGTCGACTCATAGCCCGAAGGCGGCAGGTTCGATTCCCGCAATAGGATATAACCCCCACTAGGTGGACCGACGACCTGGTGAAAGCCGCGGGGAGCCGATGGATGCAAGAGGCGAGCAGCCGCTCTAAGTGGCGCTCCCTGGGGGAGGCCTATTTTCAGCAGTGGACGTCTTCGGGCTGCTAATTATGATACCTATTTGAACACAGAAGAAAAGAGAGTATATCTTTCATCCCACGCTTTCAAACACAGAGCTACGAAACAAATGACGCTTCAGAGGAACCTTTTTTTTTGCTCTGTGCTTCCGAATGATTCAACTTACAACAGTAATCGATAAATAATCTATTTCTGTACCACTTATCACGCTTCACTTGTCTACCCTCAGTGAAGTCTATATCAAGCAATGCGTTCCTAGTTAGGGGTACCTGAAGGTTAAATCGAACCCTATTGCTGAAGCTCCACTGTCCGTCTGTCACCAGGCTGCTCATGATAGTTAGAAAACTGAAATATGCATAGATGATGTGTTTCTGTTGCCGCTATAACAACAAATACTAAAAACTAGAATGAAAAAATATTTAAGGGCACTGCCATACAACAAACCTAATTTTTTTGCTTTTTTTGCACGGAACCCTCCGTCGCGAGTCCGACTTGCACTTGGCCGGTTATTTATATCAAGGGATCGCTAAGTACGCAAAGGCGAGGCAAGGTTGTTGACCTTCTTACGAGAATATTATCGCGGATGCTTCAAATCGTTATAAAGACTTAGGCCAATTAAGCTCAAAGCTTAGACCAATTAGGTGCAAGGCTTTCTGCAGTTGCTCGTAGAGCTTTCCGCTTGTGAGAAACTATGCAGAGTTTTATAAAGTGGTTGTCAAGGAATTATTTTGTTGGTATTTTGCTTTAAAATTCTATTATTTTGGTTGTTTTTATATACCTATCCATAATAATGATTTCCAGATAGATTAGACTACAATAAAAAACCGGCCAAGTACCTATTTGTCGTGTTTGTTGTTATAGCGGCAACAAATATATTTTCTTGGCTGAAATATTACTACTTGTAAGTATTAATACGATCAATATTGGCATGTAAGATATCCTTATAAATAAATAAATAATTTAAAAAAAACCACCTGTGGAAACTTCAACTGTCTATCTATCACGGTTCATGAGATACAGCCTGGTGACAGACATACAGACAGACAGATGTACAGCGGTCTTAGTGATAGGGTCTGGTTTACACTTTGGGTACGGAACCCTAAAAACGATATCTCTCTACCTAAATATGCGTGAATAAATGAATGTTTAAATAATAACTCAAAAATCAAGGCTCAAGAAATAAATTTTTCACTTTATAAAAAAATACTGTTTGTAAAACAAAGCAGTGTTGCTAAGCCGATGTTTTATTAAGACCAAATTAGAGAGTTTCTGAGGGTGCTTAAATTTGTTTTTATTACGCTCTTCATTAAATTTTTCGTGTTTGCTGTTTCCTCTGTCTTACGATATAATCCCATTGACTTATTTCGATAATTAAGATCCTTTTTTTGTTTTTTAAACTTGATTGGACTTCAGTGATTTGGTGATACTTTTTTTTAATTATAGGTATAAGAGGTATAGGAGTCCGTGGTTACTCTTTGAAAATGTAACCAAAAAACATGTTGGCCTAAGCTTTTGTCTGATATGAAAATATGAATATATATTTCATCATCATCTTACACCCTGAAAGAAAGCCATATCTTATTTTTATCTGTGGATATATGCCATACCAACAATTCAATATAATATACGTAGCTAGAACGTAGCCAGATGCCAGTATTTTTCTAATTAAGCAGTGATCGCTACAGGAGGCGGGTTTTTCTTTAATTAGAAGTTACAACGATTTGTGCTGGTCGAAAATACTCCACGACGGTTCTTGGAAAACGGTGAAAATACTTCAAATTACAGAGTAACAAAGCTTTTTATAAATACGGTTTTTTGTAACCTAAAAGTTCTATCAATAGAAATAGAAAATTAAAATTATATTTTTATGAGAAAAAATACGCTCTCTGTAGGATACTTAGCACAATGTAGGGCGTTTTATTTTTATTTTAAATCGCCGGTGTTCTTCCTGTCTGTTGTTTTCTTGGTTGTTGCAATATTGCTGAATATTATTGACAAAGATTTGTAGGGTGCTTTCTATCCTAATAAATTAAAAATTTCCATAGGAAAGTATATAAATTGCGGGTAAAAACAGCGGAGCGCCTCTATAGTACTATATAAAATATTAATTAGGTACTACAATCTATTTCTTTTGCTGCATTGGTCTGCAGCGCGGTCTCTCCTGATGGAAAGTGACGACGCGGTATAAGTACCTATGCTGGTCTTTATTGTGTAATGCAGCGACACTCTTACCGGGTAAATATACCTCCTTAGCTTTAAGACACTTAATACATAAGACCTGTCGTCCTGTATGTACATTAATGGAGAATAAATGAAATGAATTAAATTGAACAGCAGGTATATTGTATATAAGTTTTCGGCAAATGAAATTATTTATCAGGCCTGTGTAGTATATCTACGAGGGTACTTCAGGTACCGTCAATATTTTCATATAAAATAAACTCAGTGTTCAACCAACTTGCGTGTGTTTCACTACATGGTGACAGCTCGGGATTACTTTTGTCATTTTCATTGGTAAAAAGTGCTCGAACCCTTAAAAGTTATAGTGCAATAGTTTTTTTTTTTTTTTTTATTCAATATTTATTTAGAGGCTTTTACCACATTGGTATGTCAGCCCCATCTTACCCTAACTTAATTACCCTATATTAACTACTTGTTTTTAAAATCTGATATAAGTACATAGCGGCATCACACGCAGGTGATGCTAAAATGCTTATGAACGCACCAGTATCTAGTTTATTTATGTTAAATTTATCTAATAGAATATTTCTTGGTCTAGTACCTTTGACACATTCTAACAGTAGGTGATGAACATCTTCAACAGTTCCACACATGTCGCAATTAGGGGAGTCGGTTTTTTTCATCATATAGCTGAATTTTTTACAAGGGTAATGTCCAGACCTTAACCTGTGAGCTAATACAGTATCGTTTCTGGTCATCTCACTTCTAACAAACCAGGGTACACGAGGAGGCTGACACTGGATTGTTCTGTACCAAATTCCTTTTTCTTTACTGCGCTCATCAAAATATTCTTTAAAACTGTTGTAACATAAAACTTTACATCTCAATAATTGTTCTTCATGGTTTGGTTTAATTGAATAGTCAATGCCTTGTAACACTGCTAATTTGGCCAATCTATCAGCCTCCTCATTACCTCTAATACCTATATGCGATGGAACCCATTGCAACCTAAGACTAACGCCTTTGCAATGAGATTTTTAATGGCTTTTAATATGTCATAAGCTACCGATACACCTCTGAAGCCAGAGGCGCATCGAGCTACATGCTGTAAGGCACTTTTGCTGTCTGTGAAAATAACCACACTCGGATTACTACTAACATTGTTAATATAATTCAAAGCTTCAAGAATTGCAATGAGTTCCAGCGACATAATACAAATATTGGCATCTGTTCTGTACATAATAGAGTCGCCTGTAGTAGAATCATAAATTGCTATACCTTTACCATTACTACTTTTAGATCCATCAGTAAAAATTGTTTGGTAATTGCTGTATTTCTGATAAATTTCTTTTAATAGTTCAAATTTAAGGCTTGTTATATCAAGGGTACTTTTGGGACCAGTGACGCTTTCTAAATTACATTCAATGACATCATCTATTTGAATACGTGTAACCCAACAGTCTAATGAAAACATATCCAGCGGTTTGTTTGAGTAAATTTCAAAATCTTTGCAATACTCATAAGCATCCAACAGCACAGGTTTCTTTTTTCTCTGCCAAAATCTGTTTACTATTAAATCATTAAGATTATCTAATAGCGTGATTGTTAAATTATTCGTCCAGGAGAGACTTTTTAGACAAAATTTAAATGCGAGGTATAACCTTCTCACATGCAATGGTGGTATACAAAGCTCGCTTTCCATCACGTGAATGGGTGTGCTTTTAATGAAACCGCCTATAATTCTTAATGCCTGATTCTGCAACCTATCCAATTTTGATAAATGCACTTTAGCACAATTTCCAAACAAAAAGCTACCGAAGTCTATCCTGCTTCTAATAATGGATATATATAAGGTTCTTATATGTTTTGGGTGAACACCCCATTGTGATCCAGATAGAACTTTCAACAAATTCAAAAATTTGGAAACTTTCTTTACTATTTCGTTAATATGTTTGTTCCATAATAGCGATCGATCTAACCATATTCCTAAGTATTATATATTTTCTACTGCTTCTATTCTGTTTTCATTTACTTTAAGAGTAATTGTATTATTTCGGTGACCTCTGCTAAATAGACATAATTTAGACTTAGCACACGAGATGTCCAGTCCCAAATCACTCATGCCCGTTAACATCATGTTTATAGCTTCTTGTAAGGCGTTTTCGCAAAATGATATATCCTTGTTACTTATATACAACACATAGTCATCAGCGTACTGAGCTATTTGAATATTACTTAGGTCATGACATATTTTATAAGTTGCTACATTAAACAACAACGGAGACAGTGGATCGCCCTGTGCTAAGCCTCTACTTGTCCGCCTCGCATCAGTTGTGCCATCCGCATTTTTAATTAATAAACATCTATCACTTAAATATGACCAAATATAGTTACAAACGTTATAGCCTAATTTAAGTTCATCTAAAGTACTAACAACCTTCTCTACCAGTACATTATTGTATGCATTTTCGACGTCCAAAAAACAAGCTATAGTAGGGTTGTTCTTTGTCAATCCTATCTGTACATACGTCACAAATCTGGCTAAGCAATCTAAGCAGGATTGGCCTCTTCTAAATCCTGAAGTGTATTCAGACAGTATTAAATTAGTTTCAATAAACCACTCTAGCCTTTTAGAAATCATATTGTGAAATATTTTACATGTACAAGACATAAGAGAAATCGGCCTGAGCTTTACTTCAGTACTTGCGTTATTTTGTGTTTTTGGTATGGGGATAACTAGGATGGTACGCCACTGTTTTGGTATTATGCCTGTGGCAAAAATGGAATTATATAAATTTAATAGGTATATCTTTCCTACATATGGTAGATGATATAGCATCGAATAAGTAATCTCATCATTACCAGGAGCTGTGTCTTTTTTCCTAAGACAATGCTTTAGTTCTTGTAGCGTAAAAGGTTCTTCTAATAAATTATTTCTAGAACTTATGACAGGTTTTTGATTTGAAACAGTATCGGGTGTTAAACATTTTAGTAACTCTTTTTGTTTATCATCTGATGCCACAAATTTAGCCTGATGGTAACCCTTAAACCACCTCATTTTAGCCCACATATCAGCTACGGACGTAGTTTCTTTAATACTATTGCAAAAGGAATTAAAATTATCAGACCTTGCCTGACTTATTAACACACTAGCGTCTTTAGTTTTTTCTTCTAGCTTCTCAAGATTCTCAGGTGTGGAATTTCTTCTAAAAGTGCTCAGCGCCAATCTGCGCTCAGCTACCGACTTAGACAAACTGGGATTCCAATACTTTTTGGGTTTAAATTTATTCGTGGGGTTTTGACGTATTTTATTAAATGGAATATTTGTATTGGCTGATTGGTTGACTAAGCTCTCAAAATTGTCATAGGTTTCTTGAATGCTTGAATATGAAGGTCTATTAGAAAATGGTTCAACTAAGTCACTGTTATATTTAAGCCAATTCGCCTTTTTTTAGTGCTCGAACCCTTAAAAGTTATAGTGCAATAGTTTTGTTGTGGTCGTAATTGGTCCGTAACTAACTAATAAACACGCGCGTCCTCCGGCGGAATTATCACTCGGTGGCGGTCCGGCCGCGCGATCCGAGGCGTGGCGCAAATGGCGGAAGCTATTCGAGGTGTTTGTTAAGGCGTCTGGAGTGAGCAAAGAGCCTAAAAAGGTACAGGCTAGTCTGTTGGTGAACCTCATAGGATCAGCGGGATACGAGGTTTTTACGACTTTCACTTTTGATACGGATGAAAATGAGGATGACGTCAACTGCCTTTTGAAGAAATTCGATTCTTATTTCGGTGCGAAACCGAATATCACAGTTCGGCGTTATAAGTTCTTCACACGTAGCAGCAAGCAAGCAGAAAACATCGACCAATATGTGACGGCTCTGCGGGTGTTAAGTCAACAGTGTGAATTCGACGAATTGAACGAGAGCCTACTACGTGATAAGATCGTTTGCGGAATTAGTAACAATACTGTGAGAGATCGATTACTTCGTACGGATGAATTAACGTTATCAAAAGCGATACAGATCTGTCAGGCGGCGGAGATGTCCAAGGAGGAAAGTCAGTGTATTAGCAGTGCGCCAGAGAACGTGCAGGTGAACGCAGTGCAAAGCGGGAACGGCATGCGAGGTTCGCGGCGTGCAGGCGGGCGGCGCGGGCGGCGGCGGCCCGGCGCGCGCGCCCTGCCGCACCGGCGGTGTCCGGCACGTAAAGCGTTGTGTTTCTTTTGTGATCAAAGAGGGCATTTTTCGCGAGTGTGTGGTCAAAAGAAAGCTATCCGTAAAGTGTTAAATCTGAGCGTTGACTCTGCGGTTAGTGAAATCGAGGAGGACTGCGGAGAAATGTTCTACGTCGACATTATCAGGGAAGACAAATAACTGAGTAAGTCATGTAAAGAGTGGACTGAAAAAATATCTTGTAACGGAAAGAATGTAGTGCTAAAAATTGATACCGGATCGATGTTAAACGTAATTTCTAAGTTTCAATATTTAAGTTTGGGCCTATCTATCGAGAACCTTCTGCCGTTTACAAAACGAGTACTTTCTTTTACAGGGAACCGGTTGCCAATAATAGGTACTGATAACATTTCATTCATGTACAATAACAAACAATTATTATTATTATTATTATTATTATTATTAAACATTACGTGCTACCATTTGTTGTCGCAGATCTGAACTGTCAGAACGTACTCGGTTTGGAAGGTTCCACTTCATTAGGTTTGATTAGTTGTGTAGGTACAATCAACATTCGCGAGTACAATGATTTGTTTGAAGGTTTAGGTGCATTACCAGGAGAATATCATATCGTTGTGAATAAAAACGTACAGCCGGTTGTGTGCCCTACCAGAAAAATTTCTTTTGGACTTAAAGGTAAATTAATGAATGAATTACGTAGAATGGAAGCTTTAGGTGTAGTAAGGAAGGTCACGCATCCGACTGATTGGGTTAATGCAATAGTGTTAGTCGCGAAGAAAGATGGCAGCATTCGTGTTTGTTTAGATCCTCGACCTCTGAACCGCGCGGTGCGGCGCGCGCAGTACTCGCTGCCGACCGTGCCGGAGCTGGCGGCGCAGCTGCGCGGGGCCACGGTATTTAGTGTTCTCGATGCGCGCTGTGGTTTTGGATGCTGAAAATTGATGACGCAAGCGCCGACCTTTGCACGTTCAGTACACCGTTTGGGCGATACCAATTCTTGCGCCTGTCTTGTGGTATCAATTGTGCGCCTGAAGTTTTTCATGCAAAACTTAGGCAGCACCTAGAAGACTTAGAGGGCGTCGAATCCTTTATCGATGACGTCATCGTTTGGGGACGTAATCAGGACAAACACGACGAAAGGCTGCGACGTTTAATGCAACGCGCGCGGGATATTGGTATAAAGTTTAACCGCGAAAAATGTAAGTTCGGTGTGTCGGAAATCACATATCTTGGTCACAAGTTTGATGCGACCGGAATGCGAGCGGATGACACAAAGGTAAAGGCTATTATGGAAATGCCATACCCAAACGATAAAAAATCACTCGAGAGATTTTTGGGTATGGTTAATTACTTGTCAAAATTCATACAAAGTTATTCTGGGTGTGTGAATATTCTAAGGTCGCTTTTGAAAAAAGAGTCTGAGTGGGTGTGGGAGCAGCAGCACTCCGCGGCGGTGGACGAGCTGAAGCGCAAGCTGTCCGGCGCGCTGGTGCTGGCGCTGTACTGCGAGCGCACGCCGGTCGTGGTGTCGGTGGACGCGTCGGGCGTGGCGCTCGGCGCCGTGCTGCTGCAGGCCGGCCGCCCGGTCGACGCTCACCGACACACAGACAAGGTACGCACAGATCGAAGAAGAGATGTTGGCTATTGTGTTCGCGGTCGAGCGGTTCAGGCAGTACATTTACGGCAGATGTGACGTCACCGTGCAGACGGATCACAAGCCGTTGGAGGCGTTGTTTAATAAACCGTTAGTTTCCGTTCCGGCCCGGCTGCAACGAATGATGATGAGAGTGCAGGGATTCGACTTAAAAGTAGTTTATACGCCTTGTATACTGCAGACACGTTGTCACGGGCACCACTGAAGGATTTTATGCATGAGCGAGTGACGGTACCTGAAGTACCCTCGTAGATATACTACAGCCTGCATGCAATTTTACCAATACTGAGTTCAATTTTTCTTATATGTATTCCATTTACGGGTAGAGAGCCTCAGTTCGTACCTCAATATAGGATGCGATACAATCCTTGGAGGTTTGCTCACAGTGTAATAATGTGCAGAAAGGCAACTGCAATTGTATATTGAGTAGAACATAATTGAAACCCTTTATTTCATTTATAGCTTTGAATAAAGGAAAATGTCACAGACTAGTTTTACAGTAGGTTCTCGTGCACACTGTTGGTAAGTTCTTTTTAACCTAAAAAGGAACTTTGGAGGACTTTTGAAAATTTTTATAGGATATTGGCACGAAACTGAATAACAATAATATTGCAAAGAAATTACTGTTCCCGTAGTTTTGTTGATTTTTTGATCGAAAGTCTTTTCCATCTTAAGCCATTGTGGCCACCACACTATCTCTTACTAGGTATTACGCGGGTTACAAGTTAGTGGTCAAACGTAAATCAACAAATAGAGTTGCTGAACCATGCACATAAACAATCCTACTGTTAATGTTACACTGTCGCCCACATTCAATGTTCCGTCCATCTGCGGCGAACCCGTCAGGCCCTTGTTTCGCCGCCCATTACGGCACGCTGTAATTATACAGGCGGGGTTAATTGCTGATATCGATTACATCACCCGAGCTTATACTCAATCAGTTAATATCAATCGACTAATTGCTTAATTAAACTCTGGAGTGCCTGAACAACAGTGACTGTCTTTGTCACATCATCCTCACCAAAAATTACCAAAATATCACCAAAAATTTTCCAACTACACCATTAGGTTATGGACTAATCCTATTAGTAAGAAAACAATATTCAAACTATGACTATATCCATAGATTTATTATATCTCAACCAGTTAGAAGTGTATAAAGTATTTTATAACAACCTCCACTCACAAATCTCCGAAGACTTTATGCAGCCTCCACAGTATCCTCTATGGTGCAGGTCTCCAATCAGGCGCGATGACTCTGCAAATTCCCTTCCGCGCCAAACAACTGGGTAAAGTTGGCGCCGGAGAGCAGGCGGGATAAAAACTGTAATATAAGTCTACGAGTCGAAGAGTTTAGTACTTACCTACATTAGTGACGTGCTGACGGGCTGCCAAAGAATTGATGTGATGCGATCTTTAACGGCCATGTGGCTACCACCTACTTAATCCACCTACTCGTAAGTATTAATTAATTTACAAAAATGATTTTACCAAATTCGCTGGAAGTTCGAGCAAACCTTTCTCTCCCGCATAGGGGGATTTTCCACCGCATGTAAAATATGGAGCACACCACCATAGGAACGACTTGCTGTGATCCAGTAGTTGAAATCCATACAAGCTATATAACACAACCAATGCATCTACATAGTCTACATACATACATTACCATCAGGTGGACAAATAACGATATGGTTGTTTACTAATTGTATTAAAAATAGAAATAGAAATTTGAAATAGAAAAAAAATATATTTATTTATTTAGTACAAAGACATTATACAAATTCTAGTACATACAATAAATGAAATACAATAAAGGTTCGCAGTTTCACTGTTCAGCACAGTAGGATTCCCTGTTTTGTGCTGAACAGTACTCTTCCGATGAAACTAATACTAAGATTACTAACAAAGGCTATACATATTTTCAACACTAAGTATTCTAAGTATACATATTCTTGCTACTAATAAAAAAATAATAAGAAGAAACTACCGATACGTATATAAATAAATAAATAGGGATAATAATAACATTAAACTCAGATTCTTATTCTAATAAATCATTTGCGTATTAGGTACCGCCCACAGTCACGGATGGAAGAGCGTAAGAGACTGCAAGTTTCTAAAAGATGCTAAGATTTGATAATAATTACTACAGACTGTTATGTGATGTATGTGTAAGTCCTAACCGACAACAGAGGACTTAGCTACTATGTGATTGTTTACAAAATAACATCTATATATTTATATGTATATAAGTATTTTATACTTGAACGAACAAACCAAAAAAAATGGCCAAAATTTTCTAAGACTTTGTATCAGAATAGATCACGTCAAATATGGCTGTTCTATCATTTTGCCACACGTTTCCAAAGTTATCACGATGACGCTAATCAAAAGCTAAAAATACAACGGACAAAATAAAACCCTAATTTCGTTGTCCCCATAGATAGCAATGGGGATAGAAGTCCCTTAACAATTCGATCCACAGAACTGCGTTACCTTAAGTACTGTAACACCACCAGCCAACGCCATAGCATGTGCACCATTTGTTGCGTCGTGCACGTGCCGCTTTATTTAACGAGTTACCGCGCGCCATGCCATGTGCAAAACTACCCTCCGGTCACACAGCACAGATTACATAATAATACTAATAGACAAACAGGATCAATGAACCGTCAAAGTGACGTCGTGGAAGATACAAAATGAAAACAAAAATATCTAGTGAAATTCCGCTAAGAAACCTAAAGTAAATAAAAAGCTTTTTGGTGGAATCACACTAGATATTCTTGTTTTCATTTTGTATGTTCAGAGATTTCGAATGATTTGTCTTTTAGATCAATCATGAAAATTGTTACTCCCAGTTTCACTACGACTACGACCATTAAATAGAGATATCTTAAGCACATTTGAAATGGCAATGGGCAGGCCACATCGCTCGTAGAACTGACAACCGATGGGGAAAAAAGGTTCTCGAGTGGCGACCACGAACTGGTAGACGCAGCGTAGGCCGGCCCCCCCTAGGTGGACCGACGACCTGGTGAAAGCCGCGGGGAGCCGATGGGTGCAGGAGGCGAGCAGCCGCTCTAAGTGGCGCTCCCTGGGGGAGGCCTATGTTCAGCAGTGGACGTTTTCAGGCTGTTAATGATGATGATGATGATGAAGCACATTTATCTAATGGTATTGGTAAAGTCTACTTATTGTATATTCTTTTAACTAGGTACCTATTTACAGTTCCGGGAGCTCCAGCGAATAATAACTCCTTGTAACTTGAAGACAGATATCAAGATAGTGTCGCTGATAACGCTTAATTAACTGAAGAAATAAACGACTTCGGAATAAAGCAACCTTGAAATGTTAACGGTAAGGGATCGATCGCCAGATGCTGCGCCCAACGGTCTGTCTTATTATTTTTGTCTCTATTTTACATATTTTTGATAGTATTTAATTCTGAGTTGTTGCTTCCAGTGGTGAAGAAATGTGTGGTATCTGGTAGATTAAATTAAAAAACTTTAAAAAAGATAAATTGATTAGGAAATAAGGGTAAGATTTAAAGGCAAACTTTTGAATAAACAATATGGCCTATTATAACATACATAAATGGATACAATATAGGCCCAGATAACCTTAGGTATGAAATCCATAACAAACAAAATACATGATTAATCATCATCATCATCATCATCATCATCATCATTAACAGCCTGAAGACGTCCACTGCTGAACATAGGCCTCCCCCCGGGAGCGCCACTTAGAGCGGCTGGTCGCCTCCTGCATCCATTGGCTCCCCGCGCATGATTAATAATAGGAAGAAAATCCCAAATTTTGTTTGCAAAATATAATTATAAACACCTGGCAACAAAATTTATTTCATTTGTATTTTATCTATCTCTTTTATTCGATTATTTTTCCTAAATCATCTTGAACATGATTTGAAGGTTCCGACTGACACGTGCCTACACGAGGTTCAACGCCCTCTTTATATTCTGTTAAGGTTTTGGATAATAAGGATAACTTACAAGAGAATATAAAGTTACAAGTATATCCATTCATACAAAGTAGCTACTCCACCTAAAAAATATAAAATTAGGACTTGATCATACTTCAATTTGTTTATTATCATGATATGATGACTTACATATTGTTGCATCTGACTCTAAGCCATGAAATATTTTCCATTTAGTAATATTGCACGTCAAAAGGATGCCCTAGGGAAAGCTGCCGCTCTTGGCCACTTAAACTGTCGTCAGCATCTAATGGCATCCATCCATCAACGGGCTAAGCCAACACGGACCCACTATGGAAGCATAACACACTATTAGACAGGTACCTACTTGTTTCAAAACTTATATGGTATAACCTACCTATTTTCATGAAGCATGCTTAGTAATGAAGATTATACATTCTGTTTCGTAGAACTTTATGAAACTACACAATGTAATAAATTGGCCTTAAGATCAATATATTATTATGGTGAATTCAGGTTCACAGGCCTATAATTGGGATAGATAGGTACTTATAACTTAAATATGTTTTAAAAATTATGGGAGTACTTATTGGAGTTTAGGTGTTTCCAGAAAGTAACTGAGCGAGTAATTATTAACTAACCGCTAGTCTATACATATAATAAAACTGTAGAGATAAAAAAATCTGTAAATGCAAGATATCTAAAAAAAAATGACACGTGTTGGCTTGAAATTTTTCGCTGATCACGTTAAGCTACTTTTTAGACATTTTGTCTGTTTGTTTGTTTGTTTGTTTGTTTGTTTGTTTGTTACGGCACAACTCCGAAAATACTGAACGGATTTTTATGCGGTTTTCACTAATAAGCTTAGAAAAACCCGGTGCACAACATAGGATATATTAAATTTTAAATAATGTAAATTTTTTTTTTGGTGAAAATGATTAAGTTTTAATTATGAAACGGAACGGGATTTTAACAAGATGGCCGCTTCAAGGCTTCAAGGTAAGTTTTTTTTTATATTTTGATCCACACATAGTGTAGGTATTTAGCCAGTGTCAAAAAGTAAGTTTTATTTTAGCTACTATTTATAGATGAGAGAAAAAAATGTGCTCTGTGCTATTGACGGAAATTTTATCTCGGGTTTATCCGGATGCACAGATTAAAGAAACAAAACTCTGTTACTATTATGGCGCGGCTTCATATACGCCCGAACCTTCGCTGTTGAGTTGGCGCGCAAAAACATCTCTGTTGACTATCCTCGATGTATTTGTAGCGCCCCAACCCGGACACACAGTTAATTTGTTTGCCTGCGTTAGCGTTATATTGCATGTGTGTTATATTGTGTGTGTGTAATATATTTTACTGTGAGAATATTATTTGCGATTACAAAAATAAATTTTAATAATTTTAATTTATAATTCCTTATCGATATGAAGTAAAACCATTTTTTTTTATTTGTCCGTTTATCTGTCCCTTTGAATACGGATCACGGTTGTTATAGTGGTAACAGAAATATATCATCTGTGAAAAATTCAACTGTCTAACTATCACGATTCATGAGTACATCCTGGTGTCTGATGAACAGACAGACAGACAGACGGACAGCGGAGGTTTAGTAATAAGGATTTACCCTTTGAATACGGAACCCCAATCATTTTTATTTCATTCTGAACAATCTCCACTGCACTAAGCAATAAGGAAGTAATGTAATGCATGTTTGTATTTATAACATAAATAACTATTGGCGCGGCTGCATTACCGGCAGTGTATCATGAGTGCATCACACTTTTCGGGCTATGGCGAAATACATCGCGCGATAACTTCGTCTGCGCTCGATGCAATGCAGATTAGAGAAAAACAATGTGTTCATTATGTAAGTACCTATACCCAAGGAAGTCATATGTATTGCATATAGATAAGTTTTTTCGTTAATCTGTGGTCCAGACTAAAAAAGAGGATAGGTATGAGAACCTTCTTAAATATGAGCACGACAAAGAGAACAAGGAATTTCGAAAACTAAAAACTTCTTTGACTTTTTATTATAAGTTATAAGGCTTCACGCGATATCATATTTAGCCAATATTGAAACATAACTAAAATTATTATTCATGTTTTCGATTTAATGGGTTCTGGCGAGGGCAAAATTCTTTATTGGCGATCTGGTATTATGTATTAGTTTTCAAAAATCTACTACGCGTTACCATTCGAAATAAGTATTTAAAATTGTATTGTATAGTACCTATAGCTTAACCTATTGTAGTAACATATTCAGTAATCTGTGCCTATAGGTTCTTCATTTATTGACCCTAGCTTTTGCTACGCATTGTAAAACCTTTTTTATTTTGGCATTAGACAAAATTTGTATTTAGCCAATGATAGGAAGTATTTTATGAAAACTGTTTAAAAGGGTAGGTTCTTAGACTTTTTATTAACATTCATAAGGCTACACGCGATTATCATACTTAGCCAATATTGAAGCTTACTTAATTAACATTTTTATTCATGTTTTCGATTTATATGGTTTTGGCGGGAACAATATTCTTTATTGGCGATCTGGTCAAATGTATTATTTACATAAACTTACTACACGTTACCATTCTAATTTGGTAGATAAAATTATTATTGCGCTACTGCTATATTCTTGATCGACCCCAAGGAAGTTTTAAGGTACCAGGGGTTTAGCAAAGATACCAACCACTAACGTTAACGCCAAACGCTAACTCCAAAATGTACTGCGATGACATTTCGGAAATTGCTTACTTTTCCACAGCTAATGTCATTTTAATACAGTTTTGGTGTTAGCGTTAGCGTTAGTGGTTGGTATCTTAGCTAGACCCCCTGTAGTACTTATAGCGACTTAAGTTATAGACCCTTACCATTGCTACGCATTTTAAAACCTTTTTTATTTTGGCATTAAAGTAAGCCGGAGTGCGATATTTGTATTTAGCCAATGATACGAAATATTTTATGAAAAATGTTTATGGGTAGGTACTTAGATATAATAATATGTAGATATTCATTATGGCAATTGTATCCTTGAATTAACAACAACATGGCGCGTAACGTTCGTTTTTGACTGTTTTTTTTTATTTGTTCTTCTTCTTCTTCTTGCATGTTGAAATAAGTTTTTAATAGTTAAAATATTTTAGATCTGTGGGCTTTTAAATACACCACGGGAGCAAAAAATGATTGATTACTCGGTTACTTCAAGAAGGTTATAGTTATGGTAGGTAAGTAACTATCTTTGTAATGACGATTTTACCTACTTCCTCACTTTCATCACTAGGTAGGTACGTTGAAAGTGCAGTGGGAATCAGACAGCGTGGAAAATAGTGGACATAATAATAATTATAACTGTCGATTCTTTAAGGAGTGGTGGTTTAGTATTAGTAATTCCTAATTAGTATTAAGAAAATTAATTATGTACGCATCGTACAGGTAAATGCATATCTCCAGCAATTTATAAACTTATTATGGACACTGGCTAAGTGTAGGTACTCAATTCGTATGGAGCCAAACTTAAGAATCATCGTGTGTGATTCTTCCATATTTTTCTAAACCGTACCTGACTGCTTAGGTAACTACTAACTAAACAAAATTTACTGAAACTTCTTTTAAAGACCTGAGTGAAGTGATGATGATTTCTTTTTGTTGTAATATGAAGAGGTACTTATAAAATTGTAGTTTTTTGTTTGAAACTTCTTTTACTGTTATAAATCTATATTAGACTCAAAACATTTAAATTTAGGTAAGGGCTTAAATAGCTTCCACTCACGGCTATGCTTGCGTTATACCTATACCTATGCTAATACAGGTTACTGTGCTCAGCTTCGAAAAGAGTTAGTGGATTTTTTGTTTGGTACGAAATGCATTATCTATTATTAGACTATAACGTAAAAATAACATAACACAAGCGTGCGAAGCCGCGGGCAAAAGCTAGTATAGTATATAAATCAGATTTTCAGCTAAATATGCAAATTTTCTGAAGAAAACTATGCTGTCTCAGTATAAGCATACAAAATTGAGTTTAAAAACAACACTCGAAACGGAGAGCAACATTGTTAACAGTTGAAATCTGTGCTCTAATCGCCAGGAACCTATCTAGACGCTGGCAACATGCCAGCTATCCTAAAATCCAGCGGGCGCGACCACCGTACTGCCTCCTTCTTGTTTCACTTCAAATTACAAGCTCTGCTAGAGCTTTGACTTTGTTACTAGTTATCAAGTCTCTACAAAGTAGTTGCGGAAGTATCCTTTGAATTTCAAAATACTAATGTATATAACTTACAAAATGTAGTGAAGAGACTGATAGCTCTTTTTTCTTTTTCATATTTATTTTTGATTCGTTTATTAATTGTATGTGACGTGTTCTTGAGTGGAAACGTTAAATGCGCTGTTTCCTCGTGGTCCTACTATTTTGTCCTACTGGCAGGACCACGAGGATATACAATCATGTCCTCGTGGTCCTACTCACTTTTGTGCACACCCTGCGAGGAAAACAAATGCTACTATTATTTATACATCTATACATATAATAAAACTGTAGAGATAAAAAAATCTGTAAATGCAAGATATCGAAAAAAAAATTACACAGGTTGGCTTGAAATTTTTCGCTGATCACGTTAAGCTACTTTTTAGACATTTTGTCTGTCTGTTTGTTTGTTTGTTTGTTTTTGTTTGTTTGTTTGTTTGTTTGTTTGTTACGGCACAACTCCGAAAATACTGAACGGATTTTCACGCGGTTTTCACTTATAAGCTTAGAAAACCCCGGCGCACAACATAGGATATATTAAATTTTAAATAATGTAATTTTTTTTTTGGTGAAAATGTTTAAGATTTCATTACGAAACGGAACGGGATTTTAACAAGATGGCCGCTTCAAGGCTTCAAGGTAAGTTTTTTTCTTTTTTTTTTTGTCCACACATAGTGTAGGTATTTAGCCAGTGTCAAAAGGTAAGTTTTATTTTAGCTACTAATCATAGATGAGAGAGAAAAAACGTGGTCTGTGCTACTGACGGTAATTTAATCTCGGGTTTATCCGGATGCACAGATTAAAGAAACAAAACTCTGTTACTATTATGGCACGCCTTCATATACGCCCGAATCTTCGCTGTTGAGTTGGCGCTCAAAAACATCACTGTTGACTATCCTCCATGTTTTTGTAGCGCAACAACCCGGACACACAGTCAATTTGTTTGCCTGCTGCGCGACCGACGTGGGCTAAATAAAATGGATGAAGCAGTAGCGTTATATTGCATGCCGGCGAATAAATATGTTTTACTAACTGTGAGAATAATTATTTGCAATTACAAAAATAAATTTTAATAGTTTTAATTTATAATTCCTTATCAATATGAAGTAAAACCAATTTTTTTTATTTGTCTGTTTATCTGTCCCTTTGAATACGGATCACGGTTGTTATAGTGGCAACAGAAATATATCATTTGTAAAAAATTCAACTGTCTAACTATCACGATTCATGAGTACATCCTGGTGCCTGATGGACAGATAGACAGACGTAGGTTTAGTAATAAGGATTTACCCTTTGAGTGCGGAACCCCAATCATTTTTATTTCATTCTGAACAATCCCCACTGCACTAAGCAATAAGGAAGTAATGTAATGCATGTTTGTATTTATAACATAAAAAACAAAAAGTAAATAACAATTGGCGCGCCTGCATTACCGGCAGTGTATCATGAGTGCATCACTTTACGGACTACGGCGAAATACATCGCGCGATAACTTCGTCTGCGCTCGATGCAATGCAGATTAGAGAAAAACAATGTGTTCATTATGTAAGTACCTATACCCAAGGAAGTCATATGTATTGCATATAGATAAGTTTTTTCGTTAATCTGTGGTCCAAACTAAAAAGAGGATAGGTATGAGAACCTTCTTAAATATGAGCACGACACAGAGAATAAGGAATTTCGAAAACTAAAAACTTCTTAGACTTTTTATTATAAGTTATAAGGCTTCACGCGATATCATATTTAGCCAATATTGAAACATAACTAAAATTATTATTCATGTTTTCGATTTAATGGGTTCTGGCGAGGGCAAAATTTTTTATTGGCGATCTGGTATTATGTATTAGTTTTCAAAAATCTACTACGCGTTACCATTCGAAATAAGTCTTTAAAATTGTATTGTATGGTACCTATAGCAGTAACATATTCAGTAATCTGTGCCTATAGGTTCTTCATTTATTGACCCTAGCTTTTGCTACGCATTGTAAAACCTTTTTTATTTTGGCATTAGACAAAATTTGTACTTAGCCAATGATAGGAAGTATTTTATAAAAACTGTTTAAAAGGGTAGGTTCTTAGACTTTTTATAATCATTCATAAGGCTTCACGCGATTATCATACTTAGCCAATATTGAAGATTACTTAATTAACATTTTTATTCAAGTTTTCGATTTATAAGGTTTTGGCGGCAGCAATGTTCTTTATTGGCGATCTGGTCAAATGTAATATTTACATAAACTTACTACACGTTACCATTCTAATTAGGTAGATAAAATTATTATTGCGCTACTGCTATATTCTTGATCGACCCCAAGGAAGTTTTAAGGTACCAGGGGTCTAGCAAAGATACCAACCACTAACGTTAACGCCAAACGCTAACTCCAAAATGTACTGCGATGACATTTCGGAAATCGCTTACTTTTCCACAGCTAATGTCATTTCAATACAGTTTTGGAGTTAGCGTTAGGCGTTAGCGTTAGTGGTTGGTATCTTAGCTAGACCCCCTGTAGTACTTATAGCTACTTAAGTTATAGACCCTTACCATTGCTACGCATTTTAAAACCTTTTTTATTTTACGTTAAAGTAAGCGGGAGTGCGATATTTGTATTTAGCCAATGATACGAAATATTTTATGAAAAATGTTTATGGGTAGGTATTTAGATATAATAATATGTAGGTGGCAATTGTATCCTCGAATTAACAACAAAATGGCGCGTAACGTTCGTTTTTGACTTTTTTTTTTTTTATTTGTTCTTCTTCTTCTTGCATGTTGAAATAAGTTTTTAATAGTTAAAATATTTTAGATCTGTGGGCTTTTAAATACACCACGGGAGCAAAAAATTATTGATTACTCGGTTACTTCAAGAAGGTTATTAGTTATAGTAGGTAAGTAACTATCTTCGTAATGACGATTTTACCTACTTCCTCACTTTCATCACTAGGTAGGTACGGTGAAAGTGCAGTGGGAATGAGACAGCGTGGAAAATAGTGGACATAGTAATAATTATAACTGTCGATTCTTTAAGGAGTGGTGGTTTAGTATTAGTAATTCCTAATTAGTATTAAGAAGATTAATTATGTACGCATCGTTGCGGTTGGTATCTTTGCTAGACCCCCAGACTTTGCCCTATTGTAAAAATGTTTTGAAAGCCTAGATTTTAGTATAATATAGGTTTTAATTAATCATGAGTTCGATGATACTTATCGAAATATCATCGAAAAATTTTCTATAGTTAAGTAGCCATGAGTGGAGATTTCATCAAAATTGGTCCAGGAATATCAAGGATAATAATTAGCGTACCTACGCTGTTTTGGAAAATATTATAATTAATTATTTCATCCATGATTAAGACATGTCATTTTTACTTCGTGGAAGTGATTATACGAGCAGAAAACTCAGTGTGGCTGATAGAAAATCAGTTTTTAAAAATAAAGCCATTACCCAAACCGAAACCTGAAAAGTAATGTAGTCCACGCGTGGCAACGCCGCGGGCAGTAGCTAGTGTAGTATAAGGTCACCCTCTGGCTATAACTACAGCCCAATTAAATATTCAATATTTACAAACGTTGGAAATTACCAAATTTTTAAGTAGTCTCCACGAATCGTTACGAACGGTTGATCGATATAAGAATTATGACGACGATTTAACCCGTAAATTCTTGTAGATTCCTTAACTGTTAATTACTTATGTAGGTAGGTATCTACAGTTGTACATAAAGTCAACGCAATAAGTCAAGTTAACCAAATGCTAAGTGACGTTACCTAATTGCCATTGGCATTGCGATTGCCGCAATATTGAAACGTTACTCAATAGGAAACCCATGAGTGGCATGTACTACACAGAATACGCCACAGTTCATTTGTGAAATGAGACCCTCGCGGTGTACATATATTACACAAGTAATAGAAGGGACAGAGTAATGAAATTGTACTTGCAGATACGCTGCTCTCATTAGTGAAGACGTGACTCTTTGGCATACAGCCGCGGGCTCTCGCCACAGATTACTCTTGTGTTACAGAAGGCATAATAGGAAAAAGTTGAGACTTTATATCGTTGAGATGTGAGATACTTATTTATTTGCGAGACCGCAGTGCAGGATGCATCTTGTCAAAAGTAAAATAAATTTAATGGTCCGCTTTCTGCCTGTTGGGCACAGAGGAATATAAAAGAGGATATATAGAAAGTGAAGGAGCATTAACAGTACCAAATTGTGTCAATAATTATTTTAAAAGGAACTAACACGCATATTAAAAAGATACAACATTAATTTTCATTTTGTAAGGATTTCCTATTGGTGGATCAAACTCAAACACCGCTCTGCCAGTTATTCTGCCGCCAAACAGTAGTGTGCAAACACTACTGTGTTCCGGTCTGAAGGGCATTGTAGCTAGTGAAATTACTGGGCAAATGAGACTTTATGACCTAATTACACAGTGTAATCTGATTACTAGACTGTGTGATGTCTCAGGATGACGTGCGCAGTGCAATGTCACGCAAAACTTTATTATTTTAAAGTTCCGAGTGACACTGCTACTGTTATGGGCAGCCGTGTCGCTTAACATCAGGTGAACGACTAGCTCGTCACGTCATTCATTCACATAAAAAAAAACTGAAATGAAAATGTATTATTTATTTACTTGTTATTTATTCACTAGATGGTAGGACTTTTCTGCAAAGTTCGTCTAGGTAGGTACCACCGCTCTGCCAGATATTCTGCCGCCAAGCAGTAGTGTGCGAGCACTACTGTGTTCCGGTTTGAAGGGCATTGTAGCTAGTGAAATGACTGGGCAAATGAGACTTTATGACCTGATTTCACAGTCTAGTAATCTGATTACTAGACTGGGTGATGTCTCAGGATAACGTGCGCAGTGCAGTGTCATACGAAACTTTATTATTTTAAAGTTCCGAGTGACACTGCATCTGTTTTAGGCAGCCGTGTCGCTTAACATCAAGTGAACGACTAGCTTGTCACGTCATTCATTCTCATAAAAAAAATATATACTCACACATACCACCATTTAAACATTTATGAACCAGCAGGGGATCATAGGAGTAATAGATAGACTATAATTATTAATAATTATTACTGATTTTACTCTGTGACACCTCACTGTGAGTTGGTACTCATTATGAAATAAAATATTAGGATCCAATGAATAATAGATTTTTCATTTCACCTTCGAGGAGCTCCGGACGTCGACCTCATAAGTAAGTGACCTTCTTTCATCAGTCTGAAACAGTACCGGTGCGATGTTGTAAAAGATACACCCAGGAAATTGGTTTGAATTAATTGAAAATTGACGGCACAGCGTACTAATTAATCTTTACAATACAACATTATATAATATACAAACACTCAGTAAACTATTCTATGAAACTAAACTACTACAAACTGAAACTATAAAATTAAATATACCTTTAATTCAAACTAATATAACAAACCACTACCAGTAGGCATTACAGGCTTAGGTACAGCCGTCAAGAAAAACTCAGAAATACAAAAAAAACATAAGAAAACCAAGAAGAACATGCTTCCTTTCTCTCTCTCTCTCTCTCTCTCTCTCTCTCTCTCTCTCTCTCTCTCTCTCTCTCTCTCTCTCTCTCTCTATGAACATGACAATCTCTATTATTTTCTGATTGCTGCTCCGGGCAACCAGGTTTCTGCAACTTTAACAAATAGGTAAATAAAAGAGCTAAGTACCTAATTTTCAACTTACTGAAATTGTTATCGTGCGCATAAAAGAACAGTGTTGATAACGACAGGGCTGCCACTTGCCGAATGTTCACTCCATAAGGGCTGTCGCAGACGAGTTCGCGCACATTACACGTACGCAGACGTGTAACGACTGCCTAAATATACGCGGGTTTATTAAAAAGAGAATTTACGATGAGGTTATTTTGGGCAGGTAAGTAGATGATGGGACGTGGGTTTGCAATTTGTCACGTCACGTGGTTATTTAAGAACAAGATCATACACATAGATTTATACACTAGTTACTACTTACTAGAGACGCCGCGGCACCGTGACTTCACCCGCAATACCCTTTACTGATCTCAATTTTCTTGGTGGAAATAGATCCACGCAGCCTGTAGCTTGTTCATTTGTGCATCACACTTACCTACCTATATCGAGGTGAAACAATAACACCGCAACTAAATTACTAACATTTTAAACTAGCAACAACTTTTATCCGACAATCAGTTTCTTTTGTTCGTGCATTAAGAACCAAATATTTTCACGCATCATAGCGCCGGATGATACATTCGCATGTCTGCACCAGCTTGGTTTCCTAAACGAACACACATAAATACATAATCATATTAAATGTGAATAATTAATATTTGATTTATCTAGTTAACAAAAAATCAGCATCAACTACGATACTACGACACGATGTTGTGGGTTTAAATTCTCGAAAAAAATATCGCCATAAGGTATGAATGAGTGTTTTTTTTTAATATGTGTGGACATTTCACACAGCACCATCTAGCCCCAAACTAAGCATAGCTTGTACTATGGGACCAGATAACTGATACAATACTTAGATACGTTTTTGTTTGTAAATACATACATAGAATACAATATAACGCCCAGACGCAGAACAAACATCTATGTTCATCACACAAATAATTGGTTTGCCCTGGGTAGGAATCGAACCCACAGCCCTCAGTTCAGAAGGCAGGGATACTACCAACTGAGCTATTGGGCCCGTCAATTTTATTTTTATTCTTCTTAAAATTCTTAATTACTTTGCATAGGGTCACATACCAACTTATATACCTACGTATTTAAGATTAATTCTTATCAGTCTTCGAAAAAAAATGCTATATTTAGGTAATAAACCGTATCTTATGGACGTACATAACTTTCAGAATATTTAGACCGTCCTGTTAAAGTGCTGCACGTTACAGATAGCTATTATATCTGAGATTCAATCTTCTAGGCAAGCATATTATAATAATAATAATAAGCCAAAAATCAAGCCTAAGTAGGTGTACATATATCGGGGAAGAGCCTCTAAATATAGGCAAGTGAAGACAACAAGATAACGCTCTGTGTGATTCACATCATTTTGTAATTAAATGAAGTTACGAGTTGAGACCCCGTCGATGACTGAGAATAACTCTAGGCTCGATGGCACGGTGTATTTTTTTTTACACTGTGCCATCTAGCCCCTAACTTAGCAAAGCTTGTAGGTCCGCGAACATAACTGATACAATACTTTAAACTACTTTTTTTTACTTTTTGTCTGTAAATACATGGATAGATTACAATACAACACCCAGACACAGAACAAACACCTATGTTCATCACACAAACGTTTGTTTTGTGTGGAAATCGAACCAAAAACCTATAGTTCTGAAGGCAGAGCTACTACCAACTGAGCTATCAGGCCAGTCTGTGTTATAATTATATCGAACTCAACTTCCTTAAAGTATTATTTGCGTTTTGCAAGTTAATTTGTTTCATCCTTTAAAACAGTAGACGCGACCAATATAAATTCTTAAAGTTAATAACGATGGTTTTACCTATTAATAATACACATAATTGAGGTTAAACCGAAAATAATTGGTTAACAGATGTTATAAAAACTGGCACTGCCTGATTTACTCCTGTAACGGACGAGTGATACGTGTAACATGCACACGTTCGTGTACGTGTGTATTTTTCTAGTGGTGTTAGCACAAAATGGTGCTGAAATTCTTAAATTCGTGTCAGATGAAGCAGTCACAGATGTTGAGGAGTCCAAAGATGTGCCTGTAGTATCAAGTGAGCCAATGGTATATGATGCTTTCTTTGGGAAACCAGTGACTACCAAGCGCCAGCAGTTCTTGACGGGTGTGGTTAATGGAAGCTCGTAAGTTATTGTTATTGGTTCAATTATAGCAACACCTCGCGTCTTCAACCGCAAGAGAAATGGTCAGCCCTGCAAAAAGAACTACAGAATATTTTAGGATAAACCTACATAAACATCAAAGTCTACGCATAATTAAATTGTTCTTTATAATAAGGTTATATTTTATTTTTTGCCACCATGGCCTTTCGTGCCGCCGAAATGTTGGTCGTTTCTCGCGACATGCCGCTTTAAACGACGTCTTACGTCGGACTCTTGACACTGTTAACGTGCCGGCTTGCTTAGAGCCGAACGATATATCACGTAACGAAGGCAAGAGGCCCGATGGCTTGACGTTAGTTCCCTGGAGCCGTGGACGGCCATTGGTCTGGGATGCCACATGCGTCGATACTCTGGCAACGTCTGACCCCCAGGGCGCTTCGAGGGCGGCTGGTGCAGCGTTGGAAGTGGCGGAAAATGGACGAAATATGAATCTCTCGGCGAGGGATACATCTTTCTTCCGTTTGGGGTAGAAACCATGGGACCGTGGAGTCCGTCCGCCCGTGGTTTCGTAAAGGAGCTGCCCAGACACCTAATAGAAACTACAGGTGACCAAAGAACTGGCTCTTACCTCGGCCAAAGACTAAGTTTGGCCATTCAACGAGGTAATGTCGCCAGTTTTTTGGGCACCTTGCCCGCAGGCAGCGACTTAAACGCGGTTTTTTATTTATAAGTTTAGATAGTTTTAGTTTTTAGGGAAGTGCTTAGTTTAGATTTAATTTAGTTTTTAGTAATTGTATTGTATTGTTTGTAAGATATCTTATGGACTAAATTAGTGGTCATCAAACTTTTATTTCGTTTATTCCAGTTAGATTACCAAGTTTGGTAACTGGTAGTCAAACAAGAAAAAAAATTACTGTTTGATTACCCGATTATCTATCAAGATTTGCATTTCCTTACAGAAAACCATCTGATAGATTACCATCATTCAAATGAAATGGTGAAAGAAGTGATGTTCTAGTTCAAAATCTCTAAGACACCTAACCACTTCACCTAAACCTTAATTTAGTTGGATGGAGCAACTATTAACTATAGTATTACCCGTCATGATATGATTATGAAGCCTTTTCTATACTATCTTAAATAATCAAATACCAAACATCGTTTTAATACGCTTATTTAAATCGTGTGTGGAGATATCACAACACACTGGGAGTTATGAAATGTGTTAAATCCTCCGATATTTTTTTGTACAGGCTTTGTACAGTAGTAGTACAGCCCTGCCGTATGTATGAAGGTCGAAGGGTTGATGGAACCTGCACCAATCCCAAGCATCCATCCCGAGGCGCCACTCTAACCCCACTGCCGCGACTGCTCCCGCCGAAGTTTGGCCCAGGTACATTTAAAACACAACGACGATAAAAGAAACAATTTTTCGCAAGTTTCTTTTATTTTTAGCTTCTTTCATTAAATTGTTACTTCATATGTTAAACATTGTATTTGCAGGAAATACTCTAAGACCTGCTAAAGATGGATCAGAACTTCCTTCTACTCGGCTGCTGCGGACGACGCTTTTAGGGGAAGGGTACTTCCCAGACCATGACTTTTCCATCTTGGCCACTCACATTTTCGTCTTCTCCTTCGTCGACAACGTGGATCTTGTTTATTTACGTAAGACGAAATCTCATTAGTTACAGTTATTCCTTAGAGAATTTTTACACAGTTCACTTTATTTAGTCAAATTGTATACTAGTTGTACCTAGTTGTTGTATGCAGGAGGCGAGCGAAAGTGGCGCTCTCTGGTGGAGGCATGTATTCAGCAGTGGACATCTACAGGCTCATGATGATAGTGATGACGATGATAAGAAGTTTAGAAAATATGAGTGAATAAAAATACTATGTGTACATACCTGTCAAATCATAACCCTTCTTTTTCTTTCACCGTAGTCGGGTAAAAGACTATTCAAGTCTGCTTGAAGACTTCCGCTGCTGAACACAGGCCTCCCCCAGACTATTCTAGTACCTACACTCAAATGTAATCAGGAAACAGATGAACATACCTACATACCTACACCGGTCAAAATCATAAAACTTCACCGTAGTCGAGTAGAAAGAGTTCCAGTCCAGGAAAAACCCTTAAGTACCCTATCCACTCATCAAATTCCTTCCTTTTTTTTCTTTCTTTTTTCTTTTCTTCCTTTTTTTCTTATTCTATTTTTTATTACCACTAATAATAATAATTCCTTACGTTCCTTTTTTTCACGCAGTCCGCTACTCTGCGGTCAGTGACTGCTGCATCGGCAACCAAGTGGCAGACCCCGCGGGTCCCTTCTGCATCCCCATCCGTGTGCCGGCCGACGACCCGTACCTCCGCCGCGCCAACGTGCGGTGCATGAACCTCACCAGAGTCGAGACTTACCAGGACATGGGCTGTCTACCACCATCCCTGCCAGCTGAAAGAGTAAGGAATTACCACTTAAGCTGTTTGTGAGATTCTGACCTTAATAGTATTACATTGATGCTCTACGTCCATGCTGATGCCTCATCATCATCATCATCAACAGCCTGAAGACGTTCACTGCTGAATATAGGCTTTCCATAGAGTGCCACTTTGAGTGGCTACTTGCCTATACCATCTATCAGTCTGTGGTTTTGTTTGGCCACCTTATACAAAATAACATGACAATTTCATGAAAAACAACATTGAAGGAAAAGGAGGAAGAGGCAGAGCTAGAAGGGCATCGTATGATTATACAGATCAAACAAAAGAAAAGATAAATGCCACGTCCTACGGGGAAGTCAAGCATTGGCTGAAGACGGAAACGATGGCGATTACTCCACCGACAAGAGCAGATTAAGACCCTTGTTGAAGTCCTGAGACCTCCCATAAGAAGAAGAAAAAAGTAACCAGTTTAACGCAGTCTCTCATTACAGTACAGCAGGGTGACACCACTGCTAGACCTGTCCGTCATCTATGGGAACACTGAGGAGCGGAATCGGCAAGTGCGTGCCAACCAGGGTGGTTTGTTGGCGTTTAAGATGGAGGGAGACAGGGAGGTACCCGAAGGCAATGGAATCTTCTGTATTGGAAATAGACCACCAGAAACTTCATGTTATAATTACGGCAAGTCATAGATTTACAATACTAAAAATACAACACTCAACTGAGATATCCACACTAACATAACGTTCACCAAAGTAAAACAGGTTTCCAAACGCAGCAATCTTCGCGGTAGCCTTCTTGTACTTCCGAAGCCTCGAACGAATTATGGTAAAACAATTCTTACTTTGAAGGAGCACAACTTTATAATAAACTAGCTACTGCCCGCGGCGTTGCCACGCGTGGACTACATTACTTTTCAGGTTTCGGTTTTGGTAATGGCTTTATTTTTAAAAACTGATTTTCTATCAGCCACACTGAGTTTTCTGCTCGTATAATCACTTCCACGAAGTAAAAATGACATGTCTTAATCATGGATGAAATAATTAATTATAATATTTCCCAAAACAGCGTAGGTACGCTAATTATTATCCTTGATATTCCTGGACCAATTTTGATGAAATCTCTACTCATGGCTACTTAACTACAGAAAAATTTTCGATGATATTTCGTTAAGTATCATCGAACTCATGATTAATTAAAACTTATATTAAAATCTAGGCTTTCAAAACATTTTTACAATAGGGTAAAGTCTGGGGGTCTAGCAAAGATACCAACCGCTAACGCTAACGCCAAACGCTAACTCCAAAATGTACTGAAATGACGTTTCGGAAATCGCTAACTTTTCCGTAGCGAATGTCATTTCGATACATTTTTGGAGTTAGCGTGAGGCGTTAGCGTTAGTGATTGTGATCTTTGCTAGACCCCCAGGGCATTTTACATAACATAATTCGTACACAGATTAGAGAAAAAAATCTACTTCCATCATTCCAAAGAGTATTATTATACGTCTGTATCATTCAAAGAGTATTTAATTTATACGTATCGTAAGAGTATCATTGGCCCACTGCATTAGCCTATGGTGGTAATAGTATGCATTGGCCCTCAGACCTGTGGGCCAAACATAAACGTCATGTAATGCCAAAAATAGGCGTAGCAAGGGTCAAGAATAATCTTGACTCCCAAAGGTAAAGCTCTAATTATCACGGTTCATGAGATACAGCCTGGTGACAGACGGACAGACAGCCTGACAGACGTCGTCAGTCCGTTTTGGGTACGGAACCCTATTACTAAGGCTTCGCTGTCAGTCTGTCCGTCTGTCACCATCAGGCTGTATCTCATGAACCGTGATAGTTAGACAGCTGAAATCTTCACAGATGATAAATATATTTTTGTTGCCGCTATTACAAAAAATACAGAATAAAATAAGTATTTAACCCCTTAAATACTTATTTTATTCTGTATTTTAGTATTTTTTCTCTCTCATACATCAAACGTTTTTTTGCTAGTTTTTATAGATAATGATACGGAACCCTTCGTGCGCGAGCCCAACTTGCATTTGGCCGGTTATTTCTCTAATCTGCGGGCACTTAAGTATAGTTAACATGTTTGTATCTTGAATGCAATCGATTCATACTACTTACATATTATTTGATGGTATATCTATTTTACTCCAAAAACCCCAAACAACCTGCAAGGGCTTAAATAGAAAAACTAATAATGGTTAATCAAATCTAATAAATTGTGAAATTTCATTCCACTGTTTAATGCATATTTACTACCGAAATTAACTCCTATTACTCTTTGTTCATGGCCTTGCACAAGTTTTTTTTCTTTAATCTGTGCCTCCAGATGGACTTTACGTGAAACATGTGAAATATTCAATAACAACACGACGAAAAATTACTATACTTAACACTGGCTAAATACACTATGTGTGGAGCCATAATACAACATAAAAAAAATTACTGTGACACAAACTAACCGTCAGTAGCCAAAAAAAAAATCATTATGAAGCGGCCATGTTGTATAAAATTCCGTCCGGTTTCGTAATGATATTTAATAATTTTGACCAAAATTTTTTAATGATATTTGTATTTTAATATATCCTATGTTGTGCGCTGGTTATTTCTAAGCATATTAGTGCAACCCGCATGAAAATCAGTTCAGTATCTAGGGATTTGTTCAATAACAAACAAACAAACAAACAAACAAACAAACAGCTACAAATTATTGTCCCTAGATGGCGTTAGATACGATAAATTAGAAAATGTATGGAGAAGGGCAAAAAGCCTTGTAGTCCTGCATCGCGGTTACGATATTTTTTGAGCAATAGAACCTATGGGATAAATTAGATTTGACATCATTATGTGTGTGTTCCGTAGCGCAGCAGAATTACACATTTATTATATTTAGGGAATTAGGGAATTTAGGGAATAGGGAATAGGGAATTAGGGAATAGGGAATTAGGGAATTAGGGAATACCCTCACATATTAAAAAATTACGTTCATTTGACGTTTTCAAGAGGCAGTTGACTCAATACCTTATGATGGCGGAGCCACTGCCGAAGTAAATATTCTTAATTAAGTATTGATGATAAATGTACCGATTATAATTTTACTTAACACGTATTTATATAGTTACCTACCTACATTATTTTATGTGACGGCGAATGTATGTATGTGTAATAATTTTAAGTGTAACTATGTTCTCGTGGAAGTGTTGTCTTATTTGAGAATAAATTTCTTTAAACCTATACAATACAATATAATACAATAAGTCTTTATTGACACAAATATTTCGATGAAAAGCTTTTTTGTAACTTGGAACTTTATTTATACAGGGATGCTAATGAAATGAATATAATAATAAACGTACGTTGTGGTACCGATTACCCACTAAATAATATTTATTCCAGGTGACAACTTCCAAGGGAACTTGCTCTCAGGAATCTATCTAACGGCGATGTGGTTCTTCCGTGAACACAATCGCATCGCCAGGAAGCTGGCCGAGCTGAATCCTTGTTGGGATGATGAGAAGCTGTTTCAGGCTGCCAGGGAAATTAACATCGCACAGTGGCAGTATATTTTCTACTACGAGCTGACGGCAGAATTTCTTGGTAAGACCATTCACATGTCAAACGAAGCTAATAAGTACGAGTAATTAAACAATTTTTTTGAAGATCTTTCCAGTAAATCAATCCGCAATGGAGCACAATTCAAGCCGACATTATGAATTTATACTTTTGTTCAGGCCGTAGAAACGCTCTGGCAGAAGGAATCATCTACGACACATACGACCACGTGAACGACTTTGACCCTCAGTACGAGCCTGGCACGTTCAGAGAATACGTTATCGGCTGCAGGTGGTTCCACACTTTCCAACCTGCAATCTTTGAGTAAGTTGGTTTACATTCATTTATTATACATTGGAAGGCTGAACACTTCCTTACGCATGAAAAAGGCCTAGTACTCAATACTCAATAATCAATACAAAAACAGAATTCATGTAGAATTCTTGTAGGTACTTTTAAGTCTACAAAAGGGTATAAACTTATCCACATTATTATTTAAATTAATTCAACGAGATTGCAGTAACGGAGAGATGATGTTAAAAATATTTAGGGCTTATTCACCACCTGCTTTTGTTTATCTATTTCATGGCAAGTTGTTTGTACTGCAGCCTTTACCGTAATGGTAAGTACTACGGCAGCAGAACAGCTGTAGACGATCGATTCAGAAGTGGCATTTTGGCGCTGAACAACACGGAGGCTGATCTCACTCAGGGCTCTTTTATCCAACCAGCTGGCGACTTTGACATGGTCATTGACCCGGATGTGAGTACCGCGCTAAGGCTTCGTTCTTGGTCATTATCATAACACAACAGACCATCTACTATCCTTGTGTCATTGACACCTGAACTTGCATCCTATAATGTTATGATTGGAAAGAAACACCGAATTTAATTAGGTACAACATATTACATAATAGACTCCAATAACATTTCTTGTGGGTATACCAAGCTGATATAAAATAAGAGATCTAATTATATTCATTTACACAGTTAGTAGAGAGGGTACACGGCGAGTCCCACCTATCTGCAGACCTGGTATCCATCGATATGATGAGAGGTCGCGATGCTGGTCTTCCTCCCTACAACGAGTACCGCAAGTTTTGTGGCTTGAAGGTAGCCAAGAAGTTTGAGGATTTCCACGATACTATCAATAAAGACGTAAGTGAATCTTGTAGTTTTATCTTGTCGTGTAATCTTTCAGATTTGGCGATATAACTTATTTGAAAAATAAAAAGTTCTACGCATCAGCTCAACACCTTAAAACATCGGTTATGTTTCAAGACCTCTATAAAGATAATATTCATAAATATGTAAGATGATCGAGAAGCTCTGACCGTCGATCCGTTCATCCATCCATACACCCTATCAATACTATAAAATGAATATCGCAATGCGTTCAGACTCCATCATGGCTCAGTGGACTCCTCGCCTTAGGGATTCGGAACGCTTGAGTTCTTTAGGAATTCGCGGTTGGCCGTTTCCAATACAGATTTATTATCGTCATAGATTGGTTAGTTGACTGGGGTTATGCTTATGTGTATATTGGACAACATTAGGGTTTACTTTTTGAAAAGCAAAGTTTTTACAAACAAAGTTCAAAACGCTAGTCTCTAACGATTCTAGACTGACCTCATAGCATAGCTCAGTTGGCAGTAACTCGCCTTCTGAACTATAGGTTGTAGGTTAGATTCTCATTCAGGACAAACATTAGTGTGATAAACATAGGTGTTTGTTCTGTGTCTGAATGTTATATTGTATTCATCATCATCACCACCACCATCATCATCATCATTGCCATCATCATCATCATCATCATCATCATCATTATCATCAACAGCCTTGAGCGGCTGCTTGCCTCTTACGTCTATCGGCTCCCCGCGGTTTTCACCAGGTCATCGATCCACCTAGTGGGGGGCCGGCCTACGCTGCGTCTTCCGGTTCGTGGTCGCCACTCAAGAACCTATCTTCCTCATCTGCTCCCATTATGGATCAAATTATTTGCTTGCTTGTTCAGAAAGTGGAGATGCTCCGGCGTATATACGATGATGTGGACGACGTGGACCTGATGGTGGCCATCTACGTGGAGAGGCTTCTGCCTGGAGCCTACGTCGGCACTACGCTCTACTGCATCATGGTGCATAACCTTCTGCTCTGGAGGAAGTCGGACCAGTTCTTCTTCGAACACGGAGACACCCCTACTGCTCTTACACTTGGTAAGTTTTTGTATCCCACCTGGTGACGCTGTACATGTACCTACTGAAAGACATCAACACAGCATTATGGCTCCTGTAGCACAGGGTCTCCCCTAGTATAGGAGCTGGTCGATAATTCCATTCTGTATTTAACCTGTTACTGCATTAAGTATAGTTTATATATAACTAGCTTTTGCCCGCGGCTTCGCACGCTTGTGTTATGTTATTTTTACGTTATAGTCTAATAATAGATCATGCATTTCGTACCAAACAACAAAATCCACTAAATCTTTTCGAAGCTGAGCACAGTAACCTGTATTAGCATAGGTATAGGTATAACGCAAGCATAGCCGTGAGTGGAAGCTATTTAAGCCATTACCTAAAATTAAACGTTTTGAGTCTAATATAGATTTATAACAGTAAAAGAAGTTTCAAACAAAAAACTACAATTTTATAAGTACCTCTTCATATTAGGTACAACAAAAAGAAATCATCATCACTTCACTCAGGTCTTAAACAGAAGTTTCAGTAAGTTTTGTTTAGGTAGTAGTTACCTAAGCAGGCAGGTACAGTTTATAAAAATATGGAAGAATCACACACGATGATCCTGTTTTGCTCAGTTTTACATAATTATTATCCGCGCGCTTTTTGTTCCATTTACCACATTTTTTTACCTTCTTAAGTTTGGTTCCATACGAATTGAGTACCTAACTACCTACACACAGCCAGTGTCAATAATAAGTTTATAAATTGCTGGAGATATGCATTTACCTGTACGACGCGTACATAATTAATTTTCTTAATACTAATTAAGAATTACTAATACTAAACCACCACTCCTTAAAGAAACGACAGTTATAATCATTATATTATGTCCACTATTGTCCACGCTGTCTCATTCCCAACATACCTACCTAGTGATGAAAGTGAGGAAGTAGGTTAAATCGTCATTACATAATTATTACTAACACCCAAAGTTACTTACCTACTATAACTATAACCTTCTTGAAGTAACCGAGTAATCAATCATTTTCTGTTCCCGTGGTTTATTTAAAAGCCCACAGATCTAAAATATTTTAACTATTAAAAACTTATTTCAACATGCAAGAAGAAGAAGAAGAACAAATCAAAAACGAACGAACGTTACGCGCCATGTTGTTAATTCGAGGATACAATTTTATTGCCATAATGAATACCTACATATTAATTATTATATCTAAGTATCTACCCTTTTTAAACACTTTTCATCAAATATTTCGTATCATTGGCTAAATACAAATAATAGCACCTCCGGCTTACTTTAATGCCAAAATAAAAAAGGTTTAAAATGCGTAGCAATGATAAGGGTATATAACTTAAGTAGCTATAAGTACTACAGGGGGTCTAGCAAAGATACCAACCACTAACGCTAACGCCAAACGCTAACTCCGAAACTGTATTGAAATGACATTCGCTGTGGAAAAGTTAGCGATTTCCGAAATGTCATCCTAGTACATTTTGGAGTTAGCGTTAGTGGTTGGTTTCTTTGCTAGACCCCCAGGTACCTTAAAACTTCCTTGGAGTTGATCAAGAATGTAGCAGCAGCGCAAAAATAATTTTATCTACCTAAATAGAATGGTAACGTGTGGTAAGTTCATGTAAATAATACATTTTACCAGATCGCCAATAAAGAACATTACTCCCGCCACAACCCCATAAATCGAAAACTTGAATAAAATGTATGCTTCAATATTGGCTAAGTATGATAATCGTGTGAAGCCTTATGAATAATTATAAAAAGTCTAAGTACCTACCCTTTTTTATAAAATACTTCCTATCATTGGCTAAATACAATTTTGTCTAATGCCAAAATAAAAAAGGGTTTACAATGCGTAGCAAATGCAAGGGTCAATGGGCACAGATTACTGAATATGTTACTACTAAAGGTTAAGCTATAGGTACTATAAATACAATTTTAAATACTTATTTCAAATGGTAAAGCGTAGTAGATTTTTGAAAACTAATACATAATACCAGATCGCCAATAAATAATTTTGCCCTCTCCAGAACCCAATAAATCGAAAACATGAATAATAATTTAGTTGTGTTTTAATATTGGCTAAATATTGGCGTGAAGCCTTAAAACTTATAAAAAAAGTCTAAGAAGTTTTTAGTTTTATAAACTCCTTGTTCTCTGTGTCGTGCTCATATTCATAAAGGTTCTCATACCTATCCTCTTTTTTAGTTTAGACCACAGATTAACGAAAAAACTTATCTATATGTAAATACATATGATTTTTTTGGGTATAGGTACTTACATAATGAACACATTGTTTTTCTCTAATCTGCATTGCATCGAGCGCAGACGAAGTTATCGCGCGTATTATTTCGCCGTAGCCCGAAATGTGTGATACACTACCGGTAATGCAGGCGCACCAATTGTTATTTACTGTTGTAAAACATGCAGTAAATTACTTCCTTATTGCTTAGTGCAGTGGGGATTGTTCAGAATGAAATACAAAAATATAAGAGTTCCGTACTCAAAGAGTAAATCCTTATTACTAAACCTCCGCTGTCCGTCTGTCTGTCGGTTTGTCCACCAGGATGTACTCATGAATCGTGATAGTTAGACTGTTGTATTTTTCACAGATGATATATTTCTGTTGCCACTATAATAACCGTGGTCCGTATTCAAAGGGACAGATAAACAGACAAATAAAAAAAATTGGTTTTACTTCATATTAATGAGGAATTATAAATTAAATCTATTACAATTTATTTTGTAATCACAAATAATACCCTCACAGTTTGTAAAACATATTTATTCGCCGACATGCAATATAACGCTGCTGCTTCCTCCATTTTATTTAGCCCACGTCGGTCGCGCAGCAGGCAAACAAATTGACTGTGTGTCCAGGTTGGGGCGCTACAAAAACATCGAGGATAGTCAACCGAGATGTTTTTGTGCGCCAACTCAACAGCGAAGGTTCGGGCGTATATGAAGCCGTGCCATAATAGTAACAGAGTTTTTTTCTTTAATCTGTGCATCCGGATAAACCCGAGATAAAATTACCGTCAGTAGCAGTGTAGCAGAGTAACATTTTTTTTCTTTCATCTATGGTTAGTAGCCAAAATATAACTTACCTTTTGACACTGGCTAAATACCTACACTATGTGTGGAGCCAAACCTACCTTGAGGCATTGAAGCGGCCATCTTGTTAAAATCCCGTTCCGTTTCATAATGAAATCTTAATCATTTTCACAAAAAAAAAATTAACGATATATAAAATTTAATATATCCTATGTTTTACGCCGGGTTTTTCTAAGCTTATTAGTGAAAACCGCATGAAAATCCGTTCAGTATTTTCGGACCTGTGCCGTAACAAACAAACAAACAAACAAACAAACAAACAAACAAACAAACAAACAAACAAACAAACAAACAAACAAACAAACAAATAAACAAACAGACAAAATGTCTAAAAAGTAGCTTAACGTGATCAGCGAAAAATTTCAAGCCAAGCTGTGTCATTTTTTTTTTCGATATCTTGCATTTACAGATTTTTTTATCTCTACAGTTTTATTATATGTATAGATTACAACTAAGAATAGTTTATTATATTGTCTTTGTTGCACAAGATCTTAATACGTAAATTGTCTGCTCATTGTTAACCATACTTTTGTTATTGTGCAATTCTAGGTTAAGCTTTGATGGTAAATAATTAAATATTATTATTTATATCTTTTATGTCTTTAGACTCTCGGGTCTAGCCCGGACATTTGGAAGGCATTGGTGGGGCCGAAGCTAACACCAAGAGGCCCTTTTGAATACATGATTAATTATTACAACAGACAAGGCATGGTTTGGCATTATTATAGACTATTTTTCGTATAGGTATAAAATAAATCTGGGCTATTATGGTGAACTTTTGGATGGATGGTGACATTGGGTTATGGAATGAGAGAACGGCACCTGCCAATTTTGTCTCAAATCAAAATGTTTATGGCAGGTGATGACTTGCCACCCACTAAATGGGCCTCCTGTAGTGGCTACCGCATATTGGTGCCGAGGAAGCAACATTGGTGTGGGTGGCTTAGGGTGTCGAGAGGTGTGCTGCACTTTCACTGAACGCTACTCGCGGCGTTATGCCCTTTAACACTTCCACCCTGGAGCTTAGGTTTTTAGCTCTTGCGACTTCCACCCCCAGACAGCCAGTTAAGGCAAGCCGGGGGGCAGGGGTCTCACTTAGCCCCTTGGAATCAGGGTACGCGGTGTCGCCACTCACCGACGGCTCGCCACAAAGCCGCCCCTGCGTTTATATTATTATTAGCCTGTTGAATAAATAAAAGCATCTTGGAGTTTTAGTAGCGTTCCCATCAATTGGGGGCCGATAGCTCATTTGGTAGTATCCTGCCTTCTGAACTGAGGGCGATTTTTCGATTCCTACCCGGGACAAACATTTTGTGTGATGAACATAGATGTTTGTTCTGCTTCTGGGTGTTATATTGTATTCTATGTATGTATTTACAAACAAAAAAGTATATAAGTATTATATCAGTTATCTGGTTCCCATAGTACAAGCTATGCTTAGTTTGGGGCTAGATGGCGCTGTGTGAAATGTCCACACATATTTATTATTTATTTATTTATTTAATTTGTAATTCTAGAAGTACGAACATCACAGTTCCTAAATTCATCTTAAGTCTAAAATGGTGCTGTAAGTAAATTAGAGGACAAAATTAATTTAGTAGTATATGATTTTAAAGGTCACTCTTCTCACATCTGTAAGTATTTTGATTTTGTTTCCAGATCAACTTTACGAAGTGAAGCAGACCAGTATGGCTCGCATCCTCTGCGACAGCGGGGATGCTGTCAGCATGATCCAACCACGAGCCTTACTTAGAAAAGGACCTTGGTAACTACATTTTTTTATTAGTTGTTGATGATGATGATGATTCTTGCAGAATTGATACACTGCATTACAGGTTACCCTTTACTTCGAAGCATTTTTTTGTATTTCTATGATAAAAAGTAAGCTGGCATCCATTTTGATATGGATAACAAACAAAAAGTTTATTTTTCTATCAGTAGGAAAGGGATAGGAAACTTACAAAGTATTTTTTTTTATGTGAATGAATGAGTGACGAGCTAGTCGTTCACCTGATGTTAAGCGACACGTCCGCCCATAACAGTTGCATTGTTACTCGGAACTTTAAAATAATAAAGTTTTGTGTGACACTGCACTGCGCACGTCATCCTGAGACATCACACAGCCTAGTAATCAGATTACTACACTATGTAATCAGGTCATAAAGTCTCATTTGCCCAGTTATTTCACTAGCTACAATGCCCTACAAACCGGAACACAGCAGTGCTTGCACACTACTGCTTGGCGACAGAATAACTGGCAGAGCGGTGGTACCTACCTAGATGAACTTTGCAGAAAAGTCCTACCATCTAGTCCATTTGCATGCAGTTCATTTGATGTTAAGTGATGATGCAGTCGAAGGTGTAGTAGCGCTATGGCCTATTAGGTAGTCTTAAACGGACCCAAATTGAATTCTCTAATAAAATTAAATTAAAATCAAACAATTTTGTTTTCAGGAATGATTATGTAACGTGCGATAAAATACCTGGCATTGACCTGAGTAAATGGACAGACCACATGTGTTCTGCTGACAAAGCAAGGGAGAATTGATTTAGTTATCTACTCGTAAATACAACTTTCTTTAATCTAGCACTTTTAGAATAGATGGACTAATAGACAATTATAAAAAATATAGGTAATTATGAGATACTGCTGCCAGCATGTCGGGCATGCTGCACTGGCGAATTATGAGATACTGCTGCCAGCATGTCGGGCATGCTGCACTGGCAGCTGGCAGTAGCGGGGAGCATTTGAACTATACATAAGTAGATAATTTGTGTAAAGGGTCAGAGTCATTGTGATTTGGTAAATGTAATGTATTAATGATTTTTAGTATCAACATGTAGTAATAATTGGCTAACACTAATTTGTTACTTAGGTATTCATAATTAGAAATAAATGAACTACACTATTCAAATAAAATATTTGATATTTATCTTGTAGTCACTGTGTTGTAGACACACAGTTTTAATGATAACACAACATCACTCGTAAATACGGACTCGAATACGACACCATGTATTATTTAATTTTTCTTACCCGCTTAGCTACCTATATACAATTCTGCGTTTTCCGAAGGTTTCCCGCTTTACGAGTAATCCCTGAACGTGTCATTTAAAAAGCAATGCAAATTCCGCACGGGTGAGTTTTACCTACCTAGCTAGATACACATTATTTGTGTGTGCAGTTTCAAAACGTGGGTCCCGTGAAGCCCCGTTAGATACACGTGTCTACTTACTTGTAAATAGACAAATGTTCAAGGTCTGGGAGATAACTGTAACCACATACCTAGAAATGCCTAAGTCTGTGGCTTTAACCATGAGTTGTGTAACGATCTGACTGCGATGGGCATTGAGAGGTTAAAATGGTAAGTAACAGTAATAATTAGAAGTGGTTCGTGCCACTTTCCCACCACAGTTCGGACAAGTCGCACCGTATTATCAAATGCTATAAGGCGAGTCACCCATGCACTACCTATTTCAAAAAAGAAGTAAACTCGCACTAGTACCACGCACGCCATTCAATGACTTAATTTTGTGAAAGTGTTACGACACACAAAACAAATAATCATTCAATTGACTTACCAGTTTTATTTCAGCAGTGAAACAATTCATTTAGCAAAGATGGTAACAGATTTCTCCTAGACACAAATACGTCCGCCATGTTTATTCCCCAAACTGGTGGGTACGTAAACAAAATAAAAGGTTTAACAGTGGAAAACATAATTTAAAATTATCATTCGGTGGCCACCTGCCGTCTCCGTCAGCGTTTATACGAGCCACTTTCTTTGGGGCACCCTCAGGTATATAGGTACCTACAGTTTACAGCTTTTCGCACAGAGGCCTGTCTACCAGCTCTCGTGCTTCCCGAGCTTAGGGAATAAATAGCTATGGTTTTTCCCAAATAGGTAACTTTTTTCTGTCATAATTATTATACGTTAAACTAGTATTTTTAAATCTAAAGTTACATAGCTTAGGTTAAATGTTTGGCCTAATTTTGTACAGAATTTATAAACACGGCCCCTTGTTTTCATGTCTGTAATATTAAAAAAAAAATTATGTTAGGTAAAATCAAAATTATTCCACCTACTTATCAGCAGTTGAGGATGCTTTGCAAGCATCAAATAGGTACATACAAAACTGTTCATAGAATACGTTCAAAAGAATATCAAAATGATTGGTATAGATACCGGCAGACTTATTAAAACGCCGGCACGCACAGTAACACCTTTCAACCTAAAGGTCGTAACGAAATTTTGCAAACGTAAATGCGAAATAACTAGCCTGAGATTATGGAGTCTACCATTTTTTGCCCTTACTATGGGTAGATGGATGTGTGATGTGTGGTGTAGGGAAATACTTACGGAGAACAAATATTAACGCAGGGATGTTGTCATAACGCACAAGAATAAGGGGCCTAAATACCCTACAAAGTAGTGTACCTATATACCTGAGTATAATATGCACCTTTTTTTTGTTGACGAGGGGGAAATTTTTAAAAGATACCGACTGCAATGGGGCTGTAGCCGGGTTTTGTGAGATTTCCAGGCACTAAATCCCCCCGGTGGCCTACCTAGATAGATGCATATCAGAGGGCTCCGGGATCTTCTATGGAACCTCCTCGTACTTGCCAAAGCCCATCCCATGAATGACTGATGGGCTGGTCCCCCCTAAACCTCACGGTGCTAACGGTGACGCACGCCACATGCGTCACTGTCCTTCCGGAAAAGTATAATATGCGCCTATAGCTACCCAGCATGTTGGCATTGCCATTTATATTAAAATTATTATAGATGTGAGTCGAGAAACACCAGTAACGCTATACCAAAGCTCCAGACAAATAGAGGCCATTTTTATTTTCTTATGGAAATTAGCCGTCGCTGGCTAATATTGTTCTGCTTACGGAATGCGTTTAGATATCGCGGCTCACGCCAATTGTGGCTTATTTGACAGCCCTAGCCTTACAGCGGGAGTGGTTAGTCGCCGATTTTATGGGAGCTCTCCAGTACAAATCCTTGACGTAGGTTTAGGTAGGCTACTTTTTGCTGAGCTCGCGGGTTTTACAGCGAGATGGCGTTGCAAAAACGCGGTTTGTATGTTTGTATTGGTTGGTTGTGTTGATAGTTTATAATTAAATCTATACATATTACTTTATTTTCCTTTATTTTAATATGAATTTGATTCAACACAAGGAGAAATTCCAACAAATACTCACTGTCTCAATTTATTTTCTTAGCTAACAATGCGGCTATACCTATTAGTAAAACGTAAAACTAAATACAGCTCATCAATTAATTTACTCTATCTGTAATTAAGTACATTATAAAATTCGTTTAGAATTTCAAAGAACTTCAAAACAAACTTTCTAATCAAGATTTCGTAGCATCAACCTTTCAAGAATTTCTCAAATTTCAAATGAAACTAATTATGTTGAATAAATAACGTTAATTTACAAGATCGACATAATTAATCCTAAGACGAGTGGATTCAACAACATAGTTATAGGTAGGTGCTTGTTTCTTGAAAGGCGGTGCCTGAGAGATGAGTAGGTATTATAGGTAGTGTGTAGGTAGTTGTGGGATCAACGACATGGATACTGTGTATTCATCAAGCTCGTTCTATGTGTTGAACGACACCGCTGGTTCTGTTTATTATCACCGGAGGAGTCTGTTTTCATCTCAATTACAATATGCGGGGATACACAGATGAAAACAAATTGTAGTTGTACGAACTTGTGTTGTACCTACGTCAAAAATAAATATAAGGCCTTTCCACGGTGCAACAAGAGAGCAAATGTTTTGCTGCACGTGCTGATTTTGAATCCCGAGCAAGTGAACGACTAGAATTGAATCACGAGAGTAGCGTCTAATCTCTGAGTGTAGCAAGAGAAAACTGGATCTATACACAGAGTACTTTGCTATGTTCTATACAAAGTCAGGGACAGCTCGTAGACAGGGCACAGATTATTAAATTTGATAGGTACCCACTACGTAGACAGGGCCTGATTCTCGTGAAAGATTGGAATTAAAAACGCCTGTTGTCTTGCAACATCTGGTTGCAAACATCATTCTCTTGTAGTGGTCACGAGCGTTATTCACGGTTGGCTATAGGAACGGATCAATAAGTTTGCTATATAATTAGTGCTACAAGCACAAGTATTTATTATTTTTTAAGCTATTCCAAAACTCTGTAATAGGTCCACAAAACGTTATATGTTCAAAATAAATTTTAAAATATTTTTCTCGATCTTAATTTAGAAATTCGGTGAATCAATCAAGCGTCTACTACTACATCTTTAGCATGCAATTCATTACGTGAGATGTGTCTACAAAACTCACAATAAGTCACAAAAGACGTGATTAGATGCGCGACGTGCGACGTGCATGAAGCATGCTCGTTAACGCCTGCGCTGATTGCACCTGAATGGGATTAAGATGGCAAAGACCTTGTGCTCGCGTCTTTGTAGTTTGTAGCTTGGTACCCAAAACACTAGTGTGCCCTTGATTACCACCCCATCTGTTCCCATGGGTGCCGTAAGAGTATTAAAATATTCTGCGATCATCAAGCCAAATGTGGCGATTATGGCAAATCACATGCATGATAATTGTCCAAAGTGGCATTTTATGTGTTCCCTGTTTTTAACAGTGGACGTCTTCAGGCTGATGATGTGCGTGCTGTGAGTGTGCAAAATTTCATGAAAATTAGTGCGGCCATTTTTGCGTGAAAGTCACACAAACTGAGATATTTCAAAATTATTATTATGTTAGTAGAGATTACCGCGCTATATTTCATTTATTTCAAAAAAAATATTATAAGTAGATACGTCTCGAATTGCAAAAAAACCTGACGCTTCAACAACCATCGATCAGCCGCTTCCAGCCGCGAGGTCTCGGTCCCGGCGGACCCACCAGTCTCCATTAATTGGGTCCCACAGGGCTGCAATCAGACTCGCATATATCTCGGTTTAGCATCTCGAGTTACGAGGAATAGAAAAAGTTTAAGCGAGTAGTAACGAATGGATTGTGGTGTTACGTTGATCGCGGGTCTATGATAATTATAGTTTTTTCGATTTACAAACGTTTCCAAATTCAAAAATTTGCGATTGCTATTATCACAGAAATCAGAAGATTAATATACGCAAACAACAATATGTCTTTGAACCACATACAAACAGCAATAAAGACTAAATAAATTGTATCAACCACAGACATCTAATACTAGCATCAACCATGAAACTCAAACTTAAATTAAAATCTTTTAATTAAAATAACATTTCAAATAAAACTCCACGCAAATCCAATAATACCTATAATGCAACAAGTTTTACTATTTCCGGTTGAAGAAGGTTTAAGGAAAATCAACTCTATCACATTGTAATACAGAGCTCACAGGTGCATGCTGTGGTACTTCCCGTTTTAATGAGTTTGATCCAACGGGCACGCGCTGCATAGATAGAACTTAGCCGTTTAGCTGTACCTACCTACATTATATTTTAATCTGGGCAATAGGGATGGTCACGGAAAGGATTTTTTTTTCCTATTGCTTGAACACCTAATTAAAATTAAGCATTCTAATCATATTACAATCTAGCCATCTATTTGGCTAATGAGTAATTTTAATTTAACCTAAACTTCTAATATAATAATTGTCTAAGAATTTGTCCAATAACACGTTTATTATTGGAAAGGATGGCTCTGGAATTTTATTTTTGACAACGTGATTTTATCCTCTTATATTCTTCTCGAAATTCGAGAGGCGCATCTATATGCGAGACTCTATAGTCTCAAAGTTTTTCAAAGACATTTCGATTTGTAGACGATCACGTATCTATAGGCAAGCATTGATGGTTAGGTAATCTGCTTCTTAGTCAATTTGCGTTTTTTTTTATAATTTGGCTCCTCACATAGTGTATTTAGCCAGTGTCAAGTACTTATTGTAATTTTTCATCGTGTTATAGAATATTTCATGTAAAAACAAGTCTTAGTCACAGTCTGGGTAGTCAACGCCCAGTCTAAGTCAGGTAGTCATAGTCCAGTCTAAGTCATGCCGCAGTAAAGTGGTGGCAACTTTACTAGAAGCTTCTATGGATTTTAAGAAGCAACGTGAAAAACCAGGTTTTGCCACATTATATCACTTGCCCACACTCATGCTCGTAATTCAGCGCTTAATGAAAAAAACGTCACTAATTTTGAAAAGCGCAAGATTTGAGAAATAATACAATGCAACGACGTGAACTTTTCCGCGTTCCCGCCAAAACTCATCAGTTCTGCGGTGAAAATTCTGCAATGGCAAAGAGCTCAGAACTACCTCTGACCATTTTCGTATAAGTAGTAGTAGGTAGGTTTCGCCGCATTTTTATAAAAGTTTCAGACCTGTAGTTGGCAGCCAGCCCTATTTCAATCCTTCGTTTTTTCGCAATCGTTTTATGAAATAATAATATATTACGGTTAAACTCAGAGCAAGAGCAGCGTTTTCACGAACATTACGTTACTGCGTGCCTTCGTAAATATTTTTCTTATCTGTTAAAGATCCTTAAACATATTTAATTCCTATTTTATTTGACTCTTTATGTAAAAGTGAATAAAATGTATTCATATCAATTATAAATTCCCATAAAACAACACAGCTGCGGTACGATCTGTAGGTGCATATATCTATGGTACCGTTATGAAAAGGTTACTACGAAGTACTTATTAATTATACTTAGGTAGTCTTTTGTCATACTTACAAAATCAATCATGTTACCTACCTAGAGCTATGAACATGAACAGGTTATTCCTTGTTGAAGTATGGCTTGTAACCTAAAAGAAGTTGCGAAAGCTTTTTAAAACACATAAACGACTTCTGAAACATTGAAGTAGCTGTACTGTAAAGTTTCAGCATGAAAGTGTTTGCGCGACATATTCAGTACTAAAGTTCCGGAAAATTTCTAGTAAAAATTCCGACTTTTCTCCTAGAGTATGTAAATTAACCTAACTCTCAGCAATACAGGTACTAGGCTATATCTTGGACTGATGCATGTAGGTACTAAATTTTTTTTGTGGATTTGACTGTGTTTTTTTTTTTGGTTGCGTTGTTCGTACTAGGTACCTAATAGGGACCAAAATAATGAAATATGAACATTTGTTTCCCTTAAAATATTATTATAAGATACTTATTTTTAATTTTGTAAACTTCTTGCCAACTTATCCGCGTATTTAACTCGTTTGAGCGTCTTAATCGCTTTTCGTTAATACGCTAATTACGATGATTAATTCATGAAAAACAAACGGCTTAATAGTATTATTCCATGGAATAAACAGTAAACAAAAAAGACTTAGCTACAAATTCCAATGAAAGCTACTTAAGTATTAAAAAGCAATATACTGGCCAAGTGCAAGTCGGACTCGCGCACGAAGGTTTTGGTAGGTACCTACCATTATATAAAAACATGGACAAAAATTTTTTTTTTCGGTTTTTTGGAATTCGTTGTCATAGTGGCAACAAATACTAAAAAACAGAAATACATCATCTGTGAACATTGTGATACCGTCTGGTGACAGACGGATTGACAGATAGACAGATGGACAGCAGAGCCTTAGGGTTTACTTTACCCTTTGGGTACGGAACCCTAATAAAACGTACCTACGCATATTGCAGTTTAATACTAGATAATTTTCCGCGAAATCTTAGAAGGGTAGACGATTGGAAGACATTGGAAGACTAAGTATATTATAACTTATTAATATATGAAATAAGGTTTAGTTTGCGATCACAATACTACAACCGAATCAATGATAGTAGATACATTTGAAAACCACTCGCTCAATAATTCATATTGTTTTCGCAAAAAAACATTAAAAGGCTTTTGTTTTGGTGCGCAGATCGTTTTCTTAAACCGCCACGGTCAATAAAACTGTGAGGGTCGGAGGACGGAGTGCTACGTGAGAGGAATCGAGAGGAGGGCCCGACAACTAGAGGGTTTTAGTTTAGGCAGTTACTAGGATAACTAGTAGGCTTACTAATAATATCATTTTTAGCAGTGACATTAGAAATAAGGGGTGGCTAATTAGCACTTTTAAAAAAGGTTCAGTCGCATGCCCCTTACCACAAAATAGAAAAGTATTATATTTTGTGCCCTTACTGATTTTGTCTATTAATTATTATTTCTAACCCGACTGGCCTGATCACAGACCAAGAATTTTTTCGGGGCTCTTACTAACTGTATGGGCCTAATAACTTAGTACTGGTAGGTAGTATCTCCACTTTCTATGCCCTATATATTTAATGCCCACATTTTGTAGGTATTATATTATCTGGGCTAATAGGCTTAATCAAACATCAGAAACGTTACTTAATTATCTATATCAGAGAAGCTATCGTCAGCACCTACATCAGGATAATATTAAGCTGAGGTAGGTTCAGCATGATAGCACTAAGCACTACACTGATAATAATCAGTGCAGTGCAGTGCTCTCTTATAAAAATTACTTCACTGCTCATCGCATCGATATGAGTAGGTAGTTACTTCAACAAAACAAGCTAACAAAGTCGCTGTTTTCGGAGCCTCACCATTAAAAATGGTTTCGCTTTCATATGATATTGTATAGTATTTTCCAAAAAAATATTTTGAGTCTGTTTGAGCAAAATATGCTTAAAGGGATTTCAAACATTATTTTATTTGTAAATTTAATTAATTACCATTTCATTTTAATTTTATTTATTCTTTACCAGTTAAAATCTTAGACACAACCTGTGGGTAGATGCATGTTAAAATATAGAATATAATTAAGTTATTTTTTATTCTTTTTATGATAAATGACGTGACGAGCCAGTCGTTCACCTGATGTTAAGCGACATGGCCGCCCATCTGTAGGTAGCCTAGGTAAGTAATTATCTTATTTTTATCTTTATTAAAGTTTATACAGTTTGAAAGTGTTTAATAATCTTAATTGCGTTTTGTTATATATAGGCGTTGAAATCATATTCATCATCATCATCATCATCATTAACAGCCTGAAGACGTCCACTGCTGAACATAGGCCTCCCCCAGGAGCGCCACTTAGAGCGCCTCCTGCATCCATCGGCTCCCCGCGGCTTTCACCAAGTCGTCGGTCCACCTAGTGGGGGGCCGGCCTACGCTGCGTCTTCCAGATCGTGGTCGCCACTCGAGAACCTTTCTTCCCCATCGGTTGTCAGTTCTACGAACGATGTGGCCTGCACATTGCCATTTCAACTTGCTAATCATGAAAATATTAGCAAGAGCAATACGTACCTACGTTAAATATGAAAACGTCGCGTTATACTGCGTCGCCGCCGTCAAACCGTTCGCTATAGGTATACCTACACATATTATACATTATATATTATAATATTACATTACAGACAGGCCTATAAAGCTGTTTCACTTCGTTTACCGGCCTTTATGAATATTCTAATAAATAATTCACGTGTGGCCATAATCCGTTATTACAAAAAATATGAATTCGGTACATTATGGAGAGGCAATTTAGCGGTGAAATGCCGCGGCCGTAATGGCGGGTTTTCCCCTATAATCGTCTACTCGAGAAATTTTGTCGAAATATCGTCTATTGACGGCGGCCAACCGGTGTGAAATGACACATTGAGGACGTGTGAGCATGAAACTAGTAGTATCTAACACGTGTCCATACTGTTACCTCAATATCTTATAATGGTTATCTACTGCAAAGAGGTATAATGTACGTGTAAGTACTTCTTTGACCTACTGTGAAAAGGTAAAATACAATATTGGCAGTGAAATAGAAATAAAAATATTTATTGGCCTTATAACATGATGCTATACAAGGCAAGTCATTTTACAAAATAAAATAAAACACACATAGACGATCAAATAAAAAAGAAAACAATAAGTATATAAAAAAATTAAAATAGATTGAAATCATTATCAAAATTTAGCTAGGACAATTGAAAATTTGTAAAATGCCATTTAAAATTAAATCAAACAATTAAAATAAAATGACATAGAACAATTAAAATAAATGAAATCGAAATCGAAACAGAACCGAAACAGTTGAACCCCCATAATATTAAACATTGGTAGCGAATGGACCTGAGTAAGATTATGCTTATAAATAAATAAATGAAATAAAATGAAGTGAGTATTCTATTTTGAAGTTCGCCAAGTCCCTTTCATCACAATAAAAAACTTAAGTTTTGGCGGGAACGCGGTAAAGTTCACGTAGTTACATTGTATTATTTTTCAAAACTGCTTTTTCCAGTGTTAATGTTTAAAGTTGGTGGCGTTTTACGCATTAAGTGCTGAATTACGAGCATGAGTGAGGGCAAGTGATATAACGTGATTTTTCGTGTTGCTTCCAAAACTCCATAGAAGCTTCTAGTAAAGTTGCCACCACTTTGCTAGAGCATGACTTAGACTGTACTATGACTACCAGACTTATACTGGACTATGACTATGACTAGGACATGACTTTATGACTTTGCTTGAAATATTTTATAACACGATGAAAATATAATACTTGACACTGGCTAAATACACTAGATGTAGAGCCAAAACATAAAAAAAAACTTAAAGATTTTTTTTCCCTTTATTGTAGAAATTATGAACTCTACACGCAACTAGGTATATAACCCAAGCAATGAATAATTCTGCCTCCATGCTCCAGTTTTACGCCATCCCATAAATCTCCGTCAATACATCGTGCTCATTAATTTTTATTGTCAGCGCGTAAAAGGTATTTTCGAGAGGTGCGTGTTTTGGTGAAATTACAAAACATATTTTATGGTGTGATATGAAGAAAAAAAAACAAGAATGTAGGCAGTTATTTTATTTGTGATCTATTGATGAATTTTTTATGGTAGTGAGCATTGAACCATTGAGTCACCTCGGTGCCTCGGGTCTCTCTGGGCTTTTACTTTCAGTACTTTCGCATGTAAGTGCATTCCTCAGTTTTTTGGTGCATATTTTCTAGACATCAAGTGTAACAAAACTTATTTGTATAACACCGAGTTGTACATATTGTACAAAAAACAACGATTAATAATTTAGGTCGAGCGCGACCTGTCAGACCTTTGAATATACGAAACGATTACCTATTCGAAAACCTATCGAGACACTCTGTTGAAGCACCCTTGGGTCCGTCGGAGGCATTCAGGGTGAAACCCGAAAGCTCTCGTCACAGGCCGAAGGTTTTTACGACCCTCGGATAGGCCTGTATGACAACCATTAAAAAGTACATTGTAGTTGTGGACGTGACTCATTGCTTGAGAAAATTTTGAGAAAATTTTAGGCCTGGGGTTTAATATTTACTAGGTGGTAGGCCTCTTCTGCAAAGTTCGTCTAGGTAGGTACCACCGCTCTGCCAGTTATTCTGCCGCCAAGCAGTAATGTGCAAGTACTACTGTGTTCCGGTTTAAGGGCATTGTAGCTAGTGAAATTACTGGGCAAATGAGACTTTATGACCTGATTACACAGTGTAGTAATCTGATTACTAGACTGTGTGATGTCTCAGGATGACGTGCGCAGTGCAGTGTCACACAAAACTTTATTATTTTAAAGTTCCGAGTGACACTGCAACTGTTATGGGCGGCCGTGTCGCTTAACATCAGGTTAACGAATAGCTCGTCACGTCATTCATTCACATAAAAAAAAATACAAACTAGATTACACTATTGATTAGATGGTGACGAAGTAAAAGTCTCACTAAAATCAAGAATCATAATGAATATTTGACGGACCCGATAGCTCAGTTGGTAGTGACCCTGCCTTCTGAACCGAGGGCTGTGGGTTCGATTCCTACCCAGGACAAACATTTGTGTGATGAACATCGATGTTTCTTCTGTGTCTGGTTGTTATATTGTATTCTATGTATGTATTTACCCACAAAATGTATTTAAGTATTATATCCGTTATCTGGTTCCCATAGTACAAGCTATGCTTAGTTTGGTGCTAAATGGCGCTGTGTGAAATGTCCACACATATTTATTTATTTATTTATAATACTAAAAACTGTACACAATGCGTGATAAGCTTACGTAGTAATCCTGTGCTTTGGCTCTCAATTACCGGTGGTGACCGGTGGCGACCGGTGGCGACCGGTGGTGACCGGTGGTGACCGCTGGTGGTCGTTAGTCAGGCGAGTAGTCCTTACCAGCTGTAGTTTTATTTTGGTCGTTTCCTCACCAAAACCTATTACTGCTAACTATTAACTGACACTGGTACTGACCTACTGTATTTAAATTCGGCATTCGTAATCGAGACCACAACTTCTCTACCCAAATTCGACCAACGGTTCGTTTTGTAAATATAGACGATTCTATTGCCAACGTTCTGGCCGTAACTGCCATTCTATTCCATCCGGTTCCTTGGAATCTATATCAGAATAGATGTGGCAAATAGAAAATTTTCTACATTTGGACCTCTCTAAATACATAGAATCAGCCTGATAGTTCTCTGCAATTATAGATAGGTTCTTTTTCTACTTAGACCACAGATTACTGTAGTGAATATGTTACTTTGTAAGTTAGACGAAAATGTACTTGGTGATTCCAATGTTAAAGAAATTAATTAAATGGAGGAAAGACTCAGAGACAATAAAAACTTTTCTAGCGTAATTGACTAACTAATCCGGTCACCGGGGCATGACAAATCCCATTTTCCAGTAAAATTTTAGTGGGATGGCAAACCTTTGCAGGCCCAGGACGCTTAGTCTTTAATTATTACTCACATCTCTTCATCAACTTCAAAAGAATCGACGTTCTTCAAATGGCTGAAAAGAGGCCCCATATAATTGCATTGCCTAGGAGCCCCGACAAGGTTAATCTGGCCCTGTCAAAGATAGAGAGAGACCTCAATGAGGAAGAAAGGTTATCTAATACAGACAGCACCAGATAAACAGCCATCTGTTGTTTGTAGCAGTGTATGGTGTGGTCTAAACCTCGATAACGCTGCAGAATGCTTTTCGATAGTGCCTCGTTCGTTGTCGCGTTATCGTTATAAGTCCAAACCTACTTCAAACGGGTCGGCTTGGTTTTAGGTACATCACGGTAACGATTCTTACACGGCCTTCATTTTTGAAAAACTGAATCGATGCCATATCCATTACCCATGCGAAGCTGGTCCCTAAAACGACTGCATTATCGTGCTTTTGGTCGCATACAAACATGCCATGTTTGCGCTGCACTGTATTAGTCTCCAATAGAATATTGTATTCAACCTCAAACTGTTTAGTGTTAGGTGTTAGTAACTATGGAACTAATCAGATTGGTTACCTGCTTACGCTACAAGCATTTTCAGATTTTAATGTCTTAACTAATTAAGCACATTTCATATCGCGAGTTTTTTTGGTTTATCTAAGTATATTTATTTATTCATCATGAAATTAGTATCCTATAGTACCATCACTTATTTTGCAAGTGTGTGGCAGAAACTACATAATATTATGTCCAAAAACCTTTCTAAACAATTTTAATACTTAATATTAAAAAAATTCTCTAGGTACAGTACCTACTAGTAGGTACTACTGTTTTAATATCTGTGCTACTACCAACTTTCACTAAGTTGGTATTAATCTTGTCTTGCATTAATATAATCGAATGGAAAGTTCGTCTGGCCCACGTCTGGCCACACTTAATTTTTAGATATGTAATCTTTAGATTTGAAAATATTTAGATTTGTCCACAGTTAGCATGGTCATTGGTCATATACGGGTGTATAATTGTTAATTATGCTACCTATATAAAAATATCATATCTATATGCTAGTTACTACTCCCTATGAACCATAATAACTCCATTATTTATTAATTAATTATTAAGGAACGCATCGTTGGCACGTCTAGTGTTACAGATGTCTATAGGCTATACGGTGACCTCTTCTCATCAAGAGGGCCGTATCCTTGTTTGCCTATAGCATAAAAAAAAATTGATATTGTAAAATTAATATTTTATCACCAGTAATTTGTAATACGCACCTACCTACTAAATTATAATAATTTTAGTATAAGAAAGGAGTCAGTTGAAAACCAGCGCTGTGAAGCTTGTGTCGTGAATTTTATAATTTATTCTCACTTTTTAATATTAAGAGGTTGGTAGACTGTTTAAAAATACCATTTTGGTTGGCCAAACTGGCGGAAGGAGCGTCCGCTGAACCATCAGCCAATTACGATGGCTGCCTTGGTAGTTCCGGAAAAATAATATTGAGGTTTAGGAGGGAAGTTTTGGAGGGAGGACAAGGTCCAAAAAGGCGGTCTATTCTGGTTAAGCAACCGAAGCGTCAAGACGTATTATTGCTCCTGTTTATTGTGCGTTTATTGTGTACTAGCTACTGCCCGCGGCGTTGCCACGCGTGGACTACATTACTTTTCAGGTTTCGGTTTGGCTATGGCTTTATTTTTAAAAACTGATTTTCTATCAGCCACACTGAGTTTTCTGCTCGTATAATCACTTCCACGAAGTAAAAATGACAGGTCTTAATCATGGATGAAATAATTAATTATAATATTTTCCAAAACAGCATAGGTACGCTAATTATTATCCTTGATATTCCTGGACCAATTTTGATGAAATTTCCACTCATGGCTACTTAACTATAGAAAAATTTTCGATGATATTTCGATAAGTATCATCGAACTCATGATTAATTAAAACCTATATTATATTAAAATCTAGGCTTTCAGAACAGTTTTACAATAGGGCAAAGTCTGGGGGTCTAGCAAAGATACCAAACGCTAACGCTAACGCCAAACGCTAACTCCAAAATGTACTGAAATGACGTTTCGGAAATCGCTAACTTTTCCGTAGCGAATGTCATTTCGATACATTTTTGGAGTTAGCGTGAGGTGTTAGCGTTAGTGATTGTGATCTTTGCTAGACCCCCAGGGCATTTTACATAATATGTTTCGTACACAGATTAGAGAAAAAAATCTACTTCGTATCATTCCAAAGAGTATTATTATACTTCTGTATCATTCAAAGAGTATATAATTTATTACGTAACGTAAGAGTATCATTGGTCCACTGCATTAGCCTATGGTAGTATGCATTGGCCCTCAGACCTGTTAGCCAAACATAAACGTCATGTAATGCCAAAAATTGGTTTAGCAATGCGTAGCAAGGGTCAAGATTATACTCCCAAGGGTAAAGCTCTAACTATCACGGTTCATGAAATACAGCCTGGTGACAGACGGACAGAAGGACAGACAGCCTGACAGACGTCGTCAGTCCGTTTTGGGTACGGAACCCTATTACTAAGGCTCCGCTGTCCGTCTGTCCGTCTGTCACCATCAGGCTGTATCTCATGAACCGTGATAGAAAGACAGCTGAAATCTTCACAGATGATAAATAATTTTTTGTTGCCGCTATTACAAAAAATACAGAATAAAATAAGTATTTAATAACCTCTTAAATACTTATTTTATTCTGTATTTTAGCATTTTTTCTTTCTCATACAACAAACGTTTTTTTTCTAGTTTTTATAGATAATGATATGGAACCCTTCGTGCGCGAGCCCAACTCGCACTTGGCCGTTTATTTCTCTAATCTGCGGGCACTTAAGTATAAGTAACATGTTTATATCTTGAATGCAATCGATTCATACTACTTACATATTATTTGATGGTATATCTATTTTACTCCAAAAACCTCAAACAACCTGCAAGGGCTTAAATAGAAAAACTAATAATTGTTAAAGAATTCTAATAAATTGTAAAATTTCATTCCACTATTTAATGCATATTTACTACCGAAACTAACTCCTATTACTCTTTGTTCATGGCCTTACACACGTTTTTTTTCTTTAATCTGTGCCTCCAGATGGACTTTACGTGAAACATGTGAAATATTCAATAACAACACGACGAAAAATTACTATACTTAACACTGGCTAAATACACTATGTGTGGAGCCATAATACAACAAAAAAATTACTGTGACATAAACTAACCGTCAGTAGCCAAAAAAATTCACCATGAAGCGGCCATGTTGTATAAAATTCCGTCCGGTTTCGTAATGATATTTTAATAATTTTGACCAAATTTTTTTAATGATATTTGTATTTTAATATATCCTATGTTGTGCGCCGGTTATTTCTAAGCATATTAGTACAACCCGCATGAAAATCAGTTCAGTATCTAGGGTTTTGTTCAATAACAAACAAACAAACAAACAAACAGCTACAAATTATTGTCCCTAGATGGCGTTAGATATGATAAATTAGAAAATGTATGGGGAAGGGCTAAAAGTCTTGTAGTCCTGCATCGCGGTTACGATATTTTTTGAGCAATAGAAACTATGGGATAAATTAGATTTGACATCATTATGTGTGTGTTCCGTAGCGCGCCAGAATTACACATTTATTATATGTAGGGATAGGGACTAAGTGTGTACTGAATATTTATAGAAGAAAGAATATACAAGAATTGAATTGAAAGGCTTCTCTGTGTTTTACTTCACTTGTATTCACAGCATTATGCTGAACTTGCTCTTTGTTTATCATTTTGTCTATGATTTTAATGTTACTTGTGGCTTAAATGTATTGATGTGCTCAATAAACTCATTTTCTTTCTTTCTTACTTACTACAAAAAAAACTATGTGAGTCACGCTATAAGAGTCCAGTTTTGCTTGCACAAAACCATCGAAATAATATATAAGGATAAAAACTCAAATCTTAGAATAAAGCCTAAAGCTTATATTATCTCTATCAACGTATAATTATGTAGGTAAATTAAAATAAATATATAAGTAAGTATATGTAAAATACTGAAATATTAAATGAAAAAGTTTACCTACTTTATTTCAGACACAAGATAAGTACTAGGTACCCTCACTATGAGAGGTTCACCTGCTTCTTGACGTCTCATATTTAGTCAATATTGTCTCGCACGATATGCGCACGATCCATCATGCATGGCAGTATCGGCTTCGAGCAGCGTACTGTATTTACATTTTTTAATAAACAGGCTGTATATTAAATTACCTTAGTGATTGACGAGCCAAGATTCCGTAAAGTTGAAATAATGTTGATTACTACGTTTTTAGGTATTAGCTCAACTTCTTCATACCTCTAAATACTTACCTTCCAAATACAAATACAAAAAAGTGCATCATAGAAGTCTTTGTTACTTTTTATACCAAAATCATCTACCGAGTGTTCATCCGTAACAAGACCGAAGACATCTTCGAACTTCTTCAAGAGTTAGTGCGAGTCCGCCACAGTAGACCTCATATTAAAGTCCGTATAGTTGCTAACTCTAAACTTCGTTGGACGAAAACTCACAATCACGGTCAATTCTTAAGGAAATTCTTCTGAGTGCTACATCCGTCTGAGACGTAGTAACGAGCCCCTATTTATTAAGGCTTAAGGGGGTTTGGTTTGAGCATCAGCGTTTTGCTTCGCTACTGAACAACCATCTGAGAGATGGCATTGACGCGTTTTTAACACTGGTATTCATAGTCAAGGGGTGAACAAAACCCCAAAATCTATCATTCAACTTTCACATAGAGGTTGAATGTTGAATTATTCTTCTTTCACTTTCATAGCATCCTGCCTTTGACAATGTCTGAATTGTCAGATTGGGGGCTACATAATTTTGTTTATGAAATGCATAAAACTAGACTTCGCCACACAGCGCCTGAATCATCCCCATAGAGGAGCCCCCACCTTGACTATGAATTCCAGTGTAAAACACTTTCATACTGTGCCCATCATCATGTATGGAAAAATCACGTTTTTGTTGAAAAAACTATCAACGATTTCATTCTTTCTCTCAAAAAATAAGTACCTACTATTAAAGGGTTGCGCCACCCTTTTCTTCACATGGGTTGATTTGGTTATATGCCCCTCTTCCAATCTAAAACTATTTGCCATAAGTACCATGCTTTTCATTTAGGTACCTTTTTCTCTCTCCCTTCTCTTCTTTTATAATAATACCTAGGTAGATACATACCTTTACCTACAGGTAAGTAGTGACTTCATCTTCGTAGCCGAATCCGAACAGTTTTGTATTATAGCAAGTGAATGACGTCACCTAGACACCTACATACTTGCTATGCTCCTACATAGATCAAAGCTTTTATAATTTCCGTTCGCTCCCAGTAGGACCGCGCTCGCTCTGGGCCTGGTATAGGTACCGGGCGTTCCTGGGGACGGTTATTGAAAAAGTTAGCGGGGATCGCCCAAGTAGGTACGGCAAATACGGGCCATTATTTTCTGCTGTCAGCGGTTTTTTTTTTTCATATCAGATAGGGTAGCGGTTGATGGTCAGTATAATTACAGGTCATTGCGACCTGAATTATCATAAAACTGGAGCAACGGACGGTCCCCTGTGCCGAGGCTGCATGCACGAGCAAGAAACCGTGGAGCACGTGCTGGTGCACTGTACGGCTACGGAAGATTCTTATGAATCAAAACGGGTGTACGCAATGGGCCATCTGATCTTGTTAGAGAAAACTCATGATTATCATCATTACCATGCTCTAGCTACATCTTCACCATCACCATCACTGGAACAGCTGTGCCAGCGACCCCAGGCTGTTCTCCGCTTTTTCAAGGAGTTAAATTGGCTAGGGGGATAAACTGGCGGGGGTAAATGCACAAAATACCCCATGCGGGACGTCAGTGCACGCCTTTATCGCCCCCATTTATAGTAAGAATAAAAAGAATAAGGGTATAAGTAGAGTTTCACCTGTGTAATAATTATTATGCAGAAGGTACCTACCGCACCGCTACGCTGAATTTTTCATTTCTGAAAACTGTTTATGCTGAGATTTACACATAATTCGCCCTATGAGATCTATTTAACTTACTACCATGGATGTAAATACTATTAAATGCTGTAGTAGTAAGTATCAATTACCTGACTATTACTAATTAAGTTCAGCCACTGTTTGCTCGGTGACATTTAATAAAATATATAGTATTTACCTACTTATGACTTAGGTAGTTAAGTAGGTACACGTAAGTTTTTACAGAAGAAAATGCTTAGAAGGCGGTTCATGCTATTAAAACATCACAAATGGAGCTATAAAAGTAAAAATTAAGCGAGTCATAAAACAACATTACTGGAATGATAATATTCTCCTCCAACGTTTTCTGATTTAAACCGCGTTTTATGACCACACTGACTTATGAAAAATCATGGAACAGGCACATACTAAGTGCACACAGCATAGGCTATGGATGGCAACATATTGGTACCAATAAAGGACAAAATCAGAAAGGGGGCAAACGGCGAACAGGCAGACTCTGTAAAATGGCTGAAACACCATTTCAATACCTAATTTAAATGGCCTTAGGTAGGTACCTATCTAAACTGTTTGACACTGCGTATCGGTTTTTATGGGTTACTCCCGCAGTACCACGATCCCCGAGGCCCACGGCCCGGAGAACCACGAATACGATAAAGATTACATTTCTTTTGCTTACACTCACGGCAGGGACTTAAGTAGAGACTAGAGTGAGATTTTCGATTCACTACATTTATTAACGCCCCTGCCCCTGATGATCAGGTATGCAGAAGGTACCTAAACTATTGTCAGGTTTGCATTCATTTTTTTTCTTTTTTTTTATTGATGGGTAGCCTTGCGCTTGACCACTATCTCACCTGATGGTAAGTGAAGATGTGGTCTAGGATGTAACGCGCTTGCCTAGAAGATACCTATTCACTCTCGATTTGAAGACTCCAACATTGTAATTTTCGGGAAATACAAACGCTGGCAAAGCGTTCCACTCTTTGGCTGTTCGCAAGATAAATGTGGAAGCAAATCGCTTTGTTCGCACATGCGGGATGTTAACCATGTAGCGATGGCGTTTTTTCGTGCATGTGGTTGTCCGATGGTGGAACGGTGATGGCGGAATCAAGTTATGCAACTCCTGTGCGCACTCTCCAAACTGTACTCGATAAAAGACCGATAAACTGGTAACTTTGCGTCTATGGTCGAGGCTCTGTAGCCGAGTCTCAAACAATTCATTGCCTATGAGCTTCTTGGCGCGTTTTTCGATAGACTCTAAGGCTTCCAGCTGGTACTTAGCAGATCCATCCCACAGGTGGCAGCAGTACTCCATGCATGATCGAACTTGAGTTTGATACAAATTAAGAAGCTGTTCCGGTGCGAAGTACTGCCTGACCTTAGAGAGAACGCCTAGCTTTTTGGCAGCTAGTTTAGCCTTGGACTCTATAAAGGACCCAAAGTTAAGGTTAGCTGTCACAGTCATACCTAGAAGCTCTGGGTGATCCGAAATCGGTATCGGAATGTTACGGAGGGTGGGAGCCATCATAAACGGACTTTTTTTGCAGAAAAGAGACATGCCTGGGTTTTGGTAGCATTGAACCTAACCCTAACCCTAGGCCGAGTTCATGCTCTCAACCATGGTCTCTCTTAATGCCTGACATTTGGCATAACTATCACTGGACTTATAGCTTTCTACAACCGTGCTGTCATCTGCATACCTAAAGATACCGGGTTTCAGCAGGTCATTTGTGTGCAGTAGAAAGAGGGTTGCAGAAAGTACCGATCCTTGAGGTACCCCAGCATTGATCGCTCATAGACTCATTTAGGCTCCATCGCCAGATGATACCTACGTACGTAGATAGTTACCTACTTCCGCCTGCCGCAGCCAAGCTAATGCATGAGCTCTTTAAAAACTCATTAGAGTAGCAGAAAAGGGGCAACTATTTTTAGGTTTTTTGTCGTATTTTACTTCCGTGAATGTAATTTTTTTTATAGGTAAGAAGTATAAGAATACCTATCTTAAATTACTGCAGTCATGCTTTCTTTACAGACGCGGTGCAAGATTATCTAATGCTATGCCTATTGGATTGGCTTATTCAATAGGTAGGTAGGTACATATAACTACACTTTTCAATTAGTATTACAACAGCCGGAAGGAAGACGAACAAAAACATAAATTAAAACGCCACATTGGACGCTTATTTTTCCAATAATCCGCTTTGCAGGCGGCTTGGTGATCACAAAAGATTTTACCCTACTTAGAGGTAGGTATAGGTAATTATTACCTACCTACCTACCGAGGAGAATGTTGCTGCCCCTGATTCTCTGGAAATTATTCCCATAACCGGCTCATTATAATTATACGGCACTCGCGGGAATGGTAGTCCGAAAGGTGGTCCTATTCTTATGCCCGGTAGGTATACCTAATCCTAGGTACCTCCCGGGACGGTCAAAATTGTACCTATGAACTTTGAACAGCAGTTAAGGTTAAGAGTAGGTGGTGGTGGTGATGGGTATTTTTATAGGATTGAATAAAACGATGAAAAATTAGTCTGGTTAATGAAAGTAGAGACTGAAAATCGCGCGCCAAATTTAATAAGCATCACCATGCCAGCCCCAAACTAAGACAAAATTTGTTAATATTTATGCAAAACGGTAAAACATAACATTTATTGAGGAATCAAAGTGAGTTGTTCCAAGTTTTCTTCTTAGTTTGGCCTGCCATGCTGATATTTTTTAAATTTGCCACACTTTTTCAGTCCTTACTCTACGATATTATACTTGACACTGGCTAAATACACTGTGTGGAGCCATAATAACAGAAAAAAATGTCAATGTCAATGCCAATGCCATTGGTAACTAGTGTGACCATTCCTAGCAAGTTTATAACATTTGACACTTTTGAACCTTACATTAACACAGTGGCAGATATTATTTATTATCATAATACATATTATGTAAAAGATTTTAATAACCAGCCAAGTGCGAGTCACATTCGTGCACGAAGGGTTTCATACCATTATTTATAAAAACGAGCAAAAAAAAATCACGTTGTTGTATGGGAGCCCTCTCAAATATTTATTTAATTCTATTTTTTAGTATTTGTTCTTGTAGCGGCCACGGAAATACATCATCTATGCTATGATCGACTGTCAAACTAACACGGTTCATGACATGAGCTGGCTTGGTGCCAGATGGACAGCGGAGCGTTAGTAATAGGGTTCGTTCGCTTTACCCTTTGGATACGAAACCCTAAAAATGAACCAGATTTGTGAGTACATTTTCTTATTATGTAATGTAAGAAATAACAGTAATTGATGACAAAAGTTCAGAGTCAAGATTTGGGTATGATGGCAATAAGTATTAAATATTGATTACTTACATCTATTCATTCCATATAATAGTATGATTATTACAATACAGTTTATAAAATAATTATAATTTCCTTTACCCTTAAGTCTAAGTAAGTAATAATATCTCTTATTACGTTTTTATTATGATGTAAGACTTGGGTTGGGGCATATTATTTCTAACAGATTTATATATTTGGGTAGGTTTTGGCAGATGTTAAGCTGATTTATGGCAGAATCTGTAATTTACAGATGGTCACATTAAAATTTGCAAAATCTTTTTTTTTAGGATATTGAATTTAATTAAAAATACTTGTAACAGAATCAATTCAATCAATCGAAATCATCTTATTAATTATTTTACAGTACTATTGCAGAATCAGAACATAGGTATAGTGATACAGAATTTACGTAAGAGGTCAAATAAAATTAACGTAGTATTTTATATCGTTATAGTATTTTATATCGTCAAGATAAACAAGTAACAATTATTGTAGTGGAAAATATAGTTTCGTAGTAGGTCAGGGTACATCCAGTGTGCTTTGCTTTTCATTAGTTTTGTCATTTACCTACTATTCTTATCAATAATACGCCGTCATCCGTGTGTTATTGCAAGATAACACGAAAATATAAAATTTTGTAAACACTTCCAGCAAGGTCGAACCAAGATTGTTTTTCAGACTCATTATCAAGTGTCGTACGATAGTGTTGCTGGTGATTGGGTTGTGAAAAATCACATCATTCAGGCTATTTTCTAGAGATGTCGCTAAGAAGTCTGTTGCTAAGGTAAGCAAAATAAGCTGTTTGAATAGGTATCAATTGTAGGTACAGTTTGCATGCCTGATTGCACACTGCATTGCTTAGTCTAATTTTATTACCATATACCAAATTCATTGCAATTAATCATTACATCAGTATTCACTAGTTGTACTTACATGGTGTAACTACAACTTTTTTACAAACAACAGTTCTTACAAATAGTTCATGACAAATATTATAAACATTATGCTAAAATTCTTATATCTTACGTTTACTTTCAGGAAATGCTTACAAAATAACAAATTCACAAATTTTGCTGCATTAGCGGTTAGGGATGAACAGAAATATAGAGATCATGAAAAAAGTAAACACAGCTACTTTAAGACTGGTATGGTCACAGCTTTGCTCAGCTCTGTTTTTATCGGATCAAATATTACAGGTAATTCATATTGATAGTAACAAGCATTAGTAATTGTATGATAACATAATTATTATGACTTTATAGCATTTATATGCCTGTTGGTTTTGGCTGTATTATGAATTGTAGGTAGTAATTAAAGATGTCTGATGATTTTGTTTTGGTTGGCTGGTCCTGCTTTGTAATCAAATCTTCCTATTTACAGCATACTGTTTAACATGATGGCAAACATAGCCAGCTCATCTCTAAATTAGGCAATCAGACTAAATTATCATGTTGTTGGTACATTACAGAAAGATAACTGTGTTTGCATGTATGATTTTTGTAAAGGAGATAGACTGCATACCACGAAAATCATGTTTTAATTTACAGACACAATAGATAATAAGACTAAAGTGACAAGAAACAAACAGCAGAAGGCTGACAAAGAGAATGCCACAATAGAAGCAGGGGAAAAGAGGCCAGACCTGCCTACATACCGCGCTGAAGAAGTTAGCAAGCACGATACAAAGTTAGTACTTACTCATATTTAAAATATTGGTTAATTATTAGTCTTTGTTTTGTTCTTTTGCAAGTAAATTGATATAATAATAATATAGGTTGTAGCAACACTTAATATTGAAGTCATGCATTTTTAATTTTCTGGATAGGTCAGTATAAATGTTTTAGACACTAGTTGCACCCTGTGGTTTCACCTGTAGAGTAAAAGTGTTCTATATGTTATTCGAAAAGCTAAACAAACAACAAACCAACAAGCCTAACAAGCTACATTCCAAATATTTTCAAAATCGGTCTAGTAGTTACCAATGTAGATGGTAAGAAACTTTTGCATTTGTAATATTCCTAGTTGAGCCCAGAGGTATATGCATACCTATACATAAAAGTATAAGCATATATGCTGGATTCACACATGGGATACTTTCTACAATTTTCAATGTTTTGGTGTAGATAGCTTATTTGAAATTGGTTTAGCAAACATTCATACACACACTCTTTTATAATATCACACTCACATTTATAATATTAATATGAAGGAGGATAGCATTATGATATTATGATGATTAAATACCCAAGACTAGTACCATTCTCCATCTGTTTCGTTTTATTGAATTTGTTGATAATATTCCAGAAGCAGTTTCTGGGTGACATACAAACATGGCGTGTATGACGTCACAGAATTCTTGCCTTCTCACCCCGGTGGTGAACAGATCCTAAATGCTGCAGGGCTGAGCATCGAGCCCTTCTGGAATGTCTATGGCATGCATAAGACGCAGGATGTGTATAAACTGCTTGAGTCTTATCGTATCGGTGAGTGTAAAAAGCATGTTTGATGCGATGCGTACAGGTAGTGGTTTGGAGCAATCAGATATAGGTCATCACAGCTAGTATACAGATCAAATGTTTTTTTAGTTGTAGGTAGAGTAGCTAGTAGTATTAAGTGTTAGTTGTTATTACTGTAGTAGTAAGGTGTTTTACAAGCTTACTGCGGCATGACACAGCATTTAATTTTGGCCATCAAATTTTTGACCACTGTCAAATGCTATCACTTGAACTCTATTACCATTTATTTATTTCATTTTTAAGTAGATGAGATGGTGGAGTAATAACACTACTTTTTATCCCAATACCATGCCCCATTATACATTTACTGTGCTCCCATAACATCCAACTCTTCAATAAACATGTACCTCTGTTACCAGGGAACCTGCACGATGATGATATAGTAGACCACTCTGATGACGAGCTGTGGGCAAAGGAACCAATTCGGGACAAGCGGCTCATTGTGAAGACAGCAAAGCCTTTTAACGCAGAAATTCCACCGCAGTTCCAGATAGAACACTTTGACACTCCGAAGTAAGTTACCAGTCAAACTACTGCTGGGATGGTCTCAGAGGTAGATGACATTGTGTTATTGTTACATGTTTTCCTAATACCTTCTAGATTCAATTCGATAAATTCAAATTCAAGCTGCTGCATTAATAAGTGGCGCTTTCTGGGGGAGGCATATGTTCAGCAGTGGACGTCTTCGGGCTGTTGATGATGATGATGATGATGGTGGTGATGATTAATAAGTATCCTAAATATTGTTATTATCAGTTGCGTGTCGATTTTGTATGAGCCACCAACGCAGTTTTTTTGTATTGATTTTGTGTATTTTTTGTGTTTTTTATTGGCGCATGCAGCGCGGGTGCCAAAGAGTATGCTTTATAACCTTAACTAGGTACGACGCGGGAAAAATAGACCCCAGTGCGCCATTTTTCACAAAAGTTTAACGAGTTTGATTTGTTTTTTTCCTCGCAAGTGTCATGAAAAACGTCGTATGAAACGCGTGTCCATTGTGGACCATTACATTACACTCTCGGTTCTCTTATCGCCTAATACCGCCTTGAGTACAATGATCAACCTAGCACACTTTTATTGTAAGTAGTGTACTAATACCATATTTTCCGTAGGAGTAAGCAAGTACAGTGTATCCATGAAAGTTCAAAACAATAGGCATCCACATAAGCCACATATCCATTCCCATCAAAAATCGGCGACAAAAAGAAGACAAAATATTGTCTCTTTCTTTCCAGCGAATTATTTTACGTGAGGCAACACATGCCTGTTCCAGAGTTGGACCCATCCACGCACACTCTGCGCGTGACCGTCGTCGGGGACGGAGCTCGCGCCACGACTACACAGTTCTCCATGGATGACTTGAACCAATTCCGGAAAGGGACTGTGAGAGCCGCACTCATGTGTGCTGGGAATAGGCGGAGTGAGATGGACAAGGTACTGGTAATTAGATGGACATTCGCATGATTATTATCATTGGGTTGTTACCTAAAACAAATGCACCCCATATCAGTTGGTGTGGCTTGGGTTGGATAAATGTATGGGTATATTGGCACAAATAAGCTTGCTTGGGTTTAGTTGAGGTGGATAGATATAAATTTAGAGTGGCATGTGTAGAAATTAAGATGGCTAAAGTATAATCATGGTTCATAGGTTCTATGATGTAAGCAATTAAAAAGCCAATGGCTCACAAACCTTATTATAGTCTAGAAACCCAGGCACTGCAAAATAACCATTTATGCTACTATTCTCCCTCCACTATACTATAGTTTCATGAAATATATATCCACAGTAAACAATGTAAACATGAATCTCAGTATGTAAACTCACAGCAAATACTCTGAAAGCAGGTGAAGCCTGTGAAAGGCATCAGCTGGGCGGGCGGTGCCATCAGTAACGCGGTGTGGAGTGGAGTTTACTTACGGGACGTGCTCATACACTGTGGCGTCGATACCGAGAATACAGAGGGGAAACATGTTATTGTGAGTACACTTACAATCATAAAAATACACAAAACTATTGTTATATTCTGTTTATCTTTATTCCACTAGCTAGGTGATGGGGTTGCAGCAGCATAATTTATCTTCTTTTGAACTGAATTGTCCGTGTGGTCCTGGCGGGATGAGAATAGTGTCATCGTATCTATTCACTTATTTTATTCACTTATACTATTCACGTATCTATTCACTTATTATTATTTAGAGAATGGGCAGCAATATTCTTGTTACATTAAAATCTGCCGACACCAAGTCAAGGTTGGAGTGGTTTTGCGGACGCCACCAGGAAGCAGGGGGATTTCGGGGGAGAGGGAACAAGTGCGGGAGGGTAGTTCAAGTGAGGGAAAAGCGGGGGGTTGGCGAGTAAGAGTGTGGGGAAGGAAAGCAAGTGCAGAGAAGGGGGACAAGTGAGAAGGAGGCGGGAGGGGAGTACCCCCCCTACTTTCACCCCCCCCCCCCCCACACATTCCCTCAATTACCCTCAACCCCCTTACTTCCCCTACCTGCCTTTCACTTGCGCTCACTTTTGCCCCCACCCTCCTTATTCTTTAACTTAAATTTACCATAGGTTTTTTAGCGTTTGCTAGCATTCAAACCGTAACGCGTCCCGTTTCCCAGTTCCAAGGGTCGGACATAGACGCGACGGGCGTGAACTTCAGCACATCGATCCCGCTGTCGATGGCGCTGAACCCGCTGGGGAGCATCCTGCTGGCGAGCCACATGAACGGGGCGCCCCTCCCGCCCGACCACGGCCGCCCGCTGCGGGCCGTCGTGCCCGGGGCGCCCGCCGTGCGGAGCGTCAAGTGGCTCGGTGAGGGGCTGTGGGTGTCGTGTAGGATGTAAGGTGGGATGGGTGTGGTGGGTAAGAGATGAGGTGGGACCAGCGTAATAGATGAAGTGGGGAGGATGTAGTGGATAAGATAAAACGGGTGTGTTGGGGCATGCATAGTAGACAAGAAGTGAGGAGGAATGGGTGTGGTAGGTAAGAGATAGATGTAGTAGGTAAGGCATGAGTTAGACTTGTGGAGTGTGTTAGAGGCAAGTGGTAGTGGGTAAAGGGTGAGATGGGGTGGTAACAAGAGGACAAGTGTTTTCCACACATGAGTGTCAAATAGAGTGGTGGTGCAGATAAAAGGGCAAGATAAAATAAGATGTTGGCATTTATGGGGGACCAAGGGATGATGTAGGACGAGTGTGTATTCAAATTCCTATCGGTTTTTGCTACAATAGCTTCGTAACGATGAAATTTTCACGTGTTTAACACCGATAATCTATAATTCATCTAGCTTTGTTCAAGCCGACAAATGAAACAATCAAATGCTTTGATTTAAAACCATAAAAAATTAAAAAGCGTACAAGTGTCATACAATTAACATGCGTCAATTTTCTCACTTATACACATCCAATAGAATCCATAACAGTATCAGAAGAAGAGAGCCCTTCCCATTGGCACCAGAAGGATTACCGTTCGTTCAACTCGTCCGATACCTGGGAGACTGCAGACTTCCCAACCGCACCACCTGTCTACAGCCTGCCTGTAACCTCCGCCATATGTAGCCCGGCCGACGGGGAACGGGTTAAGGTGGTCGACGGCTGTATAGAGGTTAAAGGTAGGCATGGACAACAAAAATAATTCGGCAGCTATACTTAATGAGTTTTATACATTTTGTTTTCTGATTGATAGAGTAAGTTTAAGCATCATATTAGTGGTATGTCTAGTGTTATAGATGTTAATACAGTGACCTTTTAGGCTTTTACCATCATAGTATACACGGTATGGCACCCGTTAATGGATGTATTCGAAAGACATCTACTGCAAACTCAGGATCCTCTTATAAAACCCCACTATGTATGTTTATCACCACGCTGGCAGCTTGGTAATTCTAGAAAATTTTACAATAACTTTTCGAGGAGAATGCGTCTGTCATTTCCCGGGTATTCCTTTAGTTGGTTTAATGACACCCACGAGAAAAGATAAGCTGGTCCTATTTTTATTTTTTTACCATTATGGGACCAAACGGCACAGTGGATCAGTCATCATCATTATCATTAACAGCCTAAAGATGTCCACTGCTGAACATATGCCTCTCCCAGGCGGCGCCTCTTGGATCCATTGGCTCCTCGCGGCTTTCACCAGGTCATCGGTCCACCTAGTGCGTCTACGCTGCGCCTTCCGGTTCGCGGTCGTCACTCGAAAACCTTTCTTCCCCATCGATCGTCAATTCTACGAGCGATGTGGCCTGCTCACAGTGCAGTCAACGAAATTGCACTGTCTCACTGGTTCCATTGAAACCACCTATTCATACAAGATGTATGGCTGGCGTCAGGACTGTCAAGTCTGCTGAAGGCAAAGAATATAGTCAAGCGGTGTCCCTGAGGGAACGGTTTAAGCCTTTCACTACATCCTCCACCAACCCGTAAAGTTTAGGGGACGGGGTGTACCTGAGCTGTGACGTTGCGGTTGGCAGGGTACGCGTACTCGGGCGGCGGCGCCAAGGTCCTGCGCGTGGACGTGTCGGCGGACGGCGGGCGGACCTGGGCGCGCGCCGCGCTGCGGGCCGACCCCGCGCCCCCCGCCGCGCACTACGGCTGGACGCTGTGGGCCGCCCGGCTGCCCGCCCCCGCCCGCACGCAGGTCGGTGCCTGTCCTGTAGGGGCGCCCGGGCCGACCCCGCGCCCCCCGCCGCGCACTACGGCTGGACGCTGTGGGCCGCCCGGCTGCCCGCCCCCGCCCGCACGCAGGTCGGTGCCTGTCCTGTAGGGGCGCCCGGGCCGACCCCGCGCCCCCCGCCGCGCACTACGGCTGGACGCTGTGGGCCGCCCGGCTGCCCGCCCCCGCCCGCACGCAGGTCGGTGCCTGTCCTGTAGGGGCGCCCGGGCCGACCCCGCGCCCCCCGCCGCGCACTACGGCTGGACGCTGTGGGCCGCCCGGCTGCCCGCCCCCGCCCGCACGCAGGTCGGTGCCTGTCCTGTAGGGGCGCCCGGGCCGACCCCGCGCCCCCCGCCGCGCACTACGGCTGGACGCTGTGGGCCGCCCGGCTGCCCGCCCCCGCCCGCACGCAGGTCGGTGCCTGTCCTGTAGGGGCGCCCGGGCCGACCCCGCGCCCCCCGCCGCGCACTACGGCTGGACGCTGTGGGCCGCCCGGCTGCCCGCCCCCGCCCGCACGCAGGTCGGTGCCTGTCCTGTAGGGGCGCCCGGGCCGACCCCGCGCCCCCCGCCGCGCACTACGGCTGGACGCTGTGGGCCGCCCGGCTGCCCGCCCCCGCCCGCACGCAGGTCGGTGCCTGTCCTGTAGGGGCGCCCGGGCCGACCCCGCGCCCCCCGCCGCGCACTACGGCTGGACGTCGGTGGCTGTTCAGTAGCCTAGTGGCGGACGTGGCGCTACGGTGGCTCATTCTTATCCCTCTCGCACTTTCTGTTTTGTGCCAATACGTTTCCACAGATGGAATACTACACTACTCTAGCATGGGCAGAGCGCGCCTTGATGAATAAAACACCGTTCTCGAATTTCGTGCTTAGACTCATAGTCATGTTTGGTCTGAAGGAAATGTATGTATATTCCATAGAGTTACTAGGACTATGTGTAGGACTTCGTTTCGGCGATAAAAACTTATCTTACCTAATATTATAACCTAACTATATAAAATCTAGCATTTCAGGGATTGGAACCAAAATACATACAAAGTACCAGGGGGTATTCAAAATCCACCCCAGTATATCTACTCTTCAAAACTTGTAAGGTGGAGTGGATTTTTCAACTGGGTGTAGACAAGCAAGTTCAAAAGTATGAGAATATAGGAAAAACTACTCAAACAAGTCTCTTAACTGATTTCGACATTATAACTTAAACTATTTAATATTTCTTTTTTTACATCAGACAAATTATGGAACGTGTTCTTAACACCAGGCTACTGCACTACCTTGAAGGTAACGATCTCCTCAGTGATCGGCTCGGCAATATGGCTTTCGACGAAATCGGTCTACTGGGGACCTTCTAGCGTTAGTCACGCATTACTGGGGTGAAGCTATCGAGCGGCACGGAGAAGCACTCGCCGTATCGCTCGACGTTTCTAAAGCTTTTGACAGAGTATGGCATGCTGGGCTTTTATGTAAGCTTCTTGGTTACGGAATAACTCGCAGCCTTTGTGAGTGGATAGCTGATTTCCTGCGCGGTAGATCAATCCAAGTTGTCATTGATGGCTACACGTCTAATCGGATGGCTATCAATGCTGGGGTCCCGCAGGGATCAGTACTTTCTGCAACTCTGTTTCTTCTGCACATCAACGACCTCCTTACAACAGGGGCTGCTGGGTATGCAGATGATAGTACAGTCCTAGAGAGATACCTGTCCACTCGTAAGGTCAAGAGTCACGAGGTTCAATCTGAGAGAGCTATGATGGTTGAGCGAGCAAACACAACTTTAAAGTTGGTGTCCGACTGGGGTGATACTAATTTAGTCGGCTTCAATGCTCAGAAGACTCAAGCTTGTCTTTTTAGTGCAAAGAAAAACCCAATAACAGCTGCTCCAGTCTTTCGGGATGTGGTGGTCCCTTTCCGAGACCGTATTGAACTTTTGGGAATGCAGATCTCTCCCAAACTTAATTTCAGCTTCTCTATTGAGTCCAGAGCATAGATCGCTGCGAGGAAACTTGGTGTTTTATCTAAAGTTAGGCGTTATTTTACTCCCACGCAATTGCTAAACTTATACCAAGCGCAAGTACGGTCTTGCATGGAATACTGCAGCCACTTATGGGATGGTTCAGCAAAGTACCAACTGGCAGCTCTGGACTCTATAGAGAAGAGGGCAAGAAGAATGGTCAACGATGAGATGCTGCTTGGAAAGAGAATGCAAAGTCTGGAGCACAGAAGAAAAGTAGCTTGTCTGTCCGTCTTTTACCGTCTGCATTTTGGGGAGTGTTCTCAGGAGCTCCATAATCTCATCCCATCCTCTCCTTTCCGTCATAGAACAACTAGACGCGGTGAGGCCTTCCATCCTTATAACGTTGACGTGCCCCATGTTCGTACTAATCGTTTCGGAAATTCTTTTATAATCCGCACTTCTAAGGAATGGAACTTGCTTCCTATAATAGTGTTTCCTTCCACATATAATCTAGGCGTATTCAAGAGCAGAGTGAATAGGTATCTTCTGGGTAAGCGTGTCCCACCTTAGGCTTCATCTACACTTACCATCAGGTGAGATGTTGCCAAACGCAAACCCATCAAAAAAAAAAAAAAAAAGACTGATCTAGCATTTGACCACGCTCTCACCTGATGGAAAGTGACGATGCGATCGAAGGTTTCTAAGTAAGTACCTATTCACTCTCTTCTTGAGCACGCCCGGGTCATATTTTGCCGGAAACACAAAACACTGGCAGGGCATTCCATTCCTTCCATTTAATAACAATTTCTTACAAAGTCTCTAATAATAATATCTATGTTTTGCACTTAATTTAGGTGAACATTTTAAAAGACAAATTTGTCTGTGTTGTCAGGTGGAGCTGTGGGCTAAAGCTACGGACAGCAACTTCAACACTCAGCCGGAGACATTCGAACACATCTGGAACATCCGCGGCATACTCAGCAACGCTTACCATCGGATCAAGGTCCAGCTTGAACATTAGGTCTACTAAAGGTTGACTAGTACTTGCGCCAAGCTGCTGGTAGTAGTTGGGTGAGATATGAAGATTGGGCTTGTGTGGCGCACCTTGAGAGGTCCATGTACAGCAGTAGGCTAATGCAAACTGAAGATGATGATGATGATGATGAAGGTAATTAAAAATTATATAAGATGCAGCAAATAAAAAGAAAACTACATTTTCTTGATGTGATGACATGACAGTTATCTGATATTAATGTATTACCTTGGATTGATATGGAAAATATTGCTACATACATACTCAGCATAAGCCAAAATATTTTTATTTTTATAATTTTATTTTGACAACCAACTGCTTTCATACTCAATAATATAATACTACTCGATACTAAATACTCAAGCCAAATTCAGGATATCACATAATTATAAATTCCTCATAGTTCCTGGATACAGGGAATCCAGGGTTCAGGGTAAGTATGTGATTGTTGGGCGTTATTTATTTATGGTATTAACATCATTTTTAATTTTTGTAGTGCCTATTAGTGGACAGCTCTTTTGAATATTGTATAATTTGTATAGCTTATAGCCTTCGTTAAGACTCCTTATACCAGCCTGGGATGTGTGCCGCGACTCTAGTTTCAACTTGCCTAATAACTATGTGGTAAAAAATAATATGAAGTTTTAATTTAATAATTGTCTCTTGATGAAACCAAATCCAATAGAAATAATAATTCAGACAAAATTACTGCTGGCCACAAGCCCACAGAAAGAAGATACCAACCAAAAGCCCAGATAATATAATACCTACAGTACGGTTTAACGCAGGCTATTTTTCAAATTGTTTTATTTCTGCACAACGCAAGATTATCAAGCGACTTTTATTGCGTGTTGGCGACGTATTAGGCCCAGTGAATACACTGAACACTAACTAGTAACGCTCACGGCACGATCACTACATGTTTTTTGCGTTTTGGCTATTTTTCGTTTGTACCGGATGAGACCCCATGCCAAAAGCAAGATTTATGTTTCCTAAGGCATCCATTAATAGTCAAGTGTATAGCTATTCTATTATTAAAATTACCCAAAAAATCCGGGGCCTATATAAGATGGATAAAAAGACACTAGCTTATTTACAAACTAATAATCTTACATAATAAAATAACACTTTAGTACAACAATGCTCATATCTCCTGATGTAGTTAAAAACTCATAGTGTTAAACCTTTTTTTAGTTGTAGGTACCTACACGTGACATTCCCCATTGGGCTAGTTTTAGATGGGAGCATAATAATATTTAATTAGAAGTCACTTAATTTTAATTTTAGAACTCATTAATAATGGGGCCAATTATAAAGGCTTTAGTTGACAGATTTAAAACTACTAAAACTGTTGCTGTTCTTGTCAAATAGACAGGAATGTAAGAGACGGATATATTTTTAGTATTTTAAATACTGTCAACTAAAGCCTTCAAAATTAAGCCTACTATTTATGTCACATTAATTAATAATAGAATGAGTTTACTTTTATGTCAATAATTTTTAATGTATTGATTTTAAGAATGGTGTAAAAAGTCTGTTGTAATTTATTCTGTTGTAATCATCACAATACAATATATGGTTTTTCAAATACTGGTTTTAATTTCTCACCAACACAATCCAGTATTGCAGATAGTGCTGGATAAATTAGATAAATGAAACAGTATAAATATGTACCTACTAAATAATGTTTACTCTCATTTGAATGGAGCTTATGTTATCTCAATACCTACATGCAATGTCAATTAACTTTTATCTCAGTTACATTCCAGTTGGTTCAAGGAGCAGTGAGCACAATGTTTACTCTATGGCGGATTCAAACATATAGGCTGATAAAATCATTACCGCAACTACCGCGACTACTACCAACCAATAAGATGAACACCCATGTGAATATTTTCAAAAGAAATGAAGATCATCTAAATGTTGACATTAAAGGACAAGTGCTACAATTCCCATTCATTTGGTTAAGAGATAACTGCCAGTGTGAAAAGTGCTTCCACTACACAGCAAAAAGCAGGATACTGGACTGGAACAACTTTGATCCCAATATCAAACCAAAAGACGTCGTTAAGGATGCTAATGCTCTACTAGTGACTTGGCCAGATGGACACAAATCAACATATAAATATGACTGGCTGGAATTCAGAAGTTTTACACCAGAAAACCAGAACAACTATACTGAAACTATTTACAAACCAAAGAAAGTGACATGGCATGGAAGTGACTTTGAAAACATATGCAGTAGGCACAATTACAATGAGATCATAGGTTCTGATGAGGCACTTCACAATTGGTTACATAAACTATCCATTTTTGGAGTGACCCTAATTGAAAATGCACCGGATTCAGAAACAGCTACAAATAAAATTGTAGCAAAAATTGGCTTCAATAAACGTACCCACTATGGAGTAAAGTATGCAGTGCAAAATGTTCCAAATACAAGCAATGTTGCCTATTTATCTAGCACTTTACAGTTGCATACAGATCTACCATACTATGAGTATAGCCCAGGAGTCAACATGCTGCATTGCCTAGTACAAACCACAAGTCAAGGCGGGGAGAATATTCTATCAGATGGTCATTATGTAGCTAATTACATGAAAGAAAATCATACAGAAGAGTACAAGCTTCTAACTGGTGTTGAGGTGGAATGGAGTGATGTTGGGATTGAGAATGGGAATGAATTTTTCAAGCTTTACCGCTCCCCAACCATTGTGTTGGACAAGCATGGAGAAATCATAAGAGTTAACTTTTCAATACCGCAGAGAGGGAGTCACTTCCCAGGCCCTATAGAGAACATTGTGCCATGGTACAAGGCGCACCATTTATTCTTTGAGCTAAATCATAAATTTGCAACAAAGTTCAAGTCAAAGGCAGGCAATGTTTTAGTCTTTGACAATATCAGATTGCTCCATGGGAGAACAGCTTATGAAGACAATGCTAACAATGTGAGGAAACTAATTGGCGGATATGTGGACTGGGATGAGATCTATTCTCGAATGAGGTGCTTGAAGGTTAAATTGGATAACAACAGCAAAATATGATAGTGACAGTATTCAAAAACTAATGTAATTAATAAATGAAATGGGGTAGGTACCTGTATTGGATTATAATATATTATTATTATTATTGGTTGATAGACGAGCAGCATAACTGCTGATGTGTCTATATCCACAGTGTCGGATTCACCTACCATATATGTACCTATATTGATAACTTGGTACTGATTCAGAGCTAAGACACTACACCACTTGCCCCTGGGTTCTTGTACATTTGTAAAAACTGTTTTTTTTTACAATCAAGTTTTCAAACCAAATATAGACGATCGGGACCAATCACTGACAAAGGTCACATTTGTCTTGTGTATTATTTTCTCATAATATAATGCTGCCTTTAAAAATATTTATTATACATACAAAATACAAATGATTATTATACAAACTCTATATAGGTGTCAACATTATAATTCCTTATGGAAAACCTTCTCAATGGCATGATCTTGTCTATTTCACCATGTTGTTCTTGCACTTCAATTACTGGGAAACTTTCTAAATCTGGATTATTAGCTATCGCCACAGCAGTTGACTCATTTGTGTGCAGATGAATGGTAAAACTGCACTCATCAGGCAAATGTATGAATTGATCTCTCATCAATGACAACTTCAGGCAGAAAGCACGCAGGTTCTGTTCGGACTGAACTAAATAAGCATCTGCTGTATCATCAAAATCATAGTTTTTGTGGAAATCAAACACAAACTTTACCAAAGGTTCGTAGATTGCATTAGTGAGAGCAAATTCTACTCTATTCAGTTGATTGCATTTCAAACACTCAGCTACACTTTTCAGGCACAAATCAATGTACTGATTAACCTCTGGGTGGATAGAATGGTACACGATAATGCCGTATTTGCGTCTTGTTTCAAACACACTCGGAGGGTATACAGATGCTTGATATAAGATATTATGGAAAGCAACTGCTAAAAATTCTAATAAGATGTCACTAAAACAGTTATCCATCTGAAAATCACTGAAAACAATCAGGCGAAGGATAAGTCCTATTTACTAAAGAGAATATTAGTCCCACCGCTTAGGGTCAAAAAAGACCCGAATATATATGAGTTTGATGAGCCTTTTGCGGCATTGATAGGCCCGAATAGTTCACGTTGTGATACCAGATTTTGATTTTGGTACGTTGTGTACCAAATTTTAGTATGTTGTTAAACATGTTATTTTATGTCAAAAACCGTCTGGTCGGGACCCCACCTGTAAAGTACCCGGATCCGAAGATATGACGTTATCAAAATGGCGGCCGCCGTATTTTAAAATTGCAAATATTTCTGATTCTATGAACCCAATATACAAGTGTGGGGTGTCAAATGAAAGACAATGAAATTCTCTATGATACTGGAATACACGAAATTCGCTCAATAGTACAAATACAAAAAAAAATTAAATTATATGTTAATTGAATCGGTAAAAACTACATATTTTTAATTACAGCATCGGACGTATACGCAATAGCCAAAAGTTGTGTATGGCAAACATAACGAGCAATTCATTAGCTATCTAATAAAAAAAACTGGAACTCAATTGGATGAATAATGTCTTAGTTGAGCCGTTGTTAGTAAGTTGCTCCCTCAAGTCCTTATGGGTGTTATTAGGTGAAAATTAATTCACTTTAAGAATACCAGCACCAAATCTATAAAATATTTTAGTATGCTGTTAAATACGTTATTCTATAATAAAAACCATGAGGACCCCACCCGTAAAATATTTGAAATTGGAGATATGACGTCATCAAAATGGCAGCCACCATATTTTGAAAATTGCGATTATGTCTGAATTTATGAGCCATGTATACACGTGTGGGGTGTCAAATGAAAGATAATTAAATGTTCTATAATGCTGTTGCACACAAAATTCGCTTAATAGTACAATTACGAAAATATTGACGACCCCGAAAATATGGACGGGCCCGATAGCTCAAGTTGGTAGTATCCCTGCCTTCTGAACTGAGGGCCGTGGGTTCGATTCCTACCCGGAACAAACATTTGTGTGATGAACATAGATGTTTGTTCTGCGTCTGGGTGTTATATTGTATTCTATGTATATATTTACAAACAAAAAAGTATATAAGTATTATATCAGTTATCTGGTTCCCATAGTACAAGCTAGGCTTAGTTTGGGACTAGATGGCGCTGTGTGAAATGTCCACACATATTTTCCACACATATTTAAATTATATGGAAATTGAATCTATAAAAACAACTATTTTCAATTACAGCATCGGAAGTACGCACTATATACAAAAGTAATATACCGTAAAAATAACGAGCAATACATCTGCTATCCAATAAAAAAAACGGGACCTCAATCGGATGAATAATGTCTTAGTTAGACCGTTGTTAGTAAGCCGCTCTGTCCGCGCGGGTGTTAAAATAGTTAACTTAGTAAATACCAGCTGTTACTCATTCGATTGCGTTGCGGTTTTTTATTGCATAGCTGATGGATTTCTCGTTATGCCTGCCGTAAATAATTTTTGCCTATAGTATATATTTCTGATGCTAAAAATAATTATATTTTTTTCGTAACTGTACTAATGAGCGAATGTTGTGTGTTACAGCATTATAGGAAATTTTGTTTTCTTTCATTTGACACCTCAAACATGTATATAAGATTCATAAAATCAGATATATTCGCAATTTTCAAAATTCGTCGTCTGCTACTTTGATGGCGTCATATCTCCCGATCCAAATACTATACTGGCGGGGTCCTGACAGTTTTTTTTACATAAAATAACATGTTTAACAGCATACTAAATTATTTTATAGATTTGGTGTTACTATTCTCAAATTCAAATATTTTCCACCTAATAACACCCTCGGGGAATTGAGGGAGCGGCTTACTAACAACGCCTTACTAAGACATTATTCATCCGATTGAGTCCCGGTTTTTTTTGTTGGATAGCTGATGAATTCCTTGTTATGTTTGCTATACATAGTTCTTAACTAACGAGTATACTTTCGATGCAGTAATTGAAAATAGGTATTTTTTTAGATTCAATTTTCATATATTTTGAAATATTTTCGTATGTGTACCATTGAGCTAATGATGTGCTTAATAGCATTATAGAGCATTTCATTCACTTTCATTTGACACCCCACACATGTGTATAGGGTTTATAGAATCAGAAATATTCGCAATTATAAAATTACGGCGGCTGCCATTTTAATGACGTCATATCTTTGGATCCAGGTACTTTACAGGTGGGGTCCCGACGATTTTTATCATAGAATTACATGATTAACATACTAAAATTTGATGCTGGTATCACAAGGTGAACTATTTTTACCCTAAGCGAAGGGACTATTTATAATCACTTCGTTTTAATATGGACTTGGACCGGCCGGCATCGGTCGTATCGTATGTTACAGGGTTGCCAGATGAGTGCGAGTGAATTATCGTATCAATATACGAAAATTATCGTACAACTGCCCAATAAAACTAAATATAATATTATGTATTTGTTTTTGAGAGTGGTGGATTTTGTTATAGAAATAAATAAATAAACCTATGCCTATTAATAGCTAAGTTGCCCCTGATAATAGATTAAAAGGTCTGCCAGGTCTAAAATTGCAGGTACTTAGTGTTCTAAGCATTTGAAGTTGTATTTCCATGACCCGGTAGGACCGGAATTGGCAGATCTGTTTGTTTTTAGATGTTTAAGTGTCAGCTAATGAGCAAACGACATGATCGGGACTAACCACCAACCCAGGTCATATTTGTCTCACCTTGGTTGGGTTGGTGTAAAATTCAACCGTGTGGATGGTGGTTGGTGACCGAATGAAGACACCCCCACACAGTCCCGATCGTCTATTTTGCTTTTAACAATCTAAAGATAGCCTATTGAGGTACTCGATGACATAGGTATTTGTATATATTTGTGCTGTGGGATCTCGCACTACTACTATTGCTTGTTGCTACAACTAGTCATAATATATTATTATGTATCTATAATCTGTGCATTCATCAAATGATGCTGTCCACCGTGGATAACTGCACTCTGGACAGTGTGCCTTACAAAACAAATCATTTTTTGTAGTATTTAACCCACACCTTAGAATAGTTAAAATGTCACTGGGTATACTGAAAACAATTGAATATAGAATCTTTTTTTAATCAACAAATAAATACCTAATCACATAAATCATATGTTTTACAATATGGAACATCGCCTTGTTCAATTGTACCATTCATTTGTCAGGAATGGATTCTAGACCCTGAAAGAAAGAAGTTAAAAGATGTTTACAATTTGTAAAAAATTACTTAGGCTGTAAAAAGTAGTATAGTAGTCATTTCATAATGAACTTACATTGACTTTATATGGGTTGCCAGTGAGCCTCAAATCACGCTGGTATAAACTGCGTTGCCATCTATCTTCTAAAGACCGTCTGTAATGCTACAAATAAAAAAATGATTAGTCTACTTAGTTTGTCAGTTCATTTAAGTGTTTGGTGGTACTTTAGCGGATTGGGATGTTTTATAGAATATAAAGAGGCATAGGATGAACTTGAGGCTTAACGATTTATCATTTACAGGCACCTACATGAGGTGTTCTTCCCCGGTTACCGAGAGCATTCGACGGTAAAAATGTGGGGCTGTGATCGTAGATTTGAGCTGCGGCTGTGGGGCATTTATTGGGACAAGTGTTACCTAACAACTTCGCGTATACTTACGTTGCCGAGCACAAGGTTGTGAATGTGATATAAGCCCCACCCCGGCAAGCCTAGACCTGCCATCACAATGAAGGCACTGGGCAGGATTTCGTACCACATTTTATACAATAAAATCAATATCGAAGAAAGAAATTAAGGGACAACAAGGTCAACAAGTGTTTTCGTTTTTTTTTAACTTGTGTGAGCGAGGACCATTAGGATAGGATGGGGCCTATTCTCGGGAATCGATATGCAATTACATCTCGAAAATCGAGTTTATCGAGTTTTCCGTATTTGTCAAGCATAAATTCGTTATGTTCTCGACTGATAACGCACGAGATGACTCATGACTCATGGTGGTCTTGCCTGCCTCCAACCACACGAGTCGTGTCATATGATTTAACCTCGTGAGGACTCGTGAGGGACCCTCATTTATGAGGTGAGGAATTCAGGAAACGCATGAAATAATACGCCGCGTGTGATCCTTCGCGCCTCGCGTCTCACTCGCGTTGTATCAAAAACACGTGAGTATGCGTGAGGCGTATTTATCGTCACAAGTAAAAGTCACTGATAAAAGAAAGTCACAGTCAGTCGCAGTGACAAAATACCTCCGGGAGCAGCGACACTGTGACTTGTGCGCGAGTCTATGAGAGCGTGCAAAAGTAATAGGTGCATCCTTTTCTCACGAAGGCGTCTGTAGCGTGCCAGAGAGGGACAAACCTAGTATTTTTTTCACAGGAGCTGTGACAGCGACATGTTTTGCCAGCCGATCTGTCTACGTCCTTTAAACGTGAATTGTGCCGCGAGTTAAAAATACTTGCTATTATTTATTCACAGGTATTTGTCACAGGTATGGCCAAGTCACAGTCACAGAGTCACCTAGTATCTCGATTTACCTAGTACGACCCACCTCTACACGTGAGCTTCGTTCGTTACTCACAACTCGCACCTCGCGACCGCGCGTGCTTGACTCGCATGTGAGTGTGTGAGGCGCGCATGTGAGTGTGTGCGGCGCGAAGAGCGAGGGGGGAGGTAACACATTCTTAAAATTTGAGCGACCGGTACCACCATGAAATACGCTTGTCACTACTTCTAGGCTCATTTCCTGCCATTTTATTGAAATTGAAGCTGATGGCATGGCAACTTTTCTTCCATTTCTTCATTACTTTTCCTTCCTTTTTACTTTTTTCTTCTTTTCTTTAATTTGTTTGGCAGACAAACATACAATACAATACAATACAATAATACTTTATTGAACACCAATAAAAAATAATGCTCACAGATACAAATTTATAAAAGAATGGTAGAACAACGGGCGGCCTTATCGCATTAAGCGATTTCTTCCAGGCTACCTTTGTATGGACAGGAATTAAAACAAAAATTACGGGTGGCGTTGCAACAGTTACAACTTACATTACAACATACCTACCTAATAACCGGCCAAGTGCTAGTTGGACTCAAGCACGAAAGGTTCCGTACCATCAATTATTATATACATATAATATAACTGTGGCTAAGGTAATCTTTAAACCCACAACGAATATTTTTTGAAAATTTTGACCACCTTGCCTGCCTTGGTATTTATGTCATCTGTTAAAATTTCAGTATTCTATCACCATGCAGCCTGGTGACAGACGGACAGACATGCAGGCAGAGATGCAGACATACGGACAGCGGAACCTTAGTAATAGAGTTCGTTAGGTACGGGTACGGAACCCTACAAAAACATTGAAAATTGTGGGTCAAAAATTTGTATTCATATTTATAAAGTATTTGTATTAATACAAATTTTTGAGCCTCAATTTTCAACATCAACGTCTATTTCTATATCCCCTACTTAGTCTGCTTAGAGTGTGATCTATGCAGAGATGTACAAGATACCCTATACTAAGTATTTAAATACAAAATACAAGATACTTTAAAAAAAAGTATTTGAGATACCAGATACAAGATACATTAGGAAAAAGTATCTGAAATACTAGATACAAGATACGTATCTTCTAAATACTTTTTATAGATACAAGATACTTTTGATGAAAGTTTTTTATTAAGCATCAACTTATTACATGAATCATGAATAGATCGCGTAAATTTGACAAATCACCTATAATTTAAGGTATTCAATTAGGTATTTAAGGTGTTTACTTGAAGCTTAAGTAAAACCAGTTCATATATCAATCACTTTTCTTCGAGTATCTCTAGGTATTATATAGATTAGATATTGTAGGGGATCGAAGTCAGCTGTGCCAGTACACCATGTTTTCACTACTTGTGGAGGAATCAGAGTCCTCTAAGAATAATATGTTACAAGATTCGTCTTTTACCCCTTTTTATAACTCATTATTGTGTAAAGCGGGAAATCCAAACTTTTAAAATTCTTATTTAAGCATAAAAGAAAAGTTTTCTTTTGATCATTTGAAATGAACATGTCCAAAATTTGTCGATCTATTTTTATACTCTGGGTTTTAATTACGCATTATAGAGAGCAATAAAAAAATTTATATTTATGATTTTTATAGCAGTATCGCCTGCTCAGCGTAATTTTTCCTACACGTTAATTTGTGAAGAAAAAATTTGAATCTCGACTCGATCTTGGACTTGAAATTGAATCCATCCATCCCTAAAGCTATGCTTTACTTAAGCTACCGTGATACGTGGTCCCATATCTGAAATTTGCCTTCACCTTTTATAACCAATGCTTTGGTAGCGCAATAGACTGAGTGATTCTTGGGGAAACATCACAAAAAAAAGAAAAGAAAAAAAAGTGGTCACATGTCCAAAATTCAGACATGAGAGAACTTGTCACGGTAGCATAAGTAAAGCATATCCCGGCTTGAGGGATGGATGGATGTGGGATCAAGGCCAGTTCGTGATTTAAACTTTTTCTTTAAAAATTAATCTGTCGAAAAAAACTAATTTATGTTTTTATGTAATGTATGTGTGTGTTTGTATGTATTTATGTTTTGTGTTGTTTTAGTTTAGTTCATTTTATGATGTCTTACTTGGCTTCCAATAATTAGCTTCCGTAGTGACGTCATCAAAAGTTCAAATAAAGGTTTTTCAATTATTTAAGCATGAAATACTAATAACCCGTAACTATTTTTGATTTTTGAGTTATGAGTGATAATCAGTAAGCCCATTCCTCGAAATGTTTTCAAATTACAACAAATAAAAACCCCCAGCGTTAAGACTTAGCTATGTACGCGAAACTAAAATATATTTATTATACTTTTGTTTGAACACAATATTATTATGCTGTAAGTGTGGTGCCGACAACTTAACCACAGCGTAATAGCACAAAACACTGTTTTGTGACTGCGCTGTCAGCATTGATGGCTTAATACCACGGACCTAGAATTATTTCGTTACTCTCAAAAGACTCAGGAAGCCGGGGGCAAAAAGCACAAATCATTTATTACATACTGCCCCAGAAAAAAAGAGATGGTGAAATAATGACGGATGTGTCGATATTTTGAGCGAGTATTAGCACAAAAAAAGCACACACCACCACAATCTGCTTTACGACGAAGAGCATTACTGATTACTATAATGCCGTTATCAAACTGCAAAATACTGTTTCTGTGGTTTTTTAAATCTTATTCAGTGAATGTGATGTTACAAAACGTACTAACCCGAAGACGTATCACAGCTTTATCAAAAATATTGAATTATTAATATTCATGTTCATGTGGTGTCTGGCTGTGTTTATTTTGTAGATTAGGAATGCATGCTCCTCCTGATATATCGTAATAATTTCAGTGTTTCGGTTTTTTCTATTATCCTACAATTTTACTCCAGAGTTTTCAGGATCTCAGTAAATTAAATGGCTGCTATTTTATTTAAAAAACTAGCAACAGTTTTTCGAACACAATATATTAAATTTCTTGTCCCATCCCAAGACGGGCCCGATAGCTCAGTTGGTAGTATCCCTGCCTTCTGAACTGAGGGCCGTGGGTTCGATTCCTACCCTGGACAAACATTTGTGTGATGAACATAGATATTTGTTCTGCGTCTGGGTGTTATATTGTATTCTATGTATGTATTTGCAAACAAAAAAGTATATAAGTATTATATCAGTTATCTGGTTCCCATAGTACAAGCTGTGCTTAGTTTGGAACTAGATGGCGCTGTGTGAAATGTCTACACATTTATTTATTTATTTATTTATTTATTAAACAAAAACCACAGCTCTTAACTAAAAACAAATATATCTTTTAACAAAACTTACAGCTAAATAAGGTTTTACATTTTTTAAAATAGGTACATATGATTGTGTTGATACATATTTATTTTATTTATTTATTTCAAACTGTCATTATTGTACATCCTAAGTTTATGCGTAATACGGAATCAAGGTAACTACCTTTTACCTACCATTAATATTTATATTATAGAACTTCCTTGTACGGAATACACTACAGTGTAAAGTGAGTAAAATGGTGAAAGTTGATTTAAATTTAAAGATGACGTTCAGTTTTATGTAAGTGTAAGATTGTGCAGGTGTAACAGAATTTAAATGTAAAAAATGCATACCAACGTAGTTTTATGATGACAATAAGTATCTTAGCAAAAAAAGTATTTGTTAAATACAAGATACAAGACAAATAGTATTTAAATACAAGATCCAAATACATTTTAAAAAAGTATCTAGATACAAGATACAAAATACGTATCTTGTATCTTGTATCTGTATTTCAGATACTTGTATCCTAGATAAGTCACATCTCTGGATCTATGTAGTAACATAGTCTGTTAGTATCGCAGACTAAGTAGGGGATATAGAAATAGACATTGCTAGAGAACGCTAGCAATCGAGAGTATCACGAATTTTAAGATTGAGACCCAAATTTCGTTATTACATTGGATCTCGATTTCCCACGAGTCATCTCGTGCGCTAGCATAGAGTAGGCTAGTTGAGAGTAGGCCCCCATACCAATAGATGAGACCACAGACCACACCATGGTGGACAGCGGTCACATCACACAGTGTTGCCAGCACAGAGTACTTTTCTACATAGTTGCCAGATCTCGTCATAACGAGACTATAATCATGAGCTTGTTCGTCAAAAGTGGAAAATACAACTTGTCCCTTGTGTTATGGGCTCATATTTTTATTATTGCCGAGATATGATACCCATGCCAATAACAGGTCAATAAGAAAAGCGTGCGCAAAGCGAGAGCAGAATCTTTTTAAACATATCCTGGCAGATTTCAAGTAAACAAGTTTATCATTATAGGTACCTATGAGTATAATTATAAGGGTTGTTTATTGGTAGTAATTATGCTCAGCCCCTATCACGGATGAGCTAGCAGCGCAGCTGACGCGAGTCTGCCGCTCAACTGCTGTCAATTTTCATACAATTTTGACAGTAGACGAGCGGCAGTTACTTAATAATGGGAACTTCGTAAAACGACAGCGCGAGCGCGAAAAATCAGAGCGTTTGGACTGGAGAAATGAACGCCACTGTAACATGAGAGACGTGTGGAGAAAAGCGTGAGCGCAGTGAGCGCGAAAATTTTTGAAAATACTGATATTGCACCTGCTCCCCCCCCCTAACTAAAATTAAAAACCAAATGAAGCAATCCACGTACCTTACCAACCAGCCGTCACCACAAACTAGCATATGCGAATTACAGCAGAAAATGACCGAAACAAAACCTGAACTCTGGTTATCCAGCGAGATTAGTGGTCACTATTGTTGGGCAGGACCCGGCAGCACTTTAATTATGCTTTGCCATCTAGATTTAGTTAGGTACCGTACTAGCAAAGATCACAACCACTAACGCTAATGCCTCACGCTAACTCCAAAAATGTATTGAATTGACATTCGCTGCGGAAAAGTTAGCGATTTCCGAAATGTCATGCTAGTACATTTTGGAGTTAGCGTGAGGCGTTAGCGTTAGTGGTTGGCAAGAATGGTAAGATCACAATCGCTGTCACTAACGCCTCACGCTAACTCCAAAAATGTATTGAAATGAAATGTCACTAGTGACATGTCATTTCAGTACATTTTGTAGTTAGCGTTTGGCGTTGGCGTTAGTGGTTGGTATCTTTGCTAGACCCCCTGGCTCGTATTAGATTACCACAATGATAAATTCATCAGCACCGGTCCATAAATCAACATAGAATACCTCCATGGGTCCATCAATATAAATAAGGCAACAACAGTTCTCCATAAGAAATGGGTTCACTACGCCAGACCAAAACACGTTTCAACTGGTTACATTTCACCTATGTCGACTCATCTACAAAACATTGAGCATTGAGCATTGATTGATTGTTTTCATTTGAGCTAAATTTCATTTCAGCAAATTATTTTATACATTTTGTTCATGTCACCTAAAGTTCATTAAGTCAAATGATGTTTTATCTAGACGTTATTTTATCGTAATTGATGTTTTACCAACTTTACATTTCAACTAATTAGGTAAAATAAATCTTTAGCTATGTTTTTTAACGCGCCTTCTACAAAAAGAGCTCCGTTATCAATTTGCACGTAGGAAATTTAGCATAATTATTAGTTTTAAAATATTTTTGATATCTTCGTCATTTTTCCCGATCCGAATCGATCTCATCATCCAGTGCAAGATGAAAAATGGAAAATTTCTCATTGGATCCAGGCAAACTTGGTGAATTAGCCTATAGTAGGTAGGTATGTCCGGCTATTTTGAATTTAAGAGGAGATAAAAGTACCTTTGGATCCACATCTGAATTCAAGCTTTGGATCCAAGTGGAGGCAGCCAAAATGATAATTTATAATGAGAAAATAAGAGACAAAAAGTGCGTGTACCTACTTACCTCCTGAGTGTTCCTAATTTCCTATACCCCTAAACACCACCTGTGCTTTTTCTATATATATAATTATGTGAAACGACTCGCGCGTGAAAACTCACAGGCATTTACTTAACGTTAATTTAAAGAAAAAACTTAAAATAATTTTCATCAACATGAGAATCACCCCACTTATAATATTATGTAGTGCACATAGGAATGATTTTTTAAAGTGTAAACCACACTTAAAATCTTTATAGATTATGTAGTGCTTTGGATGAAGCATACATAGACGAAACAGTGCTTGGGTGAAATGTATTTAGTTGTAGTAATCTTTGAGACCGTGAGCCCGCTACTAACACAGCTCAGGACACCAGAGCCAAGTTAGTCCGATACTATACCGAAGATATCCCGGACGTCAGCCTGTACGAGATTAGAATGGCCCTCAAACAGCTTAAAAACAACAAGGCGCCAGGTGAGGATGGAATTACGACCGAACTTCTGAGAGCGGGTGGTAGACCGGTACTTATAGTCCTCCAGAAGTTATTCAATTCTGTCATCCTTGAAGGTACAACGCCGGAGGCGTGGCACAAGAGCGTGGTGGTGCTCTTCTTAAAAAAAGGTGATAACACCTTATTGAAGAACTATAGGCCCATCTCGCTCTTGAGTCATGTGTATAAGCTGTTCTCGAGGGTCATTACGAATCGTCTCGCACGCAGGTTTGATGAATTCCAGCCTCCCGAACAAGCCACCATAGACCATATCCATACGCTACGCCAGATTATACAGAAGACCGAAGAGTATAATCGGCCGCTATGCCTAGCGTTTGTGGACTATGAGAAAGCCTTTGATTCAATCGAGACTTGGGCGGTGCTGCAGTCCTTACAGCGATGCCAAATTGACTATAGGTATATCGAAGTGTTGAAGTGTTTGTACATTAAGGCCAATATGTCAGTCCGACTACAGGGCCAGAGTACGGAACAGATCCCATTGCAGAGAGGCGTGAGACAGGGAGACGTTATTTCTCCGAAACTGTTCACAAACGCATTGGAGGATGTTTTCAAGCTCTTGGAGTGGAAAAGATTTGGCATCAACATAAATGGCGAGTATATCACTAACCTTCGTTTTGCCGATGATATAGTCATAATGGCGGAGTCGCTCGATGATCTCAGCACCATGCTCAACGACCTCAGTAGAGTCTCCCGACAGGTTGGTCTTAAGATGAACATGGGCAAGACGAAAATCATGTCAAATGCTCATGTTCCACCTATACCGGTAGTTGTTGGGAACGACACTCTCGAAGTTGTCGACAAATACGTCTATCTAGGGCAGACTGTCCAATTGGGTAGGTCCAAATTCGACAAAGAGGTCGCCCGAAGAATCCAACTCGGCTGAGCAGTGTTCGGGAAGCTTCGACCTATCTTTTCGTCCAAAATACCACAAAGCCTGAAAACAAAAGTTTTCAATCAATGTGTGTTGCCAGTGTGATGACTTATGGAACTGAAACGTGGTCTCTAACTGTTGGCCTCATTACTAAGCTCAGAGTCGCACAACGGGCTATGGAGAGAGCAATGCTCGGTGTTTCCCTGCGAGATAAGATCCGAAATGAGGAGATCCGCAGGAGAACTAAAGTGACCGATGTAGCTCTTAGGATTAGTAAGTTGAAATGGCAATGGCCAGGCCACATCGCTCGTAGATCTGACAACCGATGGGGAAGAAAGGTTCTCGAGTGGCGACCATGAACTGGAAAACGCAGCGTAGGCCGGCCCCCCACTAGGTGGACCGACGACCTGGTGAAAGCCGCGGGGATCCGATGGATGCAGGAGGCGAGCAGCCGCTCTGAGTGGCGCTCCCGGGGGGAGGCCTATGTTCAGCAGTGGACGTCTTCAGGCTGTTAATGATGATGATGAATCTTTAGTGTTGTAGTATATCTTATATACTACAACACTGAATGTTAGATGAGTCGACATAGGTGAAATGTAACAAGTTGAAACGTGTCTTGGTCTGGCGTAGTGAACCCATAAGAAATACGGTAGGTTTATCAAGGGTAGGTACTGCATACTTACGTTTCCCAAGACTAGATAGTGTGCCCACCAAAGACCATATCCTGGGGCAGCAACCCCTATGAAGATTATGGCAAAACCAGGAATAATTTCAAACCACATTATAAGTACAATCGTCTATGCTGCAATCACAATAAAATTATCTAAATATGTGAAGAATCAACCTCATCAATAGATTAAGTAGGTACAGTGTAAAATTTTAGCTAAAGAAAATTTCTTACTCAAATAAAAATTATGTAGTATTAAGCAAATTAGCAAACAGAATTATAATCCCTTCGTTTTTAGGTGCGATTTTTCAATAGTCAGAATAAAGCTATTCATTGAATAAAACTTGGATAAAACAAAACAGTGAAAAGGAATGTGAGCTTTTTTGTATACATTGAGTATAGCAAAGATAACCAACCACTAACGCTAACGCCAAACCCTAACTTCAAAATGTACTAGTATGACATTTCGGAAATCGCTTACTTTTCCACGGCAAAGCAAAGACCACAAACGCTATGTATTGAAATGACATTGGCTGCGGAAAGTAAGCGATTTCCGAAATGTCATTCCCATACATTTTGAAGTTATTGTTTGGCGTTAACGCTAATGGAAGGGATCTTTGCTAGACCCCGGGGCAAAGAGCAAAGATCGCTAACGCTAACGCCAAATGCTAACTCCAAAATGTAATGGAATGACATTTCAGAAATCGCTTACTTTTCCGCAGCTAATGTTATTTCAATACATTTTTGGAGTTAGCGTTTGGTGTTAGCGTTTGCGATTGTGATCTTTGCTAGACCGCCGGAATAGCTAATGTTTTTTTTATTTTTGTCGGTTTATAGTTTATCAGTTGGATAACCTTTATCCAGTCTTTAAAAATCAGCCCTAGCCTTGTTTTTAGAATAGGTATTTAGTATTTACTCTTTGGTTTTAAATGAACGTTTGTGTCAAAGAGAATTTGCAAAGTTAAAAGGCAGATTTAGTCTGACCAAGTTATCTGTGAACTGAAAAGCGTCGCTGCGTTCGCACCAGTGCTGCCGTTGTATGAGTAATGATTGAATAATTACGGATTTCTACAGTAAATCTTGTTGGATGTGTTTTAGTCGGTAAGTAAGTAAAATATAATCTGTCTGTTTTTTATCGAATAGCAACCGAAGCAGCGTTTAGTACTCAGAGCGTCTTTTGGATGGGTGGCACGTATTTTATATTTGATTTAGTTTGATATTCAAAATGGTTCAAATGGTGGCGAGACCGTTGGGGCCTCCGGTACCAATATAAAAGTACAACCAAGTGTGGATCTATCAGTGACGTCTTTTCACTGTGACAACTGTGTGGAAACTGCGGCTTTTCGTTTACACACGTATGATTATTTACCATGTATGAATACCCGGTTGACGATACATTAAAAAAACGATTACAAAAAAACGCCAACCACCGTGAAATGCCGTGTAAACGAAGCCTAAGTGACCAAGAAATGTGCCCTGCGGCTTCAGGTGAAGCCGCGTGGCTCAGCTAGTTTGAAGAGGATAATTTATACGAACTAGCCCGAAAAAAAAACTCCAAATATATTAAGAAATACCAAATATATATAATATTCAAAGTATGGGGGGGGGGGTATGTATTATAAATTACTTTTTTAAATAATTTCGCATTGTTTCATTCAAATTACGCGTACTATCTTTTTTCGGGACATTGTAGCAAAATACGACTGGGGTCTAGCAAAGATACCAACCGCTAACGCTTACGCCAAACGCTGACTCCAAAATGTACTGAAATGACGTTTCGGAAATCGCTAACTTTTCCGTAGCGAATGTCATTTTGATACATTTTTGGAGTTAGCGTGAGGCGTTAGCGTTAGTTATTGTGATCTTTGCTAGACCCCCTTTTCACGTCAAAGAAACGATTCCCTAAAAAATAAAGTTGGCAACACTGATTACATTATTTTTATACTCTTTGGCTTTGCGTTAAACATCAAAAAATGGCAGCGTTACCGATCGATGAATTCCCTGTTTGGGGATTAATGCCAAAAAAAGAAACTGGAGTGGTGTCTTTTCTGACCAAAAATGAAAATTACGACGGCAGGGAAACTATCATTGCGATATTTGATTCAGGCGTTGACCCGGCGGCGGAAGGTCTCAGGGTAAAAAATGTGTCTCGTCACGATTTGTTTAGTTACAATTTTGTTGATTTTTCGAGGATTCTAAATGAATTTGCGGTTCCAGGTGACGAGTACGGGTGAGACGAAGGTAATAGAAAGGTTTGACTGCAGTGGATGCGGAGACGTAGACACAAGCACGGACCGCAAGGTTGCCGACGGCTTCATCACCGGCTTGACTGGTCGGAAGCTGAAGGTAAGTAAAGTAAGACTACTTATATGGGGCTCGACTGTAGGAAAAGGGGCACTAAGGAAAAAAGAAAAATTTCGACAATTTTTTTTATGTGAGTATGAGACCTACTTTTTATGGTGCCAATCGATGGGGGGTTGTTAAAAGAGGATTATTTTTTATGAGTCATCAGTTCCAAAGTGCAATGATCTTTGAGATAAAGGGCAAAGGTATCTTTTTTTAATGCATGTATACCCTAAAGATATTGGGATACTAGTCTAGGGCAGTCACTAAATAGTTGTGATGATGAGCGAAGCAAGGAGGAGTGTTAGGTGAACAGTGACCACATGATGCACGAGCTGAGCGAGCAAAGCGTGGCATGGCAGCGCCAGAACTCCAGAAGTCACTTTTGTCAAAGTCTTGACCTTGATCAAAATAACTTTATTATTGCTTTATTTGTTTTTTTTGCTGTCTGGCCTATGTGGATGCTAAGCAACACTTATTGATTATTCCTTGACTCCTTTAATAGGTTTCTCGAAACAATGTTTTTTGCTAGGGAGTTTCTCACGCTGATTTTGATACCACACCCCTCAAAGTTGGTACAAAGAAAATTATTGAATAACACAGATGGCAATTATGACTGGCCTGTTAGCGCAGATGGTAGTAGCACTGCCTTCTGAACTGTGGGTTCAATTGCCGGGACTAACATTTCTGTGATGATTTATGAACATAGGTGTTTGTTCTGTGTCTGGGTATTGTGTTGTATGTATTTACGAAAAAAAAATATTATTCTATCGGTTAACTAGTTCCCACAGTACAAGCTTAGTTTAGGGTGAATTGCACTGTGTCCAGCTAGTAAGTAGTACAAGCCTTGCTTTTTTTGGTTTCATGAAAAGTGATCAAGTTAGCAGCAGTGGTTGTCACAAAGAATGCCACAATCATATTTTCTAATATTAAATATTCTTTTTCAGGTACCAGAGTCATGGAAAAACCCAACAAGTGAATGGCGTGTTGGTATCTTGCACCCATACAGCTTGTACCCAACAAAAGTAAAGGAGCGCATTCAAGAGCATAGAAAAGAACACTATTGGGATGTGAAACACAAACCTGTCTTTGCGGAGGCTAACAAGGCCTTGCAAGACTTTGAAACGGAAGTTGGTTAGTAGTTTGCTTGCACTAGTCTCATGTTTGTAAAGCTGAACAAACTAGCTCTGAAACTTAGGACTCTCTGTACGAATGGCTGTTTAAATACAGCTTAGCTAAGCAACACTTTCCCCAGGTACATACTTTGTTAAATTCGTATTTAGTTAGCACAACAAATGAGCATTCAGTGTTTGGTGTATTGTCTAGACAAGAGTTTGACCTTAAAATTGTAAACCTAATTAGCACTCCTCTTTTCTATCGAAACTAATCAAGAACCCAAAAAAAAGCACTTATTAAAATTATTTGTACGGTAGTATCTGTAGCCCAAAATAAAGAAACATGTTTAGTTTATCTAAAAATTGTTTCCTGCAGCATCAAAGAACTCTAATTTGAGTGTGGAAGAGAAACTTCAAAAGGAAGAGTTGGAAGCAAGAGTAGAGGTACTACAAACAGCCGAGAAGAAGTATAATGACCTTGGCCCAGTTTATGACTGTGTCCTGTACCATGATGGAGATTTGTGGAGGTACATCAGCATCACATAACCATAATATATCAATAATGATAAAAATAATATTAACGCCCTACAACCAAATGCATAGATCCTGGACTCTAACTAGGATTCCCTGTATTTAGGGACCTAGGAACTAAAAGGATCATGGTCTTAGCACCCAGACATAGAACAAGTATTTGCGCTTTTTTTTCTGTGCGCTAATACTTCATCAGAATCGAGCTCGCCACCTCTGGATTATGAGATGACCTTCTCATCATCACCATGGAGGCTGTTCAGGATGTAACTGTACTAAAATACTGATAATATTGGATTAATATTTTTTTATGTCCACTAGGTGGACCAACAATCTGTTGAAAACCGTGGGGAGTCGATGGATGTAGGAGGCGAGCAGCCGCTCAGGGTGGCGCTCTATGGGAGAGGCCTATGTTCAGCAATGGACGTCTTCAAGATGTTAAAGATGATGATAATTTTTTTATGTTAGACCATTTACTCATGACCTTGCATTACAGAGCATGCATTGATACATCGGAGAGTGGAGATTTATCAGAAGGAGTTCACCTCGGAGAGTTCAGCAAAACTCACGAGTATTCTCACCTCACTCCATTCGATGAGATGACGGTCAGCATCAATGTACATGATGAGGGGAAAACGCTGGAAGTGGTTGGCATGTGTTGTAAGTTAGCTTTCGTATCATTTTTGTGATTTTTTGTACCAATACTATGTTTTTCCTGCTAGTTTAAATTACTTTATTTGCTTTTTATGGTAATTTAGGAATAAAGATAATGAAAAACGCCTCACTTGACATTAGCGGAATTATCACTTAAGGACCTGGAGGCGAAGGGCAGGGCGTTTTTTGACAGGTTTCCTGATGAAGTTCGAGCACGTGGAGCTTTGAATTTAATATAATCAAGTAATTTGTTTCATTAACTTGTTTGTGATGACCGAAAATACAAGATAATGATATTTAAGTCTACGACGGCGACGTTAGCGTACCATGTTTCTTTGAATGAATTTTGACCTGCTTATCTGGCTCTACCCTTCGCCTTAAATAGATAGAAAGCCATTAAAAAGAAGGAGAGGAAAATAGCCTGCTGTTTCTATAAACATCTCAAAACCCGCAACTCAAAGCAAAAAAGTATCAAAAGCCACCCATTTTTCTTTTTTCTGTTTTAATTTTTAAGTGAATGGGGATGGTGGAGTTTTATGGGATAAGAAATAAAAGTGCTACAAGAAGTTAGTTTACTTTTTACACAAAGTAATCATAATTAATTACTTTCAAATTTTTCAATGGCTCCGGTAAGCCTTTGGTAAGCGGGTCTCGGAAGGTTAAATTGAATATGTGTTATTAGAGCGCATTTGGGACCACGTAATGTATTCCAGCCCTGTAATTTTTGTAATTATAATTTCCAGCTACCCACGGCACACATGTAGCCGCCATCGCAGCCGGCTACTTTCCATCAGCTCCAGAACGGAACGGCGTGGCTCCCGGAGCCAAGATAATATCCCTCACAATAGGAGACAGTCGGCTGGGCTCCATGGAGACTGGAACTGCTCTCGTTAGAGCCTGCATCAAGATCATGGAGTTGTCTAAAGTAATGAAGATAGATGTGATCAATATGAGCTATGGAGAACATGCTCATTGGTCTAATGCTGGGTGAGTTGATACTTGAATACATAAATCAATGCTTGCTTATGGGTAGTAGGAGATCTTAGCTACATGACCTTGCATTTTGAGACAAAAGAAACTGCTTGGAACAGGTGTTCCTGGGGGTGATCTGAGCTGATTTAGCCCGGTTGCCACGAAGTCCTTCCCAGCAGGTGGGCAGGGGAGGGGGTTGAAAAGTACATCCGCCGCGCCTCATTCTTAGCTTCACATGGGGGGACCTCGTGGCAATCCTACTAAATCAGCTCAGGGGGCATACTGTGAGCTCTTAGAGCGATTCAAAATAGAGCCTATATTCCATCGCTTTGTTTTTTTTGCATGAAGATTTTGTCAAGCGATCCAATATCGGCTCTGTTTTGATTTGCGCTAAGAGCTCACAGTACGGCCCCATATTACCCCCAGGAGCACCCCTTCCAAGCGGTTTGCTTTGTCTTTAAAATGCAAGACCCTTAGAAATCAGGAACTAAGATATCTTACTAGGAAAAAAATGAACATTTAAATTAAAGAATTCACACTATGTTTTGGCCAATTTTGTATGTTATATTAATAATAAATGAAACGAGTAATTATTGATTAAGTTGAAGCAGTCTTGTATCATTCTATGGGATTGGTGCTGCATAATCTTAAAGACATGCTGTGCCAATTCATAGCATATTATCCTGGTTGTGGAGCTGTCTTAATGAGTCTTCCAACTCTGCAACGTTTTCCAAATAAATTTTGTATAACAAGTGATTCTTATTGTTCACTACATTTTTAATAGTACTTACTTAGCGTGTTGTTGTTGCAGCCGCATCGGCGACATAATAAGTAGTGTGGTGAACCGGTACGGCGTGTCGTGGGTGGTGTCGGCCGGCAACCACGGCCCCGCGCTCGGCACCGTCGGCGCGCCGCCGGACATCGCGCAACCCGTGCTCATCGGTACACACCCGGCCACACCGCACCCGGCCACACCGCACGCGGCCATGCCACACTCGTCCATACCACACTCGTCCATACACCATTCGTCCATATTGCACTTGTTCATGCCACACTCGTCCATACCACACTCGTCCATATAACACTCGTCCATGCCACACTCGTCCATACCACACTCGTCCATACCGTACTCGTGTATATCACACTCGTTCGTTCATACCAAACTTGTCCATATCACCACTAGTCCATAACACATTCATCCATACCGCACTCGTTCCACACCACAGTCGTGTATAGCGCGCTGGTCACTGGTCCCTACTGGCGGGCACTATACACGTAGTGTACTACCGGCGGGCACTATACACGTAGTGTACTACCGGCGGGCACTATACACGTAGTGTACTACCGGCGGGCACTATACACGTAGTGTACTACCGGCGGGCACTATACACGTAGTGTACTACCGGCGGGCACTATACACGTAGTGTACTACCGGCGGGCACTATACACGTAGTGTACTACCGGCGGGCACTATACACGTAGTGTACTACCGGCAGGCGTGGGCGCGTACGTGTCGCCGGCGATGATGGCGGGCGCGTACTCCATGCGCGCGCGCCTGTGCGGGGGCGCCTACAGCTGGTCCAGTCGCGGGCCCGCGCCCGACGGGGCCGCCGGGGTCGCTCTCTGCGCGCCCGGGGGGGCCGTCGCTACTGTAGCCAGGTGCGTGCCACTGTGCCGGGGCGCCTACAGCTGGTCCAGTCGCGGGCCCGCGCCCGACGGGGCCGCCGGGGTCGCTCTCTGCGCGCCCGGCGGGGCCGTCGCTACTGTAGCCAGGTGCGTGCCACTGTGCCGGGGCGCTGTGCCATCGCTACTGTAGCCAGGTGCGTGCCACTGTGCGGGGGCGCTGTGCCATCGCTACTGTAGCCAGGTGCGTGCCACTGTGCGGGGGCGCTGTGCCATCGCTACTGTAGCCAGGTGCGTGCCACTGTGCGGGGGCGCTGTGCCATCGCTACTGTAGCCAGGTGCGTGCCACTGTGCGGGGGCGCTGTGCCATCGCTACTGTAGCCAGGTGCGTGCCACTGTGCGGGGGCGCTGTGCCATCGCTACTGTAGCCAGGTGCGTGCCACTGTGCGGGGGCGCTGTGCCATCGCTACTGTAGCCAGGTGCGTGCCACTGTGCGGGGGCGCTGTGCCATCGCTACTGTAGCCAGGTGCGTGCCACTGTGCGGGGGCGCTGTGCCATCGCTACTGTAGCCAGGTGCGTGCCACTGTGCGGGGGCGCTGTGCCATCGCTACTGTAGCCAGGTGCGTGCCACTGTGCGGGGGCGCTGTGCCATCGCTACTGTAGCCAGGTGCGTGCCACTGTGCGGGGGCGCTGTGCCATCGCTACTGTAGCCAGGTGCGTGCCACTGTGCGGGGGCGCTGTGCCATCGCTACTGTAGCCAGGTGCGTGCCACTGTGCGGGGGCGCTGTGCCATCGCTACTGTAGCCAGGTGCGTGCCACTGTGCGGGGGCGCTGTGCCATCGCTACTGTAGCCAGGTGCGTGCCACTGTGCGGGGGCGCTGTGCCATCGCTACTGTAGCCAGGTGCGTGCCACTGTGCGGGGGCGCTGTGCCATCGCTACTGTAGCCAGGTGCGTGCCACTGTGCGGGGGCGCTGTGCCATCGCTACTGTAGCCAGGTGCGTGCCACTCTGCCGGGGCGCTGTGCCATCGCTACTGTAGCCAGGTGCGTGCCACTGTGCGGGGGCGCTGTGCCATCGCTACTGTAGCCAGGTGCGTGCCACTGTGCGGGGGCGCTGTGCCATCGCTACTGTAGCCAGGTGCGTGCCACTGTGCCGGGGCGCTGTGCCATCGCTACTGTAGCCAGGTGCGTGCCACTGTGCGGGGGCGCTGTGCCATCGCTACTGTAGCCAGTTGTGTGATCACTCTATAGCCACAAGCGTGTATTAGCTGTGCCCACTGAAACTAGCCTCTAGATATTTTTTTTGCAAATTAGATTTTGTTTATCTCTTAAAGTCGTAGTTTATTAAAATATGTGTATTATTCCACAGGTTCACGCTGAGAAACTGTCAGTTAATGAACGGCACATCAATGGCAGCACCACACGTGGCTGGAGCCGTCGGTAAGCTACAACACTGTATACAATTATAAACATTCAATGCTGTAGAACAAAATCTATTATTGCATGACATGGTCTAACTGGTTTACCACCTTGTGGTAGAACAGTGGCCTTACCGCGTAAGCCCGGTGGCAATCGTAATCGTGTGCTCTCTTGCTCGCACTCAAGGGCTTGTACATTGGCACAAGCAGGATGGCAGGCGATGTTCATTACCAGAGTGCTTACACGGTAGGGCTACAGGTCATAAAGGATTAAAAAGTCAAGTAAAGTTTGCCTATATTTTTTCATACATTCTATGTTTATTTCGATTCCAGCGATTCTGATATCTGGTTTGAAGGCGAAGAGCATTCCGTACTCGCCGTACTCCATAAAGCGATCGTTGGAGAACTCTGCCACCTACCTGCCACACGTGGAGCCGTGGGCACAAGGCACTGGGCTACTTAATGTGGAACGGGTAAGATTTAACTACGGTCACTAAAATCTCTATACTCTTTAGTTTTCCATGGAATACTTTCATTTTCAGGGATAAGAAGTATCGTATGTTGTTCTTGGTAGTGTCAGCAATCTGTGTGTAAAATTTGGTTGAATTTGTTTTAGTAGTTTTGACGTGAAAGCCGTGCAATCAAGCTAATATTGCAGAAAATGTTTAACCTTTGAACAGCTTTAAAAAGAAGGCGGTATTTACGAATTTCTTTAATATTTCTGGATCTATTTAAGTGATTTGTTTTGTTTGGTAGAAGAACTTTGCGCGATTGTCCCATGTTTTGACGAAAATTTGGTGAAGATCTTTGGAGATAGACAACAGAAATTTTTAAATTACACCAAGATAACTGGAAAAAACATGTAGGTACTTCATTCAAGTACTATGAAATGAAGTCGGTTTGATCCATTTTTTGAAAATACCTACTGTTATAAAATACAATCTGGATCTCTTAGAATCGCGAGAAATGGGACTTTTAAGCTAACATGGTATCATAGTAGATCACGTCGTCACTTTGCATCAGCTAGGCGATCATGTAACACGACTGCAAATTGCAATGCGAACACAAAAATGTATGGGTTGGACATCTGTTACTGTGGAAATTAACTTTGGAATGATATTTCTCCTATTGCATTGCAATCAAAGTTCCGTGATCACTCCGCTGGTGAGACCTCGTTCAAATGCGGGCTGAATTCACTAAAAAGTGTAAGTTATGATGAAACACTGAAATGAATCAACAAAACAAACAATAAAACAAAATGTACATACTAGGTGGATATCTCCGCAGGCGTTCGAGCTGCTCAGCACGTACCACAGCGCGGTGGAGCGTGACGTCACGTTCTCGGTGACGGTGGGCGCGCACGGGAAGGGCGTGCTGGCGCGCCCGCGCCCCGGGGACCCGCCCGTGGACATCAACGTCTCCGTCGAGCCCCACTTCCTGGAGGATCACAGGGATGCTGAGAGTGAGTACTCCACCACTCACCTTTATGTTCTAAAGAGATGTTCCAAAATGTATGCCTGGGCCACCTATGCGTACGCAATAGGGCAAGCAAACCGGTTAACCGAGTAACCAGAAAACCTGGTTACTCGGTTAACCGCAGGACTTGAAACTCGGTTTTTTCGAGTTTATTGGCTTTTTATGATTTTACTTAGCTCATACAAAAACATGCTTTTATGGTCATAAATACAATAAAAATTAATCCATTCATTCACATTGTCACAAAGTGGTACTTTAGGACAGTAGGGGAAGTATGGAAAATCATTAATCGCAAGTGTATAAAGCATTAAAATGTATTAAGGCACGACCAAGATCTCGGTCTTGGTCTCTATATTCTCAGTTATAAATACGCAATGTTGGAAAATCGGTTAAGTAGATGTTATAGAACGGTTTTGAAGAAATAAATGTGGGTGGTCATTTCATTTCTACACAAATCATCATCTATATAAATATTCTATAAGAGCCAATATTTAAGAAGAAAAAAGATTCAAAATTTAAGAAGAAAAAAGATTCAGATTCTGCTATAAAGACTTTGAATCCAGGCCGGTTAAACCCAAGACAAAAAAAACCATCGTGTCGGGTATAGCGTTGGTTGTTCTCATTTGGACGTTGTCTCCGCGATAGTTGCTGGCGGTGATCATAAAACTCACCTCAACTCTCTCCTAGATGATAAGTTCATGTTTTCTTGCCGTATATTACGTAATCAAAACGCTACCACGTTAAAAATTAGGCCCGAAAATAAAAAACCGCAAATACTTGTTCTGTGCCTGGGTGTTGTGGGACCATGGTCCTCGTAGTTCCTGGGTCCCTAGATACAGGGAATCCTAGTTAGGGTCCAGGATCTATGTATGTGATCGTTGGGCGTTATTTATTTATTTATTTATTTATTTATAGAGATGTCAAAAATATTTATGATCCCATTAAGAGTACAGCAGGGCTTCTTTTGAGGTAATGTTCATATAGGTGGCCCATTTTGGAAAGTCTCTTTTAACTAAATGCAAATAGGCTATTTTCAGCACTTTAACATAGAATAAAGAATATGACTCTTACTTTGAATTCGTAGGCTCCAAGTGTACAGACGAATTGGAAATGATAGAATTGGATAGTATTTGTAATGGTATGTTGTTCATATTTTGTATATAATAATATGATGTATATAAGAATAGATGGAAATTAACAAACTAGATCACATGGACTTATTTATAGGAACAAAATAATAAGGATTCAAATTGTTTTGTGTTTATTGCGATTTTATGTAGATACATTTTATATTGCTTCCGTTTTAAACAAGAAACTTACTCCAAACCCTTTCTTATATCACATTGAAAATGGACGTGTTTTTACAGAATGGGGTATTTTTGGGCATAACTTTCGCAAGGTCGTAGAAATTAATTAATGAAACCCTGAAATAGATGAAGATTGAAGTCATTTTTTTATTGAAATTAGTCATTCGCCTGTAATTAAAAAATATACACATTATTACCGTTTTTTGTATCGATGCAAATAAGTCCATGAGATATTGTAGATAGTATTATTTGTTAGTCATATTTCAATTTTGTATCTTGAATACTATGGTGTAAGTTGAACGATAAATACCTAAGTAATAGAGTAGAATAGCACAATATTTTGCGCATGTTTTATTGGAAGTCCTTTGTAATCGTACGTGTTCCAATCGCGAGAGGTGTTTTAAGCGATACTATGTAATAAAATTCTATATAACATCCTATTGTAGAATGTGATTCAAATGTAACGACGGTTGTGAATTCGGTGCGAAACGCTGCCCAGTAGCAAATACTCGGGCCTCTGTAAGCGGGTAGCGTAGCATGCGCACATCTAATTTTCCTACTGCGCAGCGTTTCGCGCCGATTTCCCAGCCGCTGTTGAGTTTGAATCCCATTCTACTCTTCGCAAACCCCGTCCCGAAACCGTTGGGCGAGTGTGAAGGAAGCGACCGTTTGGTATATAATGTATAGCTAGTAGTGCACCGCAGACCGGCAGGTGGCCGCGCGGCAGATCGCGTTCGGCGTGCGGCTGGCGCTAGTGGCGGAGCCGGCGGTCACGTGGCTGCACGCGCCGCTACACCTCGACCTGATGAACGCCGCGCGACCGCTCGCTCTCCGGCTAGAGCCGCGCGACCTGCCGCCCGGGCCGCACTACACCAGGTGATACGTTATACTGGCGCTAGTGGGGGAGCAGGCGGTCACGTGGCTGCACGCGCCGCTACACCAGATACTCATCATCATCATCAACATCAGCAGAATGAAGACGTTGCATTGCTGAACACAGGCTCCCGCCATCAAAACAATACTTTAAGCAACGGTTCGTTCCTGCATCCATCGGCTCCCCGCGGTTCTGACCACGTCGTCGGTCCACCTAGTGGGGAGCCTACACTGCGACTTTCGGTTCGTGGTCCCGAGAACCTTTCTTGCCCGTCGGTAGTCAGTTCTGCGAGTGATGCGGCCTGCCCATTGCAATTTCAATTTGCTATTGCGGTATGACACACAACCGTAAACCCATAAACTCCTCTCCAGGATTCTATTGAACCCCGGTGATAACTTGGGTTAAAATGATGGCTAACTGAATCAACGTTCACAGCATCATCTTTGCACAAGGCACCCAACCATCAACAGTAGTAACTAGATTAACGCCACAACTTCCCAATCGATATGCCCAATATATTATTGACTTGTACTCTTTGTTGATCATAATAAAAAATCTCTAAACAATCATCTAATCAGTAAGTTCACCCTGGCCAGCTGGATAGTGAATGTGTAAGTGCATCCGTGTTGTCAGCCTGAACGCGTACGATATAACGTGCGTGGAGAAGGGCCCCGTGTTCCGCGTGCCGGTGACGGTGCTGCAGCCGGAGCCGCTCGACTGCTCGCAGGCCGCCGCGCCCGCGCTCACCGAGACTGATGTACTCTTCAAGCCTGACACTATCAAGAGGCACTTTGTTATTGGTGAGTCACCACATCCTTCTAGCCTTCTACACCTTTCTAGCCTCACACTCTGGCTGCCACACGGCGAGAGCCAAGCCTGATACTATCAAGAGGTTCTTTGTTATTTGTGAGTCACACACACCCTTCCAGCTTCACACTACTTTGCAGCTGCTGAAAGCCCCAGAAGGAGGAAGGTTTCAAAGACGTAACTGAGTTGTAAGGGGTAACCTGGCCTCTTCAAGCCTGACACTAATAGAAGGCATTGTTATTGAGTCGCCACACTCTTCTAGCTTCACAGCATCTGGGAGCTGCCGACAGCTCCAAAAAGGAGGGGGTGTAAAGGCGTAGACTGAGATTGTTATTGTCTCTCACACTACTGAAGTAAATCATACAGAACATCTTTTTATCATCATCAGCTGGAAAAAGTCTACTGCTTAACTTAGGCTTCCCCCATAGGGGTCACTATTCGCTTCATGTATGCAGTTCTGACTAGTTCGTCAGTGTACCTATTGGTAAAATATTTTCATATTCCTATAATTCTTATTACTAATTTTCACTAAACAGACAATAAAAAGTTGTAAAATAATGTCTTGAAGTCTCTTGTGATCAATAAACGCTGACTGCCGTGCGACCTTTCCGCCCAAAGCCTCATCAAAACTCAATATACCAGAAAACCGTCTGTCAGTCATCATGGTTGGATGAAAGTCCCAACGAAGCAGTTCTTTTAAACATTTTACTACAATCAAACAGACTTCTAATTTTGAATATAAAAAAACAGTTATCATCCTTGTAATGTGAACGTAATAGGCTGATGAAATAGATAGATAGAAAATGCTTTATTGGGCAAGCAACCAATGTCGGTACATCGAATTTAAAGCTAGAGAGCATTATCATTCAGTGAACCTGGGTGCAACATGGAAACTTTTAACCGATTGTGAAGGTGTAGCTGCACCTGCACCTGTACATGTACCCACGTCTCCGTACAGCATTCAGTTAACCTGGGTGTAACATGGAAACTCTTAACCGATGATACAAAGAGTACACGTACCCACATCCCCGCACAGTCCCGGCAGAAGCCACATGGGCGGAGATCCGCCTGCAGACGCGGGACACGGACGGCACGGGCCGGTTCCTGGTGCACGCCATGCAGCTGGTGCCGCGCCGCAGCTGTCGGTGTCACGAGACGCAGAAGATGCTCAACCTTACCGCGGAGGCTCCTGCCGTGCTACCCTTCCAGGTTCAGGTGAGAATGTGGACAAGTTGGGACGGTGGAAAGGTGTTGGAGGATAGTAGGGTAATGTTGGAAGTAGTTTGGGATTCTAGGGGAAAGTAAAGAAGTTGGGAATGAGAGAGGTATGACCGGAATGTAGGAAAGTTGGTGGAAAGTAAGGGTAGAAGTTGAGTTGGGGGTGTAGTAATTGGGCGAAAGTGGAAGGAAGTTGAAGAGAAGTGGAAAGTGACTGGGGAGAAGTTTGGGATGGTGTGAAGTAATCAGGAGAAAGTGAAGGAAGTTGAGGGAAACTAAAAAGGAGCTGGGGAAAGTTGGGTTATAAACTTATTGAGAGAAAATTTAAGGAAGTCGAGGGAAAGTAAAAGGATGTTGAAGGAAAGTGGAAAGTACTTGGGGGAAGTAGAGTAGAGGTTGGGAAAAGTACGAAGTAGTCGGAAGGAAGTGGAAGGCAGTTAAGATAAAGTGGAAAATAATTGGAGGAGTATTTATTGTAGGGACGAAGTTAAAAAAAAAAACAAGGAAAGAGTGGGATGAAATTGGATAGGGCTAGGGGAATATAAGGATTACGTTGATGTACTTATGGTAAGAGAAGCATTTTTAATTTGGGGAATCTAATAGTGCTGTTTACTAGGTGGTAGGACTTTTCTGCAAAGTTCTTCTAGGTAGGTACCACCACTTTGCCAGTTATTCTGCAGCCAAGCAGTAGTGTGCAAGCACTACTGTGTCCGGTTTGAAGGGCATTGTAGCCAGTGAAATTACTGGTCAAATGAGACATTACGATCTGATCAAACAGTTTAGTAATCTTGCTAGATCGTGTGATGTCTCAGGATGACGTGCGCACTGCGCAGTGCAGTGTCACGCAAAACTTTATAATTTTAAAGTTTCGAGTGATACTGCAACTGTTATGGGCGGCCGTGTTGCTCATCATTAGGTGAACGGCTAGCTCGTCACGTCATTCATTAAGATAAAGAAATGATTGGTATTCCTCAGGGCAACATCCTACTAGAGGTGGTAGTGGCGAAGTACTGGGCGAACCTGGGCGACATGAGGGTGGACTACCGCATAGAGTTCCACGGGCTGCGCGCGGAGTGCGGCGCGCGGCTGGTGTTCCCGGCCGGCGAGGGCCTCGCGCGGCTCGCCGTGTCCGCGCTGCGGCACACCGAGCTGCAGCCCGCCGCGCAGCTCAAGTACTCCGAGCTCACGCACAGGTTTGTCTACCTCTCACATAATGTCGCTGGATCGATCGGTGTTCGGCGCCGATTGTGTTTTGTTTGTCAACGCAGAGGCAGGACGTACGAACTAAATAGTAGTCAAACTTTTGGATTGGTTGGTTATAGCTCGGTTTGACAAGCTAATTATCACATGCGTTCGGTCTCTTCTGATAGTGTTTTGTTATTTTGGTAAATGTAACACTGGTATTCATAGTCAAGATGGGGGCTCCTCTAGAGAACGATTCAAGCACTGTGCGGCGAATTCTAGCATTATACATTTCATAAACAAAAGTAGCCCCCAATTTGACATTGTCAGAGGCTGGATGCTAAATGTCCGAATATCGTCAAAGAAACGGTCCCCTTTGAAAACGTGGTATTTGTATGGTTTTGTGTTGTAATTTTGAAAATAGATACCTACATCAGCGCCGAAGTGATATATTTGTAATCGTCGCTTTGCTTATCTTCAATGATTTTTGATTTTATAGTAATAAGAAGCGATTCTTCTGCAGTAATACAATATTTTTGTCGCCAAAAGGACTTTTGGAGTATTGATATTCCTACAATTATCTACCAGTAAAAATAATATATTTATCGCAAGAACACAAAATATAGAAAAATACGCTTGTTTTTTATAATTATTATGATGATTTATGAAAGTGAAAGAAAAATGATTCAACATCAACAACAATAATTATCTATGTGAAATTTGAATGATAGTTTTTGGAGGTTTGTTCACTCCTAGACTAAGAATACCACTGTAAGTGTACCTACAACGATATATCGCTACAACAAAAGTTCGATACAACGTCTTCGCAACATTTGAAGTAGCTACCTTATTCCAGGCCGGCAGAGTCCAAATTAGTACCTCTGACCGCACGAGACGTGATCCCTCCCAGCCGGCAGATATACCAGCTCATTAACACGTACAACTTCAACGTGGCTAAGGCGACAGAGGTGAGCTTTTAATAGGTTTATGATAAATAACCAAATACCCCCTCCACCAGCCTTTTTTATTATTATTGAACAGACTTATCAATCAATCAATCAATCAATCAAATCGTTTATTTGCTAAAATACATGTATATAGTATAGGTCTTACAAAAAGTTTTGCTCATGTATTTAGTCTGCAAGCAGACGTGCAAATGTTATTTAATAACTAATCACAAATTTTATAATTTATAGGTAAATATTTGTACAGAATTCATTATAATCCTTAACACTATAAAAACAATAATTCTAATATTTTTATGTCGTTTGGAATGTTATTGTAAACGGATGTGCACATGTTATATACGTTTTTCTTATATATGTCTTTACGATTATTAATTAAAAATGTAAGTTTTGTTTTTACCAATAGGTTATTTGTGCATGTTTTTTTTCTTTATGCACAGGCTGGAAACCAGAGTTTGATTGGACCTTAAAGGTAATATTGGATGTTTGAGCAAAAGGTCTTGTTTCGATTATTGAAATTGGTTCGATGTTTTTCTCCCTCTAAACAAATGTTGGGTAAATGATTCCCTGATGTTTCTTGTCATTTAACTTCCATAATTTCGTAATAGAGCGAATGAATTCCAGGTGTCTCCCATAGTATCGCTGCTGTGCGACATGCTGTACGAGTCTGAGTTCGAGGCGCAGATGTGGATGATATACAACAGCAACAAGCAGCTGATGGCTGTCGGCGACGCGTACCCTTCCAAGGTGCGTGGGACCTGTACATGGAAAACACATGCATAACTTGAGAACTGAAACAACCATATTTGAGTTTATTTGACGTTTTAAAGCAAGTTCATATGCATGTGCAAGTTCGTATAAGAGTCTTGGTTTTGATTTAGTTTTACTACCTGGTGCTCTTAGTATGATGTAACGTTTAGTTTGATAAAGAATCTGAGTGGCTCGTAGGTAAATAAAGACTATGTTAAGTGCGGCCAATTTAAAAATAGAGCATGAGCTTGATTCTGGAAAAATAAGCGTATTTATTATTTTATTATAGCAGTATCGTCTGATTAGCGTAATCTACAGACTAATTTGTAAACGAAAAATTTGATTTATTGGTGTATTATTTTTATGTGCAATCCGAAACTTTTAAAGATATATATTTTCTGAACGTGATCCCCAAAATGTGAACAATCGCAACTACTCGCAGTAAGTTAGGAAGAACGAAAACGAAAAAATATCGTAAATATAAATAATTCTTTGCGACTGGCAGTGCTCGGCTGGGTTGCACTAATGTTAAGCTAGCTCTACCCTTTCCAACTATGACGTGCTTTTATTGCAGTACTCTGTGAAGTTAGAGAAGGGCGAGTACGTGTTGCGTCTGAACATCCGGCACGAGAACAAGCTGCTGCTGGAGAAGCTGCAGGAGCTGCCCGTTATCGTGCAGCAGCGTCTGCACCAACCCATCACACTGGACGCCTACTGCTCGCAACCTGCGGTAAGTCTGACACTTTACTCTAGGAACTAACTATAACCTGGGTGTTTTCTAGTCAAGAGTGAACCGGTATCTTCTAGGCAAGCATGCACCACCGTAGGCCGCATCATCACTTACCATCAGGTGAGATTGGTCAAATGCTATGCCTATAAATTATTAAAAAAAAAACTAATGCTATTGGAGACAGCTAGGCCGTAAATATCTTCATCATGATCGTCAACAGCCTGAAAACGTTCACTGCTGAACATAGGTCTCCCCCAGAGAGTGCCACCTTGAGTGGATGCTCGCTTCCTGCATCCATCGGCTCCCGCAACATTGCCTTGCATGATTTATTCAATTAATCTAATATAGAAGACAGAATATGGGCGAACATCGCCACTTATTGTGACAGTTGAAAATGTCGAGGGTTTGGTCCTGGAAACGGTGGCGGGATGACCTAGATGCTTTCGGATGGAATTAACGTATGACAGAGGCAGTCAATAGGAATTGAGGATAATTTTGCCCAGCAGTGGGACACCAGGATAATAAACAAAAGAAACACCATAAAATTATCAGTTACGTGTTATTTTATGTAATTCCGTGTAACAGTACATTGAATTATAGTGCATTTTGTTTCAGGCTATAACGGGCGGCAAGAAGTTTAGTACGGCAACATTAGCTAGAGGACAAATAATGCCTATTTATTTCACCGCAGTGCCTTCTGATAAGTAAGTACATGTTACGTGGTTTTTAAGAATACATTAATTTAAAAGTGATTTACAGTTCCTCCAAATATCGACCTGTGTACAACAAATGGTTCATATTTAAATAATTGTTTAGAATCGTGTATTCAATTATGTCAAATATTATTAAAATCGGCTGGCAAATGGCACCGTAGCAAAATTTGTCCTATTTTTCGGGGAAAATACTCTTGCGATCAAAAATCGCATATGCTACTAAAATACTATTAATTTTTAGAACTTGTATATTAAGTGTGGGGGAGTAATGACCATTTTCACATTACGAGAATAAATAAGCTGAACGACCGAAGCTCCATGGAAATGCTAAAAAAAATGTACCTAAAAATGTAGTTTAATCTTCACCACACGTACGTGGAGTTATTGCTATTGTAAATGCGCGTCATTTTACCAAATTTTCGTATTAGATTAGAAACTTCGAAGATTGTTATAGTTCATTCAGAAAGTTTGTTTCATTACCTTTCGTATTGCTTTCTCGCAAATGTGTTGAAAGACGTTGTACGATACACGCGCGGAAATCGAAGGGTTCCTTAAAAAGGGTTTTTTTGTGAAACGGGCATCGTATCCTCTTCTGTAAGTGTGCCGCCCCGGCAGAGTGTCCCGGGTGGCGGGCGGCGCGGCGCTGACGGGCACGCTGACGCTGCCGCGGTCGGAGCTGGGCCGCAAGGTGGCCGCGGCCGGCCTGCTGTACTGGGGCGCCGAGCCGCGCCGCGCGCCCGCCGCCCGCGACAAGCCGCGCCAGGACGACTACATGGACGCACTCAAGGACTTCGTCACCTCCTGGCTGCCCAAACTCGGTATGTGAGCCTGCGACCCCGGACTGTACAACATCAACTTGAATCGGTATGTCATCCCGAAAAGGGTTAAATCTACTCCCCAAGTTAGACAATGTTTCTTCAACGACTTTTCTAAATTAATAGTTTTTCATTGAAAAAATACCGTGTTAAGTTTTACGTTGATATTTTGTAAAGACCTCTATTTATTAATTCTAAGAGTGATAACCTGTATTTGGCTTTTGAATATTTGTTCTCCTGTTCTTATATTATTGAATAAGAAAGCTGTTGGTTGTCCAAATAAAAAAAATAATAAAAAAGAATTAACCAAACGCTACGAAGACGGCGCTGGGCGCTCGTCCTTGACCGAATCCCACAAACGAATTTATCGACCTGTGTTTAGAAATAAATTCGTTTATTTATTTTTAGTATCTTGTAGCTCTCGTAGTGATCACATGTGCATTGTGCCTCTTACTCTTTCATAGATTAAATTGTGCGTCATAAGGTTACTAGTTTACTACTCGCAGCACTAGGTTAGTGAATTTATTTTTTAGTACTTATGGAGGTTCGGAGACACGCAATTTCAAATAATTCTCTTACAATTTGTAGGGTATCAGGATATCAGTCCCTTCGGGATAACATACAAGTTCACCTTGTATACGTGTTTTCTTTTTCCGAAATGACAAGTAATCCTCATGAATCCCGGTATGACTGACTCCGCCAATAGGCTTGTCCTAAATCTTAAAAGTTGGTTAATTATATTCCTTAAACTCTTGTTTTATCCCAAAAATCTATTACTTATTTTATAAAATTACAATTATTTACAACAGATACACACACAAAACATTTTAAAACCCCAAAATATCTTAGTACAGAATTGGACCTGTTACAGTTTCATTATAAGTATAGATTTAATTGTTTACAGAGGGTGAGAAATTAGAACAAGTATACGAAGAAACGTTAGAAAAATTCCCCGGATATTTGGGGGCGCACGTAGCATACCTTCAGGGCATCGACTCCCCGACAGACCCTAAGAAGTAAGTACTACTACTAAATATATCCCAATAAAAAAACGTTTATTCAATTAAATAAATCAATACTTATACATAACTATTGCTGTAGTGCCTACTTACAAAAACTTTTACTGTGTCTAAGTGCGCATTATCTCTCCTGGGTGTACTTATCAACAAAAATGCCTCGCACTGAATATACGCAGTTGCTTAATAGGCATAATGACTAAATTTGTTTTTGCATAAATTAATAATATTCCTCAAAAGATAAACATCCGTGAAAACAAAAATAAAATAACTCAAAAAATGACAAAGTTACAAGCATTTTAAAAACCGTAATAGAAAGAGATAGCCCAAACGGCCAATGACGTCAGAGCAATGTGATTCATAATGGGGCCAATTTTAAAGGCTTTAGTTGACAGATCTAAAGCTCCTAAAACTGTTGCTGTCCTTGTCAAATAGACGGCAATGTAAAAGACGGATATATTTTTAGCAATTTTAAATCTGTCAACTGAAGCCTTTAAAATGAGGCCCAGTACCTCATTACTAAGCTGTGGTAGCATTACATACAATATCTTCGGCATGTGACGTCACAGGTGGATTTTTCATAGTAACCGTGGAGGCGCTCTGTTTCGCGAGAAAGGGACAGGAGATGACTTCTATAGAAACTTTAAAAGCTTATTACTCCGTGACTTATTTACCGATTTTACTTATTTTTCAATTATTGCATCCATTTATAATCTTCTTCATGGAAGTAATATTTACTTGTTCATTTTTAATAGTAGTCATCATGCCCATTGCCTAAGACAAGACTTAACTTTATCTTACAAGTTAGTGAATCTTGTCAGATTTAGCATAAAAACTTAGCTAATAGTACAGACAGACGGGCATCAAAATACTAAATATTTTATCATCATCATCACCAGCCCGTAGATGTCCACTGCTGAACATAGGCCTCCCCCAGAGAACGCCACTTTGAGCGGCTGCTCGCCTCCTGCATCCATCGGCTCCCCGCGGTTTTCACCAGGTCGTCAGTCCACCTAGTGGAAGGTCTGCCTACTGCGCCTTCCGGTTCGTGGTCGCGCAACGAGCTATGGAGAGAGCTATGCGCGGTGTTTCCCTGCGAGATAAGATCCGGAACGAGGAAATCCGCAGAAGGACTAAAGTGACCGATATAGCCCTTAAAGTTAGCAAGTTGAAATGGCAATGGGCAGGCCACATCGCTCGCAGAACTGACAACCGATGGGGAAGAAAGGTTCTCGAGTGGCGACCACGAACCGAATATTTTATACCATGGTGTAATTTTGGTATACTTAATTATTGTTTCCAGATTACCTCACGCTAACGAGGAGCCGGATGTGACGACGGCGTGGTGCGAACAGCTGGTCGCTACTTCAGAGAAGGTTGTTTTTGATATTGTCTTGTGTGTCCAAACAAAACGTAATTGGTCCAAATCTATTGCGGTCCTTTTCATTTTGATGTATAAGAAAAGAATGGCAACATTTTTAGAACTGTCTTTGATTTGGGTTTGACTTTGGGGTTTTCAATAATCAGTTAACAGTCAGTGAACAATACTGAACACAGTGAAAATAAGCAGTGAATTTCGTCAACCGAATAAGTACTGAAAAATAACGTATTTGGTTGTAGTCGGTTTATGATTCATGCGGTGAGTAACATTCAAACCAGACATTAAAATGGGATCTCTAACTGTTCGGAATAAAGACATTTTAATAAATAGTGACTTGTTACAATGCAATAAAGTGTAATTAGGCTATATTAGCGTTGTCAGCTTAAATTACTTGCTGGTTCGTATCTAATCTGTGCCTAAAAATTTGATTGGATTTTTTGTCACTGTTTCTAGGGATGTCTAATGACTTCTACTGCTGAACATAGGCCTCGTGTTCCTAGGTATCTGTAATCTGTTAATGCGCTTTGTGTAGGTATACAAGGTGACCTTGAATTGGTACGTTATCCCGAATGGGGGTAAATCTACACCGGAAGGTAGACAACGTTTCTGTTACGACTTTACTAAATTAAGAGTTTTTCATTGAAGAAATGCGATGTAAAGTTTACGTTCGAAAATAGTCTTAGCGCAGCTGGGTGGTTGAACTTCGTCCTTGACCGAGTGCACATAAATGAGTTAACCGACTTGTGTTTTGAAATGAATTTATAATATCTTGTTAACTGTCGTAGCGATCGCACGTGCAATTTTACGAGTGGATATATTTTTTACCATGAGCGTTTAGAAACACCCAGTTTCAAGTAAGGCTCTCACAGCTTGTAAGGTATCATGATCCCAGCCCTCCATTCCGGGATAACATACCAATTCAAAGTCACCTTGAATAATATATTAATATTATTGTAAAACAATCTAATCAGCTATCTGGCTATCGTTATATTAATTTAACCTAAATATCTAAATTAATGAAATCATGTATAAGTACTAGGTGTGATGTATAAGTTTCTCTGCCCAGGTGATAAAGGGGATAGACCAGGACAAATTGCTGGCGTACCTTGGAATCAAGAATGACATGAGGAGCGACGCTACTAAAATTAAACAGTAAGTTCAAGACTATCCAATGGCAATGTGCAGATTACTTCGCTCGTAGGACTGACAACCGATGGGGAAGAAAGGTGGCGAGTGGCGACCACGAACCGGAAGACGCAGCGTAGGCCGGTCGGGGGGCCGGGACTAGGTGGACAGACGATCTAATGATACATGTTCATTTGTATGATATTTATATTGCATTTTTGATCTAGCTTTACGTTATTGTACTGATTGAGACCTGTGGTCTCGAATCATACACCTACGATAACTACAATTACAATAACGAAATACAGCTCTATGGAAAAAAAACGCAAACATACCTCAAAAAATTTGGTTGTAGTCATTTTATACAGTTTCTCTCGAAAATAATTTTGCAAAAAAATATAAATAATTGTGTATGCTCATGCTCGTCAACATTTACATAATGTGATGACTTCATAATTTTGAACAATACTACACACATAGAAATATATATTTTTTATTTAGATATAAAAAGCTGTACCCTACTCTTCGCCTTAACTAGTTGTTTGGTTGCGAATGTGTTAATAGAACAGTTGATGTGCATTTGTAGAGAGTACGAGAAGCAGCGCGCGTGGGTGGTGGAGGCGCTGTGCCGGCGCGGCGTGGCGCTGTGCCGGCTGCGCGCGCCGGCCGCCCGGCTCGCCGGCAACATGGCCGACCTGCTCCGGTACACCGACCTCGCCGACTCTAAGGTACGGCTCCCGTGCAGCTCGTGCCCCCCGGCCTGCACCCGCGCCGGCCGCCCGGCTCGCCGGCAACATGGCCGACCTGCTCCGGTACACCGACCTCGCCGACTCTAAGGTACGGCTCCCGTGCAGCTCGTGCCCCCCGGCCTGCACCCGCGCCGGCCGCCCGGCTCGCCGGCAACATGGCCGACCTGCTCCGGTACACCGACCTCGCCGACTCTAAGGTACGGCTCCCGTGCAGCTCGTGCCCCCCGGCCTGCACCCGCGCCGGCCGCCCGGCTCGCCGGCAACATGGCCGACCTGCTCCGGTACACCGACCTCGCCGACTCTAAGGTACGGCTCCCGTGCAGCTCGTGCCCCCCGGCCTGCACCCGCGCCGGCCGCCCGGCTCGCCGGCAACATGGCCGACCTGCTCCGGTACACCGACCTCGCCGACTCTAAGGTACGGCTCCCGTGCAGCTCGTGCCCCCCGGCCTGCACCCGCGCCGGCCGCCCGGCTCGCCGGCAACATGGCCGACCTGCTCCGGTACACCGACCTCGCCGACTCTAAGGTACGGCTCCCGTGCAGCTCGTGCCCCCCGGCCTGCACCCGCGCCGGCCGCCCGGCTCGCCGGCAACATGGCCGACCTGCTCCGGTACACCGACCTCGCCGACTCTAAGGTACGGCTCCCGTGCAGCTCGTGCCCCCCGGCCTGCACCCGCGCCGGCCGCCCGGCTCGCCGGCAACATGGCCGACCTGCTCCGGTACACCGACCTCGCCGACTCTAAGGTACGGCTCCCGTGCAGCTCGTGCCCCCCGGCCTGCACCCGCGCCGGCCGCCCGGCTCGCCGGCAACATGGCCGACCTGCTCCGGTACACCGACCTCGCCGACTCTAAGGTACGGCTCCCGTGCAGCTCGTGCCCCCCGGCCTGCACCCGCGCCGGCCGCCCGGCTCGCCGGCAACATGGCCGACCTGCTCCGGTACACCGACCTCGCCGACTCTAAGGTACGGCTCCCGTGCAGCTCGTGCCCCCCGGCCTGCACCCGCGCCGGCCGCCCGGCTCGCCGGCAACATGGCCGACCTGCTCCGGTACACCGACCTCGCCGACTCTAAGGTACGGCTCCCGTGCAGCTCGTGCCCCCCGGCCTGCACCCGCGCCGGCCGCCCGGCTCGCCGGCAACATGGCCGACCTGCTCCGGTACACCGACCTCGCCGACTCTAAGGTACGGCTCCCGTGCAGCTCGTGCCCCCCGGCCTGCACCCGCGCCGGCCGCCCGGCTCGCCGGCAACATGGCCGACCTGCTCCGGTACACCGACCTCGCCGACTCTAAGGTACGGCTCCCGTGCAGCTCGTGCCCCCCGGCCTGCACCCGCGCCGGCCGCCCGGCTCGCCGGCAACATGGCCGACCTGCTCCGGTACACCGACCTCGCCGACTCTAAGGTACGGCTCCCGTGCAGCTCGTGCCCCCCGGCCTGCACCCGCGCCGGCCGCCCGGCTCGCCGGCAACATGGCCGACCTGCTCCGGTACACCGACCTCGCCGACTCTAAGGTACGGCTCCCGTGCAGCTCGTGCCCCCCGGCCTGCACCCGCGCCGGCCGCCCGGCTCGCCGGCAACATGGCCGACCTGCTCCGGTACACCGACCTCGCCGACTCTAAGGTACGGCTCCCGTGCAGCTCGTGCCCCCCGGCCTGCACCCGCGCCGGCCGCCCGGCTCGCCGGCAACATGGCCGACCTGCTCCGGTACACCGACCTCGCCGACTCTAAGGTACGGCTCCCGTGCAGCTCGTGCCCCCCGGCCTGCACCCGCGCCGGCCGCCCGGCTCGCCGGCAACATGGCCGACCTGCTCCGGTACACCGACCTCGCCGACTCTAAGGTACGGCTCCCGTGCAGCTCGTGCCCCCCGGCCTGCACCCGCGCCGGCCGCCCGGCTCGCCGGCAACATGGCCGACCTGCTCCGGTACACCGACCTCGCCGACTCTAAGGTACGGCTCCCGTGCAGCTCGTGCCCCCCGGCCTGCACCCGCGCCGGCCGCCCGGCTCGCCGGCAACATGGCCGACCTGCTCCGGTACACCGACCTCGCCGACTCTAAGGTACGGCTCCCGTGCAGCTCGTGCCCCCCGGCCTGCACCCGCGCCGGCCGCCCGGCTCGCCGGCAACATGGCCGACCTGCTCCGGTACACCGACCTCGCCGACTCTAAGGTACGGCTCCCGTGCAGCTCGTGCCCCCCGGCCTGCACCCGCGCCGGCCGCCCGGCTCGCCGGCAACATGGCCGACCTGCTCCGGTACACCGACCTCGCCGACTCTAAGGTACGGCTCCCGTGCAGCTCGTGCCCCCCGGCCTGCACCCGCGCCGGCCGCCCGGCTCGCCGGCAACATGGCCGACCTGCTCCGGTACACCGACCTCGCCGACTCTAAGGTACGGCTCCCGTGCAGCTCGTGCCCCCCGGCCTGCACCCGCGCCGGCCGCCCGGCTCGCCGGCAACATGGCCGACCTGCTCCGGTACACCGACCTCGCCGACTCTAAGGTACGGCTCCCGTGCAGCTCGTGCCCCCCGGCCTGCACCCGCTCCGGCCGCCCGGCTCGCCGGCAACATGGCCGACCTGCTCCGGTACACCGACCTCGCCGACTCTAAGGTACGGCTCCCGTGCAGCTCGTGCCCCCCGGCCTGCACCCGCGCCGGCCGCCCGGCTCGCCGGCAACATGGCCGACCTGCTCCGGTACACCGACCTCGCCGACTCTAAGGTACGGCTCCCGTGCAGCTCGTGCCCCCCGGCCTGCACCCGCGCCGCACCTCGCTCTCCCCCGTCCTTAATCGCCCCCACCACTCGTTATAGACCTCGGCAGTGACGTACTGGTGGCCCTAATAAGGTTCAATATCGTACGGGAAGATGGGGAAATGATAGGCGAGCGTGTGGTGGTAGCGGGTGTTTAATAGCAACTGAAGAATTAAGTAACAGTGGACTGTATGATGGTTAGCGCGTATGCCTGGCTATAGAAATCTTACATATTCCTTCTAAAATAGCAAAACGTAACTATATCTATGTATGATTAGGCTTTCGCATCTAAACTATTAATTTATTCACTTAAGTACCTATAATTATCTATATTCTATGGGTAGGTATGAAGGCTGAATTTAAATACCTTATAATTCCTAACACGTACTATTACTCAAAAATGTTCATAATGTGCTCATTATTTTGACAACCTTCTTTGAGCAAAGTCGGCATTGCTGTGCTCCTCGAAAAGACGCCAGCAAAGTTGTATGGAATTTCATTGCTAGTAAACTTTGCGACCAGAAATTTCCTTTGAAAATTCATTATTGTCGAGTTGTGTTCATACACGGCGGTAAACGTTTGCGTGAAGGGAGTAATAGCATCTGTTGTTCTATATTATTACTGATGATGATTGTAAATATTGCAGTGAGTTTTTTAATAAATTATTCGCGTTATTTGTGTGAATTGATCCGCAATGACGGCCCAACTGGCCACTCTATGATGGCGTAGCTCCGCCCCAGCCATCAAGCTTGGCACCATTCAAATCAAATCAAATCATTTATTTGCATAAAAAGGGTACCTTTAGTTCTTATAATAATTATGATGATGATCATCCTAATCTACCAATTATCTGGTGTGCAAATTTATAATAGGTGGTTTCTTATATGCTTAATAATTCTGAAATAATATAATACATTGTCATAACTTTTAAGTTTAAATAATGTCAAATTTATACCTAATTATTATATTATTTGCAAGCATTTCTATATTTAAAAACCCTTGCAGCCCTTGCTAAATGGAGAAGCTGGAATGAAGGCCTCGACCGCTTGTCCGTCAAAGGCTGCATGCTGACCGCGCTGAGGCGGCCTGGACCTCGCTCTCGCTCATTATTCATAGCGACCAGCAACGCACTCATTACAGACCGCTATGCTGTAGTGTAGCTATTTATTATTAACCTATTTTACTCGCTTAATATTTACTCGTTCATTTTTAATAGTAGTTAAATGGTCCATTATTCCTCCCAGGCGATCCACTACGGCATATGGCACTGCTTCACCCTTCAACAATGGGGGCGAGCCATCAAGCTCCTCAACAAGCTGCTGGAGGAACGACCCTCGAAGGAAGTAGAGGAGCGTCTCGTGGAGGCGTACCGTCAGCTCAAGTGGGACCATCTCGCCGACTTCACGCTCAAGGCGATACCTATCAAGTACCCTGCTAGTTACAGGCCATTTTAATTTATATGCACTGAAAAAAGGCTGCAGACATTAAAAAAAATATATAAGGGCTAATAAAATAAATGCTAATTCTGCTAATTGTCTAGCTGCGTACATTAACTGGCCAGTAGCTCAGTTGGCTTTACCTTCTGAACTAAAGGTTGTGAGTTCAATTTGGGACAAACGTTTGTGTAATTAACATCGATGCTTGTTCTGTGTCTGGGTGTTATATTGTATTTTATCTAAGTATTGTATCACCTATCTGGTTCCCATAGTACAAGCTATGCTTAGTTTGGGGCTAGATGGCGCTGTGTCAAATGTCTACACACATTTCTTTATTTTTAGTGAGTACAATTTTCCCAGAATTTCAGTCCTAATTCTTGCCGTATTCGACATATCTTCCGTCCTCGATTTGACGCTATTTCTTCGATGCTTCCGTAAATCGTTCGAGAAATGACGTGCCGTTTCGAACGATAGCATCATTTTATTGCCATTTCACTCTGAATTCATAATTATATCAACATATTATCAATTGATTTGAATTGTTTGCCTTCTCTTTCGAACAAAGTATGGAATGGCGTCATTAGAAAGAAACGGAGGATTTAGTTAGATCTTTATGGAAAAACAATGTATGCAATGTCAAAGTCGTGAAAGTAAACACAGGGTGCTGTATTTCAGTCGTACTTTGTGCTCAAACAAAACTAATTTAATTTTTTTTACCTTTAATCCTTTTTTTATATTTCTATTAATAAGTTGATCAAATGTTTAAAGGCCTGTGAATTATTTTTTGTATGTAATATGCCAATGTTTATGTTTTTGGAAGCAACTGAAATCTAGATGATGAAACTGAGATATAAATGAAATTATTTTAATTTAGCTAAAATGATATGATCTTTTTGGTTAAGTAACGTCTACTATGTTATGTTTGGTGAAACATGAAACTTGGTTTCCGGGTGGAAAACATTGATGATATGTTTTTCTCTACAGAAAAAACCACTAACTTATTGAAAGTACTGCGTATGACAAAAAATCGAAGGAAACGGCTTTAGGCTTATCTTGCCTCGAAACCCGTAAGAACTTTAAATGAAATGACTTTTTGAATCTTATCGGGATGGTTATGATTTTCACCATTAATGGAATGTTTTGAAGAAGTTGAATAATAAAGCTCCCTCGCTCTCACCATTCTCAAAAAAGCGTAGTGAGAGTGAATAAGCAATAGAAATTAGATTCTGATCACCGGCCGTTTGTATAATAGAGTGAGAAATAGCTTCTTTTTTTTTTAAATCCTGGACTTAATACTTGTAACTATTAGCCCAGATAAAATAATACCTACAGTACAGATGCCTCATCCCATACAACGGAAAAACGGGGGTATTTTACGAATTATTTTATTTTTGCATAACGCAAGATTATCAAGCGACATTTATTGCGTGTTGGCGAAGTATTGGGCTAAATGAATACACTGGACACAACTAGTAACGCTCGCGACACGATCACCCCGTTTTTTTCACGTTCGTAGTATTGTACATTTGACCAATGATACAACTTCCCCTCATACGAAAATTAGTGGTGTACTTCAACCGCTAATCCTTTGCGAGGAAACGGGACACCCAGTGTCTTTTGTTTCATCCTTCTCTGTTCTTTGTAATTTCGTATGGCTTTGTCTCGTTTTGTTACTTCGCCTGCTGCCCGTGCAAGTGAGTCGTGTTTGTAGGAGAAATTATGTTCACGAGCAATCAACGGGTTTTATAATGTTTTGTTGTATTGTATTTGGCCCATGCATTATAATATACAGTGCATCCTATATTTACAGACAATAATCGTTAGCAAGCTTGTAGGTATGTTATATGCCAGAAAGCTTTGTGCTTTCCACGTTGTATAATATGAGTCATAGCATTAATAAACTAACTTTAAAGTTCAATAGATAGGCTAGTTAATAAATCGATATAAATATAGCAGAGAAGAGAGTGTAATTGTGGTTATATTTTATGATTTATTGAAAATTAGTCTTTTTAAGTCACTTTTACCAAAGTAAAATAACGTTAACGTGCACGAGAGTATGTGGGACGGCCAAGTGGCCGACGTCCAGCAGGCCGCCCTCGGTGTCGCTGGAGTGGTGAAGTGGACAAGGACCTGCGCGAACTCCAGGCCGGAAACTGGCAGGAGCTAGCTCAGGATAGATCGAAGTGGCGGCTCTTATTACCGGAGGCCAAGACTCATTTTGGGTCACTGCGCCATCCTAGTTAGTTAAAATAACGTTATTCAAAGTATAACTTTCCGAGAACAATCGAGTTACACGAATATAACTCTTAAACCACCAATTTTGAAGCTTATTCCTTGGATACAATCAGAATGGCGTCTTTTTAATTGCCATTTCATTTGTCAATCAGTTGTATCCGAGGGTAACAAGTAGCGTTATACTTGGAATAAGATTCATTCTATTTTGGTAAATTCGGGCCTAAAAATGAAATTTTATTACCAACTTTGCTGGTGTGTATAAAATGATAATTTTTCCTTGCAAAGAATTGTTACATAATTAATTTAATATACAATGTGAACGAGATGCAAGATCATATTCTCGTGTGCAGGTCATAAATAGTTACATACTCTTCTAATATTGTTGTATCAACTATAGATTCGTTAGTACAAGTGAAAGAAAAGGATAGCATTTTCAGTGCGTAGCTGTGTCCTTTTCTGTCAGTGCTTTATGGTTTAGAAAGCCGATTGCCGGCTTTTGTATAATCTTATTATAAGTAATTGAATAATTTCATACTTTTGACTCTATAATAATGATCAATAAAATATGAGATTGTGCTTTTGTTTCAATGCAATTTTGTGGATAGATGATGTATTATAATCTTATATTCAAGACAAAATGAAATTTGTCAGGAAAAGAAAGGGTCCGGTATCATTAATTTAATTAGTGACAACTATTTATATCTTATGTTATTCTTCACCTAAATAATAATATACTATCTGAGTTTGTATTGGTATATTATCCCGAAAGGGGGTAAATCTACTCCCCGAGGTGGTTTGTCCCAATGTTTCTTCTAGGACTTTTCTAAATTCATAGTTTTTCATGGAAGAAATGCCATGTAATGTTTACGTTTGAAGATAGCCCTAAAGTAGGGTGGTTGAACTTCGTCCTTGGCAGAATGCAGTTAATGAGTTTAACGACCTGTGCTTATAAGAAATGAATTAATAGTATCTTGTTAACTCTTGTGAGTGGATTTATTTTTACCATGGCGGTTTGGAAACACAGTTTCAAGTTAGGCTGTCACAACTTGTGGGCTATCATGGTTGCCCCCCCCCCCTCTCGGGATAACGTACCAATTCAAGGTCACCTTGTATGTTAGCAAAATGAAAATTTGCAAACACTAGAATAAGTAGAAATGTACTAAAACATAAAATAGCCACGGAAAACCTGACACAGAAAATCAAGCAAAGTAATCTCTGAAGTAGAGTCAGATAAGCATGGTATGCTTTCAATAAATTACTATGATGCAGGTGCTGGTTTTTTGTAAGAAATACGTGATAATAAATGCATGATCATTATTGATTCAAAAAGTCAAGCCCGTTTCGTGGCGGTTCTGTAACTCATTTTAACCAATAACTGATTTTTTTATAATCTTTGTATGTAATGTTTTAACTTTCTCAAACGTATTATTTTTAGCCTAAAACGGTGCGATAAGTGTTTTAAACTTTGATGCTCCAACTGTAAAATAAAATGTGTTTTTCAAACTAAACAAATAAACTGTTAAGACGAAGAAATTAAAATATTATTTGAACAAGCTTACGTTTTTATTTGCATTAAACCCTTGGCTCAGTCGGGAGCAAAGTTGGTTAAAAGATCTGGAATAGACGTACGTATTTAACTATGTAGCAAGTTTATGATGGATATTTTAGCACAAGCTTGAATTTCATGGAAGTTATAATCGTTGATATAACATAGGCTGCACAGTTAACTAGGAAAATGTTGGTTAAGTACGAAGTAACATATTCAGTAATCTGTGGTTAAGTGTCCTGTAAGGTTACCTACTAAGCCCCGTTTACAAATGAGAGAAAAATAATTGAGTAGATGTGGTGGAACTTGGGTAGGTATCTAGGCAAGTAGTAGGTACCAGATATAGCAAACTTGAGAATTACTTTGATCCTCGTCACTACAGAACCGTCCAACTCCCAAAAAGAGCGAATTCGTCGTATGTTAAACAGGTATTGTATTGAATTATTAAAGATCTCATCTCATTTGTTGCTGGGACACGCGGAATCGAGTTGTCCCTTCCTTGGATTTATTAGAACGATGTCGAGTAAGGTCCCACTGGAGGGTGCGATGGGACACAACATCTTTTCGGATGCGCAACGTGTCGTGTTTTAATGGACCTGGATTCTGTTGAAAACTTGAAAGTCATCTGCTTATTAGTGTCGACGGAAGTTTTATACGATGTAGGTAGACTAGGCAATACCTACCTACTACAGTAACTTATAATTGACAAGCATATGATAGGAACAAAAGGGTTAATGTACCTACCTAATAAAATATCTTAATCCTAACCTAATAGCATAAAAACGCACTCATTACCTAAATACTACATTTTTACCTAGTTCATTTTGTCAAGTTATTTTGCTTACAATTAGGTAGGTACCTACCAAACTTCTCCATAATTTCCTGTAATTTACTGAAGCTAGGGATAGTAAATAGCATTTCTGTATTCAGCTAGGTAATTAGATTAGCTAAACGTTGGCTCCCTGCCGAGCATAAATTATTTCTCAAATTCTACTTAACTGATTTATAGCTCGATGCATGTTTTCAAACTAAGCGAGCTCGTAACGGAATGGGATCGGTACCTACCCCGCTCGGGGGATTGTCTAACGTTTTTATAAGGGAAAGATTGAATCGAAACAGGACAGATGCTATTCCTGTAGGATCCTACGTAGGTAAAGATATTCGGTCCTCAAAATTTTAACTACCAGCGGGATTTGAACCCGCGCCCTCCAACTCACCGGATTGGACACCCTACCTGGTTACCCGACCGCTAGCTGCGAAAATCTTAAGGACTACGTGTTCCAACACACATACACACATAGACATGAAAAGATAACCCTAAATACTTAGGTACTTACTTATAACAATCAATTCAACCAATATACTTAATATTACTTCTAATTATAGCTATACCTAGATAATGAGTATTATTATAAGTACTTACTTAACCAAATCACGTCATCATACTTTTACGAAAGATGCCCATCAACCCCCGGATTACGTAATTACCCCTTATACAGGGAGTATACATATGCAAAGTGGCAATTATGCAGCGGGACAATTATCCCCAATTTACCCAATTGGGGACCAACTGAGGCGCCAATTTGTCGGGCGTGTGTGGGACTGCGTCTCTACGATTACGCTCAAATTGTAGGGTTAACTCATTATACAGGCTACAAACATGAATATATACTCAGTTTGAGATTTATCCCAAGTTATTGGGCTTACCAGGATGGTCTAGCATGTGCACCGCGAGAAAACTTGCCGTCGCTTTTAGAGTCTCACTTATTATCATCTTACTTAGCATACTTTGTGGCATAAGTCTTCTCACGGTCACTCACGAGAAAAAGTGTCGAGAAAATTTTGTCGCGGTACTAGGCTGGCAGGAAACTTTTGAGGCACCTATTCTGTAATAGGTACCGGACTGCTGAACACATGCACAGTAGGTACACAATAGGTAGTACTTACCTAAATGAAAGAAAAAAAAAGAGAAATAAAATAGTAGGTACTTACCTATAAGTAGGTACTTATAGATAGTACCTAACAGTGGTTACGTAGTACCTATAGGTATAGTTACCTACCTATCTAAGTATTCTATGCAGTGGTGTCGAATGATAAGTAAAGTGCTAAAATAATTATAATGAGTGTAGTTTTGTTTAGTTAAGAGAATAGGAAGGAACAATGCATCTAGGTGTTAGAGAATAACATCCGAGTCTAGGTTAAAATGAAGAAACGTAATTTGCGCAAAAAATATCAGCCAAATGCAGGTGCAGCTGCAATGCTGTAAAATTTGTTGTAATGCGGCACCCGATGAAAATATCCAGTTGATTATGAAAATTTCCAGCAAGCCCAAAAACATAAATCGTCATCTTAATTTCCGATACGGGATAATTATGGCACGCTATCGCGTATTTGTTAATTAACGTCGGTAATTACAAACAAAATATTGTTTTCGTAATGACCCTTGCAGTAACTGCGTGTTCTGCACATTTCACGAGGGCTTGACGCTGGCTGGGCTGTTTATACACAGAGAATTTTTATATTTTAAGTACAGGTCTGATTAATTCGTCAATTCCCGTTAGAATAGCATTAAACATTTTTGCTAGTACTTATACTATTTTTGTAGTGAAATATGTAGGGATCTATTTTTGCCATTAGAATACGATGTTTGATGGTTATGCAGTGGGAAGAAAATTCTTGTTGTAACCTACCTACTGGTTAGGTACTTATTACATAATATTATTATTAATGAATAGCTAGGTACGGTATGATTTTCGATGTTAAGTATACATACACCTGTAGGTACATTATATTAAACGTACCTTATATTGAGTATGGTAGACATCACGGCTGCCGAGACTGTAACTTAGGTATTTTATTATCTCCTGAAAAGATAAAACTAATTTTGGTAATTTAGTATGAAACGAAGAAAGAAATATTTTAATTAATTAAGATAGAGCTTACGCTTAGGGACTTTGAAATAAAATGCGGTGCGCCATAATAAAGCTACAGAGACAGCGCAAGGCATAAGCGGCAGCGACATTGATTATACATATACTGACGTACTTGTATTTTAGTAAGGAGTGGAGTAAACCTCGTTTATACCTATTAATATTATCGGCAATTTTTTAAAAAGAATAATATTAAAATATTTATAAGACCCTATCTAGATGACAACTTTATTATGTCTAAATTCGGACTAAGTAGAGTTAGTAAATAGTATCCCTACTTGAAATGAAGGAAAGCTGTTCCCTAGATATTGCCCTAGCCGGCTCTACGGCACTCACGGGAAGAGATGGGGCAAATGATGGGGTTCTCAAACACCTGATGTTTAGCAATACAGCCACCCATAACAGTTGCAGTGTCACTCGGAACTCGGTCGGTCTTGATCTTTTTCTTTAAATTTATTTGAATTCATACAATCATCTACCTACATGTATGTATGTATGTAGGTAACGTCATTCTTACACAACAATAAATCTTAGAGCTAAATTTTCGTTACATCTCAAAGCAAATCAAATCAGATCAGATCAGATCAAATCAAATCGTTTATTTGCATAAAAACATGGTTAATTAAAATACTAACAGCAGCTGGTCTTCGGTATGTCGAAAAAAACCGATCATGCATGTTATAGCATACAAATATTTAGAGAGAATGTCACATGGTTCACATTACAATTAGGCAATGTAAGTTGTTCCATTTAAATTAATATAATAAAATGTACAAATAAAGTAAACTAATCCGTCATCAAAGGTGCCACAAAACAAATTACTCAAAATAGGTAAAATTATACTTAATAATTCCAAACGTCAAATTACACCACACAAATAAACCAAATCATTTCGACACAATATTTCGTTTCCAATTTAAAAATTCATTGACCGAGTAAAAGCAATTTTCAACCAACCACTTGTGTAATTTATATATAAAAACATTTACAGGTAAGCTTTTTAAATCTTCTGGTAGAGCGTTAAAAACTGTTCCTACCATGAAGTGAGCGTTTTTCTGGAGAGACATCTTGCACTTTGGAAGTGATATCAAACTATTCGATTTCAATACTCAATACTCAATTATTTATTGCAACATATGTACATATTTTTTATATATATAGATTTGTCCCGAAGTTGACGGTGGCGTAGCTCATGGTGTCTTTTAAAAAGATCAGGATGCTGCTTGACAAATAAAGGAAGCTGTTTAACATACATGCATGGTACCGTTAAAATATTAAGGTCTTTAAACAATGGTCTGCATGGTTCCAGATAGTGTGATCAACAAATTGCGCGGATACACTTTTTCTAAGCTCTGAAGGCCCTGTCAGAATCTGTCGAGTGTCCCCAGACCATCGATCCGTACTGAAGCACAGAGGCTACATAGCCGTGGCAAGCATGCAGCGCGGCTTCTCTAAAGACTACTTGTCTTATTCGTTTCAACGCATATACAAATCTATTTAGTTTTAAACATGTGGCATTTCCAGTTACATCTGTTGTCAATTTCTACTCCTAAGAACGTTGTAGAATCAACCTCCTCTTTTATCGTGTCGTTATTGCAAACAGCGTGCAAATTATTCGGTCTAGAGTTATGTGTATAAAAGTTCATCATTTTTGTCTTTAGGGTATATATAAATTATAAATATTAAATACTAAAATTAAGATTATGGCAAACGTTGATATACACCCTGATACTTGTATAGGTATTCTGCTGCCGTCTCTCACTTGCCCCACCCTCCTTCTATATTCGTAACGTGCTACTGTTACCAGAATAATATTAAATTAAATTAAACTATTTAATTAACTCAAGCCGGAATTACTTTTCACGCTCGAGCACTTTATCCTTTAATGATGCTGCTAAAGAAATGGCCGCTTAGTTTTAATTCGAAAGGCTTTCTAGTACTCAAATTGGATAGCTAGGTACCTGCCACCAATAGTAATTAAGTATAAGTCTCAAAATCCCTTTGAAAAAAAAACATAGAGGGGCTTTGTATCTTGGCAAAGTATTGTTACCTTCCTAGCTGTATCGGCGTGGATGCGCTTCATAAGCAAACATATCAGTCAAAATCTTGACTGTTTGGTGATACTAAAAAAGTACCTGGGTATAGTATTATAATATAAAAATCTAGGTTCATGGCAAACTTAATGCTAGAGAGCATTATCTTCCAGTTAATCTGGGTGTAATTTGGAAATTTTATTATAATAGTAGATAGGCAACCCAGCCTAGAGAATAGGTAGGTAAGTAGGTACCTACGTACTACAAAGATCAGCTCAGCAGTTCGTTAATAATTTGCGTAAATAGGTAGGTACCTACCATACAAGGATTATAAGTGTCACGCTAGCAAAATTATTGTTATGCAAAGCAACATGATTTTTAGATAAAGACACAACGACATCAGAAACACAATATCGTACTTTTCTCATACATAACAACAGCCCTGACGGAGTGAAATATGAAAAGATATAACTCATCAAAAGCGTTGGGAAGGTGTGAGATTACTCGCGCAAACATTCAAAAGGGTTCACACTTATTTGAATAATTTAATTTTGTCCGTTTCCATTTTTTTGATCCGAGTTTCTCTTTGCTCTTGATACTAAATTGGATTCCTTCCAACAATGTTCATTGTGTCGACTGTCCCGCCGTTGTTGTAGAAGGAAATTACACTACACCAAGTTTCATCCGTTCTGTGAAAGAATGCGGGCCGGCCGTTATTCAAAAACTGAGCCAGTAAAATTTTACAGATTATAGCTTTTTGTAGGGTGTCCGCTGGGGACCGCTGAGCGTATATTGCGACGGTTTGCGTATATGGTCATTCTGTAACTAAGACATTTTGCTTACACAGACTTTTTACAATCCAGACGATATGACCCTAACCCAGAAATGTAGAAGTATAAGGTTGTAAAAATATCGACATGGAGAAACGAGAAATAAAATGTATAATAAATAGGTATTTAAGTTTTATAACCGATTAAGTTACCTATGATTAATCAAAATACCTACCTGATACGACACGTCTTAATATAATTTGTGTACCGATTGCCTAAGAAAACCTCGTCAGCTCTCTCATAAACCCCACCTACTTACTCCAAAAAACGCAATCCGCTCCGCTAGGCATCTGAATGTGAATGCTAAAGAATTTAATGCGGCTATGTAAAAGTTTGGTACGTTTGGATTGGAGTCGCGCTCTTGTTGGCCCGAGCCCAGCCCAGTAAGAGGGGTCAAATCTACGGCCACCCCAAATAAGCGGTGCGAGCTGTCAAAATCAATCATCAGACCCTAATAAAAGATGGTTTAAAATACCATAGGAAGTGATTTCCTGGCAGCCCTTGAATCTTCAGTGAATTGTTTTTCCAGGGAAAGTACCTTTTGTTCAGTTTGCTTATTTTCCTGGCTATAAAGTAGTTAGGTAAGTATCTGAGATATTATGAAGAAAAATATAATTTATCGTCTTTGATCTTTACAAGTTTAGTATCGTTTAAGAGTTTTACAATAGGTAAAATGTATTTATTTATGGTTTGAAAGGTCAGAAAGTGCTTGAAAATTGTAACAAGATCACACAATAAATAATAGAAGATATAAAATTGGCTTGCACGCTCTACTTACCACTATCAACAGCAAGGAAGATTTCTACAAAAATAAAATTAATAATAGTAAGTACTTTAATAATTTAAATAATAAATTGGAATAATAATTTAAATCTTATACATAACAATATAAGATTTAAATTAGTATATATTCCTCTTTATTCTTCTTCTCATTTTCCCTCTTATTTCATGCATGAAACTAACCTCATTTTAAAAGCTTCTCTAACTTAAAACAAATGAATGCCTTAATAATTTACTAAGTGAGACACTTATTTTAAAAATCATACACTCCTAGAAACCTGGTAGATAGGCAGGTCCCTGTGAGAAACACGATTAGGTATAAATGTCAATGATCGTACCCACGTAGGTACCTACCTCTGGAGGTCCGCAAAGCCGTTATAGTCGGCGTGTAAGCTTGAGGAGCCAGGCTTAGGTCGTAACAAACCGAGACTTAGCCGCTGGTTAGCCCACATTAGCGGTTAATTCGAACCTATTGAGGAACAGAAGCGCGATAATACCTCGTTTGGATTAAGTAAAGTGTGTTTTGTTAAGCCGCGTTGGTCAGGCTCGTTATCTTAGAAATATAGGTAGGTACCTACTTCTACTTTTACGCTAACAAACAAACGGCCCTGATGGTAAGAGGTCACAGTAGCCAAACACATCATCAATGAACATCTTCAACAAGAGATGTGCGACTAATGCGTTGCCTGCCCTTACCTTACCACAGATAGTGTTGCCCTTAAATGTACCTACCTAAATCTTACAGCCAATACGGCAAGAATACGATTACATTTCAAAACTTATTAAATATTTATGTGACGAGTTTTGACCTTGATATAATACAAATTTAACAAAAACTCCCTTATGACTAAAATGTGTTTAACTCCGAGTTATCCGAGCACTGAGTTTCATTTTACCCTCATTTCTCCTCCTGACCGCTGGATAACGTACGTGCACGTGATAGTATGCGATCAGAACTAGGTATAATATAACAGCTGTTGCTGGTATCCGCATTATACCGCATTTTTCGTTCCTGGGTAAAGGATGGAAATAAATATGTTATGACACGAGTTCATTGGGCTGTTCCTTATTAACCATATTTTCCGACTCTTTTCAGGCAAGATTTGTTTCACCCGGACTTTATTTATGAATAGTTTGAGCAGGTGTTGGTATAAACTGCAATGTAATTACTTAAGCTAAGCTGGCAGTACGCCAGACTTGGTAAAGGGGCATTATGCTAAATTGTACTAAAAGTTTTGGAAACGCTATGGGCATCACGTTTGAAACCCCAGCGCACGTTTGTTACTTTTTTATATTTTTTGTTTGCTTACCGGTCTGTGATTTTTGTTGTATTTGCGTGTGGTCATGATAATACTAGGCACAGAAAGGTTTTTCGCGCGAAGCCGAAATCCGTGTTGCATGTATGTGTGTTCCGAATCAGGATGTGTCAAGAGGAGAGTCAGGTTTCTTGTAATTAAATAACTTAAGACGTACGTAGGTAATCCGTAGGTAATTTGCCCCCTGTTACATGACGTTGCTTGCCTATCTCGCCGGGCGCGGCGGTCGCATAGTCTCGTAAGAACTTAGAAAATGCCTTTATAGCACCTTCGTCCACCTGTTTCTCCCTACATGTACTTCCGACGAATTATATCGTTCATATCGCGAGCTTCATAAAAATATACGGCGCTATATTGTACAGATGTAATTCTATAAAGTGAGCCGAGTGGGGCAGGTGCGCAGTTCTCTAGCTTACCTTGGGTGCCAGACAAATAGGATCGTTTTTCTCTACAAGCACTAGAATTTGACGTAACAATCACGTATTTTCTACAAATTTAACTCTTATAACTTCTAAACTGACGTTTAGGCTGTGCAAAGGACTGAGAGGTGATTTGATGTGCTCCTAAGCATGTTACAATTGAAACATTTTGCAGTTTGCGACTATATTTTATTAGGTAACCACTTACGATTATGGAGGCGAACCCCTTCTATTCATTAAAAGAATTTATGGAGAAGCGTCTAACTCAATCTTCATTTGTGTGAGTGAGTACCTAGATCTTTTGTTATTTAATTGTTAGCACTATCCTTTTTCATTGTTAATCAATTGTTTATTTAAGTTGAGTATTTAATGATTTTTACATAATTTTAAGTAATTTTTATAAACATTTTATTGAATGATTGTTATTGTGATTATGATTATGAATAAGATTCTATTTATTTGTCAATCAACTGTTTAATTATTGTGTGTATTTAGTGCATTGAGCTTAATTTATTTATTTACCAACCAACGTTTTGATTATTTTGCGTATTTGCTGCTTGTTACTTCATTTTACTTAATTTATTTATTTATCAATCAAATGTAACTTTTTGTTTTTTGCGCTTTTACTGCCTGTTTACATTCTTTTAATTTATTTTATAAACATTGTATATTTGACATGCCTAATGTAACTGATGTTTTATAAGGTCAATAAAATTATTCTATTCTATTATTCTATTCGATACCATTAACGAAGAGACGATTGGAAAATATTGAAAAAAACTGCAAGCGTTCATGATGGCAGCCACAGGTTTATAATAATGATTTAATCGCTTCACATCAGACTTGATCAGCCGTTGCGGCAGGCCACACCTTTAGATTAACTCTACAGTTCATGAGTACCGATACAATCGTTAAGCTGAGTAAGATTATGAGGAATAGGTTTTGTAAAACATTTCAATACCTAGCGGGGGAAAGTATCTGAGAGCACAACGTTGAGGAATGCGTTGAATCGTTCCGCATTATTAGTGCCGTGGTCTCACGTAGTGCCTGACAAATGTCAGTAAAGCAAGGACCCGACATGGAGCGCTGTGGAGAGTACCTACTTGTGAACTGCGCGTAACAGTAGAGCTATATTAATTACCCCTGTACAGTATTTATACATTTGGCTACTTGTGAGTGCACGGGTCAAACAGAAATAACGCCCAATGATCACATACATAGACTAGGATTCCCTGTATCTAGGGATCCAGGAACTACGAGGACCATGTCCCCACAACACCCAGACTCAGAACAATGGGTTTATGGCCTGCTATTTTTTTATTGCATAAATTAATAATATTCCTCAAAAAATGAAGTCGTGAAAACAAAAATTAAGTAATATCTCAAAAAATGACAAAGTTAAGTACAAGCATTTTAAAATACGGGAATAGAAAGAGACAGTTCAAACGCGCAGCGATGTCACTTCTTCCACCTTCACAGTACCTTACTTACTACTAAGCTGTGGTAGATTTACATACAATCTCTTTGGCATGTGACGTCATATCCCAAAGTTACATAGTAGTTGTGGGGATGCTATGTTCTGCGAGAAAGGGACAGGCGATGCCCCTCCCCAAAAACTTTAAAAGCTTATTACTCCGTGATTTATTTACCGATTTTACTAATTCTTTCAATTATTGCATAAGTCTTTTACCTAATTTATTAAAATAATATTAATTTGTTAATTTTTAATAGCAGGAAACAAGCCTTTCTTGCTATATTCTATAGGTATCCTATTATTACTCCATTTTGTGAATCAATCGGTCATGAGTTGAGACAGAAATATAGCACTCAATCACCTCTCGATTCTTTTTAAGACCTTCAACAGCCATGAGGGTTCATCTGGCATCAGTCTTGACAAGGGAACATTTGTCACGTGTCCCGTGAATCCCGCCGCTTGCCGAGCTTCAATGCATATTTCAAATTGAAACTCCGCTTTATTAATGGTTCTCGTCGCTCGGGGAAATGAGCTGATTCCGCTATTATTTATTTATTGGGAAATGAATCGTTGTTTATATTGAACAATAGAATCTTATTTCTGTTTTTGAAATAGCTATGTTGAACCATCGTTGAACGTACATTTTTTGTTCAATTTTCTTTTTTTTAGTTAATGTTGTGGCAGGTTTATTTTTTTTTGCAATTTGGCTATTCAACGAGATAATATCGCCAGCTTTTTTTTGGTTTAAGACAATAGTAAATATTTATCTTTCATTATTGACAGATCTACTTTAATTTGTATTTGTATTATAAAAATATATTTGTAAAATTTTGTTTCTGTTTCTGTGGTTATCAGGCTAACACAAAAATATTTTCAGTTTTAGTTCTAGGTACTCAGCTACTTGTAAGGTATTTATTCATCATCATCATCATCATCAACAGCCTGAAGACGTCCACTGTTGAACATAGGCCTCCCCCAGGGAACGCCACTTAGAGCGGCTGCTCGCCTCCTGCATCCATCGGCTCCCCGCGGCTTTTACCAGGTCGTCGGTCCACCTTGTGGGGGGCCGGCCTACGCTGCGTCTTCCAGTTCGTGGTCGCCACTGGAGAACCTTTCTTCCCCATCGGTTGTCAGTTCTACGAGCGATGTGACCTGCCCATTGCCATTTCAACTTGCTAATCCTAAGAGCTACATCGGTCACTTTAGTTCTCCTGCGGATCTCCTCATCGGTATTTATTCATTCTACTATAAAAAATCTTGTTTATAATAAAGGTTGTTATTTATTTGCACGCTCCGGGTGGCCTACATCTAAAAACGTAATGAAAATGTCGCCGCCGGGCACCGCTTGGAAAACCAGAAGGTTAGGACAGACATTAATATTTATGCATTTTCTGTTCATTTGTAGCTTGTAACGAGTGGAATTATAATGCGAACAATTTTACTAAGGCCATTCATGCGCCTCGTGAAGTAGGCGTCTTTCGTATGAGGAACCACCAAAAGTAATGAGTCATTACTAATGACTAAGTCTCAACTCTCAACGCGTCGTACTTATAGGTTCTCTGAAATTTTCTCTTGGTTGATTTTACCGAAGCGGACGGTTTCCTCCGTTTTTCTATAAAGGTTTCCTTAAAAGAAAAACTGCGATTACTACTAAAGGTATTATATTATCTGGGCTATTACTAATTCAAAATAAATTCTCCATTTTTCATCATATGTTTACCTACCTACCTACTTATTTAGGTATATTTGAGTTCAATTTCTTTTGAGACGTTGTTTGAGGACTATGAATGTCGATAATATTTAAGCAATCACATATTCGTAGAACTAAATAAAAGACCGGCCGAGTGCGAGTCGGACTCGTGCACGAAGGGTTCTGTACCATTAACTGTAAAATCGAGCAATATATAAGTTGTGTTGTATGTATAGGAGCCCCCTCAAATCAATATAATTATATTATTCTGTTTTTTAAATTTCAACTAACTATCACGGTTCGTGAGATACAGCCTGTGGTGGTAGATGGACCGACAGACAGACAGACAAACAGACATGGCCATAGTAATAGGGTCCGTTTTACCCTTTGGGTACGAAATCCTAAAAAGTAAGTTTGATGTAGTTACGAGTATATGAATCACATTGCTCACAGTCACATCACTCTACTGTATGTAGAGTAGACAATGTGCTACGCTACTCCACACACCATTGAGAAGAATACACACCATTGCAAAGTTTTCCTTGAAATCCTTCTCATATGGAACACTTCCGTACTAAACGCGCACACATCAAAGTCTCGCCAAAAATTCTCGTTTAGAAAGCAAATCCTTCCAAAATGTAAAACTCTCGCGCCATTTCCTCTGATACGAATCCACAATTTAAATCATGAATCCTTTAAAATCGACTGGCATTGCCATAAACAACACAATTCCGTTTGCAATGAATAAATCACCAAACTCGTTGTTCGCAATCCAATGCCGTTTTAGGGTCTGGGATAACGGCGGGCCCCTAAAAATGAACGATTACGGTCCCGCCGCTTATCCAGGTGAGTCGACCAGTACAAGTAGAGCCGTGGGGGAAACAATGCGATTTTAATCAGGAGTTCCAGGAGCTCGTTTGATTGAGGTGTTTATCTGGTGACTTTTATTGGAAGGCGGAAGCTGTACGAATTGTCCCTTTTTTGCCTTGTATAGTATTAGCATTTTTTTCTTTGAAGATTATTTTAGGTGATAATCGGAACCTGATTTTGGTGGCTGCGGGCTTAAAACTCTACTTTAACAAATATTAAAAAAAAAGGAATGTCGCACTTTTTTTTATATTAAAATCATTGATTAAAATTAATATAAGCAAGTTTAATAATTTACCTACCTACCTATTATAAATACTTAAGCAAACATGAATATGCATAAATACACCTATCGCATTAAATCATAATAAAACTGTACCGGTAGGTAGTACAGAATTTAATACGGTTGGAGTAGCTATGTATTTAAAAAATCTAAAATTATTTACACACTAATTTACATGCACCACCACCATTTCTGGCATCTATAATCATACACAATTCGTAGGATTTATTCATTCATGCAGGAAACATTGAAGGTGCCATTGGCAGTGTAGCAGATATCTCAAGATGCTACTAACCGAATGTCGAGTGTGTTATAATAGGTGTCAATCCAACAAGCTCTTGTACTCCAGGGGTCTACCTGAGCTGGTGCCCGGCGGCACCCGCGGCCGTGATACCGGAGTTTATCGAAGCCGTTACTCTGAAATGTGATAGGCATACTTCTGTGCCGAGGAATTGAATCGTCGTGGATTGCTGCACAATCGCCGCTTGTCTGAAATCCCAAACTAAAACAATATTATACTTACTCAGTTATTAATTTCAGTTGTCAGTTTCTCGTACAAAAACAATAAAGACAATTATTATTAGTCAGAATTATTTCAGTGAAATCTCGTTACAAAATTACACAATTCAACGTCCGTCCGGTTTCACCATTGCCAAGTTCACCATAACTTAGTTATCGCCACTTAGCGCGCGGCTGAAAGTTAACGCTGACTTTCATTTGATTAACACTGCGCGGCGAGGCGAGGCCTAAACTCACCAACAACACTGGCAATGGACAACCTTCATTATGTCACTGTCAACTACATGAAACACAATACTACTTTTAAAAATAAGATAAAGTTAATAAAACAAAATAAAATTTGAAATAGGAATAACACAGCAACGAATCAAGAGCGAAACTTTTTAATATGCGTTCAAAAACAGTGTTCTTTACATTATTTCTAATTATTTTGCCTTTAGCATCATGTGACACATTTATAAACAATGAAAACGAAATAGAAGCTAGAGGGAAAAAGAAGAAAATTGCATTATTTGGTGAGTTACTTCTAATTTACTTCTAACAAAGTCCAGATAATTTAAAGGCAAGTGCGCAAGTCAAAACAAAAATATAGCCCAATAATAACTCAAGTGTTTGCCAACTAGTGATTAAAATAAAATATACGAGGCCAGAGGGTTGTTCAATTTATAATTTACTATGTTTTCATGCGAAGCGCAATTTTGTGTAGGCCGTTATTTTCAGGCATGAGGCTTATTATGCTACTCGAGCAATTGTGAAAATAATGCTGAAAATATGGATAATTACGAACACACTGAGTGGAGGTATAGGTACTGAATACTTATTACCAAACTATTAAAAAATTCATAGATTTCGCTGTGAGTATAAAATGCCGTATATATAGGTAGGTATAAAATTGGTAAGGCGCAGATACGCTATTGGAAAGGAATATAAATATTATCAGTTTTCGAACGAAACCTTATTTAAAAAAAGTTATAAACATAGTTTTACTTTTTAAACTTTCCTTAGTAAATATGTCGCGCACTTATGTTCACCGGTTGTTCATAGTACCTCGCTGTGTAGAGCATAACTGTATCAAGAGTAAAGCGTAAAAGTGCACTTATGCCCCATATACGCAAAAGTCTTTGTACTTAATAGTAGACAGGTAGCTAGCTAGGAGAGTTCTAGGGGCAAAATTTTAATAACGTTAGCTTATTGTTCCATTTATTGTACAAAACTTATATCATGTTCCTTAGTGAACCTGGTGATAAAGTGTAAGAAAATAATACCTAGAATGAACTAGAAAACATGTTTGGTAAACCACGGTGTATATAAATAAAAATAAATAAATAAATAACGCCCAACGATCACATACATAGATCCTGGACCCTAACTAGGATTCCCTGTATCTAGGGACCCAGGAACTACGAGGACCATGGTGATGCCTCAAATTCATAATTATGCCTTAAGTGTACAACTTATGCCTAGAAACCGATAGAGAAATTAACTTGGTTTCACTATGTTACTAATCTATGAGATATATTTATTACTTATCTAGTTTTTGCAGCCACACCTCCTGATCTATGAATTTGAAGCAAATTTTAATTTTACAACAATATAGTTTGTGTACCTAAATAAATGTTGATTTTCATGTCTAGGTAGTATTTTAAATTAAACAATTTTGGATGTGTTCGTGACTAGATAAATAACACTACTAAACTATAGGCCTCTGAACTCCTTCCTTGAATCCAACCCTGCACTAGGCACTGTGCAAAGTTGCATAACTGCAAATCGCTTAGCATCCGGCTGTGGAACAATCGGAACGAAAAAGTGGCATTCGTTAATGGCTTTTCAATCGCTTTTCACATTTGCATTTATTGAGAGCGGGAATAACGACCCATTTTTTACTTTACAGTTTTTAAGAATTAGAGAGACTGCTGGTAGATTGCTAACTACCGAAACTTTTCTGTATATTTTTATTTGATCAGCAAGGCGGTTGTGAGTTGCAAGACTCAGACCAGGCAAACGACGAGCTCATCACGTTAGTTATTCACGTTATTTACGGGTGCTCTTGGAGCTACTCTATTTCTTTAACGATAAGCATCCGTGTTTGAGAAATATTACCGGTTGGGCGGAGTGCGGCTCGTTAGGTAGTGTAAGTTAGCAGGATTGAGTTAGTCAACAACCAGACCCGGTCTAGTTGTTGACCAAGAGCAAAGATCCTTTAAAGACTAGCAGCTTATTTTGCTAACCGAGGCAAATAAAAGTCTTTCTTTCAATTTAAAATGTTTTCTTTTTTTTTAGTTTACTTTGCTGATCTCGTCGTGAAAAAGATCTTCGTTCTTAAGCTGATCTATGCTTTTGTCTTCTGGGTGGTTCTTCATAAGGCTGGTTACTTCCTGAGCTGGTTTGCTAGCTACTTAAAAGAGAAGAAACAAGAGTTCCACCACGAAGGTCATCACCAGCATTATGACTATGGACCCAGTCATGGACCTAGCTATGGATCTAGTTATGGACCAAGCTATGGATCTAGCTATGGCCCTTATAAAAGACAATATCAGGGACAGTAAATATTGGAGTTGACAGGTATTGGTGCCAAAGACGTGTTTTAAAATAAGTTGTTTTTAAGAATAATTTAATTGCTACGTAAGTAAATATTTATAAAATCGATTTATTTTTCTTTCTTATAATAATTATGGTTCACTGATTTACGTAATAGGTACCCATACCTACCCACAACTGCTTGAAAATGATAGCATAATTTTGACACTATAGTTATTTCAATAGCTTCCTAGTGTCAAAATATTATGTACTTTGACGCTTGGGGCTAAAGGCGCTAAAGCTCAAGAATAGATCTCACCCAGGTGCATCAACTGCATTGCAGCCAGCTACTCTCAAAACATCTATTTGACTGTGATGGATCCGCCGTCTGACAGCGCTATCGACAAAAAGGAAAAAAAAAAACTTGAATAGTATTAAGAACATTATTCCGAAACTAAAATTCTTGAATCTACTTCTAATTATAACTTGGACTATCCATCAAAAAATGTACAAGCTGTGAACAAAACCGCTGACTGCGTGTAGTTGTAATTATAATTTAATGCAAATAAGTAAGGAATTGATGAGCGAGCCCTCGTCTAAAGGTAAGCATCGCACTAAAGGTGGGGTTTTTTCATCAATAGTTATGGTAACCAAGCTCAACTCTCTGGGGAGGCCTATGTTCAGCAGTGGACGTCTACGGGCTGTTGATGATGATGATGATGATGAGTTAAGGTAACCGATAGTTCAAAACTCTAACAAGTTCTAATCAATGGTCAAAATGTATTAGTTTTTAACCATTGATTATCTATACATTAACTATTGGTGAAAACCACCCACTGTCACTTACTTAATTAAAAAATAACACAACATTAGGTAATCAACGTAGGTATATTATAATGATATGGTTATGATACAGATCGGTACAGCTACCAAATATAGCTAGCTTATACATCGTCTCTACACAGCAGCCCTTTGATGCAATAATCCGACTGTATACTGATCTGTCTTGAATTTAACTAATTACAACCCCTTTGACGTGACGTAGGCTTCACTGTCATGCATTAATGTAACGTAAACTCAGTATTAACTTTGATAAATTGTTTCAACCAGCGCAAACAAAGCAATTTATGCATTTACACACGAGAACGTTTTGTAAGTAAATTGTAAAATAAGTATAAAAAATACTTAAGTAAGTACGTAATAAAATTATGAATGGTCAGACTAAATATAAAGTAGGTTTTATACGTGCACTTAACAAAAACTGAATTATTTAATTTTTTATAAAGCAATAAGGGGAATGCGAGAAGCCTTCATTTTCAGAATAAAACGTATTCGCGTTACGTTGTAACTCGAATGCTACTTATAATTTTTAGAAGTAATCCTAACAAGTTTTGCCTAGCGTAGATAATGCAGACACACACAAGCCAATGACGGCATATTTTTTTTAATGAATTACTCTACTGCTTATTTATTGTACTTGCGTTAAAAAATCTTTTTTTGAATTTTTATTTTTTGTATGAGAATGAATGACGTGACGTGCTGGTCGTTCATCTGTCCAAGTGCCCAGTTACAACTGTCTCGCAAGGAAATAACTAAACATTCAATGAGTCATTGCATTCTCGATGTCTCGATTTATCAAAGCGGTACATTTTCACATAAAAGAAAAAAAAAACAGCAACAATAATTTTCCGGTAAACTAATAAAGGTTATTAAAAAAATTATAATCCGCAGCCGCAACTTTTAATATACATTTCCCGCGTAGGCGTTAGGGAAGCTCGCAACTCGCAGCTAGATGGGCTTTAAAACAGGGCACGTGGGCGACTGGAGTGTGTTCTGTTAAAGCCACTTTCATCTTTAAACGTCTAAGTATAACTCAGGAGAATAGCCTTAAAGGAAACAGAAGTGTATTGTCGTAGTCTATAATATAAGTACTTGAAGGCTGAGAAAGTGAAGTGTTTACCAGCGTCTTGTTTCCAATTGGTAAATCTAGGTATTTCAAGAGGATATCAACAGAGGAACATCTATTAGGCCACCGTGCTACAATATCGACCGCATTGTAATATGTGGTTACAACCAACGATATATAGCATAGGATACAGTATATAGAAAAAATTATGGTGAGTAGCCTCTTACCTTCTTAATGACTATATCGACGTTCTATAAGATGGCGTCACGCACGTAACGCCTAGTTCGGAAAGTTTTGGCTATTTCGTGCTAGCTATTCGAAAATTCCCCTTTGTGAGTGTATTCGAATTACTACGGCTGGAAATTGTACGTACTATTATATCGGTCGATGACCCTAAGCTTTGGAATAGGATATAGGTTACATTGTATTTTTTCTTGTGTTACTTATTTTGTAGCTGTTTATTTTTATATTTATTATAAACTTGTGCTACATCTATCTATATTTTTTAAAGTCTATGTAGAGGAGGTTACCAATGAATTTTTCAGGAAGCCTTTAATTAAACAGATCACTTGAGAGTTCTGTAGACTTTATTCATGTGTTATAAGTATAGGAAATATGCATGATTGAATTATTTAATTAGGTGATAGTTAAAGTCTAGACAAGTGTGTTACATAGACCCCATCATCATAAGGTATTATCGGGTAAGTGAGTGGTCAAATGCAACGTATTCTTTAAAAGCTACTAGGCTTTTATGGGCGGCCATGTCGCTTAACATCTGGTGAACGACTCTGGCACGTCGATCATTGTAGATAAAGAAATAATATTTTCAATATTATAAAAGCTACGTTGCGAGTGCATACATAAAGTCTAGTCCATCAGCCATCATCATCTCCATCAGCGTATATTAGTCCATTGCTGAAACTAGGCCTCCTGATGTATACGCCCAACCCAAGATCGTAAACTATGCACATTTTTTCAAGTGCACCATTAGGCCCTCCCTACTAAATAAGTCAGATCTTATAGACACTTCTTGTAGTGTTTGTTGAGTGTCTCTCCGACACCGACTCAGAGACGCGGACACGTCCACCCCGGTCGACGGCTCCAGTGAGACTGAGCAGTGACGTGTGACGCTCGCGCGCTTGAGACGAGTCCCGCTTAGGTCTCTTCGGTACCCAAGCAATACACTCAGTATAATGTAGTCTATCATTGGTCCCATACACTACACTTCTCATCAAAATTCTGCCAGCCTCTACAAAACTACCATGTGCACCTCTATAGGCACAAACATATACCTACCTACTATCAGAGTACTACTAAAATTGCGCTTTTAGGATTCTGTACCCATAGGGTAAAACGGACCCTATTACTAAGGCTCCTCTGTCCATCTGTCTATCTGTCCGCCTGTCACCAGACTGTAATCGCAACCGTGATAGTTAGACGGTTGAAATTATCACAGATGATGTATTTCTGCTATAACAACAAATGCTAAAAAACGGAATAAAATAAATATATAAGAGAGTTCCCATACAAGATACGGAGTCCTTCATGCGCGAGCCCGACTCGCACTTGGCCGGATATGTTTCCTTACTAAATAATAAATTATCTTCTTTGTTTCAACGTTTCGTTTGTGTCAGTAGCCTCTACGACACTTTTATGGTTGAACTTTAAACCGTTTCTATGATAAACTTTGGGCGTTATAAAATAAATCTCACTTTAACTTCCCCTCCAAAACCCGCCTATTCACTTGACCGTCATCTTCACTCAAGCGAACTCTGCAAAAGAAAAAGAAAACTTACTAAGGGAAATAAAATTGCAATCCCAGCGTTCCCGAGTAGTATGGCAGTGGCACATTGCTATCTATTTATCAACTTTCATTAAATAAATTGCTGGTAAACCTTGCCAGTAACCGTGTCTGGTTGTTAAAGTTTCCATGGATATTCTTCTCTTCTCGTGTAGGCAAGTGGTCAGCCCTGGTGTCCCGAAGGCTTCTGACTTGGCTTAACGTCACCTGGCCTGACCACACTGGTTAAATGTTTTGCCTATACGAAATAAAACATAAGCATAAGACCTTATGCTTATGTTGTTGTGGCTTTTTGTGGCTAGCTACAGATTAGAGAAAAAAATACACTAAGCATAGGTCTAGCCAAACTTTACAGTTTTCACAATTTTGGTGTTGCGCGCGTCCCCTCGATGGATGGTAGCAACCCTGGGCTATAAAGCTCCAGAGATGACAGCTTACGGATCGTGTTTTTAGACTTTCATAAAAAGCTTAACGATTCTGAACTTTAAGCAGGTGCCCGTATACTTTTATTTATTTATGGAATACACCCACGTCCTTTTAACGGGTTTAATAATTACATAAAGTTGTTAATCTACCCGTAGATAATTAATCAGGGGTAAAAGTATAGTTTTTGTATCAGTAGTTTCTAATGAGTTTTAGTTTTGTTTTGAATAAACCATTCGCTTATATTGATTACCTACATGATTATGACAAGTAGGTCACCACCACCACCGTCAGCCTGATGACGTCCACTGCTAAACATAGGCCTCCTATAGAAAGCGTAACTTTGAGCAGCTGCTGGCCTCCTGCATCCATCGGCTCTCCACGGGTTTCAACTGCAGATCGTCGGTCCACCTAGTGGGGAGCCATGCCGCGTCTTCCGATTCGTGATTGCTACTCTAGCACCTTTCTTCCCCATCGGTTAGCATTTTTAAGAATAGTCCTGTTGCTATAACATTGTATTGGGAAACTGTAATGGTGTTGATTAAGTAAATAAATAAATAAACTTTAGTCCCTCAGACTGATCTCCTCATTATTATTGCTGAACATAATAATCATGGTCAGCGTTAGAAGTCCCCCAAGTCTTCAGGTTGATGAATTATCATCAACCAGTAGGGTTAGCACGGACGGTAGACAAAATTGTCTTTCCCCTGTTTTACTCCATTTGACATGTAAATTGTATGAAGAGTTTGACATAAAACAGGGAAAGACAATTTTGTCTACCGTCCGTGCTAGCCCGGCTGAAGACTTGGGGGACCGATGGGGAAGAACGGTGCTAGAGTAGCAATCACGAATCGGAAGACGCGGCATGGCTTCCCACTAGGTATTAGTATTAACTAACAAAATTATAAGGTTCGTGTGAACCGTGAAGCTAAAAAAAATTCCTCTTGGCATAAATACCAATTCCAACATAAATTCATAGCCAACTACGAGCATATCGTGATTACAGGCCAAACTTTATCGTTCAACTTTAAAATTGGAAACAATCAGTCGAAGCAATCAAAAGTTTGCAAGTTTCACGAACAGATATGCAAGCAATTTATTCGTAAATACGGTTAGTCGCTTTGCGACGCGACGACATCTAATTTGATTTGTCGTTTGCATAAATCAGATAGGTACAATGGCGTTTAATTTGGCCGCTGAGAATAACCGCGGCTCTTCAGATAACATGTAATTAAGGGTTATGTGTGGAGCGTATAGGAATAGTTACGACGTTTAATGGCGACAAAGGGTGGTGCCAAATATCGTGATGTGATGTGTAACGAAGCATCATAATAAGCGAACGGTCTACGGTCTACATTTGACAGCTAGGCGCTAGGTACTCCGCTCCGGCTGTGGACATACTCGAGCAATAGCAGTGTTTGACCTCCTATCATAGTGTAGTTTGAAAGTGTAAAGTATTGCAGTTTATACTAGTTTACATTTTGCAAGCTACAGTCTGATAAGGGCCTGGATACATCTTGCAGGAAGAAATCTAAAAAACTAAGACACCTACCAAAATATACATAGAGAGTAAAATATTGCATTGCTATTGCCCGATATTACACAAAAAGTTACTTTACCTAAAAAAATACATTACTCGTGAAATAAAAGGGTTGAAGTGCGAGCAACACCGCGAGGCTCAGACACACTCTAAATCCGTTTTCATTTCACACCAACTAATCCTATTTCAGTACGTTTGTGGAACAAATTATCGCGATGAACTGAAACACCTACATTTCAAACGAAATACATTTAACACTCCCACTCTGGGTTTTCGCTAATTTGATTTATTATGCTCACGATTCACGTGAATTATTGAAAATGATGATCGTTAATGCGCATCAGATGATTTAAATAAATTATGGCATTGTTTTAATTCACTTTATCTCGCTGTCCAGCATCGATGTTTATTGTAGTTTATTGGTAGACGGAGCGTATCCGATTATGTTTAACAAGTAGTGACTATAAGTTATTATAGGTCGTAGAACTGACAACTGATGGGAAAGTCTTCGGGTTCGTGGTCGCCAGTAAAGAACCATTCTTGAGTGGCGACCACGAACCGGAAGATGCAGCGTAGGTCGGCCCGCCACTAGGTGGACCAACGATCTGGCGAAAGTCGCAGGGAGCCGATGGATGCAGGAGAGGGACCAGCCTCTCATAGAAGCGCCCCTTGGGAAAGGCCTATGTTCAGCAGTGGACGTCTTGAGGTGGTTAATGGTGATGATGATGGCAGACCGTGGCCTTATAGGATTCATTCACAATCATAATATCGTATGGCATAAAAGGGTTTGGTCAGATTTAACCAGTGACTATAATAATAATGGCCGAAGGTGGCATAATGTTACGTTTGAATAAAATTAACAAATACATATTAAATAAATATTGACATGTGTGGACATTTCACACAGCGCCATCTAGCCCCAAACTAAGTATAGCTTGTACTATGGGAACCAGATAACTGATACAATACTTATTTTGTTTGTAAATACATATATAGAATACAATATAACACCCAGATGCAACACAAACATCTACGTTCATCACACAAATGTTTGTCCCGGGTAGGAATCGAACCTACAGCCCTTAGTTCAGAAAGCAGGGATACTACCAACTACTGTAGGTATTATATTATCTGGGCTACCAACTGAGCTATCGGGCTCGTCGTCGTTAATTGATAACTGTTTCCTCAAGTAACACTGCCAAAACATGCTGAAGAATCTTTTCGACCGATTTATCAACTTGAGTGAGTTGAGTGACTACCTTATTTCTTCACTAGTTCGTCAAGTTAACATAAAAAGATGGCTCTTCCACCACCTCGAACTTAGTAATAAAGTCAAAGTTTTCCGAGTTAAAATGTAGCTTGGTAATTTTTCCACTTTTCTATAATTACATTTTCAAGTCAAGAAAACTCATTGCTTCGCGATTCGTATATTTATGTAGGTCCATCCCTTGCTAATGGAAACACTGCTTCATTTCCAGATTTTATTTGATTTCATCTCGTTCCGTACCCATTTCCCCACTTAGTGTTGGCAGGACCGAAATGACCTTAGTCTACAAATCTACATAGAGTTTCGGTTAGGTACCTACTTGAGTTTAGCTATTATGAACAGTTTCCTGAGTTAGACGTAATTTTCACGTACTGCCGTCGCTTTTTATTTGGTTATGATGACAACGCTGAAAATTTTTGGGGCAAGCTGTAAGAGTATAATAAAAATATTTTCTCTATGTGGGCTGAAACTAAGAAGAAACAATGTGGAATGTTTGTTTAAAGTTGTTTGTGCAGGTGGCAAAAAGACGTTTGTGATGCGAAAATAGTGGCTTTATATACCTACCTACTTACAATACCAGAATGGTAGTAGGTAGTTAGGTCTACCTGAACTTTCTACACGACTGTTAAGTTCTAGTAGTTGATATTTGAGACAGTTGCTTAATTCATCCAATATGATAAAAATAAATTCTACATTTAAAACTCTACTCATAAGGCCTACTAGCTTCACTACCGTACGGTTGAACTGTTTAGAAATCTTAAATTACATATGGCTATACTATTATATTATTATCTCTGGTTTAAGATCTTTATATTATATTATATTATCTGGGGCTATACTTATTTTTCCCGCAGGAAACGTGGTGAGTGAGACCGTGGTGCTTCGATAGTGAACTATCACTGGAATTCATAGTCAAGGTGGGGGCTCCTCTAGGTAATGATTCAGTCGCTGTGTGGCGAAGTCTAGTTTTATGCATTTCATAAACAAAATTAAGTAGCCCCCAATCTGACAACTCTGACATTGTCAAAGGCAGGATGCTATGAAAGAGAAAGACGAATGATCCAACATTAAACCTCTATGTGAAAGTTGAATGGTAGTTTTTGGGGCTTTGTTCACCCCTTGACTATGAATACCACTAAAACTACCTACCCTCTATTGAATCCGTAGGAGTGGTGTAGTAGCGATACATTACACGTACAGTGTACACAAACATTTCTGGCTGAATTGATCTGTAATCGGCAGTAAACGCCGGATTGCTTTTGCATTTAAAATGTAAAGCAATCTTTTAATTTTTCATGTGGAAACCACTTTAGCAACGAGAGATTTAATGGAAAACATGTTACATTTTGTGATTTTATATTTTACAGTCTAATAGGATTGCACTGAAAGGCTCTCTTCATATTTTTGAAATCCGATCGATTAAGGCGGTTTTCGAAGTGCCCAAAATCAGAATTATTGTACCTATGTACCTACATGCATTGCATAGTTACCTATTATAAGTACCTACGTATAAAATACCTACTTTTTTATGATGCATAGAGCCGAATTAGCAGGTGAACGCGACTTTCACATACGTATTTAATAATAAATGTATATTTTCTTAGATTATAAATAGAATATACTTGGTTTTGAGCTGTTGCTATTTAAAACATATTATTAAGTGCGCTACCTGGAGGAATTAATAACGCAACAAACGAATTCGACTTAATCTTCAAGCGACAAATTTTCCCTACCGTGTAAAACTTTTTAACCTGATCCAACTTTTCTCAAATTCTTCCCGTTTCCCTTCTATCAAAGTGAAAAGTTTATAATTTTAAACGACTCATGAACTTTCTAGTGTAAGCGACATGAGTTGAAATGACATTTTGAATATTCAGTAGGCACGTCTACATATTCATACTCGCATTTTTCGTGGAGAAAATTTTTAACAATCGTAAAAATTCAAGTTGTAACTATCCACCTGCGACGTACGCTCCGCACAAAGAGCATACATAATCTTCAAAATTAGTCACAGAAAGGGAAACCCGTATCGGATTTGTTTAACTTGGAAACAATGAAAACTTTCTTGTAACTCTGAATTTACGTATGCGCTATTTGTAAACGATACTTATTTATTAACGGGGTCCCTGAGCGAGCGGTTCAGTTCCCATAACTTTTTTCCGAAAAACACTGGCCGTCAAAACGGCTAAAGCTGGCTGGTGATAGCATTTAAAAATTAAAAGCAGTTACAGATATTAAAAACTTTTTAGAATTAAAATAAAATTTGATCAAATATAGAAGAGCTAATCAAAAAGTGCAACAAAATGCTAAAAAAGCTTGTGATCTTTTCAATGATTGTGGTTTGTTGTTACTGTGAGGATGCTGTTAACAAAGACAATAAAGAAATTATGATAGAAGAAACTAGAGCTAAGAAGACGAAGAAATCGTTGCGGCTATTGGGTAAGCATCGCACCTGTATTTTATAGTTTCTTGACTTCCTTTTTTAAACAATTTGCCAAAGAAACGCTTGAAGCTTCTGTACGTGACATTAAGTTTAATATTCATGCGATTCAAGCTGAAATTAACTTAAAGGTCAAAATATTTATGCCTTGTTAAATATTATTGATTAGTTTCAAAACATAATTTTAAATCATTACTATTTATGTTTTTATGTTAATAAACATTAGGTTCTCGAGTGGCAACTATTGTACGAAAAGCGCAGCGTAGGACCCTAAGTAGACTGCAATGACATTCTGGTCCAACCGCGAGGAGCCGAAAAAAGCACGAAGCAATTAGCCTTTCAAAGTGGCGCTCTCTGGCGGCTTATTTATGTTTAACAACCCAACTTTATTTGTTCAGTTCCAAGAAAAGAAATTAAATTAAAAAAAAACATTTTGTTCCAGCAATGGTCGCCCTCTTCATTCTATCAAAAGTAGCCATATTCAAAATGGCAACATTCTTCTTCTTCTTCGCGTTATTTCAAAAACTGTTCTCCATCGGTGGAGTGCTGCTGACTTACTTCATGAAGAACCAGCTGGCCATGCAGGCGCCCCCTGCACCGCCGGCCCCGTCTGTGGCTCCCCCGAGTCCGTCCTATGGCTCCCCTACGGACTACAACACTATTGGGTACAGCTATGGGCCCCCAGACCATGAAGCTGCCTTCAACAGTGACGGTCCCAGTTTAGCAGACTTCGGGAGCCCATACAACTGGCTGCTGCAGAAACCATGACTAGGACCGCTGGGACCGCTGTTCAGGTCATTGGCACGACGCTTCTCTAAAAGCATTCCTTTCGATCCATTAGCGGTTCTGCAGAAGTTTTCAAACATTTTCGATTGATGAATGATTGGTGTTTATTCTAGTTTTAAGTATTTATTGACTTAAATTTATGTGAATAAGAAAATTAATTTATTCTAGACTTAAGGAATACCTATTCGTGGTAATTAGATATGGGTAGGAGGTAGCAGTACCTAGACTGTTTAGTAAAAGTATAAGACTAAATTAAAATTAGGTAAGTAGGTATGTTACGCAATTATAATTTATTTTTGACAAAAATAAATGATAAATCAATTTTGTATTTTATTAATTACCTAAACCTACCTAACAGTTGGGTTATTACGGTTTTTATACTGGAGGATAGCCTAAAGAGATTTATTTGATTTAATAAAATCCCTTACTTTGGTTGACCTTTGGTATCTGTGGTAGAGTCGCAATGCTGGGGGTCTAGCAAAGATACCAACCATTAACGCTAACGCCAAACGCTAACTCCAAAATGTACTGAAATCACATTTCGGAAATCGCTAACTTTTCCGTAGCGAATGTAATTTCGATACATTTTTGGAGTTAGCGTGAGGCGTTAGCGTTAGCGATTGTGATCTTTGATAGACCGCCTAAAATGACAATTCGGAAATCGCTAACTTCTCCGTAGCTAATGTCATTTCGATACATTTTTGGAGTTAGCGTGAGGCGTTAGCGTTAATGGTTGGTATCTTTGCTAGACCCCCAGCATTGCGACTCTACCACAGATACCAAAGGTCAACCAAAGTAAGGGATTTGCTAGACCCCCTGATCCGTTGGTCCAAATAACTGCTAGCATTTTGGATACACGTCGCATCGACCAGCTCTGATAAACATAAAAAACGCGGGCTAATACACGGTGATGATGATGACGATGATAATACTTGGCATGATCGACAAATGTCAGATAATTAAGAAGTTTCACCTTTATAATATAAAACCTGTTGACCTCTACTCTCATTTCAGGCAAGCCAGGGGTTTTCTTTGATAAGCCTAATAATAACATTTACACCTCTTTAACGAGATTAAATAAAAAAGTTAATACATCCAATGGCGGAGTTGGAGCCGGCCTCTACAAACGAAGCTATAAATTACTGTCCGTCTGTCCCGACTCCCGAGTGGGTAAGCAAAGCAGCTGGCTTCTACGCGCGGGCTTATTATATAGGTATACGGAATTTTCCTTCTACCACAGATATTAAAATAGTAGTACCGATCCTACAGGGCTAGGTATCAATAATATTCGACATTACATATCAATTTCATCTCTCGAAAAGTTTGACCAATGAATGATTACGTCGAGCACGTCATGAAACTTTTGTAGCTATTTTTATTTCATATCATTTTTTTTATTGTTTTTAGAAGAAGAGAAAATATGTCATTTTTTATAAGTCATGCTACCCTGCTGAAATCATAGACTTAGTAATAGGGCGAATTCTCTGGCTGAAATACAGCAATTCGAAAAATATCTTCGTTCTATAAGCTCTTTATACAAACCAGATTTTATGCAGTTTATTTTCGTTTTTTTTTTATTTTGCAGAGTTTTTTTTGTGGACCGAGTTTGTTTTATAGCACAGAACAACAGAATAGGTACTCATCATCACAAATTATTTGGATTTACAATAGTTAATAAAAATAAAAATGTAGCCCGCGTGTACGGAACTTTAAAGAATAAAATTCGCACAAATAATAAAATGCAGGGTGACATCTTGCCGTAATCTGAATAAAATAGCCACTTAAAAAAACTTCAGCTTTTATTGAAGTTGGAACATTTTCAAGTAGTTTTTCTTACGTTTCAGACAATGCAAAGTTAACGTAGGAATTTGCGAGCCGTTGGATGGAAGTTACCAAAGTTAACGCCCCTTGACGGTAGTTGGTAGATGGCTAATTATGGTGACTTGCATGCCTGTAGACGTAGTTAAATACTGAGTTTGTATTTTTATTTTTTTATATAAAGTAAGCTTGTATATGTATACGTTTGACCACATTTCTTCTGATGTTAAGCGACAATGAAGTCAACGATGGAGCACGCAAGCTTAGAAGAAACCTGTTCACATTCTTCTTGAAAATATAAAGATTATAGAGCTATTCGGAAACATGGCTGGTAAAGAATTTCACTCCTAAGCCGTTGAATATGGAACCTAAGTGCTCTTCTGGAAACTGCCTGTTGCTTATATAAACATATTACATACTTACGTCCTAGAATCACATTAATCCGTCATTCAGTCATTTTTATTCAGAATTTTAACCAAGGAAGTTATACGTATTTGATTTTAACTTACAGATTTTAATATGACGTATGTCATTTTTAACCGACTTCAAAATGAGGAGGTGCTATGTTTGACTGTTGGTATTTTTTAATGTAGGTATCTTCACTGATTTATCTGAGATTTCTAGATCAATTTGGGCTTTTTTTTGGGCAAGGTCGAGATTAAGTACTAAACCATGCCTAACAGTGTAATTTTCTACTAATAGAAAGAAATTTCAATTTCTGAAATGGCTTACGCTGCTAGTGTCTTCCAGGTATAGGTAAGTTTTATATCTCGATGCTTAATAATTAACAAGTCTAACGAAATCTGAGCTAGTTGGCCTATCGCCAGTAAGTGAAATAATTGGATTTCCTGATGCAGTTAGCTCGTAAATCAGTTAACCAGTTCTGTTCAGACAATGCAGCATTTAAGCATTTATATAATCTATGATTCTAATTTATACTTATTTTGTTGTGAGTGCTTGACGATTCAGACATTTTGGATTGAGTCATTTTAGGTTTGGACCGAAGATCTGGTGAAAACCGCGGGGGGCCGATGGATGCAAGAGGCGAGTAGCCGCACAAGGTGGCGCTCTATGGGGAGGCCTATGTTCAGCAGTGGACGTTTCCGGGCTGAATGATGATGATGATGATGAGGTTCAGACCTCACGGTTCAGCCACAGAGCTTTGAAAAATATACGCTTCGCACCTAGTTGAAGAATATGACGCTTCGCACCTAGAAAGCGACTTTTTTTGTGCTCTGTGGTTTCCGCCATTACGAGACAAAGACGTTATGAAATCAGGCAATTTGAAATTTGTTTGTAACGAACCGGACGCACGTAGGTGCTGTTTTTAGGAATAAAAAATTAAATAAAAACAATTATGCTATTCAAAAAGGTGCCTTTCAGGGAATACCTCTGTCTAATAGTTTTCAAGGTCCAGTAGTACTCAAGAAATCCGATTTTTCTTAGTGATGGCAAAAAAAGTAAGTAGTTGCGGCCCAAAACTTGGCCACCCAAGAAATCCTTCATATTTCTTTCAAAGAAGTGTATCAGGTCTGTATACCACTCTGTCTGTCTGTATGAATACTTTACTAGTGGGTGCTCTGTTCGTAGGTGGGTATTTTTTCGTGGCGTATCATTATTTCAAAACGCTATACTTGTGTTTAAACTTGTAATTTTGCAAGAATTAGTACAAAACAACGGTATTTTTCAAAGAAAATGATAATTGATCTGACTTTTGCATGGCGGCCATCTTGAAAAATGCTGTCAGTTAAGTAAAAGGTCAAAATTTGAAATCAGCATCCTTTAAAACCCCCAAATACTAAATATCAGCCGAATCCTAGTTACTATAAAATCGGGCGCCATTTTGAATCCGCCATCTTTGAATTATGTTAAGACTGTAAGAAAGCCTCCGTTGTTTTCTGTAACATGAGTCCAAACACGCTATGCTTGCCTCTATTAGTTCAGATAGTGTGCGCCTTTTAATTTTACATGGCGGTCATTTTGTTTTATTTCTCCAGAGGTAGTTTGAAGCTCCTCTTCGCTTCGCTCGTCGTCGCGTTAGGTAGTTTGAAGCTCCTCCTCGCTTTGCTCGTCGTCGCGATGGGTATTTTTGGAGCTCCTCCTCGCTTCGCTCGTCGTCGCAGTAAGTAGTTTGAAGCTCCTCCTCTGTATAATAATTTTGTAATATCTTCCCTTCCAGCCTCCAAACAATATTAGTTCGAGCTCTTTTTACTAAAGTGGCATGGTTTCGCCGTCATTTCCAGTCAAAATTAGTATGGTTGTTTTTTTTCCCGCCATTTTGAATTTTTTTGTGTTCTCTAAAATCGTTCCAGGGTTTACTATGACATTCCTAAGAACGCATATGACCTATATCTCATATACCTTAGCCAGGCCATCGATGGTCACGATGATGGAGACCAGGTCATGAATTATTTTGAATTTCGATTGTCCTTTTTCATACAAATTTATAAAAAAAAAAGGATCAAAATTTCCCATAGCCGAAAATGAAAAAAAAAAAAATTGCATGGCAGCCATCTTTGTAAATGGCGGAATCCAAAATATTTTTCAACTATGGAATCAAGGGCCCCAAAAACCCCCCGATGCATAAAATCAGCCGGATCGGACCAACTTTCAAAATGGCCGCCATCTTGGATTTTCATGACCATCCGAAAGCCATGGTCGTCTATAACATTTTAACCGAGCACCCCCCACTTACCTCTTACCGTTTACGATTTATAAGCGTTTCATTTTCATGATATTTATTTTTGTTCATTTCTCTACCACTGTAGTTCGGGTATAAAATGCTTGCATGTTTTAGAGTCGTACAACGCCATCTAGTTTTTTTTCTGATAAGCTTCAGTTAAAAAATGATAGAAAGTACCTTTTTTTATTAGTGATCTAGAATCGTCCCAAGGTTTGCTACATTTTTTATTCCATTGCTTTTTTTATCTCTTACCTTACCGTTTCTGAGATCCCCTGGAGTTCTCCAACTTGGAAAATTTTGGTCAAGCACCCCCCACCCTACCTCTTACCGTTTTCGATTAATAAGCATTACAATGATTATTCTTGCAGGTTAATTTTGATCACTTCTCTACCACTGTAGTTCGGGTATAAAACGCTTGCGTGTTTTAGAGTCGTACAACGCCATCTAGTTTCTTTTCTGATATGTTTCAGTTTAAAAATGAGCATGTATGAAAAATATGTTTTTTTGTATAAGAGGTACTTTTTTTATTGTTTATTTAGAATCGTCCCAAGGTTTACTACATTATTGTTCTATTAGTTTATTTTTATCTCTTACCGTTTCTGAGATCCCATCTGGAACTTCTTCCTGGTACCACTTTCTGATGCTGACATATTAATTTTTGGCCACGGGATTTTTCCGTACATATCTCTAGTACATTTCCATGTCGTCCTATGGCCCAGTTTTCCAGAACATTCATGTCAGTCAGTCAGTGAATCATCTGTTACGGTTGTTTAGCTTTATATATTATAGAAGAAGAAGAGAAGATAAACTTAGGTATACCTACCTACATGTAGAAGATTTGCAGAGATCAAATTTTTAGAAAAAATATTATTTTGGTTTCTATTATGTGTAGATTCCATACATGTAATAAAAGGGTCACAAAACAACTGTAGGTAAAGCTGGAATAAAAAAATGGCTTAATTCCCTCGATGTGGTGCATTATAAAATATAAAATAATTTGGAATGCAATCAAAGACCATAAGTATTAATTGTCTTTGATGCAATGAACGTAGTGAGAGCGAGCTACGTAGTTCACCTTTTAGTAGGTATGTAGGTATTGCACATAACTATAGTCAATCTAAACTAGTCAAAACTAGCAAACTCTTAGGTACCAACTAACCATTAGGTAAACGATGTGAGATGGCACTCGTTCTCCTCCGCTTCGGTTCTTATATTAAAGAGCTCCTCTTCCATTTGTTCTCATAATTATATCAGCAATGTAGTACTGCGAACAATTTTGACCAACCCTTTATTTAAGGCCTCGACCACCGGTCTGTTATTATTGTAAATGAGTTAGAGTAGGCAAACACACACAAACATTCGTACTCAGCCTGTCCGCTGTGGTTTCACTGGTTTAACTTTACTATCGTCGATTGCTCCCGTGGTCGTTTCATATTGTATGACACTTAGTCCAGTTCTAAACCAATGTTAATGAATTTTCGCCGTTTATTTTGGTTTGGATAGGTGGTCGTAATAATTAAATTTCTAAAGTATTCTATTAGTAAATATCGAGTATTTTCTACTCATCATCATCTTCATGCTGATAGACGTCCACTGCTGAACAAAGGCCTCCCCCAAAAAAGCGCCACTGTTTCTTTCACTTTCAAATCAAATCAAATCAAATCATTTATTTTGTGATACACAGGTCATAATAACAGATGTTAGAACAAAATAATAAGTCCATACTGCGATCAGCCGCAACGGCATACAAAATTACAATCTAGCCGAAGCTTTTAATATAAAGTGTTACTTATAGCATTATGATTATGACATGCTTATAATTAATCAAATTACAGCATAGATAAAAATCGATAATTAACAATTGATTGGTTCATTCTATTATATTATATTAAAGTCAATTACTTACTTAGCAAAAAATCAGAAAGCGAATAAAATGTATGGTCAATTATATACTGAAATAATTTGTACTTGAATGTGTGAAGGTCAACTGCACTCTTTTATTTGGCTTGGAATTTTTTTATTTTTTTTTTCTTATATTTTGGCACCACACATAGTGTATTTAGCCATTGTCAAGTATTATATTTTCATCGTGTTATAAAATATTTCACACAAAGTCATGTCCTAGTCATAGTCCAGTTTAAGTCAGGTAGTCATAGTCCAGTCTAAGTCATGCTCCAGCAAAGTGGTAGCAACATTACTAGAAGCTTCTATGGAGTTTTGGAAGCAACACGAAAAATCACGTTATCACCACAATATATCATTAGCCCTCACTCATGCTCGTAATTCAGCACTTTTGATTATTTTATTTTATTTTAATGTACCTACTAAATTCAATGTAAATGTACTTAATTCAATTTTTATGTAATGCAAAGACTTTCTATCCAGACCACCAATACGAAATTAAAGCAGGGCAAACCGTACACACCACTTTGGGTGTGATTGATTCTCAGCTGTCAAAATCAAAATCAGTCGTTACTTGGGTGTGCTTATGAATACATACCAAAAAAATGCCGTCTTGCGTGATAAAACTGTGCCGAAATCACTCGAGGCACGAATCACAGAAGCATACGATCACATTTCACTTGTAAGTGGCCTTAATCATGTATTTTATAAGATTATTTTAATTATTTCTATTTGACGAAGAGTTAGAACCATTTCACATTAAAAAGTTGACATGTCAAAACCAGTATTGCCACACGACATTTGAATAATTACCCGATTTCTTTTGTATAGATTTCCAACAGATCCGTGTCTAGCTGAACATAATTATAGGTACCCACATATTTAGTAAGTTACATACTAGCTAAATGTGTATATTATTAAGAATAATTTGACTGAAGACAATTATTATCGTTCTTTCTTGTCAGTCCATGTGTCATAAACACATTTCCTCACACCTATGATAAGAAATAAATTTCATGTAGGTATACCTACATACATACCTACTACCATAGTTGAGTTGCAAAATATATTATAATAGTTATAAAAGTATAATAGTAATTGTGTAAATAGTGATTGATAAATGTAAGTATAGTAATGTCTACACAGAAGTGCAATTACTGATAATAGTTTTATTGTGAACTATAAACGTTCCACACGCCCACTGTTTTCCCATTTTTAAGGTTATTTTTTTTGTAAAATTATTTTCGTTGAGGCCCTGTACCTACATAACTGTTGTTCTTTATTTATTTATTTATTTATTTATTAAGGTAATCCCTTTAACTTGGTAATATTGAAAAACTCGTGAGTTATTAAAAGAAATGTTGAATAAACGGCTGCTTATACATAATTTGAATCCTTTTTATTAAAAGATTGCATGAGCTATCTATAGACCTTTTTCTTGTCTATAGATATTATGATGGTAATTAATTTTATTATTTTATATTTAATGTAGGCGTTATATAATTTTTATTATTTACATTTTACATCTAGCTAGATTTTTATTTAGGTACCCGACTAAATCGGGTAATACTATTATAGGTAGGGTAGGGTATATGGTAGGGTAGGGTATATGGTATGTTGAAAGAGGAACTGACATTAGAAGAAAAAAATATGTGCTCTATGGTTTGATTCATGTTCAAACAAGGTTAAGTATGGAGACTTCGGTTCTGGACCTATGTAATAGGGGGAATTCTGTGATGTAATGTAATTCAAATACAATGTATGTTGTTCATGAATAAATACAATACAATACAATACAATACGCGTTATGCGTAAAACGCCACCAATTTTAAACATTAACACTGGAAAAAGCAAACGTTTTGAAAAATAATACAATGCAACGACGTGAATTTTTCCGCGTTCCCGCCAAAACTCCTGGAATTTTGTTATAGATTTTAGGCTCCATTGTAAATACTTTTTTCTCGTATGAAGCAGTTTTATAGTTTACTTTATCAACACAACATAAGTAGGTCCGATTTCGTGACTTGTATAATATTTTAAATAAAGCGACCTTGAATTTGAGCGGCTACTTCCCTTCTACATGGTTAGCTTACCGCGGTTTTCATCAGATCGTTGGTCCACCTATGGTGGGGCCCAGCGCTATGTCTTCCGGTTCATAGTCACCACTCGAGTTTCTTCCCTTCCGGATCGGTCTCCTAAGTTATAATATTATATTAATACAAATAATTAGATAACCTATCACATAGGTATAAATTGCAGATGCTAATCTCTATTGTTACAGACCTATCGATTGTCCTAACTATATTAGTTACACGTAACTATTCATTTATATGTAATTAAACACCGTAATAGCAATAACACGTGACGCCTGACCGTGTGTCTGTACTAATATGCCTAATTATGCGCACTAATTGATCGCGCCGCGTGAGAACGTGTAGTTTACATTAATAACATAGGTGTTACAATTGGTAATTAATTCAAGCTTAATTTAATTATTAAACAGGTGATTAAGGTAGCTTATTATCGGATATTGAACGTAAATGGACGACGTGACGAGCTAGTCGTTCACCTGATGTTAAGCGACATGGCCGCCCATAACAGTTGCAGTGTCACTCGGAACTTTAAGATAATAAAGTTTTGCGTGACACCGCACTGCGCACGTCATCCTGAGACATCACACAGTTTAGTAATCAGATTACTTCACTGTGTAATCAGGTTATAAAGTCTCATTTGCCCAGTAATTTCACTAGCTACAATGCCTTTCAAACCGAAACACAGCAGTGCTTGCACACTACTGCTTCGCGGCAGAATAACTGGCTGACCGGTGGTACCTTCCTACCTAGACGAACTTTGCAGAAAAGTCCTACCACCTAGTAAACTGCCTGAAGACGTTAACTATGTTGAACATGGCCTCCCTCAGAGAGCGCTACTTAGAACGGCTGCTCGCCTCCTGCATCTATCAGCTCTCTACGGTTTTACATACTTTTTTTTACTTATTTGTTACTACTTACACTTATTAATCTTCAAATACGATTCGGTAGGTACTAAGTACTAGGTACTAAGTCGTCAATGTCGTCATCTAAAAGTGTTATAGTTAGGTAATTATTTGTCGTTTCCAGTCATTATTTAACCCGCGGTGAAACAGAGAACTATTATAAGTTTAACGTACCTATATGATGAACGTATCTATCTGCGTCATTGTAGCTGCCAAACTGATGAACCAATTTTGATTTACATTTTTATGTTAGAAATTTGAGTTCATTGAGTATTCTGGGCTGTGATTTAGACTCAGCCGTTTGAAAATCTTTTTCTAGTTGTCAGACTGCAGCGGGAACGTCAGGCTTACATCGAGTTTACGTAAAGTTTTGAGTAATAATAAACAAGCAAGAGTGTTAGATAAAAGCAATTAAAATTATGCAGTCCTGAGTTTAACAGTAATAAGCCACTTTTACTAATAAAGTGCCATCCTCTATATGATTTTCTTAAACCAGGTTAGTTTAAACATACATTAAAGTGTCGAGAGCCAAGCGCTGCGTGGCGGGTAGTTGGAAAATTGTAAAATTACTAAGTTTAAAGTGCTATAGTTTAGATGAACTAGTTTGGGTCGGTGGGAGTCATTGTAGGTTTTAAGGGCAGACAATTAAAAGAAAAACTTAAAGGTTAAAATTTATTTTTCCTGTTTAAACTACAGATATAGGTACTGTTTGTGACGGGGTTTTATAAACATTTATTATGAGCGTAGGTAACAATTAATAGCGCATGACCGTCGGCAATATTGCTATTTGTTGTTTTTTATTTTAATTAATTTATTTATTTGTATTTATTCATAAGTATTTATGATTTTATAGCGGTATCGCCTGCTTAGCGTAAGCGTATTTATTGATAAGTTTGTTTTAATATAGATTTGAGTACCACCTCTCTAAGTTGGTGTAAAAAGCAAAGGACAAAGTTATGAGATCACTTGTGCTTGTCATTTTGCATGTCCCGCGGCTTTGTGATCGTGGATGCGGGTTTGAATCCCGCTCACGATCCAATACTGGACTATAGTGGAGAAATCATTTAATATTAACGTTAATATAAGTACCTAAGTTCCAACCACAGATTAGAGACAAAAATCTACTATAGTTCCAATCCAACACGTCAAAAATTTCAAATGTAGGTAGGTACACTTTATTGTCATAACACCCGCCTGAAAAAAGGTTATACTGGTTTTAGTATGATGAGTATCATCATCAAATTAGGTGATGACTGACCCCTGTTCATCATCATTAGGTGGTAGGACTTTTCTGCAAAGTTCGTCTAGGTACCACCGCTCTGCCAGTTATTCTGCCGCCAAGTAGTAGTGTGCAAGCACTACTGTGTTCCGGTTTGAAGGGCATTGTAGCTAGTGAAATTACTGGGAAAATGAGACCTTATGACCTGATTACACAGTCTAATGATCTTATTTACTAGACTGTGTGACGTCTCAGGATGACGTGCACGCAAAACTTTATTTATTATAAAGTTCCGAGTGACACTGCAACTGTTATGGGCGGCCGTATCGCTTAACATCAGGTGAACGACTAGCTCGTCACGTCATTTATTCTCATAAAAAAAATCACTGTAATGAAATTAATTATTAATTTCCTACCAAATCTATTATGTTTTCTCAGCGGCAAACTATTACGTAAGGAGTACATTTGTCCACTTCAAGTTAATGTGTTTTTTTACACCCTTATTAACGTCGCTCTCGTGATTTATCGATACACTAGTAAACATTATTGGAGAGGAGATTAATACGTTTAATCACTACGAACTAGCGCTATCAAAATGAAAAAGTCATTATGACTTCGCTCTTTCGAGAAATCTTTAGGGAGGGGATGACATCGATAGTTTAAATTTTGGTTGTATTTCGTCAACAGTATTCTGTAAATATTATTAAAAGGTTTTTGTACTTTTATTTATGGTGCGTTTTGCTAACTAGTCAATAAAAAAATACCAATTTATGCTTTAATTGTGGCTTTTCAGCTTGTTTTAAGCATTAGAAAGAAAGCATCATGGCAGCATGATTGAACAGCCTAATATGTCCTTAATCACTGTTTAACGGTTCAATGGGCGTTACTTTCATGTCGTGAGTTTAAAAAAACTTATCGATGAAGTTTGTCGACCAAGTTTTACATCACCACAAAAGTCATATCGCTTGAACTCGTAAACACGACCCGCTCATTATTTCCAAATTTAACGATGATTGCACACACGATCCAGGCTATTTAACGATATTAGGTGATGGGAGGATATCAGGATACCGAACAACCTAAAAATATCGGTACGTGTAAGTACATTAGACAACTCTGACATTTTACTTTTATAGTGTAAGTGCATGTAGGTAATAATGATAATGCTATTTTAATGAGTGCAGTTTGTAAATAATTTTCCCAAATGGATTGAATCCAAATTAATTTAACGTTTTTCAGTACTTATTTAAGTTTAATCAAGTGGCCTTAAGCAATATACCTAAACTTTTAAACCGAAAAAATGTGTTTGATACCATTATCCGCTATATACCTTCGTTGCCAATAACGGTACAAATTTCGCAAACCTGGAAATAAATGCGAAATTTGGGTTTTTATTATTACATCCCTAAATTGATTCGAAACGAGTGCATTAAGATTTTGTCGATATCGATATTAGGGATTGATAACCATAACGGTTCAGATTCTATTTTTGTTTCAGCCTACATTCTACTTCGAAAAAAAATGTTTATTTTACCTTTTCTGCATTCTGGATATTAAATCTAAATTATTACAAAAGAATCTTGCCTAGATGAACTGATAAACCTACTGATTGTACTATATTCTTAACATGGTCATAAAACAAACAGACAGATCAAACATGTGACCATAAACAAGACTTTTCAAAGATTACGCAAGCCAACTCTCAACTCGTCAAGTGTAAGTTATGTGAAAATCAACGCTAAACTACATGTAACAATTCCATAAGTACCGACTTTCACGGCCCAGTATTTATAGTTTTAATTATCACTTCACTGTGAGCTGAACGAAAATCTACCATTGTCATTATTCAACAAGACATCACACTGAAATGGTGGTTAGAAAAAAATACAAATTTAACTTCCAGTAAATGTAATCCTTAAACTTTTAATCTGCGTAAAACGGTCAGGAGTTTTTTGTAAATTTAAAGCGATACAATCTGAAAAACGCGGCAAACATGAATACAAAATGCACTTGCATATTGTTACTGGCAGTGCTTGCATGCTCAGTCGAAACATACGAGTATGAAAATAAAGAAAATAGGAAAACCGAGGTGGTGGAAGCGAGAGGAAAAGCAAAATTCGCACTGTTGAGTGAGTAACCCACTAATTTTTATTTTTCTGTTACATTACACGCATGAGTTCGTAAAGGTTTGTTGGCAGATTCTGAGTACAGACAGATTAGCGTTTCTTCTAGATACGGGATTAAATTCTTACTTGGGTTTCGTAGATACTAATATTTTTGGCTTAAATATGTTGGAATAACATTTGATGAATAATACGTACGATGAAGGCAAGTGTTTCAAAATAAATTAATGCAATACGGTCGCTAGCGAGAGCTGCTGATATTAAAATTTAAAAAAATCCAAACCGTACTTATCTAAAATAAGACCCCACCTCACCCCACGAAACTTAATAAAGGCCTATACAAATACCGCACCGTCACGAAATTACGTGATATCTAATGAAATACTCTTTCATAAGTTGTCATTTTATACATGAATGGTATTTTTATTCGAGGCGCATTCAAGCGTTCCTATTACTGTATAAAATATAAGTAAACGTAGGTACTTATTATAAGGAGTAAACAGAAAACAAAATCTTGTTTTAAATTCAGTTTTCAAATCAAAAAGTCTCAGAACTCAGAACCTTTTCATGATAGAGGTGTAAATGTGGAATGGAAATTGCCACTGGAAAATGAAATGTTCTGGTTTTATTCATTAATGTACATTAATTAAAGAAGGAACTAAAGAACAATTTTATGCAGTTTGGACATTTTCAGGCCGAACATGTTGCTTATTCAGTTTAATTTTAATGAATTACGCTCCAAGCTCAGTAGAGCAGTACAAGTAATGTTTCTACTCCTCTGATCTAGTTAGATACTTTTTTTTTCTTCATATATGTTGGCTCCACACATATTGTATTTAGCCAGTGTCAAGTATTATAATTTTTCAGTGTTATGAATATTTCACGTTAAGTCAAGTCTAAGTCATAGTCCAGTTTAAGTCATGCTCCAGTAAAGTGGTGGCAACTTTACTAGAAGCTTCTACGGAATTTTGGAAGCAACACGAAAAACATTAACACTGGAAAAAGCACAAGTTTTGAGAAATAATACAATGCAACGACGTGAACTTTAGCGCGTTCCCGCCAAAACTCCGTTAGATACTTTCTTGCAAATGAAATGAAAAGTAGGCAACCCTAAAATAGGATATTTTTTTCCCTTATATATTGGCTCCACACATAGTGTATTTAGCCAGTGTCAAGTATTATAATTTTTCAGTGTTATGAATATTTCACGTTAAGTCAAGTCTAAGTCATAGTCCAGTCTAAGTCATGCTCCAGTAAAGAGGTGGCAACTTTACTAGAAGCTTAGTTTTACGTTTCACACAGGACTTAATCGCGCTAAAAACATTATTTATTTACCTCGACGTTTCGGCCAAGTTTCATTGGCCGTGGTCACGAGAAGACTGGAGAATGCGGGTATCCGTGCCGTCAGAGGTTCTCCGAGCCTTGCTTTATAGTAACACTAACTACTATTTTAATATCTGTGGTAATACTATATGCACCTTCATTGCAATCGACGCTGACGTTAGGAATAGAAGATGTGCGATTATTCTAACTACTCTTTATATATTGATTCTTTGATTCTGGTTTGTTTAGAAACAGCAGTGAGAATTCTTATCAGAATGAAGAATGGATGAAAAAAGAATACTCTCATGAGTATTCTGATGCTAAGAGATAGATGTTTCCATCTAAAATACATCTATTACTAAGTACTATATTACATTACGTTAATATTTATTCTGCAACATGTTAGAGATGATCTTCCAATAATCACCATATCCACAGATAACTATAAATACTAGTCTCACGTCATGGGGATCTTTAACTATGCCTACAACTAACCTGCAACCGACTTTTGATGACAGTCAGAAGTATTAACAAGAGAGCTACAGAGACTGTGTCAATCATGGAGGAGTCAATACATCCGGCCCGTAAACTAAAGGTTTTATTTTGAGGTTAAATATCTCAACCAAAATATAATTCGATTACGTTGTCCAAAGAAAATTAAGAAGCCTTTTAGAAAGACTCTTTGATATTATTTGATCAAAATATTCTAATAAATTAGGCACTTATCTGAAGTCTTTCAACGGAAATTACCTTTCAAAACATAATATTATAAGCCCATTTTCAATTCCATTAAATAACCTACAGTAAAAGTATCCAGAGCTGTGCTCTAGAAATTTCGATATTACTTCGGTTATTTATGTCGTTCCAAACAACGGTTCGGTTGGAATAATAATCCACTATTTTTTACAAGGAATACAAAAATTAAAGGCTTATTCTTCGCGTGTTACGTACTAGAACTCCGCGTTTACCCAAAACTTTCTAATTCCCTCGCAAAAATTTCCCAGTTTCCCGAGATAAAAAGTACCATGAAATTTATCTTAGTGTATAAAATACTGAGTGCAAAATTTCATTTCATTCGGTTCTGCCGCTTAGACGTGAAATCCAAAAAAACAAACAAACACAAAGAGACAACGCTTCCTTTTTATCATATTAGTAGAGAATAAAGATTATTCTGCGCAATGTCTGAATTATGTAGAAGACGTTACCATATTTTCAAAGGCTTTCACAGTATGTAACTTATTGCCTGGAATAAATAGAAAAGTTTATTACATTACAACAAAGCAATTCTATTCTAGCTCTAACTTATTCTAATAATTCAGGTTTATGACAAATGCAAGGTCAAAGTCAAAATACTTGGTTTTGTTTATGACTAGGTATTGCCAGCCTCTTTACTCGCATGAAATTATTCTTATTCGCATCTTGAATGAAGGCCAGCTTTTGACTAAGTAATTTGATAGCCTTTATTACACTTGCCACTTAAAAACCGTAATATTAACAAAAGTAAGATTCACAAAGTTCAATGGAGAAAACAAAAAAAAAAAGGAAAACCAAGATCCTAATATCAAACAATTTTTCTTTTGTTGCAGCCCATCTCGCGATCCTCTTGGCTGCTAAAGTTGGGCTGTTCAAGATATGTCTAGGAATAGCACTGATTATAGGAAGCATGAAGTTCTTAGTCATTCTGGCCTGGGCTCTGGCCATATTCAAATACGTCCCAGATCCGTATATTTACTACAGCTCAAATTACTACCAGAAATCACAGTTTCATTTCGATCCATATGACCATAACCGTTATGGTCATGACCATGATTATAATTATTATGATCCTCTGAGGTACCATGAAAAACTCGGCTATCAATCATCAAGCAACACTCTTTTGGATTCTGTCTTGAAGTTTTTTAAGCTACAATCGAAATAGGTGTGTAATTTATAAATTATTGTAAATCGGATTACGTTAATGGTTTAACTTAAATTTTGATAGTACTACATTGTAAGCAGTCATCGATAGGACCTTTTCGCCTAACCAATTTTCTAATATCCGTCCGTAAAATGTTTTCTTTTGAGTTTTATTACCTTCTAATAGTATTATTAAGTCTCACTTTTCTTTGTTCACAGTACACTTCTTCTACGTGGTAGCGACGAAACTTTTCGTCTTGAAAATCGTCTACGGCGCCATTTTCTACGCTTTGATTGTAAAAGGATGGCATTTCGTCTCGTGGTTCATACATTATTTGAAAGAAAAGAAATCACACGATCACCACGAGTACGTAGAGTTGGACCATGACCCGTATCATCATGATCACTACGGACATGACCATGATCAATATGGTCATGACCACCACGGCCACAACCATTACGGCCACGACAGTTACGGACCATATGCGTACGATAAACATGGTTATGGCAGTGATAGTGGTTTTAAAAAATATGGTTATAGTAAAAAAGGCATGTACGATGCCGATGGGTCTTATTCTGTTAAAAGTTAAATAAATTTCATCATTATTTTTTAAAGCAAATTTATTTACATAATAATTCATCTTCATTATCTTTAACTTTTGCTGAACATAGGCCTCCCCCAAAGAGCGCCATCTTGAGCGGCCACTCGCCTCTTGCATCCATCGGCTCCCCGCGGTTTTCACCAGATCGTCGGGCCACCGAGTGGGGGGCCGGCCTACGCTGCGTCATCCGGTTCGTGGTCGCCACTCGAGAACTTTTCTGCCCCAACCCAGGTTGTCAGTTGTGGTATTATGCGTTATTATACTTTAAAAAAATTCTTTTCTAAAATAGAAAATTAGCAAACTTATTTTCAACTGGACCTCGTAAAAATACAAGTATCGCAATGTAAACCAATATTGCCTACTTAGTGAGATTGGTAGGTAGCTCAATAGATAACGCTGCCTATAAGTATTTATACAAGGTGAAGGATTTTGGGCACTTGCCACGGTCGCTTTCCCGGATTTAAAACCGTATGGATACGGTTTCAAATCCCGTTGCGGATTCAAGTATTTTCAACACATGAAAAAATATTCTGTAGCTATTTTAATAAGGTGTGTATTATTAAATTTTAGCCAAAATTAAATCCAAAATGAAACAAGAATATCTAGTGTAATTCCGCTAAAATCTAAAAAAATAAACCAAAAAAAAAACTAAATTTTAGCGGAATTACACTAGATATTCTTGTTTCATTTTGTATTTAAGATGAACTTCCGCGAGGTAACGCCTGATTCAATCAATTATCAAAATTAAATCGGCGTCCCTCATTATCAGTCTTAGGCTTTCGTTCTCTATATCCGAGTAAAGTTCCGAGTTGGCTGGCCAGTGAGTAATACTGATCGGGACGTAAAGGCGTCGAGTAGTTCTTCCCAGTTTCACGAACGATAATTGAGTTTCGATCAGCTACTCAGTGGGTAAAAATTTAGGGTGATCTGTAGCAACGTCAACTGTTCATTTCGTTCGTTCAATAGTCACCCTGGCTGCTGGCAGTGACGCCATTTTGGGTTCGTTTTTTATTTTTTTTGACATGTTTATGTGCCAGCTATATGCTGCGGTGCAGTAGATGCCCTTCAAAGAGTATTTATTCCCTACCTAAAACCAGTAAGTAGGTAAGGATTTACCTTTACAAAAAAGGGTGTCAACTAATTAAATTAATGTAATGAGGAATGTAATACAAATTTAGATTACATTGTTTAGTTCAACGGGAAATGTAATAAGTAATACCTATAGGTACCTGAAATATGGTTTTCCCTTGACGCAATAATAATAATTAAAACAACACAAAACAAAAATATCATAATATTATGTAAGTATTTAACATATTATAATTGAAAAAACTTTTTAGTAGTCATCATCATCATAATCATCAGCCTGAAGACGTCCACTGCTGAACATAGGCCTCCTCCAAAGAGCATCACTTTGAGCGGCTGCTAGCCTCCAGTATCCATTGGCTTTCCACGGTTCTGAGCGGACTGTTTTACTAATTAAATACATTGATTTCTATATTCATAACTTTCTGATCTCGAAATAGGAACAGAATAGTCGATGTTTTTATAGCAGTAGCGTAATCAACAGGGCTGGTAGTTTTCAGTTCCGTAGATCTCAGTATTTTTGGCATGCAAACTATAATAATAAATTACAAACACATGCGAGGTTGCAACAAGTTTTGCTATAGCCGTCGATTTACCGTACTAATCGGCAGCTGATGTGTCCTGTAGGTAGCAGCCTGGTTTACGGGTCGGCTAGCGCTACTCGGACATTCTGAAATTCGTTACTTCAGTTACAAGTGACATTACGTGGTGGCTAGCCAACTCGGAACTTTACTTGAATATAGAGAACGAAGCGCTTATAATAATTATACGGGTTTAAATTCATTTAGAAAAATGAACGTGTGCCATCTATTGTTGTACACATTATGTAATAATATTTATGGAGCCAGTGACCTCATAATTTATTTAGATTTAAGTTATTTATTATAATTTTTTGAAAACCTTTTTGTGTTCTATTTTTTCTTTTATCAAATTGTACGTACGCTCGAGCCTTTTTTAAATCCGTTTGTTCTGTTTCAGGTTATTACTTCTTTCCTATTTATATCTAACACTTATCGTGGCTTTACACTAATCGGATTTTCTAGTTAAAACGCATATTATACTGTAGTAGGTTGTGGGTTCCATTCCCATGCATTTCCTTCATAAGATTGTGCAATGCAAATAAGCTATTAAAATTGAAACTATTGTGAGTTAAATAATTATGGATGTTTATTCTGTACCTGGGTTTAAAAAAAATGTAAGTATAAATTATTTATTTAATTAGAATTGCTTCTAAACGAGCTACACATATAGTTATTTCTACTAGGTACCTACCTACCTTTTGACGCAGCGAGCGAATTCTGCCACGAGAGCCCGTTGAGTTACGCGCAAGTACCTATGTGTAACGATAACGTAAGGCAGTTGTGATCAGCGCCCGATACAACTGGCTTACGTTAACTTTACACTTGCGCTCGTGTAAATATTCGTGCTAGGCCTACTGAATATGAGTTTAACAAGATCTTGAGAGGAGCTCTCGTCAAGTGAGATTGCTTCTGAACTATTCCGTGTCTTATCTAGAATCTAAGCTAGAGCTTGAGTATCTTCTAAGCATTGTACTTAGTAGGTAGACTTAAAAACCTTACCATAAATGTCTAAGTATAACTTCAGATAATTTTGAATACATAAGAGCCTTCAATTTGAAATGGCAATGGGCAGGCCACATCGCTCGTAGAACTGACAACCGATGGGGAAGAAAGGTTCTCGAGTGGCGACCACGAACTGGAAGACGCAGCGTAGGCCGGCCCCCCACTAGTGGACCGACGACCTGGTGAAAGCCGCGGGGAGCCGATGGATGCAGGAGGCGAGCAGCCGCTCTAAGTTGCGCTCCCGGGGAGAGGCCTATGTTCAGCAGTGGACGTCTTCAGGCTGTTAATGATGATGATGATGAAGAGCCTTCAAAAAGTGTTAAGCTATTTTGAATCAGTGCCGTAGATTTAGGATGACTAAAAAAAATTTAGATCTGTGGTCAGCGCCGATGATTCAGAAATCTTCTGTTTTGTTTGTTCGTTGAGGGGAAAGAAGAACAGAAGAGATAGGTAGAAGTTTCTAGAAAGTTAGGTTTGAAATTATCATTCTATTTTCTTTGTGTTGTGAAGAATCGCTTGCAACGGTAGTAAAAAAAGATAGACTAAACTTAAATATGACTGCAGGCGGGTTTTCCCTGTCCCCATTATTTGTCGCTACCTGAGGACAAACAAGAACAATTTTCTTTTAAATTCTTTATAGATAAAGCATTTGACCACTGTCTCATCTGATGGAAAGAGATGACGCTGTCTACGATGGTGCATGCTTGCCTAGAAGATACCTGTTCACTCGCGACTTGAAGACTCCCAGATCATGGTCTTAATATTTCCTGACTGTCATCGAATTTAAATATGAACGAACAAGTGTTGTCCGTCCCGTCAACTCTTTAAATTATGGACATTTCTAAATCTAAAGTAGGTACTTATCATTGTCACCTGCTAGAACTTTGATACCTTCACCCAAGGCAGTGTTTTGCCGTTATTTTACTATTGGTGGCACCCGACACAATGTACCTAAGTAATAGGTAAATTCAAAACGAAATTGCTGTGACGCTGTAAGAAACGAAGGGACAACCAGCCCGTTAAAAGAAGTAACGTTAAAATGGGGATAAACTTCGGGTGGATTTTTGATTCATAGTTAAGGTTGATTTTTAATCGTTAGTCGTCTTTATGGATCCTATTTTTGGGGACCAAAAGACCCACCCTTTAGACGCTGACAAGACCCAATGCAAGCACGTTTATGAGGTACAGCGTCAAATATGAAACGACTGTATCCCGTGTGTAATAAAAAAAAAAACTCAATCTGACACTAAATAAATTAATCTAATGTTGTATATTCATTTCTAATTTATTTCATTTTATTAATTATTGTTTAATAAATTTGTTCAGCTAAATTATATCATGACAATGTTTTTTAATAACTTGTACAGGATGTACCTATTATATTGGTGTATGACGTATATGTTTCAATATGAATAAATGATTTTCTGATTATCTGATTATCCCTATAGGGTTGCGTTATGCGTATAGCAAAAATATGACCATTACATTGCGTTGCACTTTGACTTTTCCATTTTGCGTACAAATAATTAGTTATAAAAAACGCTTATTGTTATAAAAACTTAAGCTTACAGATGGATGCATAGAAACATAACTTATTTCATTGGGGTGTCTTATCATTTAAGGGCGTTTGAATGATTTTTTAGACGTCACTATAGGTTTTTTTATCGAGATAAATTTCGTAAACGTGTTTTGATTTCAGCAGATGGAAAGAAGATATGACCAGTATTAAAGTGCATTTATTTTCAATCCTGTAAATGGTTATCATTTTCAGACAATTATGTTTAAGTTAGTTGATTTGGGAGCATTCAGCAACTTAATCGTGTTAAGTTCGGGATATTATGGGTTCCAAAACTTTCAAAGTTAGTCAAACTCAAATAGGAATCGTTATACTTACCATGAATATAATATAGATGTTGATTACGTAGGTACCTCTTTGTGAGCTTTGGTGAAGGAGAACGCCGTTGCCTTAGATATTGTGGTATTTCAGCAAATACTCAGCGTTAAACATTTACACACGCAATTAATTAGCTTTGCTTAGTATTGCGTCCCTACAAGGCGTGGAAGGGTTGAATAAGGTCTCATAAATCAACAATCGTGGTTAATTCAAACACATAAAACATAATCAATGAAGCCTCTTTGTTAATTTTACTAGGTCGTAGGACTTTTCTGCAAATTTTGTCTAGGTACTAGTGATGGATTAATTAGCATTCGCATTCATTTTTAGCATTTCGCAAATGAAATGTAGTTGCGAAATTCTGTGAAATATGAAATTTCATTTCAGTTAATTTAGTTCATTTTGAATTTCGTTTTTAATATAAAGTTTCATTTCATGTTTCATTTCTTTTTCATACAATTTTTCATTTCATTTTTCATTTCCATTTCATTTCATTTTAGCAAATAGCAAAGCAATAGCAATTAGCATGCTAAGACTCGTCAATTAGCATTTTTATGAAATTAACGCAAAATCGCATTAATTGCCATCGCTAGTAGGTACCACCGCTTTGCCAGTTATGCTGCCGCCAAGCAGTAGTGTACAAGCACCACTGTGTTCCGGTTTGAAGGGCATTGTAGCTAGTGAAAATACTGGACAAATGACACTTAAGTTATGACCTGATCTCATAGTCTAATAATCTGATTACTAGACTGTGTGATGTCTCAGGATGACGTGCGCAGTGCAGTGTCACTCGAAACTTTTATTTTAAAGTTCCGACTGACACTGCAACTATTATGGGCAGCCGTGTCGCTTAACACCAATTGAATCACTAGCTTGTCTCGATATTCATTCTACTAAAAAAACATTTGATTTTTGGGTAGCATGGACCCAATGTCTGAAATAAATGAATATATTTTAATTTCATTTAAATACATTTTCGAAACTATCGTCGGTGATTACAACCAGTAAATTACCTACATTTTAATAGTCTCATTTGTTAAGTCTTGGTCCCATTAGACCCGGTGCTATTGTCCCATCACCGGGGCAATACGTGCCACCAGGTCCGGTAAAACAATCCACGTGGATAGGGGACTTGCAGGATATAACGATTTAGACCTTGGCAGATAATAATAAAAGAAGAGGGGTCAGCTCCAAAATTACGACTGACAGGAATTTAGTTGTTATACTTAGATTAACTAGAGAGAAATCACCCGTTAAAATAATAACAAGAGAGAAGAACATCACTGTGCTTGTGCTATTAAAGATGAGAAGGTATTTTATCGATATGGTATCATATCTACTAGGTGGTAGGACTTTTCTGCAACGATTGTCTAGGTAGGTACCACCGCTCTGCCAGTTATTCTGCCGCCAAGCAGTAGTGTGGAAGCACTACTGTGTTCCGGTTTGAAGGGCATTGTAGCTAGTGAAATTACTGGGCAAATGAGACTTTTTAACCTGATCTCACAGTCCAGTAATCTGATTACTAGACTATGTGATGTCTCAGGATGACGTGCGCAGTGTCAGTGTCACGCAAAACTTTATTATTTTAAAGTTCCGAGTGACACTGCAACTGTTATGGGCGGACGTGTCGCCTAATATCAGGTGAACGACTAGCTCGTCTCGTCATCTATTCACAAAAAAAAAATCATATCTATAATGTAGTAATACCTAAACTGTCAGTCATTCTCATTTGATTACGTTCAAATAACGTAACCTAACGTTACTTATTCTTACCTTCATAACGTAAAAATAATTACTAGTTAAAAGTTTTTCAAACATAAACAATAAATGATGATGGTGGATAGTTATTTATTCCGTTAACAGTAATTGAACGCAGACAAAGTACGACGATAGGTACAAAAAAAATGACATGACATAATATTATAATATTATAATACCAAAAACCAAAACTATAAAAATAACCGGTTTTTGGCGGGAACGCGGAAAAGTTCACGTCGTTGCATTGTATTATTTCTCAAAACTTGTGCTTTTTCCAGTGTTAATATTTAAAATAGGTGGCGTTTTACGTATTAAGTGCTGAATTACGAGCATGAGTGTGGGCAAGTGATATAATGTGGTGAAACGTGATTTTCCGTGTTGCTTGACCACTTTACTGGAGCATGACTGAGACTGGAATATGACTATTTGACTTAGACTGGACTATGACTAAGACTTGACTTCACGTGAAATATTCTATTAACATTAATGAAAAATTACAATACTTGGCACTGGCTAAATACACTATGTGTGGAGACAAAATATAAGAAAAAAAAAAGAAATAACCATAAAATATCAATTAATGTAGGTAAAGGTACGCACATACATTATAGAGGTCTTTAGTAATACCTCAGATAAAAACCCAGCGATTTCATAAAATCATACAGACTGCCAATAACATCGCCGTCTTATAAAATAAAAGTACACAATAAAACAATGTAAGTTGTACCAGAACTTCTGAAGTAACATTAACCGATCAATAGCGCTGGAATGGAGTTGTTAAAGTAAACGTAGAGATCTGAGCCGGAGGGGGTGAAAGGGGGGTGTATTTTACACCCAAGGCGTGATTTTAAAAGGAGTTTCGTACAACAAGAGGTCTTATGTGTAGATCGGTCTCCGCTAGAAACGTGTGCCTATATAGGTATGAGACAAGATGAAAAGCCAAAGAAAGAAAATGGGTTATCCGCAGATTACATTATTTTAAAGTTTTTTGTACATCTGAAAGGCAGCAAGCAGTTGATCGCATCTATACAAATAATAAGTACATATAATACATCATCACCATCAGCCTGAAGACGTCCACTGCTGAATATAGGCCTCCCCCACAGAGCGCAACTGCTCGCCTCCTGCATCCATGCTCTTCGCTGTTTTGACCAGGTCGTCGGTCCAGCTAGTGGAGGGCCTACACTGTATCTTCCGGTTCGTGATCGCTACTCGAGAACCTTTCTATAGGAGGAGAAGTAATAGTATTCTGTGACCTTTCTTCCCCATCGGTTGTCAGTTCTACGAGTGACATATACATATTGTATACAGGAGTAATATGTAGGTACATATTATTATGTTATAAGTTAATATTATAAGTTCTCTACTATAATTATGTCGTCGTAGGAATACCACCAGTATACACGATATCACTCACAGAACCGTTGAGAATAAACACTGACCTAAACGAGAGCAAACGAAAGTAAAACCCCAACAAAAGGCTATGAATACCACCCCGATCGCCAAACGACAGAGAGCATCACGTTCCATCTGTAAGCACTCTGATTCCAAGTATCGAGTAACGGACCGCCCGCGTTGTACTAACGGCCGTTATGTTTTATTTGTGCTCGCAGAACGTAATTAGATGAACGATTTCACGTTGAGTGCTGATTTTGTGTTCTCGATTGAAATGGCATACTTATAATCTCCGTGATTTGCCCGTGATTATTAAAATAAAGTTTGCTATTGAACTCGATTGACTGATATTTTTATTGTCGAGTACCTATACCGCTCGATTGCATACGACTATCGCAGCATTGTAGCTTTCATAGAAATGGGTAATTCTACGTAATAGTTACGAGATTGGTTTCCGGGTACGTAGAAGGCTAGGGGTTACTCAGAAGGCATAGGTATATCGTATATATTTAGGTACATGTATCGTAATTTCCAGGATGCCTTTTCTAGCTGTATGTCGAAGATATGTTTCAGAATCGTATTTACAGAGAATTCAACGATCAGGTTTACAGTCACTGGATGCTTTTTAATCCCGCCAATTTCTTTGGACAGTATTTAGTAAGTTATGTCACCCGAAAAAACCAGAAGTGAACTGAATGGTAGAGTTTTTGGTGTGATATAAATTATTACCGGGAACTCAATCAAAGATGAATGAAAGAAAGCTGCGATATACCGTAGCAAGGTGGAACAGTCACCGTACTTGTCTTGAGGGCAAAACCTGTAGTCGAGTAAGTATTCAATCTTATTATATCAATAGCACATAGTAATGATACATAATATATGCCAGTATTTATATAATTATGTCAGTAGGTTCGAGAAATGTTTCAAGACAAGGTTGACAATGCATTGCCTACCTCTAACAACACATGTGCACTAACGTTAAGCCTATTAGCAGTAATGTGTGCAAAACACTTTTATGGAATCATGGTTTTCTATTAATAAATGAAATCCTGATTTTCTAACGAAGCCATGTTTACATTCCAGTACCTTCGTATAGTATAGTAATCCGTTTATGAACGTTTCGCAAACTTCCTACAAACTTATACGGATTCATTCATGGAATCTAAGCGCAACGTTTTAATAACACATTTCCAAGAGAACAATGCTGGTTCCTTCATTGTCGAACGAATAATATGAGATTCCTAAGTATTTAAGATTAACATGCTGATGTGGAGACAGCGAGACGTAAATACCCACATGGCGGCTCGGCATTCCTGTCCTGCCGACTGTATAAAACATAATTTATTCCCTACATTAACATAAAGAACAGTGACATAAAACCGAAATATTACCGCATAACGGCTCCACACGCACCAACTCAAATGAAAACTTATCGCTCGCAATAAATAACATTTTATTTGTAAAACAAATATTCTTAAATAATACGCAGCTTCACGGGATCACTTGCAAAGGGTCGCGACACTAACTTTGCCGACGTAAAGCTTCGGTCAGTCTTGGCTCGCACACTACGTAACGTTCCACGTTCACTCGCTCTCTGAGCCTAGAGAATAATCCAGGCCGTTGTTCTCGCCCTTCGTCACTTCGTTGTCTTTCGATGTTTTGGTTGTCTTCAACTCTTTCTTCCTTATCTTCCCGACGTGTGTCGTCGCTTCGACTAGATCTAATTGTTCTAAAGGCGTCACTGACGAAGACTGCACTGGTTGAACTTCCAATAACTCGGTGGTTGTGGCTTCAGTGGTCTCTACTGCGACGGGTCTCCTCACTTCGATGGGGACATCTCTCTCCGGCGGGGGAGGAGGCAGCTCGTGCTTCGGTGCAGATATCGACAGGACTCCATTTTCGAAGACAGCAACCACCTCATCTTCTTTGCACCCCAAGGGTAGAGCAAAGTTCTGCACGAAGCGGTTAACCATAAAGTGCGAGTCCTCGTTCGACTCCTTACGACGTCCCTCCACAATCACGTACCGATTCTTAACACGCACTCTCAAGTCTTCCGGCTGGAACCGCTTCACGAACAAATCGATTTCACACTTGTTTTTATTCGACACGAGCTTAGGGTCTTCTATGGGGTTCGCAGATTGGAAGATGTCATACCACGGCCAGAGTTTAACTCGAGGTGGGAACATGTAGTGGACGAGTCTGTCCATGAGCTCGAGGGGGTCGCCTGCTTGCTTTGATTTTCTGGCTTCATCGCAGGTAGCTGAAGCCGCGAGAGCGATGAGAAGGATGTACTTGAGCATGTTCGTTGGTGGTTGGGAGATTACTTGCGGCGGGCGGGAGCGCCGCGGGCTTATATAGCGTTGGTGTCAGCTGGTTCGAGAATGTGCTCTAACCTCCTCCATTGACGGTGTCGGTAGGCAGCCGGTGGCAGGCGCCCGCAACAGTTCGTGAAAGTAGCGTTTGTACAGATGTTTTGATGCGGCCGCGCCGGCGTGACTCATATGGAATACGTGTTTTTGTTTTCGGTTATTGTAAATAGACTTTCGTGTTCTTAGAAATACGTTACACAATAGTTTGTGGCATCTGTATATTGTTGTATATAGTTTTTAGTTATTTTTGGCTTCGTTTTGAATTTAAAACGCTTTAAATTTGCATGACCTAAGTCAAAAATAAATGAATACATTTTCATAAAATTAACTAACTGTCGGGTAGTATAGAATCTGTGCGGGCAGGTAATAAATAGAAAGTACCTACGGTAATTTAAAGTAAGTATATTTTTACTTGTTATGATAAAATTATTGTCTCACAAACATATTATCAACTTTGCTACTAGTCTATAATACACAGCATGATGTTTTATGCGGTTGTTAGTGGGATTAGGAGTCCTAATTCCACTAACAACCGCATACATTTAGAACACGCCCGCTAACCCAACGCCTGAGTAATCATTATTTACACAGAGAAAATGTACTATGCATTTTTAATGTATTTATTTCTTGTCCAAAACATTCAAAAGTATTTTTTAATGTTAATTCTAAAAACCGCAGGTTATTGCTTACACTGCTGCTAAAAGTATGTAGGTATAATAATATGATGGTTAAATGATCAGTCACGATACCACTTACCGCCGCAAAAAATTAGGTTAAACGTGCAGTAATGAAGAATATCTTAAACTTTCTAGCTTTGTATTTTCATGATATTTTCCTTAATTTCACATTCAAACATGGACCGGGGAGTTGGTAACTCCTGCGCAGTGGGGTGGGAGGTTCACACACGCACACATACGCGGCGGCCGTTGAACTTGTGTGCGAGTACCGTTAGCAAAAACAATACGTATGTACATCAATGCATGCAGTTTGTAGGTCATTTTGCGCTATTCATGCGTGACGAGATATAACTTTTGCTTTTTGTTAAAGAAAGAAATGGTCTTGGTGTTTTTGTTTGGCGTCAGTGTTATTATTTAAAAGGCACTTTCTTCAATACTTTTATTTTGCGCTTTTATAGAGTTACCGTTATATTCAAGGCTAAGTGAAAATGAACTATTTGTAAACTTTAGCTTTGTAAGAAATGAATAATTATAACATGTGCTGAACCTCCTTTTTTATAGAAGTTTGTTTTTTTTTTACTATTTTTAAATGTTTTTCTTATTGTTTTATTTTTGATACGTCTTTTTCAGTTATTATAGAACTGCCACCAGAGCACCAGTGATTTCCTTATTTTTCCTTAATTTAGTGAATCTAAGTTAATAATAAGCTTCTGTGGTTTATATAATATGAACTTAGGTACCAAAATAATATTTTGCGCTAAAATCAAGGAGTTGAAACTGCTATGAGTTACAAACTATTTTTTAATAGTCAGAACTGGCTAATATTTTTCAAACTGTCGACTTTATACAACACGTACCATCTAATACCAATTACGGGGTCATCTACTACTACAACATTTTAAACTTTCATGGTCACTAACATTTCTAAAATAGTGTAATATACTTCTTAAATTGTTCAATGAAATAAAAAAAATATAGTAATAATAGTAATAAATGATAAAGTAACAAAGAGCACGGACCCAGGTGTCTGTGGTAAAGCAAATTAAAAAAAAAATATACTTCTTAATTCTGATTTCACTTTCCAATGCTATATTTCAAAATAGAAGGAAGGTTCAACAGAATAAAAAGCTATGTCAAAAAGGAGAAAACAATATAGGATCCATCCAATACGTACGTTCCCGCTTTGAATCCACAAAACGGGCTAAAGTTTAAAAAATATTTGACTGAACTTTACAAATACCACCCGAAAGTCACTGAAAAGCATTTTTCATCCGAAATAAAAAAAATGTGGTTGTGTTGGCTGACCTTACTCATTTTATTGCTCGCACTGTTTTTTCCATAACAAACCGTATATCCGTCAATGTTTTCACCAATAATCAGACTTACAGTCAGAGGCATAAAGTTACAATTACATTGAGATCAAAATTTTAATACCAGCTAAATCCAATGAACGTAAACTAACATGATTCAAACAGGTAAAGTCATATGTCATTTTGGTATTTGCTTTATGCCGTTATGAATACGGTTGATTATGGCTTGTTCCGGTATGAGTCTTCTTGGGTTTTCTAGAACAGCATACCGGTTTGGCGTAACAACAAAATTGTAAACAAACGTTATCGTAACTAACTGGTAGGTGTGATGATGGGGGAAGTAGGGGAAAACGAGCCCATTACCTGTTAGATAAACTATAACTAAGTGGATGTTAAATAAACATATTTTACAGTTAAATAATCTGTTAGAAAGGGTTTAAAATAAAACTAGCACTTGATTTATTGCCCCACACTCAGTTCAAGTTTGCGTTTACCAAGAGCTTCCATGATAGTATTATTAAGATATGGCCGTGTTTATGATGTGTCTGAAGAAAGCCGCGGGGAGCCGATGCACGATGGATACAATTAAGTTACCAAGAAGTAAAATTTAGTATTTATCAGTACCTACTACTTATAAACTACTTACAAAACTATACTAGTATACTTGTATATTTGACAGTAAGAAATAATATCAATTCTTCAAGAAGTAGGGGACCCTTCGTATTTTTTTTTCACTGTGATTTAATTTTGTCGACCTTATTGCACAAATAGCCTGGTTCTATCAAATTTTTTTTAGATAAATATTTCACAAAATTACGCTTGCCCCCGTGAGCGCAATTTTTTTGTGCTCTGTTAATTATTCAAACTTTGTATTGCGTATTCATAATTATCATTACTCCAAGCATGGACTAAATAAGCATAGAACGTTGCCCCGGTTACCTACTTATAAATACAGTAAACGAGATTCAATATAAATCCAGTGATAAACTCTCGAATAAGATTGCGAGTCGCCGGGCCATGCTTGACACATTATTTTTATGACAACAATTCAAAATGGTCATAAAAAACACAATCACCTTTATCTGCCTAATTGGAAGTTTATGATTTAATCACCAAAGAAAAGTTTTTGGGTTACTTCCTCTTTTTGTTTTGTAGTATTTATTTATTTGTCATGACAAACAGTGACGTGCTGACGCTACTTCCGTAGATACTCACAACTTATGTACAGGTAGGTACAGCGTATATATGTAATTTATACATACTTATGGCCTACTTCCTTTTGGATACTTGTATGTTTTGCCTTTGCGAAATAGCAAATCAAAACTGGAAACTAACTAGCGGCAGTTTTGATATTTTAAATAACGAATTAATACGGGCTGGGCCCGATAGCTCAGTTGGTAATAGCCCTGCCTTCTGAGCTGAGGGCTGTGGGTGGGTGGGTTCGATTCCTACCCAGGACAAACATTTGTGTGATGAACATAGATGTTTGTTTTGTGTCTGATGCTATATTGTATTCTATTTATGTATTTACAAACTAAAAAGTATCTAAGTATTATAATAGTTATCTGGTTTCCATAGTACAAGCTTTGCTTAGTTTGGGGCTGGATGGCGTTGTTCGACCACACATATTTATTTTATTTATTTATAATAAGTTTACTACATTGTACGAAAGAGATAGAGAATTGGTGGAAAGAGAATTTGGAGCAGGCATTGCAGGACAGCAAAGCGAACAAACTAGATCCTTCTGTAGGTAGTCCTGGAAAATGTAAAATGAAATAAAAATGAAATGAAATGAAATGAAATGAAATGAAATGAAATGAAATGAAATGAAATGAATTGAAATGAAATGAAATGAAATGAAATGAAATGAAATGAAATGAAATGAAATGAAATGAAATGAAATGAAATGAAATGAAATGAAATGAAATGAAATGAAATGAAATTAAATGAAATTAAATGAAATGAAATGAAATTAAATGAAATGAAATGAAATGAAATGAAATTAAATGAAATTAAATGAAATGAAATGAAATGAAATGAAATGAAATGAAATGAAATGAAATGAAATGAAATGAAATGAAATGAAATGAAATGAAATGAAATGAAATGAAATTAAATGAAATTAAATGAAATGAAATGAAATTAAATTAAATTAAATGAAATGAAATGAAATGAAATGAAATGAAATGAAATGAAATTAAATTAAATGAAATGAAATGAAATGAAATGAAATGAAATGAAATGAAATGAAATGAAATGAAATGAAATGAAATGAAATGAAATGAAATGAAATGAAATGAAATGAAATGAAATGAAATGAAATGAAATGAAATGAAATTAAATTAAATGAAATGAAATGAAATGAAATGAAATGAAATGAAATGAAATTAAATGAAATGAAATGAAATTAAATTAAATGAAATGAAATGAAATTAAATTAAATGAAATGAAATTAAATTAAATGAAATGAAATGAAATGAAATGAAATTAAATTAAATTAAATTAAATTAAATTAAATTAAATTAAATTAAATTAAATTAAATTAAATTAAATTAAATTAAATTAAATTAAATTAAATTAAATTAAATTAAATTAAATTAAATTAAATTAAATTAAATTAAATTAAATTAAATTAAATTAAATTAAATTAAATTAAATTAAATTAAATTAAATTAAATTAAATTAAATTAAATTAAATTAAATTAAATTAAATTAGGCACATGTTAAACATACATATTGGCAGGTATACTACCTACAACTGTAATAAAAGATAAAAGCCATTGTCACAAATCGGTCCCAAACTCAGCATTATGCTGGTTCTGCCGAACCAGCGCTGGCCGTTGGAACCTTTTGGTGAAATCACGGAGCGAACATACATTAACAGTTCATTACAAACAGATGATTTTACTAGCAATTTAAAAGTAACAAAATATTTTAAGCAACAATTGGGAAACAATTATTTTGGATTTTTAGTCTAAAATAACAAAGTGCAGCACTAAAACTTAATTGTATAGTTTTTAAAAGGTAAAAGGGACTTAGTTACAGTTATCCACTATAATATTACACAAGTCTGGCATAACAAAAAGGAAACAAACAATAACAGCAGGAACAAAAGGAAATAAATGTGCTTAAATAGCACTAGTGTCATGTACCAGCGTTTCCTCACTCTTTTGATGGAGAAATAAAAATAATTTAAGTTTAGTCCTAAAAATATTAACATTCTGCAGGTTCCTAATCGGTGGTGGAATATTATTCCAACACTTAGATGCGGCATAACGGAAACTGCCTCTAAAAGTAGCTGACCTATGGTGTGGCGTCGAGAGCTGCATAGCGCACTGACGGGATCCATATGACCTACGAGCAGACATCCATGACAGTTTATCGTACAGATAAGCTGGCTCTCGATGCTTTATGACGCCAAAAAGTAGGCATGCCAAGTGGAGTTTGCGCCTATGTTTCATTTTAAGAGCTGTGTTTTTATTTAGGTAAGGGGTCACATGAGCTCTTAACGGGATGTCGAAGCAAAATCGAGCACATGCATTTTGGATTCTTTGTATAGATTTCTGCGTTCTTTTCAGCAACCGTGGGCCAAAAACTGTGTCCATGTAATTTAAGTTTGATAAGATCAAGGACTCTACAAGCTGAATGCGCAGAGACTCTTTTAAGTACGGCCTCATGCGGTACAGAAGTTTCAGTTTATAGAAACAACTTTTGACTGAATTGGCGATATGTTTCTCAAAACGCAGATCACGCAGAACACAGATTGATTTCGGGCTTCATATACACGTTCGATGGGTTCATCCATGAGCATGATTGTAACCGACGAGCCCACATTTGCTAGTTGGTTTTTGCTACCAAAGATAAGGTATTTCGTTTTGAGAGGGTTTAAGAGTAAATTTTTACTAATAGACCATGTGACTATTCTCGAAAGATCTTCGTTCAGCTTGCTCACTGCAGTATGTATATCACATGATTTACATGAGATATACACCTGTATATCGTCCACATAGATATGAAACTTGCAATGCCTAATGTGCGCCCTTATGTCAGCCGAATACAATATGAAAAGGACTGGTCCCAAAATAGACCCCTGTGGTACTCCCCTATTTACAGCAACTATGTCTGAGACTGTCGACGAACCATCACTGTGTCCCAGTCTTACATACTGGCAGCGGTTGCTAAGGTAGCTATCGAACCACTTTAAAGCTTCACAATCAAAACCATAGTAATTTAACTTAGAAAGGAGCAGATCAATATTCAAAGAGTCGAAAGCCCTAGAAAACTCGAGCAATACAAGCAAGGTGCACATTCCTTCATCTTGAGCGCATATTATATTGTCGGTGACATCTAACATAGCAGTTACTGTGCTGCGACCTTTTCTAAATCCAGACTGTACTTGTGGTAAAATATTGCGCGCAAACAGCCTTCTCTAGAACTTTTGATAAGCAGGGCAAAATACTGATTGGCCTTAGATCTTTAATACCAACCGGGTTAGAGTGTTTAGGCAGGGGGCGCACAATAATGTCATAGTCTAAATCCCACACCGTCGTCCAAGTCCATGCCAATCAATAGGTACAAATGAATAGAAAGACAGTCAGTGTTAGAACACGTATAATAATGCAATGCAATATCTGAGTAATGGATATTACTAAGTTCAAACGAAAATACATTTCTATGTAGAGTACTTACGATTCAAACTCTATGGCGGCTGTGAAGTCGGCGCGAAACGCTGTGCAGTAGAAAAAATTAGATAGCGCGGTGTGCGTACCGTTTGGGGGACTTGCAGTGCACTTCACAGCCGCCATCGCCATTGGCTTTGTTTCACACTGTAAAAGGTTTAAAACTAAAAGTCATATTTATTTGTTGATAGCTAATGTTTTGCCCGATTTCTTAACTCATTTGACACAAACAAGACCTCTACGTTCTGTTTAACAAGTTCATTTCCTGTTATGTCGCCAACAAACACAAGTTACGTGCGTGTGTGTGTGTGTGAGTGGGCCATTATTTTACATGCTTTACTGTAATGCCTGCAATCATTCAATTGTTTCACTTCACAGCCCAAAGGGAACACCTTACAGTAGCAAGGACAGTAAGGGAACTGGTTTGGTTTGTTTGATGTAGGTAATGTTAAGTAATTATTTATTTAATCAAATACGCCTAAATAAAAGCTATAAGCTATAGATTCTGTTAAAATAGAAGGCTGGATTAGAACTGTTCTGTTCAACGTCCAAACTCTGGTTAAAGCCACTTCTATAGGTACCGGGTTACATTTTTTAATCGGACAAAAACAATAACTTATATTAAAAAAATTAAATGAGTTAATAATAACCTATATGATCCACATCCACCACATCCATACCACTCGCACACTCGCCACATCACTCGCAGAACTGACTACCGATGGGGAAGAAAGGTTCTCGAGTGACGACCACGAACCGGAAGGCGCAGCGTAGACAGACCCCCCACTAGGTGGACCGACGACCTGGTGAAAACTGCGGGGAGCCGATGGATGCAGGAGGCGAGCAGCCTATCAAAGTGGCACTCTCTGGGGGAGGCCTATGTTCAGCAGTGGACATCTACGGGCTGACGATGATGATGATGAACCTATATGATGTCATTATGACAATAAGAATGACTCTGACAAATGAGCCTGTAGACGTCTACTGCTGAACAATTGAGCATAGGCCTCCCCCAGAGAGCACCACTTTGAGCGGCTGCTCGCCTCCTGCAACCATAGGCTCCCCGCGGTTTTGACCAGGTCGACGGTCCACCTAGTAGGAGGTCTGCCTAGGCTGCGCCTTTCGGTTCATGGTTGCTACTCAAGAACCTTTCTTCCCCATCGGTTGTCAGTTCTGCGAACTATGTGGCCTGCCCATTGCCATTTCAACTTGCTAATTTTAAGGGCTATATCGGCCACTTTAGTCTTTCTGCGGATATCCTCGTTCCGGGTCTTATCTCGCAGGGAAACACCGAGCATAGCTCTTGAAGAAAAACATCTAAAAAAAACATCTAAATCCCCCCTAAACCGTCTAAAGATGCGTATGGAATCTCCATGAAAATTCTCAGCATGGTAGCGGCTTCTTTGGCACCTGTGTTGGCCGACGTGTTTAATTTATATTTAAAGAATGGCGTTTACCCACGTCCTCTCAAGCTGAGCAAAGTCTCACCACTTTTTAAGGGTAAGGGGAAACGCCAAGATATAGATTCGTATAGGCCCGTATCCATTATACCAGCGATCGCTAAAGTGTTGGAAAGCGGACTATAAGCTCGCGATTAATCAACTACCTATCTACTTGGAACGCGCTATCGGATAGCCAGTACGCTTATCGCGAGGGCAGATCTACTACGTGCCTAACGCGGCAGGTGGTTCGTCTAGTAATGGATGCTCGTGAGAGGAAACAGCACGTAGCAGTAATGTGCTGTGACCTCTCAAAAGCATTTGATGTAGTTAATCACAACATTCTCGCCACTAAACTTCGGCATTATGGAATTCAGGGAACGGCACTTGGCGTGTTACAAGACATGCTGCATGGCAGGTCACAGGTGGTTGTTGGAGATGGAGGCAGCGAGAGGTCGGATCCATTACCATTGACTATGAGTGTGGCACAGGGATCATCTGTCTCTAATATTTTGTTTTCACTACTCCTGAACGACCTGCCAGACGCAATACACTTAGCTAAAATCGTTATGTACGCCGATGACGTGGCGGCAGTAGTCACGGCTTCGTCGGTTGATCAACTTGAACAGGAATTAAATAGTGTGGCCAGCCAACTGGCAAAGTGGTTCAGTGAGAACGGACTAGTTCTTAACCTGTCAAAAACCCACTTTACCCATTTCAATCTGGGAGGCCGAAGACCTAGACCTTTGCGGGTTTCAGTAGATGGTGGTATTAAAATTGAGCAATGTGAGCGCACTACATTCTTGGGCTTCGAATTAGATAGGGCCCTCACCTGGGAAGCTCATGTTCACAAAACATGCGGAAAGCTGGGCAGCGCATGCTTTGCTCTGAGCAGGTTAGCGAGATTCTTACCGGAGGAGGTTGTGCGCTCGTGCTACTTTGCGACGGTCCACTCTGTACTGCAGTATGGAGCAGAGCTCTGGGGTCACTCAGCCGACTGGCTACGCGCCTTCCGCATGCAGAAGCAGGCCGTCCGCGCTATAGCACGAATCCCGTGGGACTCCTCCGCTAGGCCGCATTTCAAGAGACTAAAGGTGCTAACGCTGCCCTGTATTGTAATATACCAGGTGGCAGTATATGTAAGAACGAACCTGTCTTTGTATCCAAAGAATGGTGACCGACATACACACTACACCCGCAGCGCCGGGAAACTGTCTTGTGTGCGCCATACGCTTGCTAAATCTGGGAAGTTGACTCATGTCATGGGGCCGACGGTATACAACAAGCTACCCGATAGTATCACCTCAGCTCCTAGCCTTAACAGTTTCAAAATGAGACTGAAGCGCTGGCTTGTAGACCAAACCTTCTACACGTTTGACGAATTCGTAAGCACCAAGACAAGTGCTTATCACAATAAATGACGCAAATTGTTTTTGATATTTATCAATGTTATAGTATATTCAAATAATTAACTTCTTATTTTTACCCCTACTGATTTATTTATATTTGATTTATTTATATTTTATTACCGATTGTCTATTTGATTGAATTATGAATATTATGATTGTCTTTTTTTAAAATAGTTGTACAAAATGTACCTTTTACTTGTTTTCATGTGTGACGTATAATCTTATTTATGAACTAGCTACTGCCCGCGGCGTTGCCACGCGTGGACTACGTTACTTTTCAGATTTCGGTTTGAGTAATGGCTTTATTTTTAAAAACTGATTTTCTATCAGCCACATTGAGTTTTCTGCTCGTATAATCACTTCCACGAAGTAAAAATGACATGTCTTAATCATGAATGAAATAATTAATTATAATATTTCCCAAAACAGCGTAGGTATGCTAATTATTATCCTTGATATTCCTGGACCAATTTTGGTGAAATCGCCACTCATGGCTACTTAACTATAGAAAAATTTTCGATGATATTTCGATAAGTATCATCGAACTCATGATTAATTAAAACCTATATTATATTAATATCTAGGCTTTCAAAACATTTTGAAAATAGGGCAAAGTCTGGGGGTCTAGCAAAGATACCAACCGCTAACGCTAACGCCAAACGCTAACTCCAAAATGTACTGAAATGACGTTTCGGAAATCGCTAACTTTTCCGTAGCGAATGTCATTTCGATTCATTTTTGGAGTTAGCGTGAGGCGTTAGCGTTAGTAATTGTGATATTTGCTAGACCCCCAGGGCATTTTACATAACATGTTTCGTACACAGATTAGAGAAAACAATCTACTTCCATCATTCCAAAGAGTATTATTATACTTCTGTATCATTCAAAGAGTATTTAATTTATACGTAACGTAAGAGTATCATTGGCCCACTGCATTAGGCTATGTTGGTAATAGTATGCATTGGCCCTCAGACCTGTGGGCCAAACATAAACGTCATGTAATGCCAAAAATAGGCGTAGCAAGGGTCAAGATTATACTCCCAAGGGTAAAGCTCTAACTATCACGGTTCATGAGATACAGCCTGGTGACAGACGGACAGACAGCCTGACAGACGTCGTCAGTCCGTTTTGGATACGGAACCCTATTACTAAGGCTCCGCTGTCCGTCTGTCCTTCTGTCACCATCAGGCTGTATCTCATGAACCGTGATAGTTAGACAGCTGAAATCTTCACAGATGATAAATACATTTTTGTTGCCTCTATTACAAAAAATACAGAATAAAATAAGTATTTAACCCCTTAAATACTTATTTTATTCTGTATATTAGTATTTTTTCTCTCTCATACAACAAACGTTTTTTTGCTAGTTTTTATAGATAATGATACGGAACCCTTCGTGTGCGAGCCCAACTCGCACTTGGCCGGTTATTTCTCTAATCTGCGGGCACTTAAGTATAAGTAACATGATGGTATCTTGAATGCAATCGATTCATACTACTTACATTTTATTTGATGGTATATCTATTTTACTCCAAAAACCCCAAACAACCTGCAAGGTCTTAAATAGAAAAATTAATAATGGTTAATCAAATCTAATAAATTGTAAAATTTCATTCCACTGTTTAATGCATATTTACTACCGAAATTAACTCCTATTACTCTTTGTTCATGGCCTTACGCACGTTTTTTTTCTTTAATCTGTGCCTCCAGATGGACTTTACGTGAAACATGTGAAATATTCAATAACAACACGACGAAAAATTACTATACTTAAAACTGGCTAAATACACTATGTGTGGAGCCATAATACAACATAAAAAAATTACTGTGACACAAACTAACCGTCAGTAGCAAAAAAAAATTCACCATGAAGCGGCCATGTTGTATAAAATTCCGTCCGGTTTCGTAATGATATTTAATATAATTTTGACCAATTTTTTTTAATGATATTTGTATTTTAATATATCTTATGTTGTGCGCTGGTTATTTCTAAGCATAGTGCAACCCGCATGAAAATCAGTTCAGTATCTAGGGATTTGTTCAATAACAAACAAACAAACAAACAAACAGCTACAAATTATTGTCCCTAGATGGTGTTAGATACGATAAATTAGAAAATGTATGGAGAAGGGCAAAAGGCCTTGTAGTCCTGCATCGCGGTTACGATATTTTTTGAACAATAGAACCTATGGGATAAATTAGATTTGACATCATTATGTGTGTGTTCCGTAGCGCATCAGAATTACACATTTATTATATGTATTATGAATAAATGAGTATCTGAGTATCTGAGTATCTAAAAAACCTATACTTATTATCACTAGTGTAAACTGCCAATCCTTGTGTGGTTCCCTGATTATGCTTAAGTTATTTATGATGTAAGTTTTCTAAACAACGTGATTATAACTTTTAAGATGTTTGATTCTAAGCATTTAGGAAAAATCTAAAACAAAATTACTCTTAGGTAATAAATATTGACATTAATAATCTTCTGGATAATATCGAAAAGGCAGGTATGCCTTTTCGATGAATTTGCTAATTCACCAAAAAAATAAATGATTTACCCATCTTAATCCGTAATTAAATTAAGTTTTATATTGTGTACTTGTCTTGGGTGTTAATGTTGATCGTGTGTATAAAAGTAAGTTTTTAAATGATGAGTCCAATGTTATAGTTTATCAATATGGTCCATACTGTTGCATTTTGTAGGGAGGACGGGGATACGGGCCAATCGGGATAAGTAAGGATGGGAAAATAAATTTGGATAACATATTCTCTTTATACGGTTTTAACTTACCAGAAATAATGTGTTTGCCTCTTTGAACCTTTAAAATAATTCCAGTGCTCGCTTTTCTACAATAAAAGCATTTTTAATTTCCTGAGACACTAATAAAATGCGTTACTCATAGCCAGTGAAAACAAACTATAAATAGGAGTTCCTGCCCTAGGTATTTCGTATCTTAACATTATAGGTATGAATTTTTTAGGAATTGTATTACAGTAGGTTAACGAGTGGCGACCACAATCCAGAAGACGCAGCGTACGGGCCGACGATCTCGGAAAAATCGTAGGGAGCCGATGGATGCACGAGGTGAGCAGCCGCACAAACTGGCGCTCTCTGGGTGAGGCCGACTTTAGGCTTGATTAAGTAAGTACCTACTGACAACCGATGGGGAAGAAAGGTTCTCGAGTGGCGACCACGAACTGGAAGACGCAGCGTAGGCCGGTCCCCCACTAAATGGACCGACGACCTGGTGAAAGCCGCGGGGAGCCGATGGATGCAGGAGGCGAGCAGCTGCTCTGAGTGGCGCTCCCGGGGGGAGGCCTATGTTCAGCAGTGGACGTCTTCAGGCTGTTAATGATGATGATGATGATGATTAAGTAGGTACCTAGAGTACGTAATTTATTAATGTAATAATTGCGTCATACGATTTAGTGTTTTTTTTTTCAAAATATTAAGATCAATGGTTAAAAACTCTAAAAATTTTGAAAGTCGGTTAAGTACCTTATCTATTAGTAAAAAACCCCACTCTAAATAATAATTAATCCAAACATTGTTAGGTTTTTTTTTTTTTTTTAAATCTTCTTTACCGCAGACACCTGGGTCCGTGCTCTTTGTTAGTTTATCATTTATTGTTATTTATTTTTTTTATTTTATTGAACAAAATATCATACAAGAGAGGACAATTAAGTACTTAACCTATTTTTTTTTATGTTTTTTTTTTGTTTTATTTTTGTTTTTTTTTTTTTTTAGATTTGTGCATACACCGCGAGCAGACCAGCTCCCGCAAGCAGCGCCCGTTCACGAGCTTGACGCATGCGCCAGCCATCACCCTCCTCAACCATTTTTGAGGGAAGAGGACGACCCGACGCACGACGCCGCCGCAAGAAGAAGCTTTTTAGTGAGCGTGAGTGCTCCCGGTGTACACACAATAATCATTTACATTCTAGTACTATTTTCTTCATACGAGCGGGATAATTGACAAGTCTTTTGAGTCCGTCAATGATCCCGCTCGTACATGTCGTTGTTAATCCGCCTTCTCCTCCCGGACCAGGACTTCGTGGCGGTAACAGAAGTCCTGACATTGTTAGGTTTGAGTTTGAAAACAAAAAAAGGAAGCATCATTTGCAAATGAATGTAGAAGCTGAAGTTTACAAAATATTGCATTCCCATTTCCCCTGTCAGTCAATGATCACATTGTCGGTGACCACAGCATATTTTTATGATCATTGAAGTTCAACCTGGTTTTTTCTTTAATCCGTGAGTTTGACACAGTCTATTTGACCCAATCCGTGGGGTTTTTGCATCATATCTAATAGGATAGAGTAGTGTACTACTTTTTGGTTTAGCTCATCATTTGGGTGGTGGGGTAGAGGCACCAGGACATAGTAATAAATATTCTGTGGCACCGGGGCCGACGGGACCAAACCAAAAAGTAATACATAGTAATATGTACATAACATAAAAAATATGTTTCCAATAAAAACTGTGCACTCAACAAAAACTTCTATGTTACACTAGACGGCACATCCCTAACTTGTACTGTCGACCACTTCATATAAGCTAGCCGGCATGACCACGCTCATACGACGCTCGGCACTCCTAACGATAGACCGTGTAATGCAATAAAAATTATGATCCGAAAATGCCATCGTGCGTGCTCAGACACTACAAAATCCAATCGGGAAAACAAACAAACGTGACGGGATCAATTTTAAACAATAAATTTAGCATTAGGAACAAAACAACCTTTGCACTAGCGCTGCATGTTGGGATCATTTGGTTAGACGATTTGATCTCGTAAAACGCTGTAGCGGATTTTAGTTTAGTTAATTTGTTATATGAGAGCAATGCTCGGTGTTTCCCTGCGAGATAAGACCCAAAATGAGGAGATCCGCAGGAGAACTAAAGTAACCGATGCAGCTCTTAGGATTAGCAAGTTGAAATGAAAATGAGCAGGCCACATCGCTCGTAAAACTGACAACCGATGGGAAAGAAAGGTTCTCGAGTGGCGACCACGAACTGGAAGACGCAGCGTAGGCCGGCCCCCCTTTAGGTGGACCGACGACCTGGTGAAAGCCGCGGGGAGCCGATGGATGCAGGATGCGAGCAACGGCTCTAAGTGGCGCTTCCTGGGGGAGGCCTATGTTCAGCAGTGGACGTCTTCAGGCTGTTAATGATGATGATGATGATGAATTAGTTATATCAAAAATGAAAACTATTTGTTGTGCCATAGCTGCTCTAGTACGTAGTACAATACCGCTTTGGCACTCAACAATATTTTTTTAAAGTGGCAATATACCCTTAAGTACAACGATTACAGTATTAATATTGCGGGTAGAGTCTAAATTTAAATAATCTTAGTTTGACAGTTTGGGTAGAAAATGAGTGATTAAATCGGGTTACTACCGCAGGACCACGATCCCCGAGGCCACGAATACGATAAAGATTACATTTCTTTTGCTTCTTTTTTACGGTTTTCAACTTTTACGGTGGACAAAAATAGTGCTTATTTATTTATTTATTTATTTATCTTTAATTATTTGTACACTTACAGTTTAAAACCAAAACGTGCAACAAACCAGTAAACACTAAAAAACTAAAATAAAAACATAAAAACTTACAGACCACTTAAAAAACGAATACATAGGGCTAAAAATACATTCACATTGGTAAAAAATAGATCAACTTCTGGTTTCTGAGCAATAAGAGCATTGAGCAGACTTATGGCCTGGGCCGTGGGAGCAAACTGTGCTTAAAATGTATGTATTAGATTTTATTAATAAGTATTCAAATCACAACAACATTACAGGCCTGTCAAATTGAATAGTGTAAGTCAGCATCATTATTACATCAAAATACCTACAGTTTTAATAAAATGGTATCGAAAGTATAAATGTGTGTTACAATATTTTCAACAAACTTCGACAAAGAGGTCACACGAGGAACTCGGATGGGCAGCGTTCGGGAAACTTCGATCTATTTTTTCGTCTAAAATACTGCAGCACCTGAAAGCTAAGGTTTTCAACCAGTGTGTGTTGCCAGTGATGAATTATGGAACTGAGACGTGGTCTCTTACTGTTGGCCTTATTAGTAAGCTCAAAGTCACGCAAGCATTTTGCTTCTACTTTTATTATTTCCCATCAGGTGAGATAGTAGCGGACGCAAGCCTATAAAGAGTAAAAAAAAGGTATCGAGAGAGCTATACCCCGAGTTTCCTTGCTAGACAAAATCTGGAATGAAGAGATCCGCAGGAGAACTAAAGTGACCGATATAGCTCTTAGGATTGGCAAGTTGAAGTGGCAATGGGCAGGCCTCATCTTTCGCAGAACTGACAACCGAAGGAAAAGAACGGTTTTTGAGTGGCGATCACGATCCGGAAGACGCAGCTTAGAAAGGCCCTCTAGTAGGTGGACCGACGGTCTGCCGAAAACCGCGGGAGCCGATGGATGCAGAAGGCGAGCAGCCGCTCGAGGTGGCGTTCTCTGGTGGAGGCCTATACTCAGCAGTAGACGTCTTCAGGCTGTTGATGATGATGATGATATTTTCAAATCGTACATTAACAAATTAATATATTTTAAAATATACTTATTTTTTTATTAGTAACGTTATTGTAAAAAACAATAACGTTACTAATAAAATTTTTATGATGGACTGTCAACTATTTTGATAAGTTAAAGCTTATAAGCAGTTTATAAAAGAATTTTTGATAATATAATAATTTTCTGTATTGAAAACTATTTATCACATAATAATTAACCTGTTTTTGCTATAAAAAACTGTATATTATATTCTCTAATTTTTAAAGGAGTGACGTGCCGAGCTAGTCATTCACGGCCACCTATAACAAATGGAATGTAATATTTAGGTACCTTGGCCAAGCAAGATTTAGTTTAGCGATTTAATCGTACTTAATAATTTAATAGTTTGGATACTTGTAGTTTTAGTTTGAGACAAATACTTAGTTTATTTTAGTTTAGATGTCATTTAGATTTTGTACCATATTTTATAGTTTTTTTTTCTCCCATGTACAACATACATTTTTTGTTGTTTGTGTTGAAAAGTATTTTATATTTATCAATCAATATTTTGTTTTTTTTATAAATGAAGTTGTGATGTTAGTAATGAAATTTTATTATATTTTATTAACACTTCTGCTAACGTTACTTTTAAGGTAAACTGACTTTTAATTGAGTTTATGACGATAAAAATAAATCGTGGTTCTCCGGAACGTGGTTCTCGGGGATCGTGGTCCTGCAGTAGTAACCTATTGAATCTTATTAACTACAAAGTGCCAGCTCTTCCTGAAATCTAAAAATAACTCTGAAACGAATTCCAAACCTAATTCTTCTTAAAGAGAACTCAAAAGCACAATTATTTTTGAAACCTAACTGAGAACTTTAAACATTAAATCCAAAACTGTTTCAAAGTCAATTAATTCCTGCAATCAATCAAGTGCCGGTTAAAAAGGAACCTGGTGGCTTTCCGGGCGGGAGGTCCACTCGTCCGGTCGACTGATAAAGGGCCCAGCCGGATTGTCGTCCGGCCATTATAGGGGTGCCACTTGGGACTTCGATAGAGACCTGTGTCTGTTAGTCTGACTTTCTTGGATTACGTTTTTATACATGATTTTTTTGGCCATGTAGCTTTCGTATGTAGAAAAGGGAGAAAGAAAAGAGGTAACAGGCTTCAAAAGGATTAATAATCAGTTCTTATGTTCGACATTAGAAAATCGCCTAAAAATAAAAAAATAATATGTTCTGTTATACTTAATTTCTTTACTAAGTATACTGAAGCTTTTGATACCTAAGCTAAACTACTTTTCCAACTTCCCAAAATCATCGTCTCATTTCCCTAATAACTACCTAATAATTACCTAATACCTACTAGCACTAGATTGAAATACAAAATTTAAAATTATTCTGAAATATGCTCGTATTCTCTTAAGTAACACGCATGGTATACACGTTTAAAAACGTTTTAACACACACAAACTCATACCCACTGATCGGTTTCGATTGAAAAACTACTAAAACATAACTCAATATAATTCAATTCATAATCAAATCACAGATAAAAAGGTACGCCTACGTAGGTACTCTGTCCGAATTGACAACCCTAAGTATATGAAGGGTTCAGCCGGTCCGTCTGCGGGACTAATTGAACCCTGCTGGCGATTATCGCGCCTTTGTGCCGGAAATTGGAAATGTCGAATGGATGGAGTATAGTTGCCTATCGGGATGTTATTCTTTGAGCTTCGCGGGCTTTACGGACTCCTTATCTAATGAAAACTTTTGGGACTAATAACAGTCTCGGGTTTCCGTTGTTTATTCATTTTGAAGATAGCTATTGTCCGTGATTTCGCCTGTCAGATGATGCTTCTACGGTAGAAGCATATACATAGATGCTAAATTCCGTCTTGAGAACCCGTACAGTAGGTACCAACAATTTACCTTCACATGAAATGATCTTTGTTTGAATTATTGCAAAAAGAAATAGATAGAAAATGGTTTATTGCACAAGAGTAATCGAGTACATAGACTACATAGACGAACTTAATGCTAAGTAGCAATAAGTACCTATAATAAGTAGAAATATTATATCTTGTGTGGCCATTTCACACAGCGCCATCTATTAGACCCAAATTTACTAAGTAAGTATGGGAACCAGATAACAGCTGATAGAACACATGGATATTTTTTGTTTGTAAATACATACCTACTATAGAATACAATACAACATCCAAACACAAAAAGAACACCAATGTTCATCACACAATATTCTGAGTGGGAATCGAACTCACAACCTACACTTAGCTACTACCAACTGAGCTATCAGGCCAGTAAACTATTTATGGCGTATACAAACAGTTCTAAGTATTTTGTACCTACGTTTTTAGAAGGTCAATTTCCCCCTGTCCGATGTTGTAGGTTTCGCATTATGGCATTTACTGATGTACAAAAACTCATGGTTCATTTCTCGCATATTGTTTTCCCCTTTCATCCCTCTGATGAATACTTCACAATGGTTGATCAGTATTGAATTTTGAAATAGGTGCTTATTGATTCAACAGCGAAAATACAAAATAACCTTTAATTTTAAACCGTTTTTCTTTACAAAGCCCTCCAGCTTTACAATGATGTTTCATAATTGAAATGATTTTCAAAGGGTTTTGTTTGTGGTGCAAGTATAAGGAAAGAGTGTACAAAAAACTAAATCAATAATTGTAATACAGGTTCGTATGATGGTAATATTAGTAGTTGTAGGGGATGGGGTGAAAATAAAGGAGAAGATAGGTATTTGGAACAAATAAAAGATTTGCGAGCGAGCGACGTGTGGTGCGCGTATGTAGTTGGCGGATGACTAGCGAGGTGAAGTTTTCGAGAGCCTACCTACCCCTCCCGCGCCCCTTGCTTCTACCCCTGTCCCTGATTCGTTAGCTACTTTCACACACGAAGCCCGCGATCGCATTCCTTGCTTTTATTAATAAATTTAAAAGGTAACAAAATATAAATATTTAATATCGCGTCGCTAACACACCCCACCCCAGTGCGTTAGCACTCATTCCCCGTAGGAATTCGTGCGACGCGTGCCGCGGATCGCCGAAGCAGCCCTCTTGGCGTCTTGACGTCAAGTACTGTGACGAGCCCATCTCTGCCAGGCAGCACAGCGTGTATCAAGCCTTTGGGCCACACGTTCCGAGGAGAAGCAGGGTCTACTATTAGGACAAGATCTCCCACTTGCAAGGGTCTCTCTTCACTCAACCACTTAGTTCTAGGTCTCAATTCCGGCAGCACTTCCTTCACCCATCGCCTCCAGAATATATCAGCCAAGTTTTGCGACATTCGCCATTGTTTGCGCAGGTACATGTTACATTCGCTAAACTCTCCGAGCACTGGCAAGTTTGAAGAAGCACCAAGAAGAAAATGATTGGGTGTTAATGACTCACTGGTATCAGGTTCCACTGTAACGTGCGTGAGGGGGCGGCTATTGACCATCTGTTCCACTTCTGCCATCAGCGTGCTGAGTACCTCATCTCTTGGGGCACGTTCGTTCAGCGTGGAGTAAAATGAAGTCTTTACACTCCTGATAAGCCGCTCCCACGCCCCACCCCAGTGTGGACTGGCTGGGGGGATAAAAGTCCAAGTTGTGCCGTAGTTGACGGCCTCGCTCTTTAACACGTCCTCATTCAGCTCCAGAATGGACTTCCTCAGCTCATTATCTGCACATCTTAGGTTTGTGCCGTTGTCTGAGTAAAGGTGCTGCGGCCAGCCTCGTCTAGCGGCCATCCGTCGCAGAGCCATAATCAAGGAGTCTGATGTAAGTTTATGAACAATTTCTATGTGAATTGCACGTACAGTAAGGCAAGTAAACAAAACGCCATATCGCTTTTCGCGCCGTCTGCATACAGCTACTTCCATCGGTCCAAACAAATCCACGCCACAGAACGTAAAAGGCCGTTGGTGATGGGCCAGGCGAGCTTCCGGCAAGTCACCCATTCTGGGCGGCGCTGGAATTGCTTTTTTGATGCGACATAGCATGCACAATTCGAAGTTACCGTTTTCACTGTAGGTCTGATAAGAATAATCCAAAATTTTTGTTTCAGCTCATTCACCACCATCTCCCGGTTTCCATGGGCGGCCTTGACGTGGTAGTGGCGGACGATCAACATCGTGACGTGGTGGCGGCCATCCAGTATCACCGGCTGTTCACCTCTTGTGATATTCCAGGTGCGGCGTTGATGCGGCCACCGACCCGGAGCACTCCATACTCGTCCAGGAACGGGGACAAGGTAAGTAATTTACTTCTTTTATCTTATCCATTTTTATGTTTCAGGTTGGCGAGGTCTTCGGGAAACGACTGGGCTTGTGAGTATCTCATCAGCAGGCGCTCGGCTCTCACCATCATATCACCGTCTATCACGCCGGTAAGTTTTCTGCATTTTTCTACAAACGATAATACTCGACATGTTGTTTACAGTAAGCGCAGCCAGGATGAAAACCTCTCTGGATCCGGTATAGCAGGTAAGTTTTCAGTGGTGACGTGAAGAGTTGCCACACATTCCAGGTCCACGTCTGATATGTTCTGCGGCTGTACTTCGCGAGGCCAGGTACTCTCATCTCCTTTTAAAAATTCAGGGCCGCGGAACCATTCATTCTCCAGTACTGAAAGCTCACAATGTTCTCTGGTAGCAATGTCGGCTACGTTCTGTTTTGTAGGTATGTAACGCCAGTCATTTATCTGTGTGAGTTCATCTATTTCGCCGAGACGGTGAGCTATGTACACTTTATAGGTACGCGTGTTGTTACGTATCCAATGCAGCACCGTAGAGGAGTCACACCAGAAGTACTTCTTATGTATTGGAATTCTATGCTCTTTGATAATTGTCTCTGATAATCTTGCAGTTAATACAGTGGCCTGCAGCTCCAGACGAGGCACAGAAACATGTTTTATTGGGGCGACTCGGCATTTACTCGCTACAAACGCAACTTTTATCTGGCCGTTATAATTATCTTTCCAGCGTAAATAAGCTACGGAGCACATCGCTTGTGTTGATGAGTCACAAAATATATCTAGCTGTAGGTTGCTATAACCAGCGCCTGCCTGCGCGCCGAGACCAGACGAGGTGGGCGTGGCTTGCGGCCACTGCGCGCTGTTGAGTGCAGCTACACTTACCGCCGCCGGTGCATCTCCCGTCTCACCTGCCGCTGCTGTGCTATAGTATCTAGGCATACGTATGTGACTCACGCGCTTTAGCATTTGCAGCCATTCCATCCATTTCATAAACACGTTATCTGTTATCATTTCGTCCCAGCCGAGATTAAGTTTCCAGGTTTCTATTATTATTATTCATTTATTTCGTACAAAGTTTTACATGGGATTACATACTAGGGCCGGTAAACCTCGCAAAGGTTTGTCTTGGCACTAGGGGTCCTCTAAAAGCTAGACAAAAGTAAATGCAACCTATGACATTAATTTCTTACCTGCTACTATACACTCACTTGTGCAAGTAAGTGTACAATAATACAGTGGTAAACATAAGCTATTATCGTTAATCATTTAGATAAATATATACATAATCATAACCCGGCAAAAACGACGACAAAAACACCGACAGCGCAACACGCATCACTGCACTCAACGCGCAGTGTCTCCTCAACTACAAGGTGGTCAAACGTCAAAACAAAACAAGATCTGCGCGCGAGCGAGACAATACGCGCAGCATGCAGCACAGTGACAGGGTTACGCCGCGCCACAACTATAGGATGCTCCATATTATTATTGTGAGAGAATATTCAAAAAGTATAGTTTGAGAATACGTTTGATGTTAATTGTTGTTATTTTATTACGAGTGTCATTGGGAAGTGAATTAATTAGGTGAGGAATTAAGTATTGAGAGGTGCGTTTACCATAACTATTGCAATATCTAGGTACTATTAACATGTAACATTATTTTTCCTTTTATGGTGCATGGTGCCAGGAAACCGTAAACGTCGAATATAGACATGATTAGTCGGAGCATTTCTCTTTTAGTAGGTCTTCTTTCACCAGTAATTATTTTTTCAGGAATTCTTTTTAGAGATAAATCGAAGCCTAGCGTATCTTCTTCCGGAAACCAGATTAAGCCGAGGGTGCGTTCGCCGTCATATTGCTGTCCGATTTTGAACTTTATAGCAGTGGATCCCAAGTTTTCTTTTGGTAAGCTGTCGATAACGGCTTCATTGTTGCAGGTCCAGTTTCTAATGTCAAAACCGCCTTTAGAATGAATGTGCGCAATGTCAATTGCCTGTTTGATAGCCGTATCTTCGCCTTCCAAACTGTCTATGTAGTCGTCCATGTAATGCTGGGTACGTACAGCTTCCACGGCGGCCGGCATCGATGACTCATAGCGTTGCGCGTTTTTGTTTTTAATAAATTGCGCTATGAATGGGGAACAATTAGCTCCAAAGATTAGGGATGTCATCGCATAGGTTTTTATTTTATCATCGAGTGATGACCTCCACAGGAACCTCAGTGCTTTTTGATCTTCGGGTATGATTTTCACTCTTAAGAACATGTCTCGTATATCCGCAGTTATAGCAATTTTATGTTCACGGAATCGAAGCATTATGCCAAATAGCGATACCAGTACCGCTATTTGGCATAATGCTTCGATTCCGTGTCCGTCAGTATCGGGACCCGTCAAAAGGTAATCCTTTAAACATAACCCTTCACTTTTAGCAGCCGCATCAAATACGAGACGAAGCTTTTTTTTATTAGGGTTGTCGACTCGAAAATGTGGGAGGTACCATGTCTTTGGTGGAATTTCAGTGTCGGTGATCTCCGTCGCGTAGTCATTTTGTAGCAGGTGGTCGATCCGATCTTTGTATTGTAGGGAATAGCCTTCATCTGCTTTAATTTTCTTTAGCACACCCCTTAGCCTCTTTTCAGCGTTAGGATATGAATCAGGCATTTTGCAGTTGACATCTTTCCAAGGTAGTCCGACGTGCCACCTTCCGTCAACCAAAGAAGATGTTCGCTCGAGGTACTCAATAGCTCGTTCATCATCAGCGTTTTTTCGAGGTTTGCAGCTGATACCCATCGACTCGATCGTGAAGGAGCGTCGTACTTCCTCTTGCAGTCTGCGGTCACTGTCTGACGTCATCGGGTTCGTGTCTTCGGAGATGAACAGCGTGGAATGCAGCGCACCACTGCGCCCATCAGCAGCCCTTAGCGAGGTGCGCACACAGCCGTGTACACACCAACCCAGTGGAGTACGAGTGGCGTACAACTGACCAGACGCACTATTAATTATTTTTGAAGGTAACATCAAATGATAATTGTCCTGACCTATCAACAGTTCCGGTTTAGCATGTCCATCGCACAGGTAATTTTTGATTTCAGGTAAACACTTCAAGTTCGTGAGATTAGTTGATAATGTTTGCACTGGTAAGTCTAATTTAACACTGCGCGCACGGAATGTAAACATGGTTCCATCTCTATTTGACACGTTCAAGTCCACGACTTCACTTTCGCACACTAGATGGGTCGAATCCCATGCACCGCACACACGCATAGTTTGTTTATGTCCGTGCACCCCTACGCGCGCCGCCAGCGCAGAGCTTATCAATGAGACGGTCGAGCCGTCATCGAGCAACGCGACACAGCTGACTATACCGTTAGGTCCGTGTATATTGATAGGCACAGTTTTTAATAACACCCGTGAACTGTTTACATTTATATGCGAAACTGTTTCAACCGGCAAGTCACTGTTCTCACTGTTAGTGTCCTGTAACTCCGTTAAATTAACACTGTCTTGTTGTTGTTGCGTAATATTATTGTTCGTAGCGTACTGCATCAAGCGATGGTGCGGCTGTCCACAGTTATCGTCATCACACGCGGGTGCCGTGCAGTTCTCTTTGTTATGCGTTGACACTAAACACTTGTAACATAGTCTATTTCGTTTCACATAGAACCACCTATCTTTACGCAGCGACTTTTTGAACTTTTTACAGTCTGGTAGCTTATGATTTGAAACACGACAAAACCGGCACTTATCATGGTTATTATTTTCACTTTGTACGAGAACATTTTGCGTGCTATTTTGGATGTTATAGTTTTTAGTACGTTTCACTGATAGTTCACTTTGAGCGTAAGTTAAGTTCACTGCAGTCCGTGACATCTTCACAGCTTCGCCGTCTAGGAACTCGGATAAAATCACGAGTTTTGACTTACAGCCTTGGTTCAAGTAAGGGTAGCTGAAGTCGGCCCACTTAGAGATGAGAATAGTAGGTAATTTAGATAATATTACCGACACTAAGTTTATCGCACTTAGGTACTCATTTTGACCGATCGCGTGTACGGCAGCCACATAGTTCTTCACTTTCACAGAGAATGGTATAATGTCCCGATGGTATTGCTCTGGTAACGGTTGTAGTGAAGTGATGTCCTGCATAATCTTGGCTATGATTATGTCAGGATTTCCAAACTGAAGATCCAGTGTTGACATAATTACGTCAGGCGTGGTGGCACTGATCAACAGAGACGTCACTGCTTCTTTAGCTGGTCCAAGACATTTTCTAAGTCTCCACAGGTTTTCTCTCTCGTTGAAGTTGCATACAAGCGTTGATTCTTGGTACGCCTGCTTAAATTGAAGCCAGTCCAAAGGGTCACCGGAGAACGAAGGTAAGTCTCTCGGCGTACATAAGCGGCTTAGCATCTTGGCGTCAGATCCTTTAGTAGCAGCAGAAGCAGTCGCAGCGGTCAGTTCCTTAATTGCGCTCACCAGCAATTTCACATCAGCCTCACGGCCGTCATCACCGGGTGCTGGTGGCAGTGGAGGACACGCCTCGCCCTTCTCGTTACCATCTAGTGGGCAGGGCTGTCCTTTCAGCTCCTGTTGACTGCGATCTATCCACTTTTCTACTTGGCTCTGCATGCTAACTTCACTTCTTCTAGATCGTGAACTGTATTTATCATCAATCTCCGCCATATCCGCCTCTAGCTTTTTATCTATGAGCTCCATCTAAATACGTGCTTTCGCTTGTGCCGCTTCCAGCTCTAACTTCTTTTTTCGAGCCAACACAGAAGACGAAGCTGATGCCTTGGATTTCGGTAATGGAGCAGTTTTCATCGTTTCGAAGTCCTTTCGAAACGCTGATGTCGAGGGAAACTCCAGAATAATGATTAGTAAGTAAGTAAGTACTATTTTTTTTAATGAAAATGAATGACGTGACGAGCTAGTCGTTCACCTGATCTTAAGCGACACGGCCGCCCATAACAGTTGCAGTATCACTCGGAACTAGGCATGGAAATGATTGCTACTTTAAAATCATAATCATTTCATCATATGATTTGTTTCAGTCACTGTGATTTCACCTGCTACTTTTCACAGACTATGATTTTTTATATTTTATGCTTTAATTTAAGATCCATGGCGATTGGCGGTGCTTTATGAAAAGAAACACAGACGCGATTTAGGAGCAAACCAGCGAAGTTGCGTGCGACGGCTGTGATATTTCACAGACTGTGATTTTTCATATGCCTAATGAATTTATGATCCATGGTGATTGGCGGTGCTTTATGAAAAGGAACACAGACGCGATTAAGAAGCAACCCATCGAATTAGCGACCTGCTACTAATGGTTACTAAGAAATCTAACGCAGTTTTTATAAAATTATACATTAATGGTCTCAGTTTGTTTTCTGAAGCATAAACAAAATTATATGTTTTGATATTGACCGCTTATGCTACTCTCGTATTATGAAATCCGAAGCCACGATTCATCAAGTGTGATTAGTAGCAGAGTATGTTTCAAAAAGTAGCAAAGTGATTTATGATTTATAAAATCATATAATTATTCACCTGCTCCTTGTGAAATGATCCATGCCTACTCGGAACTATTAAAAATGTGATGAAACTAACTACTTATAGCTATCTATGTATGTTAATTTATTAATGGATTATAATAGGTGCAATTCCGATTTCCATTGTGCTTTAGGTAACTATCATTCAACGTCTGACTACCCTACACGGCTGCAGGATTAATTCCAGGTACGATCGCACTGAAATCGAACTGGCGACCGTCCAAATCCAAAGCGATCTATCTCACACCGTGCCGTGGTGATTGTGAAGCACTTGCCATCTGCATTGATGACGGCTACCAACGTACGAACTTCGTTTGCGTATGGTATCAGCATCAACAGCCTGAAGCAGTCCACCGCTAAACATAGGCCTCCCCCAGAGGGCACCACTTTGAGTGGTTGCTCATTTCCTGCATCCATCGCCCCCGCGGTTTTCACCAGATCGCCGGTCTTAGTTGGCGGCCGGCTTACGTTGCGTTTTCCGGCTTGTGGTCGCTGCTCGAGACCTTTCTGCCCCATCAGTTGTCGGTAAACATAGGTGTGGTTTGGCGTATGATTTCGTAGGTAATTATTCGATAGAATGATAATAATAGGGGCTACGACAATATGAATTAAGAGCTCATATTAATTTTATCTTAAATCTAAGTTTCGCCACGCTTCATCTCCTTTACCTCAATATTAAAAAAATCAATTTATGAATTTCTCCATTCCAAGGAAATAAGAATTAGCCACTGGCTTTGTCGCTCTTAAACCATTATAATAAAGTTTAATTTGCGATTAAATTAAAACTAAAAATACCAAGAACCATTAAATTCGAATCACGTAATCCTCATAACTTACACGTAGCTTTTCCCATATTAGCGTTTCAACTGAGCTTTGCGTTTACTGTTCCAGAAAACAAAAACGTCTCATATACCCTGAAACTTCAAGGTATAAGCGCCCGTATAGTCCTAGGAATAAGAGTGAAAATTGCGTGTTTCCATGCCAGCATTTAGTAAGGTAGAATAAGGATATATTTGAGGCCGTGCTTCGAGACACGAATCGTTGGAATCGGTTGTAGATACCATATTATTAGCAATGATAGGAATTAGTCGGGTTCAATTATTTCCACCGAAGTTGAACCACGCCATTTGTATGGGATTTGTTAAAGATAATTGTAAATATTAGACTAGTGGGATTATATAATTGGCTTTTTAGTATTTTGAGAGTAGGTAAAGTACCTTTATATTCAATGTTTTAAATATTTTCCTAATGACTTTACATATTGGTTTTGATTTTAATCTGGTAACAGTTAAGTAACGACGTGTGTAAGCTCAAGATGAACACGAGATAAAACTTTAAAATTCACAAAGGTGAAACAAAATGAATTCACTTTAAACATGAAAAATATTTAAAATGAAAGAGTGTTGTTTAAAATTTAAAATATTTTTTTTTAATCCTGGTTGAAAAATATTGAACGAAGAAAACCTGTTTCGGCATACCATACCAACGCCTTCCCACCGGGTGAAATGTTTACTATAGTCATTAATACATAATAAAACTAATTGGGCTACATCTGTACATTGAATATTTTTGGAAAATTTCGACTGCAGTATGCTTCTTAATCGATATACAAGGTGACCTTGAATTAGTATGTTATCCCGAAAGGGGGTGAATCTACATCCCAAGGTAGACAATGTTTCTTCTACGACTTTACTAAATTAATAGATTTTCATTGAAGAATTGCCATGTAAAGTTTACGTTCGAAAATAGCCTTGACGCAGCTGGGTGGTTGAACTTCGTCCTTAACTGAGTGCACTTAAGTAAGTTTAACGACCTGTGTTTAGAAATGAATTTATGGTATCTTATTAACTCTCGTAGCGATCGCACGTGCAATTTTGCGAGTGGATTTATTTTTTACCATGGTGGTTTGGATACACCCAGTTTCAAGTAAGGCTCTCACTAAATGTAGGGTATCATGGTCCTAGTCCCCCCATTTCGGGATAACATACCAGTTCAAGGTCACCTTGTAGACGTTATAGGGCATGTTAAGCCGTCGGTCCCAGCTGTTGTCGGAAGACAATAGTCGTTAGCCAAATCAGAAGCCTTCGGGCGCCCTAAAATTTCTGACCCCAGGGCTGACCACTTGCCTACACGAGAAGAAGAAGAATCGATATAGAAATCGAAACAATTATTTTCGATTTTTTTTCTGTCCGTCTGTCAGTCTGTCTGTCCATTTGAACACGCATCACGCTGCAACCACAACGGATTTTGCTTGAAATTTGGTAAGGTAATAGCTAATTATGCAGAATAACATTTAGGATACTTTTTGTTATCTAAAACAGCCAAGTGCGGGTTGCCCAAGCAACAAGGATGTAATTTTTACTCAAGATTGTTCGCATATTATTATTATATTTGGATATAGAAAAAAAGAAAGAAAAGAAAGAAAATATATTTATTCGTGACAGTAACACACACAACATTACACTACATAAATGACATTACAAAACAATATACACACAAACAGAAGCAGTGCCAAGCAGCGCAATGCTGCGTGGTGTCACGAATGGGCCCCGACTCAGCATACAATTAAGGTCCTAAAGACCTTAATTACTGATTTTCAGTCGGACCCCATTTGTGGCCCCACGAACGTCAGAACAAACTTAAAAATTTAAAAACAACGAAGTACAATAAACAAATACAGCAAAACAAGCAAAAGACAATATTCATAGTTTATAGTTTATTCATATTTAGTATACCGATATCAATTTTAATTTCAATAAAAAAAAATAATAAAAAATAAATAAATAATAAGAACAAAAAACAAAAAAAAATAATAAAAAAATATACTCACCCTGTCGAAGGGAAGATTGAAGAGAAAGGTAAAAAAAAATTACCTTTCCTTTCTCTCTTGCCCATAAACAGAGTTAGGACTTAATTAACCTGTGCGAAGCCGGGGCGGGTCAGGTAGTTATAATTATAATAGTACATAGTAGACAATTTAATGATTTATTTTATCTACATAACTAGGTATAAAACTGTATTTCTCGCGGTCGGCGAAGACAATGGTAACTTACTTAGATACCTACTGAATATAGAACTTTGCTTCGAACTTTGTCTAATATGCGAGCATCATCAGAAGTGAGATTTTGACCGCTTGTTATTAGTTCGCTGGTTTGCTTGAGTTGCATTGGTTATGGTCAAATAAGAAGTTAAGTCACATAACTAGTCCCTGCCTGATAGGTAATATCTAATTCATCAAAGTTCAGCAAACATTAAACATAGCAAGTCAACTCTAATTAAAAAAGTACATAAAATGAATTATTTACCATCGAACTTACTTTATTTTTACTCTTTGCAAAATCATAGCACGAGTTTATAAATAGCAAAGGATTAAGTTTTTCTGTGAATCAAATATTAATTGTTATTTGTCTAAAAACGTGCTCAAAATTCATACAAAAAATGTTTAGATGCTTTAATGTTGCGAATAAACCAAATTAATTCCGAGTTCCGAGTGATACTGCAATCTGTCATGGACACTGGACAGCCATGACGCTTAATATCAGGCAAACGACTAGCTGGTTACGTCATTCATTTACATTAAAATAATCATGAAATAATCGCTACTAATTTACTTCTTCTTCTTCTTTTTAAATGGCCTATTAAAACTTCTTTTTTAAAATTTTTTTCGTTTGCCTTCCTTTCTTCCTTCCTTTCCTTCTCTAAAAGTGAGCAATGGAAAGTGCTGTCAAATTCACTTCGCTTAGTTTTGAAATGTCGCACAAATCTCGGGAATAGGGGCCCAAGAGCCGTTTCCTAACCGAATTTACCGAGTAGAATACCAAACTATTCGTACATTATGTCATGGCTTCCGTGACAAGAAAGCGCCGCCGTATCCCCAGCGGTTATTTTTTTATTTATTTTGGGGTAAATGTAGTGTAATAGCGTTCCCACGAAAATGTCGTTGAAATTTGAACTATTACATATTCTGTGACCGAACTACTTTGCGTTGGTGATGCTGTCATTTTGCAACGGAAATCTGCTAAGGCCAATAATACGGTGAATTTTCTGGGCTTTTCAGGAAACTTTTTATGAAGTAACTGTTTGGCATTGCAATTAATTTTAACACTTGCATATCATAATATCCAAATTGAAATTCCATTCTCCGATTATATTAAGACTCTTTCTGTTTATACCGGGTGTAATTGAATTCATTAGCATCCTTTGAAACTAGGTACCTACTCCTGATACCAGTCACGTGTGGACCAAAATTTTTTAATTCTAACACATTGGTTTGGTAATAATAATAACTCCGTAAAATGGAATAACTTACTTAATCAAATGCTACAAATCAAAATTTAATTAAAATAATGAAGTACTGTTTTTAATTAGTACATACAAGGTATAAAAAGTTTTAAATGTATCAAAATCATCCCTGCCAACCGCGTTAGGCGCTGCGGAAATCTTCATCATCCCTACATATAATAAATGTGTAATTCTGATGCGCTACGGAACACACACATAATGATGTGAAATCTAATTTATCCCATAGGTTCTATTGTTCAAAAAATATCGTAACCGTGATGCAGGACTACAAGGCTTTTTGCCCTTCTCCATACATTTTCTAATTTATCGTATCTAACGCCATCTAGGGACAATAATTTGTAGCTGTTTGTTTGTTTGTTTGTTTGTTTGTTATTCAACAAAACTCTAGTAATGAACTTTTTCATGCGGGTTGCACTAATATGCTTAGAAATAACCAGCGCACAACATAGGATATATTAAAATACAAATATCATTAAAAATTTTTGGTCAAAATTATTAAATATCATTACGAAACCGGACGGAATTTTATACAACATGGCCGCTTCATGGTGAATTTTTTTTTGGCTACTGACGGTTAGTTTGTGTCACAGTAATTTTTTTTATGTTGTATTATGACTTCACACATAGTGTATTTAGCCAGTGTTAAGTATAGTAATTTTTCGTCGTGTTGTTATTGAATATTTCACATGTTTCACGTAAAGTCCATCTGGAGGCACAGATTAAAGAAAAAAACGTGTGTAAGGCCATGAACAAAGAGTAATAGGAGTTAATTTCGGTAGTAAATATGCATTAAACAGTGGAATGAAATTTTACAATTTATTAGATTTCATTAACCATTATTAGTTTTTCTATTTAAGCCCTTGCAGGTTGTTTGGGTGTTTTGGAGTAAAATAGATATACCATCAAATAATATGTAAGTAGTATGAATCGATTGCATTCAAGATACAAACATGTTAATTATACTTAAGTGCCCGCAGATTAGAGAAATAACCGGCCAAGTGCGAGTTGGACTCGCGCACGAAGGGTTCCGTATCATTATCTATAAAAACTAGCAAAAAAACGTTTGATGTATGAGAGAGAAAAAATACTAAAATACAGAATACAATAAGTATTTAATGGGTTAAATACTAATTTTATTCTGTGTTTTTTGCAATAGCGGCAACAAAAATTTATTTATCATCTGTGAAAATTTCAGCTGTCTAACTATCACGGTTCATGAGATACAGCCTGATGGTGACAGACGGACAGACGGACAGCGAAGCCTTAGTAATAGGGTTCCGTACCCAAAACGGACTGACGACGTCTGTCAGGCTGTCTGTCCGTCTGTCACCAGGCTGTATCTCATGAACCGTGATAGTTAGAGCTTTACCCTTGACCTTTGCTACGCCTATTTTTGGCATTACATGACATTTATGTTTGGCCCACAGGTCTGAGGGCCAATGCATACTATTACCACCATAGGCTAATGCAGTGGGCCAATGATACTCTTACTTTACGTATAAATTATATATTCTTTGAATGATACAGAAGTATAATAATACTCTTTGGAATGATACGAAGTAGATTTTTTTCTCTAATCTGTGTACGAAACATGTTATGTAAAATGACCTGGGGGTCTAGCAAAGATCACAATCACTAACGCTAACGCCTCACGCTAACTCCAAAAATGTATCGAAATGACATTCACTACGGAAAAGTTAGCGATTTCCAAAACGTCATTTCAGTACATTTTGGAGTTAGCGTTTAGCGTTAGCGTTAGCGGTTGGTATCTTTGCTAGACCCCCAGACTTTGCCCTATTGTAAAAATGTTTTGAAAGCCTAGATTTTAATATAATATAGGTTTTAATTAATCATGAGTTCGATGATACTTATCGAAATATCATCGAAAATTTTTCTATAGTTAAGTAGCCATGAGTGGAGATTTCATCAAAATTGGTCCAGGAATATCAAGGATAATAATTAGCGTACCTACGCTGTTTTGGGAAATATTATAATTAATTATTTCATCCATGATTAAGACATGTCATTTTTACTTCGTGGAAGTGATTATACGAGCAGAAAACTCAGTGTGGCTGATAGAAAATAGTTTTTAAAAATAAAGCCATTACCCAAACCGAAACCTGAATAGTAATGTAGTCCACGCGTGGCAACGCCGTGGGCAGTAGCTAGTTTTCAATAAAAATATATTCATTTATACTCTATTCTTTTTAATAATCATCTATAAATGATGTACTATCATGGGCTCAATTTATGCTAATGAATTAAATTACATCCTGTATATTTATATAAATATAAGTAACCTTACACGACAAACTAGAAAAAAAAACACATAATTTTAGAAAGTTTGCGGTAATTTAGATGTAAAAGGACCATGAACCGTAGGCCGACCCCCACTAGGTGGACCGACGAGCTGGTCAGAACCGGCTGGCAGCTGATGGACGCAGGAGACAAGCTGCCGCTCTTTGGGGAGGCCTATGTTCAGCAGTGGGCGTCTTTAGTCTGCAGCTGATGATTTCAATAAGTACTAAGTATGGCAATATCCGATCTCTGTCGAAAGATTGTTATCGAATACTTTTAACAAAATAAATTGCAAAACTAGCTTTCAAAGCCGGAGGCAGAGCTAGTTATATTATTATATTAAAGTGGATGAGATTGAATCTTAGAAGGTCGCCGAAATATTATAAGGTTTTTAGAGATCAAGCTTTTTACCTAAAATAATGATCTGTAAGCTCTTTGAAGTGTTTTCCGTAGTTCTTTGTATTCTTTTCTTTTATGGCTTATCACGGGCCCTTCTAATGCGGATCATTAGCCAGAGCATTATAATATCTGTGGCCGGAGCAAAGATAAAGCCCTGGTTTTATAGTCAATGAGCCGGAGCTTATACCCAACTTAGTATGTATTTTTAGAGTTGTAATTATTAGGTATAATAATATAGCCATATAGAATATCCAAATAGTTTCGATTTGGGTAAGCGGCTGATTCGCCATTCTGCTTCCTCAAAATAAAATATGTGGGGAAATAACTAATAATAAAATTACAAAAAATCAAGTTATTATAGGTTGATCTTACTTATATCAAAACGGTTAAAAATTGTGCTTGTTGCACAAATGCGTGTTTGATAAAATATTTTCAACCACATTTTGCGTATTGTACATTTTGCGTATGGTACATTTTGCTCCGAAGCAAAATTAACGAGTAATTTGTTTTACGTTTTTAATAGTACTTACGGGACAGGAAACAGAAACAGCGGGGAAATAGTGTTTTATTTATTTTATTTGATGTTATCTATCACTTATGTATGAAGCACTTAGTGTACGGAACCTGCGATGTGCGAGTCCACCTCACTTGGCCGGTTTTCACTTACAGACATAGGTATAGACAGAGAGATGTATTCCCATCAGCCGAACAAATAAGCGATCATAAAATATAAATTATATTTTTTAAGGCAAGTATGTCCCATCGTAGACTACGTCAACAGCTTTGGCTAAACAATACTACAAAACGCTCTATTTTTCTTAAAAAAAAAGCCTGAATTGTAACACAAAGCACAGTTGTTTTCCCCAATTTACTTGTGTTCGTGAGCGCTCGCTCGCGTTCGCTTGCATACTGTAATCATAGGATTGGCCTGTGCAATTTGGTTACATTAGATATTATTACTTTACCGGTGGTATTACCGCAAACGGGAATCGTGAGGGGGAATTGTTAACGGTCGGTGGTGATAAGGTACTGTTATACGCTCTTATAAAGGTGATCCAATTTAAGTTTCCTAACTTTCATTAAAAGAAAAACACGTACTATACCAAATCGTACTAGTTGATTATTTACTACTGAAAAATTTAGTGTTCTTCATTAAATAAGAAAAATTACAGTGGGTAAATAGCCGCCCCTGGACATTCTACAGGAGTCGATTCATCTAAGGTAGTTTTCTATGACATTTTTGCAAGTTTCAGGTGTTGTTTCAGCTAAAACTAGTTGGATTTTAGTTTTTAGGGTCTCCAAAGTTGCATGTTTGTCGATATATACCCAACTCTTTCAAAAAATTCATAGAAATTATTCTAACGGCGTTAAATCGCATGATCTTGGCGGCCAGTTAATGTCACCATGACGAGAAATAATGCGACTTCTTAACTTGTCACGCAAAACATCCAGTTTATTCAAGTTTTAACACATTGCGCCGTAGTTAAGCGATTCACATCGTAAATGTTATATCTTAAACTAGCATTTGACGTTTCAAATACGCGCCAATATCTACAACTTTTTATACAGTGTTGCCGATATAGGAAACACTATTAGAGTCACCCAATAGCCTATACTTAGCTTTTACCCTTATTATGCTTTCATGCTTTTGGAGAGAGGAGTAAAAAAGAAAGTTTTCTATTTGTATTTTGTATTTGTATTTTATCATAATAATGCCCGGATAGTCCAACCTAATATTTTTTATTAATTTATATGTCAAAAGCCCTTGTGTTTCAAAAACAATTACTAAATATTAATTATTTTTAATAATTACATCCAAAACTCAACTAACATTGTTAAACATTACTTTCCTTACTTTCCTTGCTTCCTACTTACGCCACGGAGGAGGTTACACCGCTAGCCACTTCCGGCGGAAGAGCGCTAATGTGGCGCGGGGGCGCGCCGGAAGTGACGTTACGAAGGCAGGACACATCCGCCTCGCGTAGAGGGCATATATCAACAGGCTATTTATACAAATGCGGTTATTAAATCGTCCGTTTGTTTTTTAGCTGTTTATGGCGACAGTGGCGTCCTAGATTCCTTTAGATGCTAGTTTAATTAATAGGAAAGTTTTCCTCTACATTTCAGACTAGACTTATAGGTACAAGGTGGGTAAGTAGGTTCTGTTTGTGTGTACCTATTTTGTTAGTAATTTCATTTATGTAGTGTAATGTTGTGTGTTAATGTCGTGATTAGATGTATTTTCTTTCTTTCTTTTTTTTTAGGACTTTTTGTAAGGTATCTAGGTATTTCCTGTAATTAGTTGCAGTAGCCTGTGCGCTGCGTGATAGCTTATTATCGCATTGTTTTATATCACTAGCATAAAATGTACACTCGTGCGTATAAGATGTATTTAAAAGAACAATAAAAACCTTTGAAAATTGAACTGAATGATAGGTATCTAGGTAACCCTTGGTAGATTATGCTAATTCTGATTAGGAATTCGTTTACTCTAACGGTTATCTATGTATCAGTATTTTTATGGCTAAACGAGCTCCAACATAGACCGCATCATCACTTTCCATCAGGTGAAAAGTTGTAAAACGTGAGCCCGTTTAAGCATAAAAAAACTATTTTTCTAGAAATGTGACCAGCCTACTGCTACTTGAGCGTGCTAATCCGCTAATCTATGTTGGCTTTGATGCTTCATCGGGTTACCTTGTTCTAATACCTCGTTTTAAATCTTATCCTACAGAAAAATTCTGAGCATAATATGATGAGTCAACATACAGAGGCCACAGAGGCTGTTGAACCATCCCCCACCTCATCCTCTTCCCTATAAAGCAGGCTGTACACAGGGGTATCTTGGCAGAATGTCACGAGCGATATAATTTTTTATGCGATCGTTCCGTTGACGGAATGTCAGCAGGTGCTCTAACAATCTGTCCCGCCTGTAATGGGTCGCGGAGCTCGGAACTTTGGACATGACAATGTTTTATTGCAGAATTCGAGATCCCCCGCGGCGAAATCTGGAATTTTCCAGGATAAAAGGTACCATTAGATAATCTTGGATAGTGTAGGCCGAGTACTCTAAACGACGTGACGATAGTTGTTCATCATTACTACCACTCATGGTGTTAAGCGTTAGTGGTTGCTTATAACAGCTGTAGTACCTAAACCTACCCTCCATAATTTTGCGCACGTTATCCTGATATATAGGTACAGTCTATTCAATCATTATTGATAGCCCGAAGACGTCCACTGCTAAAAATAGGCCTCCCCATAAACTGCCACCTTGAGCAGCTGCTCGCCTCCTGCATCTATCAGCTCCCGGCGGCTTTCATTAGATCGTCAGTCCACCTAGACCTACTGGCCTACGCTGCGTCTTCCGGTTCGTGGTCGCTGCTCAAGAACCTTTCTTCCCCATCGGTTCTTAGTTCTACGAGCGATGTGGCCTGCCTGTAATGATAATCATTTCAACTTTTGAGAGCTATATCGGTCACCTTAGTTCTCCTGTGGATCTCCTCATTATATAATAATATGAATAATTATGATTATCAAAATCGGTTTTGGCGTATGAGAACCTCACAAACAGACAGATGCCTACCGTTTCAGTATTATTGTGAAAGTAGCCAATGTTAATGTGAGTTGGAGGCAAATAAAATATCAACCACGGTAAACAATTGTAAGGTTTATCTCAAAGACGCACGTGACGGTACGGGCGACGCCGGTTAAGAAATTATTATGGCTCAAGCCCGTAAATTATAAGAATTTAAATGAACAATCTAAATAAAGAAACTGAAAGTTCTGGCTTCCGAAAAACAACCGCTCAAAGTGTCGCTTTATCAGGGAGACTTCAGCAGCAGTAGCAGCAGTGGACGTTGTTCTAGCTGATGATGATGATGATGATGATGATGATGATGATGATGATGATGCAAGCTATCCTATAAAAACTTTATAGTCGTGAGTGGTGAGTTAGTTTCTTCAATTCAAACCACCTCCACGTATCCTCATAACCCACTTCATCCACGTAAGCAGGGGAGTTGAGGCGACCTTTCTACGACATTTGAACGTCCCAAAGAGTATGGATCTACGTGACTGCTAATACTGTTTCTTTTAGTTGCTAATAACATGCTTTGTGTAGTGTATGTGTGCCGCAAGCATAACTCAGGAGCAAAGAAGTTCTTCCTTGTTCAGAAGTTAGTTTGACGTTTGTAACTGTCAAATTCAGCAATCACAGAGCGTGAGTGAGCGACATAGGAACAGCACATTCATCAGCCGCCAAAACGTGCTATGCGTATTAGGTACTACGCATAGTGTGTTTTGGCATTTGCCAATCACAACACAGGAATTTAAGTTGAGCTTATGAAACTGTCGAATTGACCAATCACGGCAATGAACTGACAGGGCTAATAAGAGCAACACGTTTTCGTCTTTTGTTTCCAGGAATCATACTCAGGTACGGCATCTAAGTACTCACTAGTACTCCACTGGCTTACTTACTTCATGGAACCAGCTAAATCTAGACGCGGTGGCCAGCCTTGGACATGAGCGAGGGGACTTGGCATTGACCTTCACCATGACCTTCGTAATAGTTCTAAGACAGTATTTAGTTAGTATTCACCAAATATTATGGTATCTAATATTGATTTACCGTCCATCATTGTGTCATATCCCATTAGGAAGAGAGTAAATACTAAATTTGTCAATAGGCGGTGGATGTGGGACTTATATTAGTCGCAAAAATGACTATGTGTTCTTGTGTGGAGTGGAAATCACGAATTGTGTCGCAGTTCTTGCTTTGATTTGCATCTTGCACTTGGAACTACAGAGCATGTATACTTAAAACCTACCTACATGCAAGCACGCTGTCACAAGATAGGGAACTTTTAGGTCTATAGTAAAGAATAAAATACAAAAACATTATTTACCTACCCACCAAAATATTGAACATAACAAAATAACAAAGTGAAGATAAATAGAAAAACTCATTTAAAAGGCTTTACGTGACAGTTCTCTATCAACAAACAAGATATCGTTGGAACTCAGACTGCAAACAACAATTATAATAAAAGGACAAGAAGAAACAACTATCTTCCTGAGGGTTCTGCTAGCTTTTAAATACCTGTACCTGTTTTTTAGAGGGGGAAAACGCTTCGCACTTCCCTGGGAGTGATGGCAGAGGGCAGGCCACATTGCTTGTGGAACTGATAATCGATAGGGAAATAAGGTTCATGAGCGGCGACCACGAACCAGAAGACGTGGGCCAGCACCTACTAGTTGGACCGACATCTGGTGATGACCGCGGGGAGCCGACGGATGCAGGACGCGAGCGGCCGCTCAAAGTGGCGCTCTCTGGGTGAGGCCTATGTTCATCAGTGGATGTTTCAGGCTGTTGAAGATGATGGTGAAGGCAGAGGGTATGTGGGACTTGAACCCAAAACCCTTCCGTGATCCTTTCGTCCGCCGCCGGGACGAGATGAGATAGGGTCATGCTAGCATTCACCACAGAGAGTACTCTATCTACGGCATCTACGGTGAAACCCCGGTGCTTTAGCCTAGCCTTACATGATAAATATCCATAGAGTGAAGTATTTACCCGCCAACATTCTCTCTTCTCAATCGTTTCGCTCTTGACAGAGCGGTTATGGTCGTCACGAAGAGTGGTGGGCTGATGTAGCTCGCTTTACTCTCGCCATCTTTCCCTGCGGTCATCCTGGTACACTCATCCAAGGGACCGCCCACCGCAGACTTGATCTCAGTATATCGCGTTGGTGACCTTCCACGTGGTCTAGTGCCCTCCACTTTAGCCTGTATCACAAGAATAGGAGTCCATATCAATCATCAAGTAAGTAAGTATAAGGCACAGAGCATAAAAAATAGTTTTGTTTTTCTTGCACTGTGGTATTTTACCTATTTTTTCATACAAGACAGACATAAGGACATTGGTATATAGTGGTGCTACTACCTACTGTATACAAGGCCTTCACCTTTTATTCTAAGGGTTACTACTTTCCACCAAGGATTAGAAACTCATTGTTTTATTACTTGTGCTATACACATACCAATCTTCTTTATTCAAAACAAGGATGGCAACGGAATGCCCTAAACCGGATCGAGTTGAAATGAAAATCGATTGACTCAGGCGTGACCTCGAAGCAACTCATCTATACAAAATTAAATAATTATCTGTTAGAGTGTACCTATGCTAAAAATACAAATAAATAGATTAGGTAAGTATGTCTGTTGTACAGTAGATGTTTTTCTTTCATTTGGCATCAGGACTACATTTGTTTTATTTAAGGTTCCGCCTTTTGAAATTGTTACGGAGCCCTAAGACAACTACAAATTCCCAGTTGGCATATAAATGTAATTGTTTCTATTCCCGCTGTTGTAGACAAAACTAGCCGGCTGTTGGCTGCGGGGAGCCAAATTGGCTGTGTCGGAGCTCGGCAGAATTGCACCAAAAAGCTGACAGCGTTTCACGGCGCTCGGGGATTACACTAAATTTGTTTACCGAATTCAGTTCAGCTGAAATAAATTAAGCTGTAACGGATAGGCTGCTATACTTCAATTTATAGAGTTGTTAAAAAAGCTAAATATACAGTTGTTAATGGTTAGATGGATGGATTGTGTAAAACAAAACTGAAGCAGTTAATTTCCAATAACAAAATAAAATGTAGTGATGACAATTTGGCCATGTAGCAGTGTGAGAATATGACCACCCCATTTCTTCCCGTAGGTACGGTGTAAAAGCCGGCTAGGAAATATCCAGAGAATGGGCAGCCACATTGTCCTCGATACATTAATATCTTCTGCTATCACCAACCCGGCTGTCAAGCGCGGGGGTTGTGGCAAATACCCTCTACGATAAGTGTCCAAGATGATGTTTAGAGGAAGTCCTGTGTTCAGCACAGTCTTCCGGCAGTTGTTGTGTGTGTAAAATGATGACAAAAGACGGGCCCGATAGCTCAGTTGGTAGTAGCCCTGCCTTCTGAACTAAGGGCTGTGGGTTCGATTCCTACCCAGAACAAATATTTGAATCATGAACATAGATGTTTGTTCTGCATCTGGGCGTTATATTGTATTCTATGTATGTATTTACAAAAACAAAAAAGTATCTAAGTATTATATCAGTTATCTGGTTCCCATAGTACAAGGTTTGCTAAGTTTGGAGCTAGATGGCGCTGTGTGAAATGTCCACACATATTTATTTATTTATTTAATTAAATGAGGTATTACTTACAGATTAATTTGTAAAGGAAAAATTTAAATCACGAGCGGAGATTGAACCCGCATCCATCCATCCCTCAAGCCGGGATATGCTTTACTTAGGGTATTACTTATCAAACTTGCTTTTTTGCAAGTAGATATTATAACAATTCTTTTAAGTGGTTTGATAGACAAATCGTTCTGATAATGCGACCCGTGGAGCTATGTCAATAAAGCCCCTGGCGGGCGCCAAACGGGACGTTTCTTGACACCACGTAACCTTTATCACTTCCGGGGCTAAGACAAATCTAACGATACCCCTTTTGTCAAAATCTGAAGGCTGATTTGGGAGATATTGGGAATTTATTCGTCCACTTTCCCGGTATTATCTCCTCATTTTCTGCATATAATGTACAAGGCAAAACATCTGATAATTAAAGGAAACAAACAAAGGATATGACTTTTTAGAGAACCAAAATTTCATCTTTTCGGCAATCAATAAAAACTAATTGAGTATCTCTAGACTTTAATGGCCTTTCTCAAAGGACATGAAACAGTAAAATTTAATTTAAATACCTTTCTGAGAGTAGTCTCCACTCGTTACTGGCAAGAGCGAGTGCCCATTGCTTTCACAATATTTACTTTCTCCCCGTGATTCACCCAGTACAGTCATCGACAAGAGTGAATCATCAGAGCTTTTTGGAACTTTCTTTGACGTGTGCAATAACATAACTAATAAGGTGTTGCTAATAGCTAACGCTTTCTACGTATTAGTATCCGTACTACTCACCTATTAAGTCTTTAGAGGTTGACAGAGAATAAATAATAGTAGCTATTAGTATTTCATTATCTTTTATGGTTATTTATGGCTTGTATATTTGTCTGGCTTAGTGGATATTTTGTATTATAGATTGGTTTGTTGCGTCGTGTGATCAATTAAGAATTTAGAATTTATAGTAAATACCAAAAATTACAAAAAATTGTGTTATTAAATGGTTCTACTAGATAGTAAAAACTACTGCCAGCAGCAGTTACTTGGGTTTTGGAAATTACAGGTAATTATTATTTTAGCAAAAATGTTTAGAAACGTGATTTTATATGTCTCTTATTTTTAAAATTATGGATTTTAATTATTATTGGGGGAATATTTTTGTAGCTTTACTTTGATAGGCGACCACAAGGTTTATAGTAATAAGGTCCAGTTTTTGTTATCTGCCTATTATAAACTCCATCAAATTTTTACATGCTCCATACTGTTATAGCTGAAATCGAATACCAAAAACATCTAAATTCGAACATTGATAAAATTATTCGACCATTCAAACTTCTATTCACAACTGTACCTGCTTTTTAAAATCTCGCTTCTTATTTCCTTTAGTAACGTTTAAATTCTACCGAAAGCGTATTTATACGTCTTAATCTAGTCTTAATGTAGGTGTACAAAACGGGTAGTTTCTTACGGCACAATGCTCTGTACTTAATCGAATCGTTTCAACTGAAAGTAGAATTGCTTTTATTTTAAACTCGCCATTGAGCTGTTCTGTTGAGCGTTTGTATTATTTGGATGGAGTTTATTTAGTAGAAATTTTCATTGACTTTTGCCGGGAAATATCGCATAGCATAAGTCTGATTCTATGTTGATGGCATAAACTGTACTCACGCCTTGCTACTGAAAGCCGGCGGCTTGCAACTATTATATGCATTGCAGAGCTGCGTCCTACTTACATCTAATCTTCAGGTGGTAATAATGTTTATTCATTTATTTAATACTTTATGCACATAACGTATACAAAGCAGACTTAATGCTAATAGCATTTTCTACCAATCAACCAAATAATAGGGTGCAGATAAATAATTAGGTTAGGCGCATCGAAATAATATTCTATATAGGTATTATTTCGATGGTTAGGCGTGCACATAAGGAAATGGAAAAAATTGTTGGACAAAATAAAATAAAAAGAAATATCGACTCAATACATACATAGAATTCATACATAGAAATACAATTCATAATGCTGCTTGCTATCGCTAATTCGCTACACATCTGTAAGGACACAAAACATTCAAGAATCTGACTTGACAAACCCAATGAGGTAAATGAATAATGTTTTTAGCGCAATTAAGTCCTGCGTGAAACGTAAAACCATATTATAGTTAAAATAAAATAATGACTGCGGTTGTCCTGTTTATATTTTGGTGCAGCTAAAAGGTGTTTACTTACCGTAGAAAATAAATTTACGCAGGGAACTGCGTTAAATAAATAAGTATATAGTAATAGTATGTTTTTTTAGTAGCATATAACCTTACAGTTATTGTTGCATACTCTAATAACTTATAGGCTCAGAACCTGTTTCTTCTAAAAACAATTTCTTACACTATTTCTGTAACTTCTCTTATAAGTATTGGAAATTGATATAGTAAACGACACAACGAACAACTCAATATCGACGATTGAACAACATCTGGTTCATCTATTGTGTTTGGTTCTACTGATTACAGACGCCGGAAACGAACGGATCACAAGCGTTGGGAAATCAACATTACTTTTAGGCAAGGGATTTTCGTAGATTTTCTTTTTATTACATAACGTTCAACATAATATGATTTTTAGTGAGTAACAGTTTTATCCAAGAAATAAAGTGCTACCGCCAACCCCAGTACATTAATTAGAAAGATTAGAGATATAGCGGCTTGTAAAATTTTTATAGCTTTTCGAAATTCTGGTGATGTGGGAGCTAAACGGGTGTTGATAATTAGTACGACACTCTTAATACACCGCCTTACCCTGTGAAATGTATTCGCCCTATTATAATTATGTTCGGCGAATAAGCACCCATAGAAGAGAAGTTTCCACAAATAATTCCTTCTTAAAACTTAGGCTACTTTTTTGGTATTTTGGACGATTTTAGTAAGAAAATTGATAGCTTACCTGTGGATAGTCACACCAGAACTCTTATACTGCTTTTCTGATGGGTTGTGGCACGATTTCACCGCGCAATGATTGTGATTTAAAGTAATGGGTGCTCTTCACACAGACATGACCTCGCGAATATAATATTAAATTTTACAATACGCCCTCTGAAATTAATATGAAAATAAAAACCCACACAAAAAACAGACTTAAATTTATTTGTCCAAAATTTTAGTATTATTTTATATTAGGTCATGAATTACAGATTTACAAAAAAATAAGCAACTAATTCACCTTATTTCATGTTCTCGGGGTTGTCCCGCTGAGGAATATAAACCCTGTCAAAAAGTTCCCCCATTCTTTCGCCATTCAGGCAGTACCCAGCCACTAAGTTATCTTCCGCGAAAGATTTATTACCCCCGTAAATATTTCCAACCTTATTACCATGTAATAAAGGCGAAACTCCGCCGTCGTACGATGAGTTTTGATTGCGCATAGGTTTAGGATATTGACCGTTGGTGCCCGTTGAAGTGTTGTTTTCACTAGAAATGCCACAAGCGGCTTGCAGTATCGATTCTAGTGCCATTTGGTCTTGCATCCGTCTCTGTATGGCGGCAGCCTGCACGTTCGCAACGATCTCTTTGTATTTGCTCTCTAATTTGTCCAAAGCTGTTGTAAGCTCCGTTTGGTTCTCGTCAGTCACTTCATTAACTACTTGCGTCCTTTGTCGAACCATTTGAAGTTGCAGTGAGCACTCGGATAAATGTTTCTCTCTTTGCAGTTGAGCCACTTTAGTTTCGAACAATCTCGTGCATTTAGCTTTACTCTTTTCCATTTTGCTCAGCTTTATTTCTAACTGTTCGGCTTTAAATTTCCAAGGTTCCTCTCCACTATGATTTTTTGAAGGTTTGTCGATATATTTTTCAAGAATTGAGTGCAAGTGGGTTTTTAAATCGTTAATTTGGTCGTTAAGTTTAGCAATTTCTTTATCTTTTGCCATTATAATTTTAGACTTCTCTTCGATCACATCATTTTTGGATGTTGATAAAATTTTAATATCACTATTCAATTTGCTTTTTAAATTATCCATCTTTAGCTCATACTCTTCTTTTAAATCTTCAACCTTTTTTTCATAGCTTATTTTTAATTCATTTTTTACTGTTTCTTTCATATTTATCATGTCTAATTTATGTCTAACTTCAATATGTTCTATTTCATGTTTCTTCATATCTTCAAAGTTATTAACAATTTCTTGTAAGTTAGCAATTTTATCAATGAGATTGTTCCTAGAGTCTTGCACTTCTTGTAATCTAAATTTGAGTGATTTTAAAGAGGCACTACTTTCATTGCTTTGCAGCATTGCACTAATAGCTCGATCTACCTTAGTTGCACCTTCATCATTATTACGGGAATATTGAATAGTAGATTCTTCTTTGAGAGTCATAAGCTCATTGTGCAATAGTATATTTTGAGCTTTTATATCTCTCAGTTTTTTAATCAAATTATTTGCTCGGCTTTCATAAATATCATCTGAACCGAGGTTAATATATTTTTTCAACATGTCTGGACAAGTGTAGCACATGATTGTTTGTTTCCTAGCACGTTTATGACTTACTCGACTGGATTTGACGTCACTATCATAATCCTGACTTCCAAGCTTTGACCGTTCATAGTCGGTGCTATGAGAGAGACACTCAGTATCTGTTGAAGGATCACGCTTGCTATTGAATAAGACTTCCGTGTCAGGTTCTTCTGCATTGACAACGTAACATTCAACTTCAGTTGAGGACTCTTCACTGAAAATGCTCTCTGGTGCGCGAGGTAAGCTTCCTTCTGGCGGAGAATTGGTAAAAGGTTCTTCAAGAGCACCTCTAGCTAGCTGATAACATAAATTAAACACATATTTGTTTCGCAGTGCCTTCTCTTTGTCACTGCTGTTCGAAAGTCTATGAATCCAAGCGTTGCAGATGGCAACCACTTTATCATCAATGAGTTGCGCTATATAAGGCCTCAATATCTGCAGATATCTCTTGTATTCTAAATCCAGGTTTGAACTTTCATTTTCTTCCATAATAATTATTTGTAAACGCAAACAAAATTTTAAAAATTTGATGCCAAAGTGACGTTGGTATTAAAATATTTTTGAGTGAAAGAATTTATTTCTGACACTGCCGTTTATTCGTTTTTTTTTCTTGCTAGTGTGGAAATTCTAGAACATGAAAAATAAGTTTTTATTTCTATATTCTATATTACCCTTAATTTTGAAAGAAACCTTATAGGTGCCAATAGTTGATAAAAGTTACTTATAAAGGCTTTTTTTTATTTCATCCATGTATAAAGGATTTCCAACATTACAATATCAACAAGAGTCTGGTCGATGCGACGCGTGACTAAAATGCTGGCACTTATATTTGGCTCAACGCATCAGCATTGCAATTCAACGAGGCAATGCTGCCAGCATGATGGGTACGCTACCTACCGGCAGTGGGCTGGAGCATTTGGACTGTCTATAGGCCATCGTGGTCTATTATACAGTCCATATGTTCTTTGTAGTAGGTATAGTGTAGCTAGTTAGTGTGTCGTGTAGTTAGTTTTTATTATTGTAGTAGTTAGCTTGAGTAAACAAGAGCCTAACATTATATTAATTAAAACCTGCAAGTTGTGGAATGAGGTTATTCCGCATAACTACAGTATGGGGAGCTTCAAGAAAAGTGTTAAAAGAGTCCTCTCAAAGGGTAGGCAACGCACCGGCAATGCCCTTGGCGTTGCAGATGTGCATAGGCGGCGCGGTGACCATTTACCATCGGGTGGGCTGCCTCCTTGTTTGCCACTCATTACATAAAAAAATAAAAATATTTACGGACATTTCACACAGCGCCAAATAACGCAATAGTACAACCAGATTTTACACTTATAATAATTGTGTCTGCTCACAGTAATTATGAATTTATTCCGAAAATTTGCAGCCGAGTTTTATCATTAAAACTGCAATCAAACGTTATATTGAAACTTTTACAAAATACGTTACTTACAATTGATAGAAATCCCACAAAAGCGTTACTTATATCTGTAATCTATCCCAAAATAGATAATATGCCCATCTGCCATAATTAAGTCCGAACTTAAAGTACGCATTTTTTTTTGAGAATGATTGAAGTGACTAGCGAGTCGTTCACCTGATGTTAAGAAATACGGCCGCCCATAACAGGTAGGTCCTAGAAAAATAAGTGCAACCTTAAGAGCCAAATTTTAATGCAGACCGGCATTAAATCAAACGTAATAAAGTATAGTCTGTAGGTACAGGGATATTGAACCTTACTCCAAGCAAACGCATTAACTATACGACTAACAATAAAGATAAAATTACAGGAACCTACGTTCATCTTCAGACATAAAAGTAATCTCGGACACAACTGTATCTACTTATATAGTTGCGTTGGAGTAATAGAATTGTTATTTTTTGATGAGGCTACATTTATATTGTGTTAAACCAACTGACGGTCTCTGTGGTGTGGTGGTTGAGCAGATCGGCTCATAACCCGGAGGCGGCGAGCTCGATTCCCGCGACAGGACAAGTAAATACTTATCCTATCACAAATGTGCACAGGAAAAAAAAGCGCAAATACTTGTTGGGTGTTGTGGGATCATGGTCCTCGTAGTTCCTGGGACCCTAGATACAGGGAATCTTAGTTAGGGTCCAGGATCTATGTATGTGATCGTTGGGCATTATTTATTTTTATTTATTTAACCCCAAGTAATACATCAGTTCCGCTAGTGCAAGATGACGCCACTTGAGCACAGCATGTTGAATATTTCAGAGCTTCCGGCTAGTCCAAGAAAACCAGGGCCAATCGCAGCCATGGAAGATGGCTACCAAGAAATGGCGCGAAAGGCAGCACCTGACAACGTTTTCCAGAGTTCTTAGTTCAGTCCATCGCCAGATGTCAAGCCATCGAGTTGGTAGTTACCTAAGCCAGATCGGCATAGTCATAGAGCATAGTTATTTTTGTTAACGTTCCTTGATTATACACAGCTAAGTATTATTCTGTTAAATTGCTAAAATACGATTGATTGTGATTTCTGTGTCTTATTTAACTTGTATTTTGGTATTCTGATTCTAGTTCTATTTAAAATCGCATATTGTAATGATATGTCTATTTTAAAAGAGATATGCCTATGAGTTTCTTGCCCGTTCTCCTCATAAGGCTTTAATAAAACTTGCGAATGGGTGTAAATGTGTTTTTCTTTTAATATCCATTTAGTTTAAATTAATACATAGGTATTTAAATATTTATGTTTTTTATAGCAGTATCGCCTGCTCAGCGTAATCTACAGATTAATTTGTAAAGGAAAAATTAGAATCACGAGCGGGGATTGAACCCGCATCCATCCATCCCTCAAGCCGGGATATGCTTAACTTAAGCTATCGTGACAAGTGGTCTCATATCCGAATCATTCCTTCACCTTTTACAAACCAACTTACGGGGTTGGTAGCGCCATCTATTGAGAAATTCTCGAGAATCATCCCAACCAGCATGGTCAAGTTACATCAACACAAATGCTGTAAAGATACCGCCTCCCAAATCAATATTTATGTTTTTCATAGCAGTATCGCCTGCTCAGCGTAATCTACACACAGCACGTTTTCAAATATTTACATGACACGATTTATTTCGATGATCGATAATGTTAGGTAAGTGTATAATAATAAAACAAATAATAATAAAACCATTTTATTTCAGGCAACTACAGTTTACAAAATAATTAACACTGTAGATAGATAACACCTTTTTAGTAGTTAGTATTATCTCGATGAGCAGCTCGAGAAAGTATTTCGGGCTACATAAAAGATGTACGATTCTATACATTTTCTCCGCCCCTTGCGTCCAGGAATATCGTAAAAATTTTAAATTCGCTAGAGAATGTTATCCCGACACTTTTCCATTTAGGGCCAATGCCCACCAATGAACTCCTATTGGCCTTGGAATTGTTATAAGAGTAAGCCAGGCATAACTTGGCCATCACTGGACGGGGTATACCTCGGTAGTTCGAGGTCAAGCACCATGGTTGTGCCGGGGACATTTTGCACCTCTATGAGGATTACCCCAAACACTTCTATTCTGAGACGAAGGTCCCGAGGCGGAAGTGCCCAGGGAGAACCGGTCCCCTCCCCTGCTCGGTGCGTCGTAAGGGGCTGGGGCTATTCCAATTTTAATTTTCATCTTAATTTTTATTCTTATTTTAATTTTGATGTTGAATTTAATTTTGAGATTGATTTCGATATTTGTAAGTGAAATTAAGAGTTGGTCATCTTGCTTCATTCCTGTTTGAATTTATTGAATTGACTTTTGGTGTAATACTCTGATGCCGGTGCCGAGGTGCCTGGGTTGTCTAAAAGATCCTATTATAGCGTCTGGGCAGCCTGGACGTCTCGGCGATAATCTCGCTTTGTCACTGGCGCTGGGGACTTGCTGCTGCGGTGCGGGGGCGGAGTGAGAGGCTCCCTAATTTGAAGGGAAGCGTTCACCGCTGCCTGCTTATCGTGGCATCGAGTCGGAGTGCCATGGTGCCAGTCATCACTATATACGGCTGATAAAATTTCAGTCATAATTATCTTCAACGACAGCTGGATGACTGCCTGCTTAACACAGCTTTCCCATAAAACGCCACGTGAATGCTTATCACAAAAGTAGATTATAGCAATATAGATTATGGCTATAATCACCCGCAAGCCAGGCGGCTTGGTGATCGCAGTAAATCTACTGTTGGGCTACAAACTAATACAAAACCATCATGTTTCATGGCATTATTATTTCAAGGTTACAATAATATTGTTCGAATTCGTACCATGAACTTATAAAGTGTTCCTGCGTGTGAACGAGACGTCTACATTTTTGTATAGCATTATCACTGTCGCACGTCAGTGTCAACATGATGTAAAGGTATGACATGACAATTGTATTTGAGTGAAAGATTTAACCTGACGTCATCAAAACTGTTCTGCCTCTGCAACATTAAAATATTCGGTCTTTGAAGAAAATCCGCAGAGGCGGTTGTGAATTTTGAATTTATTTTTCAAAACTAGTGTATCTTGAACTTTAATGTGTGGTGGATTATTATCCGTTAAGTGTTCGTGAATGTGCATGTGTGTTGGCAAATGGTTTAAAGATCATAAAACCATGCATTTTAGTTTTTGCTTCAACAGCCTTTTTAGAGCCTTCAGTAAAATATCCACCATTTTTACTGTTGGCGTTTTGACTGACAAAATAAGACTTGTGACCTGACATAACCTTACAAATTTTACTCACTTGACATTGGCAGAATTATTACAAAAAAGCGATAGAAAGCCATTAAAGAAGAAGAAGAAGACTTAAAGTTTTCTTACTCTTATGTCATTTGTCAATGTATGATTGAAGTAATATTGAAGTAATAATGCTATAAGATCTTGTGGTGACCCCCCTGATCAACAAGCCACCTGCTATTATAATCATAATGAAGATTGATGAGAATACTGCTGCTCATTCCCTAAACATTCTCTCAGCCGGCTCCTTATGACACCCACGGGAAGAGATGGGGTATGGTTCTATTCGCACACCGCGACCACTTGGCACATAAAGAATTTCATTTTTACTTGACTTTTCTATTTAACTAAATTAGTCAAAATTCTCGAAGTGGCCTATGTTCAGCAGTGGGCGTCTTTAGGCTGTTGGTGATGATGATGATGAACTAAATTAGTGAAATATATGCCCCCAACTAGGTGGACCAAGCCGCTGAAAACCACGGGAAGCCGAAGAATGCAGGGGGCAAGCAGCATTTCCAAAGAGGGGCTCTGTGGGGAAGGCCTATCTTTAGCTGGCGACGTTCTCAGGCTTTAGATGATGAGTGAAATATAAGTCATCCAACTCTATAGATTAGAGTATGGTGAGTTTAAACCTTTAACTCAAATACTCAATGTTATCTTAGCTCTTACATTGAATACCCAATGCAGTGCCTAGATCTACGGTTAGAGCTAGGTTCTAAAGCTGTAGGTTAGTGCTCGTAATACGGCTCGTGGGGTTTATGTCGTCATTTGGTGTGCAGTGGGGTCTTAAAGCCACATTGGCGATGTAAATGGCCTATAAGATACTTAAGTATGTTTTGTTTTCAGTCTAGAAGCTATTGTGTTTAAATGAAATGCCTTAACTTTGTCTCGTTTTATAAGTGTAGATTTTTGGTACTTATTGTGTGGACATTTCACACAGCGCCATCTAGCCCCAAACTAAGCAAAGCTTGTATGGGAACCGGATAACTGATATAATACTTAGATACATCTTGTTTGTAAATACATACAGAGAATACTATTTATACACCCGGACACAAAACAAATGTACAAATGTATGTTCATCACACAAAAGTTTGACCCGTGGGGGAATCGAACCCACAGCCTACAGTTTAGAAGGCGAGCTACTACCAATTGGGCTATCATGCCAGGCAATTGTAAAGGTAAGTTTAAAAAAAAAATTATATACGTCCTAGAACTCGGGGAGCCAATGGATGCAGGAGGCGAGCAGCCGCTCTAAGTGGTGCTCTCTGGGGGAGGCCTATGTTCAGCAGTGGACGTCTACGGGCTGTTGATGATGATGACATCCTAGAAAGTTTTTATACTTCGAAGAGTTTGGCCTTTCCGGGGCCTATCTCTTCCAGTGGAAGCACCCAATCGTCTTGATCTTCTTCCCTTAAAATTTTAGCTCAGAAACCATAGCTTCTTCTGTCCGTTGTACGTAGATTGTTGGTAGATTGATCCTGTAGAAGGATAATTAAAAATATAATTCTGTGCGTAAAACTCAGTGTGAAATAATTATTTGTTAATTGAAAAGTAAATGCGTGTGGAGTGGATATTTTAGTTTGCGTGCCAGCACTAAAGCACTAAGACTTCTAGCTATCAGTCTTCTAGTAAATAGTTACTAGAAGACTGATAGCTAGAAGTCTTCAATAAAGGTAATCGCGAGTATTTCTGCACATCCACCCTGCAACTTATCTAACCTTCTCTTTGAAATCCGCACAGTCTGGAAAGCTTTCAACTCCAACATTGAATCACCTAATTCACTATCTAGTCTAGGGGGCATATTCAAAGAAAGTTGCAATCGATTAAAGATACGTTTGAGAAACTACTTACGAAATTTGTATTCAAAAACCATTTTTATCTCTATTATAAAGGCATGTATGCAAGTTGTGTATTTCAGAATTTACTCAAAGCTTCCTGAAATCGTTCTGAAATCGAGATTAGTGAAATTTTGTATTCAAAAACGAATTTTATCATCATTTTATCCTCCATTTTGTGTCAATCTGTCATCAATCTGTCAAATACTAAACGATATTATAACCTATCAGAGCAAAGTTTGAAACGTCATGTTAAAACGTCCAATCAGAGCGGAGAATCACCGATTTAATAGAAAAAATTGTAATCGAAAACGCTGATTTCGTCACTAAAATCGTGTTTTAAGCTAAAATAGGTAGGAGGGTACTTTAACGGGATCATTGAACATTTTCGTGGGGTATTGTAAAAAGAAATCTGCGATATGATTACTGCAAACGGCTTTGGTATACAATGTGATTGAAATTCTTTCACGAGAAAGGATGAATTTCAAGGATTTGAAGAATTGAAGTCAGCTCTGGTGCTGCTCACAGTAGCTGGAACCAATGGCTTAACGTGCTTTCACCGGAGCATTGTAGAGCTCAGCTGTAAATGATCACTTTTTGTGGCGGTCACCCATCTAAGCAGTGATCATGGCGTCCATTGCTTAGCTTTACCGGCTCGTTCTAAGTAGTTGAGCTTCCCTTAATTACAGTTCAGTGGGAAAGAGAATATTGCTGCCCATTGCTTGCACTTATGGTAGCCATGACAAGATTTGTGGTGGGCCTATATATAGTTATACCTGGACCACACGGTTGAATACAATAGGAAAACATAGGTACTTATCTCGTTTAGCTTTATGTGATTTATTTCATGTAAATATTCACAAACTTCTCATCGACATAAAAAATACCACTCTGAGACTTAGGTCTATCTTATTAGTGCTGTATTACTGAAACTGCAATTTTGTAGTGCCAATTTAATGCTGTTGGTCTCATCTGGCCATATACCCGTATAACGAGCGTATAAATAAGCCCTGTGAGAAAAAGACGCAAGGATCCTGGGGAGATGTTTTTATAGGTGAAGTATAATGCAAAACATGACCTCACAAAGTTTTATTTCAATTTATAAAATAAATACAATTATTCTAAGAAGGTATTAATACATAATGCGACTATAGTACCAAAGACAAATAAGGTACATCTAGCTCAACGGGTGTAAATTGTAGCATTATAAGAGGCGGGTAGTCATGTTTCATGTTTACAAAGTCGTTGCGGAAACTGCATGCGCTTTAACGTAACATCACCAATATTTTATGATCACAATACTGTAACAAAAGCACAACACAGTAGGTACTGCAGGCTCTCATTTCTGAAACAAAATACGAAATATGTGAAAATGTTAAAAAACACGACCATTGTGGCCATTGTGGTGGCCTGGTAGTACCTAGCTCTACTTTCTCATCATCATCATCATTAGCAGCCCGAAGACGTCCACTACTGAACATAGGCTCTACTTTCTGTGTACTTTAAATTATGGTTGCTGTATACCTACTCGGTACCAAACACAGAAAAGAATTATATTATAAACTCTTTATTGACACTAAGATATAAACGATGAGAACCAAAAAGATTTTCGCGTGGATACCACGGACCGATAAGGCGTAACGTATGAGTAGGTAGATATTAACAAAACCGTCAGGAGCTGTTGGATTCAAGAGGCTAGTTACCCAAGCCAACAGTGGACGTGCTCCCCTTCCGACTGATGATGGTCAATCGTGGTATCATGGAGCTATGCGTGGTAACTTATCGATGAATAGAAGTATCGGTCTGGTAGGTACTACTCACTTTGTCAGATAAGTAGTTTACGTTGCTTTTCCAATTTATTTTAGTAGGTGATTTTTTTATGATTATTAAGTTATTTTTGGTGGATAATTCACCACAATTTGTTGGATTTATTTTTTAAAATACCATGGTCGTACAAAGAAAATACAAACAACAGTCAAAGAGTATATAATTTACACAACAGTGACAGATGTTGTTAATTGATGTCAAGCACATGGAAGTTTAATATGATATTCTATACTAACTGGAATTTGTACATCGGACGGAAACGTGGTTCGAGGGAGATAGTGACTAGGGAGGCGCTTGTCGTTGTCAACTGATAGCCACTTTTTCAATATCAATGTTTCTCTCCAATATTTAGATTAGATGTGGATGTGGCCTGTGTATATTTTAACTAATAAGATAATGACAAAATATATAAAATACCTAAGTAGGTACCTACATCAGTAGGTATCAGAAACATGTTTATTGGTTAACTTTCTTACGGTTTTACTTTCATCATTATCCGGTACCTAAATAGAAAATATACTGGGTGTAATTGAATTAATTAGCACCCTTTGAAACTAAGTACCTACTCCTGATACTGGTTACGTCTGGACCAAAATTTTTGAGTTCTAACACATTGGTTTAGTAATAATTATAACTCCAAAAAATGGAATAACTTACTTAATCAAATGCTACAATACAAAATTTAATTAAAATAATGTAGTACTGTTTTTAATTAGTATACAAGGTATAAAAACGTTTAAATATATCAAAATCATCCGTGCCAACTGCGTTAGGTGCCGCGGCAATCTTCATAATTTTCAATAAAAATATTTTCATTTACACACTTTTACTATTTAATAATCATCTATAAATGATGTAGTATCATGGGTTCAATTTATGCTTATGAATTTAATTACATCCTGTAGAAAATCTTGTTTTTTTATATTCGATGTAGGTACATCTACGTATCCTACCTGCACATAAATTTCTAAAAGTTATATTAACACTAATTCAATTCCTAGTAAAGTTGAATTGTCCGACCGCGTCACGCGGTTGGCGGCAACAGCGCTGATTTAAGGCTTTTCGACAATCCATCTGACGGTAGGTAGTTAGCGCGCGCAAGTACATCGAGTGACGGAGGCCTTACGTATATAGTAACATTATATAGCAGTATCTGTGGTATACCACATATTGTTGAATATGTTCACCCTTAGGATGAAACTAAAATAAAAGGTTATTCGAGACATTGTTCTTATTTCATGTTTCTTATTTAAAATTAAAATTTTATTTTCATAATAGCGCTTGTAGGCTCAAATTAAATGAAAAAATTAGTAAAATCTGTAAATAAATCTCGGAGTAATAATCTTTTAAAGTTTCTAGAGGAGATATTGGCTGTCCCTTTCTTGCAAAACAGAGATTCCCCACAGTGACTTTGAAAACGCACGTTTATGACTTCATGTGATTTTTTTTATGCTATAGGTAGCAAACAAGCATACGGCCCTCCTGATGGGAAGAGGTCACAGTAGCCTAAGACGTGCCATTGATGCGTTGCTTACTCTGTGATAATACTCTATTGTATGTAAAGCTACCACAGCTAAATAATGAAGCACTATGAATGAGCAAGAACTGACGTCACAGAATGTTAGACCTGTCTCTCTCTATTCCTTTATTTTAAAATAGCTTGTAGCTTTCACAACTGCTTCATTATCATCATCATCTATAGCTTCTAGACATTAGATAGGACTCCCCCAGAAAGCGCCACTTTGAGCGGCTCTTCGCCTCCTGCGTCCATCGGCTCTCCATGATTTTCAGCAGGTCGTCGGTTCATCCAGTGAGGCCTCTGCCTACGCTACGCCTTCCGGTTCGTGATCGCCACTCGAGAACCTTTCACGACTGTGTATTCTTTGGGAAATATTTGACAAAGCGAACGAAGTGAGTACGCAAGTACGATGTCGTACTTCCGTACAGGTCGCATTATTCAACCAATCTTGCCGTATCTTGGTAGGTTCGTGAGGAACGTCGTCGTTCCAGTTAGGTATGAGCATATGAATTCCTTGGTTTTTTAAGTTATAAAAATTACTATAGATAAGAATAAGCATTTTGATAAAAAACTGAACAATGTGACCGAATTCCGTGTAAAATAATTTTAATGCTACTGGAAACGTCATATTACTAAAACCACAGAGTAACAATAGTTTTTTCTGTTATCTGTGACTAGAACAGGTTTGATGATCGTTTTTGAATACCACTGCATTTGACAGCTCTATAAGAGTTGTAGAACATTTTAGTTAAAAAACTTTCTACGTAAAATGGCATTTACTGCGCATGCTTGTGTATGAAGATCTCGTCGTCATTGGCCAAATGGAATCTTTCTTTTAACCAATCACTATTTTAGAGAAAGGTTGCCTTAGTCGTACCACAGTCTAATCCCCGTCTGCACTAAAGTTTGACAGCTCCTAGGTTTGCTTTTATTTCTCTAGGATTTACTAAACGATAAAAATTCGGTGCACTAAACTCAGTCAGTTGCATAAATGCCTAAGACAATAATAGGCATAATGACTAGTATTAAAAATTAACAAGTAAATACTTTACTTTCATAAAGAAGATTAAAAATGAATGCAATAATTAAAAAAATAAGTAAAATCGGTATAGAAAGGAGAGGCCATCTTCTGTCCCTTTCTCGCGAAACAGAGCACCTCCACAGTTACTATGAAAAGTCCACTTGTGACGTCACATGCCAAAGAGATTGTTTGTAAAGCTACCACAGCCTAGTACTATGAACGACCTTGCTCTGACATCACTGGCCGTTTGAGCTATCTCTTTCTAATCCTGTTTTTAAAATGCTTACTTGTAACTTTGTAATTTTGTGATATTTTATTTTTGTTTTCACTAAAGTTTATCTTTTGAGTAATATTATTAATTTATGCATAAAAAAATATTTAATAATGCCTTGGAAACAAGTCACGGAAGATGATAGTTTAGTAATATCTAGTAGATACATACACCAACAATAAATTAGTTCAACCAATTTCACCAATTGTCATAATGGATACTATTTTCTTATTCCATACAACAAATGTGATTTTTTGGTCATTTTATAGTTAATGGTACGGAGGCCTTAGTGCGCGAGTTTGACTTGCACTTGGCCGGTTATTTTGTAAGTTTGTACCCAAAGTATTTTTTAGAAACACATTGAAATATGTAGGTATAATATCTATTAGCACCATGCTCAACGATCTCAATAGTCTCCCAACACGTTGGTCTAAGATGAACATGGACAAGACGAAAATCATGTCTAATGCCCATGTTCCACCTGTACCGGTAATTGATGGGAACGATACTTTCAATGTCGTAAACAAAAATATGCCTACCTAGGATAGATCCAAATGGGTAGGTCCAACTTCGACAAAGAGGTCGCACGGAGAATCCAACTCGGCTGGGCAGCGTTCGAGAAACTTCGACCTATCTTTTCGTCTAAAATACCTCAAAGCCTGAAAATGAAAGTTTTCAAACAGTGTGTGTTGCCAGTGATGACTTACGGCACTGAGACCTGGTTTCTTACTGTTGGCCTAATGAGTAAGCTCAAAGTCGCGTAGCGAGCTATGGAGAGAGCTATGCTCGGTGTTTCCTTGCGAGACAAGATCTGAAATGAGGTGCAAGAGAATTAAAGTCACCGGTATACCTTTCAGAATTACCAAGTGACGTGGCAGTGGGCGGGTCACATCGTTCGTAAAACTGACAACCGATGGGGAAGAAAGGTTCTCGAGTGGTGACCACGAACTAGTAGATGCAGTGTAGACCGGCCCCTCACTAGATTAGGTGGACCGTGGAAGCAACCACTCAAAGTGGCGCTCTTTGGGGGAGGCCTATGCTCAGCAGTGGACGTCTTCTGGCCGATGATGATGAATATCTGTTTTAAAAAAATTTAAATTACTTAAATTAAATTAAATATCATTTATTTCAGACATTGGCCCTATAAAACATAATACAAATGAATCAATAATTAAGTAAGTAGGTAAGTATAAAAATAAATTAGAATAAAAATTAAAATCATGTAAATTAAATTCTGAAAGATTTTAATAATATTTTGATTTAGCGTAATAACTAAAGAATCAATGTAGGTACTACGCAAGAATTTTGATTTAATTTATAATACATAGACAGACATTTTTTACCAGTTTTTTATTCAGGGGGTACGACCGGACCCACCTTACCCTGTAACTATCAGTACAAAAAAAACAGCTCATTCATTGGATGTTCAGATTTTACAATCAGCCAAGGAACTTGGCCAAGTCATATGTGCCTAGCTTTAAAATCGTTTATTATTTACAAGATAAAGTACTTATTAACCAATAACGATCCACTGGAGGGAATAGACCCACCCATTTTTTCTATAACCCCGCCCATAAAATCGCAGCCCGTAAATGGTTCACGCCTTCATAGATATGAGCACTGATGACCAATTTTACGGCGGCGGCGTGTACTAAAAGTCTTCACGGCGGCGGCGGCGGCGGCTCGCCGTCGCGGCGACCTTGGTTTGAGATTTTTTCCTGCGTACAATTTCTTTAAAAAAACTTACAGAAAGTCATATTGCTACGGGGCCACACGGTCGGTCGACCTTGCCGGCGAGATCGTCTGTTGTCATTGTCACGTTACGTCGATTTTTATACCAGTGACGAAAACGAGGGTTGAACGACATTGGTCAAGTTAGATATAAATATAAAATATAAATATGTGTGGACATTTCACACAGCGCCATCTAGCCCCAAACTAAGCCCCTCGGTTATGTGGTTATATATGTTATATTTTAAATATAGTGAATATGTGTTGGTGGTGTTACTAAGACCTGAGGAAAAAAGAAATACTACCTATGTAACCTATAATGTCTAGTTAGGAGTTAGGATAAGATGTACCTACCAACATACCTATTATTGTGTACCGTTAGGATTAGTACCTATACCTACCAAATGGTGGGTGAGGTTTGTAATTGACACAAAACATTGTTCTACCAGTTTTCAAATATACCATTTAAATCATTATTTCTTGTAGTGCATTATTAAACTAAAATCTTTTATTTGATGGGCAAAAAGGGAGTAAGTGACAATTATAAATCTCTGTCAGGGAAAGAAATGAGAGTTTGTGTCTGCCGACAAACTGCTCAGCAGTTTGGCAGTATGTTGTTAGTTAGAGTAAGATTTTGTGTTCTATACAATAAATAAAAAAAAAAAAAAAAAAAAAAAAAAGCATAGCTTGTACTATGGGAACCAGATGACTGATACAATACTTATATAGTATTTTATCAGTCATCAGTCATCATATATTCGTCAAATCGGTAATTTGTCAAATTGGATATTGGTCAAATCGGTAGTTCGTCAAATTGTCTTTTTGTCCAATCATGAAATTTGCCAAATACGCTATATGTCAAGTAATTTAAGTACAATCAAGTGTAAAACTGAAAGATAATATGGTTCACTTAGGTCAGATTCCGCTTTACTATCCTAGCGCAATCGATATGACGGCTGTGTGTAATAGGGTGTTCTGAGTCACCCAAGATATTTCTAGGGTGACGACGATGCGGAGATGAGTCTGTCATGTCTGTAGAGTACGTTAGCGCTTGGACTACAAAAATATTGCGATTATGTGGTGTTACATCAAAATAGCGTTATGATGCATTCTTCAGAAACTGTCGGATCGGTCAGTACTCATTAGTAAGAGCGAGAAAGCAAGCCACGACGGCACGCCGCCGTGTTGTGCTCAGCGCCGTCATGAATTTACGGTGACGGCGGCGCGCTAACGCGGCGCTCATATCTACTTCATATTTAGTTCCATTTTGTCCCAAATCAAGTTTGAAATCACAGAGTACATTGGTAAGTCAGACACCACCACAGAGTACATTGGTAAAGACAACACCACGGAATACCAAATTTGTGCAATTTTGGGAGGATATCCGATGAGATCCGAAATGAGCAGATCCGTAGAACTAAAGCGGCTGATATTTATTTACACAAGTGGATTGAAATGGCAATGGGCTGGGCAGGCCACGTCGCACATTACTAACTATAGAACTGAAACCGATGGGGAAAAAAAGTTCTTGAGTGGCGACTACGAGCTGGAACATGCAGCGTAGGGTGGCCTCCCAAAACCTAGATGGACCGATGATCTGGTTAAAACCGCAGAGCAGCCGATTGATACAAGTGGCAACCAGCCGCTCAAAGTGGTGTTGAATGGTTTAGTGGTTGTTAGATGGTTGGCGCTTTGGTGGACACCTAACAGGTGTATCAGTCAGGCAGGTTATGTTTCTTGCAGAGTATTTAGGTAAACAAACTCAAAACAGTGCTTGAGTATACCTACTTAAATAAAGCCACTGTTTAGTCTATCTTTAGTAGGTAAGGTAAGTAAGTGAACTGTGAAAGCTGAATGCAAATGGTAGATTTATTTCATAGTGGTGATTTTTTTTCATAATAAACACTACAAAATCGTCTCGGAAAACACATGCAGTGGTCGTGGAATACACCTAACATATTCCTCCAGGTCCTCCTTTCCGCAACGCTATATCGTCGAATCTACGTCTGGTCACTTCCTCTGTGAGCTTTTAAATACACGGCCATATATCCTGATATATGCCTGCATTAGGTCAGGATTATTACGTGTTGAAATAGCTATCGTATATTCTTATCTCCTTATCTCATGTATTTTCATACATGAGGGCGAATTCTCCGATATTATAAACAAGCTTTTCTACTGCAGTATGGAGATTCATATAATTATAGCGGTTCGCTTTGTCGTCAATTGGTTGTTTTATTTTTCCCGTTTGTCTATCGTTCGTGATTTTGAAGCCACATAATAATTTCAATAAATTATTTTCAACAATTTTGTATCACAGCTATCTATTATATTAGTGAAGACAGATAGGACTTTCAATCTTTACCAATGTACTCTGTGGATAGGAGAGCTCTATGGTTGACAGTTAGTTACAGTGTCTCCACCAAGCGCTTGTGTCACCATAGTGGTGCACCTAGTTCCATGTTCAAATATCGATATCGATAGCACAGTATATACGCGCCGTGGCAAAAAAAAAACGACATGGGAGTAACTTAGAAAGTTATTGGTGTTGTAATACAGCTTTTTAAATGAAATGAATGTTGAGGAAGAAAGGTTCTCGAGTAGCGACCACGAACCGGAAGATGCAGCGTAGGCCCACTACTAGGTGGATCGACAATCTGGTGAAATCTGGTGAAAGTCGCGGGAAGACGATGGATGTAGTAGCCGAGCAACCGCTCAAAGTGGTGCTCTCTGGGGAAGGCCTATATTCAGCAGTGGATTAGGGAGTGGAGTAGGCTAATGTTGATGATTAAATTCAGGTGACAATATACGTAAACACGATGCAATGCAAATAGTTCGATATCTGATGATTTTTTTTTTCTTATATTTTGGCTCCACACATAGTGTATTTAGCCAGTGTCAAGTATTATATTTTCATCGTGTTATAAAATATTTCACGCAAAGTCATGTCCTAGTCATAGTCATAGTCCAGTTTAAGTCAGGTAGTCATAGTCCAGTCTAAGTCATGCTCCAGCAAAGTGGTGGCAACTTTAGTAGAAGCTTCTATGGAGTTTTGAAAGCAACACGAAAAATCACGTTTCACCACATTATATCACTTGCCCTCACTCATGCTCGTAATTCAGCACTTAATGCGTAAAACGCCACCAATTTTAAACATTAACACTGGAAAAAGCAAAAGTTTTGAATAATAATACAATGCAATGACGTGAATTTTTCCGCGTTCCCGCCAAAACTCTATCTGATGACTTGTAAAGAAAATGTGGATTGTGGATTTCGAGAAACAAACGAATTCTCATTTGTCATCACAGATAACTATTATACACAGAGTACATTGGTAAAAACTGCTATTAGTCATAATTTGTCATATCGTATAAAAAACAAAGTGATCAAAAATACAGATTAAACTATTTTCGAATGAAAGATCGAACGAAATCCACTGGTTCCGTGTAAAACCAAAATAATGCCATTCTAACTAAAATAGGCAAATGAAAACATACTTTGAGCTGTCTGAGCGTAAAATTGTATCACCTAGAACACATTTCAGGAATCATTTAAAATTGGTTTTTGAATATGGGCTTAGATCTAGTGTTAGAGCTAGGTTCTAAAAGCTGTACGTCTTAATGTTACTAACATGCTTGAAGCGAGGTTACGACTCTATTCAGTTGCAATTTCGTAAGGAGATTACTCTTATATTCTATTTTTGTCGAATACTTATTTTACTTTTAGACAAGCATGCTCCATCGTTACCGCGCCGTAATAAAGTGAGACTGTGCTCAATAATGTTACCCTATAACCTAACATTTATGATACAACCAAAGATCACTATGTATACTAGACAAGGCATCTCTAACTGGTCCTACTGTCGGTCACAGCGAGTATGCATGCCAGCATAATTTCGTTCATAAGAAGCTGGACACTCAAAGAACGCTTTTGTTTGTTTTCCCTGACTATCTGCAGCTATAAGCATTTTCGGGTCTTTATTTATAATGCAAAGCACGTGCACTCGTGCAGTCGCTTTGAGTGTCCATCTTTGATTGAGCAAAAGTATGCTGGCTGGCACACTCACAGTGGCCGACAGTGGCAGTTAGAGATGCCCTGTCTTGTATAGGTACATATTATGTACAATAATTGTACATGGAGGTCTTTGTATACGCACATCAGCTTTCCCTGTAAAAGTTCACGATGGCTTTAAAAGGTTAAAGTTAGAAACAGAGATAAAACCTTACGACAAAATACTCTATCCTAAGTAAAGTTTATTTATCGCTAAACTGACTGTACATAAGTATACGTTCATACATTTACCCAAAGTGCACTCTCTGGAGTCATTTAGGTACGCACAGAAGGCTCGCTATACTTATTAGAGATGTGCTATTAGAGGCGAACCAGCTATGAGCACAGATCACCGACCTAATAGAGCGTGTCTAATTAATAGTTTTTTGTTTGATAGTGGGTTATACCTACTCTTCTAGTCTACATAGACCTTGACAACTTAAAGAAAAATAATTCATAGAGATTGAAATGAAATGAAATGAAATGAATTTATTCCGGACACACACACAATATCACACAGTAACACAAGAATTTATAGTTGTAGCAGAATCAAAATACAAAGTTTATAAATACCTAGTTATTATACCTATCTGCAACTTACTATATGTGACATTGTGCAATGTCAGGAATAGGTCCCAGCTCAGCATACAACTAAGGTTGCACAAAGCATCCTCAGTTACTGATTTTCAGCCGGAACCCAACCCATGACATCACGGACGCAATACAAGAAGAATGGTAACACAAAATAACACAATGTACTAAAGTAAACAACACGAATAAAAATAACAAAATACATAACAGTAGCAAACATAGCATCCGAAATACCTGGCAATTTCAGAACAGCTGATAAAATTGACATGACACAATTGTCGAATTACAGACTCTAATTCCCTTTCACCAGTATTCTATGACTTTCTATCATGTTATTATGATGTGTACTATTATCAAATCTGCGTAAAGGGTGTAAAATATATACATAAGTATAAATATATATAGATTGGTTGTTAGGTAATAACTGTTATCTACACGGAACCTGTGATGGTACGGAGCCATCAAATTAACTATTAAATAATTAATGATTACGTGTGTTTTGTATTTAGAAAATATGTTGCGCTTATCAGAATAACATCTTGTGTACTAGGTAGGTACCTAAATATAAAACCATGAAAATTATGATGAACGAATATCGAGCCATTTAGGAATTTACAGAAACGATTTATATACGTTTCTCAATATAGACAGTGCGTACGCTCAATTAGTCTGTGTACTCTGTGGTCGAGAATCATGATGAAGTAACCTGGGCCCTATTTCTACACACGTCTATGTTAAACGACACCCACGCGTTTTGCTCCTAAATTTAGCTCAGGCACCGTAGTTTGCTACTACCTAAAATAGCTCCGCAGAGGTTAAATTATGCATAATTAAGGAATAGGGTAGTTTTAAAAGGCTTTTGAGGTAGTAGTTTATTCATTTTGAAGATTAAGAGACCTTATAAAAGCGTAGGAATATTCTAAATTACAATTGCGAAAAATTAGTACCTGCAGTGCAAGCACCGATCTACCGATCGATATATTTAACGAATTTTCATGCCAAATTTGACATAAATTATCGATAAAACGAAATTGGTAGCATGGAATGTATTTTTTCAACGACGATATAAATTCGTTAAATCTTAACGAATATGTTCGTTCTATATCGATTAAACCGCGCATGGATCTAAATTTTGACATCTGTGATCGGTTTAATCTTGTCGATCTTATCGAATGTACCGAATATTTATCGGGTTCCTAAAGTTGAAAGAAAGAAAAAAGAAAGAAAATAACATTTATTCAGGACATCACACAACATTACATTATAGGAAACACACTAAAAATAATAATTATACTACAAAACAGAAAATAAAAATGTAACGTTGTGTGATGTCATGGCCCAGGTCTCGACTCAGCATAATGATTTAGGTCAGCAAGTGACCTTAATCAACTGATAATCATTTAATTGAAATGAACCCATTTCAATTAAATGATCAAATGATTTGAGGTGATTTTTTATCCAAATAAAATGTGATTAAGTACTCAATTGAAGTTTTGGCGGGAACGTGAAAAAGTTCACGTCGTTGCATTGTATTATTTCTCAAAACGTGTGCTTTTTTCAGTGTTAATGTTTAAAATTGGTGGCGTTTTACGCATTAAGTGCTGAATTACGAGCATGAGTGTGGTCAAGTGATATAATGTGGTGTAACGTGGTTTTTCGTGTTGCTTCCAAAATTCCATAGAAGCTTCTTGTAAAGTTGCCACCACTTTACTTGAGCATGACTTAGACTGGACTATGACCCGACTTAGACTGGACTATGACTATGACTAAGACTTGACTACGTAAAATATTCTAAAACTCGATGAAAATATACAATACTTGACACTGGCTAAATACACTATGTGTGGAGCCAAAATATAAAAAAAAAAAAAAAAAAAAAAAAAAAAAAAGTACTCAATTAATAAAGCGCTCAAAACGCAAAACTCAAAATATAAAAACTAAAGTGAAAACATTTTTCATCGGATAAAGATGAGTTCAAAAATAGGCATTTTATTACGAAGAAGTAAGAACATTTATCAAAACGTTTTAGTAAATTAATTGAAATTCTCGTTAGCTTTCTCGTGAGTCCATCAGTCGTAGTAATGGCAAGAGATTAATAAATAATTAAGGCACAGAAGCGAATTCTTTTTGTTTTCTCGCTAAGTATACCTACGTAATGTCTCTTTCTAATGACAGCTCATCTTAGAAATCAAAGTAATAATTTAGATTTAGACAACATATCAGACACTTTGATAAGTACCTAATAATTATTCATTAGTCTTTGTTTGATTAAAGCAAGCCGAAATATGTACCTACACTGTGCTGTGTTAATAATATTTTACGACAAAGATCACGAATAATTATGTAGGTACTTACACCTCTATTTCCACACTAGGATTCCCTGTACCTAGGGACGTAGCTACGAGGTCCATGGTGACACAACACCTAGGCAGAGATTATGAAAGAGTATTATTTGCTCGTTTTTTTCCTGTGCACAAATATATGTCTTGTCATGGAAATCAAACCCACTGCCTCCGGGTTATGAGCCGACCTGCTCAACCACCACACCACATCCTTCTACACCAGGTGTAGGAGGATGCCTAAGTATGCATAGGTCCTATACAAGGTGACCTTGAATTAGTATGTTATCCCAAAATAGCGAGACTGGGACCATGATGGTCCACAAGTTGTGATCACACGTGCAATTTTGTTTGTGGAATTATTTTTTACTATGGAGTTTTGGAAACACGCAGTTTCAAGTAAGACTATCCTCGAACTTAAACTTAACATGACATTTCTTCAATGAAAAACTATTAATTTAGAAAAGTCGTAGAAGAAACTTTGTCTACCTTGGGGAGTAGATTTACCCCCTTTCGGGATAATATACCAATTCAAAATCAGATAGTATACTATTATATTTTCACTTCTATACGCTCATACTATTTCTTATTCTTACAGGTAGTGTTAGACTAAATTACTATTAATTGGAAGCTTTTACTTTATTGCTTCATTTTTATTGGTCTTAAAAAGCTCTATAATGCTAGAGAATCGATGGAAGGAGCTTGTTATTCATTAGACTTCCCATTAAAGGCGAAAAAACATGGAAAAGTGGTCTTTTAAATGAATAAAATGCCTGGAAAGATCAAAATATAAGTTTATACAATAAGGTTACCTAAGGGTACCTATTGATCTGGATTAGGGTCACATGATCTTGGTTGTAAAACGTCTGTGTAAACAAAATGTCTTGGTTGATTTGATTTCTGCCGCCATCCTCGTGCGAAATAGTAGGTACCTATACGAAAAGGAAGACAAAGGTACAGAGAGGTGAGAAAATAAGATTGAGAGAGAGGCGACTAAAAAAGTCAAGCGCGAAGCTCTCATTATCATCATCAACAACAGCCTGAAGACTGAAAAAAACAGCTTTGAAAATTATTCGAAATTTTATAGATCTAATAACAAAACGTAAATTGCAGAGCAAAAAAAAATTGTATACCTAACTACTTTTAGTTAAAACTAAACCTGACACCCAAAACTATTCTCATAAATACAATTTACAATTTTTTTTGCTCTGCAATTTACGTTTTGTTATTAGATCTATAAAATTTCGAATAATTTTCAAAGCGTTTGGATTCCTCGTTTATCATTCGGACAGCTAAGGAATGGAACACCTTACCAGCGTCATTGTTTCCTGACAAATATAATCTGGGAGTTTTTAAGGCTATAGTGAACCGGTATCTTCTAGGCAAGCATGCATCGTCAACCGCGTCGTCACTTACCATCAGGTGAGACCGTGGTCAAATGTAAGCCTATCGTTGATAAAAAAAAAAACAAAAAAAAAAACTGTTTTTTACGCCGCTGTGCTAAGCGCGGAGAATTTCAGTCCAACTAACTTTCGTTTTGCATACCGTCTGTCTGGTATCATTACCAGGTATTTATGTGAGGATTTGGCACTGGAATCGAAACTGCACTGGGACCTAAGCCAGTTCCTAAACAAGGGCCTTAACTTTAGTAAGTCCAACGTTCACAACTTTGAATGCCGTTTTTTTCCTGCATAGGCTACTAGGCAAACTAATTTGATTTTACTTACAACTCTACTGGATTGCTCCCAGGTAGGAAAGTAGTCTATTCTTCAAGATAGTTATCCTAACTGCTGATTAAATGAAAGCAATCCTGGGAACTAATCCAAACTTAACACAAGACTACGAGACTATCCAATTCCCCGCTATTGTTGTCATAACAGCTATACAACCAGTATGGATCCGAGAGACTCGATGAAATCACATCTCACCAGCAAGCACTGGATGTAGGTAGTTATGCATAGACAAATGCTAAAGCATTATTTTATCTACAGTAAATCACATTGACCGGTCTCATAGCTCAGATGGTAGTAGGATCTGCCTTATATTCAGCAGTGGACGTCTTTGAGCTGTTGATGATGATATCACAATATTTTGAATTTAGCACCAAATATTTCTGCGAGATATTATTAAAATTGGCTGGTAAATGGAATCACAGAAACCTTACCTTCTTTTTGGGAGATATACATGCGATTATGTATAGCAATTGGTGGAAAATCTATAAAAATGTACAACTTCTAAATAAACCAAGTTTCGTCAAAATTATTTGAAAAATATGATTTGTCCACGACTTAGAGCATTTAGAAAAGGAGGTGGCAAGGCAAGCCGTTCCCCTCTGCCGGTCATATGGCGCTACTTGGTCATCTACAGTATCATAATGTGCGTGTACACTGTGTAACTACGCTAGTTTATATAACGGTGTGCGTGTTTTAAGATGGTTGCCGGCGTGCGTTTACACGCGTGGTGTGCGCGTGTGCTGAACGTGTCTACCTCGTCCCCTCGTGATTGCGGATTATAACGTTACAACTCCATTTATAGTTGCTCTAAGGTGCACGAGTACAAACATAAAATATGCATCTGGACTGCAAAGCTGAAAGTAAACTTGGGAATTGATTCTGAAACTTCTTTTCCTTATTCGGTCAATTAATTTGGTTCTCATTTCCAAGTGCAGTGCAAAACAACGGCATTTTCAAGACCAAAGTGGCTCCGCTACCTTTGTTACTGTTACCAAGAGCACCAGTGTCATTGGAGGACATTGGATTTGCATAATGTTTCAGAAAGCATAGTAAGCGGCTTAATTGCTACATGCATTGTGAATCTGAATTTCAAAGAAAATGCACTGTCAGCTTTCAAGCTATTTTGTCTCTTAATATGTATTATTGGTTCATTTCACATCACAGTTATTGTGCTGACGCTGCAACAGCTTTGTCGAGATATTATGGATTTATGAGCATTACACACGTATCGTGACAGTAACAGAATTTAATATGATTTACATATTTCACAGCTCTAACGGCTTTACTCACTACCTTTTTTCGTTTTCCCGCGAGAATATTAATATTCCCAAAAAAACGTACTTGCACTATGTTGATCTCATTACTGTGAGAAATGTGCTGTGCAGTCTGTTTGATCAGTTTTGTCGTCAAAGGCGGACGAACAAACAAACAAACAAGGTACCAACCAAGTTCAAAAAAAGGATTCAATGACGTTTTATTTATATTCAACGTATTATTTAAAAAATTCATTTTCACCGATTTCTTCAAGTTTTCTGTATCGATTTAATTTAAATATAATAATTTAATAAAAATAATTTAAATATAAGATTTTTGTGCTGTGGTCCCATGTAATTTTGGTGACGATTACAGTTATAGCTATTTCTCTAGTAGTGATAGGGATATCCAAGAGTAAGTTTGGCTCAGCGGTATTTCATCTAATTTTCAGCCTAATGAATGGTTTGTATCTTGTTGGCCCACCTTGATTGCAGCTTTTTAATTAAGAGATGCTGTTAAAAACCACAAAAGCAAGTTACTTATCTGCTAAACTCTATATTAAAAAAAATATATTACGATTCTAACTAAATTATGGTGCTTTCTAATTTATAATTATTTTAAGCTCAACGAAGTAGATCCGGAAACAAATGATCTACTTTAACGACAAAACTACTTGCACTAACTAATAACGTAGTCATTTATGCATCTCCACCAGGATTATCCTCGCATAATGATTTGGCTGCTAAATGTTTTTATTTTCATGCGAAATTCAACTTTAATATTTCACTTTTAGGTGTAAAGTTGGTTGAAGATTTTAAAGAGTTTTGAAGCACAAGAGTTAGTACTAATTGAGGATAATAGTTCGTGCCCTCGACGTAATGTTGATTTAGGGGATCTAACCCTGCATTTGGACGTGTTGAGAGCTCGGTGCGATCATAGAATAAGTACCTATCTATAGACTCCCAAAACCTACATTGGCGAAATTTAAGCCGTTTTTGAGGCCATAATATGTCACTGTACGAACGTTCGCGTGGTCATATCTGTGTGAAGTGCTCCCAGAAATCGTGCCACAGCACAATAGAAAAGCAGCATAACTATTTTGTTCTGGTGTGACTTTCCACTGGTAACTTATTAGTTATTGCTTAAATCGTCTAAAATACCAAAAAAAAGTAGCTTACGTTTTGAAAGCATCATTTGATTCGTAAATTGCCTTCTATAGGTAGGTACTTATTATATGGGTGCGATGTTTTTTTTTTCTGGAAAAGGTTAGCGAATCTACTTGGAGCGAGGAAACGAATCCGTGAATTGTGAGGTAGTCTTATGTTCTCGCTTTTCCTTGTATATTTTTACTTATTCGTGTTTTTTTTTATCAGATCGTACTCCAATTTTGTATCAGATCGCTTGCGAAAGGGGCCGCCAAAGTTCGTAGCTCTCGCAATTTGCATCACGGCATTTCTAAACAATGTATACCAGAAACATATCTTCTTCTTTGTTGAAAAAAGCCAAATGTGATAATAACTTTTGAAATAAGCGGGAAAACTATTTAACAGTCTTCAAAACTTTTTGACCTTTTTTTTAAGTAAAATTAGTTCAGGTAAGTTTATACAGGACTTGGCGACAAAAAAGAAGAAACAATTATTCAAGGCGCCATACAATGGAAAACCATAATTTATTGTGCTATAATTAGGATAGATTCTTTTTCATTTTCTTTTCAATGAGATATTCATTTTAGTAATTGCCCTTTTGAGCAACTATCAGAGTATTTACTAGGCAACCCTCTAGTGAGAATAATAGTATGTAATTCTACATTATTAATTCTCTATACAAGGTAACCTTGAATTGATATGTTATCCCGAAATGGAGAGACTGGGACCATGATACCCTACAACTTGTGAGAGTCTTACTTGAAATTGGGTGTTTCCAAACTTCCATGATAAAAAATAAATCCACTCGCAAAACTGTACGTGCGATTGCTACGAGAGTTAACAAGATACTATAAATTCATTTCTAAACACAGGTCGTTAAACTCATTTATGTGCACTTGGTCAAGGACAAAGTACAACCACCCAGCTGCTCTAAGGCTATTTTCGAACGTAAACTTTACATGGAATTTCTTCAATGAAAAACTATTAATTTAGTAAATTCGTAGAAGAAACATTGTCTACCTTGGGGTGTACATTTACCCTCTTTCGGGATAACATACTAATTCAAGGTCAACTTGTATATTACCAGCTCATAACCTATTTCCGCTCGGTCGTCTGTGGCAAGGTAGACATTACATAAACTCCTCGCTACAAACGCCTTTGTTTGCGTTACCCGATTATTCGTGAGTTATGGAAGTAGTCAGCATTATTCACCAAATAATACAATGCACGTAAAAGCATTACATGGTTCTTGGGAAAACAAGGGGAGATGGATTCGTCCCATTAGAAGCGGAAAGGTCCGTAACGGGAATGGGTAAACTTCTATGGTGTAATGGCTAGAATTTTCCTTTTTGTGGCATCCGTTGATGGAACGTTATGGCGAGTGGTAACTTTGAATGGGTGTCATGATTTTTTATAGAATTGCGCAGCAATGTGGTTCTGAACTTGTTCATAAAGTACACCTACTCTACTTAAAGGTTTGATAGCATTCTTTTTATTCTGCAGTCTCTGTCTAACAATGAATTTGTAGCAAAATTTGCTTTAGGTACTGAATAACAAATATTTACAAGCCTTTTAGGTTTTTGTTCAAATCGCGCTAAAGGTAAAGAGTAAGGTTTCAAAAAAACTAGTTAAGCTGCGAATATAGCACGCGTCATAAATTTTCTTGAACTGCACATGCACACTCCATTATGCAATAATGTTTAACAGATGAGTTCCACGCGTCGTGTATTTAACTGCTATGGTGCTTGCTATTAGTTTTATTTTGGCCGTAAAGCGCAGTGAGTTTTGTAGCCTATGTTATACCTATTTTAATATCTGTGGTTATACTTACACGTCATGTGTAAGTATAACACATACAAGGAAAAGAAACATACACCGAAATTGAAAATAGGCTCCTCTTTTGCAAACAGCAAATACATCGTTAATTGAAATAGTTATTGAAGGATCTACCATTACCAATGGTCAATTGAAACTGAATTATTATTGGATGTAATTTAATTCATTAGCATAAATTGAGCCCATGATAGTACATCATTTATAGATGATTATTAAAGAGTAAAAGTGTGTAAATAAAAATATTTTATTTGAAAATTATGAAACCGCGGCGCCTAACGCGGTTGGCACGGGTGATTTTGATACATTTAAACGTTTTTATACCTTGTTTGTACTAATAATTAAAAACAGTACTACATTATTTTAATTCAATTTTGTATTGTAGCATTTGATTAAGTAAGTTTCCATTTTTAATTCCATTTTTTGGAGTTATTATTATTACTAAACCAATGTGTTAGAATTCAAAAATTTTGGTCCAGACGTAACCGGTATCAGGAGTAGATACTTAGTTTCAAAGGATGCTAATGAATTCAATTACACCCAGTATAAAAGAAGTAAATAATTGAAATATAAATAAAATGAGAATTCATTAATGATGCCGATGACTTATGTTGTCTACTGGCTTGAATTCTCTTTATAATACCAACCTTAAAATCCAAGCACCAAACGCAACAGCGCAAAACATATATCAAATACAGCCATTGAAAACACGAATAAAAATCAAAACTCTCCCATTTCAGTCGTTGCAATTGATGTATTCCCCACGTAGATTGCAATAGGGCGCATCTGTTGCGAAGCAATTACTATTGCTCGTATAACGGGTATTAGGTTCGGTATGAATTCAAGCTATAAACAAGAAGGGGTATTGAACTTGTCTGAACATACGGAACTAACTCTTCTAATAAAATTGCACAATAATAGTAATCTATCATCAACAGCCTGAATCCGTCTACTGCTGAACATGTGATACGACATTCAGTGGCTGCTTGCCTCCTGTATCACTGGCTCCCTGGGGTTTTTACCAGATCGTCAATCCACCTTGTGGAAAGACTGGCCTATTTTCGCTGCGTAATGGTCACCACTCAAGTGTCTTTCTTCCTCATCGGTTGTCAGTTCTGCGAGCGATGGGTTCTTGGAATTTACATGGCATTTCTTCTAATGAAAAACTATTAATTTAGTGAAGTCGAAGAAGAAACATTGTCTATTTTGGGGTGGAGATTTACCCCCTTTCGGGATAACATACTAATTCAAGGTCACCTTGTATATGTATATATGAGCCATTAAGATTATGTGGCCAAAGTGCTGGTGCAGTTCTGGATCAGTGTGCCTGCTCCATACAACACACCTACTAACATGCAAAAACAGCAATATCTAGTTATCAAAAATCACTTTGCAAATCCTTACAAGAAAACATCAAGATCAAGAAAATAACCTCCAACAGGTAAAGTAGCCCTAAATGATTTATATCCAGTAATTTGCCGTTAAAACTAAAACAAAACAAAACTGAAACATAAATAAGAAAACAAAAGAATAGTTAATTAAAATAGATGTTCGTAAATCGCACTCGACTAGAAACTTGTATCGAATTCAGTAATACATCAAGCTTGTAAGTCAAACACGATAGTACCATTTCTGACCGCTGCCCTAACTACCATCATTCAAAAATGAACCCTATCCCATCATACTAAGAACTAAATCATTAAATAGAAATAGAGAAGTTAGCGGTGAAATATAGGTGGCTTATGGCACTAACAGTCGAAACACAGAACTCGGGCCGTGTGTACAATACAGAATAAGATACAGAGCTGCGAAGAGAACAGAGTCATTTTGAATCATTTGTGAAGTTCGGTCAAGAGTGAAATAGGCTACGTTACACTGTTCACTCCTACCAGTTTGGCTCTCGATCAACACATCTTCATTCTATTTGAGTGATCAGCCGCGGCGTCATAACTCTCAGCCGCCCAAACACTTTTGACTTAGCGGTTGATCGACGAATTAAGGTGTTGTTTAAAGCACTTTTTATAGAGATCCCTATCCAAGTAGTGACCGCAACCGCACCTCAATTAACTTTACCGATAGCCCAGATAATACATATAATATAGCGCCTAGAACTTTGCTATAAGCACTACACCACACTTCACTATAAACACTAGTCAAAAGTTCGAATCAAGTAAGTATTTATGGGAAATTTTGAGGACTATAATATCTTTATCTTTAAGTAAGTATTTGTTAAAATCGTAAATGGAAGATGAAAGACGTGAACATATATTTAATTCCACAAATTCTCCCTATATACGCAGGTCCGTTTTTCCTTCCGTTGTTTGGCAAGAAATGGTTACCAAAAAAATAGCTAATGGTTAAACTCCATGGTCAAAGCGAGCTTAAATAGTTAACACAACACCACGTTCTCATAAAAGAAATGACCTACGTTTTGGCCCAGCATATTGCCCTATTTACCGAGTCGGACTTTTCGCTTGTTACCAGGAATGCCCTCAGATATGTGTCCCGGACAAATTGATCCGGTCCCTTCGGCTCTTAACATGAAACATCTATGAGCATGCCGACATATCGCACCAGAATAGTTTAGTTCCCTATTTTTCCGCCACAAAAATGTATACCTTGGTAACCGATACTCGGTTCGTGTCAAAACGAAATTTATTAAAGATGAGACCTCGGTGGGTCGATCTGTTGACCCGCGAAACGCAATATTCGTCGCCGATATTGTTACGGACATTTTCATGCCAATTTTCTAAACAACAATAACTGTGGTACAGGGTTTTGTCTAGTCATGAAAAATTATAACGATATATTGGGTGAAGATTGATGTTTTGGAATATATGAGATTTTTTATTCGATAGTTGCTATTACCATGGCTTTTGGCACCTATCTTCATGGCAGCACCACACTGTTGTAAGGACGAGTGACAAAATTCTACGCATTACTTACTAAACATTACATTATACTAAAAGTCTTCTGTGCACGGACGAGCGGGGTTTGAACCAGGGTTCGTATAGGATTGAAAAAGGCGCACGGTCTTATCGCTGAGCCATGCTCCCGCAATTTTTTATACATAGCAAACTCTTGATGAGATGAGTGAACGAGATGCCAAGACACTAACTAAAAAATAACCGGCCAAGTGCGAGTCGTACTCGTAAACGAAAGCTTCCGTACCATTATCTATAAAATCTAACAAAAATCTCAGATGTGTTGGATGGGAGCCCCCTTAAATATTTATTTCATTCTATTTTTTAGGTTTTGTTGTTATAGCGGCAACAGAAATACATCATCTGTGAAAATTTCAACTGTCTAACTATCACGATTTATGAGATACAGCCTGGTGACAGGTGGACAGACGGACAGACAGACAGACAGACAGACAGACAAACAGACAGACAGATGGACGAGGTTTAGTAATAAGGTTCGCTTTACCCTTTGGGCACGGAATAATCTTCCACAACACCCAAATACCAGTCCCTTTGTACCTATAAAGATCTTTTAGCTTTGTGACTTTTGTTTTATCTCTCTTGGGGTGTAGGTTAAAAGGTTAACTGAAGGTACATTTTGACGAATATAATAAATGAACTCTGCGGCCAAAAGGGTGGAACTTGGCCGAGGGAAGGCTAACTTTGTTTTCGCCACGGTTTGTTAACTTGAGGACGTGTGCTTGATGTAGCTCTTTTTCCTTGTTAACTATTATTTGGGGTTCTGTGAAGAAAATTTGAGACGCGAGCAGCATATAAATTATTCAGCTTTATTGTGGTATAGTTTGAACTATTATAATAACGTTTCATTATATTTTTATCTTAAATACTTGCCCATAAATTATACCTGTATAGGTATGCTCTGCAAATAGGTTGACCACAGTCAAGAATCCTTTGAATTCAGCTTATAAACACAGCCAGCTGCTTTGTATGGCTTAGCAGGTATTTGCTTAGTCTTTGAGCTAAGTTGAGACAGGTATTTGGATCAACGCGATGCTTTTATGTAGTTTCCATGTGTGCCTCTGATTTCTCCAGATTCTGGAGTACCCGCTTTATTTGCTTCATTCAGTTTCTTACATCTCTTCGCCCCGCAGAAGCCATATAAGAAGAAGTTGAAGTTACATCTCTTCGGATCTATTAAACTAGAGATCGTTGTTGATGTCATTAAGTTATATTAGGTACCTAGGTATAACAGGAGGCACTCCGTTATCACGGAGTGCCCTGTATCTGCGGAGGCTGTTGGCCGATTACCTCCAGGATCGCGAGGTCCTGGTGGAAGGGCGCGACGGTTTGAGGCACCGTCGCGTCTCCTGCGGTCTCCTGTCGGTCTTGGGACCGCTCCTGTGGAACATTGGCTACGACTGGGTGCTGCGTGGCACGCTTCCTGCAAATATGCAGGTTGCGTGCTACGCGGACGACACCCTGGTCGTAGTCAAGGGGAGGGATCTCAGGGAGACGGTGCGGCTGGCCACGGTGGGTACAATCCTCGTGGTCGACCGCATTTGCTCCCTGGGACTGGAGGTTGCCCTCTCCAAGACTGAGGCCCTGTTGTTCCACGGGCCTCGGGGGGGACCCCCTCCAGGGACGCGGGTACTCCTGGATGGGATCCCGGTCCCGGTTGGGACCCAGATGAAATATCTGGGTCTCATTCTGGACGGGAGGTGGACTTTTGGGGCCCATTTTACCCAACTGGCCCCAAGAGTCCTGGGTGCGGCTGCCGCACTGGGGAGGCTGCTGCCCAACGTGGGTGGCCCGAACGCCACGTGCCGTCGGCTATACTCCGGAGTTATCCGGAGTATGGCCATGTACGGGGCACCGGTTTGGGTGGACGCCCTCGGTCGCAATAACAAGGCCCTGCTGCGACGTCCGCAGCGGGTCATTGCGACGAGGGCGATCCGCGGATACCGGACGGTGTCCTGGACGGCGGCGTGTGTGCTGGCCGGTAATCCCCCCTGGGAGCTCGAAGCGGAAACCCTCGCCGAAGTTTACCACTTTGTGGCGGCGAGGAGGTCCCGTGGAGAGCCCCCAGCGTGGGAGGAAGTCAGGCGCCTGCGGAGGCAGGCGCGGGCCACCCTGTTGCGGCGGTGGACGGAGGACCTGGCTCCACCGGTGCCTGGGCAGAGGACGGTGGAGGCCATCCGCCCGGTCCTCCGGGAGTGGGTGCGGCGGCCATTCGGGTCGCTGACCTTCCGATTGGTGCAGGTGCTTTCCGGACACGGATGTTTCGGAAAGTACCTGCACCAGATCGCGAGACGGGAGGCGACCCCGGCCTGCCACGAATGTGGGGCGCCGGAAGATACGGCGCCCCACACGCTGGAGGTGTGCGCTGCTTGGGAGTCTGAGCGGCGCACACTTTCAGCGGTCGTTGGCCGGGATCTCTCGTTGCCGTGCGTGGTGAACGCCATGCTCGACAGCGAGAGAGCATGGCAGGCTACGGTCTCCTTTTGCGAGGTGGTGATGTCGCAAAAGGAGGCTGAGGGGGAAGAGGGGGACGGAGGAGGCGCTTTGGGCGCCTTCTTCGTCCTCTGTTGTGGGGCCGGCGGCGGAGGGTCGGGGGACTCTCCGCTGCGCTTATACGGCCCCACACGTCTGGTGGGTAACTGAGGTGAAAGGTTACCCACCCACTGGCGCAGAGGCCCGGAAGGGCCTACCGCTGGGGCGAGATAGTGAATGCCAGCGCGACCCTATCTCGCCCCGTCCCGGCGGCGGACGGATCACGGGGGGGTTTTAGTGGGTTCGAGTCCCACATACCCCCTGCTATCACCCCCGTGGTGGCAGGGAAGTGCGAGGGCAATTCACCCCTCAAAAAAAAAAAATTACCTAGGTATAATCAAAAGCATGTGGATGGTTTAAAAATGTATATTCTTATAATAGAAGAGCTTTTGAAGTCACTACTAATGATAATCGAATTATCGGTCTTGTTTCTTAATAAATACAACCTTTGCGAATAGATACCTCATGAGTCATGAGCTTGAGTGCTACACCGTCAGCTGCATCGTTGCTTTCCATTAGGTGATATGTAGTGAAACGCAGTCATGACATCTAAATATTACTTATTTGAATATTTTATTTTTATTGTTAGTTTTTACACCTATACGGGACCCATCACGCTTATTGAAGCTCCTGCCGTGCTCGTTATGTCTCAGCTTTATTTCGTGAGAAAATTGCCGGTCAGCACGTCACAACCTAGTTACTCTTCTAATTTTGTTAGTCTACGTTTGAAATAATAATATGTTCTATATAAGGTCTCTGCGACACTGTCTATTAGTTGGGTTGTATGTGCTACTCGGTCTAGCGTGATACGAGGTCTGGGTTGTGTTATTTTCCTGCAAGACATTTTATCTGTTATTAGCTGCTGTCCCAGGCTGCAGTGCAGCTGTGGACTTTCTACAGTTTATTAAATAATACAAACAATTTATTGAAGTTTGAACTAACCAGCATGTTCGGAGTATTAAGTACTGTATACTTTATACTCCTATGTAATAGGGCAAATTCTGTGTATATACTATTTTATTAAATTAAATTTAATCATGAGCACCGTGTCCTACAAGACTGAGCATAGTTCTATTCTATAATAAGTACGGCGGGCATCGAAAAAATATCCATTCGATGACAGCGGGGGTTTTTTTTTCTTTTATTTTGGCTCCACACATAGTGTATTTAGCCAGTGTCAAGTATTGTAATTATTCATCGTTAAAGAATATATCACGTAAATTCAAGTCTTAGTCATAATCATAGTCCAGTCTAAGTCAGGTAGTCGTAGTCCAGTCTAAGTCATGCTCCAGTAAAGTGGTGGCAACTTTACTAGAAGCTTCTATGGAATTTTGGAAGCAACACGAAAATTCACGTTTCACCACATTATATCACTTGCCCACACTCATGCTCGTAATTCAGCACTTAATGCGTAAAACGCCACCAATTTTAAACATTAATACTGGAAAAAGCGCAAGTTTTGAGAAATAATACAATGCAACGAACGTGAACATTTCCGCGTTCCCGCCAAAACGACGGCGGGGTTATTATGTAACTTTTGCAACAGGCGTAAATTTCGCTATCATTGCTGTCAAACATGACTTTGGCAGATAAGTGACGTTTGACAGACACAATCGATGAACTAAAAAGTTCATTCTTTTAGTTCTATCTATTGCTGTTCTATTGCTAGTGGCGCTAGTATCAAAGGCCAAAGTGTATTCAGCAACAGGCGAGCGACAGGCGGACATCTTGCGACTGATTTTTTTTTAACGTCCAACGATCACATACATAATTCCTGGACCCTAACTAGATTCCCTGTATCTAGGGACCCAGGAACTACGAGGACCATGCTCCCACAGCACCCAGACACAGAACAAGTGTTTACGGGCACAAATACTTGTCTTGTCGTGGGAATCGAACCCGCCGCCTCCGGATTACGCGCCGACCTGCTCAACCACCACACCACGGAGGCTATCAAAGGAGGCTGTCAGATGTCCGCCTGTCGCTGTCGCTTTGCTTTTACCTAAGTAGTATTTCCAACTTTCTACCATCGTACGCCTGTGATCGGCTCCACTCAATAACATCGTAAACTCATTGCTTTTTGTTTTGTTAAGGCACTTGATATTATTTCTTAATGTTTTTAGGATTCCGTACCCAGCTAGCCACCAGTTACCTGCCTGCCTGCTTGCCTGCCTGCCTGCCTGCCTGCCTCCAAATGCTCCAGCCCACGGCCGGTAGGTAGCGTACCTTGCCTCGTTGAATTGCAATGCTGATGCGTTGATCCAAAGTGCCAGCATTAGGTTGGCATTTTAAGGTTGTAAGGATTTAGGCGGACAAATTCGACAGACAGACAAACGGTCATGGTGTAGGTACCTACATTTAACGGTTTCTTAACTACTACGCAACCACTCTACACAAGAAGAAGTATCAGGAACCCAAAAACATGTCCTTAAACAAATAATTACATATCCAAGAAAACGCACGTAAATACAAAGTATTTGCACAACCTGAGTACACATACAAGATAAGTTGTCGATGTTCGATACTCGGTCACGTTCACGTTACTTCACGTCGATATGTTGGCTAACTTACTCTATCGAAAACTAGAGACAGCTCGACGTTTCACCTACCTGGGTTGTTTTAACAATTTTTGACATTTGACACCCCATTTGGCACACACACCATCATCATCACATCGTCAGCCGGAAGACGTCCACTGCTAAACATAGGCATCCAATAAAACGCCTTTAGACCCTTAGTATAATAGATTTGCCATCATCACCATGTATGTATGCTTAGCAGGCAGCTTGGTGATCACCTGGATTTACAGTCAATGGTGATCACCGAAGATTTTAATGAACCGAAGAAAATGCCCACTACCATGGATCTTCCCCTAAAGAGGGAAGAGATGTGGTGGTCCTATTCGCAAACCGGGACCATACGGCGAGTTATCATCATTTGACACCCTTAGGGGTTGAATATTCGAAAACTGTTTCTAAATTTGTTTCTCTTTCTATTCACCAGCAGTTTACCTTCAACAGGTAGATCTAGAAGACGCGTATTTTGTATTATGTACAATTCAGAGTCATAGCAGGAAATGCCTGTTTGTTGATACCCTTGAGTCCGATCCATTTAGTGAATCAAAGTGCCATTCCTTACGTAAACTAGAGTAGGTAAACTAGGTTGTAAATTAATGATGTTTCATATAGTAAGTGGTTATATTGCTTACCTCTCGGACGGCATAGAAAATGCAGGAACCAGGGGAGTAATTTTATTGCCATCATCATCATCATCATCAACAGCCTGAAGCCATCCACTGCTGAATAGTGCCACCGGACACACACACTGGGTGCCACAGAGTGCCACTTTAAAAGAACGGCTGAATGCATCGGCGCTCCGCTGTTTTCACCAGATCGTCGGTCCACCTAGACCCGCTGCGCTGCGTCTTCCGGTTCGTGGTCGCCACTCAAGAACCTTTCTTATGAACCTTTTATGCTTTTTATTTATTTCGGTCACAAAATTTGCGTTTCCATAACATCAGATGAGCAATGTGTGGGTTGGACGTTATTAATGTAAATATGCTTTTCGAATTCAATAAATAAATTATAAAAATCATTTCTCCGGATTCTGAACCACGAACAGATATTGCTTTTATAATGCGTTGAATAATTTATCTTCGGTAGATAAGTAGTTTTCAAAAATGTATAATTTTACTCTCCAAAATCAGAAATCGATTTCAAAATAATTATATTTTTAAAATGATATTATAATAAGTGTTCGAACTGGCGTTGTATTGGGTAGGCGTATGTTTAGGCAGTTACCTCTTCCTGCTTTTGATGTGTATAGGTACGTATAGATCAGGTGAAATGTGGTTGAACATTACTCTGTCAATAATAGGTATTTACATAACATTACTATCTAATTATGTTTTATGTAAATCACTTTGGTAATCAAGCGATAAAGTTATTCAAATGCAGGTTATTAAACTTTATCGATCATGTCATATTTTATTGTATGCAATCTTGTGCAAAGATTTTTTCAGTTCATCGAGTTTTTGTTGTTAGGGCCTTGTATCTGTACATATTGTTCTTTCCATACAGACTGTGTGCTTTTTATTTGTACACGAATATACATAATAACCGGCCAAGAACGAGTCAGACTATCACACGAAGAGTTCCGTACCATTGTCTACAGAAATGAGCAAAAAACTTACTTATGGATCCCCTAAATATTTATATTATTTTAGATTTTAGTGTCTGTTGTAATAGCGGCAACAGAAATACATCATCCATGAAAATTTCAACTATCTATCACGGTTTATGAAATACAGCCTGGTGACAGACGGACAGACATACAGACGGACAGCGGAGCGTTAGTAATAAGGTTTGCTTTATACCCTTTGGGTAAGGAACCCTAAAAACTGTATACAAGTAGGTAAGTGAAAAAGACATCAACGCGACGACTTAAACAAATATCGCCCATTTTTTTAAGTATATTCATCGACTTTCGATAAATAATCGCAATTGTTAAAACATTATTTCATTAGAAATAGAGATCTTTTCGGTCATTTGTTTTTGTTTAAACTTGTTTTCGCTGCGATGATTTATTATTTGTTTACCTCTTATATAAATGTTTGTGTGTTTTTTGTAAGTTACGTAATAAAATTACTAAGTACTTATGATTGTAGTCGCGTTTATACATATAGAGCGCATCGCAGGATTTTAGTATCTACACGAACTATCTATAATCGGTATATAATAGCTATGACGCAAAATAGGTGAAAAAACAGCTCGACCGGCGACACGTAAATTATTTAAGTACCTACATAGTAAATAGGTAGGCTATATACCACTTATTCACGGCGACGTTTTGTTAATTTAATAAATTATACAAAATGGAAACCCAATGGGGCTGGAAATTCCGGGCATAATAATTATAGGCCTCTCTCTTAGGTGGACCGAGTATAGATGAAGGGCAACCAGCCGCTCAAAGAGCCGCTCCATGTGCCTATGATGTTCAACAGTGTAAGTCTGCCGGCTGATTATGATAATAATGATACAAATGGTAATTGTATGTTCTGCCCCCCCTATTACGAAGGAGCTAGCGACTCTGCTGACGCGCGTCTGCCGCTCAACTGTTGTCAAAATTGTATGAAAATTGACAGCAGTTGAGCGGCAGACGCTCGTCAGCATCGTAATACTTTAACTATTTGTGTTATAATAAAGTATGTAGTTATATGCTAATGAATCGCTAATAAAATGCGCAAGCATTGGTTTTTCCCCCACGCGTGGTAATTGCGGGTGGATGACTTTGGAATATAAACTTTAGTTTGTTTAGTATAGTTACGAAAGCAGTAAGTGCATTTAACATTATGCAATTTCTGTGCTGAAGTCGTTAATAATTTTTTTTTATTGCCTCCTGTGTGTAACCTGGGGTCTTTTCAAGTCAAAAGTGAAGGGCATCTTATGGGCAAACATGCTCAACCTTTGACAACTTGGTCACTTACCATCAGGTGAGATGTTGTCAAATGCAAGCCCATTTTAGCATTAAAAAAATCAAAGTACATTAAAGTCATGAAAACTGCTGTTAAAGTTCTAGTTAGGGTTAGTTTAGGTTTTCTTAGTATCGGTTTATTTGAGCCTAGTGTAATTCGCTAGGTACCTATGAATCTTCGCATTATGTTGCGTAAGCGCATCTATCAACAGTCCTCAATCAGCATCGTCACGAAGTCGTGTGGCGTATAATTATTGTCTTCAAATTATTTCGATTCAGCAGTTTTATTTAATCTTTGTTAGGCTTGCATTTGACCTCTGTCTCACTTGGTAATACGTTTGCTTAGAAGATAAATATATTTTAATTATTTCAGGAAAACGTATTCTGAGCTCTTAGCCCGATTCAAAACAGCGCTTATATTGGATCGCTTTGTTGTATTAAGGTTTTGACAAGTGATCCAATCAGGCTCTGTTTTGAGCATGTATTAATTTGATAGATATAGGCACGAGCTCACAGTACCGCCCCAGAGACGCTGGTAATTAGCATAGGTGATAGTGATGGTAATTCTATACATTGTCACTCTTGCCTAATATTTTATTGAACTCTACCTTTAAAACATTTCCTCCTTGTGTCTACATTCTACATGAGTTACTGCATGCACATAACTGTATTGTGTTAGCACGTCGGTAGTGATTATAATACATCGACTCGCACGGAAAAGGTGTGCTTCCAGTGACACTGTGTTTTGAAAATAATACGATGTAAAATATGTGCCACTCTATGACTCACATTACAGAACAATCATGTCCAAGAATGTGATGTGAGTGAGTACGAATGAAACTATGATAAGCACGTAAATTAAATTATAATGATAAGGAAAATTAATCAGAAAAACATGTTTTTAACTGTCCGGCTTTTTTTGACTCACACACAGCCCGAGGGTCCAAATGCCGATTTAAACAATGGTATCTGGTATCTTCTAGAAAAGCATGCTCCATAGTCGACGCGTCATCACTTACCATCAGGTGAGACCGTAATATATTATTATGTTTCAATCTCTTTTTTTTAGCTGCCGCCAGCTTCCTTGCTTCTAGTGCTCTATCATAGCTCTATCCTACCACTGGGAGTCCTATTAATACACCTGCCAATTGGTGGTGTTCACTTCAGAACTACTCGTCGATAATTGGCTGGTTTCAACAGCTGCCAGTATTTCATCGGCTATATTTATAGAAGATTTCCTCCCAAAAGGTCGACGGCACTGCATGCTATCTGTTGCTACTCCAATTACCTACGTGACTCTGAGAGCTATTTCGGTATATTTTATGTATGTAATCCTACTGCGGATTTCCTCATTTCTGATCTTATCCCGACTGTGGCTGACTCACTAATTATAGACCACCTAGAAGGTCTTCATAGATATAATTTGAGTTTTGGTTTCCTAAGTTGGTATTCAATATGCATTTTCAAAATTTAAATTGATAATTCCAAGAAACGTTAATGAATAATGTAGCCAAACGTTAGTCACGTTAAAAGGAAAATCGAGTAGTTCTCCAAACTTTGAACAACTTTTAGAACAAAAGGTTGAGTCATTTTTCCTTGTTACCTAAATGGCCACAAAGGAACATTGTTTAGAGCACTAATAACGTAGCACGATGGCTATTAAAATAGAAGACTGTGCCTTGACTTAATAACGAATATTCTAGATGATATTTAGGGCTCGAAATATTAAAGAAACAATAATTGACATACGTGATATCTCATTCCCATTCGATCTGGTAAAAGCTGCGGGAAGCCGATGGATGCAGGTGGAGAGCAGCCGCTCAAAATGGCGCTACCTTGGGGAGGCCTATGTCCAGCAGCGGACGTCTTCAGGCTGTTGGTGATGATGATGATTATGAAAATTTAATTCAACTGTCCGCCACCAGTGACTTTATTTTCAGGAACAACTTCATCTTTTTTTTTGCAATTTATAGGCATTGCATTTGACCACTGCATATATAACTTGATATCAAGACGGAATTATCACCAAAACACTCATAAGTGATTAACAGCCTAATAATAACCCTGAAAGTATACAATATTAAACTAATTTTACTAAATTCGCATTGCTCGTGGAACTGAAAACTAATGGCGAAGAAAGATTCTTGAGTGGCGACCACGAACCGGAAAATGCAGCATAGGCCCTCCACCGTGGGACCGACGATCTAATGAAAGCCGCGGGGAGGGATGCAGGAGGCGAGCAGCCGCTCAAGGTGGCGCTGTCTGGGGAAGCTTACTTTCAGCAGTGGAGGCTGTTGATGATGAATAAAATATTCTAAAGCGGCCCTTGTATTGAAGAGTCAAGGATTTGATTCAAAGTTCTGAAAAAGGTAACTTTATGCTCCAACTTTAATATCTTGACCTCTATTCCCGTTTGGTTTAAGGTACAATGTAGAACTAAGTGAGGAAACTATAGTAATAATCATAAATTTATCTACAAATACGTTCGATATAGTTATGAAAGTTAAGCTCTCAAGTCCCTGATTAATCCAGATCGCTATCGACGTAGCTTCACATAACAAACAATACTAGAAAATTAATATACGAAGTTGGAATCGCCGTGTTTGTACGGTACAACTTTTGGTACAACCGTGAAATACGAAATCTATGGAGTGAGGATAAATATCTTATGAAACAACTTTTATAAAAACAGTGTTCCGCGCCGAAGGCATGGAGAAAGTGCCTAATTTATTCCTTGGTTAATTTTATCAATATCATCTTCACCTGGAAAATACTCAATGCTAAAACATGGCCTCTGTTGAAACAGCTCTCCTATAGAATGCCTCTTTGGAGTATTTGGATGGGCACTTTGCCCTTGCATCCAATGGCTCCTCGTAGTTATGACGAGGTAGCGAGAACCTTGTTTTCGTGTCGGTTTTAGATTCTACGAGCGAAAAAGTTATCTTTATAATCAGTAGAAATCACAATATAAGGTAGGTGTTTAAGCTGAAGTTAAAACATAGGAAGTATGGTTATTTAAGCAGCGTCTTTTCGGTTGATGATAAAACACAGTCTTGCAATTTAATCGTCATTGGGTGCAACTTTGATGCTCTTATGTTTCGACTTGGTAGCATGTGAATTACACGGATACTTTGCTGTGATCCGGAATGAGTTTTGGAGATGTGTTTACTTTACATTCAGCAAAAGGTCAACGACCAACCTGTCGCATCACCTGACTTGCTTTTTCCTGACTGCTCGGTTATACAACATTAAGCCTTCTGCAGGATCATTCATTGGACATTTTGAGCACATATTGTTTGTGCACTTAGAGGTAATATTTTACGTAGATATGTTACAATAATGCTTACCGAAACTTTCTTTCCTGTCGTTGGTCAGTTCTACAAGCGATGTGGCCTAACCATTGCCATAACTTGCTAATTCTAACAGTTATATCTTTCAATAACCAAGCCATATTTTGTACCTGAAAATAAAAATAAAAACCACAAACAAATCGTATAAAATGTGAACAAAGCCGCGTTCTAAATACAGCCATTCTCCTTCGGGGAATACGCTCTTAGCATTCTATAAAAAAAGTTTTTATATTCAATCTGAGTTAATCAAGCTAACCGGAGTTTTACGGGCACTATAAAAAGGATATATTACCTTGATCATATTCCTAAAGTAATATTTTTTATGGAGGATGACGAATTGGCAGTATACTCACCTGCCCGGCTTACCGTGACAAAATTTTGTCGTCACTTTTTCTAGTGAAAGAGTGTGACAAGACTGTGGTAGCGCCGACAAGTTTTTCTCTGATCAGCGGGGTGATTACGTAACTTTGACAGCAATGCAACAGGAGAAATTTCATTCCGAATGTGAAAATTTTCATAGTAACTATGCACATAAACTGCGTATTGAAACTGTCAAATCCATACATTTTCGTGTTTCTATTGGTTGCAATCAAGTTACATAATCGCCTAGCTGGTGTACCTAAGGCTCGCTGTGAGATTGGTTTAGTAAGAATTTTACTTGGTCTTGTTTTTAAGAAGATGGGTAAGAATTTGTAAATTTTTTTTGTTATTGAACATAAAAATATCCTGTCGTTATTAACGATGTTCGTTTTAACTGCTACAACGTGAGCTCGCTACATTACAACATATTTATGAATGAAAACTATACATTCGAAACGTCTCGACTTCAACAACAAAACATTGTACATTGCATATTGCATCCTGAGTCATAACTCATAAAAAATTTGGCTTGTAGGTGGGTAATTAGGTAATCTACATAACAACAAACAAAAAGCATTTAGTATAATGATTTCATGACATTGACTCCTTTGGAATTCATTGTACCATTAGTATGTAAATGCACAAATATAATAATTATCCCTATAAAAACTTAGGTATTTTCTACCTTGACCATTAGAAGTGTCGACATAATATTTACAATGTAACTTAGAACTGTAAAATAATAAAATAATTTTCTTTAGTACCTGTTATCATTAAAATGCTAAGGTTTTTTTTATTTAGGTACTTACATTGTTTTGAAGGTAACAAAAGTAACAAAATAAAAATCTTCTGGAACATACTGTTACTGGTACATTCAGCCAAAAGGAATGTACAGTCAGCGACAAAAGTTCCGTACGCGTGTGTGGAAAGTCTCAGATGAAAATATAGAGGTTTGAATATTTGGTTAATTTTTGTCATAATCCAAATAAATATATATCATATTCTATTATAATTATTATATGTAGCATTCAAAAAAGCATAAGGAAGTTCTATAGCATAAATAAATAACTAAGTTGAGTAGCATACAATTTCAAATATGGAAACTCTATTACAACAATTTACTAACAATAATTAGCACTTACTTTCTTATTTCGATTTTCGTAATCACGCGGTTAACGATCTACCAAGATACTCTCACTTTTTGTAACTAATCATTGATCAATAACGTATATCCTAATGCAATATTACCATTACATTAAAGTAAAGTGCATCGGTCCTCATTTATTTTCTGAGTTAAACATCATCAACCTGTACCAGTCCACTACTCTAGACACGAGCCTGGGCCAGGTAGCCTTTCATCACTTCTGTGTGCCAGCAGCCAGCACAGAATAGATGTGCCGTTAATAAAAATTGCGCGCTTGCAAAAAAGAGTTCACCGAATGTTCAAACCTTTTTGAAATGTGACTTTTGTCGATGACCGTACTTATACACGTACATACAGTCGTCGTAAAATCTTGTTTTCACGGAGCCAGCTATCGAATAATGTTTCCTGTCATGTTTACGAGAATCTTTTGATGGATCCTCGAATAAGAAGGCTCATGTTTATGTAATGTTTTGTTTCGTCTGCCATCCATCTGAATCAGCTACTAGGATTGAGAGCCTGTTGTATGCGGATATCTACGAAAATATATCAATAATCCTTCACGTTTGAAGATACCGAATCATGAAGGCATAGTAAAGTTTTCCGCAACTTTTTCCATGGTTACCGTAGGAGGCGGCTAAGGGAATATCCATGGGAGTGGGGCAGCAACAGTACCTAACTCTTCTCGATACATTAAAATCTTCTGCGATCAGCAAGCCATCTTCCAAGCGTGGTGGATGTAACAAATTCCCATTACACAATTTTTTTTAATTCGTCTTTTGGCTGTTGTTGATTTGAGTCAATTTTGAAGAAAACTTTATAAAATCTTAGGTGCACTTAACCTCAAAATCATGTTACGTCAAAATAAAAATAAGTACCTCCTTTCCAGTGGTCTATACTAGAGTGGAGTCGGGGCATATACTAGAGTGGAGTCTACCGTTACTAGTATCTTTCTTCAAATTGATGAGACGTAGCTTAAAGAAAAATTGTATTTAAAAAACTTCTGTAGCACGTATACGCACTTACTTCAAATACTTGCCACGTGTGAACAAAATTCACCACATGGCGCCAACTGCCGCGCTAACCACCCGGGCAAAAATAAAAAAGTAATGAAAATATATTGAGAAGCGAAAGAATGCAGATTTTTATTGGAAAAAGAAAGGTTCGCTTGAAAAATGATAAGAAAGAATGGACCAAAAAAGTCTACGCGCGTGAAATGCAATCATCACGTAGGGTTGTCAAACAACTGGATTATAATTTAATAATATTTTTATTAATTATTATTATTTTCTACATGAAACATTTAAACAATCAAAATTATTACTTAGTAATAGCATTTTTTTACTGTATACCAACATATCTTTAGTATTTTGCATTGAATTTACGTTTCAATAAAATTATTTAGATTCATGTTGTAAAATCCGAAAAAAAAAAAATTGTTTTTACCTTGAGTTTTACTTTATAAATAAACGATAGGGTCTGTAAGTGATTAATAAAGAGTTGCATGAATTTTGTTGTTAACCCTCTTTATTATTAAAAAAACTTGATTATTAATTAAGATATTTCCAATTATTTTCTTATTGTTTGATTTTATATAGGTACCTAGTAACTTTATACCGTACGTAATTATAATAGGCATGATGACTACTATTAAAAAATGAACAAGTAAATATTACTATCATAAAGCAGATTAAAAATGAATGCAATAATTGAAAAAATAAGCAAAATCGGTAAATAAATCACGGAGTAATAAGCCTATTGGAACTAATGCTTATGAAGTAATTTTAGCAATTTCGTGTTAGCTAATAATATTATTTATTAAATTATTTTAATCTGTAGACAGACAACCCTACATCCATTTATAACATAAACGACCAAATTGCAGCGTTATGTCAAGGTATTAAAGTTTAATATCGTCTGTCTATAGTTGAACCTTTAGAGCCAAGTTCAGGCCCTTGACCCTATACTTAGGTACAGGGCCGGTCCAGGAACGAAGCGGCGAAGTTTATGTGCCATCAAAATGTATATTTATTTATTTATTGGTTGTTGGAGACGGCACTGAGTTTGAGTTCCGGCTCTAAATCAAATGAAGGAACTATTTTGACTGAAATTATAATTAAGGAAATAGGAATGAGCCAAGAGCAGTTATTTCAATGTAACAAAAGAGGATGGTCGTTTTCTAGTCGTCTGGCTGTTTTTGTATAAATAGATATTATGGAGCAGTCTAGGTGGACTGGGCCAGCCGATGGGTGCAGGAGGCGAGCAGCCACTCAAAGTGGCGCTCTCTTGGGGAGGCCTATGTTCAGCAGTGGACGTGTACGGGCTGTTGATGATGATGATGATGGTGAAGTTTAATTTAACCCGCTTTTCTTTATAATCTTTAACACCCCATTTGACTTCCTTGGGGGTGGAATTCATAAAAACACGTTTTAATTTCCAGCGACTCAATATCGAACACGCATGCATTGTTATTCTATTGTTATCTCAAATGATGGTACTCCAGAGGTTAGGGGTAGCTTTTTCGATCAGTAGTTAAGGTTAACAATGGTCAAAAATTCTAACAAGTTCTAACTTAGGTCAATTTTTTTGAATTTTTAACCATTTGTTACTTCGATACACGAATCGAAAACCTACCATAAGTGTTCCCGGGAAATAAAAACGAAAAAATGCGCAAAATATCAATTTTATGTTATTGTCAGTCAAACTGTCAGTCACTCAGGACATTTGAACCCGCTTCAGTCCACATGACAAGTAATCTAGATAAAAATAAAACGTGGACTGCATATTTAATTGTGGTCTGTCTGCCGCTTTCACGTTATGACTGATATATTTAACAATCATACTAAACTTAACCGCATTATGTGGAATATTGAGATCGTATAGGCTGAAAGATAAGCTAAGAATGTAGTAGGTGATGGCGACTATCTTCCCACAGATAACGATCAAGTCGATCTTCCAGCAATTCAAAGACACGTTCAACTATCGGAACCACAACAACCGATTCGTATTACGTGAGAAAGCAGTAGTTAACTCCATGTTTTGTGTTTTGGAGAACTCTAGAAGCCGGCTTTTCAAGGCTAGTTGTGATTCTGTCACAGAGTTGGTGTTTACATTGCGATTTAGTGCAGAATGTTCAGTCAATAGCACTCGGTGTTTAACTTATAATTGCCTAAATATTTAAAAATTTATTTTTATTAATAATTATATATTAGTATTTAACTTTCAGTGTTTACCTACTACTATAAAAATTATTAAAGAGTTTTTAGAATGCGTTTTATTTCCTATAATTTTTTGAGATTCAGGCATTGAGATAGGATCATATCTCAATGGATTTAGGTGACACTGCAACTGTTGTGGGCAGCCGCTTAACATCATGTGAACTCTTAGTTCGTCATTCATTACCATAAAAAATTGAAAAAAGGTGAAACCCAATATGATCAGAAGGTTAGGATGAAAAATATTTTCATCTCCTGTATACGACTATGGGAGCTAGTTAAGTATAAGTATACATCATGGCTAGCTGTATATATTCAGACACAGAGACAGACAGAACGTGATGAACATACACCATAATAAACACTAAAATCAACCTGGTTGTCTAAATATAATGTAAACATAAAGTTTTCTATTTGACAACGAACTGGATTTCTGTTTCATAAACGATTCAGTTCTCCAGACAAATTAATTTTCATTACAAGAATGAATCATAAGGAACTCTTAATTGGAGGCATTGAATTTAATACAATGAACGCAAGCTATTAAATTTATTTTTAATAATATTCCGTTTAATGTGCCTTCTACTTAAAGTACGAATGCTTAATTTAGTTTTTACTTCGTAGTACTGACTAAAAGTTCTAGAAATTATGACCTCAATTAGGTACACAGGTGAACAATAAGGCACATAAATAGAATAGGCATGATGACATCTATTATAAATGAACAATTCAATATTACTTTCATAAAGAAGAATAAAAAAGATTAAAAATAAATGAAAAAATAAGTAAAATCGGTAAATAAATCACGGAATAATAAGCTTTAAAAGTGTCTGTCTGTCATCTCCTGTCCCTTTCTCGCGAAACAGAGCGCCTCCACAGTTACTATGAAAAATCCACGTGTGACGTCACATGCCAAAGAGATTGTATGTAAAGCTACCACAGCTTGCTATGAAAAACTTTGCTCTGACGTCACTGGGCGATTGAGCTGTCTCTTTCTATTTCGGTTTTTAAAATGCTTGTAACTTTGTCATTTTTTGAGATATTGTTATCACAAATGTTTATCTTCTGAGGAATATTATTAATTTATGCAACAATATAATTAAGTCATCATGCCTATTTTGTTTATTCCACAATATTATAATAACCATGCGCTGGTAAATGTTTAGTTATACAACTATTTAAACATTGGTTGTTTGTTCTATTATCATGACTGTCATGTCATTATCATAGTTAGGTCTTTATTAGGTAGCGAGCAGGTGTAATGATTGTCATATCTGTTCTCGACTGTTCTGGCTACTCTATGAATGCCGTCACCGCGGGCAGCGATGCGCTCGCGCCTCCCCCCACGACTTGTATATAGCCTCCACCACCCGCGCTGGCCTCAGTTCTTATTGCATCACAGTACAGTGCATACGCAAGCATGTTCTCACCGCGCAGTCTCGCGATCCTCGCCCTCGTCGCCGTGGCCTCCTCGCTACCGGCACAAGATAAACCCATCCCACAACCGATCACCACAATAACCAACGATGACTTCGTTCCTGCGATGCCAGCACCTTGGTTCAACGTCCCGTTCTTCGGCGACATCACCAAACTCTTCGCACCTTTATGGAAACTGTTTCCAGCATTTGAAGAGCTTGGACCCCAGATAAACGTTAACAACGATAAGTTCCAAGTAATCATGCAAGCTAAAGATTATAATAAGAGCGATTTGAAAGTGAAAGTGAAGGGAGACTTCATCTTCGTGCAGGGCTCGCACGAGGCTAAGCAGCAGGACCACGACCTGTTCGCCAGCCAGTTCTTCCACACATACACACTGCCAGCCAACTCCAGTGCTAGTGACGTCACCGCCAGCCTGACTTCCGATGGATACCTCATCGTGAACGCTCCGATCACCGGACCCGCAAACCGATCAGAGGAGGTCGACCGAGAAGTACCCATCACAGAAACTGGCACTCCTTACAAAACAGAAGAGATCCTAGAGCCAACTACAGAAGAACCCACGATCGCACCAACAGAAGACCGAAAAGAGCAGACAACCGAATCAGAACCAGAAGAAGTGACGGAAAAAGATAATGTGATCCCCCATGGAGACGGAGTTTCTCCCTAAAGTGATATAGGTTTAAGTTAGGGCTTAAGTATTAAATTTAACTCAGTATTGTAATAAATATGTTTTGTATTTAAGAGTCAGTGTTTTTGTTTGCGTGTTGGTATGCGTTTAGCGTGTTTCTTTTAATGGTTGGAACTCGGGATGAATACAGATGTGCGTTGGACGTGTGACGGGCTGCTTGACGAACAATGGGGGCTGGCCTCATTTATGTTTAGGTGACTGAAGTGTTTCGATTGTATTCAAGGAAGCGAATTGTTCATTACAATCTTGAATGGTTGGCCAAGGACTGAGTAAACTGATTTTGCGTAAAACAGAATTTATATCGTTGAAACTCTTCAGTAAAGGTAGGCTATTAGGTCAGAATATGACTGGATTATAGTATATTATAGTCTTACTGTAGCGGTTACAGTTAAATAATATTGCTCTTTTGTTTTAAGTGCATCGATGCAGTATGTGTACTTGTATAGATATACTTGTATAGGTACTTGTGTAGATCTGCGTATGAATCATAAAGTACGATTGTGATATGAAGCCTTCCTTGTTCAGCTATTTCTCTATTATGCATTGTAATGAATTATGTAAGGTATTCGTGGCTATAAGATTTAATCAAAGTCAAACTTTATTTATAAACTCCGATACGACTATAGACGTAATTATGTGTGTTCTGTTAATCAAAAACAATAAAATCTTGCTACGAGTCATTGCATTAAAATAGTTCACATTTGACATTAACGAATCCAAGGCCGTCGCGAAAAAACTTGACAAGTTCGAAATTAAAGACGTCTTCTTCACGAATATTAATTTAAAAACTTGGATTGATTATCGAGCTTAGATGTCAAATGGCGAACTTTGCTGAATATTAATTAATTATGCGATATTTTGTTTCTTATTTAGATTTTTATTTAATGTATTAGCTTCTATGCATAATAATTACAACATGTCATGAATAATTAGAGCATGTCATTATAACTACGATGTTAATAATGTCAATTTCGTAGCAGAAAAACTTCTGAAATGATACAACATTCTTATTATAAATTTTTCGTAGTAAAGTTAGTGCATATTGAATTTTTAGGTCCAATCACAAAAAGGAGGGACTTAACCCACTGTATAAGTACAATAAATTAAAACTCATCACATTTTTATCATCCTTTGAACCAGCAACGAGGAAATAAAATCTGTCGGTGCATTTACATATTTTTAACGTTTATTCGGATTATAACGCTAAATTAGACCACATTTAATGGCCTTGCGCTTCCTACGCTTAATATTTCTAGAGGAAAATTCATTTCCTTAATTTGTGAAAAATCTCCGTTGCATTAAGATAAGTTAAAAGGGGACGATTTATTTTACAGTGAACCTTACATACATCAGGACATTAAGCATTTTTAATCTTATTATATCTTAAAATATCTTTTTTTACGGGCAATATGCCTTTATTACTCAAGCTTATTACTACGATAATAAAAACTAAAACAAACTACACTACACACTAACTAGCTACACTATACCTACAACGAAGAACATATGGACTGTATAATAGACCGCGATGGCCTATAGACAGTCCAAATGCTCCAGCCCACTGCCGGTAGGTAGCGTACCCAACATGCTGGCAGCATTGCCTCGTTGAATTGCAATGCTGATGCATTGAGCCAAAAAAGAAAATAAAATAAAATACTATGTTCATAATTAGAACCGGAAAAGTCCAGGCTGATCAAGAAAGATAAGCTCTATGCGAGTCAAAGACATCTTCTGAAGCCAACCATGTATGCTACACCGTACACGTTCGCTAATTGAATCGGTAGCAGATAGCGAAAAGCATCGGAAAGTGAAATCCTTGAGGGCCTATTCCGATTTGATACCTCAAAATGATCCCGTGCTATTGATATTTCAAATAAAGTTCCTGGTTGATACCTTAACCGTTTACTGTTCCGGTTGGAGGCCCCTACGGCATTGAGCCATGATACACATCATCATCATCATACGCCTACGCTGCGTCTTCCAGTTCGTGGTCGCCACTCGAGAACCTTTCTGCCCCAACGGTTGTCAATTCTACGAGCGATGTGGCCCGCCCACTGCCACTTCAACTTGCTGATTCTGAAAGCTATATCGGTTACTTTTAGTTCTCTTGCGGATCTCCTCATTTCAGATCTTGTCTCGCAAGGAAACACCGATCTTAGCTTTCTCCATAGCTCGCTGTGCGACTTTGAGCTTACTCATCAGGCCAACAATAAGAGACCACGTCTCAGTGCCATAAGTCATCACTGGCAACACACATTGGTTGAAAACTATCGTTTTTAGGCTTTGCGGTATTTTAGACGAAAAGATAGCTCGAAGTTTACCGAACACTGCCTAGCCGAGTTGGATTCTACGTGCGACCTCTTTGTCGAAGTTGTCGAAGCAGGCTATCGCTGAGCTACCTTCGCTCTTTGAGCCATACTTGCTGTAAGACTCTCATACTCCATTGCTAAACATGAAAGATCGATTTACGCTATTGCGAAAAAAATGAAACGTTAAATATTTATTAGATTTGACGCATCCATATTAATAAATAGCAGATCATACGAAGGCAAGATTACTTCATGGCGGTAGCGTACATGCTATAATAGCCTGCCAAAAATAGTCTAGTCAGAGGGTCTATGGTCTCATAGGCTATAAGATTCATCTACCGAGACAGCGTATTGGTGTAGCAGAGTAGATAGATGGGTATAAAAATATGAAGATATAAAAAACAAAATGGAAATTAGTTGTGTTCGTGTCAAGATAGCATGGCCTTGAAACCAGTTGTGGAGAAAGGTCTAGGTCAGAATGGTAAATTTGATTGTGGTGAGTCATTCTACTTATATTGTAACGCGTATTTATTTTTGATGATCTTGAACCTTACAAGTTTGCATTTTTGGATGCATCAGCTCATCTTCGGTGAAGGCCGATGTTTTATACTTTATAGAATAAAGCACAGTATATATACCCTCTGGTTATAAATATTGATGACACGAATAAGAGAAAAAATATCAGTTTTGCACCAGTTCAAGTATCTATGACACTCGTGCTATGTTGGTTTAACATATTAGCTGATGCTCCGGAGTCATAAAAGGTAAATATTTGGAAACACTCTAGACTCTGTTTGTTGGACTTGTTTTCTCAAGCTGCGTAGATATGGGGAAAATATTTTGGCCGATAAATTGTCTATAGTTTTGGATGGTTCTTTGGTGGCACAGCGTAACGGTTTACTGATATACCTATCAGTGTAGGGAAATGTGCCTAAATGATGTGATTGAGGCGTGGCGCTTACTCTTATTACAATTTACATAATATCTTATCCTTTTTACTTGTTTACTACAGTCATATTATGATCTGACTGAGCACCATAATTTAATAAGGAGATGTGTTTTTAATATATTTGATGATCTACAGCTACCTACATATCTAGTGAAAAAGCAAACTTTGCCAATTGCCGGAAATTAAACGAATGCAGATAGGTATCTCTATGTATCTTTAGTTAAGACAGGTCAGAAAATACTAAGAATTGAGAATTAGAGGTTAGCGAAACTAGCTGAACCCCGTGATTTCGTCGCAACGCTTTCTACAATTATTATTATATGTCATATTATATGTGATATAGATATAATGGGTGTTTTAATGTTGTAGCATGACGAAGTAACCTAGGTAGTTACTATACAAAATGCACATGATTTTTCTAGAACAGTCTCGAGATCTTGGATGCCACGAGTCGTGTTAGACGCGATGATTGCAGAATGAGGATCACGACGCGAGCACGTGAGTCACGTATGGAAAATAGGTTTTCGTCAAAGACAAGTGTCTAATAAAGTGTGGGGTTAACAATGTTGAAAAGCAACTAATACAATTTAGGCATAACGGGACAAGATATTCAGATATTTGATAGGATAATTATTTAAACTTGTGTGTAAAGTGTATACTAGACACTAGTCAAAATCCCGTGAAGTCACAGGATGAACAGTAATTTTGTCGATGATTTTATAATAATTTTAGATCAAATCAAGTAAAATAGTTAAATAAGCAAGTTGAAAAAAAAAATCAAAAATTACTTAATTACATAAGGTAAGTGACATACCATAGCCGGTATGTGTCTTAGTCTTAATTATACATATAATAACAGTCATTACATTGTATGGTGTGGAAATGGCAATAGGCAGGCCACATCGCTCCCAAAACTGACAACCAATGGGGAAGAAAGGTTCTTGAGTGGTGACCATGAATCAGAAAACGCACCGAAGCTCGACCCCCCACTAGGTGTACTGACAATCTAGTGAAAACCGCGGGAAGCCGATGGATGCAGACAGGAGGCGAGCAGCTGCTCAATGTTGTGCTAGGGGTGGTGGTTCCCTATGGAGTGGAATCACCAGTGGATGTTTTCAGGCTGTTGATGATGAGTGTACCAAATTGACTGTTACTTAAACGTAAAAAAATGCTTTGATGATTTCTTGTCATGTTATCTTGTATGCTTTCATAGCAAAAAACACTTATAGAATATCTACTTGTGTTTAAGATATTTTACTACTGTGGATTTCATAATCTTTAATTCCAACGAATGCTTTGCTTTGATTTGCGTATGCTTATTGTTTCAGCCGTTCTACACCTTACAACTTTATTTACTGTTTTTAATTTTGTGAATATGACAAATACGTTAGGCCTTAGATATTTATTCTAAGCTGCTATTTTTATGATGTTGTTTGAAAATGCCAGTCTTCTGTTTTGACTGAAACGATCGATTTCTATGAAACATGACCAATTACTAGGTAATCTGTTATTTCCGTCAACTGTTTTGTTACCGTGCCACCAACTTTTCTATTCTGTTCAATTTTTCTCCATCTCTTTCTAATAGTGCAGAGAATGGCCTGACTAAAAAGAGAAGGCGGAGTATTCAACTGAACACGTAAGTTGGTGGAACTGTACCTAATTGTCTTGCTTGTGACGGATTGTTTGTGACTCTTTGCCAAACCATAAGTTGCTTGTAACATTTCTGTCATGTCATGTGTAGTGAATCAATTAAGTATCCCTTTATTGTTCTCCTTGGAAGTGGCATGAGTCGACTGAATACCTTTTTGGATAGCTAAAGAAGACATTATATTTGTTGTTTTGATTCTTACCTAAAGCCTAAAGTGACGAAACTGTTCAGTGATTTTCCGTCAATGATTACAACCTGTTTTATAATCACAGAATAGTTAATAGTTTGGCTCTTCAACTTTCCTCCTCATCACCACCACATACATCAAATACTATACAGTTAATTTAGATGTCTGTGACCACCACAAACATAATGTTGTCTTGGGCGACCCGCATGATCCTGTCCCACCCGTAGTAGTATCGGCTGCGGTAGGATTTGGTGTTGGCGACTCTGTGTGATTATGTGTGGTCCTTAGTGATTCTATGTAGATATAAACCAGGTAAGTTTCTAATGTTTTCAGCGAAATAACTAACTGCAAAGTCTCGCCTAATTCAATTGAATTGGTTTTGAATCAGATCGTCGGACAAGCCCTTATGTCTCAGATATCCTTTCTGACACCGATATAGGATACCTATCAGCGTAAAACAATCAAAAACCGGCATCGCTCAGTGGGGTCAACGTACGCCCCGTAGGTTAGATTACTGAATATGTCACTGGCTAGAGTGCTCGAGCTCGAGACTTTTCAGTAGACGAGTCTTCTCTATCCATCTTCTGGCAATGGCCCAAGGAAGGCTCGTAGTTTAGGGATGTCCTTGAGCTAGTTGTCTCCCACTTTCGACGGCTGCCCTGAGATAGTGACGCTGGAAATGTCAGTGGAAAGTGGAAACGGGCTTTCACGAAACCCAGACTGAGGTCATAAATCCCATTAAGTATAGGTTTCGTGAAGCCTATGTCTAGAAGTCAGAAAATTTCGCCGAAGGCCCACAGCAACGCATGCCGTTCAAAAACGGGTCAGAATCTTTAAAATCGGGAGCCCTTTATACCATTAGGTGTGCATGTGCAGTGACCTTCCCTGATGATCAACACGTTTATTTGACTCTGAGTTATAAAGATTATTGTACACTGTGCTCACCAAGTATCTAGGTTTTAATCTGTGATGCCCTGTGTTTGTTTAACATAGGTCAGTATTGAAGTGCGCCATTAGCCAAGTCTACACAGCGTGCGTGCAGTGCAGTAGGGCATGACGGCCGCTAGTGTTTCACCGCACGTTGCACACACATGCAAACGGGTTTACTGTCGCAATATAGATTGTTTATGCAGTAGTATGGAAACTTCCATAATCGATCTGGGGAAAACTGTGAGAGCTGATAGATGCAGAAGGCGAGCAGCCGCTCGAGGTGGCGCTCTCTGTGGGAGGCACGTGTTCAGCAGTGGGCGTCTTCAGATTGTTGATAAGTTGATTTCTATTTCAATTGATTTTTCCACAACTTTTAACCCCAACCCAGGAACTACGAGGACCATAGTCCCACCGTAGAATTACTACCCAGGTCCCACAATACGCAGATACAGAACAACATTATTTTATTTAAACACGGTGCAACATTATTATCAATTTAACGCATAATAATTTTATATTATTATACAAATTGCCTAATTATTACAAAAGAAACTCTGTATGTAACTCCGCTATGTTAAGAAAGATAACCTAAGTATATTGAAGCAATTGCAAATTGTTGTAGGCGCCTATAATGTATCATGTCGAAGTGAATTTTAATAATGAGTAACTTCAAAGGATAAACAGCATAAACAGTTTCATGTGATACATAATATTATATCCTTCAAATTCCTTTCATTCTGAAGAAGGCACGTCAAAGTTCACAAGATCAGTGGCACGGGCAAAATAGGGCAACTCTTTAGACAAAATAGGGCAACGTTTTAGATAAATAGGGCAACGCTTTAGGCAAAATATTTTATGGCACAAATGTATTAAGAGCACACGTTCAATTATTATGCTAAGTACTTCTAGCCTAATCTACGTTAATTAGCTGTTGTGAGTAAATAGTTTCCTTAATTTTGAGTTAAATTCTTTTAGTAATTTGAATGTTATCAATAAACTGAACGAATTTTTAACCCACATTTGCTAAAATGCATTTTGTTGGTGAAGAAACTGCGGGCGTTGGTTTGGCTGCAGTACTACAATTCTCTGCTTCGAACGACATCAGCATTGAAAGTTAGGATTGCTATGGTGATGTTTCAAAATTGGTGTTTTAAACTAAAATACTTACTAATTATACATGATGGATAAAAAATAATCTACTATTACGCCCAACCCTATAATAGTATTCTAATAAAATTAATCGGGTATTTGGTAAAACAAAATTTTTCTATTTCCAAATCTCTCGCAAATTCGTGAGTCATACAAAGATAAGCATAACAATACATAATATGGATACAGAATGAGTCGATGTAACCTTGTGTTTTTATTATGTTAGTACCAACAGGTGTTCAGTAGAGCAGGGTCAGTAGGTAGGTATCACCCGCTTGAATATTCTAGCGCTTAAACTTTTGAATTTATTAGTTGCTTCGGAATCCTCGCTGTTCCTACAGCCATTCCCTGTAGTTTATTGCAACTCCATTGTATTTTTTTATGTTAATGAATAATTTGACGAGCTAGTCGCTCGCCTGATGTTAAGTGTCATGGCTGCCCATAACAGTTCTGTATCATCTGGTACTTTAAAAATATCAAGTTTTTCACGACACCATCGTGACACTGCGCACGTCATTCTAAGACATCAGCACAGCCTAGTAATACGATTATTAGACTCAGAGATTATGTGGAAAAGTCACATTTGCCCAGTAATTTCACTAAATAAAATGCCCTTCTAACCGGAACACAGTAGTGCTTACACAATACTGCTTGTCGGCAGAATAACTGGCCTAGAGGTGGCGGTGGTACTTACCTAGATAAACTATGCAGTCTTACCACCTAGACCTAGGTAGTAAAAACTTAAACCATCTCCTTTTCTAAGTATTAAGTATTAGTAGTATATACTCAAGTTATAATCATAGCCCACTCCAGCGACTTGTGTTTAGGCTATTGTGCTTGGCTAAGCGTTTTCCCAAAATGGGGCATGTTTCGATTTCATTAAGTTCTAATGAAATTCTGCAGTCGCTTGGAACGTGTCCATATGCTCTAGCCCTAGGTCCTGCTTCACAATGTAGTTATGATTTGTGAAATTCAGTACAATAAGCTAAAACATTACATATGAACCTACTTACTAGATTCTTAGGACTATTTTTCTTTTACTCTGCCAGGTAGAGTCATAATAGTCAACGACCTGAAAATACATTGATATAGCATCTTTTGCTAACTGATGCTACCTAGTATTAGTACTTTGTTACCATATTATACCGTCGTACTAAATGTCGTCGTCATCATTATTATTATCAGGCTGAAAACTGAACATAGTGATAGACCTCCGACTAGAGCACTGCTTTGACGGACAGCTTGCGTATTGTATCCAAAGGCACCCCATGTTTTTGACCAGGTCAGTTCACCTTGTGCAAGGCTGGCCTACGCTACGTCTTCCTGTTCGTGGTCACCATCCAAAAACCGTTCTTTCTTAGTGGCTGTTGTTGCAAGCGATGTGGCCAGCTATCAATAGACACATAATATCAAACGTCTCCTAATACTGGGGATTTTTTAAAAAGGAAATAGGTTTAGGTTAATTATCAAACTCAATATGCGTTCGTTATCGCGTAGAACTTAATTGTGTTATTGGCCCGATCACGCTGCCGAACCGGTTAAAAAATAGGCTATCCATTAACCGGTTTGCTAAATAAATTAGGTAGTTTTTCCAACTGGTTCCAAGCACTATGCCCGGCTTATATCCTGCAGTTCTTAAGCACTTGTTTCATTTAATGAAGCGTTAATGAAGGCTAGAAACACTTGGATCTGTTCCAATGGTGCTGTTACGTAAGGCACATGCTTATAAGAGCGGATTAGCTTAATAGCACAGCGAAGAAAATGGAAATTGGTGTAACTGCGCCAAAATTTGCAGTACTTTTGGAAATATTGTGCGTGTTTCAAGGTGCACCTATTAGTAGGTAATAGAACATCATTTTATTGGCCAATTTATTTTCGAGTAGCGCTCAAGAACTCTTTAATGGTTTTTTTTGGCAGGAACGCGTAAAAGTTCACGTCGTTGCATTGTATTCTTTCTCAAAATGATTGCTCGTATTGCTTTTTCCAGTGTCAATGTTTAAAATTGGTGGCGTTTTACGCATTAAGTGCTGAATTACGAGCATGAGTGTAGGCAAGTGATTTCGTGTTGCTTCCAAAATTCCGTAGAAGCTTCTAGTAAAGTTGCCACCACTTTACTGGAGCATGACTTAGACTAGACTATGACTTAGACTTGACTTATCGTGAAATATTCATAACACTGAAAAATTATAATACTTGACACTGGCTAAATACACTATGTGTGGAGCCAATATATAAGAAGAAAAAAAAACTCTTTAATGATGCAGTTTTTACTCAAAATAAATCACATGCCAAGTTACTTACGATTTTAAGAATTGGTTTGCATACTTATTTATGCCGTGTGGTCCCACAGAGAATAGAATCACCTCAACTTTTCCTTAAACTGGAGAACAAGGCTAGGAATATCCAGGGAATGAGAAGCAGCATCTGCGATCACCATGCTGCAAGCCGCCTGCCAAGCGTGGTGGTTATGTCAAAAGGTCCAAATTGGTGTTTTACGAGAGAAACCTATGTTCAACAGTGGATGACTTCTGGCTGATGCTGTGAGTGATGTAATAAGTGAGTATAGTCATTAGTCAAGTAAATACTGAAGAATCTCATTCAAAATATAAACTTTTTTTATTCAACGATAGGCTAACATTTAACCACGGTCTCACCTGATGGTAAGTGATGACGTGATCGACGATGGAACATGCTTGCCAGAAGATACCGGAACTGTGCCGAGTTGGGATATAGGTAGTCCGATTAAATACAATATCCCTCCAAACTGTACCTGTGACTACAAAACATAATACATAGAATACAATCGACAGAATAAGTTCGTATCAAGTTACGATTGTTGTTCGTATGCGTTGGTCATGTTAATTATCTTTCAATCATATGTGTTTATAATTGTTAGTATTGTTTGAGCTACAAATCCGTACCTTGCTAGGAACAATGGGTTGAGACGTGTGGAAAGACAATGACTTCTTCGAGAAAGTTCTGCGTTTTGTATTTATTAGTGTAATTATATCTACCAGATGTCTACCTATATTGTCGTTCAACTCTGGAACTTGTTCAAGAATAATTGTCTACTTAGGGCAAACATTACAGCTGGGCAAAAAAAACTGTGAGAGGGAAGTCAACAGTATCCAGTTGGGTTTGCCAAGCCAAGCCAAGTTGTCACGTCGTCCGTCCATAAGTACTACCTACCACAGTGCACAAAGACATACCTTAGTATCTATTTTACCAATGCGTCCTAACTTTAAACACCCAACGGTTCTTATGTTCCATCACAATGCACGAACATTTAACCACGTTGGCCTGAAAATTGAATATTTATCCATTCTCGTAAAACCGTACCCATGTCTAAATTAGAGATGTCCAGTATCGGATGATTGTTGTGTTATCCGGTCAATATTTAACCGGCAAATAAGCCTGCATTGATACCTCAATGTTTTGATTGATAGCCAAATTGCCATCGAGAACTATCTAGGTCTTGTTTTTAAGTCGCAGTCGAGGGTGTACTAAGAAAGAGGTATTCGAAAATTCCACAGTGGTAAAACACCGAGTTGCTCTAGCTTTATTACAATTATTTTAGACCGAAACTTTCCGGATAAATTGCGTCTGACACTTTTCTAATTTTTTGAACACTTTACAAAGAGAAAAGGATCTGTTTCAAGGGTGTTTTCTTTGAGTTTAGCGTTACGGACATTTCAGACCTTCTAATGAATTTTAGAACATTTCCACGAATAAAGGACAAGCTATTTGCATTGCAAGCATACTGAGTCCTTTTACTTACATAAAATAAAACCATATTTTCTTTTTTATGATTTTTATCACAGAGCAAAAAAAAAAAAACGCTTCCCTCTACATAGAGGCGCCTTTTCGACACTTCTCATACAATTCAAGCGTGTCAGGTATTACAATGAAACCTCTATGGTTTACCTGCGCAGATGACATATATAGCAATTGTCTTGTCATTAGTGCCACTGCTGTCAACAAAACGTGCTGTGGGTTGAGTCGATATATTTTTATCGATAGTTTGATATGAGTTAAGTACGCGGTAAGGTACCTCTTACCTGATTGTATCATTAGGTACACTTTAGTACCTACCTATATCTTTTGTGCCTTTTGTGCGTATTTCTATGTGTAATAGTGTTATTTTATTCTATTATACTCTATTCCGGGTCGACAATGGCCAGCCAATAAACATACCGGTATAAATCTAAAATAAATAAAATTGAATGTATTGGTATTGGTAGGTACGTCATGTTCGCGTCACGGATATACAGTCCACCTCACCTATTTTATGGCAAATGTAATGTGTGTAAGTATAGAGGTAGTTTATCGTCAGTTTATGGTTATAAAGATTAAGTTTATAAGCAAATCCGATAGGCGTCCAAAGTGAGGTTTTATGGGGGAGGCAATGTTTAGCAGTAGACGTCTGCCGGCTGATGATGTGTGATATTATTATTATATCTATAAACTAAAGTTTGAAATAGAAGAAACATAACAAGTTATAAAACGAAATAATATATTAAAACTCCAAATACATAGGTAACACGTTTTGCTGATGATTCATCAGTATTGTTGCGTCATGTTTCTTTTTGATAGAATTCATCTGAAAATACAATTTTCAGATGAATTTTTAGGAAAAATAATAATAATATTGAGTATCATTGAGGTGTTGTAGGTAAACACTTATTTAATAGAAGGAGGTCCTTAGTTTGGCAGTAAATAAAGGTAATTTTTCAGCTCACCATGCGATGTATATTTTAATTTACAGCTGTTTACAAAATAAAAAGCAAGTGAATTTTTTCATTCAATATCGACTAAGACGTAGATTCTTCCGTAGAATCAACGAGATCAGTTGTCTTTAGCAACCAAGAGCAATGGTTTTCTATGAGGCTACCATGGATGAAATAAAAAAAAGAAGGATTGAGTTTTGATTGACATCGAACTGAAGCCCAAAATGGCGGACATATTACATATGTGTGTCAGCTGAAAGTAGGGCGACCGGCTTCCTAAGGGAGCTTCAGTTTCGGATCAGACGGGATTCCCTCCTTCTTTTTTTAATAGCTCCATGGAGGCTACATGAAAACTCTTTCATGGGCGAGCACGCCACATCTTTATAATATATGTCCTCATCAAATAATAAATGCATATAAGAGAAATTATAGTCATTATCATCAGCCCGTAGATGTCCACAGCTGAACATAAGCCTCCCCCAGAAAGCGCCACTTTGAACGGCTGCTCGCCTCCTGCATCCACCGGCTCCCCGCGGTTTTCACTAGGTCATCGGTCCACCTAGTACCTCGTTAAAAATAGGATAGAGTTTCAATGTGGGAATAGCGTCAAAATATAAACGTATATGGTTAGACATTTTCATAAAACATTCAGCTTCAAAATGCTGAGAGCAAACCGTATCATGTTTTTGAGGAAACCAATTGCACTGTCCAGTTGCGAATATCTATTTATCTTTTATATTAGGATCTGTAGGAAACCTAATAAACATAAAAGATATTAAAAGTTTAATTAGTAGAAGTCAATCTAACCACAAAATAAATTGAAAACATTTAAAACTTATTGTAACAAATTTCCGGATGGCATAATAGAAACTATCGATGTGTCGATAATTATAGGTTAACCAACGCATTACATCACTATCGGTACTTCTGCCATAGGGTAAGTTCGCCGGTAAAATAATTTTTGGCGGTCTCAGTAAGAAAAAAGATCATGCTTTTTTATATGAGTAAGTGCTTCAAAGCTGGAGAAATCATGAAAATACAAGACAGAGGATCTAAAGAAGCCTTTCTGATCATTGTTTCTATCATTTATTTACCACAAGCAGTCAGGCACCTACGTCTTTCAATTTATAGTGGTAGGAAACTAGCGGAAAGAGGTGGTCGTAAACATAATTTAGTGATCGAAAACTAGCAAAATAGTTACTATTAGCCTTTGGTTTAGATATTTATAAAAGGGTCGGTTATTATAAAAAATGATTGATAATCTGATAAAAATATAGAGTATAATATTTGAAACGTAGCTTAGTAGCATCAAGTCAAAAAATGATACTGGTACATTTTATTATGCAACCTAAACTTGACAACTCCACTAAGTGGTCGGAAACTAGCGAAATTACCCTATAATATCAGACTGACACAGAAGAGTACCCCGTACCGAAGTTTGGCAGCAATAATATGATTAATTTCGTCTCTATCTATAGGCGAAGCATCATTTGTTTCATAGCTCTGTGATTTTTATAGCCGTATCGCCTGCTCAGCAAAATCTACAGATTAATTTGTAAAGGAAAAATTAGAATATATAATAGGTACCTTAAAAAGAATGGTTTTAATAAGGTTTTAATGGTAGTGGCTTAGAATAACTATAATAATGATTTAAGAAACAATGCAACGGAATGCAACCAAAGCAACGGATTTAGTAAATAAATTAACCTAAAAAAAATAACCCTAAAATATGAAATGAAAATCATATTTTCAGTGACAAGACGAGACGCTATGGCGTATAGAGTTGCTAGTGCATAGCTCTTTTTATAAAAGTTTAATACTATACTATATTAAGTTCTTTTCCTTTTCAATTTCCTTTAAGATCAGATATCAGAAAGGCACTAAGGCAGGACAAACATTTGTATATTGAATTTAAACGGCACTGAACGAATGCTCGTACATTTATACAACTACCTTCATATCGCTGATGAAACTTCAGCGTTGAAAATGAATCTTTACTATTCAAAGAATAAGTTTCATATTTCCGTGAGTGAAAGCGCAAGCTCTTACTTTTGTCGTTATGGCAAATTTGCAAACTACTTTTGTTGTTTGAGGGTCGAAAGTTGATCCTAAACGAATTCCACTTTGGTACAGATAGGGAGCTAAGTAGGTTCGAAAAAGTGGCTTTTCTTTACTCGAAGGACTTGTTCTTTTATTTGTTTGTAATAAACAAAGACCAATGATCTCATACATAGACATCAAGGTACTCTAGGTTGTAGTGAAGCTGGAACTACGACCGTTGACCTAAAACAACGGGACTTGAAACGAAAGCAATAACAATTTGTTTTTATGGTGTGAGCTATTGACTCTATCATGGTTATTTATACATATAGGAATACGGTCTTTTTGGAGTATATCTTCTATACGGAGTACTATAATTATTACATAGTTTTGTGCTCATTTTTATCCCACATATTAAGTTAAAACCACTCAGCAGATTTTTATACGAGTCCAAAGGATTGGTGGTACATCCAGTGTGACAGATGTTCATAAGCTGTGGTGACTGCTCCCCATTAGCCAAGTCGTATGCTTGATTGCAATCTGCAACATTAAAAAAATATGATAGATTAGCTATAAAATAGGTACTTATTTGAGAGTGAGTTATAATATTTCCCGTCAGGACGGCCGAATGCTCGATTGCTGCCTACAGCATTATTATCATCATTATCAACATTCTGAAAACGGCCACTGTTGAATATAGGACTCCCCCAGAGAGCACAATTTTGAGCGGCAGCTCGCCTCTTGCATCCATCGGCTCCCCGCGGTTTTCAGTAGATCATTGGTCCACATAGTGGAGGGTCTGCCTACGCTGCGCTTTCCGGTTCGTGGTCGCCACTCGAAAACCTTTCTTCCCCATCGGTTGTCAGTTCTGAGAGTGATGTGGCCTGGCCACTTTTTATCTCGGTCACTTATTTTTCGGCCTACCGCATACAAACAAATAAAAGCGAGAGAGTGTGGCGCATTAACAGGATAGACTTAAAATCCTAGTTCGAACAAAAATCGCGATACTATGAGATGAATAGCTAACTCGTCTCGGCACGTACTTATTTAAAACAACAGTAAAGAAGGCTTGCAAACAAGACCTTTATTGAACAAAAACAAAAAGGTTACAATGTCTAACATTTGAAGTTTGTTTCAAAAGGGACGGGGTTGCCTGTCGGTTTTGCGGTAAGAGTTATGTTTTTTGGAAACTTTATGTTTCATGGTGTTTGAAGAGAGGTCGAGAGTGCCTCTTGCATTAAGTTGAAGTTAAAAATTAAGGGATGTGTAATGTTCCTTATAACCGTTTGTCTTATTTTCAAAGAATATACTGTGTATAATGATTATTTTTATGTATTTACATGCATTTTTAAAAGCATTAAAATTGATAATATTTTTGTTTCGAGTTTGACTATGCTATCTATCAATAGCATAGTCAATCGATGATGCTATCAGATAGCATCATCTACGCTATAGTTGTTTTACGCAGGTTTATGCTTATATTTTTCTTGCGTGATAAAATCCCGAATGAATAGATCCACAGAAGAACTATATCACCAAAAATAATATAAATAGCAAGTTGAAATAACGTTGGGTAGACCACATCGCTCGCTGAACTAACAACTGTTGTGGACGAAAGGATGTACGATCCGGAAGACAAAATGTATGAAACGCTAGCCTCATAGCTAGAGGACCAATGACCTGTTCAAAACTATGGGAAGCCTTTCGTAGAGTTGGTGAGAGTTAAGTAGCGTTCTTAGTTATGCATGTTTAGCATGCAGTGGTCGTTTCTTGCTGATAATAATGCTTTGTACAAAGATTCAGGTGGGTTCGGTATGACAAATTTCAAACTGGAATGTGATAAAACTGCTGCGTATATTGAAATCGAATCCATTTCCTTCGAACGAGTGCGATAGGCGGTACGTGACATTATGAAAGATTGCTCCATTGTGCAACCTGCACGATTTGTATGACTTAGCACGTCGTCATCGCGATTGTGATTAAACGACACTGAAAGGGTAGGGTTCTCCTTGAGCCGTGTAGGTGCCTATATTTTTGTATGTTGTGCCTCTCATACTCTGTTAATAGGTGTAGATTTATTTGCCTCAAAATGACTACAAAAAATCTCAGTCACGGCTATGATTGACTGATAGCCTACCACCTAATGCGGAGGCTGATGAGAAACCATTAGTGGTGGCACTTGACTGTTATTCGCACGACAGTTGTGCTTTTTGAAATGTTTACCTATTATTATGCAAAAGTGGCATAACACCCAATGGTTGCCAAATTTTCATCACAAAGCAAACGACTTTTGTCTATTCTATATTCCCTGATGTATGTTGTGAATTTATAGAATGTGTTTTATACACGCCTAACTCAAATTGACACATAATTTAGGTAGCGTTTAGTTTTCTATACCACTCTGCCAGAACCAGTACAAAAACTACCGCCAAAATCAATCAAATAAAAGTTGGCACAACTGCTACCCAAACATTTCACCGCGGCCCAACTTTCGGTTAGTTTTATTTAGTTTGAGCCCAAATTTCACAATGCGCCCGTATCTCTATATTGGCGGTAGTGTGAAATGATTGCGGTTAAAATCACATAATTATTAGATAGAAACTATTTTGAAATTTTTAAAATAAAGAATAGTATACGCCGCGTTACGGAAATTGATTGGTCCATCCATACCCCATCAATGGGCGTACTCATTTTCATTGATTTTATCAACCTAGGTACTTACTAATCACTAGGTTAGCACCATTGCCCGGGCTTTATAATCTTTGGTTAGCACGGATGGTAGACAAAATTGTCCTTCTCCAGTTTTACTCCACTTGATAAATAAGCAAGAAAAACGTGTCATAAAATGGGGAAAGACAATTTTGTCTACCGTCCGTGCTAACCCGTATATCAAGTAACACATAATTCTAAACAAATGACGTACATGATCGTAAAAACTAAGCGCCCAAGTTAACAACACGGAAGCAATGTCAAATCTAGTTCACGTTACCTCTACCTTTAGATAAAACCCGCAGCAGCGCGACTCTGAAACACACATAATTTATTCAAATGAATGGGTAAAAAAATAAATGAAAATAGTTTTTATATTCAGGGATATAGCAACCCTTGTTAAAACAATGTAACGGTGTGGAGTTTAAGAAATTTAGTTTGCGATTTCAGTTTGAACTTTTGTCGGGTCCTTTTGTGGAGAATTTCGATTTCAATAATAATATATATAAAAAATATGTGTGGACATTTCACACAGCGCCATCTAGTCCCAAACTAAGCATAACGCGTGGCCCATATCGCTTGAAAAACTGACAACCGATGGGCTAGAATAGTTCTAGACACCAAGCTAGAAGATGCAGCAGTTTCCCCCGTAACTGACACGTCTACCCCTGGAAACTCTCAATTTTCCGGGATAATAGTAATAGTACTAGTATCATATTTTGTCCATTGTTAGAATTGAACTCACGATCTTCACAGAGCGGGAGGCAAAGTTATTAAGTAAAGTACCAACTGAGCTGTCAGAACAGTCAATTATAAAAATATTTATAGGGATTTACAGGAATAAATCTAGAGCATGTTGATTTATAAACGTCCTTGCCTCCTTACAAAATTAGATCCGTCTTCTCCTCTAAATAAGTAATTTATTCAATTAATGAATATTGGCTAAATGTCAGACACCTTTATACATCGGAGCTTCCATCTGCTCATGTTAAATAGGTTGGTATATATGACGGAAGGTGTAAATATGCGACCTTAGAATTAAGTATACGAATTTATGATGTAATTGTGTAAAACAGATGCAATTGTTTGCAAATAGAAAACTGGCGGTGCAGAAGATAACTTAGAACAAATTTTAAACGGTATTTCAAAATGTACAATTTAAAACTATAGATTTTAGAATAATTGTCTGTAGGCACTAAAACTTATTAAGCAAAATTGCTGAACGGATTTTGCTGTCATTTGCTGTATTTTTCGAGTTTTTAGCAGAATTTCATTTTGATCAATGCAAAAATGAGTCATACGCATTATTAGATAAAGTCTTCTATAGCTGGATGGGCTGAGCGAGTGGAAAGTGAAAGAAAAAATGTGAATGGAAAAAGGAAAGGGAAGAAGTAAGCATGAAGAGAGGGGAGAAGAAAGAAATGACAAGTAGTGTAGAGAAAAAGCAAACTAATTAACCCGAGTAAAGCTGGTACAGATCAGCTAGTGTATTTTAAAGACACAGAATTCGAAAAAGGTAATAAAAACCAATCGTGCAATAAAGTTTAGAGGCACTCCTGTTTTTTGATAATCATGTACAAAATTGATTGAACATTGAACACACAGTTTATTGGAACGGGAGTCAATATCGCGACTGCAATCGTACCGTATTCACCGACTGATAGTGATATGCGACTATTTCATTTTGAACCTTTGAACCGTTTTCATCTGTTTATTGATGCATAGGGTTCTGTGAAAATCACACACTTCTCTTTTGTGGTCTTGTCTTTGGCTCAATATTTTATCTAAATAATAAGCCACAAGTAATGTGAATCCTGACACGGTACACAATTGATAGTATTTTTGTTACTGTTTCCTGAATGTAGATGAAAGACAGATTGTGTAAAAAAATTTTGATTGGATTTGGATAAGGCCAAAAATCGCCATCGAGTTGACGTCAATACTTGACAGCTGGCCAACGTTGTCGAGGCTGGCCTCGAAAAAGGTATAGTGGTGATTTGCACCACCTTGCAGCCAATACTGGGTTCATAGTGACACCTAAAGAAGATAGAGACATGTGAAAGAAATAGGGCAGAATTTAGCCCTGCTGCAGATATAACTTGACTTTGTAAGTATAGGTAATCATTTTTCATGTAGAAACTTAATGCCATTCCTTAACCATTCGATCAAACAAATCTCCAGATGAGAAAAGTTCAGAAAAGTTTCTAACCAGGCTTTAACTATATATATTCCCTTCCGTTTTCTACAAAATTGCTGTGTAAAATTTATTGATAATGGAAGATAGCCCGAATTGAAACAAACAATATTGGCTCTTCTCTTTCTCTTCAAAATTCCATCCGACAAAGCCATTTAAACAAAAGCTGACGAGAAAACCAGGACTCTCCAACCAATCCATAATAATTCGATTGTAAAAACTGCAGAACCCTACGTTGGCATTTCGACTATGCGCCTCGTTTTTTGCCGCGGCTACGCTACGGATGGCTGGGCAAAAACACCACGGCCGGCCGGAAATTGGATGAAATTGACCGCGCCGGCCCGTTGCAAACAATCTAGGGTTAATACGCGGAACCAAGGGCGGGATTTATGTGATTGATTGTTGATCATTGCATCTATCTATACCTATAGGTACATTGTCTGTTGATGATGTCTCTTTCTCTCTAGAGGTATTCCAAAAAGAGCAACCAATTTTAGAGCCATGACAAGTGTATAAAACGAACAACAAATGAATCCGTGGTTTATGCGGTATGAGGCAGGGTTAGAATCAAAGATGCTAACAATACATGAGCGCCATGAGCATAGTGTTACAAATATTATGTTCCACGGTGACCTCTATTCCTATTAGGGAAGGCGTATGCTGATTTGCTAACTCATAAGAAAAGAATATATTGAAATCTGACAAGATATACTTATGTTTAAAAATGCATTTATCCCTTTTAATAATAAGACACATGTAGAAATTTATTGAACCCGTAAAGAGAGTCAAATAAAACTTCAGATTTACTCCAGTTACTCCTCAAATTACTACGTCGGTCCTCGAGTCTTCCCACTCCAAAGTTATTCCTCGCGTTTCAAACTTCCTCCACAACTTTCGAATCTTCAAGTACACACCTCAAGTAAGCAAGGTATGTAGGTAACTCGTTACGTAGTCGACTCTCAATGCTGACTCGCCCTTCCCAAACTTCCGGAACAAAATCAAATCCGACACCGAAGATGGCGGAAAAGCGGAAAAGCACTGTGAAAAATTCACATTCAATAAATCCCAGCCGTTTTGTATTAATCGCAATATCAACAAGTTTGTATAAATCGGTGTTTGGGAATTTGAGGCAGTGCGAATTTCACGCGGGAAATTGCATTTAAATAATTTGCATAATTATTATACTCTACATGTAAATAACGAGTAATTGCATAAATATCATAACTGGAATACATGAAAAAACATGAAGTGAAGCAAAGCAAACCCAAACGTAACTAAAGCACTGCAAACTCTTAAACGAGAAACCTGGTGTAGGTATTATATTATCTGGTCGAGAAACAATTAGTAGAAACCTTCACGTCAAAAATGTGTTTCTACTTCAGTCAAAGAATGAATCACATTTTTATTTTGACTTTGATTTGAATTATAAGTTATTAATTATGTACTAGGTCGTCGGTCCACCTGGTGAAAGCCGCGGGGAGCCGATGGATGCAAGAGGCGAGCGGCCGCTCAAGGTGGCGCTCTCTGGGGAGGCCTATGTTCAGCAGGACATCTACGGGCTGATGATGATAATGATGATGATGAATTGTATACTAACAGCTATTCGTTGTTAGAGTTAGCTGCGGTCACTACTTCGATGGGTACTGCTATAAAAAGGAATTTAGATACTCTAAGCGCTACTAAGGCTGAGTTGCACCATAAACACGGTTAAAGTTACGGTCAAATTTTGACATAAGCCCGCCCTGCGAAGCATGGAACGGTTATAGTTAGCGTTAAAGTTAGAGTTAAAGTAAGCTGGTGCAACTCAGCCTAAGCTTTGGAGGTTCTTGCTGTATGAAGTAGTGAAGCTAAGTCTAATAATTCTGACATTAAGGCTAACCACTTGCCAACACAAGAAGGGAGCACTAGCGTACTTTCAGTATTTGTACTCAGCTGCATTCTAGATTTAGATTGCTACCACTTGGAGTGCATCCTCCTCGGAATTCTCAAGATACTTGGAGAGTTACTGGAAAGTAAGCCATGAGCGGAGTGCTATATTTGCCATCAAACTGGAATGAGAACGCCAACCTAAATTTGACAATGCTTTATTGAGTTAGCACTGCTGCTTTTGGCTCTACGTTAGTATTTGCTGCAAATAGAAGTACCGACGCTATTTGCTATCGGATTTTGTTTGGTTTCAGAATTTTTCGCTACTGCACTGTCATCGCCAGGCAACCGCCGAGAAACGCTATTGAGTTAATTTGTTCAGATAATGTGAAAATAATATCTCGTAATTGTACGAGCTGCTCTAAGAAAATTAATTCAGTAAGTGGTCAGAGGCTTGATACATATTTAATTTTTTACTGACCGTGGAGAAAATAATATAGTAAGCGAAAGCAATGCAAAGGAATGGGACACCTTACCAGTGTCATTGTTTCCTGACAAATATGATCTGGGTGTTTTTAACAATACAGTGAACCAGTGTCTTCTATGCAAGCATGTTCAATCGTCGATCGCGTCGTCACTTACCATCAGGGCGGCTATTCTCATCAATTCCTTACTTCGAAACTACGCGAATTCCTTGTCTTACGTAAGGAATCTGGAAAAGTCTATTCTCTATGAAACGAAAACAGAACCGCGCGAAATGAATTTGGAATTGGCGCGATTTGAACTGTCAAAAATCATATATTTTACCGAAACGCGTTCCGAAACATCAACCCATCAAAAGATATGACCACTTATGTCAATATATTTTATTCAAAATAAAGTTAATTTTAATGTAAAGTGGAGGCATATCTAACGCTGTGACACAATTTGAACAAGACACGATAACGACGTGGTTTCGTATCGTGTGGAATCTGTGTTTTCATAGAGAATAACCGCCCAGAGGTGAGACCGTGGTCAAATGTTAGCCTGTCGTTGGTATAAAAAACTAACGCAAACTTTTTTTTATTATAAGACTGTCATTGCTGCAACAAATGATTTTTCATTTTAATTTTCTTAACTATCCTCAAAGTTCTTTAAAAACAAATTTAAAATAAGTAGTTTAGTTGTATCCCAAAATGGTTCGGCAATTAGCAAATCTTTAACCTTTTTAATGAATATACGAAAATCTACAAACTTACTGCCAGTTAAACAACACACCACAAGTAACTTCCGAAGTGGCGTCATCCGGTCGCAGTTCCCGACCAACAAACTGGTTAGCTAAACTATTATCTGGTGGCTGGAGCAGACGTTGATGAATGTTAGTCATTCCCTGACGTCTCTTACAGCATAAGCTGGCAAAACCGCTGGTCGTCTACAGGATATGCCAGTAACTGATATTGATACATTAATGCATATTATTGGGAGATGAAATCGTATTTTTCGTGCTGTATCCTTTTCTATCGCTCAGGATTGACATTTCCTGGAGCGAGAAGGATAGCGGGATTGCTAGCGGGATAAACGCTACGCCCCAGTCTAGCAGCCATCGCTATTACTTGAGCTTCAAATACCCGGTAGAGCTCATACTGCAGGTTAAGTTTATAGTGTTTATTGCCCCGGGTAAAATTGTAAGCGATCGCACCACGGAAATTATAATTGTTATCAGACAATGAAGGCACCTCTGTTGTTCATTCAATGTTGAATGCGGCATGCCTGTATTGCAAGTATGCGTTTAACTGGGTAATGATTCCTATACCACTTCCGATAACTAATTATGAGCGTGATACCTATATTGATATTTGTTTATTAAGTTCGTTAATAGAAATATCTAACGCTTATACTTTTTAAATACCTGACCCGACAGTCATTCGTACCTGTTACGGTTTTCCAAGAAATTGATTTACATTAATTTTCCAAATCCGTAAACTTTTCTTAATTTTTATTTTCATTAAAACCTAATTCAGTCTATTTAGAACATTACAGAAACCCAATTCGGTCTAGCTGCTCTCAAATGCTATAACTAAAGATATTTAGATTTAGCATTATAATAATTTTCTTAATCGACAATTGAAATAAAATCTATTGAAACCATAGACATTAAATCGGGGACGTATCATCCTTAAGTTGCTGAAATTATAAAACTTTTTACTTTTTGAATTTCTTCCTTTGTATTAAATCTGATTAGCGATTGTATTTTTTGTAACAATTGAAACTAAACAAAGAAAGTAAAAGAAAATACATTTTACTCTAGACATAATAACTCGGCTTACAACAAAAGACATTGTTAAATGAGATAAGAAATCGGATTGTGACAAAACCCCAGTAACACAAATTCATGTAACTCCCTCATCATTCCACCTTTTCAATCTTCGGCTTTGAAAGCTACTAGCTTTTGATGTGACTAATCCACGTGAACGGAGCTCAGCGAATACTATTGATAAAATAAATTCAAAAAAGCTGAAACGGACCCTTTTCAGTAAGCTTCAAATAAAAACTACTCCATCTTTTATTTCGTATCGAAATATATTTAAATCAATGCCTGAATACACTGGGTTTATCTAAAAATAATTCTTAGAAAATAAGTTATTTAGAAAACTAAGCTAGGTGTAGCTTGTTATTTTAAGCAAAAGTATTATAATCCTCACCTATATTTATTTATTTATTTATTGTTAATAAGACGAACAGCTTTTCTTACACAATAGAAATTTAAAGTATGCACTAAGCAGCCAATTAGGGATCCTCAACGTCTAGCAAAATAATAGCAACAGTCCTTGAGCGTACAATTATGAACACCAGATTATAACATAAAAAGAGAAGTAAAAATAACTTAGACATTGATTGTCTCATTTCTCTCTGATCATGATATCTCTTATGTAGATAAAGAAGTTTTCTAAGATTAAAGCTAAACTAAACATCGCATTTCATCTAAAGCCGTACAGCGATTTCATGATGTGTCATAACATAAGAAACATATGTAAGTATATCGGTACCATTATACATTCGCATTTTTCATTTTTAATCAAATATAATTTGGTAGGAGAGGATACAAATCCGCTTAAATTTGAGAAGTTTTAGTCTAATCAATTAAATAAAAAGTTTCTTCTGAAGAATCAAATAACAACCCTTGTTAATGAACTAAATTCTTGACAAAAAAAGTCAAAAATATGATAAAGTCCAAGCTATATAAACCAGATCAAGCTTGTTAGTAGATATTGTAATTACCCAAAACCATAATATGATAGGGGGGGGGGAGGTTATAATCAGCTCGAGAAGTAACCGCAACTAGCATGTTGCAACCACAACAAAGCTAGGCAGTCGTGACTTATGATAAATCAATAACCAGGTAGATTACAGAGGTTAGAACTGCAGTTACTATAACCACCACCACCACCTCTGCATGATAATTCCACGAGATATTGATTTACTAAGGTTTTGTTCTACTGATTTTAGCTTACGAAATAACTTTGATTTTTGTTTTGTGCTTTTCACTTTATTAGGTTAGTTTTAGAGAATCATAAAACGTTGACTGTGGCTGAATGGAAACCGGACTTATAATATTTAAATCTAAGATAATGAAAAATTGATATTAAGACGGATGTTACAAAAAGTACATTGAAAATAATTAAAATAATTTTAATAGTTTGTCATAAAGAAAAGTAATAGTAGGTATAAATGCTTACTTATTTTACTACTACAATAATAAAAACTAAAACTAACTACACTACACACTAACTATCTATACTATACCTACTGCAGCATTGCCTCGTTGAATTGCAATGCTGATGAGTTGAGCCAAATAAGTGCCTTGCTTTCTTAATTATTTAATACATTTTTTGAGTTTTAACATGTCTATTTTTTGTGTTTAACCATCCTTTTACATTATTGCTACAAAAAAGTGGAACGATATTAGAGTATTTTCGCAGCACGTGCAAGATCTTCATAGTTGCGGAAATAACAAACTTAGTTCTAACCATCCAGATTTCCTGTTCTCGCAGATTTCAAGTTTTCAATGATCCCCGCAATAGAAACTTAACCTTAATCTGCGGGGCCTTGTTTGTTTGGGCTGAGGCTTAACCCAACTATATTAACACTTGCGAGCGGTTCACATAAATAGTTACTTTGACAATATCAAGGGTCGGCTTTTGACTGCCACTAGAATCAATATAGCGAGTTTAAGCTGGAACTGTGGAACCGTGTTATGTAACTGTAAATTTATGGTGTTCTGTAGGCCTAGCACGAACGCTGTCAAAGTTAATACAATTTTGCCAGCAGTTGAGCGGCAGACGCGCGTCAGCAGCGCTGCTAGCTCAATCGTAATAGGGGGCAGATCAAATGCCCTACAACTGGCTTACGTTAACGTTACACTCACGCGCGCGTAAATATTAGTGCTAGGCCCACAGTTCGTGTAATGTACGTTAAAATAAAGTGGTTTATCTTTTGGAATATCCTTATGTGTACCCAATAATAATACCACATTGTGCTTTTATGTCGGCCAGCTAAGTTGACTTGCTGCTGACTGGATAATCAACTTTTATGCCATGTAGCTGAATTTTGGCTAACTAGGTACCCTGCTTTTATGTCATCTTACATGAATTGCGCAAAGGTCGTTCTGATAGGCATTCATGGTAGAGTGCGATTCAAAGTGGCTGAGTAGTCAGCGCGAAACACTACGCAGTGGCACAAATTACATGTCCGTGGGAAGAGGTAATTATAGGATTTGTGAAGGGGGCTTGTAGCGCACTTCACAGCCGCCATTGCATTTGTTTCACAGTCTACGCAGGTGCGAGGTGCTGCTGCTAATATATCATAAATAGTTCTATTAACGCAGACTCAAAAGTACTGACACAGGTACAAACCTATTGTACTTATTCGTAATCCTATTCAAACCATGGAAGTCACCAGAATAGACCCTCAATATCAAACAATGTTTTCTTATTATAGCAAACCAAACCAAACATAGACTGTTACTGAATATGGCCATAGTATTTGCTTATTTACATACGCTGATTGTTTGGACGATATGCCATAATCGTTAAAAGCGATAGACAACGTACCTGCTTTAGAGAATTTAGAGTCATTGACATTGCGACTAAATAAAATGAATTGAGTATTCCCATAATCGTCATCATCATCATCAGCCCGAAGACGTCCACTGCTGAACATAGGACTCCCCTAAAAAGTGCCACTTTGAGTGGCTGCTTGCCTCTTGCATCCATCGGCTCCCCAGGGTTCTGACCAGGTCGTCGGTCCACCTAGTTGGGTATTCTATCTCAATGTTATTATAAAAAATGTAGTCTTTTTCCATCATGACGCCATTGCTGTGGCTGAGGGTGGCTGGGGTGGTGGGGCGTAGTGCTTCTCATGCGAATAATAATCTTCTTGGATCTTGGGTTTCGCGTTTCTAAATGCTCTTTCTAAAGGATTTTTTGAGGGTTCGAGAGGAAAAATCCCATTGGGTCCCATGGGGCAACGTGGGACCTCACGCGAATAACCGTTTTGTCCCTAAAGGAGAAATAGAAGTTGCCACTTTTCTTTTAATTATCTTTCAATATAGTCAATAGTAATTTATTCATATAAAAACACATGTCTGAAAATAGGTAATACAAATAGAAATGTCCAATGTCAATGGTACAAAATAACATAAATAACATGAGTATTCTAATACTAATTATAATGTAGAAAATGTGTTACTTAAAAATAATACTTAATAGCATAATTGACACCTGTTTAATCAATTAAATCGAGTACGTAATTATGTTTATGCGTACTGTATAAATACATTTTGGAGCAGAATCCATACTAATAGGGAATAAAAGCTATTATATTGAAATTATGAGAAAACTTGTAATACCCAAGACAAACATTTGCCTCGAGCGATGGGTCCCTGTTCTGCAAACATTGCTAATGATAACACGGATATCTTAATAGTGTACTATCGACCTAATAATAAATAAATAAAAATACGATACATTGAAAAAAGTGCACCAAGTACAGTAATAGTTATATTATAGTTTAAAGACATAGAACATATGAAAGTAATTTTGAACTTTAGATGCTTTTTAGTGCACTTTTCGTAAACATCTAAGTAGCTTACGTGCTCTACTTATATATACTTTAAAAATAACTATCTATCGATCTTCTTTTTAAGAACCTCATTTATAGGGTTTTGTACCCAAAGGGTAAAGCGAACCCTATTACTAAGGCTCCGCTGTACATCTGTCTGTCCGCCTGTCACCAGCCTGTACCTCATGAACCGCGATAGTTAGACAGTTGAAATTTTCACAGATGATGTATTCCTGCTGCCGCTATAACAATAAACACTAAAAAGCAGAATAAAATAAATATTTAAGGGGGCCTCCCATACACCAAACAACAAATTTTACAAATTTTTTTGCTAGTTTTGATAGGTAATGGTACGGAACCTTTCGTGCGTGCATCCGACTCGTTCTTGGCGGGTTATTAAGCACATTTTGATAATTTATTCACTATATTGTCTTAGGTAACGCTATAACAATCCCACAAACCACAAATTGTCACAAACAAACAGTTTGGTGCACCGATATGTCATAATATCACCATTTAGAGACCATAGGTGTTTCGTATATTACCAAACTATGACCTAAGTACGATACGGTATGGTCCGGCATCCACTAATGATGCGTTAATCACCGCCTAGTAAACTATGCGTGACTCATAAACATCTCACTAATGGTTCGGGCGAACCGGTTTTAGCTGGTTTAAATTAGATTTAGAGGGATGAAAATTTGTAATTTTCTAATGGAAAACTCTATTTTAGATTGTTATTAAGTAGTTTATGTGTTTGGGTTTGTGGTTTGCTTTTAGTTCCTTAAAATTGGTTTAAAGTAATGGAAGTACAACCCAAAGAAGTGAATGATGCGGCAAAAAGCATTTAACTCGGCGTTTCATGTAATTTCATGCACTGCTACCGAAGTATTCATGCGCGTAAAAGAAAATGACTTAGATCTTTCAGCTTAATTTTATTCCTTGGAAAAATAATTATATCAAATTATCTGCATAATAAGAAAAGTTGTATGGAATCATTGTCATTAGGTCAAATTGGCGTCAATTAAAAAAGGCTATAAGGACATTTATTATATTCAGCATAGCATTAACCATTGTTCTATTCCGGTTTTACGTGTTTATTCTCGTAATTGTTAGCACGTGAATGCGTTTTAATAGATGTAAACAGTAATAAAATGCTTATTTATAACTTGAAAGTAATAAAATAAAAATAATTATCAATTTAATCCAGCCCAGTAGGCTTTAAACCAAGTTGCGTTAGTTTGAATGTTACACGGGTTACCCCTGCGCCACAGTAACCCTTGCCTGAACTCACTCTCATCTACACTCGCTTTCACCTACACTGGCTTTCACCTACACTCGTTCTCAGCTACACTCACTCTCGCCTACACTTGCCCTCATCTACACTCGTTCTCACCCACACTTGTTCTCGCCTACACTCACTCTCGCCTACACTCGCTCTCGCCCGCACACGCTCTCCCCTACTCTCCCTCTTACTCGCTCTTACCCACGTTACTCGTTGGTAGCCTTTGATTTTTAGTCCGCAGACCTAAAGATCTACCGGCACCAGAATTTCCAAACATCTTTACCTGTTTACCACAGATGTTTACAAAGGGCCGTCTCTCCCTTTATCTATTGAGAAAAGTCCGCAATCATCCACCTCCAAGCCTCCTTCGTACCTCATTTACATTAAATTCTTGTGTGGATAAAGTAAATTTATATTTTGGGCTTATGAAAACCGTAACTTAAACTGACTTTAATAACTTGGTGGTGAAAACTGAATTCACACTTAGTATTCTAAAAAGGCAACTAATTTTAATTAAAACCTCATTCGCAGACGCAGTTTGAGAAATTACTGAAAAGGGCCTGTTTCGACAGGATGGTTTCAAGATAGTTGCCAGACCCTAGTTTCTGTTTCTACATGTATTTTTCTGTGAACGTAAACACAGCAAGCGTAGCGACCGCAAACCGCCGCACCACCGCATGGCATCGAAGATGTAATCGAGCGATACTATATTGATGGTTCAATTTGTCACCACGTTGTTCCACTAGTACCATTGATGATGCTCAGCCTTGACTTCTATGTTACACTAGACGGCACATCTCTAACTTGCACTGTTGACCACTCAATATATAAGCTGGCCAGCATCTTCACGCTCATACGAAGCTCGGCACTCATAGCGACTACAGCTACACGTGTATTGCAATAAAAAATATGATTCGGAAATGCCTATGATTTTAGTTTAGTTATACCAAAAATGGAAACAATTTGTGCTTCCCATACCTGCTCTAGTACGTGGTACATATACCTCTTTGACCGGTGCACGCTGCGGCTTTGACGGCAGAATAATCTAGATGGTGGTGGTACTGGTGGTAGAGGTGGTACCATACTTAGATCAACACTGCAAAAAAAACTCTGCGAACAGTAGTACGAAGATGACAATTTTGGAAATGGACAATTTAAGAAGTGGATCAAGCCGACCGTACCTGTAATTGTCACCTTAATTTCTTTACCATTGAAAGGTAGTAAAAATATATTTGTTTCTTTATGTAGATGATAGGTAACCTATTTAGTTCATTAGTGACTTTTCAAAAGGGGTTAATTAAGTCTAGACTTGGGTAAATAAACCCAGGATTTTTATTTCAGCGTCATATTAAAGAGCAATTTTTGGTCTGCGAAGCTTTTTGTGATTGTGCGCATTTAATTAATGCTCTATTTAAGTAAAGCACCTTTAGAGTAGTGCTCTTTAAAACAAGTTCTAGTTATTAATTATAATCTTGCGATAATGATAAAATATTGAGACATTAAACTATTATTAAAACACCTGACTTAAACAGTAGTCGAAACCTAATTTCAGTAGTACTCGATAGTTACTAAATTTTTGAAAAGTTAGATAACATCTTTAGATATTAACTACTCAGTTTTTTATAAATATATGTGAAAAATCTACTACAAACGTCGAAAAATATCAAGCCACATTAGGTAGGTAATTAAATTTCATTTATTGTCCGTAGTACTACCAACAGGCTCATCAATAGTAGCACGGTATTTTATTTCGAGCAATTCTCTGATCAAATGCAAAAAAAAAAAAATTAAGTAAGCTAAAAACTAAAAATGCCTTGCTACTGTAGAAAACAACTACTACTACTTAGTTCAGTAGTGGATTTTGTAACTCTATGAATAGTCATGAACGTGTGTGTGTGTGTCATCACCATCATCAACATTATTAACAGCCTGAAGACGTCCACTGCTGAACATAGGCCTCCCCCATAGAGCGCCACCCTGAGCGGCCACTCACCTCCTGCATCCATCGGCTCTCCGTAGTTTTCACGAGAACGTCTAGTCACCTAGTGAGGAGGCCGCCCTTCGCTGCGTCTTCCGGTTCGTCATCGCCACTCGAGAACCTTTCTTCCTCATCGGTTGTCAGTTCTACGAGCGATGTGGCCTGCCCATTGCCATTTCAACTGTGTGTGTGTCAAGAGCAGGCAATTATTATAGGGCAAAATAACTTTGAGTTAAACCGATTTTTATTTTGTCTTTGAGTATCAACAATCAGCTAAATTAACAAGCATAAAGTATATTATGGGAAACCCAATCTAATTTGGGTATCATAAAACTCTAAATTTCCCAAAAATATCTTGTTAGCAATACTAATTTCCACCATTCATATTTATTTAGCAGTGTTATGATATTATAAGGCTTATCATCCATCAAAGCAAAGCAGAACTATAATAGTGTAGGTATTATATTATCTGGGGTATATCTAAACGTAATTCTGTGTCAGTGGTTTTAAATATTAGCTGCAATAACACCTTCAGAAGTGTTATTTTTGTAAATAATTATTGTGGTACTTGCGTAATCTTTATAAGATAGTCGTCTCATTTTTTCTCCTATATATGGTCCCTACCTGATGCTGTCAAAACGTTCAAACCGCCTAAAGGTTTCGGACTTGGCTAAATGACTGTTGTACGATAACAATCGGGGTTGACGACGATTTCTTAACATAAGTAGGTGCCATACAAAGAAAAAAAATGTGATAGCGCTCAATTTTCATAGCAAGTAGGTATCCAACTGATATCTATCTAAGTATACCTACTTATTGATCGAGCGAACGAAGTGAACGTCCCTGCTTCAACTCGCGAGTTTTGCTTTCGTCTGTCCGAATTTCGGATATACGTACATACTCGCGTACAAGTCGCAATTTCCACCAATCTTGACGAAACTTGGTACACAGGTTCTTCAAGCTCAGTGATTTTTTTAGACTGTAATAAGGCGTAAAACTAATAAACTCGTGTGAAGCCAGGGTGGGTCAGCAGTTTATAATAATGTTCTAAATAAAATATGTCACATAGTTATGTTTGGTTTTTCGGTACTTGGAGATATTTTTCGCATCGATTCATGTAGGTGGGCGATGGGTTTATGTAAGCAACGACTTGTTATGACAATAATGACGGAGCATGACCAAATGTATAACAATAACTACTAGTAAGATAAATACGTCTGTGTAATTCAGTGAAATAGGTATTTACTCTTAGTTTTAGCGATAATACCGCTCTAAAGTGTAATGGATATTAAGATGGTAAGAATATAAAAATATAGAGAAAGTAGTAGGTATAAGTTTTGGTTAGCAATCTGTCTAAGATATCACTGGTTGCTCGTCTGTCACCGAATGCAATTTATCCTTTGATACTAACGCCACCACAGATGACTGAATACGTTACTAACGCCACAAGCAACAGAACAGCAATAGATGGAAACCAAATAGTGCACTCTTTTTCTTCTTTTTCTTCTTCTTTAATGGCTTTCTATCGCTTTTTTGCAATAATTCTGCCAATGTCAAGTGAGTAAAATTTGTACGGTTATCTCAAGTCAAAGTCATATTTTGTCAGCCAAAACGCCAACAGTAAAATGGTGGATATTTTACTGAAGGCTCTAAAAAAGGCCGTTGAAGCAAAAACGAAAATGCATGGTTTTATGGTCTTGAAACCATTTGCCAACACTCGTGCATATTCACGAACACTTAACGGATAATAATCCCTTATTACACATTAAAGTCCAAGATACACTAGTTTTGAAAAATAAATTCAAAATTCACAACTCCCATTGTCGGATTTTCTTCAAAGCTAATGCACTCTTTAGTTCCTCAATTGTCCGACAGACGCACGATCCCTTTCTGCTCTGTCAAAGTGACGTTTGACAGCAATGATTGCGCTTACGCCTGTTGCATACTTGTTGCCAGTTACGTAATAAACCAGGAGCTAAAGTTCTTTTCATAGCATTCAGATGTCTCAGATGAAGTGCCCTGCAGTGCACCAGAAATGCATGACGTCATAATTTAAAGTTGTGAGTGGCACTGCAACTGTTATAGTAATCACACTAAACTTAAAGCTCTCTTCTCTAGCTTAAAGCTTAATCTATTATGTGCTTAAAGTCTTATATTAAATATCTGTGTTAAGAATTAAAACCAGAAAACTTAAACCGTAATATTCCATTCCGACCAAACATTGGTTTATTAACCGTTTAGTTTTATCGCGTTTGTTTACAACAAGCTATCAATAAACGGTTACCATTCATGTGCCCATAACTATGGTGGCGATAAAGTATGTTATATTATACGCAAAGTTATTGTTTTGTTTACGTATTTAGATGGGGAATTTCCATGGGGGAGAGTTTTGCTAACCTCACCATACTCCTTCTCTAATGTTATTGGGGTTGGAGAAAAAAGTGGGGGCTTTTGGATATTAATTATTTTACAGTTATAATTTTTTTCTTTCGACTGTGTTAATAAATAATAGTTACTTCCAGAGACAAAAATAAATGCTTAAAATTGCGTTCTGCGTCGTCATTATGGTGTAAATTTTTTTAAAATGTAGAAGTACCATATTATACCGTGAATATAGTTTGTTTTGAATATAATTTAACGGAATTGGCAAAGCTTTTGGTGGAGGCGACTGGTGACCAGAGGGCTGGCTCTTTTGGTGGAGGCGACTGGTGACCAGAGGGCTGGCTCTTTTTTTGCTGAGAGAGTAAGCATTGCTATACAACGTGACAATGCAGCCAGAATTCTAGGCACTCTCCCCTCCACCAAAGGCTTTTTTGATTACACTTAGTTTTTAGCTGTAAATATCTTCTTTTTTTAAATAAAATTTATTGTATTTTAGGTTTTGTATTTTTCTTAAAGTTATAAACATGTTTTATGCAAACAAATAAATACCCTAATCTTAGTGTAGACATTTACCAATTATGGAAAGGAAGCCCCCTTCAATGGTATACGTTCAATTCTATTTGTTTTTGTATTGTATTTTTAGTTAAAAGCATAAACAAAACAAAGTTCTAGCTTTAACGATGCTACATTAAACAAAAACTTTCAAAATTTTTTTAGTAAGATAACTATTTCAGCTGAAAATTCAAAGTTTTAAGAGTATTTTACTACATTTTCAGCAAATTACATACTTATTTAAGTTTAAGAGGGTATCTACGCCTGACTGAAATGATGAACTGAGTAACCTCTTAGAATACCTACGTACATAATATCCATGGCAGCCGCGGGGAGTCGATGGATGCAGGAGGCAAGCAGCCCCTCAAAGTGGCACATTGTGGGGAGGGCTATGTTTAGCAGTGGACGTCTTTAGCTGTTGATGATCAGGGTAATTTTGTTTACTTTGTACTTAGACCCTTACATACTAGAACAAAACAAACAAATCGATCAGTACAACTAAACTTAATTTTTTCTGTACATATAACTAGGCACATGTTAAGACGTAGTACACTGGACTACATCGATATGTAGTCCAACAAAATGGCGAAAATCAAAAGTCATTATTAGTCGATACTAATAATGACTATTGATTTTCGCCATTTTGGCGCTGAATGCTAAGAGTGACATCGTGAGAGTCTTTGGAACTAATTTAACCAACCAATCACAGAATACACGCTTTCACAGCAACCAATCAACGCAATTTTCAAATTATAGTTCTCCGGACACTCGATAGTGGCGCCTCGAATCGGCACAAGAAATTCTCAATATTTGTACGAGATCGTCTATCCAGCGTCATTGTATAATAGAGATCAAGTGATGGATCTACTCAACTTTCATCATCAGCCCGTAGATGTCCACTGCTGAACATAGGCCTCCCCCAGAGCCACTTTGAGCGGCTGCTCGCCTCTGTATCCATCGGCTCCCCGCGGTTTTCACCAGGTCGTCGGTCCATCTAGTGGGGGATCTGCCTACGTTGCGCCTTCCGGCTCGTGGTCGTCGCTCGAGAACCTTTCTTCCCCATCGGTTGTCAGTTCTACGAGCGATGTGGCCTACCCATTACCATTTCAACTTGCTAATCTTAAGAGCTACATCGGTCACTTTAGTTCTCCTGCGGATCTCCTCATTTCGGATCTTATCTGGCAGGGAAATACCGAGCGTAGCTCTCTCCATAGCTCGTTGCGCGTCTTTGAGCACATCTTTACAAGGTCTCAATCTTGAGAGCGTGGCCCTGTAGGTACCTACTTATCGACGTCAGTAACTAAGTTCTCGCTGAAACCGACGCACGTTTGACTAATGACCCAGATCCGGGTGAAGTGGCGATCAAAAGGGAAATTAATTGATATTTCAATCGGTGCTGGAGTTCCAAATTATAGATAACAGTATCACAGCTTCGTATATTTTTATGTTAGTAAAGTTTTTGAATCATCATCATCATCATCAGCAATCTGAAGACGTCCACTGCTGAACATAGTCCTCCCACAGGTAGCGCCACTTTGAGCAGCTGCTCGCCTCCTGCATCCATCGGCTCCCCGCGGCTTTTACCAAGTTTTGGAATGTATTATCAAAATCTGTGAGTCCCATCAATCTGCAAGTCATATCAATCTGTAAATCACACCAGTCTGTGAGTCACAACATAACGCGGACGCGAGTGCATACTGTGAAAGATACTGTCTGCTCATATAACCATTATATGGCTTAAATAATTGATTAATTTTTAATTTTGTGTTTGTAAATTTTAATAAGTATTTAGATTAATGATTAGATAATTATGTGTTTTATGATCATTTATTTAATAATTTTAAGAACAATATGGACTATAATATAATTTTAATTTTATGTTGTTTATGTATATTATAGACTGAAATAAAAACTTGAATTGAATTGAATTGAATTGAATTGAATTGAATTGAATTGAATTGAATTGAATTGAATTGAATTGAATTGAATTGAATAAAGCACCCCCAGGGAGCGCCACTTTGAGCGGCTGCTCGCCTCCAGCATCTATTGGCTCCCAGCGGCTTTCACCAAGTTTTTGAATGTTTTATCAAAATCAGCGAGTCCCATCAATCTGCGAGTCATACCAATCTGTGAGTCACACCAATCTGTAAGTTACACCAGTCTGTGAGTCACACCAGTCAGTGAGTCATACTAATCTGTAGGTCACACCAGTCTGCCAATCTATAAGTCACATTAATCTGTGAGTTTCTGAGTCACAACAATCAAGTTTTTCATCAAAGTTTATCGAGTTTGTGTTAAGTGGAAAGTCTAGGTTCTTTCATGGGAAAATAGGTCCTGCCCCTCATTCTTTCGGGTTGGTAGGTTTTGCTGATCATTTTGTTATACACATTCTCCACTCCAGCCTACGTCCATTAATATGTATTTTCTTGTTATATTAAAATTATGAAATTAGCACGGGAAAAATCACACATTATTATTATCAATATGAAACGTTTTTAACGAGCTGTATATCAATTCACATTATTCGCCTATAGGTCATAAATAATAATCTATTCAAGCTTATGTACTGGCAAGGTGATATACTACTATTATAAATTGAGTGTTGCTATGCTAGTGGCCGTGACAGATAATTGAGTTTCATTATATTAATAAAGTCAGATATTGAGGCAGAGTAAGTCAAATTAATAACCATTTACAAAATGTTCATTCTCATTTACGTTATTGTAAATCTTTCTACAAACATATTTCCGATTTCCGATATCCAGTGTCCAACTTTTTCAAAATCTATGTTTTTTGAACCACAGAGCAAAAAAATACGCTGCGCCAAAACGTCAGTTTTCCAAAGCTCTGTGATTTTAATGATACTAAAGCATTATATTTTTAACCACACACAAATCAAGGAATTGTTAATGTAGATACGTAGGTACGGTCTTCTTTAATAGACCATTACTGAAAAATAACAGTTAGCTTTCATCTCGAAGAAAGTTCAGATCCCTCGTGGAAACTGAACAATACCTATGTGGAAATAATCAAGCACGCTAAACTCACAAACAGTGGTTAAGGTCCCATCTCTGCTTGTTAATCTGTAGGCTTTGTAGTCAGGTATTACAACTTTGTAAGCGCTACCCAGACACAGAAAAAGAATTCACGTTTATTATCTCGAGTTGTATTGTATTCTATGTATGTATTTAGAAACAAAAAAAGTATCTAAGTATTATATCAGTTATCTGGTCCCAATAGTACAAGCTATGCTTAGTTTGGGGCTAGATGGCGCTGTGTGAAATATCCTCACATTTTTATTTATTTATCTGTGTACTAATACTTGTTCTGCGTTATCACAGGAATCGAACCTGCCGCCACCGGGTTATAAGCCAAACTGCATGATAATCCACCATCCATTCTACAGAGGTGTTGTAAGAACCCCCCCTTTCTATCTTCCCTATCTACCTTATATTCATAATTATTATAGTTGTATCTTTAATTTACCGAACCTAAAGACCTAAGTTTAAATAAACTATAGATTGAATTAAATAAACGCTAACAATCTAATAACGTTGAAAAGAACCTAAGCTTGTTGATAGAAAGAACCTAGAAGTAACCTAAGTTTGTTGTATGTTCTAGATTTGTTATGGCCAAGTGATCGTCTCCTAATAGTGGTAGAACCCGTACGTTGTGATAATGTAGTAATCCAATTCCTTTTAAAGTAATGAGACAATTCCTAACTGACGCCGACTCAATACTTTATTTTACTAAGCTTTGCAATCTGAACCTATGATGAGCGCTAATCCTATATTTGCTGGAAATATCGAAAACGTAGATTGCTCCAAAACAACTCACATTAACCAAATTTGGAAATCCTGAAGTACTTCCTATAATTGACCTTCAGAAACATTCTTCAAGTGTATATATCAGAATCTCTTAACTAATAATATCTAAAAAATATGAAATTCCCGTTTGTTACACTTCCACTATTCGGCCCAAAAATTCCCACTAGTTACAAAAATGTTATCATTCCTACCGGAAATGCTTACAACCCATTCTACCATTCCCTTACGCCTATTTTAAACATATTAGCGAAGTCATGATAAATCTCTTCTGCTTATCATGACGCCATATTCTGAGCCCCAATTCCAAACTATAAATTAATCCTAAACCTAAATCTGGTTTATTAAAGTGGCCTTCTATGATGATAGTCTAGAATTCGTTACCCTTACTTTCCTACGTTGTATTCTATATTAAAGATTAATAAATAAAAACATATGTCGCGACCATTCTTAGCGGTTGCCTGCCACAACACTATTTACGTCACATAAAGGAATGTATTATAGTCTCACGCGAAGGCACCGATACTCTGGCAAGACATACAGCTTCGACATAGTCGCGATCTGATTATAAAGTCGTATGGTATATAATGGGGAAATTTAAAAATATATTGAATTGTTTGGGTGTGTATCCAGCTTACCAAAATGCCTGCTGTATCAGAGGACTTTCATTTCTCTTGTACTCCTCCTCCTTTCCCTTAATATATCTGCTTCGCAATATGATTTGAATGGACAGAGAGACTGGAACCGCTGTGCAATCTGTAAAAGTTGGAACCGGTGACACCACGGTATGTGGTGCCACCGGCAAAAGGGGATCACGCAAGGCTTCCACCACCAAGCAGTGACCCCTAAGTACTAGGCTGAAGTGGCTGCATCCTATTAAGCAAACATTACACATAAATCATAGAGCACATGGGCTAGGTAAGTGGGCTGCACCCGTACACAAATCATGGAGCACATGGGCTAGGTAAGTGGGCTGCACCCGTACACAAATCATGGAGCACATGGGCTAGGTAAGTGGGCTGCACCCGTACACAAATTATGGAGCACATGGGCTAGGTCAGTGGGCTGCACCCGTACACAAATCATGGAGCACATGGGCTAGGTAAGTGGGCTGCACCCGTACACAAATTATGGAGCACATGGGCTAGGTCAGTGGGCTGCACCCGTACACAAATCATGGAGCACATGGGCTAGGTAAGTGGGCTGCACCCGTACACAAATTATGGAGCACATGGGCTAGGTCAGTGGGCTGCACCCACCAATGATAGAGCACATGGGCTAGGTGGTGGGCTGCACCCGTACACAAATCATGGAGCACATGGGCTAGGTCAGTGGGCTGCACCCACCAATGATAGAGCACATGGGCTAGGTGGTGGGCTGCACCCGTACACAAATCATGGAGCACATGGGCTAGGTCAGTGGGCTGCACCCACCAATGGTAGAGCACATGGGCTAGGTTGGTGGGCTGCACCCGTACACAAATCATGGAGCACATGGGCTAGGTCAGTGGGCTGCACCCACCAATGATAGAGCACATGGGCTAGGTGGTGGGCTGCACCCGTACACAAATCATGGAGCACATGGGCTAGGTCAGTGGGCTGCACCCACCAATGATAGAGCACATGGGCTAGGTTGGTGGGCTGCACCCGTACACAAGTCATGGAGCCTGCGTGGGCTAGGTCAGTGGGCTGCACCCACCAATGATAGAGCACATGGGCTAGGTTGGTGGGCTGCACCCGTACGTAAATCAGGGAGCACATGGGCTAGGTACCTAGGTGGGCTAAACACGCATAGAATCATAAATAATGAGCTCATGGGCTAGGCAGGTAGGCTTCAACATGCCCACACAGAATATCCTGGAGCACATGGGCTAAGCTGTTATAAAACAATTATAAAAGGTTTAAGTAATCTCTTTAATTAGTAATTGCAAATTAATGTCTTTTAGGTAAAGAAATTAGTCTAGGTACTTAACATTTATCCGCTGGTCCAGAGTTCCTCAGGATCGCACAACGATTTAAACTGAACTGAGCTACTCATATTCTGTATCCGCCATATTTAAACTTACTGAACAAAATGACTCACATGGTTGCGCACACTAGCAGACTTTCCAATCCCTCAGTGTTGCCAACTTCATAATATTGTCTATGGCATCGCGAAACGTCGCGACAACATAAGTAAAACTCAAATTATTTATTGAAAAAGTTATTTCAAACGATTATGAATTTAGAATTTACTTTATCGGAATAGTTTAAATTATAATTTAAACTATAAAATAATTTTATAGAATTAAAGTACCCAGAGGAAATAATTAAATATTAAAATTATGTTGTCGTTCATAACTAACTTTGAGTTTTAAAAATATATCCGGAAACTTCGATTACTCCTGATTGAGAAGAAGCCCAAAGAAACTCCTCAGGGTTTATCATTTTTTTTTTAATTTTTTTTTAATATTTGTTTGTTTTACAATATTTGATTATAAAGTCGAGTTACGAAGCGATATTATATTTTTGGGAAACCGTAAATTTAGAGTTAAAACATCTACCGTCGAGATTAAATACTATTATCTATAAGAAAATACATGACCTCTTAAATAAGTTTCGAAGAATGACAATCAGACATGTCTTGATGAATCGTCCTACAAAGAAGAGCCCGTAGGTTATGCATTATACGCAACCTCGCCGTGTGGAACCCCTGCTCTTCTCTCGAAGATTCGGCCGACATGAAATGGAGATTAATAATGTTGAATAAAAACTCAGGACATTTATTTCGGAGTAATTACACAATGATAATAAGTTGTATGCTGAGCTGAGCCGGGATCTGTTTCTGACATCGTGCAATATCGCTTCAGAGTATAATTAGTATATTTATATAAGTTTCTTATTTTATGTTCCGTGTTATATTGTTCCTTTGGCGATATTGTGTGTCGGAAATGATCTTTTCATTTCGTTTCATTTCATTTATTCCTAATCGTTTCCATACCCGTATTTATTGATATTATAATAATATTATGCATATATTTTGTATACTATAGACATTGAACCGTTTATGAATTCTCAGGCTGACTTTGCTTCTCCTGAACTTTCATAGAAATCATCCATATATCTAAGACGTATTTCAGTATAATGAAATATGCTAAAGTTATGTTTGATCCGTAGAACAAAGTGTATGTATTGTAAGTTGTAAATATATTATTGATATCAATTATCAACAAGACGTTATTCTCATTCGAATTTATACAATTAGCTATCCTATCCGTGTGGTAAGGAGTCACTAACAGGTACTGCTTATGCTTGACCCATATAAATACGAAGGACAATAATTACTTTTTGAAAAATATTATAAATTTGTTGTAAAATAAAAGTTAAATTTTATTGAAAATTCATTAAAACAATGTCAAATCTAAACTTCACCAAACTGAACTATGCCCATAGATTTGAGATAAATAAATATATTGCATCTTATCTTATAAGATCTTTTGCCTATGTCGACCCTCAACATCATCATCAGCATCATTCCCATTAATTATCCAGTTAAAGTGATAAATAAGTATTCAAATACATTCACGATGTTTTACATCACCGTGTGAAATAAAATTTTTCATCTCCTTCGTGTATAACGCTAGGCTTCTGTCGGCTAAAGAAATGTGCAGTAAATAGCACTAGCTTCCCTTCTGTACATTAAAATCCCCTGCCATCATCAATCCTTCTGCCTAGAGTGATGTCCACGATGATCTTGTCCCACAATAAGCATTTTCACTCAACATCATCCTACAAGGAAAGCTCTACGCATTCCGTTCTGTACAATAAAACCTTCTACCATCATCAATCCGCCCGCTCGGAGTGTTTCCCACGTCGTTCTTGTCCTACACTAAGCATCTGCACTCAACATCAACTTACAAGGAAAGTCCTAAGCTCTCCAGGGAACATTTTCCGATCGTGTAAATTTTCATGACTAACATCTCTAAATCTTGGGTAAAACTAATTACTTTAAAACTAAAATACTAGCTACGAAATAATGTAATAACTTCCCTCAGTTGATATCGGTTCATATCAACTTCTTGATTCATATTTTCCTCCGTTAGGTTTCCATAATTCCTAGACCTCTCCACTTCTGTAGGTAATACCTATCTTTGTCAATCTTCCTTCTCGTTATAAATTTTGGTTATTTCTAATATGAAAAGGAAATCCCCCGTTTTTCCTCTCTATTCCATTCGTAGCACCGTTCACACATTTCCTGAAAAATAAAATCAGGATAAACTATATTTTTTGCCATCTTTCTTTTTCATTTCCTAATCACCACTCTGACATCTCTTAATCTCAAATTATTTTAAAAGTCCTTGACACATTCTAGACTGCTAGCTCGCGATCAAGTATGAACCGTTTTAGTATGAAATGTGAGTAAAGAGTTTTTATGCTTTCTAATATTACCTCATTTTACGTTTAAATAACTACTTTTATACCTATCTCTACGTCCTATACCAGTTAGTGCATTATTGAACGAATATTTACCTTATTATTTACATGTGAAATGATTTGATTTAAATATTTTTATGATAGAAATAACATTTCTTATATTTGTGACGTCACGAGACACCCTGGATCGTTACAGTGTCTCTGATTACAAGCAAGTACTTACCTACGTATTTATTAATGGGTACCTACAGACATGGGGTCCCATCAGGTACAAACAAAAAATAGCCCGAACGTGAAAAAAATGTAGTGATCGTGTCGCGAGCGTTACTAGGTAGTGTCCAGTGTATTCATTTAGCCCAATACTTCGCCAACACGCAATAAATGTCGCTTGATAATCTTGCGTTATGCAGAAATAAAATAATTTGTAAAATAGCCCGCGTTATTCCGTTGTATGGGCATCTGTACTGTAGGTATTATATTATCTGGGCTACAGGTAAACTTATTATCCATTATTAGACATTATCAGACCATACCCAATACCAATACGACAGGCCCGATAGCTCAGTTGGTAGTATCCCTGCCTTCTGAACTGAGGGCTGTGGGTTCGATTCCTACCCAGGACAAACATTTGTGTGATGAACATAGATGTTTGTTCTGCGTCTGGATGTTATATTGTATTCTATGTATGTATTTACAAACAAAAATGTATATAAGTATTGTATCAGTTATCTGGTTTCCATAGTACAAGCTATGCTTAGTTTGGGACTAAATGGCGCTGTGTGAAATGTCCACACATATTTATTTATTTATAATATTGCTGGGACAAGGGCCTTTTCATACATGGAGAGTGTACAGGTCATAGTCCATCACGCTAAGTCCCCCGTAGGTTGATGCTTTTGATGCTATGTGATACTTGAAAGAAAGTAAAAATTTCTTTCACCTTTGTCTATATTGAATGCAAGCAAAGCATTCTATCTGATGTCAGGGGTGCTGCTGGTGCACAACAGAGCCTGAGAGTATAAGAGACGTAAAATAATTATTTTGAAATATTCTACAAGTGAAATATTAAATTGTTTTAATTCAATTCAGGTTTTCGTTACATCTGTATACTTTACACTGGAATCATTACGTTTCAAATTTTAGAAGAAGTATGTAAATAATGCTAAATCTATGAAATGTAACACAACCATCACAACCTAATAACTATTGTGTGGTGAAGGTATGTACCTGTACCTGTTTCCTTCAATTGATACCACTGTCTTTGTATGAAAAGGTTCACAGAATCCGGCACGAATTCAATATAGTCTTATCAGAGTATATGAAGACCCTTGACAGCTTAGGACGGTTCCACCGTATGTTAATAAAGGTAGCTTTCCGAAAACAATGTATCAAAACCTTCTTAGGGCGGGCCCTGCTATAACTTAGCATACCATTCAGTTCACATCGACAGAATTCCCCCCTTGAGAACCATTCTCAAACAGACTTTATGATAAATGACCGGCATTTCCGTGAGACGTACTTCAGCGGATAAGCTCATTGTATAGCCACAGAGCACATACCCGCTAGAGTTCCACTTTTTGTTTGAATCTTTTCACCAATCGACCATAAACAAAAGTAACATAAATAAAATAAATATGTGTGGACATTTCACACAGCGCCATCTAGCCCCAAACTAAGCAAAGCTTGCAAAGCAGATAATAATTATGTGTACTTTTTTGTTTGTAAATAAATACATAGAATACAATATAGCACCCAGACACAGGACAAACATCTAGGTTCATCACACACATGTTTGTCCTGGGTAGGTATCGAACGCATAGACGTAAGTTCAGAAGGCAGCTACCAACTAAGCTATTAGGCTCATCAAACACAATGAACTCTGATCCGCTTTTTAAAGTACGCACGCCTGTAAATTGACCTATATTGATACCGATTATGTTTTATATATTAATATTGTGTTTTACCTATGTACGGTGAGTACATCTACTCTGTAGTTTAAATTAAACTTTTGTTAATTGTTTCTTGTATCACCACACAACAGTGTAGGCATGAAAATCAAATTTATATTATGTGGATGGGAACGCCGAGGTACCTTTTAATCAATAAGTACTGTTTTATACGCTATTTCTGTAATGCTACAGTGTGACAATATAATTTGTATTTATTTGTATTTATTTATTATAATAAGAACGGCAATATGCCAATTACACTTATTATTAAATTCATTATTCATTAGAAAGTGTTATTTTGAACTTAACCATGATTATTTTGATTATAGTATAGTATAGTATAGTATAGTATAGTATAGTATAGTATAGTATAGTATAGTATAGTATAGTATAGTATAGTATAGTATAGTATAGTATAGTATAGTATAGTATAGTATAGTATAGTATAGTATAGTATAGTATAGTATAGTATAGTATAGTATAGTATAGTATAGTATAGTATAGTATAGTATAGTATAGTATAGTATAGTATAGTATAGTATAGTATAGTATAGTATAGTATAGTATAGTATAGTATAGTATAGTATAGTATAGTATAGTATAGTATAGTATAGTATAGTATAGTATAGTATAGTATAGTATAGTATAGTATAGTATAGTATAGTATAGTATAGTATAGTATAGTATAGTATAGTATAGTATAGTATAGTATAGTATAGTATAGTATAGTATAGTATAGTATAGTATAGTATAGTATAGTATAGTATAGTATAGTATAGTATAGTATAGTATAGTATAGTATAGTATAGTATAGTATAGTATAGTATAGTATAGTATAGTATAGTATAGTATAGTATAGTATAGTATAGTATAGTATAGTATAGTATAGTATAGTATAGTATAGTATAGTATAGTATAGTATAGTATAGTATAGTATAGTATAGTATAGTATAGTATAGTATAGTATAGTATAGTATAGTATAGTATAGTATAGTATAGTATAGTATAGTATAGCGGTTATAGTATTGTATCAGTCATCTGATTTCCATAGTAAAGGCTATGCTTAATTTGGGGCTAGATGGCGCTGTGTGAAATGTTCACACATATTTTCTTTTTTATTTATTTATACTATTGCTGGCGTGGATGGTTCATAATTTCATTTCTACTGGATATGTGCTCCATGGAAGGCAAGGCTTTACGTTGCGCTCATTACTGCGACAGCCATTTAAAATTCGCGTCGCGAGGATTAAATGTAGCTATTTATTCCAGTGTTTATCATTTTATGTCGTTTAAAACAACGTGTGACGTACAACAGTCATTTTAGAGGTTGGTTTTGGTTGGATTTTTTAGGCTAGATGTTTTGTTGAGTTGTTCTTTTGTAATTTTCCTGTTAGGTGTTTCCGAGCTATTAAATTCAAGATAAAATTCCCGTGAATTAAAGTTAGGTATGAAATAAAATTTTGGCGATCAGAATTTCTTAAAGGTAGGTATTTATAGGGAGTTAATTAGCCATTTTCAATAATTGATTTATTTCACTACATGTAGCATGACTTTATGACTTGATTCTATTTGGTTATTAGGTAACTACTTCAGGGATTTTGAATTGGCTACAATAATTATATTTTTAGATTTTTATTGTGGAAAATAAAGTTACGTTATCAATTAGTGATACGTATAACTATCATCATCATCATCATCATCATCATCATCATCATCATCAACAACAGCCCGAAGACGTCCACTGCTGAACATAGGCCTCCCTCAGAGAGCGCCACCTTGAGCGGCTGCTCGCTGCGGCTTGTAGGTATACTTACCTATAAATCATCCTTTCACCTTTATAAAATCTACTAGCTGCGCCCCGCGACTTCGCCCGCGGAGATACTGATTTGTTTCACGTGTAGAACGATATCAGGGTGTCAAAATTTAGAACTCCATTGTATGGAGTATTGGTTTGGGAAGGCCCCAGGGTTAGTGTTAAATACATAAAAAAATATTTACTTATTTATTTTTAAGTTTATTTATACCGAGTTTTGAGTGAATCAGTCCAAAGAATAATAAAATTACGTAATTAAGTATGTAGTAGTATTTGTTTAGTAATTAAGTTGTTTTCACTGGAGGGGGATTAAATCTCCGGGATAAAAAGTATCCCTGTGTTAATTCAGTAGGTAAATTAGCTATCTAGATTCTAAATCTCACGAAAATTGGTTTAGTAGTTGCAGAGATTAAGCAACGTAATAAATTACCTCTTCATACAAATTTTAGAACTCCATTTTATACTCCCTGGGGTTTGTTTCGAGAAACAAAAAATAAATATTTCATTATTTATTTTTAAGTTTATTTATACCGAGTTTCAGTGAATGAAACCTAAGAGTAATAAAGTTACGAAGTTAAGTTTATTATATTTTCGTTTATTTTTCCACGGGAAAGAGTTGTTTTTCCGAGATAAAAAGTATCCTATGTTTTAAATCCAGTATATAAGCTATCTACATTCCAAATTTCATCGAAATTGGTTTAGTAGTTACATAGAATTAAGGTAACAAACATTCACACACACACATACACCCCCACACACAAACTTTCGCCTTTATAATATTAGTGTGATGATAATATACTCACTTTATTTATGTCAATTATGTCATCCCTAATGATAACCTAATACTTGCCCAGAAACCAGTCCTATAAAGTAAGGGGAAAGGTTTCCCCCAAATTGGGCAATTCTGGCCTTGTCTCCCTAATCTGCGCCATTATCAATGTTTATTGCCACTTCCCCCATTATAACTAGGAAACGGATGCGAATTATTCAAACACGAAGCGGTTTTTGTAGTGCCATGAGGTTGATATTTTGTATTCGTTCTAATACTTTTTTATTGATCTTATTATCTCATCAATTTTGAATAGAATATAATTTTATACGTTTTATGAAAGACAATATGATAGAAAAAATATGGAAGTAAACCGTATTCGCGTTTTTTAATTTTCCACCGACATCAACAGCCTGAGAAAACGTCTTCTGCTGAACATGGCCTCTCCCAGACAGCGCCACCTTGAGCGGCTGCTCGCTTCTCGCATCCATGGGCTCCCCGTGGTTTTCACGAGATCGTCACTGCACCTAGTGGGGGGCCGGCCTACGAGCTTTCTTCCCCATCGGCTGTCAGTTCTACGAGCGATGTGGCCTGCCCATTGCCATTTCAACTAGCTAATCCTATGAGCTAAATTGGTCACTTAGTTCTCCTGCAGATCTCTTCTTTTTGGAAATAATGATAATTTATGTAAAGATGAAAACTAATAAACAACATTGATCAAAAGCATTTTCATTTCTTGAGTCAATTTTCGTTATTTTCTATAGGCTCAAGATCCGTATCATTGATTGGTTAATTAAAATCCGGAAAACCTTCGGTTCTTGAGCCTTTTCTAATGAATAGATTGTTTTTAACAAAGTATACTTAAGTACTTCGAGATTCTGTTTTGACCCAATCGGGAAAAACACGCAACATCGATTATTTAATTATTAAATCGGCCCCCCTCTCGGTGAACCGACGATCTGGTAGCCGCGGGGAGCCGATAGATGTAGGAAGCGAGCAGCCTCTCAAAGTGGCGCTCTCAGGGGAGGCCCATGTTCAGCAGTGGACGTCTTCAGACTGTTAATGGTGATGATGATGATGATGATAATGATGATGATGATGATAATGATGATGATGATGATGATGAAGAAGATGATGATGATGATGATGATTATATTGTCATGTAATTCATGTTACGGTAGAGTTATACTTCAAAAAATGTTCAAATAAAAGCCTAACAGTGCCTATGTCTCAGCAGCGTCACATTAAATCATTTTTTTTATCTTACTCCATTTCTCCTATTTCTCTCTAAAGTTTGTGATGTTTGACAACAAACGCGTACCTCAACCCTTCTCTATCCCTTCGAAATTGGCGCCGACCGACCACCGCTGAGGCCTGTTATTTCATTTCAATAATCGCTTTAGACACAGTCTGTACTGCAAACAGTAAGAATAGTCTAACAAGACAATACATGGCATTTCTTATAATTATAATATATTATAATATATTCTTATAATACCTTTATTTGTTTGTTTGTACCGAATAGTATGCTCCTCGAGCTCCTTAATTTTTTTTAGTAAATAAAATATTTCATCTCGATCACTAATTTTTTAAATAAATTGTAGAGTATGTTACTTTTTCATAATTAAGCATTCATTTGTTAAAAAATCATTCCAGTAGTTTCAGAGCCTCTTCGATACAAACAAAGAATGAAACAAACAAAAAATAGTATAGATACGTACAAAAACTAGTCACGTATACTTACTTTGTCGTGTAGATTTAAGATGGACATCTGTGTATAGGTAAACTGTGGCCAGCTCTCCTGGTAATTCTGTTACCTCAGAGCTGAGTGTCAGCCGATCGCATATGGTTTCCGCTACGTACACAAGATGGGACAAAATACCTCAAGCCACTTGCTGAACTACACAAATTGTTATATCCCTGTTGTAGCCCAATCCTTTCGGGAGTTGTAATATTGTTAACTGTCAGTTAGGTCCAAAGCGAACGCAGAGAAATTGACTTATTGGGTAAACGGGTACAATAAATGTAAGGATAAGTACAATAAACTGCGTGACTTTGAGTTTCCTAACGGGGCCACCAACAGACTACGTCTCAGTTACTTTCATAAATCATCACTGGTCACATACTGATTAAAAACCTTTGTTTTCAGGCTCTGTGTTATTTTGGATGAAAAGATAGGTTGACGCTTAAAAATTTGATGGCTTTATTGATGACAGTTTGCAATTCAATAGTTTTAGTAATAATGATTTATAGCTACCGATATAGCAGATAGAATTAGCAAGTTGAAATGGCAATCGGCAGCCATATCGTTCGTAAAACTGACAACCGATGGGGAAGAATTCTCGAGTGGCGACCACGAACCGGAAGACACAATGCAGGCCAGCCCTCCACTAGGTGGACCGACGATCTGATGGAAACCGAGCTGATGCATCCAGAAGGCGAGCAGCTGCTTGGGGGAGGCCTATGTTCAGCAGTGGACGTCTTCAGGCTGTTAATGATGATGAGGTCATAGAGTACCTACATAGGCACTGCAGCTACATAGGCACTGCAGCCTACCTCTAATCTAAGTATATAATCATTCGATAACTGCTACCCGCTTATACCTAAAGTTTGCAGTGGCATGTTTCCTAACCAGTTTAAATCATTTCTGCCGATAAACCTGGTCCATTTCGGTAATCCCCGGTATAAATACGAACCCAAATGTAGCAAACCTACGTTCGTACACAAATAAACGAATAAATTCCAGGCTTGTCGCTACCAAGTTTCTCCGGCCCTATTTAATCTCACGGAAAATCTTATGTTTTCAGAAGGACGCAGTCGGATTATGTTGTATAAGTTGTTATGGTTGAATGGGCATTGGTAGTGATATTGTTGATTATAAACTGCGTGATACGCGTTGTTGTTGTTGTTGTAATTTATAAATGGTTTTTATGAGAATGAATGACGTCACGAGCTAGTCCTTCACCTGATTTTAAGCGATACGGCCGGCCGCGTTTAGGAGTGCATAATGGCGATCTGAATATAATATGATTACCAGTGCACTTCTCCACGCTGTTGATGATGGTATACGTGTTTTCTATGTTTCATTACCTATTTAAACAAACCATAGCCTTTTTATTTTTAAATAATTTTAATGAAACGTAAACGAAGTATTCTTACTAGGCTATTTTAATATTCTTTCATCGGACTACAAGGCGCAGAGATACTCGGCATCCTTATATCGTTAATATTCCTATAGCCCGCGCTAAGCGTTTCGCATCAAACTTAATATTGCGAACAGCAAATGAATGGAATACCTTGCCGTCGTCCTTGTTTCCAGATAACTATAACCTAGGTGTCTTCTAGTCAAGAGTGAACAGGTATCTTCTAGGCAAGCATGCACCACCGTAGGCCGCGTCATCACTTACCATCAGGTGAGGCAATGGTCATAAATTATAAAAAAGCTTTCTGATTCCGAGTTCTCCTAATTCCTCCCCTCCTTCATTATGATTTACGGCTGGTGAGCTGGATTGCATCATGCTCAAATATCTTCAAACTAAAGGGCGCCTACCACAACCTCTTATAGCATTATACCTTCAACATTACATTGAAAAATGACATCTAAGTAATAATACTGCAATGTTGCTAGGGCAGAGCATTTTTGATGACGTCGCGTTAAATCGTTCACTCAAATACAACTGTCATGTTATACCTTTACATCATGTTGACAGTTGACACGGACGTGCGACAGTTATAACGCGATATAAAAATGTAGACGTCTCGTTCCCACGCAGGAATAATTTATAAGTTCATGGTACGAATTCGAACAATATTATTGTAACCTTGAAGCATTACTGTCACGAACCATGATGGTTTTGTATTAGTTTGTGGTAAGCCCGAGGGACCTTTACTTCCGGTTCGTGATCGCCACTCGAGAACCTTTCTTCCCCATCATTTGTCAGTTCTAGGAGCGATGTGGCGTTCCAATTGCCATTTTAACTTATTAATTCTAAGAGCTATATTGGTCACTTTAGTTCTCCTGCGGATCTTATCTCGCAGGGCAACACCAGGCATAGCTCTACAAATCTATAAATAATACTTAGGAGGTCACAAATCACACATACACTTAAAATACATTATCTTCCTTTTTGGGTAGTCGGGCAAAAAATACGTACTTAATCATACCTACTCATATAATCTTGCAAAAAGTCCTCACAAAGAGGTATGAAAGGCTCGCTTATCTTCGAAGCTACTTTTTGCGAGCGTCCGTCATTTTATATGATTTATTCGCCATATCCATGGAAAGGGTTGCTTTCATCGTCTTTTAAGGGCATACATCATCGTCCTCTCACCTAATCACTTTACAGAAAGGACTGAATTACTTAAATATACCGGTATACACAAAGATAACAAATTACACCTGAATTTCGCCCCGTGGGTGCCGTTAAAACCGGTTAAGGGAATATTCTCGGGATGGACAGCATTCTCCTCGGTACATTGCAATCTTCTGCGATCACCAACCCGCCTGCCAAGCATGGTGACTATGGTAAATTCTCCCAAAGTGATGTTTTGTGGTGAAGGTATGTTCAGTAGCAGACGTAATTTGGACTGATGATGATGAACAAATTACATTCGTCATCAGTCCAATACGTTCTCACTGCTGGGACACTGGCCTTAAACGCTGACATCTCTCTCACAGAAAGAGAGAGATACAGGTAGGCCATAATTTAACTGTGTTGGCCAAGTGCAGGTTAGTATAAGTAAGACATATCCTCGGATTTTGTATTTGTGAACATGTTGGTTTTCTAGCGATGGTTTCCTTAACCATTGTGCAAATTCCGCACATAATTTAATAAATGGGTAACTCTGGTGAGGGGTTATTATATGAAATAAAATAATGAAAGACTGAATAAAAAACACGGACTTTTTTCACATAATTTCTATTGTAATTATTTCGAAAAAAGGCATTTAAATCACCACTTTTCTGAAAAGTATATAATTACAAATAAAAAATTACAAAAACCATAATATTTTGCTTTCCACTAAAATATTAAGACAAGTCATCGGAACAATTTTCCAGGAAAGTCATAATTTAAAAAGTTTGTTACTTCGGAACTCCATTTACTCACATTTTGTTGGAGATTCGGAGCCTATTTGGCATATTTTCTAACTTTATTCAAGTAAGAAAAAGTCAACGTAATTTGTTATGACAAGCCATACACAGCGTACATACTTATTTCATAACTATAGCTGACCCGCCCGACTTTGTTAGTTTTACGCCTTTTCATAGTCTTAAGGAAGGGAGAAGGAAGATGGAAAAGGATGAATGGATGAAACGGTGAATGGAGGCCGGTTTCACCTTCATCCATTCATCCTTTTCCCTTATCTTTTCCCCCCCTCCCTTCTCTCTTTACCATAGTAAGGATAGGAGTGGCTTTGGATCAAATACTGAAAGTTTGATGTCTGTAATTTCTGAACCACAAAACCGATGACCTTGAAATATTTTATTTTTTTATTTTATTTTATTTTTTTATTTTTATTTTTTTTTATGAGAATGAATGACGTGACGAGCTGGTCGTTCACCTGATGTTAAGTAATACGGCCGCCCATAACAGTTGCAGTGTCACTCGGAACTTTAAAATAATAAAGTTTTGCGTGGCACTGCACTGCGCAGTGCGCACGTCATCCTGAGACATCACACAGTCTAGTAATCAGCGGGGTGATTACGTAACTTTGACAGCAATGCAACAGGAGAAATTTCATTCCGAATATGAAAATTTTCATAGTAACTATGCACATAAACTGCGTATTGAAACTGTCAAATCCATACATTTTTGTGTTTCTATTGGTTGCAATCAAGTTACATAATCGCCTAGCAGATTACTACACTGTGTAATCAGGTCATAAAGTCTCATTTGCCCAGTTATTTTACGGGTCAATTTAAAGTACCGCTCCCCTTTCTAACAAAAAAAGAATGAATCGGCCTTAGTGGTATGTGATGAAGCCAACCTGGATCCTGCGTTACGTAGTGATTAATAATTATGTCAAGTTTCATCGAAATCAGTTTAGTAGTTTCAGCATGCTGCGCATTCAAATAGACAGACAGACTGACTATAAAAAAAAACAAAAAGAAAAGTGCTGTTAAAACTTTAATAAAAAATAGTCAATGTACAGATTTATTCCAGTTACAGTTTTATTATATGTAAAGATGTCGTTATAACACTGTCCCTGTCCGCATTAATCAAATAAAAATAAAAATGTTGTGCTCGTTAAGTAAATAAAATTTATTTTGTTCGTTTTGATAATAAATAGTCGTGAAATGTCATACGCAAAGCGAAAAAATAAGCAAAATAATTAAAAAATGTGATCAAACAGATTTGAACTATTTATTAAAAAAATTTGTCAATAACAACGACAGCCGCCACTTTGAGCGGTTGCTTGCCTCCTGCATCCATCGGGTCATAAGTAAGTAGGAAAGTGACGGTCAACGCAGCCAAGGGTGTAGCACGCGGGTTCATGCAAGTGAGGTTCACAATAAAGAGTTTTGTTACGAATTCGGCGTAGAGAGCCTGAAAACACTGGAGCCAAATCATAATAACGCCTTTCAAAGAGAATTTTCTTTGATGTTCGCTTGTTACAAAACTTCAAATAGATATTCATAAATCGAGTTTAATGTCAGCTTAACTAAAGTTTCAAAGCCACTGTGTCACCTCTTTAAGATAACGGTTGCCAGCCCTGGCTTATCGCCAACAGGGTTGTCAAGCGGTTTCATATCTCCCGCAAGCTATTCTCCCTAGATTTACATTTTCCTTGCACTCGCCAGACTCTTAGCTTGCATGCTTGCCAACCATAACTTTTAGGGATGTCTCCGAATTCTTATAAAGATTAGGGTTATGTTCAAAATTTTAGGTTAAATGCTTTGACCTAAATCTTTATTATTAGTTGTCTTATCAGTTGGAACGTAAAATTGTCTAGGTTGTAAAGTTGCAAGTTAAGAGCTAGAAAGTTTACAAATCTTAGTTATCGGTTTTGTGATTTCGAATCCGTGACCTGTGTTTTGATACTTGGGTTTACGTGATGAAATTTTCTTGCGATTAATAGTTATATTCACACAAATAATATTTGAATATAACTCTATAAATAATTGTTTACTTATATTTATTATAAAAAGTTTCATGACAAATGTCAAGTCAGATATTATGCGATTATATTAAATGCACTTTGCATTATTATGTATAATTATGTAGGGATACCGTATAGCTAAATTGCTGACTCTTTGTAGGTCTGAGCCGTGGGCAAAAGTTACATTTTCACAAGTTCATGAGTGAATATGTGTCGTAAGTGCAAAAAAAAAACAACCCGTGTGGTAAGATAAGAGTTTTCGCAACTGTATTGAAAAATTTTTTTTAATTCGAAATATCAATGTGACAAATTAAAACATGAAACGCTATTTCAATAACACGATAAATTCGCTTTCACACAAAATATTTTTATTATTGCAATATTCAATCCAATTGATTCCGATACAATATCCTGATTAATGTATGTTCCGGAAAATAACGTTTTTCGAATAAACAACTTTGTATCCTGACAGGTGATTGGCAGCCCTGCAGGATTAAGGTTGTATCTTTATACGATGGATAACGCAACATACACTAAAGTCAGTATCTAAACACAGCACTAAGTTGCAACTGAAACCTGTGACCGGCTAGCATGCGCACAGCGACAAAATTTTCTCGATACTTTATCTTGTGAGAGTACGTGACAACACTATGTAAGTGCCTAAGTGTGTCTCACTCTAACAGAGACGATAAGTTTTCTCGCGGTGCGCATGCTAGACCATATGAATAGTAAATTTAAAGAATGCTGAATAAGTCTTATAACTATTTTTTTTTATAAGAATGAATGACGTGACGAGCTAGTCATTCACCTGATGTTAAGCGACACCGCCGCCCATAACAGTTGCAGTGTTACTCGGAACATAACAATATACTTTGGAACCAATTGTAAATGAATTATTGATTGAACATTTTTAGATCTGTAACTATTAAGCACTATAGAAGATATTAAATAATGATGAAACAAAACGTTCTTTAAGTAGGTACCTATAGTGAATGTGAAGTCTATGTTTTGGTCATAGTTACGCATATAGTACAAGTTGTTATTTAAATTTACCTAACATAGAAGATACCAGATTTTTATACATGTAGCGGGGATGCTCCGTCCTATATTATGTGGTCAAACACTACCTTGCCTGACATAATAATACAGATTAATTTAGTAAAGGGAAAAATTGAATACGAAGAATACGCTGAGCACTGAGCAGGCGATACTGCTATAAAATCATAAATAATTATTGACATAGTATTATTTGTTTTGTAAAGACTTTTTTATAAAAGTTCATAAGTCAAACTGTAAGGATGTGATACTGTTCGTTACTAAATGTTGTGATAAATAGAATTCAACTTCATAAATATTGTAGCAGGACGGGACGGCAAAAGGAAATTGAGAAAAGATATAATTTTATTCATTTAATAATGTAGAGGCTAAAATTAGATAATCAACGGAAAGTCTATTTCGAGAAAGTTCCGGGAGGCACAAGTAACCATTTCTTGAGATACCTACTGACATATGAGTTAATACTTTATTGGATGATGATGATGATGATGATGATGATGATGATGATGGTGATGATGATACCTTCCTCAGGGGTTAGACAATGTGTTGCGTTTTTATTTCTTTTTGCAATGATTTTATACCGTTGTTTTTTCTCTAATTGAGTATTTTATTCTGTTGTCATAAATTATAAATACTTACCGAAGAAGCAAAACAGAATATATTAAGGGATGTCATGTTGTTTACCTAATAACTTTAGGACGTCAGTTTCAGCAGCTGCTTGCCTCATGCATTCATCGGCTCCCTGTGGTCAAGAGCCTGCACACTGCGCTAAGCGAGGTGTTCTCGGCAGAGTATAGTTCCTATTAACACATAAATATGTAATATTTCATACAAATCAATGCAACCGTTTGGACTAGCATTCAAAAATCTATTAAAAAAATTTATTGATAATAAAAAGAAAATATGTGGTTTGGTAGGGACGAAGCGCGTATGTTTCTCAAAACGACGTCTCCTCTCATGTCTGATGCATCAAGCAAGACTTACAAATTGATCTGTACGTACCATCTCGTTGAACCCCGCCTTGGCTGTAAAAGGTTCGGTCACCCTGGTACGCATTTTTTTTTCTTATAATATATGATAATGTAAGCCTCATTTGCCGAGTCGTATTACAAAGTTCGGCGGCGGCGTCTGATTTTATCCATCGCAAGAAGATCGCAAGCTAACTCCAAAAGAATTTTTCCTTGTTCCTAAAATAGAATTTTAGCATTCTCTTAGCGATTCGAAAGGTGAAACTCATTTTGATATGCCGAATGGAAAAATATTGGAATCTTGATGAGAATAATTAGAATATCAAATTTTGTAACATAAGTAGGTACAAACCTTTATAATATAAGTATAAGTACCTATAATATTTTTATCATTAGGTGCCTTGCGGGGTTTTCCGTAACTTCTAATAGGGGAAATTCTGTGCTTCTACAATAAGTTTTGGTGCACAGTATTTTTTATAATATTTATACTTCCTTTAAAAAAGTTCCAGAACAGTGTAATTTATCGGAATAAAAAGGATCTTAATTAAGCTGATCACGGTAAATTTTCATCTAAATTAGTTCAGTTTTTTTAGTGTGAAAAAAAAGCAGTAACTAATTGTTTTAACTTTATCGAATGTTTATAATAGAAGGCTCCTTTCAATTACTACTCAAATCCGTAGGACGGGATATAAAATACGTTTTTTATTAAATCGCCCAACAACTGCCTTTATGGGGCCAACCTTTTTTAATCTCACGAAATATGCGTGAACGTCATTCACGATTATTTAAACTGACTGAGCTGCGGGACGCATGATTTTATGGTGACGCATAGCTCAGTGAGTTGAAAATATTACACTGATATATTTATTTTGTTAAACTGTGCATTTTTCTTCCACTAAGGCCGAAGAACTGGTTAAAACCAATGAACAAGAGACAAGCAGTCGAAATGAGGAGATCCGCAGGAGAACTAAAGTGACCGATATAGCTCTTAGAATTAGCAAGTTTAAATGGCAATGGGTAGGCCAAATTGCTCGTAGAACTGACAACCGATAGAGAAGAAGAGTTCTTAAGTGGTGACCACGGACCCCCCACTAGGTGGACCGACGATCTGTTTCCCTATCGACGAAATTTTTTGACATCATGGGTTTCGTGAAGTCCATGTCCAGATGTCAGAAAATATTGCCGATATTAGGGCCGAGCTGTTACAGATATCCATAGGTTACGGTGCCCTCTTCCCATCAGGCCTTAACCTATTTGCTACCTTTAGATTATGAAGTAACATATTCAGTAATCTGTGCTTTAAAGCATTAAAATTACTTGCAAAAAAGTTTCGATCAGTGTAATGTCATTTTGTTTCCAACAAAAGTACCATTTACTTTCATACAACGCCGTTTAACTTAAATAGCTAAGTTAAGATAATTTATCAAGGAAAAGTTATGGAACGTGAGCCCGGAGTTGCGGAGTGAATGTCCCGTGAAAATTTTCAATACAAAATCATTTAACGGAATTGCTAAAGTATAAGGTGAGACACATACTGTAGGGACATTATTGTTGGAAGACACATTTTGTCCTTTGCTTAATATGACTGTTAATATTCGATTGATTTAATAATTTGTTGTCAGGGCCTGACTTTGCCAGTTCATATAGACTAAGTTTTTAAATGTAAGTAAACAAATTACGTAATGAGCTAGTTCTTCACCTGATGTTAGGCGCCACGGTCTGCCTATTAACAATTACAGTATCACTAGATTTTATATTAGTTTCACGTGCATGACATTGATGCACTAACTAATGAGCACGACATCCTGATCAACACAGTCTAGTAACTAATACTACTTAATAAGGTCTCCCTCCACTCGGGTCCATAACTTGGATCCACATGTGGATCTGTGGAGAGTTTTATCTCCTTTTAAATCCACAGTGAGTGGATTGAAGAATAAACGTTATTTTTGTATGCTGCTTCAATCCCACAATCTGAAATGTAGAACGCAGTTGTGTCATAATCTTAGACCGTGGTACTACTAACATGTGATTGTTTGGTATCTATAATATAAAAATACCTATGTAATATTTATACTTTGTATTCTTATTCCCGTTCTGTCCCTAACCTAATATCTGGGAGAGATTGCGAGTAGTTTGCATGCAGGTGCGACGCTGCACGTTGGCGCCATTTCTCCGCCATTTTAAAATTGCAATCGCAACGACTTGCGAGTCTTGCGACCAACTACGTGATTTTAGCAGGGGACTGAATTAGTTTAGGTTTTTGAAATTAATGAGATTTATAAAATGCTGAATAAACAGAGAATTTTCAATATTAAATTTGCTAATATTTAAACACATTTCCTTTAAGTACTAGAAGTTAAGTACCTACCTAAGTACCTACTAATTAATTATTTACCGATTAATATTTTTAACGATTTTGTGCAGGGTTCTTTTAAATTTTATATTTATGAATTTTTGCTCAGAGTGGGTGTCCGACGATCTGCAAGTGGAAGTCCAGACTCAAAGATCAGATCCACTGATGAAATAGCTAAATCACTCCCACGTTTAGGTTTTACGATTATATTGTAATAGTTTAAAAGTTATGGGCATTTTTTCACTTATAGATAGCTAAAGGTGGCATTTTGACATTCAATAAAATGGAATACTTTAGTACATACTAATCTAATAAAATGTTAACTTTGCTAAGATAATGAAATCGTCAAGCACAAATAAAAGTAAATAAGAACAGTAACCATAATAACTAGTCTCACAACGCAAAGCAATCTTCTTAATGTGTTATTGGTGTAATATTGAGGAAGTTTCGTTCATTCGGACGTTACTTTTATCACTTTTTGCTTAAGTGTATTGTTGTTTCTTTATTTATAAAAGATGTTCTCTTCTTACGACTTTTCTGACACTTGACCGAGTTAGTGTAATAATATAAATAAATACTGTTTGTTGCTATTTGGAAGAAATAACCAATTAAATTAATTGTATCGCCGTTTCGCCGTTTTGCTATAAGGTCTAAGAAAGAATTTATTTTATCAGGATTTGGTGAAAACCGCGGGGAGTGGAATGGATTAGCGGGAGGAGGCTATCAGCCGCTCAAAATAGCTCTCTGTGAGGGAGGGCCTATGTTCAGCAGGATGATTTCAGGCTGTTGATGATGATGATAATGATGATGATGACCAAGATAAGATTGATATGATGTAAAGCAGTATCGTTTTAGCGGGATTTGAACCCGCATTCGTCCATCTCTAAAGCCAGGACAGCTACCGTGACAAATTAGTGATCTCATGTCCAAAATTCTTCAACATGCAGGCTTGGTAACATCATCTATTGAGGATCACACCAATCAGCACTCGACATGGTCAGGTTACGTCAACAAAGTACCGAAAGATAACGCCTCCCAATAATAAAAAATTAAAATGTTATTTTAGATGAATGGATGCGGGTTCAAATCCCGTTTTTGATTCAAATTTTGACTTTATATTAAAAATCTAATAATTAAATTTTTCTCAGACCAAGCGATAACACCTTTTTGGTCCCGTTAAGAGAACAGACAGGGCTGGGAATATTTCAGAAAAGTTTAAGTGTACTGGTTTTTTTAGGTCATAGATTTTGGTTTGTAAACACAGAGGGTATCAAATTTTTCAAGCCGGTAGAGTCAGTAGAGTGAAAAAGTTGCTGATAGAGTTAGCAGAGGTACTGGCCTATAGTAGTATGGTAACAACTTGTAGATCCTTATAAATCCGGAAAACTCTCTTCTTGATGAAAAATTTCTAATTAGAATTGCAGGGAGACCAATTAAAAGTAAAAAGCAATTAGGTAGTTGCTTACACTTTTCTTTTAGCTTGTTCGCTGCAAAGCAATTTATTATACAATGTAAGATCCGCCTTACAATAGGCTGCAATTTATGCATAATACCGGTTTTTTTCTAACATTTAATGTTAACCATTTACATTACACTAAATTCAAGCTAATGCTTAAAAGTCCTAAATCGGTCCCTAATTAGGCAAATAGGTAGCAAGTAAGGTATTTCTCCCTAAATTTGGGGTGCTAGCTGACTGAATTCGGTTACACTACACCACACATTGAATTGACATTCAACATGGCAATGCTGCTTCAGCCTTAAATGCTCGAAGACCACAGCATTAAGGGAACTGCCTGCTGGTAGTGTTTTGTTAGATTAGTTTTGTATTATATTGTTAATTATTTTTATTTTATTTTGGAAGTAGTTTGGTCATTAGTGTAGTAGTAGCATTAGGTAGTACATATCAATGTAACTTGCACGAATATGTTAATACAAGTCGTGACCGAAACACAGCAATTTTACTCTGGGGTTTTCCTTTTACGTCAGCTAAATAAAAATAGATGAGTTGCAGTGTTCATTTTGTCGTGTCGAGTGCACAGTTTTTATTCATATTAGTTTATTTTATCTATCATTACTTATTAGTAATCTATTGCTATTTATTTTAAAACTACATAAAAAGTAGTCAAGTAGTTTTCGTTTTTCCACATATCTCCGTGGTGTACAATCTACAGATCCTATGAGAAAATAAAATCTGACTAGATCGATCATGGATCTGGCCCATGGATCAACTGAGAATGAACCGGGGAGCCGCTCGCAAAGTGACCGTCTTCATGCTTTTGATGATGATGATTGCTACAAAATAGGGTATTCCCGTAATAAATCTACCAAATTATTTAAAAGAATCGATTCATATCTTTATTAGGCCAGAGGCCTGCACAAACCGCAGCGAAGAAGTTTATTATAGTCCACATAAATTACATCGCACCTTATATAATACGTAGAGCAATATGAATATTAATAAACCAATATGAATATTAATAAACCAATCTATTGACAGCCTCCGTGTGGTGGTTGAGCAGGTCGGCTCATAACCCGGAGGTGGCGGGTTCGATTCCCGCGACAGGACAAGTATTTGTACCGAAAAAAAAGCGCAAATACTTGTTCTGTGTCTGGGTGTTGTGGGACCATGGTCCTCGTAGGTCCTGGGTCCTTAGATACAGGGAATGCTAGTTAGGGTCCAGGATCTAAGTATGTGATCGTTGGGCGAAAAAAAAAACAAATAATTATAACTCAAATTACAATAATTGTCAAATACTTATCCTAAAAAATTACACAGCACACATTAGGCTACTCCACTAATTCACCTCTTATTGTTCCCGGTGCAAAGGTGCGCATTACCACGCATTGCCATGCTGGATGGCCAACCTTTGCACCAGGGGCATGCTCTCAAAGTCGATGCCCTAAGTAACTACCATCTTCTAAAACATGCTTGGGTAACATTAAAGGTTGCTGCTTCTATAGAAGTTATCTTAACGGGATGTTAATAAAATATGCTGTTGCTTTGTTACTGTTGTTGTGACTTTTACGTAATGCAGGGTCGGGAGTCACCTGACATCTCGGTTATCCATCGCCCTTACGATAATAATACGCAGAGAGAGATAAATTAATCGATTTGGCTTCATGCCCCTGAATAGTTAATCGATAAAAATGCCTATCAAGTAAGAGGATAATTTAATGCTGATAGCCTATTTCCGATACGAGGTCAGCTAACTTGAATTCCTGTGACTCTTGCGGTTAATAGCTTGTCGTTTGGATATTAATAGGATGTCTATTTTTAGGGTTCCGTACCCAAAAGGTGAACGAACACTATTATTAAGGCTTCGCTGTCCGACTGTATGTCTGTCCGTCTGTCACCAGGCTGTATCTCACGAACCGTAATTGATAGTTGAAATTTCCACAGGTAATGTATTACTGGAAGGATTGGCCACATAAAGCTTCTGACAGGGAAGAGTGGAAGGAGGGTAGGGAGGCTTTTGCCCTACAGTGGGATGACCATGGCTGAATAATAATGTATTTCTGTTGCTGCTATAGCAACAAATATGAAAAAAAACGAATAAATCAAATATTTAAGGGGGCTCGATAACGTGAACCTGGTAAACGTAATATTTTTGCTCATTTTTATAGATAATGGTAAGGAGTCCAACTCGCACTTGGCTGGTCTTACATGTTCTAATTTCATGTTTGTTACAGATGTATTTCATTAGATCTTTTTGATTTTTTTGTCTGTGTGTAACTTTGAACGCGCATCGCGTCCTTCTTCTTCTCGCCTTTACTTTTACAGCATTTTTCATTGACTGATATAAACTAAATAAAACGAAAAACAGTTATTTTTTAGTGTTTTACTTGCGAAATTCACTTATTAATAATTTAACTGCGGTTGTTTTTATCCAATAAATAGCTTTAATCCGAAAATAATTTAATTTTAATAATAGTCCTTTTTTCTTCTTATATGAATATTAGGAATAGGAATAATATTGCCGGTTAAGAGAGGAATAGCAAACATTTTCGTCAACAGAGTATGCGAAGAGGGAAAGATAAGGCAGCAACCATAAACAACCGCGATATTATATTATGATCTTGATTCGTCACAAAAAAATTCACTGATCGCGTCTCATTTCCTATTCCGTATCTAGGTTAACGCATGGACTGTTCCAACATGACATGCAAGTAAGTTTTCCTGTTATTGTTATACTTTGTTTTGGTTCATAATACAAAGAAATATACATATTAATCACTCATAGAATTAGCAATATGAAATGGCAATGGCAAGCCACATTGCAACTTACAAGAACCGGAAGACGCAGCATAGGTTCCCCACTAGGTGGACCGGTAAAACCGCGGGGAGCCGATGGATGCAGGAGGCGGGCAGCACTCAGTGGCGCTCTCTGGGGGAGGCCTATGTTCGGTAGTGGACGTCTTCAGGCTAATAAATGGTGATGATGACAATTAAAACAATCCTGTGTATTATAAGTTAAGCTTACAAAATAAAGTGCTGAATGTAAAGCATCTGCCTCCGGTATATATCCGTCTATAAAATGGGAAACCAAAAAGACGAGAAAATCCACCCGAGGTTTTATGCTTGGCTCTCGCCAGAATATTCGAATTACATTCGCATTGTTCGTTCCCGTTCTACAACGACACAATGGAATTAATTTCCTTTTAATTTTACTAGGAAAAACGAGGCCGCGTTTAATAAAAATAACTTAAATCTTACGCTTAATTATTTCTTTTGATTACATTACGTATTTATGTTTGATTTTACGCTTCACCGTGTGTTTTACGAATAGGACCACGCTCCGAGGGGTGCCGCTTCTAAGGAAAGGAATATCTAAGAAGTGGGCAGTACTAATTCTCATCGGTGAATTAAAATCTTCTACGATCACCAAGCCGCCTGCCAAGCTAAGTATTATATAGTCTATGTTTAACAATGCACGTCTTCCAGCGGTTGCAGTTAAAAACTTGTAAGTAAAAGCATTCGGTCTTATTAAACTCTATTGTAAGTATGTATGGAACAATAAGGTTGCATTTGCTGATAATACAAGCTTAACCTTCTTTTAAAAATTAATAGTTTGTTAAAACACGACTACAATAATGATGAATTTATGAAGATATATAAAAATTATAGCCTTTAAAATTTTAGCAACCAGCGGGATTTAAACCCACGCACTCTAACTCACCAGATTGGACGCTCTACCAACTGAGCCATGATCACATGATCGCTGCGATAATCATTAGGACCAGTAAAGACTATAATTATATATTATCTAGGTTTACACTTTAAAAATTACTTCCATAATAATGAATTTATTTATTTCAACATAATACCTAAGTATGTTATGTTAATTCGGTGGGATCTGTTGGGACCTACCCTGATTTTGTAGCCCAGGCAGGTTACAGATTCTCTAAGTAGTAAATTATTTTTTTCTTAAACTGTGACACACTATGAAACACAGATTATAAAAAAAAAACTATAAATAAAAGGCATAAGCTGGTAAATATTCTTACGTTACAATACAATACATACAAAAATATGAAATGGGTTCTCGAACATTTTAATAACAATTTTCGATTTCCCTGCTGAGGCAAATAAATCCCTTTAAAACTCCTCCCCCCCCTTCCCCCTGTTTCCTTCTTCCTTTTATTTTTCTTCTTCTTCCTTTCCCCTTCTTTTTCTTTTTCATTTCTTTCCTCCATTGAGGGGATTATCAACAAATTTACGGAAATCTATTTATTTTTGCGATTGCTGTAGCTTAGATTCATGCATGTAGCTCCTGCTTAATACTTATGGTCATATTTATAGGGATTTTAATAGATTTAATAGATTCAATCACAGAACGTGCCATGTTGATCCTGAAGTCTATGGTTTTTATCAGGCTTTAATTTTCAATTATAGTAGGTGTTTTAATTGTCTAAAAACATTTATATTTAGTTACCTATTTATGTATCACCGCACGTGATGATTTAATTTTTAATTTATTTAAATCCGTGTGAACTTTAATATGCACTTGAATTGCGAATTGTAACTGGAAAATCTATACCGAGTTTAGTTCAATCGGTCGCAAATAGATAATCGAGTTACGAGATTGCCGCGTAGATAAAGAAAATCTCGACAAAAGAACGACAAAAATAGAAAATAAGTAACGCTCATTTCCATATAAAAGTCGCGATTCGCTTACAAAATTAAATTATGATTCGTAGTGTGAAACAAGCAAAGCTTTTTGGCACGATGTCGAATCCGATTTTTCGATGCCGTAAAAACTTCGATAGAAAGTAGAGTTGCATGGAAAAGTACTCATTTAATTCACAACTTAAGCAAATTCAATTAAAAACAACAGTAGAATAGTGAATTGTTCGTACATCAAAGTGGTCATTTAAAACATATCACGGTTATAAAATATATCATAAAAAATTCCACGTATACACATGAAAATGTCGAGTACCATGCACAATCTGAAACCTAATGGTCCACGGTGGTACTTGTGTAGTAGATTTTATTCAACGCGAAAAATGGCGCATTTATCTGACTGAACACTTCACTGTTGACATGGTGCGGAATGCATAATTGGACCAGCCGTTTTGTTAATTTTTTTTTATTACCCAGTTTTTTTATGGGAATGAATGACGTGACGAGCTGGTCGTTCACCTGATGTTAAGCAATACGGCCGCCCATAACAGTATATAGTTGCAAAACAGCATTTCGGTTTACTAACTTTTCTATGCTTTTCGGTAGAATTGGATTTTTGCATCGAAGTTGTTATTTTTTTTATACTTGAATGGACATCTCACCTTATGGAAAGTGATGATGCGGTTTACGTTTTAGTTTTTCAAACCGTATCACAGAAAACCTGTATATTGCAGGAGCACCCGGACCTTCAGATTATAAGTCAAAGTCAAAGTTGAGCCTGTGAAATTGAAATAAAATGGGGTTTAGGTACCTACTTATTGTTCCCATCAAAACCAAGTTTAACATTGTCTGCTCAAATCTGAAATCTATTTACTATTCCGATCTATACTAAACTCAACTGTGTTAGATAGTAATAGAATTAAGTATCAACGAGGTATCTGATAATAGGGTTGCTACGCTCAAAAACAGAAAGGTGAATTATTACAACAAGTCTCTTTGTTTGAAGTTCGGTAAAGCGGCTCTTCCAACGGATTTAGGTACAAAAAGAGTAGAGAGAAGGATTTAAAATCTACTATGCACTGCAAAAACTTTTTTTTTAAAACACGGTTTTATAGCTGGACAGTCTAAAATATCCGGGTTTATCCAGATAGACGGAATTTAATTTGTCATAGAATATATTTTATAACTATCCTGTTCAACCCTAATACACGGTATAGTAATAAGTAGTATAACTATACGAAGGACGGCTGTGGTTTAAGCAGCAGATGGCTGGAACGGAACTAAGTCTGAATCTTCTCAGAAAGTTACTTCTGACGAGTTTTTATTACGTTTTGTGCTGACCACTTATATGGTAGGTGACTGACTTCACTGCACAGTTGGTGATAAATGGAGGTAGCTTTACTTTTTTAGCTGTGGACTGTGGGTTCGATTTTGTGTACCTAGAGTATAATATAAGTTATTTAATAGGTGGTAGGACTTTTCTGCAAAGTTCGTCTAGGTAGGTACCACCGCTTTGCCAGTTATTCTGCCGCCAAGCAGTGGTGTGCAAGCGCTGCTGTGTTCCGGTATTGCAGCTAGTCAAATTACTAGGAAAATGAGACTTTATGACCTGATTACACAGTGTAATAATCTGATTACTAGACTGTGTGTTGTCTCAGGATGAAATGCGCAGTGCAGTGTCACGCGAAACTTTATTATTTTAAAGTTCTGAGTGACACTGCAACTGTTATGGGCGGCCGTATTGCTTAACATCAGGTGAACGACCAGCTCGTCACGTCATTTATTCCCATAAAGAAAAAAAGTATTGTATCAGCTAGATGCGTCCCCCGTAGAGCTCCAATTTGAGTGACTGAGGTCTGCCATAGTCTTAAGACAAGTAAACATACCTGGAAATCTGTCTAATTTATAAAAGACAATTATGATAAAACGATGCTATGTATGATGTTGCACGGTTGCTTATAAAATACCTGTTCTCTTTATTTGAAGACTATATTGTATTTTCTGTGCACTATGCTAGGGCTTATCCAGGATAAGCTATATCCAATATCTACAAATGGTTTCTCGTGGTTGCAGTTCTTATAGTCTAAGATCCCACCGTAAAATTCTGATAAGTTTTAACGAAATCTGGTTTCTAAAACACACACTTTAGAAAATGCAGTGCCACCTATTTTTTAAAGGAAATCTTGGCACAAGTTCTATAAATATGTAAAAAGGAACTAGCTAAAATAAGTTTTTGTATACGCTTAAAAAAACTACTACCGCTAGGATAACAACTAAAGACTGTAAAAAAGATTTTGCAAGGCAACCCGGCAGCGATGCACGCGGACCTATAGATGTAAGTATTCATCACATTTCGATGAAATAGATGCAGCGAGAGTACGGTGAGATCTTAAACTATTACAGCTGATGCATCAGGCGGCGAAGTTTATTTTACAAATGGAACTGTGAGAGGTTCCATTCCTGCATAATATTTATGATGTATGACTATTGGTTTGCGGGAGAAAGTTGGTTATGTATTTCAAAAAGGAACGGTAGGAATGGTTTCACAAACTTTTAGCACATAAAACACTGTTTTAATTTTACGGCTGTTCCCAACTTATATTGTTTTTAGGGTTCCGTAGCCAAAGGGTAAAGCGAACTCTATTACTAAGGCTCCGCTGTCTGTCTGTCTGTCCGTCTATCACCAGGCTATATCTCATGAACCGTGATAGTTAGATAAGTAGCTGAAATTTTCACAGATGATGTACTTCTGTTGCCGCTATAACAACAAATACTAAAAACCAGAATAAAATAAATATTTAAGTGGGCTCCCATACAACAATTGTAATCTGTTCGCTCGTTATTAGGGTTCCTAAAATTCGAAAGGTCGTAATTATCATTCCACCTAATTTATTCTTGACCTACGAATATGATCATAAGCTCTGTTAGCGTCAACCCCGAGGTCAAAATAAATAGGGTGTAAGTAATGTTAAAGATTGAATGAAGAAGCGCGGGTGAAATAGCGGGATCTTGTAATTTAGTTTTAATAATCCATTCCAGCATGTAATTGGTTCTATTGGTTCTGATCCAGGAACCTTTGACCTATTTTAGATAACGAAAGCTATACAGAAATAATTCTATTATACTAGAAAGCCAATAATAATTAGTTTCACTGTAGCTTCCCACTAATTAAAGGGGACCCGATCGGAGACGGGTCCGATGATTAATAGTTTTAGTGTCTGGATCAGACAAATCAATATTGAGCTTGGATTTACGGAAAACTAACTAGGATTGTCAACAATAGGCTAGATGGCTTTTTATTGCATAAATTAATAATACTTACTAACCGCTCAAAAAATAAACAGTCGTAAAAAGAAAAATTAAATATTTCAAATAATGACATAGTTACAAGCATTTTTAAATATGTATACAGGAATAGAAATAAAATAAACAGCTCAAACATGCCGTGACATCAGAATTTGGTACTTCATAGTACTTTATTACTAAGCTGTGGTAGCTTTTATATTTTCATAGTAACTGTGGGGATGCTCTGTTTTGTGAGAAAAGACAGGCGATGCCCCCCCCCCCCAGAAATTTCAAACTACTCTATGGAAATGATATTTACTTGTTAATTTTCATAATAGGCAACTAGCCTATTCTGGTTGGCAGTTCGCCGAATCAAGAGGCTGGACTTTAATACCTTTGGGTGTTCCGTTCCAAAGGTGACAGCAGTACTCTACGTGAGATCGGAATTGTGCTTTGTGCATAATAACTCTGACTATCTGACTAGAAGTCAAGTACCGCTTTGTCTGATCAAGCACGCGGATGGATGTAGTATCAGTGAGTACGCCAAATATCTTTGACGCAAGCTTAGCTTTAATCGCAATGTGATACTGGAACTGTCATCATCATCATCACAATCATCAACCCGTAGATGTCCACTGCTGAACATAGGCCTCCCTCAGAGAGCGCTACTTTGAGCGGCTACTCGCCTCCTGCATCCATCGGCTCCTCGCGGTTTTCACAAGATCGTCAGGTTTTCACTAGGTGGACTGACTGGAACTGGCAAAATTGATGTCAACATCTCAGATCCCAATACTACTGTCTAAAACCGTATAGAAAACATTCTGAAACCAAGGAACTAAAATTTAATGGAGCTTTATTTATGGTAAATGTGAAAACTTTATTTATCACTTAATTTGAAAGCCTCCGTGGTGTTGTGGTTGAGCAGGTCGGCTCATAACCCGCAGGCGGCGGGTTCAATTCCCGAACCAGAACAAGTATTTGTGTACAGAAAAAAATGTGCTAAATACTTCTTCTGTGACTGGGTGTTGTGAGAGCATGGTCCCCGTAGTTCCTGGGTCTCTAAATACAGGGAATCATAGTTAGGGTTCAGGATATATGTATGTGATCGTTAAAAAAACACCATTATCTGCCTGCATACGTCCAATTGACTACTGAACATAGACCCCTCCCAACAATTCCTTCCCCATAGATCGTCACTTTGAGCAGTTGCTTGCCTCCTACATCCATCGGCTCCCCGTGGTTTTAACCAGATCGTCAGTCTACCTAGAGAGGGGCGAAAGTCTACGCTGCGTCTTCCGATTCGTGATCACCACTCGAGAACCTTACTTTCATACTAAACAAGAAAGATATAAATAACTGAAATATCTTAATGAGAACTTATCAAAATACGAAATAATGAAATCGCATTGCAATAAGATATTATTCAAAGGTCACTTAACCGCGTCAGTGGTTGCAATATTTGAGATCTAAGATACATACACAACAATATGTAAATTGACATAGGTTAGGTATATATGAGTTCCTAAAAGCAACCGCCATACGGTAAATAGAGGTTCAAACCACAGTATTCACGGTATTTATGGTTCAAACGGGTTCAATCCCTCTCAATAACAATCAATATCAAATCAAACAATAACTTATACTATAAACTCGATTGGTTTAACCGGTTTATTTATGCAGGTTATGGAGCTATTAAAAAAAGAAGGAGGGAATCCCGTCTGATCCGAAACTGAAGCACCCTTAGGAAGCCGGAACGCTTCGTACGTACGAGCGGAACACGCACACACTCACATCATATGAAGCCGGTCGCCCTACTTTCATCTGACACACATACTTATGTAATATGTCCGCCATTTTGGGCTTCAGTTCGATGTCAATTAAAACTCAATCCTTCTTTTTTATTTCATCATGATGCAGGTTATAAGTATTTTATAAATAACAAATTGAAAGTTGACCGTTTTAGTAAAATTATTTTAATGATTCGAAGTGGAGATCCGCAAATTATTCAATACTAAGGGCGGATCTAACCACTAATTAATTTCACCGGATCCGTCGCTGTAATATTCAACACGGTAAATATCTTGGCAGTTGTCATGGATACTGTGTTGTAATAGTCGGCCATGGTGGGCCATAGAACACGTGTTAGCTGACAATAAACCTTTTTATTTTATTTAGAGGTATGTTTCATTCAACAATTAAATTAAATCAAGAAATTCTAGTTATAAAATCTATCGAAAGTATGATTCATTGGTGAAATATCTATGCGTTTAGATATTCATTCACGTCTATTTTTTGGTGTTTATTACCTTTACTTATTCTACTGCTTAGCTGTTTTTTTTAATATAATTATTCAACATCTTAGAAAATAAAGGGGTAGATCCCAAAGGGTGCTAGACTTAGAAAAAAAGGACAATATCAAAAATCTTTGACTTTACACGAGATTAAAATCTGCCAGTTAAGCGTTTCTGTGCATTATAGTTGTCCTTGTCTCTAGTACCTACCTCTTATCAAATAGGATGAGGAATCAAGGACAAACAACGTGATTCGTGTAGAGTGGATTAAATTCACCATCATGATCAGCCCGAAGACGTTCACTGCTGAAAATAGGCCTCTCAAAGAGCGCCACGTTCACTGACTGCTTTCCTTTCGCCCATCGGCTTCCCGCGATTCTGGCCAGGTCATCGGTTCATCTAGTGGGGGGCCGGCCTACGCTGCATCTTCCGGTTCGTGGTCGCCACTCCAGAACATTTCTTCCCCATCGGTTGTCAGTTCTAAGAGCAATGTGGCCCGCCTGCTGCCCTTTCAACTTGTTAATTCTGAAAGCTATTTGTGACTTTAGTTCTCTTGCGGATTAAATTACATTATACGAAATAATAATAGCTAAGTTTCCATAGAAAAATTAGGTGTAGGTGTGGTGTGTAGCTTACAAGACCCGCTAACTTGCTAGCCCACGCATAAAAGCGGAAACAATTTTAGCTTTGACATTCATTAGGATAATGTATGCGAATCAGCGTATCGCGGCAAAATTCTATATTGTCGAGCTAAATTAGGTATTGTGCCGAACGCGATCGTATCGATGTAAAGTGCAAATGAATGCGCGAGTTGGGAAATGTTAAGCCACATGAGAGAAAATTCGGTAAGCATTTTAAGCTAATGATTTTGAGCCAGAAATTTAGAATGTTTAGTTTGGACTTGGACTAACTATGAGTATTTATTTAATGCGACAGGCTAAGTGGAACTCTTTACAGCACTGTAATTAATGTGGAGGCTTTCAAGAGGAGAGTAAAAAAGTTTATTTTAAGAGATTGCCGCATTGTGTACAGCACTATGCCATGAGGCAAAATATGGCGAAACATAAGCTTATATGATTATTAAAAAAAATCTTAAACAGGCGTTATTTAAGTATTACCCAAGCTTAAAAGAAAATTGCTATCAAGGATTCTTTATTCTGGTTAAATTAATACAATAAAACTAAGGTTGGTTAACTAAGATGGACCATGGGAAAGAATAATTACCCGTAGTACATCCAGGTGAACTAAGCAGGTGGACCACGGGCAATACCCGGTTAGTTATATGCTTATTTTTAGTGTTAGTAACTATATAACTAATAAACAATAATGAATACTATTAAGACAATAATACAAGTGCATGTGTGCCAGAAAGGCACCGAGTACTATCATCATCATCATTAACAGCCTGAAGACGTCCACTGCTGAACATAGGCCTCCCCCCGAGAGCGCCACTTAGAGCGGCTGCTCGCCTCCTGCATCCATCGGCTCCCCGCGGCTTTCATCAGGTCGTCGGTCCACCTAGTGGGGGACCGGCCTACGCTGCGTCTTCCAGTTCGTAGTCACCACTCGAGAACCTTTCCTTCCCATCGGTTGTCAGTTCTACGAGCGATGTGGCCTGCCCATTGCCATTTCAACTTGCTAATCCTAAGAGCTACATCGGTCACTTTAGTTCTCCTGCGGATCTCCTCATTTCGGATCTTATCTCGCAAGGAAACACCGAGCACCGAGTACTATAGTCACGAACAAACATAATACTTTAACAGCCAATTGACCCCACAAGGCACCGCAGCAGCTGCTGAAAAGTGTAACTATAGCTTAGTTGGCTAAAGGTTGCATGTACTTCCCTCAACCGTATCTAAAAAAAAAATACCTCTCAATTTAGTTTGAATCGCTAAAAATAATATACGTAGCAATTACTTTATCGGCTACATCCAATCCAAGACTAAAGCCACGAAAAAAATCTAAAAAAAGAAAACAAATCCGTTCGCATTTCAAAAAAGAACTCTTTATTACTGCCGCAACAGAAAGCCCTTCGCTCTCACGTCACATAATAAACCCCGAGAAGCCCGCAAAGTCGAAATAATATAATTTCTTCTCATCCGGTTGTCTGGCTGCTTTTTAAGAATCCTTTCGTCGTCAGTCCACGTGAAAATCCTTCGCAACCAGCACGCCGCTGATGCTCATCACGCCACTTCCGCTTTGGCTGCGTGATCTCGTTAAACGCCTGAAAGCCTATGTATACGCACAGGTTCCGATCCAATCTATAAAAGGCAGTTTTTATTACGACTAAGGGTGGGGTTTTTCGTAAATAGTTAAGGTAACCAGTGGTTCAAAACTCCAACAAATTATAACCAATATTCAAAATTTGTTAGAGTTTTTAACCATGCATTGGTTATCTTAACTATTGGTGAAAAACAAAGCCTTAGTTTAAAAGACATAGGCAAAGTTAATCTCAGATAACACCACTGTAACTATAGAATCATCAATTATGTCGGACTGTTTATTATAACTTTTGTTTGGAAAAAGAACCCCGCTGAGATTGATTAAGCGTTCTTAATTTGAAATAGAAGGTTGTAGTGCTAGCCAATGTTTAATTGGTTCTAAGATTGTCTGGAGATAATCCGTAGAGTTTTGATAGGAATAAGAGTTACAAAATGAGTCGAGTCTAGTGGGTCATCTACAAAAGCGGAGAGATAATCGTGGTGCCGTATACGAACCTGAAAATACACGTATAGAGTTCAGAGAATGTTGAATAGAGAATACATTTTTGGAATCAATTTAAACAGCACATAGCGCAACTTTTGGCTTACTAATGAGACCAATAAGAGATCACGTCTCAGTGGCATATTTAAGTCATAACAACACACATGGTAGGTAACCCAGACAAAACAACACTTGCAGTAAAATTGAATATTATATTGCCAGACATCCCACCATTCTGTTCTTTTAAAATAACAGACGGGATTTTTTACTCACACGTGATTGGGAAAGTCAATATATAAGGGGGTGATGTTTGATTTTTGGAGGAACCGTCGGGGCTTATCCACGTCCACTTCCTGGATGGCCGATTCTTGAAGGAGTTCATTATAAAGAGTCCCTCCCTCTAAACGAAAGCAGCCAGCCCTCTTTTGATACTATAATATCTCAAGCGCAAATTGTTTTCCGCCAGTTGGCCTACGTAAATCCGAAATTACCTCTGTCTCTACGTACCTAAAAGCCTTTAAATAAATATTGCGTAACTTACTTAAAATTAAGGAGCTGTGGTTACCCAATTTCACCCCGTATGGTTCCACCTCGTTTTCCAAGACTACAAGTATCCCGGAATCCGGGATAAATGAAATCCACCCGTGTCGTCAGGATTATCCAGAAAAAAAATAATTTCACCGGGCTTCAAATAAGACGGGCAGTCAAATAATTCACTGGCTCACCATCATAAACTGAATGGGTAAGGCTTAGGCATTTGATGTTTTAGTTATCTTCAAAACACAGGCCGTTTTATGATTCACGCAACAGTGAACACAAATTCACTCGCAGAACTGACAACCGACGGGGAAGAAAGGTTCTCGAGTGGCGACCACGAACCGGAAGGCGCAGCCTAGGCCAGCCCCCCACTAGATGGACTAACGACCTGGTGAAAACCGCGGAGAGCCGATGCATGCAGGAGGCAAGCAGCCGCACAAAGTGGCACTCTTTGGGGGAGGCCTATGTTCAGCAGTGGACATCTATGGTCTGATGTTGATGATGATGATGAAACACAATTTCAATAAACTTCTGTAACATAATTGGCTGACCTCACTGCGCAGTTGGTAGTAGCTCTGCCATCTGCCCTACTCCGGGTTTGCTCAAAAAGTCTCTATACTCACGGCTGACTGCTCACCGGAGAGCCTAGTCCGGGTTTGCTCAAAAAGTCTCTATACTCACGGCTGACTGCTCACCGGAGAGCCTAGTCCGGGTTTGCTCAAAAAGTCTCTATACTCACGGCTGACTGCTCACCGGAGAGCCTAGTCCGGGTTTGCTCAAAAGTCTCTATACTCACGGCTGACTTCTCACCGGAGAGCCTAGTCCGGGTTTGCTCAAAAAGTCTCTATACTCACGGCTGACTGCTCACCGGAGAGCCTAGTCCGGGTTTGCTCAAAAAGTCTCTATACTCACGGCTGACTGCTCACTGGAGAGCCTAGTCCGGGTTTGCTCAAAAAGTCTCTATACTCACGGCTGACTGCTCACCGGAGAGCCTAGTCCGGGTTTGCTCAAAAAGTCTCTATACTCACGGCTGACTGCTCACCGGAGAGCCTAGTCCGGGTTTGCTCAAAAAGTCTCTATACTCACGGCTGACTGCTCACCGGAGAGCCTAGTCCGGGTTTGCTCAAAAAGTCTCTATACTCACGGCTGACTGCTCACCGGAGAGCCTAGTCCGGGTTTGCTCAAAAAGTCTCTATACTCACGGCTGACTGCTCACCGGAGAGCCTAGTCCGGGTTTGCTCAAAAGTCTCTATACTCACGGCTGACTGCTCACCGGAGAGCCTAGTCCGGGTTTATTTGACAGTTTGACGTCTCGCGGTGCATGCAGACTGTGTTTTTGTATAGAGAGTCACGTGCATTCTGTGGTTCACATCGCGCTTATCTTGAAAACTATTAAATAAACTCAGACTAGGCTCTCGGATGCTGCGTCAATTGATTTCGCAAAGAATATAATTATATTGTAATGTTTTTGTATGGTTTCACAAGTAAATTTAGAATTGCAGAATATTTACATATTCTTTGCAAAAAACTGGCGCAAATGGCACAGCATCCGGTGAGCGCTCGGTCATAAGTATCAAAACTTTTCGAAAGTAAACTAGGACTAGGGCCCCCGAACTGTAGCGGGTTCGATACCCACCCGGGATAAACAGTTGGTTAAGGAACATCAATGTTTGTTCTATGTCTGGGTTGTTATATGTTATTTCTCTCAGTATTTGACTCCTTATAAGCTTTGCTTAGTTTGAGGCTAGGCGGTGTATATAATCATAAAATGTCCTCCCATATTTATTCATAACCAGTGAATCGATGTTGATTCTCTGCTCAGTCAATTCAAGTATTGGCAAGAAGATCAAGGAAGGGAAAATAAGTCGACATTTTATTTGTATCGAGTAGTAAAAACCAACCCAAACCCGAAATGGAGCTGTAAATAATAATAAATAAATAATAAATAACGCCCGACGGTCATATATACAGAAATCCTGGACCCTAACTATTCTTTTTTGTGAGAAGGAATGACGGGACGAGCTTGTTGTTCACCTGATATTAAGCAACACGGCCACACATAACAGTTGCAGTGTCACACGGAACTTTAAAATAATAAAGTCTCGCGTGACACTGCACTGCGCACGTCATCCTGAGATATCACAAAAGGTTGAAATATTTTTTGATTTCTATTAAGCTACTTTTAATCCCTACAATTACTTACCTATTGTTTAGAGGGAAAGTTAGTTTGGTTGCTTTCACGCCAAAATGGCTGAACGAATTTCAATGATTTTTACAAGGTTTTATTATAACAAAATATGCCTGCATTTAACTGCGATCTCAATAATTTCGAGGATTTTTTCGGCCTTATCACGAAACTCTGATAGAGATAGTGATCGTGTGCTCACGTGCGTGTGTCTCGTGTGGTCGTGTGTAACAAGTCCGTGAGTGCGAGCAAGAGAGCTCTTGCATGCACTCATGGACTTGTTAATTAGCGCGTGCAGGATGGCAGGCGAAGTCCATGTTCAGAACAGAAGGGTGCAGTAGGCCTAGCACGAATATTTACGCGTGCGTAAGTGTAACGTTAACGTAAAACCTCCCTATTACGATTGCGTCTGCCGCTCAACTGTTGTCAAAGTCCAAACAATTTTGACAGTAGTTGAGCGGCAGACGCGCGCCAGCAGCGCTGCTAGCTCAATCGTAATAGGGGGGCAGATCAAATGCCATACAAGTGGCTTACGTTAACGTTACACTTACGCGCGCGTAAATATTCGTGCTGGCCCACAGGCCCTACTTATGAATTCCGGATAATCGAGAGTTCCCAGTTCTCAGACAAACATCAAAGGATTCCTGATTTACCTGGAACCCTAAATACTGAGCTTGCTTTGATTGTAGCTGAGTGAGAAAGTTGAAGTAAAACTCTCCACCGCAGCTCAAAATTAGCAACAGATTCAAACTTTTCCCTCACCATTTGGTTATTGTTTCAAACCTTCCCGTAACCATAACACGAAGAAGTGAAAGCGTTAAGGTGAACTTTATAAAATTGGTTAATTGTAGCTGTGTAAATTACTGGGCAAATGAGAGTTTATGACCTGATTACAATCTGTAGTAATCTGATTACTAGACTGTGTGATGTCTCAGGATGACGTGTGCAGTGCAGTGTCACGCGAAACTTTATTATTTTAAAGTTCCGAGTGACACTGCAACTGTTTATGGGTAGCCGTGTCACTTAACATCAGGTAAACGTCTAGCTCGACACGTCATTTATTCGCATAAAAAAACTCTTTTGTAGTGATATTAACTCCTTACTAATAGAGATCTATATTTCTACTAGAGATGTTTTTATAGAATAGTACAGTAGTAGTAGTAGTTAAGTGTTGTGTTAGTGCAGGTAGTAGTATAATATGGTGTATGGTATGACAGGAGAGTATATGAAGACGATAAGCTCATCACTTTAATAAAATTGAGTGGAAATGGCAATGGCCAAGCCAAATCGTTTGCAAGACAACCGAAGAGGAAGAAAAGTAAGGTGACTATGATACGGAAGACGCAGCGTATGCACTTTAGGTTAGATGGACCGGAAACTGCGGGAGCCGTTGGATGCAAGCATTGACCATTCCAGTTAACCAATGATACAACTTACCCCGCATACGAAAATTAGTGGTGTATTTCAACCTCTAATATTATGAGAGTAGACGGGTCACCCAATGAGTCTTTTGTTCCATCCTACTCTGTTCTTTGTAATTTCATATGACTTTGTCTCGTTTTGTTACTTCACCCCCTTCCCGCGCAAGTGTTCGTAGGAGAAATTATGTTCACGAGCTATCAACGGGCTTCATAATCTTTGGATGCAAGTGACAAGTAGCTAGATGAGGTCATAATAAATATATAAATATCTACTACCATATTCTTGTTTGATATATTTAAGCGGTACTTAAGCTAGTACTAAAGCATAAAAAGCTTTTATCTATCATAATTCAACGTATTTGACTTCCCGAGTAAGGTTTTGTATGAATAAGCAATGTGGCCTTTGGCTGATAAAAAAAAACTGTATCGAAAACGGTCCTAATATTATATTAATATTTAAGATGGGAAAAAAAAACATGGACCCATTGAGGTACGTAATAGAAAAGTCACCTGAAATTCGTTTAACTTTGTGATTGCTTGCTTGACAAACTGGCTAACTCACAGATTTACTGACTGACTGACTGACTGACTGACTGACTGACTGACTGACTGACTGACTGACTGACTGACTGACTGACTGACTGACTGACTGATTGACTGACTGACTGACTGACTGACCGACAATATGAAATAATAATTATTACGTGGTGATTTTGCCTCATAACCTAGGCTGAGGCAGTTACCCAAATATTTTATAACCTTTTTTTATAACTTAGTAAAAACAGATTCCAAATAAAATGCATTACAAAACTTCATTGTTTTCACATCCTTGGTTCAAACAAATATAAAACTAATCAAAACTAACCTTAACCGCTCCGTAAATAAATTTGTTATCCAAGAGAATAAAGAAGCATTTCCGAAGAAAGCCGCAGGTTAAATAATGAATCCTAAGATATTAAATTCAATTTTATTATTCACGTTATAACGCATAAAGCATAATATGAAGCGCTGAGTGCTGAGCAGGTAGTATAGGATTAGGGCTAGTGCATACATTTAAGATCGGATCAACTGATGTAGTTGAAAGGTTCTGTCGGTGAACTACCCATACGGTGAGTCCGCTTAAACGAAACATTCTGTCGGCGGCTCATCTGGCAGCGAAACATTTGTCGGAGATATATTTCAGAATCGATATAAAATGATGCGTGAACGCATAGTATTTAATAGGTATATCAAACCAGAATATCAATGGAAAAGGGAAGCTTATAGCGTTTTCCAAAGTTTATTAAAGCGCTTGTTCGATTCGACGGGCAGCGAAAATGCAGGCTTTTACTTAGAACCGCAAATTAGGATGGGTTGCACCAGCTTACTTAAACTGAAACCGTCCACGCTTCGCAGGGCAGGCTAATGTCAAAATTTGACAGTAACTTAAACTGTGATTATGGTACAAATCGGCCTTAGTACCTATAGCAGGCTGGCCCCCACTAGAATGGGTCGAAGATTTGGTCATAACCATGGGGAGCCGATGGATGCAAGAGGTAAGCACGCGCTCATTGACGAGCATCAATATGCCCTATGGGGGAGGCATAATGGTCAGCAGTGAACGTCTTCAGGCTGATGATGATGACTAAGTATTAAAACAGAGGCACGTTGGACACATCATGCTGGTAGGCCAGCCATTTATGATCAGAAATAAAATGTTTTTAGGGTTCCATAACCAAAGGGTAGGGTAGGAGAACTAAAGTGTCCGATGTAGCTCTTAGGATTAGCAAGTTGAAATGGCAATGGGCAGGCCACATCGCTCGTAGAACTGACAACCGATGGGGAAGAAAGGTTCTCGAGTGGCGACCACGAACTGGAAGACGCAGCGTAGGCCGGCCCCCCACTAGGTGGACCAACAACCTGGTGAAAGCCGTGGGGAGCCGATGGATGCAGCAGAAGAGCAGCCGCTCTAAGTGGCGCTCCCTGGGGGAGGCCTATGTTTAGCAGTGGACGTCTTCAGGCTGTTAATGATAATGATGATGAACCAAAGGGTAATGCGAACCCTTTACTGAGGCTCTGCTGTCTGTCTATCCATCTATCTGTCACCAGGATCTCACGAACCGAGACAGTTAGAAAGTTGAAATCACAGATGATATGTTGCTGTTGCCGCTATAACAACAAAATACTAAAAAGAAAGATGTAGCTGAAGATATAGCAACTAGCATGCGAATCTCAAAGGTATCTAAGGTGCTCAGGTCAATTGATCGGTCATAGGCTGAGTCACCACCATAATCACAGTTAAAGTTACTGACAGATTTTGACATTAGCCCGCTCCGGCGAAGCGTGGACGGTAACAGTTAGCAGTTAAAGTTAGCGTTAAAGTAAGGTGGTGCAACTCAGCCTTATTGTAAAATGGTCAAATTTTCGATCAGTGGTTCACTTTGAAACCACACAGCTTATAAAAAAAGAAAAGAAAAGACTGCGCTTGAATTCAACTCCTTTGATATTTTCATGTGCTCTCATGCGAGTTAATGTTGCCAATCTTCCTTGTGAAGACCCTCACGTATTTCGGGCATAAGAGATAATGATTGCTTGTACGAAAAAAATGTGACATATAAGTCGTTCTATGCAAAATTTTGTTTTGGTAGTCACAACAAGCATCCGTAAAAATTCTACTTCTCAATTGCCATCAATAGGTTGAAACGAACTAAAATGGATTATAATGGATGCTTTATTTGAATGAAAGTGTAAATAAAATGTTTGTAGGCCAATATTATCAACCGGAAAACGTCTACTGTTGAACATAAGCCCCCGTTGTCAGGGGAGATGGTTGCCATAATCTCCCTCGTTATGAAGGGAGATGGTTGCCATAATCTCCCTCGTTATGAAGGGAGATGGTTGGCATAATCTCTCCCATTGCGAGGGGAGATGGTTGCTATAATCTCCCCCATTGTGAGGGGAGATGGTAGGCGTAACTCTCCCATTGTGAGGGGATGTGGGTGCCATAATCTCTTTTATTAGGGAGATGGGTACCATATTCTCCCTCAATGGGATGGGAGATAGTTGCCATAATCTCCCCCTTTGGGAGGGAAGATGGTTCCCATAATCATGATGCTTAGAAGGCATCTTCTTGATGATCGCAGTTAATAATACAGAGCCAAGAAAATGCTGCTATTAAAATTCCCTTTTTGGTAGAGCCTCTAGTCCAGTGAGTTGAAAGGGGCGGTTACAAACCCCACTGGTTGTAAAAAAAATTGGAACTACATTTAGTATTTGTGTGGTTTGCTGTTTGAGATCCATTCACTGAAAATTTTAATAAATTATTTTGTAAGCTAAGCTGCTTCAAGATTTACCTAAAGTAGTGAACAAACAAAAGAACTCATTTTCTAAGTAAATATAGATCAACCTTTACTAATTTAAACGAAAAAAGCTCTTGTGACTTTCTGGATGGATCTTGCTTGCAGTAGATCAAAATAATAAAACAAATAGTTCGCGGCGTTCGTACGTGCTTGCAATTAGGCAGGTATATAAATTGTTCCCCTAGCGGCACATTGTGATTACTTGATTAGGCACGTAAAAATTCTGTGTACTTATACATTTTTATTATTGTGTGTTATGAATTTATTAATTTAACTGTTCCTATTTTTTGAAAGATTTTGAAATTTAAAAAATGGGTTTTATTTACAGCTGGTTCCATTTTGTTAATTTAGACATCGTTGTCAATAAATTTGAGAGCCATTTTAAGAATTTATTTTTTAATTTGTACAGTGTGGAAATAAATTGGGTTATTCCTGTCAGGAATACCCAGGAATAACCAGGAATAATTGACGGGACAGATATTGGAAAAAAAAAGAAATAAAATAAATTGGGTAAGGATGGTCGTGGAGTACGAGATAAGACCGTCTTCTCAGTGAATGCCAGCAAATTTACATCACGACTTATTGTACAATGTCCTATCCTATCAAAATGGTCCTACTGCATGTATTCACTGTGACAAGGTATCGCCGTATCCAATATCCATATTACTCACACATGGCTTATTAAATTTAAAATTGAAACGAATTTAAAATTCGAATGAGATGCTGGCTTAATAAAACCTCTTCTCAAAGGATTGAGAGAATTTCACTTGTATTTATTTTGAATTCGTGAGTTTAATTACGGATTTAATACTAATGTAAAATGATAAAAAGAGAGATGGAAAACGAGATATGAAACCTATTACTTTATTGACAATGTAGACGACAAAGGTTTTCAAGGATTCTCAGAGGTTAGAGGAAAAATTACTAATGTACATAAAAATACGTCTACTAACAATTCATCGTGTTTTACGTATAATTTTCAGAAATCATAGTCGAACACAAAAGTACCGTCAAACAATAAAGAGCACGATCAGCTTCACATTTCTGTAACATTTTATTTACACACTGTACATACGGTAAAAGGGAAACGAAATCACGCTTTTGCTAGCAATTTCGGTTTTATCTCAACGTCATAATGTTCAAAGTTGTATAGCCAGTAAAAATCAATGGTGAAGACTCTAACCACAAATAAAGTTGCCCCAAAAGCTTTCCCGTTTTTACGTTGAGTACCCCTTTAATGATAATTTCTTAATCTAAAGCTTTTGACAATGTAAAATGTTGTAAAAAAGTGTTTAAGAATGTATTTTATTATTCCAATCATGATTTTAATTCTGTGAAAATGATGTTGGCAACTAGATATAACACGTTTAACACCTAACCTATGTCTTCCCGTACCCACATCTGAAGCAGAGTGTACCTATCTATTTGTAGAAAGGTTTTGTCTTTTTGAATGTAGGTGTACCTAGTGTAGTACATAAATAAATAAATAAATAAATATGTGAGGATATTGGACACAGCGCAATCTAGCCCCAAACTAAGCAAAGCTATTACTATGGGAATCAGATGACTGATATAATACTTATATACTTTTTTGTTTGTAAATACATACAAAGAATACAATATAACACCCAGGCACACTGACCCCCATATTCTAAGTCGTTACCACGAGATTACTCCACTCGACTCAACCTCGAATTAACCTAATTTTTGTGTTTTGGTATTTTTAGTTTACAATATATAACCAACTTGACATTTCTGCGTAAATTTTTCTTAAACGAGAGAAGCGAAGCAACTGTCAACTCAAGGTACGTCGCGATGTATTTTGAGTTTCCCTCAAAGTTAAGTATAAGTCAAGTGAAGGATTTTTGGTGAAATGTTTTAGAAATACGGGGGTGAGGCTCAGCGCTGAGGCCTCGATTCAACCAACTTTTATTTGAAAATAGAACGGAAAGCTCTCCCCTAGCGCATGCCTTTTGCAGAAACGATGACGCTACTTCCGTTCTATTTTCAAATAAAAGTTGGTTGAATCGAGGCCTCAGCGCTGAGCCTCAGCGCTGAGCGCAGCGCTGAGGTCTCCTGAATCGCTATGCTGATCTAAAAGTTGTTCATAAAGAATTAGTTAAGTAATTAAAAAATGAAAAAATAAAAAAAAATGAAAAAAAAAAAAATGAAAAAAAAAAAATAGCTAGTTATTACGTAGTATTATTAATTACTATTCCTTTTCTCCGCTTCACATGCATATCAGGATAAATGTAGATAGACTACTCGGAAAACTGTAGAATTGAGATCTGTTGAATTGGGAATTATTCCTATAAGTGATACTTCGACGTCTAATCTACTTCTAATTTCATATTGATATCATTTTAAACAAAATTGAATATATATTCAGTAAGCACTGGCAGAGAGAGAATGATTAGTTACACATTTTTCTTTACGTAGTACTTTTAGAGTACCTAGAAAAATTCAAGTATATTTCAGTCTATAACTTTATTATACGTACCTAAATGAATCTGACAATGTATTATGTGAGCTATTGTAGGAAGATATTTTCTTTAGGTACATTAACGAAATTCAAAGCAAGCAATTTTAACTGCAGACTTTTCACATCTCCATTCCCAAATGTATGTTCTTCAGAATTACCGGTGTTAAGCCTCCGAGAGTACGCCAGATATGAGTGGTTGGATTTGTGCTGTGAGTTTTAGACCTGTGGTATTCTGGCCGCAGTTAACGCCTGATGGAGTTAAAAGATGCACGGAAACCATTTGCTAAGTATGTAAGTAATTTGATTTATGTTCTAGTTAAATGTGACGTAGCTTTTTCGTTATTTATTTTAGTGTTACTGTATTTATACTTTATGAGTTTAAGCCAGAGCAATGAATAGCTTTGAGCGATCCCAGATTCTCTGTACTTTTATTAGAAATGTACCCGTTTTCCCGGAATCTCTTCATTATCCGGGAAAACAGTCGTCATATCCTTGTCGTCTCAAAGTGTAAGCGATGTTTCTCAGAACTTTATCGAATCTGATGCAGGTCTTTTAGCTTGGTTCACAACACAAAAATATACGAATAAACATACAAACATTATCTTCTCCATACTTTATAAGATGGATAAAAATAAATTGCCTATTAATTTTTTTGCTATCCAATAAAAGAAACTTTACATTACCTATTAGAAAGAGCCTAGCGAACAAATTAAATAAAAATTGCCATCATGAACGTTTCTAATCCATACAATTCATACTAAATGCTCGAGCAAATGTTGCCACTATAACTCATATTGTTATCGCTAATGGCAGATCTTCAGGTCTTGGCTTGAGGTATACTTACCTACTGGGCCTAACAAACGGTGTAACTTAGAAAAGAGGGACAGAGGTTGAACTGGCGACACACATACAAAAGTATGGGCACTAACGTTATACTTATAACGTAGTCTATTAATTAGATTAGAAATAAATTATGCACTACCTATGCAGTTATTGATGCTGCTCAGTAATCCTATAAAGTCGAATTTAACGTCAATGTTAAATAATTACTATTCACAATAAGCAGTTTTCTTTGGGGAATTATTAGTTAATTCTCTTATTTTCAAGAGATGGCGCTCGCGTAGCTTTTACTTTTAAAACTTTATCATGGAAACTTCGTTCAGCCAAAATAAATACCTAGTTTAAACAAGATTCATTTGTTAAAATAATGGACACTGCAGTTTTTATCTTGCCATGTAACACTATAAAATCAAAGCCAACTTAAATTTATAATAAGTGCCTAATCGATTTTTAGCAATTTTACAAGTTAAACTCGGAATAATAGATTTGCTGTCCATACTGCTACTTCTTACCTAGTAACCGATAGACACATTGTACGAAGGACGTCTGAATGTTATTTTAGGTTCGAAATACCCATTTCTATTTTTCTAGCCCCGATTTTCTAGGCGAGTAATCATCCGACAGTAGAGTTGTTTGAGCACAAAACTAATTATACATAATGGCTTCAGTTCTAGGAAATCTGTATCAATCCAAAATTATGAAGAATAATTAATAAAAAAAGGTAAGGGGGTAAGTATATAAGGTGATGATTCCAACGTTGAAAGGGTAAGCTTAGTACATAATTATTAATAGAACATGCGACACTATGGCGGCTGGGAAAACGCTTTTACAAAACGCTATAGAGAATACATTACGAATCACGCTTTGAAGCCAGCTTTCTTCTCAATGCCAGCATTGAACACAACTGACATAACTTCTGAATTTAATCCCTTCTTACGGGTGACACAATACCCGTACCTACTTAGATGATAACATCGAAACATTTGATAACATTGATTCATTTTTCACAATTGTTTTGTGTTGGTTCCGTCGGCGAATCATTCGTAGTGGAAAGGCTGTGTCGTCGATTTGCTCATGAATGAATCGTACTGTCGGCGAATCGTTCATAGTTGAAAGGTTCTGTCGGTGAACTACCCATAAACGGTGGATCATTCGGCAGTAAAACATTTGTCGGAGATATGTTTCAGAATCGTTATGGGTGGCCGTTACGCTTAAATGTCCACTAACTTTTTTTACATAAAAAAAATGATATTTTATAATAGAATCACCTACTACTATGTATAATCGACAGCCTCCATGGTGTGGTGGTTGAGCAAGTCGGCTCATAACCCGGAGGTGGCGGGTTCGATTCCCGCGACAGGACAAGTATTTGTGCCCGAAAAAAAAAAGCGCAAATGCTTGTTCTGTGTCTGGGTGTTGTGGGACGGTCCTCGTAGTTCCTGGGTCCTTAGATACAGGGAATCCTAGTTAGGGTCCAGGATCTATGTATGTGATCGTTGGGCGTTATTATTATTATAATGTAGAGAATTTCAGAGTCCTTTCACATTAGCGACCACGGATAATTTTCACGAACTCCGGAACATTTCCTTTCACCCCGAATAAAATAAAAGTCTTTCAGATGCATTATCGTCGCGCGAAACTTTTCTCTCAGTTTTCCCGCCATTCAAGACATGATTCATGGCGACAGCTTATGATTTAAATTCTTTTTCATTTACCACTAACGCTTGTATTTATACAGGTGTGGTACTAGAAATAGTAAAAGATATATACTACTTTCTCTTTATTGAAAATAAAATGACTGCTTTAAGCTTTTAGATTTAGGCTTGGGGGGTTCCATTTCACCTTTGTCGAGAACGCTCCACTTATATGTGAAAAAATTTTTATCTTCGAGTTTTTATAAGCACCACGCTTGTCAGCTGGCATCTGGATGATTACAGTAGATTATAATGCAGATTTAAGAGAATCATCATCATCATCGTCATCATCATCAACGTCCACTGCTAATCATATATATGCCTCCTGCAGCCATCGGCTCCCCACGGTTTTCACCAAATCGTCGATCCACCTAGTGGGGTCTGCCTACGCTGCGCCTTCCGGTTCGTGGTCGCCACTCGAGAACCATTCTTCCCTATCGGTCAGTCTAAGAGAATGTCCCGTAATAAAACCATTCACGACTTGGCGTGCTTTGAGACACGCTTATGTACAGTAAGAGTAAGATGTCGCACACAAAACCTCATGTGAACCTCTTCTTCTTCTTCTCTCGTAGGCAAATGGGCATACCATCGAGAAAACTTGTCGGCGCGGTTAGAGTGAGACTCACTTAGGCGCTACCATAGTCTTGTCACGGTCTCTCACGAGATAGTTTCGAGAAAATTTTGTCGCGGTGCGCAGCTAGCGGGGCTGGTGAATTTTAAACAGCCCTATTGCTTCTGACTTGGCTAAACGAGATATAAACTAAATTGCAGTTAATTACCAAAATAACGGTTAAAATGTTTGCTGTATATAATGATATATTGACTATTAATAAAGTAAATATTGGAATTTACACAAGGCTTATGGAATGGATATGCAATTAAAAATCTCATAACACGAGTATGGAATTGCAAAACGTTTCAGGAAATAACAGGCTTATTTCAACATCATTAACCAATTCTCTGTAATTTACAGAATATACCAATGTAATATTACACTAATATATTTTAATACACGATATCTATAAATATCAGCGAAACTTAATTTATTGGTATTGGAATTCAATGCAGCAATACTGCTATTCAACTGTTAGCACTTGAAATATGCGGTTTGTGAATAGTCCAATAACCGCTTTGTGGTAATAAATTAGCAATTAACTAAATTTTTGATTATTACCTATACTTACTGCAGGCGCTACGGTTTCACCCGCAACTACCCTAACTTTAATTCCGCGGAACTTTTTTTTTTTTAAGAAAAGAACTTGTACAACCTGACCTGGAATTGGTATGTTATCCTGGAAGCGGGTGAATCTACTCCCCAAGGTTGACTACGTGGATTCTACAACCTTTCTTAATTAATAGTTTTTTACAGAAGGAATGCTATGTAAAGTTTACGTAATAATATTACCCAAATGCGTCGAATACAGCCCTAGCGCAGGTGCACGCAGCTGGGTGTAAATGAACTTCGCGCTTGACCGAATTCCTTAAACGAGTTCGTCGTCCTGCGTATAGAAATAATTTTGTTTATTTATTTTCGTATTTTGTTAGCTCTCGTAGTGATTGCACGTGCATTTTTATGTCTCTACCTGTTCCGTGGATTAGGTAGTCCGTTATAGGGTTACTACGCGCAGCGCTAGGTTAGTGGATTCATTTTTTAGTATGTAGGTTACGAAACACGCAGTTTCAAGTAAGGCTCTCACTACTTGTGGGGTATCATGATCCCAGTCCCACCCCTTCGGGATAACATATGAATTCAAGTTCAGGTTGTATAAATAATGTTAATGTTTAAAGTAAGTATGTATGATTAATGTGCGCTCTTCACTCAAAATAGTTCAGCCGTTTTCACGTGAGATCCATTACAAGGGGATTTTATTTTTTATTTACCCAGGAATCCCCTTGCGTCTTCTTTGCATGGCCATAAGGCCCATAAGGGGATTATTGGACAAAAAGTCCAACAATCCCCTTAATCATTTAACTATTATTTTCCATTCCCTTGCGAAAAGGATTTGTACATCGCATAAAATAAGGGTAGGGTAGTGGGTAGGTATTATCTACTACATCCAAAACAGTTATTCTTAAAATAGCATCGAAAAAACAAGGCTGTTTCGAATAAGAAGAAAATACCTCTCATTTTTATTCAATTCACAAAAAAATGTGTTAATCAAGAACCATAACGAGCTTCTCATGTACTTTTCCTTTTACAGAATGAAGCACTTTGTTAAAATGGTGTTCGAGGCTTCTGCGAGGCCCATTAGCTGCCACAAAGACTGTGTTAACTCTTTTTATAACCTCGATATATTTCGAGACAACGAAAGAATCCAGAAATGTTTTCCGATCTCTATATGCTAGAACCTAGACATTAACATTGCAAAAAAATGCCTATTGCATTAAAATATCTCAATTATTATTATTATGTATTCAATTAATTTAAAGTTCCGAGTGACACTGCAACTGTTATGGGCGTCCGTGTCGCTTATCGTCACGTCATTCATTCTCATAAAAAATGAATGCAGCAGATAATTTTCAGCACATTTTAAAATTTAATTCGGCACATCTTTACAAACACCGATAAAACCTACTTAGATTTGTTTTTGGTTTTTATAAACTCTATTCCTCTACACAGCTTTTTTAATCCGCCCGGAGGTTTCTGACTTGACTTTAGGTACTGCAGTTGTCTTAGGACACCAATCATGGACTGATGGCTTAATGTTTCCCTGCCCTCTTTACAATAGGTAACAACGTACTAAATCAAAAATTTTGTATAATAATCCTTTTCTAAGTCCTATCCTAATTACCCGCCACAGTAGGTATAGGTAAAAGAGAAAGTTTGTATGTGCATGTAATATGTGTGTTATGAATAAATGTGTTGACATTTCACACAGCGCCATCTAGACCCAAACTAAGCATAGCTTGTACTATGAAAAACAGATAACTAATATATTACTTAGGCTGAGTTGCACCATAATCACAGTTAAAGTTACTGTTACGGTTATTCGTCATAAACAATAAAAACCAAAGCAAAGCGTGGCGATCACAATTAGCAGTTAAAGTAAGCCACCCACCCTTAGATACTTTTTGTTTTGTAAATACATATATCTATGTTCATCACACAAATGGTGTTATACAAATTTATTATTACAAGTTATTACAAAATATGTTGTTACCACTCAACTCTGAAACAACTGAACGTGTTTGATGAAATTTTGTGTGTATTTAATTCTCTAGGTCTTAGAGTGGGATGTGGGCATATATAGTGATAATTATCCACAAGGATAAAATAATCCAGTTACATAAAAAACAAATCTTACTATTCTTCTTACCCTTCCTATCTTCCGCAGTTTGAACTGACAGGATACGTTACGTTCTACCGGAATTTAGACAATATTACAAAAATAACTCGTCTCGGAGTTTTCAGGAAGATATATTATATGCGTTGCTACGTAATAAAAAATAGCTCTCCATCATATCACTCATTCCGACGACTACTACGACCATGGAGCATGTATTATTGGGCTCTCTACTCACCAAAGAACATGTATTATTATGCTCTCTACCAAAGAGCAGGAAAAAAATTACGCTCGTTCCACGATAGAGATGAAATTCGTGTCAAATTTCCCGCTGAACACTCAGTTGAACTGCTGAACATAAATAGCTTACACTACATGTCAAGACAATACACAAAATGAGTTTTGGGTGGATCGCGGAAAAGTTGCATTGTATTATTTTCAAAGCTTGTGCTTTTTCCAGTGTTAATGTTTAAAATTGGTGGCGTTTTACGCATTAAGTGTTGAATTACGAGCATGAATGAGGGCAACTGATATAATCTGGTGAAACGTGATTTTTCGTGTTGCTTCCAAAACTCCACAGAAGCTTCTAGTAAAGTTGCCACCACTTTACTGGAGCATAACTTAGACTAGTCTTTGACTACCTGACTTACACTGGGCTATGACTATGACTAGGACATGACTTTGCGTTAAATATTTTATGACACGATGAAAATATAATACTTGACACTGGCTAAATACACTATGTGTGGAGCCAAAATATAACAAAAAAAAACACAAAATGCGGTTATTGAGATTTTATTCTAAAACCTGACGTATGAAAAGTGTTGTGCATTGTGCAAGGCACCTCTATCTTTGCCCAAGCGTAAATTTTGTCTGCTTTGTGACTACTACAGTGTTACAGTCTAAATATACTGCTATTTACCTTACACTGTTTCCAAAATAGAAACTATTAAAATGTGTAACTAATTCTGTAATTTTGGTCAAACCACATTGCGGTTATCCAAACTGATTTATTAGCAAAAACACCCACAACTGTGGTTGGGCTTTCCGATAATGATTTTAAAGGCTTAAAACTAAATTGAGTTGGATGTGGCTCGTATTTGTTGCACTGTATATTGGGCTAAGCTCATTGATCGTCATAATTAGCTCACAAGCTCTAGGCTCTGCTCCCACAGCCCATAATAAATGACGGCCTCTATGATGTTGTTGTTGAGCAGGTCGGCTCATAACCTGAAGGCGGCGGGTTCGATTCCCGCGACAGGACAAGTATTTGTGTACAGAAAAAAAGCCAATTATAAAAAAAAAGCAAAAATATTTTTGACTCCAGTCAAAAATATTGGTAATGTTGAGTTGGAGCTATTTTAGTTGGAAAAGTCTTCTGATGAAAACAGAACGTGTAAGCTTACGTGAACAGGTATATAATAGGTATCCACGTCTCAACTTAAGCCAGAAGTAGCGGGCCACAATAAAAATGAATTAGCACCATACAGAGTCCAGTAATTAGATCCACAGGCCATAAAGCGGAAAGAATCGTCCAAAAGAAATAGGTTTTTAAGCCGGCAAGATCGATGGAGCCCAACCGACCGGTGGCGACCTAACGGCTACTAAATTACGGGGAAATTCTTGAAGTTAGTTGCGTAGAAGGAATTTATGTAGTTATTAAGTAGTTAGCAGACTTTCAGGATAGTTGCAAGGGGTTTAAAACGGAAGACTTGGTAAGATTTTGGACTTCAAAACGGTTTAAGCTACTAAAGGTTACAAACTTAAAATAAGGAATGTTAGTATGGTAGGTACTTTAGAGTAATTAAGTAAACCAGTTATGTGATTTTATAAGGTTTACCCCATGAAAATTTAGTTTTTAAATACAGTAAAAATATTTATATATTTTCAGCTGTGGACGTCTTCGGGTTGTTAATGAAAAATCTATGTAATTGGCACTGCTCTGGTAGCTTACAGATTAATTTGTAAAGGGAAAAATTAGAATCACGAGCGGGAATTGAACCCGCATCCATCCATCCCTCAAGCTGGGATATGCTACCGTGACAAGTGATCTCATGCTCGAATTTTTCCTTCACCTTTTATAACCAACTTACGGGGCTCGAAGCTTAGCTTTAACTTACATTCTTACAGTAAAGCAGTAAATCATGTCCCTGCCAGCTTTATCTGTTGCAGCGTTCATAGGCTGTAAAATCGTTTTACAATCCATCTTTATATCCTCGCCTCAGAAGCCGACTCAAATTTGACGATGGCTTTAGAGGAAATAAAGTTTTATAGCGTATATCAGAGCAAACATTATTGAATTAAGTTACGTAATTTTCTTATATATTTTAACACAAAATAGTTGTGTAAAACCGCGCCGCTCCAAGTGACGATCGCTGCGGGAGGCCTATTTTCAGCACTGGATGATGATGATGATGATGATGATGATGATGATGATGGTGGTGGTGGTGGTGGTGGTGGTGATGATGATGATGATTATTATTATGAGTTGTAAAAACAGTCAGTGTTTCAGACTTCTTTTAGAATAGTTAGAAAATGCTTCATTGCAAAAGAGTTAACATAAGCGAACTTAATGCTAAGTAGCATTAGTAGCTTTTATTCATGTGAAGGCAAATTTTTAGCCCTAATGTTAAAATTTTTGGAGACTGCTTAGTGCTTACTCTGTTGTCTATAAGTGTCTATTTTTTACTACTTTTTAAAATATTATTTAATTCATTGATATTATGAACATGAATATGAAAATGAGTGGTTTTTTCGAACATCTACTTAATCAATTTAATATTAATTAGTTTATTATTTAATAATTAATAATTCGTCACTATATTTCTGAATAACTCGTCTACCTATTATACACTTGCATTTTCAAGTATATTTTATAGCGGCAGGATCGTTCATGCTATATTATATGTCACTTATGTATTTTGTTGTCATAATAAGTCTGTAATCTGCCTAAAATTGTTCACTTACATCATATATTTTATTCCCAACTATTGGTAATCTGTTAATTGCTTTGTTTGTTACCTATACTTTGTAGTTTTATGTCTTTATGTAATGCTGTTGATTACCTTAAAAAAAATAAATAAATAAATTAATGGCTTGTTTTCCGCTTTGTATCTTTATAAAAATACCAACAGCATATTGTAGCTGACATTGCCGCGTTATGTGCTACAAAAGCTACGCTCAATCGCTACGAAAATAAACGCTACGTAACATTCACAGAAAGAATCATAAATTATTACTGCAATAGGCATGATAACTAAAATTTTTTTTTTGATAAATTAATTATACTCTTCAAAAGATAAACATTTGTGAAAACAAAAATTAAATATGTCAAGGCCAGTGACGTCAGAGGAATGTCGTTAAAGTACCTCATTACTAAGCTGTGGTAGCTTTTCATACAATCTCTTAGGCATGTGACGTCACGAGTAGATTTTTCATAGTAACTGTGGGGGCACTCTGTTTCGCGAGAAATGGACAGGAGATGCCTGCTGTAGAAACTTTAAAAGCTTATTACTCCGTGATTTATTTACCGAATTTGCTTATTTTTTCAATTATTGCATTCATTTTAAATCTTCTTTATGAAAATAATATTTACTTGTTCATTTTTAATAGTAGTCATCATACCTATTTAATATTCGATGAATGCTACGCGACGCAACTACAATAATGTAGCGTAAAGTTTACTACAAACTGTAACTAAAGTCAACTAATAAATCGTAGCTAATAATCTGTGCTACGAATGCTACGCTTAACTCAAGACGCTACGACATCCTCTACAAACATTACAATGGCTAGCTTGATACACGAGTCGGCAGTACAAGGTTTTGTAGTCATTAATTGAACCGAAGGGGCCGTCGCCAGTAATCTCCACTGATATACCAGATTTGTCAACGTAATCCTCTATGGCGGGAATTAATCTCTGGCCTGCAGTGGGTATTCTGCTGACCGCAGAGTAACGGCTGAGATAGGCGCATCACCTTCAAAGACTAAGCCATTGGTCTAGTTGCAATGCAAAATGGCCAATTTGCTTGGTCTTCAGTGTGTGTGCAATTGAGGTCACAAATGTCAGAGGCACAAATCTGATTTTGATTTGTAATAGTGCTAAAATAAGCCTATGTGCATTGTGCAATACATTAGTTGCGTGCGCAGTGCAATGTCACACGAAACTATATTATTTTAAAGTTCCAAGTGACATTGCAACTGTTATGGGCGGCCTTGTTGCTTAACATTAGGTGAACGACTAGCTCGTCACGTCATTCCTTCTCATAAAAAAAAACTCTTGCTTTGAGAAAATTCTATGATTTCTAGCCAACTTCGGTAAAGCAAAAAATAAGGTTTATGTTTTTAGCAGCCCTTGTTTTATGTATATTTTACAACATAGAGCAAAAAAACCTTGCCTTGCGAAATTGTCATATTCTTCAAATCTCTGTGTATTCCAACGTTGTGTTTGAAATGCTCATCCGATTTGGATGAGTTAGGTTATATAATAATTTTTTTAATAACTGAGCCTGGTGACATCTCAAGCCAAATATTGAGGTAACTAATAATTACATTTTATAACAGAAAACACGCGTAAAATAAAACTAGTACTGAAAATAAAATAAAATAAAAAAGAAGTTAAACAAAATAAAAATTAAATCTAACAAAAGAAACAAGTCGGAACACAAATTTCTTCTAAGAAAAATACCAACCTTCCCCAACGCCTGCCCTTCATTTTCATTCCTTTAAAACGGTTAAATGTTACTTCAAAAACTTTTCCTCAACATTCCGTTTCAACTGAAAAAATACTGGATTTATACAAAAATAGCATCTTCAGAGAAAATCTGTTTACGCCGAAATTATTTCCTCATTTACGTTGGACGTTAATGAGTAAGAAAAGGATAAACAAAACCTATTGTACTATTATTGGCTCGAATACGATGCTTTTCGACAGAGAAAGGCACTTAAGGCACTTAAAGGCACGAGCAATATCAATAGTCACGATTTAAGTACGCCATAGTTAAGTGGGTAGCGATATTAGCCACCCCCAACACACATTATGGGAAATGTGTCCTAAAAGTATCACACGCAGTTACGCAACCACTTAGAACGCAACGTCATTTGTACGAGTAATTTTAAGTAGAATCAGGTGAGACAGTGGTCAATTATAGCGATGGCAATTAATGCGAATTTGCGTAAATTTCATAAACATGCTAATGCAGTCTTAGTATGCTAATTGCTATTGCTATGCTAAATGCTAAAATGAAATGAAATGGAAATGAAATGAAATATGAAATGAAAATACAAATGAAATGAAAATTTATATGAAAAATTAAATTAAACTTTATATTAAAAAATAAATTCAATATCAACCAAATAAATTGAAATTAAATTTCATATTTTCACAGAATTTCGCAACTACAGTTCATTTGCTAATTGCTTATTGAGATTTTGCATGCTAAAAATTAATGCGAATGCTAATTAATCCATCACTAGTGGTCAAATCCTATGCCTATAAATTATAAAAATAAGTAATGCTGTGATTTCACTGTAACCTGCTGGGCTACCACAAACTAATACAAAACCATCATGTTTCATGGCATTATTATTTCAAGGTTACAATAATATTGTTCGAATTCGTACCATGAACTTATCCCTGCGTGTGAACGAGATATCTACATTTTTATGTGGCGTTATCACTGTTGCGCGTCAGTGTCAACATGATGTAAAGGTATGACACGACAGTTGTATTTGAGTGAACGATTTAACGTGACGTCATCAAAACTGCTCTGGCTCTGCAACATTAAAGTATTCTTACTTTTATGTCATTTGTAAATCTATGATTGAAGTAATAATGCTATAAAACCTTGTGGTGATTCCTCTAGTATCCGCATTCCCAGAGACTGAATATTTTCTGGTACCTATAAAAAATATTTTGAACTTATTTTTCTTTTTTATGTATGCGAATGACGTGACGAGGACGAGTAGTCGTTCGCTTGGTGTTAAGCATCACGGCCGCCCATAACAGAAGTACAAGTGAGACTAATGAACATAAAGAATAAAGAATTGCTATGTGTGTGTATCAGAAAAAATTACGATATTATCTTTGTTTAACCAAACCAGTGACGTGGTCTCTAACTGTTGGCCTCATTACTAAGCTCAAAGTCGCGCAACGAGCTATGGAGAGAGCTATACTCGGTGTTTCCCTGCGAGATAGGATCCGAAATGAGGAGATCCGCAGGAGAACTAAAGTGACCGATGCAGCTCTTAGAATTAGCAAGTTGAAATGGCAATGGGCAGGCCACATCGCTCGTAGAACTGACAACCGATGGGGAAGAAAGGTTCTCGAGTGGCGACCATGAACTGGAAGAGGCAGCGTAGGCCGGCCTCCCATTAGGTGGACCGACGACCTGGTGAAAGCGCGGGGAGCCGATGGATGCAGGAGGCGATCAGCCGCTCTAAATGGCGCTCCCTGGGGTAGGCCTATGTTCAGCAGTGGACGTCTTCAGGCTGTTAATGATGATGATGATGATGATGATGATGAACCTAACCAGGGCAACATAATCACATGAGTGACAAAGCCCTTTTATTATAAATAAAAAAAAGTAGAAGTGGTAATTATTATTGTTGATCACAGAGCTTTGAAACATATGACGGTCTCTTTGCATCTTTTTTTTTCTCCGTGGTGTTGATAATAACCAATTTGTGTATTTTCAACCAAATCGGTTTAGTTTAGATTCAGGTAACAAATAAAACTGGCGTTTGACATTATCCATCAATATAAAAGGATAAAAAAAAAAAAACAAAAAAAAAAACAGGTAGCTTTGGCCCATAATTCCCACTTTCAGGGGCGGCAGGTTACGCATCCACTATGGGTTCACACTGCACAGTGTGTGTAAGGGTTTAATGAACTGCTTAAGATGGTAATATTTGTAATTAGTGGTTGAGATGTGATGGTCAGTTGGATAAGCTATCGGTAGCAGGAAGAAGAGCGATGACGACGATGATGTTGATTATAATGGATTAAAGTATGAACATCACTATAATTATAAATACAAATGAAACTTTCTGCCTATTTTAGTAGGATAACCATTTTCAATTTTCATTTCGCGGCCTTTTTTTAAATCTGCAATAAAACATTGCAAACCGTTTAGGATTAATTACCAAGCGATCATTATAAACATAAGCCGTTATTGCGGACTTTATTACGGGAGGCTTAATGAGTAAGCTTTATAAACGCTAATAGCTCATAACGACCCGCGATAATTATTATTTCGTTTTAGATTTGTTTAGCAAGATTCAAGATTGTTATGGATTTTTTACTTTACTCATAGTAATATAGAGATCATAATTCTATGTGGCGATAAAATAGGCTTGAATATGGTAAAGTGAAATCAAGCAAAACATAATTTCTTTCGATATAAACGTAGATGGCTAAATGAATGTTATAAATTCAAATTCTTTATTCGATGGAACATTATGGGTAATTTCACAGTTGTTGTTATTTTATAATTAAATCTACCATAAACAAACAACACACTGGTGTTATAAAAATAACTGGCCAACCACGAGTCAGACTCGTGCAAGAAGGGTCCCGTACCATTATCTATAAAACGAGCATAAAATCAACACGGGAGCCCCCTTCAATATTTAAGGTGATACGTCACGCTCAGCGCGCCAAATTCAAATTTTCTTGCTTGTTTTGCTAATTATACCTTAATTACTCAACGCAATTACATGAAAACTAGTTTACCGCAAATAAACAGAATGTATCAACAAATTGGGATTTAAAGTATCACCTAAATATCATTGCTTTAGCAACAATTCGCAAAAAACTAATTTTGTCTCGGCTTTTCAGGCTATTGCCAATTGTTGCTAAACCAATGATATTTAGGTGATACTTTAAATCCCAATTTGTTAATACATTCTGTTTATTTGCGGGAAACTAGTTTTCAAAACTCGAGTTTGGCGCGCTGAGCATGACGTACCACCTTAATTTATTCAGTTTTTTAGTATTTGTTATTATAGCGGCAACAGGAATACATCATCTGTGAAAATTTCAACTGTCTAAATATCACGGTTCATGAGATACAGACTGATGACAGATGGACAGGCAGTACGACAGACCAACGGATAGCGGAGCCTCAACGGAACCCTAAAAAACACAAAATATAAAGTAGCAGAAGGTGAAATGTTTAATAATCATCATATGGATAGGGGGCAAAGATCAACAATTTGTAAAGATAATATAGTCCTCAAAATTTTAGCAACCAGCGGGATTTGAACCCGCGTCCTCCAACTCACCGGATTGGAAGCTCTATCAACTAAGCTATGGTCACTCGACCACTAGCTGCGAAAATCTTTAGGACTTGTGTTAACCGACTAAGCCGTCGTAACGACACCGGGTACCTAATTTTGAGGACTATAATATCTTTATAGATATACCTAAAGTGTGGTTTAAACTTTAAAAAATCATTCCTATCAACAATTTGTATGGATGGCACGAATAAGAAACAAAATCGGAAAGGGGGCAAATCGCGAACACACCGAAATAAATTATATCATACGAAAAGCTTTTTTGAATTCTAAGAACTATAAAACAGCGTGTTTGGCCTTTTTTATTATTGCTGTATGTATACAGGATGTAATTTAATTCATTAGCATAAATTGAGCCCATGATAGTACATTATTTATAGATGATTATTAAAGAGTACAGAGTGTAAAAGAAAATATTTTTATTGAAATTTGTGAAGATTTTCGCGGCGCCTAACGCGGTTGGCACGGATGATTTTGATACATTTAAACGTTTTTATACCTTGTATGTACTAATTAAAAACAGTATTTCATTATTTTAATTAAATTTTGTATTGTAGCATTTGATTAAGTAAGTTATTCCATTTTTTGGAGTTATTATTATTACCAAACCAATGTGTTAGAATTCAAAAATTTTGGTCCACACGTGACCGGATCAGGAGTAAATAGGAGTACCTAGTTTCAAAGAATGCTAATGAATTCAAATACACCCAGTATAGTTAAACTTAAAAACTTAGACCTATATAAATAATGTTTTCAGCGCCGTCCTCCAAGATTTGTATGTACATGAGTAAATAGAACCGGCAGGTGCAACAACAGTTTATATTCCCACAACATAGTACATACTATATCACCCATTTCAACATCCATATCACACTTCCACTGATTTTTATCCTGTATCACTTCTAAGGTCGTGCCAGAAGCCAAATACATTTTAGGGTTCAACTCACATGAAAGATAAGCCCGGGTCCCTTCCAACCTTTTCACGCATGTCTATTCCGAGATGATATATGAAATCCTCTAGCAAACGATCATGTTTTAGAGAATTTTTTCCCGTTTCCATCCCTTTATTTGTTTATATGTTATAGACTAGTGGTCATGTGAGAGACGTTGATTTATTCTGAGTGTGCTTGTTGTTGGATGGCGTATTGAAGGGCTGCGGAGATCTCTATCTTGGATTGAGAAGGAAATGTTATTTACGATTCGAATAAGCGCGATATTTTTTATTTGGTTCAGGTTTTGTTGTACCTGTACGGTTTGAAAGGATATCGTGTCCTTCAAAGCTGTTTGTTCAAAATCTGATAAAATGGGTTTCGTTTTCGTGAAAATTTCAGCTTCTTAATTTTTGGAGTTACAATAGTTTTAACAAGAAACTGAGTAATTTTTTTAATTTTATGTAAAAAAGCACATTATGTTAATTACATTTTGTAGATAAGAGCCCTAACCTACTACAATAAAGAGTCGTATAAATAACCTAAAAGCAAAAAGAGGAAAAATAATGACCAATATTAAATAGGTACATTTTTAAAATAGTTTTTTTTTTTTAACTTTCGTGGAGGTATAAGTTAAAAGAAGAGCAAAAGACACTCAAAACTTAGTAACTCTAATTTTTTTCGTTATAACGTACTATACTACATACAAAGTCTAGGACCCTTGACAACTGAAGTCTAAGAGCAAAGCAAAGCGTACCTACCTAACAATTAAGAAAAACATCAGCCAAAATAGTAGCACAAGGTAGAATTAGCTGAGACTAGCGGGCAGCCGTTTCAGACGTGATTACGGCTATCTCCTATTATCGGCCTGAACCCTGAATCATCAGGTTTCTAAGTGTCTTGGCTAGGCACCGTGCCAATGCCTAAGATGAAAGCGTGCAGTGGGAGTTAGAGGAGTTCAATCTCGGTTGATCCATTCTACAGATCCACGATGGATCTAGTGAGATTTTACTTTGTTATTGGATCTGTTTTCAAAAACAAGAAACAAAATCGTAGTTTTTTGTTCAAAGCTTCCGTCGACGCAATTAAATGGGGTGGGCAAAATTGGGTTAGCACAGCTCTTCTCGTCGCTAAGGACGTATAGCTGTGACTCATAAATGTGAGTTTAAAAATAACATTAGATAAAAATGATGAAAAAAATTTTTTTTTTAATATTTTAGTTTAGCCAAATAGACCACTAGATTGTTAGCAGTTTTAATAGCTAGCGAAATTCACCCAAATTTTTTAATTAATTTCATTCCTATTTAATTTTATTTACTTTTAAATTATTGGAAGATATGAAACAACTGTAAAAAAAAAAGATTTTCCAAAAAAAAATCAGTACCGCTACATCTTGTAACTTATACCCCGGGCTTACCCTTCTCCTCGGAAAGTCGTGAAAACATCTTGGTTGACTTGCATTTTCATTTAACGCCATTTCGTCAAACCATTATAAACTCAATTTGTTTTACGATAAAAGGTAAATTACCTAATGTTGTTGCAATCCTGCGAAAGTAAAGTTCAGTTTATTTGGGTTTTTATGATTTATTCTACTGTAATAAAGCTGAAGCTGAAATTATTATGGATACATCACAAACTATAAGATTCGTATTGAGGGTTTGAATAAAAATGATGGAACACTAAATCATCATCAATTTGTTTTATATGTCTGTCTTGTCACGTGGTCAAAACTCAATAGTTATTTTCACATTAAAATTCCAGAATTTTCCTTATTCCATTTCACAAAGATTTAGTCAAAATATCCGAAAGTGCTTGAAAATTTCCATTGATGAAAATCGCACGCATACTTGGAACCTTCACAAAGACTAATTTAATTTTTGTCACCGGCCTTTTAGGTGGAAATTATTTCATTAATGTAATTCTGGAAGTTGAATTTGGCTAGCGCTGCCTTTGAGGCATACACTTTTTGGGAATATGAAGAATTCCCGCGTGTTCCATGCGTCTAATGAAGAAAGTCACGTTCAAAGCAAAAACCCGAGTTTTGGAATGCGATGCGATATTAGCCTTTTACTAGGAAGTTGGTAGAGATTTTTCTCATATCTCCGTCGTTTCACCGCAACGGTTCTGTCGTAATCATGGCTATATTTTAGCCTACATTTTTTGGTAGAGTTCTTTGATTAGGTATATCTTCTGATCCAATAAGACAGCTTCATTACTGGTAGATAAGTTATACTGAGTGTATGCTTGGGTGCCGAAGAACCCTAAACGGGACCTTTCTCACGCGCGAGCGTCAGTTTCACTGGAGCCGTAGGCTGGAGTGGACGTGTCCGCGTCTCTGAGCCGGTGCAGGTGTCGGGTTGATACTCAACATACACTACAGTAAGTATTAAAGCCTATTCGTACTGGTGCGTGTTTGCTACTACCGGCGATAAGCTTCGAAAAATTTCACTCTAGCCGTGGAATTCAAACGAAATACCCCCGCGAGATCCCGCTACCGATAGCAGGTAGCGAATAACAAGCCGGTTTGAATAAGCCTTAATAAATATTATATAATATCATGATGTTCATGGTGAAGGATTACGAAATACCTTTGGAATATTTGTACCTAAACATTATCTACCTTCCCAACCTACTATCAAATTCTCGCTAATGTAAAATTATGTTATGGGTAGCCGTGTTGCTTATCAGGTGAATCACGTCATTCATTCTCATTAAAAAAATGTTCCCAGCAAAGCAAGACAGGGCGGCACAAATTTTGGTGTTGAATAAATGGTTTCTAATCTACTTTTCAAAATTTTAACTTACGTTTATAATTAAGTCCTATATCTTATGGCGCATGCTATTCTTTTCCTTAATCATGATACTTAAGCTCCAAATATTGTAAGGCCGTTAAAAGACGCCTTCTCCGCGTAATTGCAGTAATTGTATAAGGTAATTCAATCTCGTGTCGCGTTAGCACATTTAGAGTTTCAGTCTCACACAGCCGCTGGTTTGAACGTGTGATGTGTAATTTAACAAGCTTTTATACATCAACACTTGTTAATAGACTTGTTTCTTATGCTAATGTTTAAGATTCAGTTTTGTTTAGCGAAAGTTATTCACATTGCGCTAAATTTTATCCTTTCTTCTACGTCCAAAAATCTGAAGTTCTCAATAGGTGAAGGATTTTATAATCTGTCAATGCTATCTTGGTATTATAGTGATGGTATAAGTGGCATGGTGACTGAAATGTGGTCTCTTACTACGTTGGCTTCATAAGTAAGCGAGATAAGATCCATAATGAGGAGATCCGAAGAACTAAAGTGCTTTTAGAACTGACAAGTTGGCAGGCCACATCACTCGTAGAACTAACTACGGATGGGGAAGAAAGGTTCTCAAGTGACGACCACGAACCTAAAGGCGCAGCGTAGGCCAGCCACCCAATAGCGGACCGATGATCCGGTGAAAACCGTGGAGAGCCGATGAATTCAGGAGGCGAGCAGCTGCTCAAAGTGGTGCTCTCTGGGGAAGGTCTATGTTCAGCAGAAGTCTTCAGGCTATTCATGATGATGATGATGATGGTGATGATGATGTTTGACCATATGACAGGGGTCATTAAGCGAGAAATTAACTGTACACAACACAAAAACATGTCCGTCTAGGTTACCGCTTAGAGATAGTAACCTACCATCTATTAGCCAAGGGTGGAGTGTTATTATGTACCTTCAAGGCAACTCAGCTTCTATTCCGGCGCAAATTGCTCCAGGTGAGATAGCTGGAGACGGCAAAAGCAAACAATTTGCAGTGATGTATGTTGACATTCGGTCTCAAAGCAAAAATAATTTGCCTACATCGTATGAGAAACGTTTACAATAATTCGTACGAAGTATTGTGCAGAGAATAGTTGTTACGACGTTACGTTAGAGCAATAATAATAAAAGCAGGTACTTACTTACCTACTGGGTGGGTGTATCGAATTTTTAACTCTTAGTCACAAAAATATCTTAAAAATCATGAAATAATTTTCAACTAATTGACATCGTACTGATCGAATCTACGTCAAGTGCGTGAGCGTGAGGCTGCACTGGCACAGTCATAATTGAGGTTTTCTTTGTGGTGTTTTCTTAATTTAATTTTTTGAGGTGCCATGATCATCTGTTTTTTATTTGTGAAAGCAACGTTCTATTTTATACATTTGTAGGGACTATTTCTACGTCTGCATCGGCAGTATCAGCAGCGGGCTAGCGCAACCTAGAGCTCGCACAACGAAATATCCATAGGCTGTCTTAGGTAGGCTAGGTATTGTTGCATCGCAGAGTCATGATCGTATGTTATAGTTGATACAATTGTTAAGAGTTTTTGGTTATAATGTGATACTGTCATTTTTTAATTAATATTGCCAAATTGTTTACTAGTCATCCATAATAAGTAAGGGATTCAAGCAATAAAATCAGTTACCATTTATACGTATATTATAAATATAAAATGTCGCCCTTTTCCACACGCAAGGTAAAAAGTCGGCCTAATTTTCCCCCAGCGCGGTTTCCACTCGACGTGATCTACCCTTAATAGAACTCAAGTGGTATATTTACAATGCACGATACGATACCTACAGTACCATAAATATTAAATTGCGTATGTAAAAATGTCTATAGTACCTAAATTTATCTAACCAAAGAAATTAATGTAACTTAAAGTATTGAAGAAAATGTAATTTATGTCTGATGTCCATCTGATAAAGTATTTTATAATTATTTGGTATTATTTATTTGTGTATAAAAATAAACCTATATAACACAAAACAAAAAACTACCTACTAACTACTACTATTATATATTATATCTACTTAAAAATAAAAATAAATGTCTAAAGAATACTTGAACTATCTATAGTCTGTAAAAGGTCTATAGATAGTTCAAGCAATCTATGGAATCGGGCAACGTACCCATAATGCTGGCAGCGTTGCCCCGCTATATAGCGAGACTGATCCTTTGACCGAAGTAGATGCCAGCATTTTGGTCACGTGCCGAATTTGTCAAAATTTGTCATTTTGTGTATAAGTAACATAATATATATACTAAACTAAACTTAAATAACTGACAAAGTTAATAAAGGTTTAAAATTTGATTCCATTTTCGACCTAAGTATTTTTATTGCAAAGAAACTTCAGCATCACTCAAAACCCTAAGTTAATAAAGTCACGTGTCACTGCACTGCGTACGTCATCATGAGACATTCATTACACATCACATCACACACACACACAGATACCATCACCACGACAGAACATAAACATCATCAGGTAACCGAAATTTATTTTTAAAACCCTGTAAATAATAAACCCGAGTAGCATCGTGATGTATAAGCCAACAAAATTGCAGAACACTTGTTTTCCGCGCAAATACGCACGCCAGGAATAATAATCAGTACTTCTGTTTGTATTCGGCAAAGAGCACGATATAACCCCTCTATTTGCTTCCAAAACTTTCTTTCTGAAGTTCATCGAGGGAGAGTAAATAAATGTATCGACTTTACATGGGACGAGTTGTTAACTAACTGAAGAGTTTTGAGATTAAGGACCTTTAAAAGAGCCATGTGATTGAGGCGCGGAATAGGCATGATGACTACTATTAAAAGTGAATAAGTAAATATTACTTTCATAAAGAAGATTAAAAATGAATGCAATAATTGAAAAAATAAGCAAAATCGATAAATAAATCACGGAGTAATAAGGTTTTAAAATTTCTACAGGAGGCATCTCCTGTCCCTTTCTCGCGAAACAGAACGCTCCCACAGTTACAATGAAAAATCTATTCGTGACGTCACATACCACAGAGATTGTATGAAAAGCTACCACAGCTTAGTAATGAGGTACTATAACGACATTGCTCTTACGTCACTAACTGTTTGAGCTATCTCTTTCTATTCCGGTTTTTAAAATGCTTGTACTTGGTCATTTTTTGAGATATTTAATTTTTGTTTTCACAAATGTTTATCTTTTGAAGAATATAATTAATTTATCCAAAAAAAAAATTGTCATCATACTTAATCCTTCAAAACTCTAAAGAAAAAAGGAAATCTAAAAATTGCTAACCATATCACCCTCTCCCATTACGTGAGTTGACACCCGTTTGTGCGGTGGCTTATGGATATTTAATGTAATAAATGCCTATTATGCATTCAATTTTTTGGCAGCCTCCGTGGTGTGGTGTTTTAGCAGATCGGCTCGTAACCCGGAGGTGGCGAGTTCGATTCCCGCAGCAGGACAAATATTTGGTCACGAAAAAAAAGCACAAATACTTGTTCTGTGTCTGGGCGTTGTGGGAGTGGGTCCATGGTCCTCGTAGTTCCGGCAATGCCCTTGGTGTTGCAGATGTTCATAGGCGGCGGTGACCACTTACCATCAAGTGGGCCGCCTGCTTGTTTGTCACACGTAATGTGACAAACAAGCAGGCGGCCCACATTACATAAAAAAAAAGTTCCTGGGTCCCTAGATACAGGGAATCCTAGTTAGGGTCCAGGATCTATGTATGTGATCGTTGGGCGTTATTTATTTATTTATTTAATTTTGTGAGTGCAAATGTACTATGCCTATAAAAAAATTATTGCGTCGTATTTTGTCACAATTTATTTTTCCAGTTTTTTATTTACATTATAATCACATAAATTCCATGATAAAAATGTCATAAATTTTATGCCAAGATCTATACAAACTATACACACCAAATTTCATCAAAATCCGTTCGGTAGAATCAGTAATTAAATTTAAAATATCTTTACTGATTCGAATAATTACATTGTTGAAAATTCCTAGTGTGCATTATATCCTAGGGGCGACAAGAACCTTAATTAAAGATTTTTGACAAGCTTAGGCGCGTATAATATAAAACTAATATATGGATTACTTAATGGTTTTGGGAAATATGTTAACTGAGGGGTAACAAACAAACATTTAAGCACATCTTTTAGTACCTACATAATAGATAACTCCTAGACAAACTGATTGAATTTTCTTTACTATTATGATTTCTATGATCAAAAAAAAAATACGTCAGCAATAGAGTATTCTTGTGTAAAGACACAAACATCATGCCTAACAAAAATATGATGACAAATAAACTATTAGGGCTGCGTCAATATATATTCTCTACATAAGGGAGGGTGAGAAAATGTATGAGAAAATAACACCTCGAGAGCACGTGCGTACATAACAGGCCCGTACCTTATGTAACCTTCAGTTCTAATTTTGGAACTTTTTATATTAAACGGAGTTTGACAACATATCACATATATGTTAAATGACAGATCTACGTATATAAGGAGGCAGTTTTCGGTTTTATGAGTAGCCATTAGTATACGTATAGATATTACCTACTATGTACCTATACTTCTTGATATTGGTACAGCTTGTAATACCTATGCATATTGTTAAAAATTAGGCATGTCCAGTGAGTTTGCCATAATTGACAATAATTGATACAAGAGCTCACCACAACAAAATACACCACATCACCATAGTACCCACTAAAAATCAAAATCCCAATATTAGTAATGGTCTCCCTAGCGATGACCGGGACGAATGTTGCTTACATTGACCGATCGGAAACGGATAAGTAGTAAAATACTTTTAATGGAACTAGTGAGATAATTTAGTGCCAGTTGTACCGTCAATGGTAATGCTCATGCACGATGGTATGGGACATTTCGACCTCCTATAAGTAGACTGGTAGGTACTTGATTATAAGCTCAGTAGCTTTGCATACAAGAAAGCTTCTACAGACAAGTCCTCATTACTGGGAGTAAGATGGGCAAAAACGGGAAAGATTTCCCACAGGGCGTTCCCAATTATCCCCCGCGTTTTTCGTCACAAATTGACTGGTGGTTCCAGTTGAAACCGCCTCTGCATTTAATTAACCTGTGTGTTGACTTTACATATAAATATACAGTATATATACAGTGTCTATAAATGCTTGGACTAAAAGAATTCAGACAGCATGCTATCCACGAGATGTATTTTTGAGTAGCGTGGAAAGTAGAGATAAGCATTTGGCTCCACGCGATCAGTGTAGGCGTAGGTATATATTTAGCCAGGGTCATGCATGAGGCTAGGAAATAATAAAAAAATAAACAATAATAATTTAATTATAATTTTAAGGAAAAGAGCATCGATATGGCTTGCTACGACGCCTATAGGTGCATGTGAACAGTCACGACGCTTATCATCAGGTGAACAGGACTAGCTCATCACATAATTTTTTTACTTTAAAAGAGCCTATGTATAATAACCGATGTGGCTAAGTACTTACTATTTAGTATGTAGAACACAAATAATTATTTACGTATAATTTATGACAAAAACACAAAATTCCGCCTACCCAACGTTAAATTTATTTTAAGTTCAGAATTTTGGTCAGAAAATAGGCAGGCGAGCATGTTCAGAACTCGCTAGCAAATTTGGCGCCACTCAAAAGTCTGGAGCCTCTCAGGCCCGAAATATGCTTGAGAATAGCCAAAAATATTCAAAAATCCGTATTTCCACCCTTTCTCTGAAACACTCCAACTCCCACTCGCCCGTAACAGAATTGAGAGTATTATTTTAATAGGGTATGTATAAAATTAAGAAAAAGTTAGAAGTAAGCAACGTGAACCGGTTTGAAGCAACAAAAGTTACCTAAAATAGAGTAGTAGGTACACGTTGCAGTGTTAGCTAATGTCTGAACTTGCTGTCAGATGGTCTCAAGTAGGTATAATTAAATTATGCCATTTTTTACATGCTTATTAATTGCCTCATACTAATTATATTGACAAATGTTCTTCTGACAAAAAAAACCATGACATTAAATAGATCCTGGATCCTAACTGGGATATCCTGTATTTAGGTCCTCAGAACTTCGAAGACGCTCGGTCCCGGTCACGGTCCCACAACACCTAGTTAGTATTTGGGAATAGACATGATGACTAAAATTGTTTGTGAAAACAAAAATATAATATCTCAAAAAACGACAAAGTTACAAGCATTTTAAAAACCGGAATAGAAAGAGAGAACTCAAACGTCCAGTGACGCCAGAACAAGGTCGTTCATAGTACCTCATTACTAAGCTGTGATAGCTTTACATACGTCCTCTTTGGCATGTGACGTCACGAGTGGATTTTTCATAGTAAGGTGCTCTGTTTCGCGATTTATTAACCGATTTTACTTATTTTTTCTATTGTTGCATTCATGTTTAATCTTCTTTATGAAAGTAATATTTACTTGTGCATTTTTAATAGTAGTCATCATACCTATTGAACCCATTGCCTTTGGATTATAAGCCGACCTGGTGAACCACCACATCACAGAGGCTGCATTTTTAAGGCATTGGTCTATGTACATTAGTTATTATTCGCGGAAAAATCCGAGTCTCAGTAGTGGTCGTATCGAATATGTCATTGTGCAGACCTATTGGTCTTTTTGCGAATAAGGCTATTTTTGCAAATAAGTGAAGGTCAATAATTTGGTGGAAGTACATAGCGCGTGAGGTGTCGTAGAGTGTGGCTAAAATTGATAACCAACTTAAGTATTAATTAGCAAAATGGAAAAAGAAATCAAATCAAAACTAAAGTCTCTAAATATAAAACTACAAATATAAAATGTGGATTCAGAATACGATATGCAAATTATGATCAAATATTTCATCTGGTTTTTTCTTACTTCGATGAAGTTAGGATATAAACGGGTTCATTTTCTTAAAGTTTGAAAAGCTGGCGTTGAAAAATTTCGCTTAGTAATTCGATCCTTTCTGCTGACTGAAAATACAGGCGTAGAAAACCTTTTTTGGTTATCCAGATGAATGATAAAACTCAAAGGGTTTTGATTTGTTATTTTGCGTGACGCAGATCTGTAAACTGTTTGGTTTGTTTTCATAGAGTAACGAATCCTAGCTCTGTGGTTTTCATACCGTTATATTTATTCTCTATGCCCTACAAACTACAAATAGGTATTTGGTTACAGTGCTCTTATCTATTGCCTTACAAATGTATGATAACAGTGCTTTAGTGCCCTACAAATGTGTGGTTATAGTGCTCTAGCGCTCAACAAGTGTATGGTTACAGTGCTTTAGTGCCCTACAACTGTGTGGTTATAGTGCTCTAGCGCTCAACAAGTGTATGGTTACAGTGCTTTAGTGCCCTACAACTGTGTGGTTATAGTGCTCTAGCGCTCTAAAAGTGTATGGTTGCAGTGATCTACTGCTCCACAAATGTATAGTTACATAGTTACAGTGCTCATTTTTTTTAGTTTTTAGTTTTTTAGTTTTTTAGTGCCCTAAAAAGGTATGGTTTAATCGGAATATGTTCATAATCTTGAATAAGTAAATTATTCTTTCTTTCAATTTACTACCTTAGGCTAATACAAAACCTCTCCCGTTTCAAGCTAATTAAACAAATGATTCAATAAATATTCTTAACTTTGCAGTAACGGAACTCCGACTTTAAGACTACGTTTAGAAACTTGATTAAAATGTCTTAGCTCGGCCTTAACCCTAGCTTAAAATTTGTGAAATATTATTTCTCCCGCAGCGGTGACCTCGGCACTTCACAATGAACTTAAAGTTCATAATCATTTAGCGAATAAACAACGAGGGCTGGTTTCACTTGGACCCTTACTTGAATAATAATTAATTGTTCTGTTGAAAAATTATTCATAATTATTTTTTAAAGCAATAATGAGGAGAGGAATGAAACACCAATGATGCCTGGTTTTAAGGTTCTTTAAACCAACATGAATTGCACCATTTGTCAGAATAAAAGTATCCATACATTATGATTATGTTAATTAAAAAAAAATCAAGACCATGAAACATCCCCAACCTGCCCTTGTACCAAATTTGATCTAAAGCCATTAAGTTATTATTGCTCTAAGTACAACGTACAAAGTACAACATACAATATTTTATGTATAATTTAATAATAGACTCTCTTCTGACTCTGTACGAAATGTTCGCTATCCCAAAAAAATGTTTGTATAGATATTAAAAATAATACATAAATATTACGTGCAGAAAGAAGTAAGTACAGATAAGTTTATAATAAATGTTGAGTTCTTAGTGGAAACCTCATAGGATAAATATTGCGGTCGTTATGTGTAAACAAGTTTATTAACGCTGATAAAAAAGGTCGTAACCCGTAACCACTAAATTCTAAACCAAGAGATGCTCGGCGTTTATAAACTAACTGAATTAATGTCAAGTGTTTGTTTTACCGCAGACTATAATCAGATAAATCCTCATAATTTTAGTCTCAGACAGAATAAAACAATTCAGCCATACATAAATAAAATTAAAATAAATAACGCCCAACGATCACATACATAGATCCTGGACCCTAAGTAGGATTCCCGTATCTAGAGACCCAAAAACTACGAAGACCATGAACACCCAGACACTGAAAAATTATTAGCATTTTTCAATACCAATCAACACAATTACACTATACCTACACAATAACTACAATTTCACAAATACCTAAGCAAGCATGCTCCATCGTCAAAGGCCATCGTGTAAAGTTTTGATGCAGAACTTTTTATACCCCCAAATGGTTACCTTAAGACCCTTAAGCTTGTGCGTGTACATTGAGTGTTTCTGTAAATGTGGTGTTTCAATAAAGAGTTTTATCTATCTATCTTATCTATCTTAAGTCGTCAACAACCTGAAAACGTCCACTGAACATAGACCTTCCCCACAGAGCGGCTGCTTGCTTGCCTCCTGCATCAATCGCCTCCACAATTTTGACCACGATTGCTCCCCTAGAGGCGGGCCAGCTGACGTTGCATCTTCCAGTTCGTGGTCACCACTAGAGAACCTTTCTTCACCTTTTTTCGCCTTATAGCTTTTTAATTATGATACGCACTTTAAAAAAAAGCTTTCAACTGCCAGAAAACTCAGAGCAATCTCTGGCACACGCGAGTAGCAGCTAAACTTCGCAAAGCTTATTTATATTAAGTAGGTATAACAAGTAATTATAAGATCAGGGAACAAATTAATTTACCGCCTGCGTGTGTGTGTGTAGGTTCAATAAGGGACTTTATACACGTCCGAAAAGGAGAGAGGACAAATTGGTCCAACATTTTTTTTAATGCTAATATTGCGTAATTGACCTGGTCTCGATCTTCTTCGTGCTAGCTGGACTAGCCGTCTTAATAGATGCAGTGCTCACAACTTGGATGGGTGATCACTACAAAAGTGATATTTAATATCGCGTTACTGTTTTTTTAGGCACGATAAACCGTTACCAGGGTGGACTACACAAGAAGAAAAAGTCTAACGGTAAAAGACAGATTAGGTCGAAAGTGGCTCACCATTATTCAGAAACAATCCATATTCTCTGGATTGGAAGAAAATTATCCCATCAAATCGTCGTTGAAAATATTTGATTGATTTATTTATTGGACACTATACTAATGGATGTAGATGGATGCAGAACGCAAGCAGCCGTTCAAAGTACCGCTCTCTGGGGGAGGCATATTATTATGTCGATGATACCATTAGTTAGGTACTGGGGAGATCAATGTTAAGGTCTATAAAAGTGTGTGCGCGCCCTATTGTGTGAACTTGTGCGCTTAAACATCCTGAATTAAAAGTTTAGGGTACAGCCCTTGTAATGTGAAATTAATTAGGACTCGGCCTCCAAATTAGTTATTTACTTGTTTGCTTTGACTTCCCGTGGAGCCTTGAATATGTTATGAGGTGTAGGTGCTTTAATCTGTGAGCGTATATAATACGGGCTCCTAGCCCACCTGTTCAGAAATAAATGTATGCCTAATAAGTCATATTTCAGATCTACAACAGAAGTAGGTATACTATAAAATTGAGTCAATTGAGTGATATCTTGGGCAAGAAAGACAATTATAAGCAGTAGTTAATGCGACATAACAGATGCCGATAGGAAACATAAAAGACATCATCATCATCATCATCATTATTAGCCTGACTGAAAATGTCCACTGTTGAACAATGGACCTCTTCTCTAGAGCGCCAATGGAGCGGCTGTTTGCCTCTTGCATCCATCGGCCCCCACGCTCTGGTAAACTTTGGTCGACGTAGGCCGGGCCAGCCTACACTGTGTTCTTCTTATAGTACGTCTATCAGCTAGTAACTTAATAAACATGACGCAGCTCAACAGCTCTTTTCGTGGCTCCAAACATTTACATATGACGTGACGCAATCCTGAAGACTTGGCAATCAAAACGCATGGCACTATGACGATTATTGCAGCACATGCACTTTGAAACTAGCTTTGTTCTATAAATTCAAACTAGATCTCAGCTCGCAGCTGCGGAGAGGTTTCACCGTTTGTTGTCTTGGCATTAAGCTGCTAGAAGCCTGACTTAAGGTGGGGATGGAGCACCTGTATTGTGGTATTGTGAGAGATGCCTATTGTTTTCGTAAAACTTCTCTCGGATTATTTACAAAACTCGAAACAAATACTGGTTCATCGTAAGACGTATAAAAATAATATGGCACAAACAAATTAATAAATCATGTTGAACAAATTTTTGAATTAAATGATTAGAATACTTCTAGCGATCTATTTAGAATCGGTCCAAATGATCCGTGCTTCATCTCTATGAAGGCAAGCGGTCAGTCCTAGGCCAAAATTTTTAAACCACCCAAATGCACCTGGTTTGGCTTATCGACTTTTGTAACATAGCTGCCTTACTAACTGCCTAGCTGCAACCATTCAAAAAGACAAAAAGACAAGACAAAATGTTTTATTGAAAATAGGCTATTCATAGCACTTTCACAAGTAAAATTAAATTATTATAATTACTAAGCAGATAAAATCACAAAGTGCACAATGTCAATCATTATTACTATAATAATGGCAAGCCTATTACAGTAAGTGCTTGATAAAAAAGAGAAGTTCTCTCTTCCACTACAGGTGCAAGCAATCTGGCACAATTTAGACAACTTCGATCCGTAGCTTCGATTACATCTGTAAAGAAGAAATAATAACAAGGTGGCTTAATGTTAAAAGCTTTGAGCGCTACATCCGAATAATAAGACTATCAATACAACATTATAACATACCAATAATATTTTTATTAGCGCGAGCTACCAAGATAATTTAGCTTTATTTGTTGGCCTTCGTGTTCTAATTATTGTTGAACGACTCGGCATGTAAGGAGCGTTTGAATTCCTTCCACGAAGCGCCAATTTGTGAAAAGAAAAGCTCAAGTACCAATTCGCTCTACTTTGGAGTATTTTCTTTTTTTGAGGCCAATCGATTTTTACTTCTCCAACAAATATAATTTGACTTAAAAGTGAAAATTAATAAATAATAATTCTCATAGAAACATATAATAATATAGTGAATACAGCATGTATCGAGTGGTGACCATGAACCGGAAGATCCATTGTAGGCCGCTCCCCCACTAGGTGGACCGACGATCTGGTAACAACCATGGAAAGCCATTGGCAAGAGGCAAGACGGTAGAAAATCATAAAACCAGATAAACAAAACTCCTCTCGTTTTTTCTAATATTTTACAATTTCAAATCTTATATTCAAAAGTAAATAGAAAAAGTCCGTTATATCAGTCCAAAGTAACATACTTCTCATAGCGAGTGGCTATAGGTTCGTGCTTAAGTACCCTGTCGTAGCAAGACTGCCACGTCGAGATATAACCTCGAGATCGAGGCGGTGGCAATGCATCGATATATAATATAGAACTCTGTTATAATACGATGTATTACCTAACTTATATTGCTTTCCATGATAATTATCTACTTAAAGAGATTTTGAATTGGAATTATACTGGCTACACTCAACGGTTTCTCTTATGGAAAGGGGTATTAATTATGTGAGTGTGCTAAACCACCAGCATGAACCACCTGTATCTCTTATCTATTCTATAGTTATAACAAACCTGTAACAGGTCCAATGCTAAAATCCAAAATGAAACAAGAATATCTAGTGTAATTCCGCTAATATAAAACTATAAGATCATCTATATTGGGAAAGCTGTAAAGGATTGTTGCTGGTAAATGTATGTGACTTAAGAAAAATATTTGTTATGACAGTTTTATTACAACAATCTGGGAAGCCCCCAGATTGTAATAAAACTCCCATGTCTTAGGTCTGTAGATTAAACATACGGGCCCGATAGCTCAGTTGGTAGTATCCCCTGCCTTCTGAACTGAGGGCCGTGGGTTCGATTCCTACCCAGGACAAACATTTGTGTGATGAACATAGATGTTTGTTCTGCGTCTGGGTGTTATATTGTATTCTATGTATGTATTTACAAACAAAAAAGTATATAATTATTATATCAGTAATATGGTTCCCATAGTACAAGCTATGCTTAGTTTGGGGCTAGATGGCGCTGTGTGAAATGTCCACACATGTTTATTTATATTTTTATATTTATATCTTGCCGTGAACAACGTCACGATTGTGATGATCATCATCTTCTCAACTTATCCTAATAAATTCAATTGCATCCTGAATATTAAAAGTATAATCATCTAAGTAGGATAATGTGAGAAATGATAATCAACATCATCATTATCATCAATAGCCTGAAATCGCCCTGCTGAACATAGGCCTCCCCCAGAGAGCGCCACTTTGAGGGGCTGCTCTCCTGCATCTATCGGCTCTCCGCGGCTTTCATCACATCGTTGGTTCACCTAGGTGGGGGACAGCCTACGTTGCGTCTTCCTGTTCGTGGTCGCCACTCGAGAACCTTTCTTCCTCATCGGTTGTCGCCTGCCATATAGGTGTGGTAATATAGTAATCTTACTTATATATAAAAAAATATTTAAACTAAAACATGTTTTTATTGTTAAGCTTTTGAGTAAGTTTTTTATACTTTTAATAAACTTTTTAGTTTAGATGCACGTCCTAAATCTATATCAAAAGAACTAAATATATTGTTATAATATAGGATCTATTATATATCACTTTCAATAGCGTTTTACTAAGATGTGAAATCACCTAGCTCCATTCCGCCAGATGTGTCAAGTTATATAACACGTGCCGCCCCTAACCTGCCACCCTTGACCCTTACACGTGTCCCTTTCCTAACACCATCCATCCCTGTCATATGCCTGTATTGTCGCGATCTGATCGACCATAGGGTTTTCTATTAGATACTATTTTTGTATAGGTACCTTATAATAAAGTTTGTTATTGTGAAGGAAGAAGTAAACTGTGCTCGTCTATTTACTAGCTACATCACTCTCAGAACTGACAACCGATGGGAAAGAAAGGTACTAGAGTGGCGACCACGAACCGGAAGATGCAGCGTAGGCCGCCCACTAGGTGGGCCGACAATCTTGTGAAAACCTTGGGGAGCCGATAAATGCAGGAGGCGATCAGCCACTCAGGGGGATACCCATGTTCAGCAGTGGACGTCTTCAGGCTGTTGATCATGATGATGATGATCTTAGGCCTTTAATTGGGCTACGTCGATGACATAATTTTTTTATGACATTGAGGTATTGGCTTTTAATGTAACATTGTATTCGTCACAGCTCATCTAATAGGTACCAACGCTTTGCCAGTTGTTCTAGCTTCAAGCAGTAGTCTGCAAGCACTACTAATTTCCAGTTTGAAGGCCACTCTCTAATTTAAAGTCTCATTTACCCAGTGAAACTACTGGGTTAGTGAGAATTTAGTCTAGTACTGTGACGATGTAAAAGGATGAACTGCGCAGTGCAGTGTTACGCGAAACGCTAACTTTATATCATTTAGTTTTGAGTGGCACTATGAATCTGTTATGGGCAGCCGTGACGCTTAACATCGCAAAAATGACTAGCTCGTCACATCATTCATTCATTTAAAAATGGGATTAATTGTTGGTATAATGATTTTTCGGACGAGTTAACCATGGCAGCGTAACTATATTTTTAATGTGCAGCTACACTAATGTACACGTAGGTACGAATTCAATTGACTTAGTCGTGAGTTCGTGGAAGTATATCTTAAATACAAGTAGATTACACACGGGAATACAGGTACTTATATACACTATACAGTCACAACTCACTGCCTCATACATAAAACAATTGCGTTACACATTTCTCCTTTGTCAAGATTTAACAAACTGACTCGACGGGAAACTCAGTAGAAATTATCACCAAAACGAAATCCCGGCATATAATCCTCCAGACATTACACAGAGACAATAATACCCCCAAGTTCATCGTAATCGGTCGAGAGCGTCCTTGTGGCGCGTCAGCTTACTCCGCGATTCTCTCGAAAGCCCTGAAGATCGACGGGTGTGTCAACAGCTCTTTAGCACTTCTCGTCAAACTGCTGTGGGGATGTAGTCAATTTAGTCAAGAGGGGAAATTACGGTTTTCCGACCAAATAGTTAACTATAACAATTTTGATTTTGATACTGTAATTGATTTTATGTTATTGGATCATGAATATCGTGCTGGTAACGCCAAGTTATTTAACTTAAATTAACGATAAATAATTTGTATTATGGTGCATTCCTTTATTCCAAATTTCCCACCCATTCATGCAAGTACTACCGCAGCGCCGAGTAGCCCTCTAGCGGCTACTGTAGAAAACATAGACAGTCTTCGTCGTCTTGCAAAAATGGCCGCACCCGCACCCGCGTGAATTGGTGCTTCCAATTCGTTAAAATTATATTCTCCCGCAGTCAAGCATTGAGCTTTTGTAATCTTCCACAAATTAATCGCGCCTACCGCTAACGCAATCAGACAGTGTTTTTAGTGACGTGATAGAGGACTTGGAAACCAGCATCTCGTGTGTGTGGCGGGCCCGCCGCGGTCGCCGTTCTCAGGAGGATCTGGAGCCTACCCTGGGCTCTCAGAGGTATGTGCTGCATGTCCCATCTTCTCTTTCTCCTTGCTTTGTTTTTGATTGTGCGTAACATAAATTTTCTATACAGTCCACTAGTTTCTCCATCGAAGATATTCGGTAACATGTTGGCGTGATCATTTGTGTGTGGTCCTTCCGACCGGATTGAAAAATTTCGGATTTCCGACCGAGATTTATCCAGCCGCCCTTATTAGGATACTTTTATAGGCCCTAGTAAGAGATTTCTAATGTATTCATTGCGAATATTACTTTAATAACCCGCATAGGGTAGACATTGCGTCACCCACCTATTTCTTAGGAAAACCGCCCGTAACATTGAGTTACGTGAATCCCCGCCTAGATATAATATTTATCTACGTACTACATAAATTATATTATATATTTATCCCGCTAATTAATCATATAATTGATATTAAAAATCGCAATTCTTATTGTAATACTTTTCTACCTACATTTTACTTATTCACCGCTGTGACTCGCTCGACTTACTAGTCGATATAATCCTACCGCGTAGCGAAGTCACGCGCCACGCCCAGCGTTTGCGCATTCCCAATACTATAACTTTACCTACTTTATTTATCCGCATTATATTGACATATTTTATTTAACTGAAATCTACTTATTGTATTACATAATGGCGCTTAAAAAGGTTACTTCAAATAGTGAAAGTTCCAATGAGGAACAGCAGCCATCATGCCATCATGCAAGCTAAATGTGAAGCCATCTTTGAAGTAGTACAAAGTATCTATGATCTATCTTTAAATATTCATTTGAACCCCGCGGACAGGGAAAGTTTCCTTGACGCTTCCTCGCAAATCGATTCCTTACGTCTTAGGTTCGAAAAGAATTTAGATAACCATAATTCTCGCACCTTATCATTGAATCCTTCCGCGAAGCCTAACTATAAGAGCCTCGTAGCTTTCGAGACTTTGTATAGCAGGATTAAACGACTCCAATTGCAATATTCGCAACCGAGTAATAATATACAGGATTCACGAGATGGTATCGCACCGCATAAGGCTGGGCCTACACTGCCGCCAATCCAGCTGATGGACTTTTCGGGTGACAATCGCTCATGGCCATTATTTTATGCCAGTTTTAAGTCTACTGTTCATGATAATCCATCACTCACGGACGCCGAAAAGTTGTACTACTTATTAGGCAAGCTGACAGGCAAGGCTCAGTCTGCATGCGCAGGTATATTTCCCTGCGCTGAGAATTATGAACTTCTATTGCAGACGCTGATTGATAAGTATGAAGATCAGCGAATGCTCGCATCCGCATATTTAAATCAAATGTTTGAATTCAAACCTTTACAATCTGCCTCCGCGACAAACTTTGATTTATTTACAGATAACTTTACTAGTGCAGTCCGCGCTTTAAAGAATCTAAAGTTAGACAATCTAACCGACTTAATTATACAGATACTGTTCGCGCTTTTGAGTTGAGTTGTGGTTCTAAAATACCTACTTTCGACAGCTTCGTCGATTTTATTACCGCCCGCGCCAAGGTATTCGAACGTACTCAGCCAGCTCAGTGTGCCTCAGGCCTTACCTCAGGCACATCGAATACTCGTCAAAATAGTAATCGTCGTACTAATAACGCTCCGCCGCCGAAGTGCCAAGCCTACTTGAGTACCACGGTTGACCCGCAGTGCAAATGCCTTTGCACTAATATAACGCATCATCACTTATTTAAATGTCCTGATTTTAATAAAATGACTCCGTACCAACGTTTTAATTGCGTGAAGGATAACACTGCGTGTGTGAATTGTCTCAGTTTAAAACACCGAGTTTCTAATTGCTCGTCTAATTCTAATTGCTGCGTTTGACACACAAAACAAAAGCATCACACAATGTTACATTTCAAGCGTACGGAGACCGGGCGCGAACCTCCGCTAGTCGCGTCGCGACCCGTGCCGCCAACCGCCACGCCACCGCAGCGCGATAACACTGCCACCGGCCGTGCGCCTCCCGCGCAGCTGTCGCAGCCTCCCCTCGCTCCGAGTACGCGCTCGGACATTGCATTGTGTGCTACATCTACGTATGCATCTATAGATAGCCGCTCACCTGATGCGCCCGCGTGTAGTAAACAATCTACTGTTTTATTATCAACTGCACAGGTCGTCGCGTATGATTCTAAGGGCGATCGACATATTATTCGCGTGCTATTAGATTCCGCTTCGCAAAGCCACTTCATTACAAGGGAGTGTTGTGATCGGTTAGGTATCCAGCTTCAGGACGCCGAACGTACTATTGTTAAGGGGTTCGGTGGAGCTGAGAAAATCATCATCATCATCATCATTAACAGCCTGAAGACGTCCACTGCTGAACATAGGCCTCCCCCAGGGAGCGCCACTTAGAGCGGCTGCTCGCCTCCTGCATCCATCGGCTCCCCGCGGCTTTCACCAGGTCGTCGGTCCACCTAGTGGGGGGCCGGCCTACGCTGCGTCTTCCAGTTCGTGGTCGCCACTCGAGAACCTTTCTTCCCCATCGGTTGTCAGTTCTACGAGCGATGTGGCCTGCCCATTGCCATTTCAACATGCTCGGTGTTTCCCTGCGAGATAGGATCCGAAATGAGGAGATCCGCAGGAGAACTAAAGTGACCGATGTAGCTTTTAGGATTGGCAAGTTGAAATGGAAATGGGCTGAGAAAATAATTAAAACTAATTCGATCGATTTAAAATTTTATTCGCGTTTTGACAACAATATTAATTTTAAAATCTCGCCGCTAGTTGTTGATCAAATTACTGATTTATTACCCACCACTGTGGTAGACACCTCCGTCTTATCACACTTATCGGGAATACCGCTCGCGGATGAGAGCTTCGGTATGCCTAATAAAATTGATGCGCTTATCGGAGCCGCTCTCTTCCCGCATCTTCTTCTCCCCTACGTAGTTCACGCTCCCCGCGACTCGTCGGCGCCCCTTGCTTTACGCACGGTGTTAGGGTATGTTATTATGGGTTCCGTACCTACGATACCTACACTTCATAACCACCAGGTCTTGACATGTTGCCTCGCTCAAGAGCCTGCCGCTATTGAATCATTAGTCAGGCGATTCTGGGAGCTCGAAGAGCTTCCCTCCGCACTGCCCATTCATCATCCCGCCGATGTTGAATGCGAAGAATTTTATAAATCGACTACAACCCGCGATCCCGTTACTGGTAGATACATTGTTGGCCTACCGTTTAGCGACGATGTTTATTCTCTTGGAGATTCTTTCGAAACCGCTCGTAAGAGATTCATGTGCCTCGAAAGAAAGCTAGAAGCCTCACCTAAACTTACGTCGGCATATGATGACGTCATAAATGAAAACCTCGCAAAAGATTATATTGCCCCCGCGCCCCCGTACGACTCTCATGACCCCATTCCTATGTATGTAATCCCGCATCATGGAGTCGTCCGCGAGGACAAGACATCCACTCGACTTCGCATGGTTCTGGATGCTAGCAGTAAGACTAGCAGCCGCTCCCGACTTTCGCTGAATGACATCCTGTATACAGGGCCGAACTTGCAAGGCGATTTATTTCAGATTATTTTGAATTTCCGCTTAAATGCAGTCGCAATGACCGCTGACTGTCGCCAGCAGTTCTTACAAATCGTTGTTCGCGAATCTGACCGCCGTTACCAGTGCTTCTTGTACCGGTTCCGCCCGCAGGACCCTCTCGTGTTGTACCACTTCAATCGTGTGTGCTTTGGGTTATCGTCGAGTCCATACCATGCACTGCGCACGGTTCGACAGGTCGTCGACGATGACGGCGCAAATTTTCCGCTCGCGAGTAGCATTGTGCCTACTTCGTTGTTCATGGATGGCCTTGCCTTCTCGCTTCCTAACGAACGAGAAGCGGTCCAAGCGTCTCAGCAGCTGATTGACCTATTTAAAGGTGCACAGTGGGAACTTGTCAAATGGAATAGCAACAGTCGATCCGTCTTAAATAATCTCCCCGCTTCGCACAGGCTTCCCACTGAGGTGGAGTTTGATAAGGCCGTGCAACATAAAATATTAGGCTTGCACTGGTCCACAGATAATGACGTATTCTATTTCAAAATCTCTTCGCCCGCCGAAGTGAAGTGCACTAAGCGCTCCATTTTGTCTACCGTCGCCCGCCTGTGGGATATAATGGGTCTCGTTGCCCCCACAGTCGTGTATGCTAAGATGTTAATAAAACAGCTTTGGCAGCTAAATCTCGATTGGGACGATACACGGCCACTGCACATCATTAAGATGTGGCAGCAGTTCTGCGTCGAATTACCGGCTCTTAATAACTTACGCATCCCGCGTCACGTAGGCGTGTCCGCGGACTGTGACGTCACCCTATTAGGGTTCTCTGACGCCAGTCTCCAGGCCTACGGCGCTGTAGTGTACCTACACGTGAGCGCCCCTACTGGCAATACTGTCCAGCTGGTGTGCGCGAAGACTAAGGTCGCACCTACCAAACCGCTTTCGATCGCTCGTCTCGAGCTCTGTGGAGCTGTCTTATTGTCAAAGCTGCTTCGCACAGTTCACGATAACTAATCTCGCCGCCTCCCAATCAAGACTTACGCATTCATCGACTCTAAAGTCGCGCTATATTGGATTAATAGCTCGCCACACCGGTGGCAAACGTTCGTTGCAAACCGCGTTGTTCAGGTCACGGATAATATTCCAGCTGACAAATTTTATCATGTCGCGGGTACTGATAACCCCGCTGATTACGCCCCATAAACTTATCTTGCACCCTCTGTGGCTCCACGGGCCCCAGTGGGCTTCTTCGAATCCGTCTGAGTGGCCTCTTAAGAGTCTTGATGGACAGTCTTTTGCAGACATACCTGAACAAAAGGTACTCGCGCACACCATGTGCACGCCCGTAAAGCATTGCGCTTTATATGAGCTCACTCTTCGCACCTCCTCATGGAGAGGGCTTCTTCGTATAATTGTGTACGCTTGTAAGTTCGCTAAGTTATTGTCCCGCCGCAGGACTACTGCTGTGATTGCCGATAATATTCAGTTCGCTGAATATAAATTACAGCGGAATATTCTAGTGTTTTTCATACCGCTCCGCTAAACTCAATACCCGCGCCTGATGTCAAGTCTGACCCTGTCAGTTTGCTTCATAGGCACTCGCTACTGGACAAGTTAGTTCAGTCGTTTTGGAACCGATGGAGGATGGAGTATCTGCACGGTTTGCAGGTTAGGCAGAAATGGAACACTCCTTCCGCACCTATCACACCGGGAACGATCGTGGTAGTGATGCATGATAACGTACCGCCCCTAGCCTGGCCATTAGCGATTGTAGAGAAGGTTCATCCCTCCAAGGATGGAATTGTGCGCGTTACGACTGTGAGAACCGCCAAGGGAACTTACCTCCGCCCAGTCGTTCGCTTATGCCCTCTTCCAAAACAGTAATATATTCGCCCGCAATTTAGTTGTTAGTTTATATATATACCGCTATATTATTATAATTTTATATTTATACCGCATCGCTTATCTATAATTTTATAATATACACTCCCGCTTCGCCGTGACTCTACGGACTCCATATTTCGCCCCGCGCGCGTAGAGCGCTCAATCCTAGAGTCATAGATTTATTATTTTCTTGCCTTATGGTTGTCTTTTAATGGTGACCCATTAAGGGCGGGTGGAAATGGTAACGCCAAGTTATTTAACTTAAATTAACGATAAATAATTTGTATTATGGTACATTCCTTTATTCCAAATTTCCCACCCATTCATGCAAGTACTACCGCAGCGCCGAGTAGCCTTCTAGCGGCTACTGTAGACAACATAGACAGTCTTCGTCGTCTTGCAAAAATGGCCGCACCCGCACCCGCGTGAATTGGTGCTTCCAATTCGTTAAAATTATATTCTCCCGCAGCCAAGCATTGAGCTTTTGTAATCATCCACAAATTAATCGCGCCTACCGCTAACGCAATCAGACAGTGTTTTTGAGTGACGTGATAGAGGACTTGGAAACCAGCATCTCGTGTGTGTGGCGGGCCCGCCGCGGTCGCCGTTCTCAGGAGGATCTGGAGCCTACCCTGGGCTCTCAGAGGTATGTGCTGCATGTCCCATCTTCTCTTTCTCCTTGCTCTGTTTTTGATTGTGCGTACCATAAATTTTCTATACAGTCCACTAGTTTCTCCATCGAAGATATTCGGTAACATATTGGCGTGATCACGTGCAAAATAACAATCTAACCTTTCGGAGCATTTACAGTTTGTTCCCGTTTTGTTACACCAATTGACAATTTAATCATTTCAATTACACCCGTATAAAAAAAATACATAGTGAGTTTTCACCCATTGATTCATAACCCAGTCCACCATTTTCAGTTGATGATCTTGTTCTGAAACTCATCACCATTATCATAATCATCATCAATAGCCTGAAGACGTCCGCTGCTGAACAAAACATAGGCCTCCCCCAGAGAGTACCACTTTGAGCGGCCGCTCGCCTCCTGCATCCATCGGCTCCCCGCAGCAGAAATGGCAACCGATGGGAATGAAAGGCGCTCAAGGTGCAACCACAAACCGGAAGGCGCAGCATAGATAGGCAGACCCCCACTAGGTGGACCGACGATCTGGTACAAACCCCCTGAAATTGCAAACCAATAATTAACTTTCATCGGTTTTTTTTTATTCAAAAATTCACTGCTCTGAAAATACAAAAAGTATCATAAGAAAATAACTGGTTTTAACAGTTTTTACCCAATGCTTTGTTATAAAAAAAAATTGTATGAATCTAGTTCAATGCTCGACCAATGAAATCATTTCACCACCGCCTAAATTTATACAATAAAGGAAGCACTACTGCAACCTACATCCATCACAAAAGGTTTACAAAACCCTGGTTTATAAACAGCTGATTATTATTCTAAACCGTCTCAGAGACTGTCTCCAAGTCAACTAATGCAAATGACTGTAGTAAGAAGCCGAAAGGGCTTCATTCTTGCTCTCCCGTCGCATGAATACGAAAGCTCGCCAGACTGTGATAATCTCGCCGCGTGGTCGCCACGATAAGCATTCATTCGGTATTTCATTTATACTTCGTATAATATCACGAAAGCACTTACTGTTATTAATCTATTGTGATACTTCTCATCCGACCAGTCAACCACTAAGCCTTTTGTTATCTCTGAGACCTGACCGAGAACAATTACGGTATACTTGATATGCCCAAAGAATTAGCAAGTTATGGTTAAATTATCATTACAATCCAGTTTAGGCTAGTTGGGTTTCGAAGTAATTAGTTCTACATTAAGTAAAAAACGTGTCTCCTCCACCAACTCATACCGTTGGACAGCGTGCTGGATCACAGTATGGGTTAGGTACGGCAACCACAGTAAAGCGAAATAAATATTATACGTACATATTTTTTTTATGAGAATGGATGTTGTGTCGATCTAGTCGTTCGCCTGATGTTAAACAACACGGCCGCCCATAACAGTTGCAGTGTCACTCGGAACTTTAAAATAATATAGTTTCGTGTGACACTGCACTGCGCACGTCATCCCGAGACATCACACAGTCTAGTAATCAGATCACTAGACTAGACTAGAAATTCTCAATTGCCCAGTAATTTCACTAGCTACAATGCCCTTCAAACTGAAACACAGTAGTGCTTGCACACTACTGCTTGGCGGCAGAATAACTGGCAAAACGGTGGTAGACGAACTTTGCAGAAAAGTCCTACCCATGCAGAAACCCATGCAAAACCAGGGTGGGTGAACTAGTTTATTAATAGCTATTGGCTAATTTTACCTTTTTATTATGATTGGTACCCCAAGCAACGTGATCCCAAGTAATTATGATATATCTGTTCCAAACACACGTTAACGAGAAACTCGCGTCGATGCTCAAAGCTCTTGAGAGTTTTGCTGTAACTAGGAAACCTAGGTTCTAAGTTGCTAATGAGTTTCTTGGCATGAGGATTATTATGTAGCTGCCAATGCGTTCTGCCGCTTGCCTGACTTTTAATTATTATTTAGAGTATGAATTTCCAAACTGTGAATATTGCTTCTGTCTTGGGTAATAATAAATAAATGATAAATTTTTAATTTAGTGTTCTTTAATCTGACTAGGAATTAATTAAAAGATACGCCATTTTAATATGTGAAATGTTATGGATAATAACTACCGGTTTATGAATCAGAGACCATTTTTCTCATTTATTTACCTACTTAGTATGGAATGAAGGTGATTAAAGTTGATTTAACTTTAGATATTATTTAACCGTCTGTACCTCATTGATTTAACTTTTTTGGTATTTTCAGTCACACCAGAAATCTTATGCTGCTTTTCTAATTTATTGTGGGAGGATTTCACGCCGCAATTGGCATTCTTAATAATTTTCTACGAGCTCTTCACACAGATATATAAATAAATAATAAATAACGCCCAACGATCACATTAGATAACTAGGATTCCCTGTATCTAGGGACCAACGTACTACGACCGCGTGAGCGTCCATACGGTGCCATACTAGGCACCAATTAAAGGGCTTACATTTCGCGAATGTATGGGTTTTATAGAGACATTACGTTTACGTTTAACATGACATTTTAAACTTTGCTCTGATAGGTTATAATATCGTTTTTTTGTTATATATTGGCCCCACACATAGTGTATTTAGCCAGTGTCAAATATTATAATTTTCATCGTGTTATGAAATATTTCACGCAAAGTCATGACTATGACTATGACTAGGTCATGACCTAGTCCAGTCTAAGTCAGGTAGTCATAGTCCGGTCTAAGTCGTGCACTAGTATAGTGGTGGCAACTTTACTAGAAGCTTTTATGGAGTTTTGGAAGCAACACGAAAAACCACCTTTCACGACATTATATCACTTGCCCTCACTCATGCTCGTAATTCAGCACTTAATGCGTAAAGCGCCATCAATTTAAAGTGTTAATCACTGGAAAAAGCACAAGTTTTAATAAATAATACAATGCAACGACATGAACTTTTCCGCGTTCTCGCCAAAACCCCTATAATATCGTTTTTTTTCTTATATTTTGGCTCCACACATAGTGTATTTAGCCAGTGTCAAGTATTCTAAATTTTTTATCATTTTAATAGAATATTTCACGTGAAGTGAACTCTTAGTCATAGTCATAGTCCAGTCTAAGTCAGGTTGTCATACTCCAGTCTCAGTCATGCTCCAGTAAAGTGGTGGCAACTTTACTGAAAGCACCTATGGAATTTTGGAAGCAACACGGAAAATCACGTTTCACCACATTATATCACTTGCCCTCACTCATGCTCGTAATTCAGCACTTAATGCGTAAAGCGCCACAAATTTTAAACATTAACACTGAAAAAAGCACAAGTTTTGATAAGTAATACAATGCAACGACGTGAACTTTTCCGCATTCCCGTCAAAATCCCTATAATATCGTTTAGTATTTGACAGATTGATGACAGATTGACACTAAAATGGATGATAAAATGCGTTTCTGAATACAAAATTTTACTAATCTCGGTTTCAGAACGATTTCAGGAAGCTTTGAGTATAGGCTGAAATACACAACTTGCATACATGCCTTTATAATAGAGATAAAATTATGGTTGTTTAATACAAATTTTCAAACGTATCTCTAAGCGATTGCAACTTTCTTTGAATGTGCCCCTTATTCTAAGGACCCAGCATGATTTACGGTATCTTAGTTTAAGAGAGTTCGAAAAAGGCGAAAACCACTAAGCTTGAAAGAAAACTCATAAATATATTAATGTTTTCCTTGTCAATCTTTATCTGTCCACTCTAAACGATTACTTTTCCGGGGATTATGTTCATAGAAAATATCACCAACATATTTTCCCTTCAATATTACCTCTAAGACACAAGCTAAACATCTTATGCTTATTCTATCTGAATATATAATATACTTTTGTATAAATAAGCTCTTAGAAAGATTTCCTTTGCTTTGCAAAATCATTACTTACTACAATAATAAATCATAACTATTTCATACGGTTTCGTTTAACAATTATGATGGTAATATCATATAACTGTGTTTTTTTCATGATCATCATCATTAACAGCCTGAAGACGTCCACTGCTGAACATAGGCCTCCCCCAGGGAGCGCTACTTGGAGCGGCTGCTCGCCTCCTGCATCCATCGGCTCCCCGCGGCTTTCACCAGGTCGTCGGTCCACCTAGTGGAGGGCCGGCCTACGCTGCGTCTTCCAGATCATGGTCGCCACTCGAGAACCTTTCTGTGTTTTTTTTATGGCAGGCGGAAGTTGGTTGTATTTTGGTATTTTTTTATCTGAGAATGAATGACGTGCCGAGCTAGTCGTTCACTTGATGTTGAGCAACACGGCCGGACATAACAGTTGTAGTGTCACTCGGAACATAAAAATAATAAAGTTTCGCGTGACACTGCACTGCGCACTTCATCCTCAGCCATCAAACAGTCTAGTAAGTAGATTACTAGATTGTATAATCTGGTAATAAAGTCTCATTTGCCCAGTAATTTGACTAGCTACAATGCGCTTAAAACCGAAACGCAATAGCGCTTGCACACTACTGCTTGGCGGTAGAAAAACTGGCAAAGCAGTGGTGCCTACCTTTTTTTTTTTTGTTGTCGAGGGGGAAATCTTTCAAAGATACCCGGCTGCAATGGGGCTGTAGCCGGGTTATGTGAGATTTCCACTCACTAAAACCCCCCCGGTGGCCTACCTCGGTGCATGGCAGAGGGCTCCGGGATCTCCTACGGAACGCACCGGTGCCCTCCTCGCACTTGCCAAAGCACATCCGTGGGGTGACTGATGGACTGTCACCCCCTAAGCCTCACGGCGCTAACGTGATGCACGCCACATGCGTCACTGTCCTTCCGGGACTCATTTGGGTGGATTGTTGGAGTCCCCATTCCAACCATCCGAGAGTCGAAAGGTCCCCCTTCTAAGTAGGGGAACAAAGGCAGCCCCTTCATGGGGCAGACGGCACGGAGTGGCTGTTACCAGCACCCCGGCGTCGTCTTCTCCGAGCTGGATCGGCCCTCTCCCGATTTCGCTCCGCGGTCTCTTTTTGGGTCATTATGCACTCACAAAAAGAGACCACCTCCTGCCACTTATTTTCATCTGCCAGCATAGCTGCCACTACGCTTGGCAGAGAAAGGTCGACTCCAATTTTGTATGCCAGGACCCGCCTCTCTGTGCTCCACGCTGGGCACTCCTCAAGCGTGTGCTGTGCGGAATCCTGACCATCTCCACAATGGTGACATTGGGGTGTTGCTTTCCTTCCGATTCTGTTCAGGTACTCACCGAAACAACCATGCCCAGTAAGCACCTGAGTCAGTCGGAACGTCATCCGCCTCTTCCGCCTCTGCCAGGCTTCAAAGACCGGCAGGATCGCACCAACAACCCGTTGGTGCGTGTACCGCGGCTCTTGGAGCCGCTGCCGCCACTGTCTTAAAGCACGTTGGTGCTCCCGCCGTCTAATACCCACCGTGTCGGCTGGTACCGTGTCTTCGCCTAGACTATGAAGTTGGTCGTATACCCTCGCATCCATCTCAGACAGGATGTCTAGAGGTGGGAACCGCGCCAGTAATATTGCCGCCTCGAAGGATATCGTGCGGTATCCTCGTGCGATCCGAATGGCTATGGTGCGCTGCAGGCTATTAAACATAGTCCTGTGACGCCTGACACCCGTCAGTCTTTTCGACCAGACGGGTGCTCCATATAAAGCCATGGATCGCACTACTCCCGCGTAGAGGCGGCGCACTCCTTCTTCAGGTCCCCCGAGATTAGGCAGCAGTCAATGCAGAGCACCTGCTACCTTCTTGATGCGGGGGACTACACGTCTGAAATGCTCGCCAAAATCCCAACGTCTGTCCAAGGTAAGGCCCAGGCACTTTAAGTACGGCCCTACTTGTATGTCTACATCCCCTACCCTAATGAAAGAGCTGGGTGGTTCTCTCGTTCTAGGCAACTTGTGGAACCATAGTGCCTCGGTCTTTTGTGGCGCTACTCGGAGACCCAGCTCTTGTATTTTTTCTATAACTCTAGCCACCCCGAGAGTGGCGAGCCGGTTAGTCTCCCCAAAGTTCTCCCCGTCAGCGAGCACCAACGTGTCGTCTGCGTAGCACACGATATTCACACCAATGGGGAGACTGATGCGTAAGACTGCATCATATGCGATGTTCCACAAGAGTGGTCCGAGCACCGACCCCTGTGGAACACCGCAATTTACTTCCCTTCGATGGAGCTGTCCATCTGTACCCATGTACTGCACGTACCTCTCTCGCAAGTAGTCCCGAACGACGAGCTGCAGGTAGATGGGCACTTCATGGTATTCGAGTGCCCCTCTGATCGTCCCCCAAGGTATGGAGTTAAAAGCGTTGACTATATCAAAGCTAATTGCCTGCATCACCTTGCCTTGAGATACCGCCTGCTCAGATAGTGTTCGGACGCGCAATATTGCGTCCACGGTCGATCTCCCTGGTCGAAAACCAAACTGGTTATCTGACAGATCGGGACCAGCCCTCCACAAATGAGAGTAGAGACGGGCGGCAATTACCCTTTCAAATAATTTACCAGCCTCATCTAACAGACATATAGGACGATACGCCGATGGAGAATCCGCTGGCCTACCTTATTTTCTTAAAAGAACCAACTTGGCCTCCATCCAACCAGTGGGGAATATGCCATTTCGGAAGCAACTGTCAAACAGCTGCTTCAAGTGATCCCCTAGGCCTGCAGAGAGTGCTAGCACCCAAGCCCGACCCGGGATTCCGTCAGGGCTTGGTGCTGTGTTACGTGCCTTAAGGCGTGTCACAGCTCTCTCCAACTCCCGGTCAGTCACTGCAAGTTCACTAGACCAGATGTTCGGATCACGTGGCGCCACTAAGGATACTGCTGTACTGTCCTGGACCCTGGGGAACAACGTGTCCACCACGCGATCAACGAAGTCAGGGTCTAAGGTTTCTGTCAATGGGGGAACCCATGGGCGCAGTTTGCCCAGAACGGCTTTGTAAGGTCGCCCCCTTGGGTTCCTCTCTAGTCCCTCTAAAAGTTCCTTCCAGGACCGAGTGCGAGCGTCCTGAATTGCAAGTTGGAGTGCAACCGTCGCTCTCCTATACTCATCGTATGCAGCCTGCTTCTCATCAGCTGTAGCTTGCCTTCTCCTCCGGGCTCTGGTGTACTGGCGTCGGGAGGCAAGGCACTCCTCGCGTAGCTGCGTTATCTCTGATGACCACCAGTACACCGAGTCGTGTTTGGGTGGTCTGGCCCGGGGCATCGAGGCATCGCAAATCGATGTCATAGCATCCCGGAACCAGGTTGCTTTCAGCTCAGGGTCAAACAGGTCCTCGCCATCTTGGTCTGCCATCCAAGCTGCGACGGTAGCCGCGGCTTCGAGCAGATCCCTATCAAGTCGCTTGAGAGACCATCGCTGCGGTCGTCCACCACGTTGGCTTCTATATCGAGTTGAAGGCCCGAGGGTCACCTCAAAAACAATATGGCGATGATCGCTAAGGGTAACTATCTCCTCCGCGACCCTCCAACCAGACACCATTCGCATGGCAGAGGGTGTCGCCCAGGACAGGTCAACGATCGACTCTCCCTGCCACCGCACACAGGTGCTAACAGAGCCTCGGTTAACCAGTCGGAGATCTGCTGCTGCCGCCCACTCTACCATTGTCTCTCCTCTTCGGTCATCCCGAGGACTCCCCCACTCACATGAGTGAGCCTTGAAGTCGCCCAGAATGAACGATGGACGAGGCTGGCACCGCTGAACGCAGTTTGCCACTTGGTCCAAGTACACCTCGAAGTCGGCCAGAGAACAAATTGGAGATATGTAGCAACCTATAACGGCCAATTGACCCCAGGTCACTGCGATGTATCCTTGCCCCCTTTCAAACAACGAGCACGAAGGGTCGCCTTCTCCTCCACTCCAGTATATCGCAACGGAGCCTCCATCGTCACCGAACCAGCGAGGATGATCCGGCACCCTGTATGGCTCCGCTACGATGGTCAATCCGATAGACCACTGCACGATGGTTTGCAAGAGTAAGTCTTGCGCGACTCGGCAGTGATTTAGGTTTCCCTGGAGTATCCTTTGGCCTCCCATCATGAAGCCTCCATGGTTTCCACAGTCGGAATGTTGACCGACGTGGCCGATGAAGGGATTATTGGGGACTTTTTCCTATTAGGTGGCGGTGGGGAGCACTTTTTGGTCCCCTTTCTGTGATCCGCTGGCCGGCCCAGGTCCGCACAAACGGGACACCTGTGTTTCTGCGTGCATTGACTAGCCTTGTGACCAGGCTCGCCGCAAGCATAGCACAAATTGCTGCGGTCCTTAGTGCTTGGGCATATGCTCCGCACATGACCCATCTCGAGACATCGAAAGCACTGCAAGGGTCGTGCTTCTAGTACGTCAAACCTAGCCATTGTCCATCCGATGTGTAGACGCTCTGCCATAGCAATTTTGCGCACTGCCCTTAGCGGACATCGGACCCAAGCCGTTCCCAGCGAGGTGGGTGATCTACGTATGTCTCCCACTTTTACCTCGGTTGGATGACAGCCACCTGCCTCAGTAACCGCGTGCACCACTTCCTCGGGTAAGATGGACTCCACCAAGTCCTTCACTCTCAAGTCTCCTGTTTTTACGGGACGTGCAATTCGCGCATCCAGGTCCTTCAGGGCATCTCTCATTCTTTCTGCCAGCGCATCAGCCTTCGAGACGCAGTCGGGGCCAGACACATCAAGGATCAGCCCTCCCGTGATTGCCCTTTTCGGGCGTACTGCCTGCACGCCACACTCCGAGAGCTTGACTCGCTCCTTTGCGGCTGCCATTACTGCTGCGTATGTGGCGTTAGATCCTTCTGGGACCGTCACAGTTATGGCAGCGGATGCTGGCAATCGGGCCAGCTTCGGCTTTGCTGTAGCCTTCTCCTTGGCAGCCTTAGGCTGCTTAGTTGAAGGCTGAGACTTAGCTGGTGCCACCTTAGCTACCTTTGGAAGCAGTTCACCCTTCTTCTTTTTGGTTTTGCGACCCACGACCTTTGTCCACTCTGTGGCTTTAGAGTTCTGCGATGCAGCAACTGTAGTTGACGGTACTGCAGCTGGTTGCGATGCAAGCACTTGTCGCTTAGGTTGAGCCTGCTTGAGAGTTGATGAGCTCTTCGACGGCCCTGGGACCGCTGCTGCCACGCTCGATTTAGGAGGTTGAGCCTTGGGGAGGATCCCCGCTAGCTTTCTGTCCATAAGACTGCCAATACGTTCCATCAGACGGGCTTCCCAGTCGCTCCCTTTAGTGGCCATAGCCACAGCAGTTTGTTGTGTTGCCGGTATTGGGGTAGCACAACCTTTTCTTCCTCTCGAAGTGCTTTCAGTTCTTCCTCCAACTTCCCAAATTTTACTGACAAGTCTGCAATCTGCGAACGTAACTCAGTATTCTGACGTTCCAAGCGCTCCGTATTAGTGTCAGCTGCAGTTCGAGCCGCAAGCTCCTTGCAGGCTGCCTGGACGGTTCTAGCTGCCATCCTCAGACCGCGGACAAATTCACCTTTAAGGTTTTTAGATCTGTCCGCAACCTTTTCTACCAACAAAAGGTTTTGCTTGATGCAGTTGCCCAATTCTTCCGTTGGTTGCACTTGCATTTCCTTTCCCAAGACCTCTACCGATGGTAGATTCTTCTTGGACCGACTTTGCGAAGGAGCCACCGAGGAGTCGAGCACGTCCTCCTCTTCGCTTGACTTCGCCTTAAGGAAGCGCTTTGGTCCTGGCGCCTCTTTGACCTCCCTTTTGTTTGCCTTCCTCTTGGAAGGCTGCCGTGACGTTGACGACGACGCCCCGGAAACTATGGAGGAAAACGACATGCATGAGCTTTCGGACTCCTCACCACCACTGGCTGAACGAGCACTGCTCGTAGCTGGCTTATTGTTGCCTTTTACGGCCTCTCCATCCTCTATATTTTGGGTTTGTTTTTTAAATTTATCCATACTGTTCCCACGAGTATGGGGGAAATAAACGGTCGACGCAGACAGTGCCCCCTGTATCTACGCAAGACTGTTACTCCAAGAGAGGCGGCCGGTTCTCTGGAGGGGATGGGTTTACGACAACCTAACTCTGTTGCCACGCATCCTATCACCACCCATCGAGTTTAGGATTAGAGGTAATTTTTTAAAGAGGTTTTCTTCCTCACAGCCCAGGCGGTTAAGCCAAGGCCCCCGTGCCCTGCCCCAACAGAAAATACACCTGAGTGTATATTCTGTTGAAACCGGGGTTACGGTTTGGAGCGGTGACGACAGGACTCCCGCGTCTGCTCGAAGGCATGTTGAGTGCACGTCGAGCCCGTTCCTAATGTTTTGCACCTGCTGCTGTCACCCGTAATATTAAAGGAGACAGCACGAAACAGTTCACGGTGTGCCGATATTTGCGAATGGAACTGCAGAGGTTCTCTCACAAACGCCGGCACAACGGAAAAACAAAGACTTTCGTAAGGAGGTGACATTTTTACGAAGCCTTCCCCCCACTCGGACCTGGCAGGCCCAGCCCATGCTCAGTGTAGCTGTAGACTCTGAGCCCCTACCTTATTTCTCCGCATTGCTCTATGCTAATCATAGGGACAAGCGGAGAAAATCCCCCTCCCCCCCGCCGGGTTTTGGCTATCGGCCAACAAGATCCCCATTAGGAGAAGTTATTGACCGACACCCAGGGTGCACCGTCCCGACCACTGCTATTCCCCCCGGATGTGTCTGCATCCATAAGGGACCAGCAGTGGTCGAGCGCACGTGGAGGTACCCGGCGCCGCACCCCAGTGGTGCCTACCTAGACGAACTTTGCAGATAAGTCCTATAAAATAATCTTTTTTTACTACTTAATTTTGACAGCTGAATCTTGTTTTTTTAGGTTGATATCTGTATGATGTTGGATATAAGGTGTTATGGTTGAAAATGTACAAAATGTAAAAAAGATGACATACCTGAAACATGGGTGTAATAAATCTTCATGATACAGCAATATCACTTAAGGGTACACACACAAACACTTCATATTACCTTAATTTGAGGGAAAGAAAATATATTGTTCAGAATGTAGCTACCATCTGCCCCCATTTAGCTACTTAACACGCTACATTACGGGCCGAGGCTTTTTTACAAATTATCTCACCGAAAATCTCGCGAAAAACTAATTAAAAATGTCATCTCATCTCACATGTCAGCTCACCACGTGCTGCAAAATTTTGAGAGGTGCGATTGACTCCCCAGACTTGCACGATCGAGTGTGTAGGTATTACGTCCCTGATAAGTACGTGCGACACCGGCCCAGTCGGCGACATGACCTGTTCGCCGTCCCCACCAGCCACACTGTGGCCCGCGCCCAGTCCCCACTGTGTCGGTGTTTGCGTCACCTCAATGCACTCCTGGTAACCAACCCTGATATCGATTTTGCTTTTGACAAGTGGCAAAAAATATTGTCCGCCTTGTTAACTTATTGTGAAAATGTTTAGATGTATCGTAAATATTTAATTATGTAACAGTTTTAAATTTTTTGACATTGTTTTAATTTCTTATATATAATTTTACCTACTTGGATAATAATAATGTGTAATATGTATTATTGGTAAATATGCCGTTCATGTTACAATAAACACATATTAATTTAATTTAATTTAATTTAATTTAATTTAATTTAATTTAATTTAATTTAATTTAATTTAATTTAATTTAATTTAATTTAATTTAATTTAATTTAATTTAATTTAATTTAATTTAATTTAATTTAATTTAATTTAATTTAATTTAATTTAATTTAATTTAATTTAATTTAATTTAATTTAATTTAATTTAATTTAATTTAATTTAATTTAATTTAATTTAATTTAATTTAATTTAATTTAATTTAATTTAATTTAATTTAATTTAATTTAATTTAATTTAATTTAATCTAATTTAATTTAATTTAATTTAATTTAATTTAATTTATGTCGCGCTATTCGTGTGTTTTTTATGTATATTTGGCTCGGTTGAGAGCGTTGGTAGCAGTGAACTTTGGTTGAGATACATTATAGTAAGTGATTTTCAAATAAACCTGTTGTTGGTAATGAGATAATTTTCAGCCGCTTATCAATGAAAGATATACGAGAAATTGAGAATTGCAAAGAATGAGTTTATTAATGAATGAACGAGGGTCCATATTGTTACCTTCTATTATGTCTAATGTAAGATCAATATTATGTACCGATATGTGGAAACAGAATTAAATGAATATGTATATGAGTTAGTGAGTGATTGAGTGAGTAAGTTAGTGAATGAATGAATAAATTAATAACAGCGTGTAGTTCAAGCAATAGTTTTGTAATTTATGATACAAGTAGGTAGGTACAGGTTATGCTGTTAGTTAAGTACCTATGCTATAATAGAGCTGGAAAATTTCGTATTTTTTATTTAGGCCAAAACCAGTGTGTTAAATATTACATATTCAAGCTGCGTTCGTTATTCGGAATTCTCCTGAAGTTCAAGGTGAAAATAAAATTCTCTACCAACAACATTATTTTCGCTGAACATTTTTGGTATTACTGAGATTTTTGTTATGAAATGTGGCTGCGGAAACACTGATCAGAATCTTTAAATTTTATTTATTTATCAGATTTATGCATCCGATTCATTAATAATTATACTTTTAGGTCATTCCCATATTTTGGTGGAAATCTAATGATGGAGTACGAGACAAAAACTGGTGAATGGATGACAACAAGATGTCGGTGATGACTTCCAAATTCAGGATATTCCACATTATATATCATTGGTTCTTATATTGGTTATCGCTACGGAATACCTATTTTAGTGTCATACCAATTGGTCAACTGATCTCACTGATATACTGCTAATACATGACAATAGTCGTTAAGCCAAGTCAGAAGCCTTTGAGTGGCCTAAAGATTCTGACACCAGGGCTGACTACTTGCCTACACGAGAAGAAGACCGTTAATACGCCGTGCACCGTGACCCTTAATGAAACTAATTTTAACATCACAGTACTAAAGCGATTAATCTAAGATTTTTAGCCGGCGTGCGTTATCTTTAATTTGGTAGATTAATATCACAGGTCACTTTAAAAGAGTCTCAATCATAATCCATAGAAATAATTAGAAACATATTAAGCAAACCCACTTTGACACTATCGTACCCGCCGTACTATATATAGTAAGTTAGTTTTCTTCGGTCATTCTGAGTATACCATCCTATCCGAGGAAATGCAATTTATTTCCCACATTCAAGAACCGTGGAAACTCACCTGGTTCCATACAAAAAAAAACAAAACACGGGACAATATAGAATTGCAGACCTTTGGAAATGCATTCCCTTCTCGCTCGATGCAGAAAATCCTAGAGCGGGAGACTGTTGTCTGTATCTAACGAATGGGACAAAGTTTGTTTGTTTAAGTTTTATATCATTTTAGTGTGAAAAATGAATGGAATGTTCATAATTCAACTTAATTTTTATACGTTTGCATAGCCGGTGTTGTTTTCTGGATTTTCAGTAGATAAAAGCCGGAATGAGAATGTAGGACTAAAACTTCCACCGACCATCCCGACTATACCCACCCGACCGATCCTGCCATTTCAAAATTTCTTATCGTTGATTTCGTAACTCTTTCATTAAAACCGCAATCGTAAAATAATGGCCAAAGTCGTTATTAATTTTCGCAATGGATCCAGAACTATTGGAAAACCAGTAGTATTACATTGGAAATCTATATTATAAGGGTAGAGAAAGTAATATTCTGAAACCTCCTAACAGTGCATGTTAGGAGTTTGTTGAACTTCGCAATGTTGTGAATGGCTAAACGATCAAGTGCTGCCAGTTTTTAGTTTAGAATTGCTAAAAAATTTCACCGAAACACAAGCATACCCTAGACCTTAAAAGTTTTACTTTGAATATAAAGTTAACAAAATTAGATGAAATAGCAGTAAAAGATTTTGAACTTGAAGACTTTAAAAGTCCAAAAATGTTCAGTACATACAAAGAAATTTAGAAGTCATTGCCGTTTGAAAGCCTTTTAAGTTTGTTTTTATTTAGATTGGTTTATATTTTCAACTCTCCCTATAACTTCTGCTCCCCTGGTACTTTGAAATCACAAAAACTTGTACATTCTCCTGGCTACACGTTCTATGAGAGGTCGTTAAAGTAATGGTCCCAGTTGTGAAACAACTGCCCTGGGAGGTTTTGGACGAAAAAACACAAAAAGACTAAAATTGTATGTTCTATTTCAAATATAAGCTTGAAACAGAATTTGAAGTGTAACGGAAATAGTTCTATAATGCCTATAAGTAAATCTCCGAATAACGCTCCTAAACTCACCTCTCACAATTTTTAGGATAAAATTATTTTAATAAAACTACATTTTTTTCGATACATACGTGCAACCTTGCAACACTGCATTGAAGAACGATGACCACGGTTTGATAGACGCATTGAGACAGAGCAAATGTTTTTGAAGTGCATCTAGAATGAGTCTCATTCTTATCGAGTGGTGCTGCCAAATGAGATGAACTTTCGATATCGCTGTATACTTAGTAGCCGCCTCGTCTCAAGCGAGAATTTAAATTGCCTCAAAGAGTTTGATATCCTCTTCTCTATGATATCCTTTTTACAACGAGCAAAAAGGTATTCCTATCAGGATCAGGTATCACCTTTATTCTTTAAACTACTTTGATACCTGATACTAGTCAATTTTTTTTTTAGTCTATAATTTTATAGGTACTACGTGTCTGTAACTGGGCTAACATAGTCGTCCAATGACTATTGTGAGCCCCATTACCAGACTCATCTCTATTTAAGAAGACAAAATAATTTTTGAAGTTTTAATATAAAAGAAACAACACAGCTAGGCAGATGCGCAAATACACAGATATAGTTACAGATAGAGAGATACGCAGAGACGCAAATACACAGATACGTTATACTTACAACAATCACCAACTTATACGATTGCAATTAATTATTACGTAAGCAACTAGTTCAAAATACATAATGGTTAATGTATTTTTCACTAAACCGAACTAAAAAAGAGGAAAGTAGAGCGCGGCTTGTCTCAGAGCTTTCACAAAACTTTTCTGCGCTTCAGGGCTCTTTATTGATTTATCGCAAAACTTAAAGCATTGTCTCGGCAATAGTTTCACCAGATGTGTTTCATTCAATATTCCTTGTACGTCCGTCCGTTATTCTCGCATTTGATTAAAAAACTTTACTTAGATTGTTTGTTAAGTTTTTGTTGAAAACTAAGGTAACTTAGATAAGGTAAAACGGTTTATCTTTAGGAACTATGTGATGTTCATTTGTTTTTAGGACTCCTATCCACAATGACTGAGTGAGCTTGAGTGAGACAGGAGACTTACAAACCTATCCTAATCTATCTATGCCGGGCCTGATAGCTCAGTTGGTAGTAGCCCTGCCTTCTGAACTGAGGGCTATGGGTTCGATTCCTACCCAGGACAAACATTTGTGTGATGAACATAGATGTTTGTTCTGCGTCTGGGTGTTATATTGTATTCTATGTATGTATTTACAAACAAAAAAATATCTAAGTATTATATCAGTTATCTGGTTTCCATAGTTCAAGCTTTGTTTAGTTTGGGGCTAGATAGCACTGTGTGAAATGTCCACACATGTATTTTTTTTATTGTGGTTCAGATCCCGCTGGGCCATGTACTGATCAAATCAAGGACATTGTATCGTCTCATCATCAACAGCCTGAAAACGTCCACTGCTGAACATAGGTCTCCCCTAGAGAGCATCACTTTGAGCAGCTTCACGGCTTCTGCTCCATCAACTCCCCGCGTGGCTTTTACCAGATAGATTGTTGGTCCAGCTAGAGGGGGGGGGGGGGGGGGGATCTTGTATCATTTCGCAATCGTCTCGCAATCGTCTCGCAATCGGCTACCAGTTGGTCTAACATGCGCACCGCGAGAACTGGTCGCCACTGCTAGAGTGAGACAGTGAGACACAGTTAAGGCGTGACCGCTGCGCCCTGTTTTGAACGGAATAATTATTGTTCTTGAACATTGTGTGTTCAAGACACTTCCCGTCCGCTGCGACTTTAAACCTCGTCCGCTGGGCCATGTTTTGAACCGAATATTGTTTTTGTTTTTTTTTGTTCAAAACATGGTTCAAAACACGTCTTTTTAGGCGCTTTGGACGCTACCATAGCCTTGTCACGGTCTATCACAAGATAAAATGTCGAGAAAATGTTGTCACGGTGCTTTAGTGAAAATAAGGTTTGTCATTAGTTATAAATATTAGTAATAAAAACTTCACTTAAGTTGCATTAGATAAAATGGATGAAAGTTTTTGAAACGCCAACAATATTTTTTATAAATGAACGAATACGCTTAAATTAATTTTTTTTTCATTCAAATGCAGCCTTAAGTTTATTGTGCCTAGTCTTTCTATAAAATACTCAATCTCATTCGCTTTGGAATTTTATTACAATGCTCATGACTTGATGTCAAAAAAGCATATTATTTCTTATGGCTCATATATGGAGCCCGAAATCGACTTATCAATTAACAACCAAACCGTAAAATCTGTAAAAGTGCGTTTAAACTTCAAATTAATCTTATAATAAAAGACTTTCTCTTGAATTTAGTTTCTATTTCATTCAGCGCTTATCAAAAGCTCTCTTGATGTCAATCAACTAAATCATTTAGTATCGTATGAATGAATGAATGAATGAATGAATGAATGAATGAATGAATGAATGAATGAATGAATGATTTATTATTGCAGAAACTGTGTACATTTAGGTCTTAAAAATAACTAATATTAGCACAATAGGGTCAACAGTTTGTCCATGACGGACATGCAATATATTATTTGAGTCTACATTAAACATTAGTATTATAATTAGAATAATATTAATAAGGCGCATAATGATCATAATGTCAAATACAATAAATAATTACTTATAAAAAAAACAGTCACAAAAAGAGCTCTTTGAGGTCATAAAAACATTTATCTACCAGCCACTTGAACAGTTTTGTCTTAAATGGCCGAGTAGGTAGTTCCCTTATCTCTCTTGGTAATTTATTAAAAACTTTGATACACATCATAAAACAATGCCTATGACACAAGGCAGATTTACGCAAGGGCAACAAAAGCTTTGTTGGGTCAGTACATCTTAATCTAGAATTGACCTTTTCTTTGAGCAGTTCAAAAAATGTTGGATATTCCCTCACAAAACATCCAATCTGATAAATATATAGACTAGGTAGAGATAGCAAGTTTAATTTTTTTAAAATAGGTTTGCAGGATTCTAATGGTCCGAGACCACATACAGCTCGAACACACTTTTTTTGAACAATGAAAGCTCTCTTTATGTGGGTAGAGTTACCCCAAATAATAAGACCATACCTTAAGACTGAAGCAACATACCCGTGATATGCAGTCAGTGCTGTACTCTGGCCTGTGGTACGTCTAAGCTTTTTGAGAGCAAAGACGAATCTGTTCAATCTCTTGCACATCTGCTCAATATGCGATTTCCAGTTTAGATGTTTGTCTAAAACGATTCCAAGAAATTTAATTTCATCTGTTATGTCAATGCACTCATTTCTACATGTCAAGTTAATATTTAAATTGTTATTATTGTGATAATTTTGAAATTTGATAAATTTAGTTTTGGATAAATTTGGTCTTAAATTATTTTGTTCTAACCAGCCTATAACTGATTCTATTTCAATGCGCAAAGATTCTTCTAAATTTCCGTTCTTTTTATCATCCGCCACTACGATCGACACGTCATCAGCAAAAAGAACACATTGATTTTTTGTAATATTTGGTAAATCGTTAATGTAAATAAGAAACAGCAACGGGCCTAAGATACTGCCCTGTGGTACACCTATATTATTGTTTTTACTGCTTGATTTATAACTAGTAGACACGAGTTGTTCATCAACACTCTTGACTTCTACGTACTGCTTGCGTCCCTCTAAGTAACTTTTAAGCCATTCTAGAGCAGGGCCTCTTATTCCATACAGCTCGCACTTTTTTAGCAGTATATGGTGATTCACGAAATCAAACGCCTTACTCATGTCAAAAAACACAACAGACACAGGTATACGCTTATCAATTAAATCAGTTACTCTATGTACTAAAGTAAAAGCTGCCAAAGAAGTTGACTTTTTTTTCTGAAAACCATTTTGCTCTTCTTTAATTATTCCATATTTATCAAAAAAACTAGTTATACGGTGATGCATAGCCTTTTCAAATATTTTGGCTAAGATTGGAATAAGAGTAATGGGCCTGTAATTATTTAGGTCTTTTTTACAGTCTTTCTTATGTAGAGGCTTTACAACGGATAGCTTCAGTCTATCCGGGAACACACCTTCTGAAATGGAATGGTTTAAAAGATGTGTTAATACCGGAACAATTAAAAATACACATTCCTTCAGTATGTGAGTAGATATGCCGTCAAAACCCACAGATTTAGTATTGGTCAATGAGAAAACGATCTTAGTTACTTCAGAGTCCGTCAATGGTTCCAAAAATATACTAAAAACATTATTTTGTATATTTAGAGGACCATTCACTTTGTTAATCGTTTGACTGTTCTTAGTAACGCCAATAAAGTATTCATTAAAAGCTTCCGCTATCTGATGGGGTTCAGTTATAATGTTTCCATTAAAATTAATAGCATCGATACCATCTAAAGATTGTTCACAGTCCACTTTGTCCTTAATAATATGCCATGTAGCTCTACATTTGTTTTTTGATTTTGATAAGAATTTATGATTCATGGTTTTTCTAGACACATCTATGCATTTTCTTAAAACTTTGCTGTACTTTTTATACGTTGTTTTGACATTAGGTGATTTGAATTTATAACAACGATACCGTAGTTCTCGTTTATGTTTTGTTGAAATTTTTAAACCCTTTGTTATCCACTTTGCAGATTTTGAATTAGACTGAATTTTGTGTCTCTCTATTGGAAAACACAAATTATACACCAGACAGAATAGATCATGAAAGTTACTGAAAGCTACATTTAGATCATTTTCATTAAAAACATCAGACCATGATAAGGCTGATAAGTGTTTCAGAAATATGTCGATATTCTCTTGACAGTAGTTTCGTGATTCAATGTACCAATGATTGATTCGCTCCTTTTTATGTTCAACAGAAAAAGTCAAAGTCTGACTGGTATCATGATCAGAAAGATAGGTTAAATGAGTTCTACCTACTGCGTCATAAACGTTACTAATAATGTGATCGATGCAGCTATTCTGTCGGGTAGGTTGTGTTATATGCAACTTAAGATTATAATTTAGAGCAAGATCTTGTAATCTAGAGGCTGCTGTACTTTGCTTCAATATATCAATATTAAGATCCCCAACGATAATCACTTTTTTGGACTGCTTCACAACATACTTATTTAACAAAAGCTCGATTTTATTAAAGAATAGATTAACATCACTAGCTGGAGTCCTATATATACATAGTATTATATAATTGATTGTTGAAATTGTTAACGCACAGATCTCAAATGATTTTTCAACAGGAATGTCTTTGCTAATATTAATTTTTTTGCAACTAAGTGAATTACGCACTAGTATACAAACACCACCTCGTTTCTCGTTAACCCTAGAAAAGGTACTTACTAATTTAAAACTCTTTAGGCTTATATTTGTTTCACTGCCTGATTTTACGAATGTTTCTGTAAGACATATAATATCTATTTCTTTATTATTGTGTGAAAAGTCATCAATACAAAGTTCAAGGAAATCGAGCTTATTTAGCAAACCAGCAATATTTTGGTGGAATATGGTAATACTGTGTGACGCTACTTTATTCACGAAAAAGCTGAGCGTGTACACTCTCATCTCTACTTTTCACTACCTTATTGACAGTCCGAAAATAATAAGGAATAGTCCCCTTCTTTGGCGCGATAGTAACTTGGTTTACTCTGTTTTCAGTATGAGAGCTTTCATTTTTCAAAATTCTAAAATAGTATGGTATTGTACCTTTTTTCGGCCTTTCAATAGATGTATTATTATTTTTGTTTAAAATTCGGCTCATGTAAGATTTAATCGAATTCAAATACATGTCATTATAATAGCGGGAATCAAGTATGAAATTGATTTTCCTAGATAAATAATTCAAATATTCAATGTTAGATAGCAATACTGTTTTGTTGATTGATATAAATTCACAATTATTTAATTGAATACATAAATTTTTAATTACATTATTCACTCTGACCGTATTTAAATGTACACTGTGGTTAACGCTAACAATAAGGACATTGCATTTCAACGACTTCACTGCACCAGAAAGCTCCTGAAGTAGTTGCGTGAGGTTTGTGTCATTTTCTCCGACGCATAAAACAACTTGATCGCTCTCAGTGAAGTTATACGATTGACATGTGCTTAAAATATCCTCTGTCATAGCAAACGGTTTAATAAAAGCCGAAACACTGTACTGTTGGTAACGTGTCACCAATTTCCTCAGTTCTGTTAAAATACTGGATAATCCGCAAAATTGTTGACTTCCCAATATTAATAAATGTGGTTTTCGAGTATTTGTTTCTTTAGATTCGTCCGTATTAAGTATACGCTTTACTTTTTTGTTTACTTGGTTTCTGTCCCATTCACCACTGATACTAGACTGGTCGAACAAAGCGCCCTCTGTAGGCAATTGTTTATTTTGCGGTGGGGGTGCTAATTCCTTAAGGTCATGGGTGGAACTACCACCGGCCTTGTCTAGGGTCTTATCTATCTGCTTTGCCAATAAAGTTATCTCTTCCTGAGTTGACTGTTCCTCGGTTGGTAACCCAAGATCAACTGCACTCGAGTTTAATAATAGGTTACGAACTTGCCTGATTTTTTTATTTGATTTTTTCCGACAGCTATTTCCTATTGTTCCAGTACAAATATTTTTTAATTGAAGAATTATATTGCGCTTTTCATTTAACTGTTTCTCCTGTGATATTACTTTTAACGATAAATCTTCTATTTCTTTATTTGCACTTTCTAGGCTTAATTTTAATGTTTTATTTTCTTCCAAAAGTATGTTGCTTTCATTAAAATCAGTTGATAAATCAGGTAGGCTCATGGCTCTTCCATCGGAATGCAGCGAAATAAATGAACGATCTATAGATTCATCTGATATTCTTCTCCCGCAGTTCTTCCTTACCGTAATATTGTCCGCCGCGCTTTCCATTTTTTTATGGTTAAAATCAAATGAAAAAGAAAAACAGTAAAATAAATAAATAATAATCTGCAAAATTTATAATCGCTGTCGGGATTCGAAGTCTATAACGTCGCCAGCTTCACGCACTTAATAGTGCGTAAGCGCTCCCCCACGCCACTTGTCATTAGGATAGTTTGTCGAAAACAAGCTACGGTTACTGTGCGTGCGGTCATCCGCTGCTATCTTAGCTGATTTGTACGTGTCACAGTGTCAATGACTCACCGTACTCGGGTCGTCGACACGATCTCAACGGAAGATTTTGGAAAGATAATCACTATTATTTACTCGTTCCGTTTCTGTATGAAGAAATAAATTCTGAAACCTTACACAGCATGTATAGCTGATTCGATTGATATAAGCTTCAACAATAACTTTAAGCTTTTTGCACGCTTTATGAATTAAAAACAACGGAGCAATAACTAGCGTGTGTTCACTGTTTGAGCGCCGCGGGGGGGTCGTATATTTTTTATTAGATGAATTTAGTATTTCCCATTCACTTCACGCATCACTAAATAAAATTTAATATTTATAATAAACCTATTACTAGTAATTCTGCAAACGGTAGACCTCGCGAGCACAAACGGTTTTGCAACCACGCGCTATGATATTGTACTTAGTAAGTCCGGGGGGCAACCACAACGTCTTATAGCATTATTACTTCAACCATACATTGACAAATGACATAAAAGTAAGAATACTTTAATGTTGCAGAGCCAGAGCAGTTTTGATGACGTCACGTTTAATCGGTCACTCAAATACAACTGTCATGTCATACCTTTACATCATGTTAACACTGACGTGTGACAGCGATAACGCCATATAAAAATGTAGACATCTCGTTGACAGGCAGGAATACTTTATAAGTTCATGGTACGAATTCAAACAATATTATTGTAACCTTGAAATATGAATGCCTTGAAACATGATGATTTTGTATTAGCTTGTGGTAACCCAGCTGAACTCATACCTCACGGTCTTAAATCTCGACAACGTCTTGACCGATTCCCCTCTTATTTGAAACGATTGTTTAGAATTGAGTACTTAATGATTTTTCCAAATGTTATCAAAATTAGCTGGTAAATAATGCTGCTGCAATCTTCCCCCCTTTTTTAGGGGAACTACCCCACCAATCAAACATCGCCGACGACAAAAAATTAATAGACCTTGTAAAGCGTGTATACCAAGACACATTAAAATTCGTCAAAAAATGCGACCTATACGTGAGTACCTAAATCTGGACAAAAGAAAGTTTTTGGCAAGTTGAAGCAGAGGCATTAGCTCTCTTCTTTCGCTCGGTCAAAAAATATAACAATTTCTTTTGCGTAGTTTGTATTATGATAGAAAGAATTTAGAAAACTTCGTGCTGCACCAATCCTGCACTTTAGAAGGTAGACCGGTGCTGTCGACAAAATATTATCAAAGAACAAACGATAGGTTCAAGACTTTGCTTTTTCAGAACGTCGAGTCTGCATTCGACGTTCTGAGAACACGAAGTTTTTGGATTGCTTCTAAGACTTCAAGTACTCATAACGTCAAGCACTTTCGTATCGAGTTAACTCGATGAGTTCTATCCACGACGAATTCCCGCTATGGCGACTACTTGCATCTCGAACAATCTAATATTTTATTTTAGGTTTAGATTTAAAATATCGCCTGAATTCCGTTCCAAAATTGCAAAGGTACATTTTATCCAATTACATAGTTGTTTTAACGGTTATTTGCTTCCTGGAATTGTCCTTCTGGGAAATCAAAAGTTATCGAAGCTCCCATAGCTTGACATTACCTATTGGAACCAATACAATTTTATGCCCGTGTTGCGGCAGTTGCGAGTTGTTGAGCTAAAGTACCCTGTTACGAGTTCATTTAAAATATAATGTTTGCGCTACCAATATTTGTGTAGAGTTCTTAGTGGCGTATAGTAGCCGCTAGTGGCGTTTAGTTTCATAATATATTTAAGGATTATGCCCGCGTAGATGATCCCTTCGAAGCTATTTATTTTTCCAGGATAAAAGTTCTGGTTGTCATTGACACCTATATTATTGTACCCATTTACGCAATGAATAAATGAATTATAGTTTCGTGCAACTCTACACTATGTAATGAAATTATTTTCGAAATTTCAAAATTTTAGATTCAATAGTAATTTAGGCTGTGCGAGTGTCTTACGATGGGACTTTGTCCTGTATTTTTTACTTAGGGATGAAATTCAAAAATTGCTGATAACCGTATGTATTCATTTTGTACTAGTTGACCCGTCTCGGCCAAGATACAGGCTAAACCAAGCGAATACTATTTTGTTACACCACTATTAGATTTTATTTTTTTATTTTTTGGAAGTATTCCTGCTTTCTGAACCGCTGTGGGTTCGATTCCTACCCAGGACAAACATTTGTGTGATGAACATAGATGTTTATTGTTCTGCGTCTGGGTGTTATATTGTATTCTATGTATGTATTTACAAACAAAAAAGTATATAAGCATTGTATCAGTTACCTGGTTCCCATAGTACGAGCTATGCTTAGTTTGGGACTAGTTGGGCTGTGTGAAATGTCCACACATATTTATTTTTATTTAATATTTTATTTTTATAAAAAAATTTAACGGACAATATGCTTTTGTGACTGAAGCTAACTACTACAATAATAAAAACTAAACCAAACTAGCTACACTACCTACTACAAAGAACATATGGACTGTATAATAGCCGCGATGGCCTATAGGCAGTCCAAATGCTCCAGCCCACTGACGGTAGGTAACGTACCCAACATGCAGGCAGCGTTGCTTCATCGAATTGCAGTGTGATGCGTTGAGCCAAATAGTTTAGTTTAGTTTTTATTATTGCAGTAGTTAGCATGTATTAACTAAATATTAACCTAAATTACTAAGTACTTATTAGATTACATCATAGCAAAGTTCCCCAAATACCGAGTAAACGATATAAAGGAACCTAAATAAATCTGTGAGCTTCTATTTATTATATCAACTGATCTATCCCAGAGTTCCCCGAAGTTCGGAACTATCCTTCATTTAATGGACAGTGGGAAAATCACCTGACATGATTGGACATAAACCGTAGAGGTACTTGCCAAGCGATATACCATTTTCAGAGAGTGTATTAAACTTGTAACTTTGTTTTGAACCAAAGTTGCCAGATCCATTATAGAAATTTACGTTTATTACCTACTACTTCGATATCATCATCAACAGCGTGATGACGTCCACTACTGGACATAAGCTCCAGGGGCCGCCACTTTGGCTGGTTACTTACCTTCTGCACCCATCAGCTCCCCGCGGCTTTCACCAGATCTTTGGTCCACCTGGTGGGGGGCCGGCCTAAGTTGCGTCTTTCGGTTCGTGGTCGCCACTTACACAGGTGAAGGAAAACATGAAGAAACGGCATGTTCAAGAATCTATATCGTCCACTGTCCTGCACTGCGCCAGCGTAGTGACTTATGGCATACACTCTCTCCCTGTAAAAAAAGGATAAGAAACCAACCTTAGGTAAGATAAAAAATATACGATTTGAAATATTTTTTTATTTAAAAAACCATTTCGAAAAAAAAACTGCATTTTTCATGAAACCATAATTTATTATTACAATTTCAATAACCGTCGCGTTTTACTTTTCAACGTAGAAATGTTTCGCCTTTCAACGAGTAGCTCCGTGAAAACGTCAGGCGACGTGCGACAGAAAGCAAAACAAGATTAAAATAGTGACACTTCTCAAGACTTGTTGAATTCATGAAAACCGCACAAGCTGGCGTCGCTGTCACTAGTTTGACATTAATTGTTTGCCGTGGTTTATTGACGCGAATTCCCCTCACTCCACGGTGGACGTACGGGTAACGAAAAGATCTCCCTCATCCATCTGGTGAGTAAACAGGTAACGAAGGTAAACAGGTAAGATAGTACTCTCACCTAAGCTCAAGTCCATGGCTGAGTCGATTTTCAATTTTGCAAACGTACTTATAAATTATTAACCCCTCACTATCAAACCATGGCACCTTCCAGAAAGCCGCCCAAAACCATTTCCATACGTTTTTACTTAACCGTAAAACTCGACAGCACCTAAGCTGGGTCCACTTAATCCGATTTCCTATCGAATAGCCCTCGCGTAACCAAAAACCATATTGAACATTTTTACGTAAAAATCACTTTTAGACGAAGGGTAGTAAGGTTAAGTTTCATTGAGCAGGCTAGTTCTCTATATTGCGGCCTGTAAAAGTCAATAGCAGCGAATTGCATTGTATGATTCGTTTCAAAAATAGAATCTAAAAAATAGGACCTAAAAAAGAAAGTATCACGAATCAATTTCTACATAACTGGACATGAGATCTATGAATCAAAGAGTACATAATAATTTATGCTATAAATGAACGGTATTAGCCACAGAAGTAGATTTTTTATCTCTAATCTGTGGTATTAGCATTCGGCAACTAACTATTATCTACAACTATAACTGCATAATTTAAAACCAAGTTTTGTTATGCTAATGAATTACGTGATGAGCTAGTCGTTCGCCTGATGTGAAATGTCACGGACACCTAAGTAATTTAATGCTAATTTTAGATTACATAATCAACTTAACAATAAAACTCCTTTTTAGTTAATTAGTACTATGGAAAGATCTATAATAGAACAAAAATGAAATAGTTATTGTAGTACTCACTTAAGTTAATTTTTGTGTTGGATATGGAATTAAATTAAAACACATATTTCTTCTTTTTCTTCTCGTGTAGGCAAGTAGTCATTTCTGAAATCATTAGTATCATACTTTGTATTCTTAAGAAATTAGTATTTTAAGTACCTACAAAGATGTATTTATAATGAAATACAATTAACTACACATTTTAGATTTAGATAAGTAGTTTATTATAGTTTAGATTTAATTTAACTTTCGTCTATTTTATTTTTTTGAAGTTAGATATTTTAATTTTATATTTTTAATAAAATAAACAACTAACTAATAGACTTATTAAGTTTAGAATCTATACATTTACTACATAAACACAATTAACTTAAAACCAACTTAACGTAAACTTTTTTAAAATACTAGCCAGTAATATCGTACAACATGAAACACAAAAAATTAACTAAGTCGATAACTTGCCAAGTTAACGTTTTTCCCGTAATCAAGTTATAATTAACTTAAATTTACGGCTTAATTGTTTTGTAAAATCGCCAGCTCGCGTGACGGGGATGCCTTGAAACTGGAATAGATTTCAGTTTAATGCCTAAGTTGATACTAAGTTAAGACCTAAGTTGCTTAGTGCCTAAGTTGATTAACTTCTTACCGCGCCAGTGCAGACAGCTGGTGTTTTGTAATGAACCCAGGTTGTGATTAGGTTAGGTGCCTATACTTAATCTAGATTCCGAGGGAGTTCATCGAGCTCTCTTATACAGCCTGATAATAATCGTATGCATTAATTACGACGCTTCTACGTGGAGCTAGAACATATTCGACAAACGAGTAAACTGAAATTAAAATGTCAGAAAACCGCTGAAAGTTTTCCTCTTAAACTCATCAAGTCACCTTTTAAAAAATCAAATCCAGTTTATCCGTTTGCAAATGTTTTTTGGTTGAAACCCTTCTTGTGAGGTATCATTAGATCAATTGTTTTTTAACACTGGTAGCCGACGAGGGCTACCATTTGTATACTCTCTTTTAAAATTGTTTGAAACAAAATGTGCTAATTAAGTTAATGACATACGCGGAAAAAACTGTTGACGTCACAACGTCATACTTTAAAGGTTGTTGATCCTTTGTTCACACGTATTTTTTATTCTTTATAGGCAAAGCATTTGACTAATGTTTCACCTGATGGAAAGTGATGATGCAGTCTACGATGGTGCCTTTATTTATAATATTTTAAAGTTACGAACCCGATATAAGTCTACGGAACCCAAAGTATCACGCACAACCCAACATGCTATCGAGAGTTTTTTTTTAAAAAGATAAGCGGCAATTATTTTTTTTTTATCAACCATAGGCTTACATTTGACCACGGTCTCACTTGATGGTAAGTGACGACGCGGTCGACGATGGAGCATGCTTGCCTAGAAAATACCGGTTCACTCTGGCCTTAAAAACTCCCAGATTATATTTGTCAGGAAACAATGACGCTGGTAAGGTGTTCCATTCCTTCGCTATCCGAATGATAAACGACGAATCGAAACGCTTTGTATTCCACCAAATAATAGATTATCGGATTGAAATCAAAAACCGACTAAACAAAAACATACTGTGTTCAATAGTATTAGGTTTTAGAATTATCTTTTTAATTTTGCAGGGTTTTTATTTATTTACAGTAGTAAGCTAAAAAGTTATTCCAGGAAGCCTCGAAACCAATGTCTTCTGAACCATGAACACCTTTGATACATACCATTTGACTATCCGACCACGGTGACGTATTTTATTTCGGTTCAGGCATTTCAAATACGGAATTTAGATGTTTCATTTTTATTCGCGCTTTTTTGATTTTTGTTACGCTCGTGTAGCTCCAATTCAAATGTTTATTGCATTCTATACAATGTTACAATAGATGTAAGGTTATATTTGTTGTGCAGGTTGCGGGTTACATGACTGCTTCTCTACCAATGAATATTGGAAATTTTTTAAGCTATAGGTAGCAAACAAGCTCACGGTCGTCCTGACGGGTAGTGGTCACCGTAGCCTGTGGGTATCTTTAATACTAGATGTGCCTCTAATGCGTTACTTACCCTGTGATAATACTCTTTTTACCCTCCTTTTAAATTATAGCATGTTTGAGCTCTGGGGGAAGGCCGCTGGTTGAAGCTCAGTCAACATCTCTTTTTTTGGCGATCCCATTCATAGAGTCTGGACCCTAAATAGGATTCCCAGTATCTAGGAACCCTTATTTACAAACTCTCAAGGCCATTAGTTCATATTATGCACCATTTAGTCTGTTGTTATTTTTATGTTCATATTTTTATGATGGTTAAATAATAAAGAAGCTTGCTAAACAGTTCCGCCCAGACTTGCTACGGAGCTACGATATTATAGCCGATACTCGTAGCTCGTAGCTTTTAGCCCGTAGCAGCTACGGAAGCTGATTCGCTTCGCGTTATTATTTTCAAAAGATAATAATAAAAATAATCGTTGAAAATTCCAAACATTATTTGCATTACATTATAATGAAACATTTTACACAGGGTAAAAAACTGGATCGTAAAAAAAATTGTTCACAGAAAAATCTAAAAAATGTGCATTGTTCACAGCATAAAAGGTTTTGCAACCATTAAGATATTGATTGTAATGATATCTCCTATACTTTCTATTTAAAATAAAAAGTTATTTTTGTATTTCCTCTCTTCCCTTCACGTTATCGTAATAAACATAATTATCATCTGTTTCTATCTGTTTATACCAATATACTATAGAGAAAAGATTCGATTGCTTGTTTGCTTGTTTGCATTGACTATGCTCCGAAACAACCGATTTGAAAAATTATTTCACTATTGGGAAGCTAACATTATCCTTGAGTGGCCGCCGCTAAAAAAAGGCTCTTTATTTGTATCTTGGTATTAATCATCATCAAAATAAGTTACTTCATATGGTTCAATACCTTTATAATGACTCTTTGAATTATTCAATTCAGATATACCATTCGACAGCGTGGTAGCCGCTCATGCTGCGAGGCTAGCTTGGTAGCACCTTATGCATTGTAGGCATCACTAGCGTACGGGCCGTACAGAAGATGAAGGGTTTATGAGTGTGTATTATTATTAATAATTTTATTGTATATTGTGTTGTGTATAATGTATATTTTTATTTTATTAGGTATTTCATATTTGTTTATATCATAGTCACCTGACAACTATTGGTACTTACCCATCAACCAAAGGGCTTAACTGAAAATCAGCGCCCTTTTCAACACCTATATATTTATTTATTTTTACTTCTTTTTTATTACTATTCCTATCTACAGATTAATTTGTAAAGGAAAAATTAGAATCACGAGCGGGGATTGAAGCCGGGATATGATTTACTTAAGCTACCGTTCAATCCCCGCTCGTGATTCGAATTTTGCTTTACAAATTAATCTGTAGATAGGAATAGTAATAAAAAAGAAGTAAAAATAAATAAAATTTATAGGTGTTGAAAAGGGCGCTGGTTTTCAGTTAAGCCCTTTGGTTGATGGGTAAGTACCAATAGTTGTCAGGTGACTATGCAAAAAACAAATATGAAATACCTAATAAAATAAAAATATATATTATACATGCTATAAAAATCATGAATATTCCTATCTACCTCGTATGTAATTTTGTATTCTTGTTATTTTTTGTGAGTATTGAATAAATATTTTTTTCTTTATTTCTTTCTATTATAAATTTAATTTTTGAAATTTTTGTTAATTACCCTTGCGAAGCCGGGGCGAGCTGTTAGTATATTATATTTATACGGAAAATAAATATTTTTCGTCTATATGTGTAAACTGCTGTTGTTACCGCAAGGTACCTCTGTTTTCATATAACGCCACGGCGTGTAACAAATTGCTGGTATTAATCCGCCATTTGCAATAATTTTACTCCTAACGATATTATGTTACTTAATTAAACCAATATTGTTCATAATAATTCCACTAACAAACACCAATTTAATTAATTTTCACTACAATTAATCTGACTAGACTGGTAAAATTAGAGATGCTTCGTTTCCCGGCATATTTTGATAAGATATATTCGGCAACCCGAACCATATTTTTTTATGATAACATAACTTTTTGTATTCCTTTGAATGCACAACTTAAGTAATTTTTTACCACTTTGGCACTGTGCTGTTTTGTAAATATTCAAAAATACTTCAATATATATTATATTTAGCTTCACTACGAAGTTATATACGACTAAACATTGCATACAAAAAATAATTCAATTAAACATTTTATTAAAACTAAAGTCGCAGTAAATGATAGAAATAAATTTAATTTTAGTACAAGTTTTTTTTATTACTCGCGAAGTATTGATCTATGAATAAAAGCGGCACTTAGCTTTAAATTATGACTAAATTAAATTTCTTTTAACCGGCCAAAACAAAGTACTTTAAGTCATCTCTAGTATTAACATCAAATAACCATCAAATACCAGTAACCAAAATATGACGACAAAAATAGCATTTTTCGTAGATCGTGTTTAACGATTTACAGCACCCTCCGAAGCTTTCTAAAGCTCGTTCTCAACAAAAACTAAAGGCACCTATCCCAAACTACTCATGTAGTTACATGATATTTTAATGTTAGAGGGTGCAAATTACTATCCCAAAAAAACAAACCAATATATTTTTATTATCATCTGCAATCAGTTAACGATAGGCCAAGGTACGCCAGTCCCAGTCTTTTTCCTTTCTTACCCAATTTCCAGCCAGCGCAAGTCATTTTTCGGGAAGCGTTTTGAACTACATTTTCAATAAACTCTAAGACTGTGTTAAACCAAATTGCAGGACCACAAAATGCACACTCAAAAAAGCACTACTTGAAAACGGCAGTACGCGTCGCGACTCGGCGGCGAGCGGTCGTCGGCGTTGACATAGCAATGCCGCCGTGAAGATGCGCGCGATCCTTCTCATGTATATCGCGACGCTGGCCCACTGTGCGTGTAGATCCGGCTGTGATGTGAGGGTGAGGCATGGCCGCACGCTTAGGCATGGCCGCTCGCGCGTGCACTACGCGCGCTGGCATGCACGTGCACGCGGGCTCGTCGCGCAGATTGAAGCAGAGAGAAGCAGTGAGCTGGGTATGTCCTGAAAGTTAAACTAAGGCTTTCCGTTTGTGATGATTTTTGTAGGGTGCAGTGATTTTATTAAGAGGGTTTTAGGGAATTTTGATTTTGTGATTAAAGGTGATTTGATAATAATATTAATAATAATAAAATAATTTATTTGTCAGAATATTGTGCTTAAGATATTACATTTTTGTGTTTCAAATATTCTACCGTTTCCGGTGTACAAATATTGTTTGTGATAGAATCTAACTTTTACAGTAGGCATCATTTTAACATAATTATAACATTCTAGCAAAATTTAATTAATACAATTCATTGAAATTTGTATTAGATTTTAGTAAAAACTCTGGGACTAAAAAACTTATTTTAACACTTAAGTATTTTGTTAAATATGTTGTTATCGTTTAATTAAAATTTTACACGTTTAACTATAAAATAAAATTATTAATACAATTTTAATGATTCAAATGTTTCTCAATCATAAATTAATTAGATTAAACACAACATAAATTTGTGTAAGTAACGAATTTATATATTTAGTTAGAATACATTATGATAATCCTAACCAACAAAATATAAACAACTTACGAAAGCAATACCTTATATTACCAAAACACATCTACCGAGAATAATTAAAAATGATAAATACTTACAAATAATTAAAACGAGTCAAATTAAGGCCAAGAGATAAAAACCATTTTCAATTAACCTTTCTAAAAAGTGTTACTTCGCAGGGGAGCAACGTTTATCAACTTAAATGGATTCAATTTACATTTCACCACTTGATTAAAATAAAGTGGGCCTTATAAATTGGGGGCCTTAATCTGGTAAGGTTCATGTAATACGAGAGTTCTATGAAAGCTTTGTACCTTATTGAGTTATAACATTATAACATTACTATCGAACATCATTACTGTCAAATATAATTACTATCAAATATCGTTACTAGTAATATACCAATGGTAAATTAAAATAACATAATAAATTATATACTTATATGAACTTATATACTTATATAGTTTGTCCTATCAAAGAAAACATAGAAAAATAGTTTACCAAGTGGATTATAAGATTAAGAAAAATGAAAACGGAGGAATCATCATGGAAATCCCAAGACTTATATGTACATTGATTATTCTGAAGTCATTCAGTTCCTAATACGTACTTTTTCTCCTGTGGCAACATCCTAAACCCCCCAATTCTCTACATCATTAATTCCGGTTGACTTTTGTTTATAGCTAAATAAATTTGATCTAATATCTCATCGAAACCTTTTATTTGAATGCAAAATTACGACTAGTAGTTTTCCAGACATTGCTAATAATATATGTATAGTCCAGCCTTTTATCATCGATATAATATTTTTATATCAATCGAAAATAAACGTAAAAAAGCATCTAGATAAGTAATTACCTTGCGTTCGGTCTAGGACCGGTAGCATTTTTGGCATTTTCAAAATTAGCGTTGATGTAAAACATTTTTTTAGGAAATTTTACCAGTAATGCCAATTTTGATATTTGTGACAGTTCCCGATGCCATTTTTGACTGTTTTTGAGCTATCCGAACGGTGAACAAAAACAGTTAAAAATGCAACTTTTGCTAACACATTTCCAAAGCGAACGCTGCATGTGATTATGTTTGGCATTTTTAACTGTTAATTTTGCCATCTGTGGCAATCCGAACGGGCCTAGAGTATACTGTAGTAACTATGCACGTAAGCTGCGTATTGAAACTGAGAATTTCATACATTTTTGTATTTCTATTATTTGCAATCAAATTACTAGCATTGCCTACCTTTTAAGACTTTATTTATCTGTCGTACTGTAGGTATTATATTTTACTATCTGGGCGCGTCGTTTGAAGTTCCCCATGTTGTATCTCATCGGAAACACCTGAGAGGATAGCTCATAACTAGGTGGAGAAGGTTGCTCATTCTACAATATTTAGGCCTTTGTCGCATGATAACAATCAAGCAACTAAATTGTGAAGGCATTCAAACTAAAACCATTAATCCACTGAGCGGCCAGCTCTAGATTTCCAGGAATTCAATTGTGTTTAGGCAATATCGACCGCACGCTACCCAATCGACAAATACAAACGAACTTTCTGAATCTAAGTCCAAACCAATCAGTTCTATAGAAACATACAAAACAATATGTTGATAAATTATTTGTATGGTACAAAAATTGATCGTAGATCAGGGGTCTTACAAACTAATACAAAATCATGGTTCGTGACAGTAATGTTTCAAGCTTACAATAATATTGTTCGAATTCGTACCATGAACTTATAAAGTATTCCTGTGTGAGAACGAGACATCAACATTTTTATATAGCGTTATCACTGTCACACGTCGGTGTTAAGTTAACATGATGTATTTGAGTGAACGATTTAACGTGATGTCATCATAACTGCTCTGCCTGTGCAACATTACAGTATTCTTACTTTTATGTCATTTGTCAATGTATGATTGAAGTAATAATGCTATAAGGGATTGTGGTAGGCCCCCAGGGGCCGTACTGTGAGCTCTTAGCGCGATTCAAAGCAGACATCATATTAGATCACTTTGTTTTTTTTATGAGGATTTAGATAACCGATCCAGTATAGGGTCTGCATTGAATCGCACTAAGAGCTCACAGTACGGCCCTAGAATGTTAATAATTTGATGATACCTTTGTTTAAATGTTACTTTTAATTATTCTACTTTTACAGTCGAATACCTTTAATGTTCATCTATCTGTTTAGCAGATTACTTCCCAACGCAATTATATTAATCGAAAGCCGGAACAATGTCTGAGAGTTTTATTGTCTGTCTACGAAGCTTCCATCAAAATATCTTGACGAAATTAATATAGGCTGAGCTTACAGATTCAAATTATATAATATAAGGCTTTACGATTATAAACGCCTAAATTGCTTCAGTTATAAAGCCATAGGCAATGGCATGGTCTGCTGGGCTACCACAAACTAATACAGAACCATCATGTTTCATGACATTATTTCAAGGTTACAATAATATTGTTCGAATTCGTACCATTAACTTATAAAGTATTCCTGCGTGTGAACGAGACGTCTACATTTCATATGGCGTTATCACTGTCGCACGTCAATGTCAATATGATGTAAAGGTATGACACGACAGTTGTATTTGAGTGAACGATTTAACGTGATGTCATCAAAACTGCTCTGGCTCTGCAACATTAAAGTATTCTTACTTTTATGTCATTTGTCAATGTATGGTTTAAGTAATATTAAAGTAATAATGCTATAACACGTTGTGGTTGCCCCCCAGAAAGAAAAAAAAATAGTTTTTGGTACTAAGGCTAGGTTTTCTGAATGGCCAAAAACTCAAACAAACTCTAACCAACAGTCACGATTTGTTGGAGTTTTTGATCATTGGTTACCTTAACTATGTTTCAGTACTAGTATGATAACCTTTAATATATCGAGTCATTGAAAAATCTACCCAATGGTGTAAAATTAAAAATCTACTTTGATCTAATATTGCTTCAATCTAGATATTCTACAGTTTCAATATTTTTATAATGTAAATTGTCCCTATGATTTTTATATTGTTAGTTTTTATATGAAAATGTTCGAGACATGTGAATTTGGAATTTATTTCAATTTGGTTTTCGTTTGCACGAAAAACACGTTCAAATAAATCCTGAAAAAGTTTTACAACAGGCGCTATTTTTCGTAAAATCGGGTGTAATTCTCTTGAAGGGCTTTTAAATTAATTTCACAGCAATTCAATTTCAATGCATGAATTCTACCTCCCGTGTGAGAGTTAATTGAACCCCTTCCGTTCGCACCGTCATTATGTACTCGTTGGCCTACACATAGTACACCTTTCTATTTCAGGCCAGACATCTCGATTACGCATCCAATATAATATTTTCAGCTTATCGATTAGACTAAAGCCACAGAATAGATAAAATCTAAAGGCGTCATGAAGATTCGTCGCTGATGTGTTTTATTTAAATTGATATTTAACAGGTATCTTCTAGGTAAGCGTGGTACATCTTAAACTATAATATTGTCATAGCATCATAATGTTGTCCAGCTTGACGGTCGGAAGCAAAATGAGGATCTCCGCAGGAGAACTAAAGTGACCGATATAGCTCTTAGGAATAGGAAGTTGAAATGGCAATGGGCAGGCCACATCGCTCGTAGAACTGACAACCGATGGGGAAGAAAGGTTCTCGAGTGGCGACCATGAACCGGAAGGCGCAAGTAGGCCCCCTAACTAGGTGGACCGACGATCTGGTGAAAACCGCGGGAGCCGATGGAAACAGGAGGCGAGTAGCCACTCTAAGTGGCGCTCCCTGGGGGAGGCTTATGTTCAGCAGTGTACTTCTTCAGGCTGTTAATGACGATGATGATGATGATCGATTAGACTAAAGCGACAGAATAGTAACTTTGTCGCTGACCTATTTTATTTAAATTGAGATTGACTAGATATCTTCTAGGTAAGCGTGTTACATCTTAGACGTTAATATTGTCACAACATCATGTGGTGACTGACAACCGATGGGAAGAAAGGTTCTCGAGTAGAATCATGAACCGGAAGACGCAGCGTAGGCAGCCCCAGTGATATTGGATCGAGGATCTGGTGATAACCTCGGGGAGCCGATGGATGCAGGAGGCGAGCAGCCGAGGTGGCTCTCTCTGGGGGAGGCCTATGTTCAGCAGTGGATGCCTTCAGGCTGTTAATGATGATGATGATGATCATGTTGTCAGATTGTGCTCAAGCGCAATGCAAAACTGTTTTTTTAATAAATTACCGGAATAGAACAAATCTGTAATAACCCCGATAATGAAGATGTCCAGCCGTTATTTTTCCGGCTTTATCATGAGTTGAGCTAAGTTCATGGCATAGCACGCGGTAATCCGTAATCATAATACCACAAGTGTTGATAGGTACTTGATATGCTAATAAAGTTCATAAAAAATAATGAATAGATAGCGGTAGCGCTAATTATAAAAGCCATTCACGATCGCTGGAGTAAAGCAACGCCCGCTGTGGTTATTGTTTGCTTTAGTGACCGCTAAAAAGTGTAATAGAGCAATTGGCCCAGTGGTAGCATGTACGACTTTCAAATCTGACACACACTGGTTCGAATCCCGCTCGACCCTGCACTTATTAATTTTCATGTTTGAACATAGTACGGATCAAACCAGCATGATCAAAAATCACAAAATTTAGGTATCGACCTACCCGCATTTGGACAATGTCGTGGATTATGGCCTACACTCTACCTCTAAGAGAAGAGGCCCGCGATTAAATAAACTAATTGCTGTAGTGTTGTTTTAAAGATTTGTTTTCTTAACTGCCATCTACGTTTTGAAGATCACGTCTGCTTCGACTGCTTGCTTCAACCACTTGGAAACGCACTCGTGCTAAGCTTGAAACGCATCCTTAGGTCAAGGTGAATCACTATTCATCATCATCATCATCAGCCTGAAGACGTCAACTGCTGAACAATGGGGAAGAAGGTTCCACGGAAACGCTCACCACTCTTTTCGTAAATATTCACAAAACCAACAAAGCTAATAATTCATAACAGATTCTATTGTTAAAAACATCAAGAAAGTCTTTGTACACAAGCTTGTGCACATAATCAATCTCCCAAGACCGCGGCGGTGTCGCCAAGCTAATATCGAGCACCTGCGCCCTGCGCCTTTTTACGATTTTATATTTAAGTTTTTATGTCCCCGCGTAGTTTCCTTATTTATTACGTAAATAAGTTCGCTTTTACCAGGGTTGTAGAATTGCCAAGTGGGTAGGGCGAATAAAATGTAAAAAAGCTTGATTTTTGTATATTAATTGCACTGGCAATACAGTATTCTAGGATTCATATTGAGTTAGGTACATTGCTTACATCAATATTTATGATTTTTATAGCAATATCGCCTGCTCAGCGTAATCTACAGATTAATTTGTAAAGGAAAAATTAGTATCACGAGCGGGGATTGAACCCGCATCCATCCATCCCTCAAGCCGGGATATGCTTTACTTAAGCTACCGTGACAAGTGGTCTCATGTCCGAATTTTTCCTTCATCTTTACAACCAACTTACGGGGTTGGTAGCGCTATCTATTGAGTGATTCTTAAGAAACATCCCAACCAGCATGGTCAAGTTACATCAACACTGCTGTACAGATAACGCCTTCCAAATCAATATTTATGATTACGTCATTATTTATGTATCAAAATTATTGGGAAATTTAGACTTCATGATCTAATCTCACTGTCTAGAAATCTTATTGTAATGACGTCTCAGGATGACGAGCGCAGTCAATGTCACGTGATACTTTGTATTTTAGAGTTCCTAGTGTAATGGGTGTTAGGTATGCGTCTGTTATGGGTGGGGTAGGCATGACAAACTTAACATCAGGCAAAAATTATTGGTCGCACGTCATTGTAATAAATTCCGTTGCTTGTAATTTTACATAGGTAGGCTTAACCAAGAACCGACTGCGTTCGATGACATTTTTTTAGAACGAACGTAGTTCTTTTCGTACTATGTAGAGACGATAATAATTACCACCAGAGGCCTTACTATGAAAGACTCTCTTACCCAACCATTGTATTACTAAAGCAAGTCCAGTTCACTGCAAGTAAAGGGCTCCGTAAAAATACACAAATTCACCAAAACACAACTTTCCGGGGGATTGTTTGACTTTAGTTTGAAATTAGTTAAGTTAGGCTCGATCTAGTGAAGAGGCAAAGTTAGTTATTGTCTGGAACGTTTAGGTACAGAAGGTTTGAATGGCTAGGTCTCAATAAAAGCTATATAAGTTATCGCAGATGGTGGCCGGTACTTTAAAACTAATGTAAAGAATGCGATAAATAGTATCGGTAATATCGCTATAGCAATAAAGCAAACAAGCTATAGATCGTGTTTTTTTTTTCCTTTTACTTCTTTTATAAAACGGGTAGGTAAGGTTGAAGTTCTATTTGTAATTTAGAAGTGCTTTGTGAAATAATAATTGTACTGGGTAGTTCTCATCGATGCTCAAATTTGATGGTCACGAGGTTATATTTCCTAAATGGCTTAAGATACAAACAGGACTTGTGAATTAAATGATGAAACATCTATTAGGCTACAACAGAAATAAAGCTTGTCAAAATAAAAGCAAAAATAATACCTTAAATTAACACGAAATGGTCAAAAACGGGGTAATTTTTCGTGTTCTCATCGTGTCACACTCTCCGATGCAGTAAAACATTTGCTTACCACTTCACCAAATTTCACTGTATTTGTATGTAACATATACTAAAATTATCGTAATTAAATAAACTTTACACTAAATAGTTTAAAACAAATCTTTTCATCATTATTTTCAATTTAAAACAACATACGCGTCGGTCACGCGGATATGGGTTCTTTAAATTCGCGTGATATAACGGCTGCCTGTTAAACAAAACATCAGCAATCAAACACTGAGTGTGGTCCGGTCGAACGTCAGTCGTGTACTGGCATCGCAGACGTAAGACGTGTGGCTCAACGTGCCGGAAAAAAAAAATATCGGTAAGCTTGTATTTGTTCATAGATTTACCGATCACACGTGCACTACATTTTTTGGGCATTGTATTTCAGCAATTGAAATCAAAGTTAGCTCATCGAAACCCTAAAATGTGCGAGATATTTATGTAGTATTTGATTTAAATCGATACACTTAACTTTGCAGCAATTTTACAAAAAAGGGATAATTTCGTCAGTTTCGTTTCATAAACTTCGTGGCATTTTAGTCATGAAACTGATTTTGGTACATGAAACTGATTTTATGCATTCTTTTATTTAGAAATGTAGCGACTAGTGTGAGTTATTGAAACAATTCTAGTTATTGTAGTATGACAGATGTAAGATAGTGTTTTGAATAATTATGTAAACGTGTTTTTATCGAGAAAAGTTGGGTCGATTCGAACTCACTCATCATTCATTGTGATTAATAATCATAGCCTAAAAATGGATGAGTTCGAATTGGTAGGTATGTCATGTTATCGCGAAAAGGGGTGATCTGGACCGTGGTAGCCTAGTAACTCTCAAGTTGGGAGAACCTTTCTTCGAAACTAGCATTGTATTATGTTTAATAATAGGTACCTAAAGGGGAAGAGCTAGTAACAGTACCTACGTTTGGTAGGTAGTAGATTAAAAGATTATGGTTACATACCATTTTTCTGGTTTCCGGGAGAAGCATCCTATTGCGAAGTTCCGGTAGATAGCTAGGTAAAAGGTACCTACCTAGCCCAAGTTCACATTCTATGAACACTTTTCTCCACACACGTTTACCGTCGGATATTATGTACCTAAAGTATGTAGGTATTAGGAACTATCACCAAAAGGTTCTGAAATTATTAATAACGTCACGTCATATCACAATACTACTTACTTATTTTTTTTTATTTTTTTTATTTTTTTATTCTTGACGTAAGTACGTATATAGGTACTAGGTAGGGAGGTAGGTACCTACTAGGTACATTTTGGTCCCCGCCTGCCAACATTTCAATCATACTTTAATTATTTTGCTCGTAGGCTCGACTCCGGACACGTAAAGCTCATATTTAAAAGTTTATGGAAAAATCACGAAATCAGGAGTTTCTAATCCAAAAGAGTACCTAAAGATGTGCCAGATATTGTCTTTTGTAGTGAGATTTGTTTTTATATATAAATCGTTATAAGTATAGATTATTTCTATTGTAGTGAAGGTTGTTGTTCTATTGAAAAAGTAACACAACTCATAAATAAATACACTTTTTAAATACTCATGATGCTTCTTAATTAATAAAGCTATTAATACGATAACTATCTGTTTTTTTGTCAGCGAGGCTTATTACCTATAATATGTAGTTAAGTGGATTAGTATTCGTATTTCGTAGGATGAACAAACTCAGGACCGAACTGATAATAATAATATACATAGTTTTGGTTATTAATACCATTTGTTTGCCAGTTTAATTATGAAAACAAGATTACGATGTTATTTTATGAACATTTAGTCTTATAAACAGTGGCAAAACGTGAGAAAATGATAGCTGTAAAGTTACTGAGTCATTTTCGTGGCCTCTAAAACTTCAAAACCATTTATCACCCAAACAAGACTTTCTATTTGATTAATTTATATATTAATTTACTCGTCTTATAAAGTGCTATAATTTATTGTACAAAAATATTTGAAATAAGAACAATATAAAATTGTACATGAAACTGACGATGAGAATCGTAAAAATGAGAACAAGCCTACTATTCTGCAGAATTGTGACAACTAGCCACAGACGCCATAAACCCAAAAATTAAGCCAAGTGTATTTCGCTTAAGGCGAGTTCAAGGACAACTTTTGTGTATTGCAGAGGACTCTAGAGGACGCTTAAAATTGAAAATCACAGATTCTATTTGATGTCAAACTGGCTTTGCGATTAGGACTGTCTACATTTGCGAGTCTAACCCACTAGTCTTGAACTAAAAATAAGTAACTAAACCCACCGAAACGTTACCATGGTAATTCACGTAAATTAGACATGTCTGCGATTTGTTAGAAATCTCACAATAACTAATACGCCGATAAAATTGTTTTAAATAATTTTAATACAATAAATAATACAGTTTCAGACAATTTGGGATAGGATTAAACCAGTTTTGGTTTCAGTCGTTATGGTTTTAGATAATTATGAAGCAAAACGTTTTGGTATCAGGTATCTCTAAGATAAGGTTCTAAAAACCGGTCACATTGCAAAGTAAGTCATCTATTGGATCAGTTTTTGCTACCTAGGATCAACCCTATAATTAATTACCTTTATGAAAATCTGTAGTCAACCAGACCATACCATTTATGTCTCTCAGTTTAAGTATAAACTAAAATATAAGTTAGTTCAATACTTTCCCCTAGCTTCTCATACGTTTGAATTCATTTCAACTTGACAACCCACTCATGTCTTCAAAATACTGAACTCTCATTGGTTGCCTGTTTATCATCAGCTATCGTAGACCAATGAGCTTTTAGTATTTGCTAAGTTAACACGAGATTACACACGAGAAACCGGGAAAATACTGAAAGCACATTGATTGCCTTTTGATATTCTCGGTCTTCAACGAATGAGCGTACCCTTCTAAAGTATATTTGGTGTGTGTTGACTTAACGCTCGAGTTTGACACTGGAGACTACAGTCCCTGAGAATGAATGACGTGACGTCCTAGTCACCTGTTCACCTGAGTGACACGGCCGCCCATAACAGTTGCAGTGTCACTAGGAACTTTAAAATAAAGTTTCGCGTGACACTGTACTGCGTACGTCAGCCTGAGTCATCACTAGGGTCTCGGGACGTCTCGTGTCTCGAAGTCCCGGGGCTTTCCGTAATTTTGGTTGTCTCAAGTCCCGAGATTTTCGGGACGAGACGAGTTAAGATTGACGAAATTTTGATGTAATCATCACGTCACGCAGTCTAGTCAGCGTACATAACGTAATCAGGTCATAAAGTCTCATTTCGGTTACTCTTACATTTTTCATACTCGTGATGATTACAAAGTACTTAAGAGCTTTCAAACTTTAACGCAGAAAGCTCTTGTTTCATCTTTGCCAACTTCCAACACGATAGACAGAAACAAAACACAGGATCGGTGGCTATTACACCGTTACATGATGTTCATATTACTGAGGGTAATAGAATTAAGCCAGTATATACTATGTACCCTTGTGTTCGTTTGTAGCCTTTATTGACAAAGACGTAGACAAGACACTATTCGTCCAGACAGAAGAACAAATAGGCTTTCGACAGTTTTTCTGAATCAAATAAAGATGGACAGAAATAAACAGCCAATCAGCAAATTAGATTGATAAAGTCACGTTTGATATAAAAACCTGTCTTATGTGGAAGCAGTTTTCCTTTATGAATAATAAAATATTGGTGAATAACAAATTTGTTATTGTACCGTCGTGCTTTGGTATGGCAGGACCAAAAAGGTGCCCTTAAGGATGATGATGACATCATCAAAATAGATAATATTCTAACTCTAGTGCGAGAGCTTACGTGAGTTTGTGTAACTGTTACTTTAATCTATTTTAACAGTTAAATAGATTACGCTGAGCAGGTGATATGGCTTTAAAAATCATAAATAGTTAAAGGAATATTAAATAAAACAAATTCTCATATTGTTTGTAACATAGTTTCAATTAAGGAAAACCAATTATTATGACGTTTATTATTTTATTTTATAAAAATAACAGGAAAAGTGCCCCTAGCAATAGCTCAGGAAATCCGACAATTATGAAACGTTAGTTAATTTCTGAGAAAAATGGAACTTTGCTCACTGCGAAAGATCACTAATAAAATTTATATTACATTTTTCAGAATTTCTCAGGAATTGTTTATAACTAGCTGACCCACCCAGCTTCACATGGGTTAATTAGTCTTAAGTCTTATCTATGTATGTTGTCTTATGTATGTATGTGTATGTGGGTAAGAGAGAAGGGAAAGGTAAAAAAATAGGGGAAGAGGATGAATGGATGGGACGGCGAAGCGAGGCTGGCTGCAGGCATTCATCCTTTTCCCCTATTTTTTTACCTTTCCCTTCTATTTTCCCCTCGACAGGGTAAATAAATTTTTATTTGTTTTTTTTTTATTGTAATTAAAAGTGATAAGCAAATATAATTATAATATAAGTACCAAGAAAAATCTTGAAAAAAATTACACCCTGATTGCTTGGGCAACCAGCACTTCACCGTTTTAGAAAACAAAATTATACTAAATATTATTCTGCATAATCAGCTATAACCATACCAAATTTCAGCCAAATCCGTTCAGTAGGTCCAGCGTGCTACGTGTTCAAAGGGACAGACAGAAAAAAAAATATTTTTAAATTTTTATATCGACTTAGAATTGTAGAGCAGTCAAAATTCTCAAATAATATTCAATGTACTAATTTAGCCCATTTACAGTTTTATAATATGTATTGATGATGACTAATAAAAGTTTTGTTTTATATTTATATAACCTTATTGACGTTTAAGTATTTTGAGGATTAAGTATTTTACAGTTAACCAACCTGCATTTGACCACCTTAGTGGATTGTAGCCTACTTACTCATAAGTATTTGTCCCTGTGAGAGGAAACTCGTGTCCCAGAAATCGGTCGTAGTGTATTTTAATACGCAATAATGATACATAAAGTGCGATCCAAACATAATGGATGCTGTGAAGTCGGCGCGAAACGCTGCGCAAACATTAGATGTGCGTGGGAAGAGGTAGGTGGTGAGCGCAACATGCGGGGGCTTTGCATCGCACTTCACAGCCCCCATTAAGTTTAACTCACACCCTACCTACCTATTATTAGTCCTTTTTCTACTCGTATATTTATTTCAAACCCCGTCCAAACAGCAACTTACAAAAATAACAAACTTTTTTAAACTTTTACCACTCGGCTCCAGTTAGTATGAGGTATTTTCAAAAAAATTCAAAAGTTCTGTGATCTGTCAGCCCCAACGCGATAACAGTGTTTTTTTTTTTAAAAACAGATCGTACAACGCTGCAGCTAATTGATTTCAAAAGTTTTGCCGACAGTTACTAAAACGTTTGCGGTATTTATTTGAAACTAAACCCCTACACACACTATAAAGTTTGTCTCCTGCAAGAATCGTGCCCGACTGCGCTACTGTAATTTGTACTATTTATAGGTATTTAAGAGATGTCTGTGGATTTACCCGCATTTTTTTATAAAATCTAACAAACATCTCGCCCATATAGTTTATAAAGACCATGACATGAAATTTTGAGTTATAAAGAGTTATTGCTCAATCCGCAATTATTTTCAGGAAAAGCAAAATGTTATAGACATCACAAAATATTATAGCTAGTATCTATCTGTATATAGTCTGTTTCCAAAGCCTTGCAACTTGTTATATACCTACAAATCTCCATTGAAATGCCCATTAACTTGTGTTGACAGGCTTATACATTTAACGACAGTTGCGCGTATTGTTGCTAATGATACTCAATGATGACTAGTTTCCTAATGTGTGAGGGGTAACTATCCAAACTATATTTATACCATTATTCAAAGCGGGCAACATGTCAGAACTTTACCAACGGTAGAGGCTGGCGCCCGTTATTAGAAAACTTTGGTTAGTTTCACTGTGGTCAGGCTAATGAATACGGTAGATTGCACGAGAAAAGCTTGCAAGTGAGGGAAAAATAACAAATCTATGTATGTCGTTTTATCCTTGAACAGGCTTAAGATATGTGTTTCGTTTGTATTTGAACACGCATGTCTATCATAGAAAGGGTAAGTAAGGAGCTTTAGCACAATCTGTGGTTGTCACATTGATTGCTTTTCAATAGCCTAAAGACTGCCATCCTCTTCTCTAATAATATAATTGTTGTGTCCAACAGGGTACATAGTGATCCCAATTCTTAACTACGCCATCTAATCCACCATCTGGGTTGTCTGGAAGAGACCGCGATAAGACCACCCATTGTGACACTTGATTTTAAGTTTGTGTGTTTGTGTTTCTGTAAATTTGTGCGTTTATCTATCTACCTATCTACTATGGAACGCAATTAATATTTTTATTTGTATTTGACGTCCATTACTGTTGAACATAGGACTCCCCATTGAGCGCCACTTTGAGCAGCTGCGTGCTTCTTGCATCGGCGATTTTGTACAAGTCGTCAGCCGGCCTACGTTGCGTTTTCCGATTTGTGGTTCACTCGAGGACCTACTAACTATTAATTGTCACTGTTTGCCCCTAATTTCGCGTAAAGTGCATCTGCTTCGCACATAGAGCATTTACTATTTTGATAACGCCTCATTTCTCAGTTCTACGTAACACTATATATTCCTTACTGCAGTCTGAAGTACTGTAAGCTGTGATGTAAATCTGGAAGTTTCAAGCCGTAGTTCGAATGTTTGTTTAGTTTATGGTCTACTTTGCTAACTCTATCTGTTAAGTTTACGTTTCGGACATATATGTTTGGATATAGGGGTAATTTTTCAATGACTGGAATATTAAACCTCTCATATATTTATAAATAAAAGATACAGTTTTATTAACCAAATCACAATTTGCACAGAAAAGATAATTTAGTAGTAATGTTTATAATAGTGCATAAGAAATCGTGTATTGTAAAACAAACTCAATGGCGGCTGTGAAGTGCAAAACCCCCCGTAAAAAGCACACACCGCTTACTTCTTCCAGCGCACCTCTAATTTTTGCTACTTTGTTTGCCGTCGACTTCACAGTCGCCATTGAGTTTGAACCGTATTCTACAATAATTGAGAAATTGCTTTGATTTTTTAGGACAAGTGTATTGTTACCATTCGTCATCGCATGAGAAACTGAAGTGGGGGCAAACAGTAACAATAATTGAAATAAACGAATTCATAAAACCTTCATAGATAAATTATTAACAAATGTTTCTCACTGGAGGTAAATCTTTATTTGACCGTAACAAGATTAACCATAATAGCATACTCTACTACGTTGTCACCTACACAATATTTGCAGTTTAGATCCGCAATAGTGATCAAATAACATTATTCCGTTTGTCCCATATCTCAAATGGTACCGAGTAAAGCCGAATAAAGCTGGCAAATGTAGGCATCTGATAAATGTGCCATACATTTCTCGACATTAATCCTTACCCTGGGAAATCTCCAGTAATTATCAGACAACCTCAAGACCCTTTCACAGTAGTGCTGGTGAACCGCAAGCGTTTGACAGAAGCTTCCCTATCTTATCATCATCATCAACAGGCTGAAGACGTCTACTGCTGAACATAAGCCTCGCTTAGAGAGTACCACTTTCAACGGCTCCTTGCCTCCATCGGCTTCCCGCAGCTTTCATCGTCAGTCCACCTAGCGGGGGGAGTTTCCCTATCTACTATTTCATAATTCAGATAATGTTGGATAAAGTAATTTCCCCTAAAATAAAGTCACCGTTTATTTGAATAATACATAATCACATTTTGGATACTACTACTTGGCTCTAGAATATCTGGCAAAGCAATGATACCTGCCCCGATAAACTCTCACATTAAAGTCCACCTAGTGAAGCTAAGTGTAAAAACACTTCTTAATTAATAATAATTAAGTTACTAAGTGAATTTCAGCCATAAGTAACTGAGTCCTATCATGCTAAACCATGGGACCTTGTTGACGTCATAAAAGCAACAGTTGTTAGAAACCTTCAGATGGTTTGAAAATGGTTATTCATCATCAAGCCTTCAGGCGGTTTCAAATGATTTTGAAAAGAGCAGAAAGAAGTGTAACAGATCTTGGGCACAGATGATAAGCCAAGATTATCACATAGTTTCTATTCTCAATTACAGCGTCTGAAACGCTGGGAATCTGTTTGATAAACCGCTTACCTGTAAGTAACGCCAGTGTGAACTGTCCATAAGCGTCTCGGTTACTGCTATCTGACAGATGCGACCGGAAGCTTACCTTGTCTTCTGAACAAGGGTCCAGTGGGTAAACACCTAAATGCTTATCTTGGCTCTTAAATTCTGAAACATTTTTATAGTGGTTTGAATTAATGCTACGTTTTACCTTTAATATTTGAGTGGCAGAGATTAAAATTAAATGCCTTAATTGCAATGCGTTGTTTTCATGTGAGACTCCTTTTTTCGGGAGAAAAAATACTCCAAGTTTTTTATCCCGAAAAAAGTTTTTGTTTGAAAGTCATACAAATAACATACAAATAGAAAACGTTTCACTGATAGTATTATATGCATGATGATGTATTAATATGGATTAGGAGTACTAACCGATGAACTATTTCATTTTAGAAAATTTTAAACTCTTTATTTGAGGGTCAGATAGAAAGACAAAGGTGCGAGTATCTTCCGATTTTTTTATTTAAAGCCAATTTACTTTTTAACTCGTCATCATCAACATCCTGAAGACGTCCACTACTGAACATAGGCCTCCTCCAGAGAACGCCACTTGGTTTGGCTGCTCGCGTCCGGCATCCATCGGCTCCCCGCGGTTTTCACCAGTCCAGTCCACTTCAGTCCACCTAGTAGGGAGCCAACTTACGCTGCGTTTTCCGGTTTGTAGCCGCCACTCGAGAACCTTTCTTTCCCATTGGTAGTCAGTTCTGCGAACGATGTTCTTGTCATTTCAATTAGCTAATAAAAAAAAATTAAAAAAGATATCTGTCACCTTAGTCCTCTGCGGATCTCTATTCTGGATCTTATCTCTCTTCTTTACATCATTTATAGTAAAATATTCTAACCATCCGAATTGCACCGGATTACATGCGATGGTTCCTAAACTATTTTTTAACTAATTAATTGAGTTTTTAGGATCTAATAAACGTCAAGAGCGTCATAGTAAAATTTCCTTTAAAAAAGTTTAAGAAATAGTGTAATCGGCCTGTGATTTTCATTGACTTGAGCAGTTGTTACCGGGGGCCGTAATGTGAGCTGTTAGCACGATTCAAAACAGAGCCTATATTGGATCGCTTTGATTTTTTGTATGAATATTTTTACAAGCGATCCAATGCAGGCTCTGATTTGTATTGCACTATGATCTCACAGTAAGGCCCTGAACTATCTACAAAACCAAAAAACTGTTGAAGGTTTGAATGCCCTTCTTCAGAATGGACCATCCAGTGCACCGCATTTCAAGAAAAACCTTGCATTCATGCATGCAATCGGTTTCATTCCGTAACCACGTCGCGGGCGTACCATTCTTTATCTTATACCTTTTAAATTTACATATAAACGCTTTTATTCTTGTGTACGTTTGTAGAATGGTCGACTTTTGCGCTTCCGTTCGGGGTTCTAACAGGCACTTAGTAGGCGCTTACAATTTGTAAAAACTCCATTAGGATTGCAAAGGATTCTTTTTTGGAGTTAATGTTACGGGAATTTAACAATTTTGAAGGCTTTTGTTCCCGTGCGTTGACGCCCATATCCTGTTATATAGGGCGTAGACTATAATATAATATAATGGGCGCTGGAGGGGAGTGGATATTAATTAATATAAGCATAATGATAATTTTACTATGATACAAATACACATGAAAATAATGAACATTGACATTAAGCACTTTGTACAATACTTGTTTAGTGTTTGTTTCTTATTCTTAGTTCATATTATGTAACATTAATATAACATGTTCTTTACCATAGTTTAAGCAAGTATTGAATCACTGTTATTCTATTCTATTATATTCTTGTAATATAATATTTGTTTACAATATTATCAACGAATCAATCATCAATCATCAATCGCCTGTGTACCTAATGCCTACCTATAGCCTATTGTTGGTGCAATTGGTGCAATAAAAAAATGTCTATCTACCTATCAGTTAAGTATTTTAAGTTTTTTCTGATTTGGCAAGTAAAAGTGATTGATTTAGCAACATCATCATCATCAAAGCCTGAAAACGTCCACTGCTGAACACAGGCCTCCCCCAGAGAGCGCCACTTTGAGCGTCGGCTCGCCTCTTGCATCCATCGGCTATCCCGCGGTTTTTACCAGATCTTCGGTTCTTCTAGTGAGAGGTCGGTACGCTGCGTCTTCCAGTTCGTGGTCGCCACTCGAGAACCTTGCAATAAATTATTTGAGTTTTTTTAGTTTTGCATAAAAAGGGTAGATTTTTGGTCTTGTTTAATTAAATAAAACAAAGTAATATTACACAAAAACAGTCGTTTCTCTTTGCGTGCTTACAATTTTCACAAATTAATTTACATAATGTTGTACCGTGTGGACATGTTGTTAATTTGGTAGTAACACGTAACTTTTACGTAAAACCGTTATCACGGTTATAATGATACATAATGTTATGAGTTTTGTCGACCTCACCCTACTTATCTGAAGCCAAACAATACGACAAACGATATTTTCTTTTTCAATTAAACTGAACGACTTTTTTCACTATAGCTCATCGAATGATGTTATTTGCATATTAATAAAGGGGTTAGAGATGCGCTGAACATGGGGTTTTGAACCGAACCGAATAACGTACATTATTTGGTTCAGCGCTTACCGAACCGAATATTTGGCCGATATATTCGTTTCATTTCACGTGAAATTTCTCGTACATTCAGCATACAATACTTCAACAATTTCTAAAAAGTCTTCTCATTCACTCTACAAGTTCTGTGGAACTGAAACTTTTATAACACTGAAGATGCAGAGTAGAGTCTCAATCCAGTGGAATTTAATAAATTAGCACGACCCGGTTTCGGTCTCAAGATTCGAAAGGGACAGGGGTAAATTAGGGGTTAAAGGGAGAAGAGTATTTGGGGGCAAGAGAAAAAATCTTTCACAAAATATTCATTCATGACATAGATATCAATTTTCATGTCGATTGAAAAAATTTAACAGAATAATTACGCCCAACGATCACATAAATAGATCCTGCACCCTAACTGGGATTCCCTGTATCTAGGGACCCAGAACCTACGAGGACCATGGTCTCATACAGAACAAGACCTTGCGCTATTTTTTTAGTCTACAAATACTTGTCCAGTCGCGGAAATCGAACCTGCCTCCGCCTCCGCGAGTCCGTTATGAGCCGATCTGCTCAACCACCACACCACAAAGGCTATTTATGGATAACATTTAAATACCGTTTGGTCTAATTTATCCACTAATATTTAAGTACGTAGAGGTAAGAGATGTCTAAATTTATACACCTACCTAGCTACTAGTTAGACTTATAGTACCCCTATGGAATTATTAATAAACCGTGCATAAACAGGAAAGTTAAAATCAATTGTGGACAAAACCATGCATCGACATTTTATGGGAGAGTCCTATGTTCAGCAGTGGACGTGTTCCGGCAGATTGTGTGATGTTATGTGGGGGCCAACTGGCCCTTGCTTGGACCTAGCTCCGCCCCAAGCAGACGTACCGGCTCGGCTATTAATGATAAATCCGCCCCAAGCGGCGGCGAGGCATTCTCAGGCAAACTGCGCGAGTTTCGATAACTTCACAAATTGTACGGAAATAGCCTGTTATCACAATATTATAACGAGGTTGGAATATCCTACTTTAAACAATACAATTTTATTTAAAAATACAACCTATAACCTTGTAATAATAATAGTTATTCTAAGCCTAAAACGTACGTAATGGTCTACAAAATAAGGTGCTTAAAATAGTTGGTCTATTTTAAAGACATGCCGTCTTACCACAAAAATAATTTTAAACATAGCTTAGATACATGTTTAGTTAGACAGCGTCTAAAAGTTAAATGCTCCTTAAACGGATGTTTTATTTTTGTCACTACAAAACCATGTTTATACCGTATTTCCTTAAACACTGTCTAACTCGATCCACATTTTTTTAAATAAGGTGACATTATACGAAACGTTTCATTCCGCGCAGAACTCATTTTGTAAATCCAATACATGTTAGCGTCATAGCTGTGACCATAGAAAAAACGAAACACCTCTTAAACTAAGGGTTGAGTATGTTTAAATTTTAGCACTTGTTTAACGCCCGTCTATCTTAAACGAGTGTTAGGCGCGGATTTGTGGTATGGAATTCATGAAACAACTGTTAAACAAGTGTTTAAGGCGCGTCTAAATCTTTTGTGGTAAGACGGATAATTGTTGATAACTTAGGGTGGGTTGCACCAGCTTACTTTAACTGCTAACTGTAACCGTCCACGCTTCGCCGGGCGGGCTATGTCAAATATCTGTCACAGTAACTTTAACTCAGCCTTAGTTATTTTTATTTGTATTATTTTTATCCGTGGCGAGTGACGGCGCTGTAATGTTTCTATTATGGTCTGAACATCTGCAGACAGTGCTTTAGGGAGTATGCCAACGACATTGGTTTCAAGAAGCTGGACTAAATGCAAACCTAGACCATAATAAATCTTAATAATCTTATCTTATTACGATGTAAAGTTATGTTTTATTTCCAAAAATGTATGAATAACTTATAGGATCAGTTGCCCTATCACAAAGTATACACAAACCATCATGGTTCGTGACAGTAATGCTTCAAGGTTACAATAATATTTTTCGAATTCGTACCATGAACTTATAAAGTATTCTTGCGCGAGAACGAGACGTCTACATTTTTATATAGCGTTATCACTGTCGCACGTCGCTGTCAACATGATTAACGGTATGACATGACAGTTGTATTTCAGTGAAAGATTTAACGTGACGTCATCAAAACTGCTCTGCGTCAAAAACATTACAATATTCTTACTTTTATGTTTTTCAAAGTCTGATTGAAGTATTAATGCTAAGTATAAGACCTTGTGGAGGCCCCCCTGATGTTCAAATAATCAAACGTATATAAATAAGGTCTTTTATTTAAAAAAAAAATAATAAATAAAAATTTGTTTCTCTTCATAAAATGATAAGAAGTATTCATTCATACTTATTTATTATGTCATATCCATCGCTGCACGCATCTAAAAATTCAGTACCTACTTAATAAGTTTAAAAGTACAGTGATTTTATAAAAAAGAAAATAAACTTCTGAAGTGGAATTTCAAAAGATTACGTTACCTAATATATAAAATATTATATTTCGTAATGAATAAAAAAATAAGGGTTTCTGTTTGCCTACAGAAACACTTATACTTCCACGATAAGTTTACGACGTCCCGTTTTAGTGTTATTAGAGACAGATTATTTTATCTTAAGAAAAAGAACTTTGTCCCAAAGTAGGAAATAAGAAATTCCGCAAATACTTCAAGTTCAATTGCATTTGTTCGATGCCCGAAACTTGGCGCGGCCACCGTTAACATTCCTCGGCAAGTATTATACGATACGATATCGTTGGGTATAAGGTGGCAGATATCGTTTGCATACTATATGAGTACCTAGTAAAGCAAGGCCTATCACATATTTATAGCATTACTTATGCACTCAGCGGATCATCATCATCATTACCAGCTTGAAGACGTCCACTGCTGAACACAGGCCTCCCCCAGAGAGCGCCACTTTGAGCGGCTGTTCGCCTCCTGCATCCTCAGGGGTTTCACCAGATCGTCGGTCCACCTAGTGGAGGGAAGGCCTACGCTGCGTCTTCCGGTTCATAGTCGTCACTCGAGAACCTTTCTTCCCCATCAGTTGTCGGTCACTGACTCAGTGGATATGTTTTGTCTTTAATTTACAGTCACTTTTTTATTACAATTATGACGCATAAAAGTTATCATATAACGTGGTTATAACTACGAAGATATTGCGAAAACTAAAAAAAACATAGCATAAATACAAGCACAGTTATCTACTTTGTGGACACCATAAAAATTATCGAAATCGTATAACATTTGACGGGCCCGATAGCTCAGTTGGTAGTAGCCCTGTCTTCTGAACCGAAGGCTGTGGGTTCGATTCCTAATTCCTGCCCAGGACAAACATTTGTGTGATGAACATAGGTGTTTGTTCTGTGTCTGGGTGTTATATTGTATTTTATGTATGCATTTACAAACATACACAACATAATCACAAACATACTTAGTTTGGGGCTAGATGGCGCTATGTGAAATTTCGACACACAGAAATATCCACACATTATATTTAGGGGTATAGATAAATGTTGCCATTTTTTGTTTAAGAGGGAGGCATACTCTCTTCTGAAATATTGTAGTGACTACGACTGTTTCAAAAATAGGTAAGTACTAAGTATATTAACAAACATGAATGTTCTTTGTAATTCCGCAACGAAAACAAAACGACTTTAAAAAATAACCCAATTTACTTTAACTATACGGATACATCCAGGGTTAGGTACTGAAGGCCAGCATTAGACTGTCTCTATCGGTTGAACCTTGGCGTACCATGTTTGTGTTTCACAATGAAAACGTATTTTGAAGTAAGAACTTTATTGTGAAAGTATTATTTTATTTGTATTAGGCACCACTAGTATTACTAGGTGGTAGGACTTTTCTGCAAAGTTCGTCTAGGTAGGTACCACCGCTTTGCCAGTTATTCTGCCGCCAAGCACTACTGTGTTCCGGTTTAAAGGGCATTGTAGCTAGTGACATTACTTGGCAAATGAGACTTTGTGACCTGTGGCCTTACCGCGTAAGCCCGGTGGTAATCGTAATCGTGTGCTCTCTTGCTCGCACTCAAGGGCTTGTACATTGGCGCAAGCAGGCTGGCAGGCGATGTTCATTACCAGAATGCTTACGCGGTAGGGCTGCTGATTACACAGTGTAGTAATCTGATGACTAGACTGTGTGATGTTTCAGGATGACGTGCGCAGTGCAGTGTCACGCAAAACTTTATTATGTTAAAGTTCCGAGTGACACTGCAACTGTTATGGGCAGCTGTGATGCTTAACATCAGGTGAACAACTTGCTCGTTGCGTCATTCATTCTCATAAAAAAAACCATCGCCTCGTCTAAATAAATCCTTAGGTGATACGAAAAATTCGTAGGATAAAAAAAGGATCGAATAGGTCCCAAATGAACGATAAAAATGACGCACGAATGAACTATTGAATGAATGATAGGATAAGAAAGAATCCTGCATTCAATAGTGTCTCCAGAACTGTGTTAATCAATCTCTGTCCTATCTATGATGGAGCTAAGCTCCATGATCGATGATCACTTCTATTTTTTTTTTGTGTTTTCGTAATTTTGACCTTGGGCTGTGAATGTTAAGCTATTGGTACCATTTTCGGTATCAACTATTGTCGTAGCCGTATCTTTTGTAAATATTATTGTTGGTTAAGCTTTAGTTGTGATTACATTGTATGTATGTAAACCTATCTGTTAAATCTAATTTGATTCATTTGTTACTGTCAGTTACTTTGTTTTTTTATTTATTTATTTTTTTATTTATTTCATTTTTAGAGCATTTTTTAAACCAACATAAAACTGTTTTCGAATTATTGGTAAAAATGGGGATTTTTGAGTTAGGTACTTAAATTAACTAACTTTTATAAAAAATAATACCTCCCGGTATTTACAACTTGTATACCTACTGTAATAATAATCATTCAAATAATAATAAAATAATTTTAACTAAATAACCTATGTATGTTATCTATTCATTTAACATAGATTCGATATTTCGAATACCACAAACATTAGTTCGCAAATCTCATACCAGATTAATTCTCACATTATACCTGCACTGATTTGGCGCTGACAATGCAAATACTGTGACCACTGTGACCATCAAATTTTGAATTATTAGTTCGATAAGCCCTGTATTATCACGCGCGCAATTTGTAGGACTACCGCACCGCTAGGTACACGTTTTTTTGTGTTGAAATCAAAACTTTCAATACTATTTCACATAAGTGCCATGATTAAAAGACTACCTGGGGACCCTGGGGGTAGGTGAACACTTAACTTCCATGGCAATTCAACAGGCGAAATTTCAATCTTATTTTAAAAACATAGATTCCTACTTTATTACCAGTAACTTATATATATTATAAGATGTTTTCTTCCTCTTAGTTGCCAGTTATCAAGCTCAGTATTCTAACGTAACTATGCACATAAACCGCATTTCAGAACTGCCAAAACCAAACAAAGAAGACTGGCGAGTCTTGATCCAAGATTAAAACAACGCCCTTCACGAATGTAATGATTGTTTTGTTGTGTATGTAATTGTATAGGTACTTATTCAAGTTTTGGTTTCAGTATCGATTATAGGGTATCTTCAGTGGCAGAATTAGACCTACTGTTACAGTTTTATTATAAGTACAGGGGCCTTACCACAAACTAATACAAAACCATCATGGTTCATAACGGTATTGTTTTAAGTTTATATTGTTTGAATTCGTATCATAAACTTATAAAGTGTTCCTGCATGAGAACGAGACGTCTACATTTTTATATAGCGTTATCACTGTCGCACGTCGGTTTCAACATGATGTATCTGTGAGTGAACGATTTAACGTGACGTCATCAAAACTGCTCTGCCAAGGCGCTGCCTCTGCAACAATACAATACAATAACTCTTTATTGATACCGATGGCATAAAAAACATGTAGAAATGAGACAACATTAAAGTATTCTTACTTTTATGTCATTTTCCTGTGTATGTTTCAAGTAATAATGCTATAAGAGGTTGTGGTAGGCCCCAGATTACATTGACAGCCTCCGTGGTGGGTGGTTGAGCAGGTCGGCTCATAACCCGGAGGTGGCGGGTTCGATTCCCGCGACAGAACAAGTATTTATGCCCGAAAAAAAAAGAAGCGCAAATACTTGTTCTGTGTCTGGGTGTTGTGGGCCCATGGTCCTCGTAGTTCCTGGGTCCCTAGATACAGGGAATCCTAGTTAGGGTCCAGGATCTATGTATGTGATCGTTGGGCGTTATTTATTTATTTATTATTTATTATTATATTTTTAAGTTTAAATCTCATTAAAACATCAGGTTCTGCTCTATAACATTAGCTCAGACAATGTAGTTTAATAAACAAACTACACACCAAAGCAATGTTTACAAGCAAGTTTGTAACGAACTTTCCTTTACATGAAGCCTTCTCACGTGCTTGTTTACCTTCTGTAGTTACACAGTGTACTCGGAGACAGTAGTAAAACTATATTTATTCTAATAAAAACTTATTAAATAAGTTTTACTACGTTAAATTTAATCAAAAAAATTTTTGCTTATATTCAAAACACACACACAGCACTTGTGAAAGTCAGAGTAGGTACTTAATTATCATTAACAGCCTGAAAACGTCCACTACTAAACATAGGCCCCTCTCAGAAAGCGCTAATTTGAGCGGCTGCTTGCCTTCTGCATCCATAGCGGCTTTTACCAGATCGTTGGTCAACGTAGTAGGTGGGCTGGCTTACGTTGCGTCTTCTGGTTCTTGGTCGGCACTCGAGAACCTTTCTTCCCTTTTAGTTGTCAGTCCTACGAGCGATGTGGAAAGTACTTAATAGTTAGTTTAAATAATTATCGTTCTAAGCTTATGTATGTATCTGATACTCCTATAGACGTCTTAACGTTGCAAAATGAGTCTATTATAGACGTCAATCCCTATCCCTATCCCTCCCTACATATAGTAAATGTGTAATTTTAGCGCTACGGAACATACACATAATGATGTCAAATCTAATTTATCCCATAGGTTCTATTGTTCAAAAAATATCGTGACCGCGATGCAGGACTACAAGACTTTTTGCCCTTCTCCATACATTTTCTAATTTATCGTATCTAACGCCATCTAGGGACAATAAATTGTAGCTGTTTGTTTGTTTGTTTGTTTGTTTGTTATTCAACAAAACTCTAGATACTGAACTGATTTTCATGCGGGTTGCACTAATATGCTTAGAAATAACCGGCGCACAACATAGGATATATTAAAATACAAATATCATTAAAAAAATTTGGTCAAAATTATTAAAATATCATTACGAAACCGGACGGAATTTTATACAACATGGCCGCTTCATGGTGAATTTTTTTGGCTACTGACGGTTAGTTTATGTCACAGTAATTTTTTTTTATGTTGTATTAAGGCTCCACACATAGTGTATTTAGCCAGTGTTAAGTATAGTAATTTTTCGTCGTGTTGTTATTGAATATTACACATGTTTCACGTAAAGTCCATCTGGAGGCACAGATTAAAGAAAAAAAAAACGTGTGTAAGGCCATGAACAAAGAGTAATAGGAGTTAATTTCGGTAGTAAATATGCATTAAACAGTGAAATGAAATTTTACAATTTATTAGATTTGATTAGCAATTATTAGTTTATCTATTTAAGCCCTTGCAGGTTGTTTGGGGTTTTTGGAGTAAAATAGATATACCATCAAATAATATGTAAGTAGTATGAATCGATTGCATTCAAGATACAAACATGTTATTTATACTTAAGTGCCCGCAGATTAGAGAAATAACCGGCCAAGTGCGAGTTGGGCTCGCGCACGAACGGTTCCGTATCATTATCTATAAAAACTAGCAAAAAGACGTGTTGTATGAGAGAGAAAAAATACTAAAATACAGAATAAAATAAGTATTTAAGGGGTTAAATAATTATTTTATTCTGTATTTTTTGTAATAGCGGCAACAAAAATATATTTATCATCTGTGAAGATTTCAGCTGTGTAACTATCACGGTTCATGAGATACAGCCTGATGGTGACAGACGGACAGACGGACAGCGGAGCCTTAGTAATAGGGTTCCGTACCCAAAACGGACTGACGACGTCTGTCAGGCTGTGTGTCCTTCAGTCCGTCTGTCACCAGACTGTATCTCATGAACCGTGATAGTTAGAGCTTTACCCTTGGGAGTATAATCTTGACCCTTGCTACGCATTGCTAAACCTATTTTTGGCATTACATGAAGTTTATGTTTGGCCCACAGGTCTGAGGGCCAATGCATACTATTACCACTAAGGCTTTCAATCTCGATACATTTTCGAATCCCGGGAAAATTTTTCGAGACTCGACCCGGTCTCGAAATTCCCGAGAAAAGTGAGACTTTCGAGACTACGTCAAAAGTAGGTTTGAACTAGTTTAGGCAGTAATTACAAGCTAATCAAAATCTGTTAAAAACTCAAATACAAGCAAAAATAACAACTATTTGCGAATTTTTTTCTCTAATTTATCTGCTAGCGAACACATCGCAGCTTTTTTTTTTTCACTTTTACGAAGACATGTATTCACTTCAACAGCCAGAAGACGTTCACTGCTGAACATAGGCCTCCCCCATAAAATGCCACTTTCGACGCTTATCATTGAACTTTCATAATCACCGCGCTTGGTGATCACAGAAGATTTCAATGTACGAAGGATCCTCTTTAGTAGGGAGCGAATCATCAAGTCTATAGGACGCCAAAATGCTTGAAAAGATTTAGCATATTCCTGCGGCGTCCTATCAACAATATTGCAACAATAACTTTGAATTTAATATAAGTTTAGAATTATAAAGTTCAGGACTAAGTCTTATGTACTTATAGCAAAAACACGAGTTAATAAAATTTCTAGATGGAAAAAATTACAAAAATACCTCCAAACCGTATAAATAAATAATGAATACTTTAAATACGGTCATGAAACTTTGTGTAGTACTTAGTTGAACTAAATATAATGGAGGTCTTATGTATAATGGATTTTAAAAATACCTATTATTCACTGTAGCAATATGTTGCCTACAGTAAAATTATCACGCGTTGGAACCTCCACCCCTGCCATTCAGCCCCCCGACTTGGCCTAGTACTAAAAATTATTAATTGCTCTGTTGCTTTGGCTTGGATTCGCGCTGGCCACACGTCCTTAATAGGTCTCTTAAAATAAAAGAATAAAAAGTTTCCTACATAATTATTTCAGATATACCCCTTGCGATTATGTGCCACAAAACTAGCTTGCAATTGGTAGCTTGCTTATTCTCAGTTGAAATCCATGGTAGAAGACTTTAGTCAAACCCCTTTCACAATTATTATTTTTAAGCAGCTGCTCTATGGGGGAGGCCTATATCCAGCAGTGGACGTTTCCAGGCTGATGATGATTATAATCAGACCTTAGATTATTAAACCTGTGATCAAGACCCTCAGATGACTCTGAATATTAAATAAGTATGAAAACTCAGACTAAAAACCATGCTAGAAATCTATGTTGTCAAGACCGATGCTATTTTTCAAAAAGGCTAGTTGTTGTAGTTTCTATAGATTATTAACCAGAATAAAAAATACTCGTGGTTTAGTACATTTTTGAATAGTTTGACTCAAGTCTCAAAAGTCTCGTTATTCCCGAGACTGGAGGTAGCAGTCTCGAGTCTCGAAAATACGAAAAAATCGTCGAGACTCTCGAAATTTTCGAGACCGAGACTCCCGGGATGAAAGCCTTAATTACCACCATAGGCTAATGCAGTGGACCAATGATACTCTTACGTTACGTAATAAATTATATACTCTTTGAATGATACAGAAGTATAATAATACTCTTTGGAATAATACGAACTAGATTTTTTTTCTCTAATCTGTGTACGAAACATGTTATGTAAAATGCCGGGGGTCTAGCAAAGATCTCAATCACTAACGCTAACGCCTCACGCTAACTCCAAAAATGTATCAAAATGACATTCGCTACGGAAAAGTTAGCGATTTCCGAAACGTCATTTCAGTACATTTTGGAGTTAGCGTTTGGCGTTAGCGTTAGCGGTTGGTATCTTTGCTAGACCCCCAGACTTTGCCCTATTGTAAAAATGTTTTGAAAGCCTAGATTTTAATATAATATAGGTTTTAATTAATCATGAGTTCGATGATACTTATCGAAATATCATCGAAAATTTTTCTATAGTTAAGTAGCCATGAGTGGAGATTACATCAAAATTGGTCCAGGAATATCAAGGATAATAATTAGCGTACCTATGCTGTTTTGGGAAATATTATAATTAATTATTTCATCCATGCTTAAGACATGTCATTTTTACTCCGTGGAAGTGATTATACGAGCAGAAAACTCAGTGTGGCTGATAGAAAATCAGTTTTTAAAATAACCGCCATTACCCAAACCGAAACCTGAAAAGTAATGTAGTCCACGCGTGGCAATGCCGCGGGCAGTAGCTAGTATAACATAGATTTGCTACCAGCCCGGTTAGCATGCGGACAAAGTTTTCTCGACACAACTCGTGAGAGACCGTGACAAAACTATGGTAGCGCCTAGTGATGGATTCGCATTCGCATTAATTTTTAGCATGTGAAAACTCAATTAGCATTCCGCAAATGAAATGTGGTTGTGAAGTTCTGTGAAATATTGAATTTCATTTCAATTAATTTAGTTCGTATTGAATTAATTTTAAAAATAAAGTTTCATTTTACGTTTCACATATTTTTCATTTCATTTTTTCATTTCCATTTCATTTCATTTTAGCAAATAGCATAGCAATAGCAATTAGCATGCTAAGACTTGTGAATTAGCATTTTTTTGAAATTTACGCAATATAGCATTAATTGCCATCGCTAGTAGCGCCTAAGTTTGTCTCACTCTAACAGCGACGGCAAGATTTCTCGCGGTGCGCATGCTAGAGGGTCTGGCTGGGCTTAGTCACTGTTTTACACCACACCATGCCCTTAAGTCTTAACGTAGAAGCCAGCGAAGACGGTGCGTTCAGACAGAATATTAGTTTGTGAGCTATTCTAAGGGAGAATAAAACTTATTAGTGGAAGGACATGTTTACTACACAAGGTTCATAAACACGTTGAAGAATCACTTTAAAGGGTGCCGTTGTGATATCACATCATCTGCAGCCAGAAGACGCCCCCCCCCCCCCATAAAACGACACTTTAATCGCTTACAAAGGGAGGGGATTGCCAGAATCAATTACCACGTCGCAGCCCTACTCCTACAATGCCAATCTGGGTGCTTATAATAGGGAGATGGGATGCCAGTTGCAAGCCAGGCAGCAAATACAGCGCGATCCAAACACAACCCATTTATGGTAACCCATTCCCCCCCCCCCCTATAATAAGCACCCAGAGTGGTGTTTTATTGTATGATCAGCAGTGGATGCTTCCGGCTGTTGGTGTGATCATGCAATATGCACAGACTAAACAAGTATTTTTGCAAAAAAGGTTTGTGCTCACGAGGTCTACCATTCGCAAAAACACTAGTTCTAGCACAGATTGAATATGTTACTAGTTATAGTATCGAATAACATAAAAAATGTCTCATATTTTCAGAATCTCTTTTAATAACTGTTGTAGGAATTTCTACAACGTAGACCCTTACTGGGTGGTTATTTTCTATGGAAACACAGATTCCACACGATACGAAACCACGTCGTTTTCGTGTCTTGTTCAAATCGTGTCACAGCGTTAGATATACCTTCACTTTATATTAGGGTTAACTTTATTTTGAATAAAATATATTAACATAAGTGGTCATATATTTTGATGTGTTGATGTTTCGGAACGAGTCTCGGTAACACAAATGATTTTTGACAGTTTAAATCGCGCCAATTTTAAATTCATTTCGCGCGGTTTTGTTTTCGTTTCATAGAGAATAGACTATTGCAGATTTCTTATGTAAGACAAGGAATTCGTGTGGTTTTGAAGTAAGGAATCGATAGATAATAAAGGCCCTGGGCGGTTATTCAAAATAAAGTTATTTTTAATTTAAAGTGAAGGTATATCTAACGCTGCGTCACGATTTGAACAAGACACTATAACGACGTGGTTTCGAATCGCGTGGAATCTGTTTCCATAGAGAATAACCGCCCTGATGTTAATAATTGGTTCATTATTTCCGATATCTCCGTTTCATATCCGCATCTCAATTTGTTGTTCATCTGCATATTGTAATGAAATCTTTTGCCTCTGTTTGCTTTCGATATCATTTAATTGATTCGTTTATTCAGCGTATTCGGTGTGTTTCCCTATATTTTTTGAATTTTGCGATGCTGCCTTTTTTGTTTGACCGGTTTTTGTATGTTAATTCAATTATAGTGATAACAGGTCATTGGATATCTTTTAAACGCGATTTTAAAATCATTTTTCAAATGATGAGTTGATACAATTAAGTAGGGGAAATATGAAAAATTAGGTCCCATGCATATTTTTGTTACATATTTAACATTTTGATCGTTGGATTTGGTAAAAGTTATGCAGTCAGATGGGGAAGAAAGGTTCTCTAGTGGCGACCACGGATTGGAAGACGCAGCGTAGGCGCCCCACTAGGTAGACTGACGACCTATAGTCAGAACCGCGAGGAGCCGATGAATGCAGGCGGCAAGCAGCCGCTCAAAGTGGCGCTCCGCGGGGAAGCCTATGTTCAGCAGTGGACGTATTCAGGCTGATGACGATGATTTTGATTTTTACAGCAATATTGTAGGTATAACTTGAACATACTGGTTGATTGTCAAGAATCTCTCAATGGATAATACTGCTAACTCCAAAACTTGGGGTAAAAGTGAAGAAGTTTGGACAAGACATTGCTTGAAAAGATAGCATAAGAAAAAGCATGGCCCATCTGTATCCCATTACAACAAAAGTAACTTATGTAGGTACAAGATTTTTAAATTCCATGGTCACTAACATTACTCACATTTCATCCGTGATCATGGTGCTTGCAACAGTACCGAAATATCGGCAACTCGAAACAGATAAATTACATGGTAAATATCCCGTTAATAAACAATATGTGAGTTATGTAGGTACGTTACCGCTACTAAATATAAGAAATTCTGGCACAAAATTAAATTCAACTCAGTCAACCATTTTAACGTGAAAGCTATACAAGCAAACGACATCTATTCACTTTTGTTGATTACAAGAAATAGGGATAAATCGAAATATTATATAACTTAATAGCAAAAAATGTCGTGACTATTTGCCATAACGATAAGATCTTTCATTAAAATTACTTGATTTCAAATAATACATCCTTCCCTACAATAAATGTTTTTCGGTACATTTTCAAAGTAAACAAACACAACAACAGTTCTATTTATAGGGATTTAATACCGCAAAATTACCAGATTTTATGGCGCAACCGTTTTGCGGTATCTCCTGCATCTTTAATACCAAGCCTCCGCACGACCTCTTTAGAAAACGTCTTTGTAAAAGTGTACCATACTCGTAACATAAGGAACGAGCTTCCAAGTACCTATACATGTCATGAGACGGCAATAACATTTTCTAGAATCCAGGTTTTATTTTTATTGACGATCAGTCTAGTCTTTTAACTAGTCATTGGCGCCCGATGTTCATCGTCTCGTATAAGCATATTATGAAGTCAGAAGGTAATTTTGTGATTTTTTTTCCAATAACAATAAAAACACAATTGTTGTGACTAAAAATATTGTTTACAAACCATGTGCAATGTATGTGGGGATAGCTATATATTGATTCAAAACACATCAATTTTTATATCAAAAATGAAGCAGCCGTAGCCGCCGAGCAGTAGTGTGTGTATTGATTGTGTTCCAGTTTGAAGAGTAAAATTAATGGGCAACTGAGACATTATCTAATCCCGCAGAAGAGATCTTATTGCTAGACTGTGTGATGTCTCGCAGAACCACGTGGGCAATGGGGTGTCACGTAAAACTTAAATCTAGAGTTTCAATAACACTGTATCTGATTATGTTATGCGGCTTGACGCTTGTTACGTAGAACGACAAGTACATTGAACGTACCGCATATTGCGCCACCTAGGCATTGTCACCGCCGTGCCAGCGTGATTTGCACACATGGAGAAGATCTAATAACACATGGAAAAGCGCTGACCAGCAAAAGCGTGAGACAGATCGCGACCACCGTCCGCGTACCACCCGCGCCCGCGATCCCCTCTAGGCTCCGCGAGGCTTAGATCATCCTCACCCGGTACTTGATCTCGATCGTCGAGACTTGTCACATGTACATATAATTAATTTTAGGACCTAATTATAGTTTAAGTCTAAAAACCTTGGATAAAAGGTAAAAACGTAATAATTTGGTTTCACTTTATTACTCCTGCTGCAGCCCCTCTATAATTCGCTTAACACCAAGTGGATGATTATATCGTTACATTATTTTTTTACGTAAAAAATGTAGCTAGTTCCGTACATTTTACAGCGATTTCGAACTAAATACGAAGTCTTTTTTCAAATTCAAATTCAAATTAATTATTTGCATACATGTACAGTTTCAATGTCAGGTCTTAATAACTAAGCTTATAAGGTAGGTACATGTACCCTGAAAGGGTGTTTGCAAGTTTTGCAACTAGGTGCGGTTTGTAGGTAGGTAAGTATACAATATAATTATTATAATCGTTGTAACCAGTATGATCCATAATAACATTTCATTTCAATTCCTTGTCATTCATAAATTCATTAATACTGTAATATGTTTTGCTAATGAGTAATTCTTTCAATTTAGCCTTGAAAATATTAATTGAATATATATTTTTTACAGTTGGAGGTAACTTATTGTAAACAGCTACTCTCATGTTGAAGATACTTTTACTATACATAGCAGTCTTACAGACAGGACCCTTAAGCGTGTTTTTATGCCTTTTAGAATTCAAAGTGTTATATTCGTCAATATTTCTTTTTACTAATAAGGCGGCTTCATAGATATATATCGAAGGGAGAGTGAGTAATTTTAGTCGCCGAAAATGTGGCTTACAAGAATTTCTTTGCTTTAGTTTGCATATAGATCTAATGCATGTTTTTTTGTGCTTTAAAAGCCATCTCTTTATTTGTGGAGTTCGACCAAAACAAAACTCCATACCTAAGTGTAGTGTACATATGCATGGTAAACGGTTAAAAGGGTTTTTTGATCTGCAACATTTCTTAATTTACACAATGCATATGAAAATTGGTTCAACCTGGTACAGACATGGTCTATGTGGGGTTTCCATGATAGCAGAGAATCAATGTTTTTTGTCTTTAACAAATAAACAGCGAAACATACACGCACTCATCCAACAAAACAAAGCCGAGAATTCAATGTACTTCATAATATTGGGGTGTCGTAAAGAAAGGTTTTATGATTGAATTTTTATATTGTGACCTTATTATTTACGCTTCTCATGTAAAATGTATACGCTTTTGAATTTCATGAGCGTAGAAAGATACTGATATTTTGGTTTATATTAGGCTGAGAGCATTGTATTGAATTTATGTACTCCTTGGTATATAATATGTTACCGTCTTATTGTAAGAACTGTTATTTTATAAAACAACGCGGTTATTTATAAACTGTCGATTTATTTCAAACTGGCAATGTTTCTCACAGTAAAACGGACGACATTTTGGTTATTTATAATTAATCGGCATCACTTCGTTTTTTCGTAATTGTGTACTTCTAGTGTGGTAAAAACTACCCTAACACTCCTCCTCGCTTCGCTTGTCGTCCTAACCTACTGGTTAGCTTCTAGTGACTCTAAAAAAACAATAAATTACATCAAAAATTCTGCATTGTTCACAAATAAACGCTACTAAAACCCGTTTTATAAAGTCACCGTTAGGCACCGACTGTTTATAAATAATCGAAATATCATCCGTGTTATTGTAAGATTGTCAGTTTGCAATAAATCGACAGTTTATAAATCACCGGTTTTAATTTCGTTTATTTTACAAACAAACAGTTTTTACAAAAAGACGGTGACATATACATACATACGAATGAATGGGTACGGGCAGAGATATTAAAATGTACGGGTACACATAAGCTTTACATTATAAATTAATCGGTTGACAAACATAAATATCTATGCATACCTACCTATTCATTAGTCATTAAGTATTTTAACGATTGGGCAAGGCAAAGTTGATCGGCCACAACTCTTCATCATCATCATCATCATCATCATCAACATCAATAGCTTGAAGACGTCCACTGCTGAACATAATTATGCCTCTCCTAGAGAGCGCTACTTTTAGCGCTTGCTCGGGTCCTGCATCGATCGGCTCACAGCGACTTTCACCAGATCGTTGGTCCACCAAGTGGCGGTCTTCCAGTGCGTGGTCGCCACTCGAAAACCTTTCATTGGTTGTCAGTTCTACGAGTGATGTGGCCATTAATAATTAAATTTGCTGAATAGATAAATTAATAGCCGTCTTAGAAATAAATTTTCCGGGAAAACCCATTTGTCGTAAGAAAACTGGTAATCACGGGTAAATCCGCAGGTCTCACTACTTATATCTAAACGTGGGAAATTTCCACTTATAAATAGACATAAGCATGTCGTTACTAACTTGAAACTATCAAAACTGACGAGTCAAACCATTATTTAAATGAACACTAAAGTTTCACTACCTCTTAACTCGGTACTAAATTATAAGCCGAGAATCCTAACTAGCTATCATAATGTTACGTAACATTATGTTTTATGTTCAAACTTGTTGAAACATTATGTTTCATGTTTCACAGGTAACCGTTGCGCTGTAAATGGACCTATGAACGTGTTTGCTAGTGGATTTAGCGGACAGTATGAAAGTTATATAATAAAATTGAGATGAAATGTCACCCGTCCCTTCCGTGACAAAATAAAATGATACTTAGAAAGAAAGTAGATAAAATCAAATTTACCAATGATAATATCTGTTAGAAATAGCGATTACCCAGTACTTAACTGATAACAATGCCTTATAACAATAATTATATGCTAAACGCCACGCACTACGCGATTCTATTTATGCAGAAACGCAGCCTAACAGGAATGAAATTTGACCTCATTTCGGCATCGCAGTCAATTCAATTACGTAGGCGGATAACTAGAATTATTCTATTGAGCTCAGTACTTATGGACTCGGGGACCATTTCCATTGGGATTTTTGACTTGAGATGACAGCCAATGTAAATGCAAATTAAAAAAAATGTTTTAAAAAATCATAACAATCGTCTGGTTAAGTTCACTGCTGGACATAAGGTTCTCCCTAGGTACGCCACTGTCCGGTCTTCGGCTCGTCTCACCCAACTGGTGCCAATACCAAACAATAAGGGCAGATTGTCTGAAAAGGCATTTCCTTTTTTTACATTTCACACAGTAAGCAAAGCAAAACTTAGTTTGGGCGCAGATAATATAATACCTAAAGTACCTCATCCCATACAACGGAAAAACGCGGGCTATTTTACGAATTATTTTATTTCTGCATAACGCAAGATTATCAAGCGACATTTATTGCGTGTTGGCAAAGTATTAAGCCAAATGAATACACTGGACCCTAACGAGTAACTCTCTAGACACGATTACTACATTTTTTTCGAGTTCGGGCTATTTTTCGTTTGTACCTGATGGGACCCCATGGTATGGGGTAGATGGCAAAGTTCGAACAAGATAGCGCATATAGGTAATACTGATATAATTTTTGTTTATAAATATGCTTACTACATGGAATAAATTAAAACATACATTGCAGACACATCAGAAAAAACAACTATGTTAATCACAGAAATGTTTATCCTGGATGCGAATCGAACCCACAACCTATAAGTTCAGAAGGCAGAACTAGCACCAACTGAGCTATCGACCCGGTCATGTTTTCCATTGTTATCTTACTGTACATACGCTTTCCAAAAGGACAAGGAATAGACAAATATGTGGTCACCATATTTAGCTACAATAATAAAACAATTCAACCGTTTTATACGATAGGAAACTTACTATACACGAATATTCTTGCCAAGAAACTTTGGCACAATATGATGATGATGATGATGATGATGATGATGATGATGATGATGATGATGATGATGATGATGATGATGAATTGATGATAATATGTCTTTACATCGTTTAGTCTAAGACTGGCCCTGCAACTCGCTCTACAGATCGCATTACTGGCTATTTATTATTCGTGGCAAATTGTGTGCTCTTCTAACTTAAGTGCACTACTTTCAACAAGCTATAATAGTGCTTAACTTTGCTCTTTTATTATTTTTGAATCGTTATTTACATCACTACTTTTATTTTGTGTGTAGGTACATATAAGGAAAATCGTATTTGCTTTATTACGGACGACCGAGAGGGCTTTGCCAAGCTTTTACCACACAAGTAAATAAAGTGTTACCTTGAAAAGACGAACAATATTGCAAAAAGTCGGGCAGTATTTCATTTTAACCAGTAAAACGCCGGCGAGCTGCATATAACAATAATGGACCACAGACTAGTGCGGACATTTCACACAACACCATCTAGCCCCAACCTAAGCATAGCTTGTACTATGGGAACCAGATAACTGATAAAATACATATTATTACTTATATACTTTTTTGTTTGTAAATACATACAAATACAATATAACACCCAGACATAGAAAATACATCGATGTTCATCACACAAAGAATATGTCGAAGTATAATTAGTTTAATCGGGTATTTTAAAATATTAGCACGACCACGTGTATAAGGCCTAATTTTCAATCATTTACAAAATAGGTTATTATGAGATTTGTTCAAAATGAGATCAGTACCTACAATATAAAAACTAAAAAAATTAAAATATATAAATAAATCATATATATATTTTAATAAATGTAATAGAGGTCTGTACCTGGATTATATTCGTTGGGTAGGTACTCTTGAACTCTAACAGATCAGATGGTTCTAGAAGTAAGTGTAAAAGACCACTTATTAATAAGAGTATTTTTTGAAAAACAATTAGATGCAAAGTTCTAATTGTTTTTCAACACTGTTGCAAGTTGTCTTCTCCAGACGAGATTATATTGGTATAACGCGTTTCATTAAAGAAAAGAGCTAAAAAAAGCAAACATTTCTATTGCTGTCTCACTGCACTTAAAGACAATAGTAGAAGAGAGAAAACAACAGTTTCTTGTTTTCGTCAGATTTCATTCTTCAATGACACGCGTCATACTGAGAGGTTATAAAACTGAAACTATCGTTACGAGCTCTAACAATTTTCCTTTTGCTTTCACGACACTTAAACATTTTCACGATATAAAACGAATGATTTCCTCGCAGATGGTACTGCAAATTGAGCAAATGTAAAGCTTTGCGTGTTAGAGTTAAGATTCAAAATTCTATAACAACTTCTCTGCGTACTTATTACGATGTATAACACATTGTGGACGTGCATGTTTTGGAGCTAGAGATAACTGAATATTCAATTTAGCCGGATACTCAGTACCTATCGCCTAAAACAGATCGGATTTAACCAAATAAAATTTTGCTTTAAAAGTTTTATGAAAATATCGCGCACAAATTATCAATTTAACGCCGTTTTTTTAAGAAGTTTGCAGTCTGTATTCACTGGACATGAGTTTTTAGCATGTATTGAACTGCCGGGAATGTCGATATTATTTATCTATTTTATCATTCGCTTTGTAGGTAATTTTTTTTTATGAGAATGAATGACGTGACGAGCTTGTCGTTCACCTGATGTTAAGTGACACGGCCGCCCATAACAGTGTGGAACTTTAAAATATTAAAATTCCACGGTCCACGGTGGACCACGGTCCTTCATCAAACAGGTAGGGGGGACAGCGTCTCTGGTCCGCAGGACTTAATAAGGATTGAGCGAGGCATATTCCAGGGTGACAGTCTGAGCCCCTTGTGGTTTTGCCTGGCGTTGAATCCTCTCAGTACCTTGCTGGGAGATTCAAAGCTAGGCTGTCGGCTTCGGAGAGGGGGTGAGATCATATCTCATCTACTGTACATGGATGACCTCAAGCTGTTCTCACCGCAACGTCCACAATTGATAGAGTTGTTAAAAATCACAGAGAATTTTAGCAACTCTATCAAGATGGAGTTCGGTGTGGATAAGTGTGCGGTTATGCATGTACGGGGAGGGAAAATTGTAAATTCCACGAATTTGCAATTTTCCGAGACAATGACTCTCAGGTCCCTCTCCGAATCCGAAACCTACAGGTATCTTGGTATGTCAGAGTCGTTGGGTATTTCAGTAGGGGACGTTAAGCGGAAGGTGAAGGAGCGCTTCTTCTGCCGTCTGACAAAAGTACTCAACAGTCTTTTGTCGGGTGGCAACAAGGTGCGCGCCTTCAACGGCTGGGTGATGCCCTTATTGATGTACTCCTTTGGCATACTAGGATGGACTCAGACTGAGCTGGACGCCCTGGATAGAAAGGTCCGTCAACTGCTTACATCGCATCGTATGCTGCACCCGCGCTCGTCTGTTATGAGACTGTACATTCCGCGGAAATGGGGAGGTCGAGGCTTTTTAAACGCCAAAACCTTCCATAACCGTGAAGTGTGCAGTCTCCGGGAGTATTTCCTCAACAACGAGTGCGGAATGCATCGCGATGTGGTGGCAGTTGACAATGGCCTCACGCCGCTCTCCTTGGCAAAAAAGAACTGGCGTAAACCGGTGGTACTTAGTACCGAGGACCGTAGGGACGTATGGAAAGGCAAGGAGCTGCACGGGCGGTTCTATCGGGCCCTGACGGGGCCCGATGTGGACCTGCATGCATCAGTGAACTGGCTGCAATTCGGCGACCTCTTTGGGGAAACCGAGGGTTTTGTCTGTGCAATTGCGGACGAAGTTATCAAGACGAATAACTACCGGAAATATATCATGAAGGACGGTACGGTCGACATCTGTCGGGCATGCCGCCGTCCCGGAGAATCTCTCCGACATATTATTTCCGGTTGTTCTCATCTTGCTAACGGATAGTACTTGCACAGACACAACCTAGTGGCCAGGATCATTCATCAGCAACTTGCCCTTCAATACGGCCTTGTCGAGTCTGAGGTGCCGTACTACAAGTACACACCGGGGCCGGTTCTTGAAAATGGCCGTGCGCTGCTCTATTGGGACCGCTCTATCATCACGGACAGGACTATTGTAGCCAATAAGCCTGATATCATGCTGGTAGACCGCTCCCAACGCCGGGCAGTGCTCGTTGACATCACCATTGCGCATGACGAGAACCTCGTGAAGGCTGAGAAGGACAAACTCAGCAAGTACCTTGACTTGGCTCACGAGGTTACCGCCATGTGGAATGTTGACTCAACAAGCATTGTCCCGATAGTCGTTTCAGCGAACGGTCTTATAGCGAAGAGCCTCGACCAACACCTCGAGAGGCTCTCGCTAGACGGCTGGATCAAGGGTCAGATTCAGAAGGCGGTACTCCTTGACACGGCACGTATTGTCAGGAGGTTCCTCACTGTGCAGCCCTGACCACCGGTAGCCTGGGCCCTGCCCCGCTGCCAGCGGCACTCTAGGTTTAGGTTTTTTTATAGTATTTTTGTAATGTATTTTTATATAAGTATTATAAAAAAACAAAAACTTAAGAAAGACAAATAAATGAATGAATAATAATAATAATAATTTAGGTTTATGTTTTTTTATAGTATTTTTGTAATGTATTTTTATATAAGTATTATAAAAAAACAAAAACTTAAGAAAGTCAAATAAATGAATGAATAATAGTAATAATTTTTATTTAGCCAGAGAAATTACATGCATTCCTTAATAATATATTCTTAATAGGTAACATTATAAAAAAAGGTAAGTTAGAATAGATAATTAAATACTTATAGGGCAACATGTTGCAAATACACATTTATCGGTGGGCCCCAAACTCGGCGGTGCCTGTATTTTGGGACCCGGAGATATTGAGTTATTGTTTAGCCAATACAGTGCTTTAGCCGGACGCATCCATCTCTACCCTACACAATAGACGGTCAGCATTAGGTTTTGATAGAAAGGGAATAACACAGTTATAAGGGTACGCTCCTTTATTATTTCACCCGATATGACCTCACCTTCCCTCAAGTAATAAATAAAAATCCAGTCCTTTTGTTTGGTTCAGGGTTATGAGGGCCACGGATTAGGTATTTTATTGACGTTAGTTTTTAAATCGGCATTTATAATGGCTGAGGTTTTATTATTGGATAGATTAATTTGAAATGAGAAACAGTACTGTGAATGCGTTATTGGTTTAGATCGTTAATTAGGTAAGGTTGATCACTTTCGCGACTATTTTGTTGTAGCAACGGTTATCGATATCGATATAGCGCATATACTTGTTCTGTGTCTGGGCGTCTGGGTGTTGTGGGAAATTCTGGGAATGGTTCTCGTAGTTCCTGGATCTCTAGATATAGGGAAATCTAGTTAAGGACCAAAATGCATTTATGTGATCGTTGGGCGTTATTATTATTACATTTTCGTATTAAGCATATTTCATTGCATACTTACATAATTCTTAAGTACATAATATTGACCACCACATTACTGTAGCGTGACTTTAAATTTACTTTACTGGGCTAATATCTGACCGATTTGACGATTTTAACGTCTTCCAAGTCAAACACGATATCTGAGGAAATCTAGTGTAAAAGTCTGCTCTAACTTTTACACAAAATATTCCTGTGTCATTTTGTATTTAAGATTTTCAGCGAAGCCACGCTTTAGTCAATTGAAAAATAAGGCAAAAAGGCCACATGCCAAAAAGGTATTACATATTAGTGAAAGTAAGTTGATGAAAAGCTTTTCGCACGTCACAGTTAGGTTTAGGTCTTGTAACACCCGCAAGCCACTAATGGCACGCACACTCCGATTTAATGACCGCACATAAATTTGGCTCACGTTGGTGCGTTTGAACTTGAACTAACGACTTGCGTATAGAAATATTTTGAAAGAGGCAGTTGAAATTGCCTTCATTAATATTCAGCCTTAATCTCAGTCTATTGCAATTTATTTTCGAACGACTTGTATAATGTTAATTGAAGTAGGTAAGTAATAACAAAGTTCATTATATTTAATAATCATAGTTAGTTTCATCGAAGTTAACGACACAACAAATATTTATTTGCGTTTTGTTTTTATTACTTTCACTGTTTCATCATCATCATCATCACCAGCCCGTAATAGTCCACTGCTGGACATAAGCCTCTCCCAAGGTACGCCATTGAGCCCGATCTTCGGCTCTTCTCATCCAATTACTGCCAGCCACTCGGCGCAAGTCATCGCTCCACCTAGTAGGTGGGCGTCCTACACTACGTTTGCCAAGTCACGGTCTCCACTCAAGAACACACGTCTTGTCCAACGATTGTCGGTTCTTCGGCAAATATGGCCAGCCCACTGCCACTTCAGTTTCACTTCACTGTTTACTTCACCTTATATATCAATATGCAATACGTTTCAGAAAAAGTAAAAGTATATCCTATTTAATGTCTTTTTAAAAGTCTACATTTACAAGCCCGACAAAAAACTAAAATCCTATGAAATATTTCTAACAGCAAAAAAAAAACCACAGCACCTCTAAAATTTAAAAAAATTACGTTTGCCGTTTAAATTTTTATATTTAGAACACAGTGTTTATAAACAAATACCTTAAACCAACATAATACAATTATATTGAACAAAGGTCTTTTTAGAAACTAAAATCGAACTGCAATGGCAATACAGCACTACAATCAAACAAGCGTCGTGACTCGCTTCCTCACTAAGCGCATTATCGGATTAGTCGCCCACTCGCCCAAGTCACTGTGATCTACTAATCCAGTCCACTCGATCGTTTGTACGCTCTATTCAGTCAACGATGCGAATTTATGTAATTGCCCCGCGGAAAGCTAAGAATTAATGTTTTTTATGAGTTTTCGCTGAATGCGTGAAAACCGCCATTAACATGTTTTCATACCCTTTCTTCTATGTAAAATTATGATACAGCGCTTTTGTCTCTCTTTTGCACTATCCACATATCCTATAAAAGACTGCATTACCCTTAATTTTGGTGTACATGTATGTATTAGTGGCTAGTTTTCTTTTTGTTGAGGCTTATTCCCTTGGCTCTTTTTTATGGGGTTCTTTTTAGTGTTTTTTGGTGGTCTCGTTTTTTTATTCATTCTGGCTTTTTCTTTCTGTTGTTTTCTTTTTGGCCTTTGAACGAGTCGATAAATAAATAACGCTCAACGATCACATACATAGATCCTGGACCCTAACTGGGATTCCTTGTATCCCTGGACCCAGGAACTACGTGGACCATGGTCCCACAACACCCAGACACAGAACAGGTATTTGCGCTTTTTTTTCGGGCACAAATACTTGTCCTGTCGCGGGAATCGAACCCGCCATCTCCGGGTTATGAGCCGACTTGCTCAACCACCACACCACGGAGGCTGTCAGTATGGTGTAACCCGCTTACAAATAGCTTTTTATGGTTATCGACATTTGCAAGGTGAATAGGTGTCGTTTGCAGAAACCATCGCGAAAATTGGGTATGGCAACCAGATAAAGAACACCCTAGGGAGCGATCTACTGCTACATCCTTTTCGTATAGGTTTACCTAATGGCCGAAATCACTACCAAATTGGTACTATCTTTATCACAGAGCTAGGATGTCTAGATCATTATTGCCGTCTTTGTTTCCAGCCACAGAGCTTTGAAAAAAATGCCGCACGAAGCATATTTTTTTTCTTGGTCTGTGTTTCCAGCTACTTATAATCTGCGTGTCTTCAAGTCAAGGGCGTACAGAATCTACATCTCATTCTCTTATTCACTCGGGAATCTTTTAGGCAAGCATTCACCATCGTAGTCTGCGTCATCACTCAAGTACCATCAGGTGAGACAGTTTTGACAGTAAATATTTAAAAAAAAAATACATGACTCCTTGGTCTAGCTATGGTCTTTATTCCGGAGTGGACAAAATTCTTATTCAATTCAAATTATTACAGGTTTTTTGTAGGTAGCAGTGGTATTCACGTCCTTTGTCACTTTCAGAATAAATGAGCTCAAACGCAATTCTAATTATTATTAAAAAAAATATACTAAGGAAACTAGAGCAGCAACAAGCGCAAGCGTATATTTTTAATATACAAGGTGACCTTGAATTGATATTTTATCCCGAAATGGGGGGACTGGGACCATGATACCCTGCAATTTGTGAGAGTCTTACTTGAAACTGGGTGTTTCCAAACTCCCATGGTGAAAAATAAATCCACTCGCAAAATTGCACGTGCGATCGCTACGAGAGTTAACAAGATATGTCCTATAAATTAATTTCTCAACACAGGTCGTTAATCTCATTTGTGTGCTAGGTCAAGAACAAAGTACAACCACCAAGCTGTGGTAAGGCTATTTTCGAACGTAAACTTTACATGGCATTTCTGCAATGAAAAACTATTAATATTTATGATTGTAAAGGTGAAGGAAAAATTCGGACATGAGACCACATGCCACGGTAGCTTAAGTAAAACATATCCCGGCTTGAGGGATGGATGGATGCGGGTTCAATCCTCGCTCGTGATTCTAATTTTTCCTTTGCAAATTAATCTGAAAAACTATTAATTTAGTAAAGTTGTAGAAGAAACATTGTCTACCTTGGGGAGTAGATTTACCCCCTTTCATGATAACATATCAATTCAAGGTCACCTTGGAGATAGGCAATTGTGTTTTTCTAATCTCTGGTTATATCGACAACTTTTATTTCGATCTAATAGTACCTTCACAATAATAATAATTATTAATTAATTGATTTTTATTAATCAGTGTAGATTAATTTAATTTATTCAAAACATTTTGGAGAGTACATCAGCCAGAGACGAGAAACAAGTTATTAGGAATCCAATTTATTTGTCCCTTTTGTATTTAATTTGTTAATTGCACTCTGTTATTCTGTTTGATTATTGAACCTTTTAAACCACCCTTGTGCCCATTGGGCTAAAATATTGCCACCCGCATAAAATTAAGACGTAAGTAAAGTGAGTTTTGTTTGTTTGGGGCCAATAAAGGTTGTTTGTTTGTTTTGTTTTGTGTAATTTTTATAAAATTTCATTTCCTGGAAAATTTTTTCCCTAACATTAATTACATTTTATTTATTATTGCAATTTTAAAAGTTAACGATTTATCAAATTGCGCGTCACAAACGTTGGAAAAGAAAATAATGATTTATATTTATCGGCACTAGTAGAAATAAATGCTTTGGGTTGAATGTAAGCCTGTGAGAAAAACTTAAAAGGTAAGAGTCACAAGCAATTACAGTCCATATTATGCAAGATACCAAAATTATTATTAATTTTTAACAGTTCTACAATTAATTTGAATATTGCAGTCAAACCTGTCGTGAATTTTATAATTTATTCACACTTTTTAATATTAAGAGGTTGGTAGACTGTTTAAAAATACTATTTTGGTTGGCCACACTGGCGGAAGGAGCGTCCGCTGAACCATCAGCCAATTACGATGGCTGCCTTGGTAGTTCCGGTAAAATAATATTGAGGTTTAGGAGGGAAGTTTTGGAGGGAGGACAAGGTCCAAAAAGGCGTTCTATTCTGGTTAAGCAACCGAAGCGTCAAGACGTATTATTGCTCCTGTTCGTTTATTATGTACTGAGTGTGTACTGAATATTTATAGAAGAAAGAATATACAAGAATTGAAAAGGTTCTCTGTGTTTTACTTCAAACCCTAATCAGTTATTTTCCAATCCAACTTTTAATAAACTATAACACTGGGAGTTAATAATCTGGAATGTTCTCCTTTTTATACGCAGCCAAAATTATTATTATTAAGATTCACTCGAATAAATATTGCAGCCTTCCGTTATTTACTAGCTCTCACAGCGACAAATAAAATGTTTTATTTTCCTCTATAAGGAAAAGCTTCTTTCGAAACCGTAAGCTTATATTTATTAACTTAGGTTTCCCGTTTTTGCTTAACTTTGAAAAATAGGATACAGCAAGAAAACTCTCTGTTTTCTCCATTACTAAGACTTTTTGTGGTTGTTAACCAAATTGCTTGCGACCGCGACTCGCCGAGATTAAGGACCGCCTGAGCGCCTGTTCATAAGGAAAATGTAGGAGGGATCTCTTCATATCGCTAAGGACATTTTATCAACATCTTGTTAGATATTACGAATATTTTCTATAAGAAAAAATGTAGTGGAAATTCTTATTCGCTTATTTTTGGGACGAGCAACAAGATTTAGGTTTTTCATGGAACATTGGATTATGTGGTTCTCAAACTGTAGCGTTCACCACACGGTAAGCTGAGGGGATCTAAGAAGCCTAGTTAAATCATCTCAACAGTGTTATATAAGATCGCACTTAAACCTCTGTTGGATTAGCGTGAGTTCCGAGGAATTGATGTGGAAAATAGATGTAAGAGGATTGTAAAGGTTGAATGAATGAATTTAGTAGAAGGATGAATTAGTTAACGTGGGTTAGTATTAGAATGGCTAACTCGCAAAATGACTTCATCTCACTTAGGCATCTCAAAACATCTACAATTTGACTTAATCTCATCTAGCCAACACCTCAAATGCCCAATTAGTAAAATGCCTACATCGCTGCTAGTCATCCTCACAAAAAAGTCGTAAAATAATAGTAAGTATTTGTGGACACATTATGTTACTTTCACGTAACCACAGGTTACAAGAAGATTTTGTCAAAATGTTTTATTTTTGGCAAGTTTTGTAAGTTGTAGAAATATTTGCATACAATTATTAATTTAGTTAAAAATAATATGAAATGAATTGGATCAGCAAGGCGCAGCTGTATCGTCAGAAATTGATATTGTATTTTCAGGGGACTTGGAAACAAATGTTTGAGAACCCGTGTCATAAACATTTGAGGTTGACATGCTTTGACGTATAGCTCACCGAAGTAATGGTGCTGATTGGTCGATAAAGATTTAGACAAGACAAAAGCGGAACGAAATTAAATTCGAATTTTGATATTTCATGGAAAATCGGAGTTATTTTATTTCAGGGTGAAATACATTTTTGATGGGAGGAATTAGGGGAGTATAGACGAATTATTTTCTAAACATTTTCTTATATTGTTTTTTTATTTTGTTTTCTTACTTAGATACTAGACAGGTACATTAATATACGTATTAAGCATATTCTTGTTACCATAGGGATGACTCCCAATGGATCCTACCACACCGGTACCATCTAATTTTTAGAAGTGAGAGCCTAGTCCGAATTTATTTGACAATATTCACGTGAAAACTATTAAATAAACTCTGTGATCCCAAATCAAAATGTTATTGTAAAAAGCATGCTACATGCTTTAACATGCAAGGGCATGCTTTTTGAGGTTAAAGATATTTTCGGTGACAAAAGTGTTTAAGAAAATAAACAGTGACCTCTTACTGCTCAATTGCACAGTGCACACCTACCTAGGTATATTACACGCCCTTACTGTTCTCACTCCTGTTCTCTCGGTTCCTCTTGTTCGTTTCGAACTTGATAGACAAAGACAAAGCATAAAATAATGACTACTGTGCTGCACAATGCTAATTTGGCTAGTGGGTTAGTATGTAGTAGGTATAATAAAGTAGTAGGAAAGCGGCGTGTGGGAAGAAGGAAGAAATCTTGGCTACGAAACATCCGGGAGTGGACAAATATTGCCAGCGTAGAAGACCTGTTTCGCTTGGCACAGGATAGAGAAAGATTCGCAGCGCTGACGGCCAACCTCCAGTAGTGGAGAGGCACCATAGTAGTAGTAGTAGTAGTAGGTATACAAGCTAAAGCTATGTCAGGATTGTTTCAGTATCATGAATATTAGAAAGATCTCGTCTGGCTTCCGAGAGAGAGTGCAATATTCGAGTACAAGTCTTGTATTCAAACAATAACTACGATATTAATAGAAAAATAGTTTTGTTTTGTTACTTTACAATGCATACATACATGTTATATGGCTCATTTTAGCGAGACATGGAATGTAGAGATACACAAAACGAGACGCACTCACTTGTATATAATATTGGATTATAGATAAGTAAGACTCAGAACTCGATATCCGTAAAGTTATTCAATAATTCACGTTTAGTATCAACAAGGGCCATAAACAATGCATCGATGTCTTACTTACCTCTCTGAAAACCAATTCGCTAAGTTTCTTTTTGTTGTGTTTGACTTTTGATTATCTTTTCAAGTGGAAAAAATGATCCGGAAAGTTTTTGGTGCCATGAGAAATTGTATTAATTATTCTGCTATTTATAGCGACGGATTATAAGGTTTTTGAAATGCATAATTTAACCTCAAACTTCTATAATAAAGTATTTATTCTTGAAACTAACTACTACAATAACGAATTAACTAAGTACTATAAATGCTACTAGCAAGACACTACTATAAAATATATTAATATAACCAATTAAATTTATCGGCTAAGTCAGCCAGGTCTTCAATAGAAGCTGCGCTTGGTTGACCAGCTAGCACCGTCTGGATATCGCGTGGAAGTCTGCTTGTCCATATAGTTAATTTCAGGAAGTCGTCTGGAACGTCCGCCGACACCGGCCCTTTGGAGTGACGGAGAAACTGAGACGGTTTGCGATCTCCTAGTTCCTCATGCATCAACAATTGTTTGATCTTCTTTTTCTGGTTCTCTATACTTTACGTAGTTATATCTAGTAACTGCATCGGTGACTTCCTGACAGGGGGTAAAACTCAAATGATATATTATGGAGGCCGTTTTTTTTTAAATCGTGTATTGTAGCGCCAAAAATAATGACGAATCAAGATAAAAATTATTTATTTCAGTTCTCTCGACATTAACGTCTTTATCCCGCGATTTTTACTTTTTGGACTGTTCCACTCGACAACAAAGGGATTTCACACCTTTTAACATAATTCTTTTTTTTTTTACAACAAAGCCCTTTTGATATATTTTTTGAAAGGAAAGCCAGGAAACGGGTGGGGAGAATTTAACCTAAACGTCAGATGCTCAGTTTGATATTAAAATATTTTTAATATCTAAACGTCGTTAGTGATTAAATTGTAATAATGGTTGCCCCAGATGTTATATAGAATGCGGAAAGAAAGTTTTTGTAAATAAAACATTCATCATCAGCCTGAAGTGCCACTTTGAGTGGCTGCTTGCTTCTTGCATCCGTCGACTCCCCACGGTTCTAACCAGGTCATCGGTCCACTCTAGTGGGGGCTGGCCTACGATGCGTCTTCCAGTTTGCGGTCGCCACTCGAGAACCTTTCTAAGAAAAAAACATTACCTACTTGTAATTTCAGGATGGAAAAATGTAGAGTACAAATCCGCAATACAAATAAATACCCCTTTGCGTCATCTTGCAAAACATTGTTAGGTGCTAAACCTAGCTAAGTAATATTCTATCAAAAAATATTTTCTTAATACTCCAAGAAAAAAAATATGATAAGTGGAAAACCGTGCTACGTCTCTAGCGAATTACCTACTCAGTGAGCTTGAATAAGCCGTTTCGGGGGCTAGCGAAGTGTTACATAGGCTTATAGTCCGATGCCCGTCTGGAAAATATGGAAAATTCGGAAAATAAAAGTCATAACATCTCCATATTTCTACAAACTTAATTCGTATTAAAAATCCAGCTGACGCACAAATGAAAAAGTTTTAATACTACTATGAACTCTTGTCAGTTTGTATCAGGGTTGTCACGCAAAAAGCGTTCGATCTGGATTAAGTTTTTCATGAAAATTCCTTATAAATAAATAGGTATCATGGATGTACGTAATAATTATCAATTATTACTTATGCTCCCGGAAAATTATCAGTTTCCGCGTAGGAAAAATACCATTTTCATTTTCATTATATATTAATTGTTTTATGTGTGATACCTACATGATATAAATATAATATATTATTATGTAGGTTTCAGCTACAAATACATATTAAAATAATATGTAGTAAAAATATTGACCCATGGTTATGAAACTTTTGTAGTAACCCTGCCTTCTGAACTGAGGGCTGTGGGTTCGATTCCTACCCAGGACAAACATTTGTGTGATGAACATAAATGTTTGTTCTGTGTCTGGGTGTTATATTGTATTCTATGTATGTATTTACAAACAATAAGTATCTAAGTATTATATCCGTTATCTGGTTCCCATAGTACAAGCTATGCTTAGTTTGGGGCTAGATGGCGTTGTGTGAAATGTCCACACATATTTATTATTTCAGTTATATTAAAGAAAAATAGAAAAAAATTTAAGATGCAAGCCCGATAGAGACACTTATCAACACTACATACAAAACAAGCATGTTTCGTATTAGAATAAATTAGTATGGGTTACCCGCGCAGGTGGTAAAAACCAGTATAATACGCTTAACCAGTGCTTGCGCTGGGCGCCTATTTCTCGGCACTTTTTCATGGACAAACGTGCTCTAATATAGACCGCATCAACACTTCCCATCAGGAGAGCTGTTGTCAAACGTGATTCAAGTATAAATAAAAACCATTATCTTTAATAACGAGCAAAAAATCACGTTTGTTTCATGGGAGTCCCCTTAAATATTTATTTAACTCTGGGTCAATAGTCTCGGCCACCATGGTCTATCATGCAGTAGGAGTGCTGGCCGTATACCTCGCCATAGTGCTCTGAATGACGTCATACGTCGGGCCTTCGGAAACATCAACGTCGCAGCTGTCTTAGAGCCCAATGGCCTCATTCGCGACGACGGTAAAAGGCCCGATGGTATGACGCTCATCCTCTGGAAGATGGGCCGGCCTTTAGTGTGGGACGCCACCTGTGTTGATACACTGGCACCGTCCCATCTTCCGGACACCTCACACCAGGTAGGCGGCGCTGCTACGGCTGCGGAATCCGCCAAGCGGCGCAAATATTCTAGCCTTGACAGAGGCTTTATATTTGTGCCGTTTGGCGTAGAGACGCTGGGGCCGTGGGGACCGGGTGCCTTTGACATTTACAAGGATTTGGCGGGGCGTTTGGTTGAATCGGCACGTGACCAAAATGCTGGCATCTACTTAGGTCAAAGGATCAGCCTCGCTATACAGCGGGGCAACGCTGCCAGCATTATGGGTACGTTGCCCGATTCCATAGATTGCTTGAACTATCTATAGACCTTTTACAGTCTATAGATAGTTCAAGTATTCTTTAGACAGTTATTTTTATTTTTAAGTAGATATAACATATAATAGTAGTAGTTAGTAGGTAGTTTTTTGTTTTGTGTTATATAGGTTTATTTTTGTTTTGATATTAAATATAAATAAATTTCGTCATGTTCTACATTATATAATATAATTAAATAAATACTCTGTTTTATAGTACATCAATATTTGTTGTTATGGCGGTCAATAGAAATACTTCACCTTTGAAAGTTTCAACTGTCTATCACGGTTCATCAGATACAGTATGGTGACAGACGGATAGACCGACAGACAGACTGACGGAGGTCATGACTGGATACACCGGGCCCACAACCACCGGGAATGGAGAAGGAGGGAAGAGGCCTACATCCAAGATTAGATCACGAATAGGCCTCCATGATGATGATGATAATGATACAGACGGATGGACAGCAGGATCTTATAAATGGGGTACATTCAACCCTTTCAGTAAGGAACCCTAAAACGGTACTTTCGGGCATGGCGTAATTTGTATTCCTGCTCTGTGATTTAAACAATGCGCGTTTTCTTATTTAGCCTAAAGTGTTCAAGTTACGTAAATTACTTCCACAAACTTTGGTCGTTACGTGAAATGGCCAAACTGCATCCTTCGTCAACGGGTAATCAACGAAAACCAACATTAACTCGAAATTAGCGACACGAACGGTTATTTAAGCCTAAAAGTTTAATAGGTTGGGCGACCTGATTAAATAATGATAAATGGTTGGGTTTTGGTCCCGCTGTTTTCTAGCTATATTCCTATTAGATACGAAGAGTTGGTTCAGGTTAACTGCTAAATTTTAACAGTATGGACATGTCATTAAACTCATGTCTGTCTTTGAGATGACGAAGAAAAGAAAAGGAAAGCAACCCAGGCCACCAAAGTTGAGCCAAATTAGTGCCAGCATTTTGATCATGCGTCGCATTAATCAGACGCTCTGATAAGCCTTGGATAACGCGATGAAGATATTTGGATCAGGATTTTTAAATAACAATTTCTTAAAACATGTGGAACGGCCTTTGGCTTCTTGATATTTCTCAACTTTGACCTTATACCGTCATAACAACATATCATAAATGTTGTCACAACACCTACCCGACAAGAAGCATTTTCCGAAGTCAATTTTCACCATCCTTGATACTGAAAGACAAACATTTGGTATAAAAATAAACGGTCTTTGCAATCTAGAAAAGTAAATTGAGTCCATATCTCGGGCGGCATCGGAGTATGTCGGAGACAGCTCTGCTGTGATTTGAATCGGATTCTCGTCATATTATTTTTGATGATTGAATATTTGATACGTGTCTTAAGTTACAATAAAAAACTCGACTTAGCTTCGATTCACACTGGGTTCGTTCTTTCATCTCCTAATATTTACATTCTAGATAACTATATCAATTTGTTCCGTTTCTTAGTTATTACACAGACCATTAACGTCCTTTTCGTAAGATTAAACAAGCTTTGATCATCCCAATATCAGATAATTAGATTTAGCGGAGTTTCCCCAATATTAATCCTGTAGTTTCCTAATTATCGAAGTTTGCCAATCGACTTAGCACACTGACATTTCACCGCCTCGTTCAGTGACAGTAATGGCCAAGTTTCTAATGGCAATTGTGCTTCAGCACGACGTCGTATAAACAGTAAAGGTACTTATAAACGCTGCTTAAAAGTTAGCCAATGCTTAAAACCTTCTGTCAAGTTTTGACTGATTTGAAATGTCACGCGGGAAAACGAAACGGAACATTAAAAACACTGACTAAGTTTAAGCAGCGTTTATAAGTAAGGTTCTAAGAGCTTAGATGTTTTCAGAAAAGAGATAAAACATAGATTATAGCTACCTACCTAAGAGATGTGGCTGGTTAAAATAAAGTGATTGTACGCAAACGGTTGTGAACGTAAATATTGGCGTTCAATGGGGGAGAAATAATTTAACAAGTAAATAAAATATCATCATCATCAGCAACATCCTGAAGACGTCCACTGCTGAACATAGGGTTCCTCAAGAGAGCGCCACTTGGAGTGGTTGCTTGCTTCCTGCATCCATCGGCTCCCAGCGGCTTTCATCAGGTTGTCGGCTCACATAGTGGGGGGCTGGCCTACGCTGCGTCTTCCGGTTCGTGGTCGCCACTCGAGAACCTTTCTTCTCCATCGGTTGTCAGTTCTACGAGCGATGTTGCCTGCATGCCCATTGCCATTTTCAACTTGCTAATTCTAAAAGCAATATCGATTACTTTAGTTCTCCTGCGGATCTCCTCATTTCGGATCTGATAATACCTACTATCGAAATGAACATTTGAAATGCTTTATTTCGAAAAATGTTGTTCTCGTGGGAAAAGGGTAACTTACCAACCTCCAATATATTGCTTCATAAAAAATATAGTTAATTAGTAGCTTTTGTGACTTTTCTGACAGGACAATGTGCTAAGCGACAATTACCTCAACACAAATTAAAACAACAAACTTCCAGCTGCGGTATTTTATATTTTTAACATAATGATCAAACCGTAAAAGTCCCCTTACTGTCACGCCTCATACATGGCACGAAAAGTTTGTTTTGTTTCCTAATTAGAAAGCTCAACTAATTTAGATCAACGTCGTGTTTGTTGCCATTCGCTCCAAACTTTTTTTGCTCACCTCTGGATTTGGAATGAATAAACAACGAATACCTTCCGAATACCTATTTAATAAAGAAGTAGGTACGAGCGCTTGCCGTTTAGGTCTCTGACACGAAAATTGAATGCCGAAGCTTTTGTTGAATTCTCTCATTTCGTTCTCCCTTCTGTCTTTTTAGCCTTTGTATTTTTGCATATTGATTTTGTTTTGAGAACCTTTCATTTGATACAAGTCTTTTCACCCCTTTTATTTGAATTCGTGTTGTGCGTGATTATGTTTACAGTGTAGGCTCACCCCCCACTGGGTGAACCAATGATCTGATCTAGTGGGAGGCAAGAGCCAAATTTATTTATTATTTTTTGGAGACGTGACTGTGTTTTTTGTAGATTAATTTGTAAAGGAAAAATTAGAACTACGAGCGGGGATTGAAACCGCATCCATCCATCCTTCAAGCTGGGATATACTTTACTTAAGCTACCGTGACACGTGGTCTCATGTCCGAATCAACCCTGCACCTTTATAACCAACTTACGACGTTGGTAGCGCCATCTATTGAGTGATTCTTAAGAATCATTTCAACCAGCATGGTCAAGTTACATCAACACAAATGCTGTACAGATAAGCCCTTCCATATCTCGGCTTGAGGGATGGACGGATGCGGGTTCAATCCCCGCTCGTGATTCTAATTTTTCCTTTACAAATTAATCTCAGGTGAACGACTGGCTCGTTACGTCATTCATTCTCATAAAAAAAAGCTGTAGATTACGCTGAACAAGCGATACTGCTATAAAAATCATAAATGTGTTTTTTGTCTTCGCCATCTTTAAAAGAATGAAAAATATGTTACGTTGGTACCTAAGTAGGTAAGTATGTGAGGTTATTGGCAAAACATATGAAAATTTTATCAAGCAAATGTTACTTACTTCGTCGTTTAATTTTACCTTATTCTATGAACAGTGGAAAGATCATTAGTTACATCGTTACGGTGCAATTAACCAAAAGATTGGACACGGTAAAGTTATTATTTGACATACCTACAATAATTGAATATGTAAAAATATGCAAGATACACGGAAACTGACGCTTACTGAGTTAACAAGCTCCCATCATAAAATGCTGGTATTCTCAATCAAACAGAATCAGTACTTTTTATTAGCTGTACAAAGATATCATAAAATATTTATTTAAATACCGTATTTACGATTCCGCCGCCGATTGAACAGGCAGTGAAAACGTCGATAGCTTGTCAATATTTATAAAGGTTTGGAGCCCTACCACAAACTACTACAAAACCATCATGGTTCGTGACAGTAATGCTTCAATGTTTTTTTTTTTCATGTCAGTGAATGACATGTCGAGCTAGTCGTTCACCTGATTTTAAGCGACACGGCCGCCCATGACAGTTGCAGTGTCACTCGAAACTTTAAAATAATAATGTTTTGCGTGACACTGCATTGCGCACGTCATCGAGACACAGACACAGTCTAGTAATCAGATTACTACACTGTGTAATCAGGTCATAAAGTCTCATTTGTCCAGTAATTTCACTAGCTACAATGCCCTTCAAAACGGAACACAGTAGTGCTTGCACACTACTGCTTGGCGGCAGAAAAACTGGCAGAGCAGTGGTACCTACCTAGACGAACTTTGCAGAAAAGTCGTACCACTAATATGTAAAAATGTTACAATAATATTGTTGAATTCGTACCATGAACTTATAAAGTATTGCGGCACGAGAACGAGACGTCTACATTTTTATATAGCGTTATCACTGTCGCACGTCGGGGATGATTAACGGTATGACATGACAGTTGTATTTGAGTGAACGATTTAACGTGGCTTCATCAAAACTGCTCTGCGGCAACAACATTACAATATTCTTACTTTTATGTCATTTTTCAAAGTATGATTGGAGCCTGCTCAAGTGGAAACCAATGTAGTGCTCACAGGGATCTCCAATAAGCCGCCTCTATTCAAAATGAGGGATAAAATGGGATCGGTAATCAAATTTAAAACAGAGCCAGGGCACCGGTTTCGGGAAATTAAACGAGTTCTATCGGGCGGTGCGGCCATGCCCACGGTTTGAGATGTCATTACAATAGATGCTAAGCCGACAGCAGGGGTGGCGGAGCGAAGAGATCTATATCATTAAATAAAAATAGAGCTTATGTTATGTTCGGCAATGAGAAAGAAAATCCGATGATGCCCTAAAAAGAGAAGAAAAGCATACCAATTTTATACCTTGTATTGTAGATAATAATTACAAAAAGAATTTTTCAAATTTTATTTTTGGCACTTGAAAACAAATTCCAGTGAAGGGAAAAAACTTTTTTTTTTTGTAATTTAAAAGCCAAATATTAAACCTTTGCAGCTGGCCACAGATTTTTCCTGGTAATATTTTAAATTGAAATGAAATATCTTCGCTTTTTGTGTTCTGCAAAATTTGTTTCCAGCAGTAATTCACCCGGTGAGCTTATTGCGTTGTAATGCCATTATCCAGTTTCAACCAGTTTTAACCATAACTTGATTTGGAAATAACATGTGTGTGATTTTTAGTATTGTTGTTGTTTCATCAGTTTTTAAGATACTGATTGTTTTTCAATAGTATCTATTTGACTGCACATAACTAACCTTTTCTAATCCAATATACCCTATAAATAAGCATTTTTCATTGGGTAGTGCTGCCAGTATTCAGGGCACTTTCCCCTGCACCAAAGGGGCTATAATTAAGTTTTATTTTTTGGTTTAATCTATTTAAAGTTTTTAGTTAGAGTCTAATTTAGTTTGGTATACGAATACAATCAAATAACTTCTTGCATACGTACAAAAAGACAATTTTGATTATAAAGTACCTATTTATATTCACCGGTACACAAAATAAAAGCAAGATATTGATATTTTAGCATAAATAATAGTTACTTCACCTATCGACCTATCTTTTCGTCTAAAGTACCGCAAAGCCTGAAAACGAAAGTTTTCAACCAGTGTGTGTTGCCAGTGATGACTTATGGAATTGAGACGTGGTCTCTTATTGTTGGCCTGATGAGTAAGCTCAAAGTCGCATAGCGAGACAAGATCCGAAATGAGGAGATCCGCAAGAGAACTAAAGTAACCGATATAGCTTTCAGAAACAGCAAGTTGAAGTGGGAGTGGGCGGGCCACATCGCTCGTAAAACTGACAACCGTTTGGGCAGAAAGGTTTGCGAGTGGCGACCACGAACTGGAAGACGCAACGAAGGCCGGACCCCTACTAGGTGGATCGACGACCTGGTCAGAACCGTGGGGAGGCGATGGATGCAAGAGGCAAGCAGCCGCTCAAAATGGCGCTCTTTGGGGGAGGCCTATGTTCAGCAGTGGACGTCTTCAGGCTGATGATGATGATGATGATGATAATGATGATTCAATATATTTGTGCCTACCACAAAATATAATAATAATAAGAGCAAAGTATATATAATAAGGCAAAGCAATAATAAGGGTACACTAAGTTCCAAAAAAGTTGTACCAAAAAAACCACAACCAGAATTATTCGCTACTTCATATTGATAAATACGTGATTCTCAAGCGATATTGGGCAATAAATTATTTCAGTGCGTTGTTATAAAACTCCATAAATCGAGCTTTAGAAGATGGCACATGTTGTAGACAATATATTGCCTACACATTTCATATAGAAGATAAAAAATACTTCGTACGGTGACAAATGTTTCAGCCGCACTGAAGAAATATTGAGTGCAATAAATCAAGCTGATATCTGTTTTACAGTCAATTGACTGGTAATTAGTTTATTTTCTAAATGATGTAGGTATGGTCGTACTGCAGTAAATTAGCTAGAAACTTCAGTTTTTAATTATCGACTTCTACTTTTCCAAGATATTTTCACTACATTGTGATGTATCAGCAAAATTTGCCAGAAATTGGTAATGGATAGACCTAAGTCATCATCATCAGTCAGCCGAAGTCGACACAAGTCTTGGACACACGCTCATCGAAAACCTTCATTTTCAGACTGCGGCATTTTCGGAATAAGTAGGACCTTTTGTTTTCCAAGTACATAATTTAACCAAAACATTATGCAGTTGCAAGAACAAAAAACGTTCTATTCACTGTTCAAGCGCATCAGTGGCTAAGTACTGCAGCCATCTGTTCCTAGTCAAAGGCAGCCAATAATGTCCATACGTCCTTGAGCTTGTTCGATTCAGTTCACAGTCAGTCATCAGTAAGAACAGGCAGTAAAGCTGAAGCCCTCTAAAATCGTTTCTATTTTGCTACATTCAACACCGAAAATAGCACATCAGTACTGGGCTTACGGCGCGCAAGATTGGCCCGGATAAACGCCGTCGGCCATCAATTCTCCCGTTCGCAGTAATGAAAGGCGCGATTTGTCGTGTCGTAAACAGGATCCCGCTTTATACGGTATATTGCCAGTTTTACAAGCAAGCATCAAATCCACTTTACGGTAGCGCATTCGACTCTATCAGGGGTGGCGGGAGGGGGTGGTACGTAATGTATTGGGTGATACTCCGTGATAGTCGTGCGTTCGGGCGAAAAGCGTGCCTTTGACCACTTTGCAATGACGTGCGTGGTAATTTATATATCAGCCATAGCGTTTCAAGAAAACGAGATGGATTTTTTTTTTGGCTTAGAATTAAATTGCTATATTATTATTTAAGTATGTGAAAGTCCAGAGAATGGATGGCAGTATTCTCCTCGCTACATTTTCTGCGATCACCAAATATAATAAAATAATAATAATAATAAAATCGTTTATTTATCAGACACAATGATCCATAGTAGTGAAATGATTGAGTACATGAAACCCTCCTATGTTTAGCGTCCAGTGGTGTTTTATGTGAAAGCCTGTAATCAGATGTGGACGCCTTCAGGCTGTTAAAATGTGTGTATAAATCTAAAATTGGACAAACAATTAGATTGTACTTTCTAACAAGAAATACCAACAATTTCAAGTCTTTATCAGATAAGGAAGAAAGGTTCTCCAGTGGCGACCACGAACCGGAAGACGCAGCGTAGGCCGGCCCCCCACTAGGGGGACCGATGCCCTGGTTAAAACCGCGTGAGCTGATGGACGCAGGAGGCGAGCAGCCGCTCAAATTGGCGCTCTCTGGGGGAGGCCTATGTTCAGCAGTGGATGTCTTCAGGCTGTTAATGATGATGATAATGATGAACAGTGCCATGCTTGCCGTTTACCATTCTACTAATTTCACGATGGAACCAATATCATGGTGGTATGGCATTTTCTAGTTTATAGTGCTTGCGGTTGGCTAGCTATCACCTATTAGTTACAATATAATCAAGTTGAGAATCTATCACCAAGCACTTGCTGTGTTCCGTCCGACATCCTTTGAGAACCAGTTCCCTGTGCAGACAAGCAGACCATACTGTCAGTTAATATCTATTATCTATCAGGTACAGAACCTAACGTCGGTTAGTGGAAGTCAGTCTTGATCGATTTTATTGTCTTCGTGATATACGTCAATTCCGTACTTGAGCACGATTTGCCCCATATTTAGGGAATTTCGTACACGTATCCAAATGTTTGCCAAGTATTTTTTATTGTCAAGAAAGCAATTTCTTGATTTTGCCCTCGGGTTTTGTAAACAAGTATTTTAGATATCAGTTGGGACTAAGTGAATATGTCAATGTTGACTTATTCTGAATGTTATATTTTCTGATCTGTGCAAAGTTTGATATGGAATGCCTGGGTCGTGACTAGGTGCCCGTACATTTTATTATAATGTATTTTATACATTTCAATCCTCTATCGGAAAGTGGTTACCTCTTTCTGTTTTTCTTAAATCTTCGCAATTGGTATGTAATAGTATACACTAAATACTGTAATACTAACTAATGCTGCAGGCGGAGTTTTGGCGGGAACGCGGAAAAGTTCACGTCGTTGCATTGTATTATTTTTCAAAAATTTTGCTTTTTCCAGTGTTAATGTTTAAAATTGGTGACGCTTTACGCATTAAGTGCTGAATTACGAGCATGAGTGAGGGCAAGTGATATAATGTGGTGAAACGTGATTTTTCGTGTTGCTTCCAAAACTCCATAGAAGCTTTTAGTAAAGTTGCCACCACTTTGCTGGAGCATGACTTAGACTGGACTATGACTACCTGACTTATACTGGACTATAACTATGACTAGGACATGACTGCGTGAAACATTTTATAACACGATGAAAATATAATACTTGACACTGGCTAAATACACAATGTGTGGAGCCAAAATATAAGAAAAAAAAATGCTGCAGGCAGGTGGAATAGATATGTTTTTCTTGCAATATTCGTCTATTATGAAATGTTACTAGCAGACACAATAGATTTTTCCCATCAACGATAACATTAGACGACAGTCTCACTTGATTGTAAGTGACGATGCGGCTGACGATGGAGCTTGCTTAGAAGATACCGGTTTATTGTAGCCTTAAAAACTCCCAGATATATGTTTGTATAACACAGATGTTTGTTCTGCGTCTGGGTGTTATATTGTATTCTATGTATGTATTTACAAACAAAAGTATATAAGTATTGTATCAGTTATCTGGTTCCCATAGTACAAGCTATGCTTAGTTTGGGGCTAGGTGGCGCTGTGTGAAATGTCCACACATATTTATTTATTTTTTATATATCTCGTATGTTGCGGACCAAAAGCTTAAAATATGCGGAGCGTTAACATCTCAGAGACGTACAACTCAAATTTTTCTAACAAATTAATATTGTCAACGTTATCAGCATTCTTACACCTCTAAAACTTTTTTATTAGCATCACCTTGCCAATAAAGTTGGCAATCAGGGAACTTCATCGCAAGTAGGGAAATCTTAGATGGCGTTGGAGTCGATTGCTTTATCATGATAAGTCGTTCCATTCGTTCCAACGAATTGCTTGAGCTGGGTTTGAAAGATTTACTTATTCACGGAGGTGTTGAGCTGTCTAAACTTTGCGTTGCCGCAAATTAAAATCAAACTTTTATATACTGTGGGTATCGTCTTTTCTACTTTTGATTATTTTATAAGCCTACCAAACGCCGGCAGGTTTAATTATTTAAACTGAGTTGATAATAATTTATTCACTCAAAAGGTGCACAAAATTAAATTTAAATATTTAAACTAATTAGGGCAAGGTTTTTACTTAAACAGGCTTGGATATTTTATCAGTTATTTTGCTTTTCTAAATTGGTTTTTAATTTGCATTTAGGTAGTAAATTTACAATGGAGCAATCTAGTATTGTATTGAGGAAGTTTAAAGATCAGATAAGCAAATTCATAATCATGTTCATGTTCTCGTATTTGATTTCATAATGATACTAGAAATAATTCTTAGCACTAGTACTAAAATAAAGAACAAAATTTTCCATATTTGGATTTCAAGTAATAATTTTCCATAAATTCTATCTCAAATCGCAAATTTCTCGTAAAGGTTCCTCTGGAAGTTACTTTTAAAATATATCTTGGGCTGAAAGGCCTGTGTGAGCTCAGATAGCCGGCGCAAAGCTTAATTGTGTGGAAACCGCACCAGCCCAGCGAAAAGGAGTGTGGCTCCGATCCCCACATAACAGGGACTTGATTTAGCTACTTAGGTATCTACTTACAATTTTGGATCAGTAAATGAGCTGTTTTCTTTTTTGTTTACGTTTTTAGTCACAGGAACTGGAAAAAAGGTATTGGTAATAATCATAATTATAACCGTCTGTTTAATAGTAAACAAAACAGTTTGTTGTGCCTAAAGGAACAATCCAGTATGTGATTTTTTCAAGGAATTTGTTAATGTACTTAGTTTTCTCTATAAATCCCATTACTGTGAATAGTATAACTGTACGATAGACAGTTTGTTTTATTTCTAAAGCTCTTAACACTTTTTGGAAAAATAATAATCAGTTCGGTTGTCTAACGTTACATCAATAATGTATTTTGAAGGTTACTTTTTTTGTTACAGAAAGTATCGACAAGTCTGGCGAGGACCCCGTTGTATCGGCGTTGCGAGCGTACGGCGCGCCAGACGACGAAGACGGATCTAGAGACGTCGACTTCCAAAAGCTTTTTGGAAACTTCACATCGCACAAACAAGATGCCACTACCGACGTGTCCTTAGTAGAACATTTCATCAACGTAGAACATAGTTACGACAACGAAACCAAATCTTTAATAGATGACGCCAAAGATGTGACGAACAACACGGCTTCCAATGTCACAATCACAAAACCAGTCCTCGAAGACGTGGTGACCAAGTTCCTAAGGCTGATAGAAACACAGCATTTGTTAGGTGAAAACTGTACAGCTGGAACTCATTTAAATTTAGGTGAAGGAGTAGTTGATAGGTACGCTCAAGAGAGATTTAGGATAGAAGCAGACGTAGCTGTCAATAGAGCTAATATGTTAACTAGACTGTGGAAGTATGCGGGATCATCTGTGATGTATAATGAGTATTTATTGCATGCGAGTGTGTTTTCAATGGTGGAGTTTGATGACGATATATTCGGTGCAGGGAACTGTTACGACCAGTACCAATATAAGGATTACCAGTTATTTTGTCCGTTCGCGTATCGGTTACCAGAAGGGCCAATCCTGGCGAAGGACTTGGCTGTGGAATACAAGTACCTGAGTAATACTTCGGAGTGGTTCTACATAGCGAGGAAAAATGCTGAAAGAGTTATACGCAATCACAATCAATTTCGGAGAGGTAAGCTTGTACTTAATTGGATTGAAATATGTTATTTGTGAAGTTGATTGAAAATCAAATTCCCGCCTAAAGCTTTTGAAATACATTGTGATAGTCATATTGAAGATTTTCGAATAATGACATTTCAATTTTGTGGTATAATGAAATCTCATTGGAGGATTTCTATACATAAAGTATTTGTACTGTATTATAATGTAATAGTATATATAGCAATACAAGTCAAATGGTAAAGGGTTCGTTTCAATATTTTATTTCATAGAATTTTACTAGGCGCGTGGTCAAAATTATATTTAATAGCACAAAATTGAATTTAACAGAAAAATGTAACTATGAAACTTTGTTAATTCATAATGTTGTACATTAAACGCGTAAATTTCTACAAAAACAGACCACGGCCCGCCCACAAAGCTGTTGTCGGAAACACCAAATCTTTTCCCTACCGCAAAGGGCGAAGTTTCCCGATAAAATCTGATAATAAACCTTAGTGCAGAGTTCCCTTTGTTAACGTTTGACGCATAGCCACGCTAATTGTGAACAACTTGTAGTAAGGAGCAAAGTTCGAAAACAATTTTGCTGAACAATGTATTTGTGAAAAGGTCCGAGGTTTTTTTTAACGCTTGGCAACAAGTTATGACGGTAATTATTATAAACGGAAAATTATAAGCGTTGTAGTATAGGTTTTTGCCTGAAATAAACACATTTTGTTTATTATTTATTCATATTAAAACGTCCGTCAAGTTGGGTCTGGATGACCTGTAATAAAATAATATCTAATAAACATAAGTAATAACCCTAAAATCCTAAAACCTTGTTTACCAAGGAAAATAAGTATAGCATTAATTACGTGTCTTTAAAAATTATAAATGAATCGTCAAGTTAAAGCATAGAGTAGAATAATAGAGTCTTTGTAATAAAATTTTGACCTATTGTGAAAAGGTTTGTTACATGAAAAATCGTAGGAGCAAAGACGAGCCTTTTGAAAAGTAGCTTATAACAGAACAAGTGTCGCTACCAATCTGATAAGGTTAAAAGTATTGTTTATAGTTACTACGGTAGCTTAATTTATATAATTAGTGTGTACAATAAACGGTATGGTAAAGGATGTATAACAGATACTGACTAATTTTATTTCAACAGCGTGGTTCTAAATGTATTATGATACTAAGTCATTATAAACTATAATTACAGATACTTATGTCCGTTGGCAGTTTGAAATGAACTTCCAAAAGGATAATTTTGGGCCTCTACTATAATTGAATCTGCGTAATGGAGTTGGAATGTTACTTATTTTTATTAAATTCACTTAATTCTTAACTTTGCAACTATTAACGTTGATGATGATATTTAAGTACCTAAATTTTAAGGGAATTAATTTCTAAATTCTGTTTGAATGGGGTTCTCCTCTAGACCTTATATTAATAATTAAGCTCAAAAATGAAATTTGGGAAAGTGATTATGTGAATTGTAGTGCCTGCGTTATTAAATTCTTATAATTAAAGTGAATTTTGAATTTGGCTATTTATTTTACATTATTACTGACGGCTGGTGAAAATTTGGTAATGAAAACTAATTACATTTTGAAAACAAATTTAATAGGTTACTTATTGGTTTAAAATCTTGTATCCGAGATAGTTTGTAGCACAGTCAACAATACCCATACGTGGCTGTTCTAATTGGCTATATCTCTACCAAACGTGTTTTTGATGTTGAACAATACTGAATGATTGAGTGTTACACTCAAATTCGAATATTGATCTCATTAGCCGTAGCGAGGCACTAAGAAACTCTAATAGAATATTTTTTTCAATGAGGATTTTAAAATAGTTGTATTGTGCTTTGTGTATCAGCTCCTTCGGTATTTTTGTTTTGAATGGAAATCCTTGTACTGATTCCTTAAATTCCTATGGCTAACATTTTTTTTTATTAATATACCCGTTATTAGGGTTTCGTTCCCAAAGGGTCAAGCGAATTCTATTACTAAGGCCCTGCTGTCGTCTGTCTGTCCGTCTGTCCGTCTGTGGCTGTATCTCATGAACCATGATAGTTAGACAGTTGCAATTTTCACAGATGATGTATTTCTGTTGAAATATTCAATTCTCATACAACAAACGTGATTTTTTTGCTCGTTTTTATAGATGGTACGGAACCTTTCGTGCGCGAGTCCAACTCGCACATGGCCGGCTATATATTTTTATTCTAAGACTATGTGATGAGTTTTGGCGGGAACACGGAAATGTTCACATCGTTGCATTGTATTATTTCTCAAAACTTGTGTTTTTTCCTGTATTAATGTTTAAAATTGATGGCGTTTTACGCATTAAGTGCTGAATTACGAGCATGAGTGTGGGCAAGTGACATAATGTGGTGAAACGTGAGTTTTCGTGTTGCTTCCAAAATTCCATAGAAACATCTAGTAAAGTTGCCACCACTTTACTGGAGCATGACTTAGACTGGACTGCGACTACCTGACTTAGACTGGACTATGACTACAACTAAGACTTGACTTTACGTGATATATTCTTTAACGATAAAAATTACAATACTTGACAATGGCTAAATACACGACGTGTGGAGCCAAAATCTAAGAAAAAAAAGTACGTGATGTATGTCCCCAGGTTACAACACATACACCTACAACGATACAGCGCACACTGACAGAGAACCGGATGAGATCCTGTCAGTGACATACGAAGATGGCAAGTGGTCGAAGCCATACTACGACTGTGGTGGGGGTAACATCTGGATGCTCACCTACACTGTACCCTTCTTCGGATATAATGGAAGCTACTTTTTCAAGTAAGTTATACTCCACTCTGTCATCGCTCCACCCCGTCATCGCCACCCAATACACGTCTTGAGCTACGCGGAATCTACAGAAGTCGTTGTTTTGGCTGCGCTAAGATCACCGGACCAGTCTAGCCCTTCTGGCTCAGGTACCGATTTCGGTACCGGTATAGGATACCACCGTAACACAGTCAGACACCGACCCCGCCAGCGAGGTCAACGTAAAGTAGGTTAGCTAGAATGATCGCGAAGTTCCATAGGGTCCACTCTTCCACTCTTCCAGTAGACGTAGCTCTTATCCTCTTATCCCGGCAATAGCCCAAGCCGAGGCTCACACCTCAGGGGTGCCCTTGAGCTAGTTAGCGCCTGCACTCCCACCCGGTGATGCTTTAAAAGTTGGTAGAGACCATCAGCACTAGCCTGTTCAAAAAAAATCAAGTAAGCCCCAAGTAAGTTATGGTGGAAATAGTCTCCGTACACACTTACAAGGAGTTGACTGTAGGCTTTTAACAAATCACCTGTCCATATATATTTCGATAAAACATGGGATAAAACCTAATAGATATAGAGAATAGTAGGTACTCCATCGATTCCCGTGGGTGCTGCAAGGATCAGCCAAGGGAATATTTTGGTAATGGCAGAAGCATTCTTCTCGGTCTTCATTATAATTCACTGCAATTATCAAGACTTACCAACCACGTTGATTATGGCATCATACCCCTCCTATGTAGGACGAGTGATGTGATATTCTTTTAAAATTCAACATTTTATCATTGCTGTTTAGGCGCCCTACATAAAACTAAAGGAAAACCTAAAAGCCCTGTTCTAAGACGCTCTTACGCCGTAAAGGGGAGACTAAAGACCCCTCAAGTATCAAATCTTTAATATTCTAGTGGGTTGAGCTGTCCTAACTAAAGTAAAGCCTTTTATCAGATTAATATAGTTATCGTTAAAAAAAATTGTTTCAAAACAATTGACACCCTCTGTGGTGTGGTAATCGACAGGTCAAGTGTTTGTGCACAGAAAGAGCGCAATACTTGTTCAGTATCTGGGTATTGTAGGACCATGGTTCTCGTAGTTCCTGGGGTCCCTAGATACAGGGAATCTTAGCTAGGGTCCAGGATCTATGTATGCGATCTTTGGGCGTTATTAATGGATACTTAATAAAAGTATGTACCGTGATGATTTGTCCATACAAATGCAATGCAAACTATAAAATTCAGTTTTTTACTATGTTTGGTACTCCTCAAACCATTTTGCTAGATCGGAAAAATACAGGTAGCGCAAAGTGGCCGTTTGAGCCATAAAGAGATGAGGTCAACGATAACACGCTACTGTCTGTCTTCAAAACAGATTATTACGCTGCCAAGTGTCTAACAAACGTACTATATTATGTTGTTTTATATGGTACAACATCCAATGAAACGACTGGGTATATGGAACTTATAAACTGACATCATGTTAGTAAAACGATCGTAAAGAATCTGCCAATATTTACGGTTGATTCATTCGAAGCAAGAGGCTTTTATTTATTGCTGTTTGTACAATTTTGGTAGAACTGGGAGCTCACTCCTTACATGTATAAGTAGATGTCAAAACGACATCAACACAATGTTTTTTCCTTATCTTTTTTGATTATTAATCATCACCATCATCAATCATCAATACTAATGATAAATAATAAATAAAAATATAAACAATGTTTTTGAATTTTATGTCTGACTGTCTGTCTGTCCCTTTGAACACGCATAACGCTGGAACTACTGAACGGATTTTTCTGAAATTTAGTATGATAATAGTAATTATCCAGAATAACATTTAGGATACTTTTTACTTTCTAAAACGGCCAAGTGCGGGTTGCGTGAGGTATCCTATCGAAGGAAAGATAGAAGGGAAAGGGGAAAAGGATGAATCATCCTGCCTTTCTTCGCCGTCCCATCCATTCTTATTTTTCTCCTTTATTTTTTCCTTTTGCTTCTCTCTTACCCATAAACGAGGACTTACTTTTAACTAAATAACCCGTGCGAAGCCGGGGCGCGTCAGCTAGTTGCTTAGTAAAGATTATGCTCTAAGAATAAAGCATGCACACAATCATAGAAGTAAGTTACTTACTTTTATGATTGTGTTCATAATAAAGATGTAGTTTTTATTTATCAATCTATAAAGGTAAATGCAACGTTTGGTGTGGTAAATTATTTCCGTGAACTAACACATTGATTAAATAGAGAAAATGTTTTGATACCTCTCGTTAGCTATTCAAAATATTATTTTACCGCGCAGTCCGAGTAATAACAAATATTTGTGGAGCTTTTGGTAAATTAATTATTATTTCGGTCGCCGTCACCACAAAAGGGTAATCTGAAATAACAAAAGGTAACAATGACCAGCTTTTCCCTACCTTTTTTGCTTTACCCTTTGCTTTCTTCTGAAATTCCGTTTCGCTTTCTATAATATTACTTCGATTTACATTCACAACACGAAATAAAATAATACCATAAATTAATTTTTAAAATAATTTTTTCTATGTATATTATGTGGAACTCTGCAAGTAGAAACGATCGTCTTCTAAAAAGTAAACATGTTCAGATAGTAGTTTCTGAATGTGAACCATCATAAATATGAATTCCTGACACCTGTTCTCCCATTACCTACAAATACAGTACTAGTAAAATTCAGTGAGTCAAATTCAGTAACCTTCTTACCTACTAGCACCAGGTGCAAACGAAAAATAGCCCCAACGTGAAAAAAATGTAGTGATCGTGTTGTAAGCGTTACTAGTTAGTGTCCAGTGTATTCATTTGGCCTAAAACTTCGCACACACGAATTAAATGTCGCTTGTTAATCTTGCGTTATGCAGAAATAAAATAGTTCGTAAAATAGTCTGAGTTATTCTGTTGCATTGGGTGAGGCATCTGTACTGTAGGTAGTATATTATCTGGGCTACCGCATACCTAATAATGCTAGTTCTTTACTTCACTCACCCTTATTTTATAACATTGCAGTTAGTCCTAGAATATTTAAAAACCTTATCAAAGGCACCAGGTAGGTTTAGCAGCCTTGTTTATTCAAAACCACCGCTTTCAGGCCGGTCTGTATAATCCACGGTCGCTTGGTCCCTCATTTGCAGCTTAAATCATTTTTGGTGCGACAGAATAACAAATTCTTGGGTCTTGTTATGGAATTTTGTGAGTGCGTCTTATGGTTTGCTTTAAACTCTGACTGAACTATTAGAACTGACTACCGATAGAGAAGAAAAGTTTTCAAGTGGCGACCACTAACTGGTAGACGCAGCGTAGGTAGACCGATGATCTGGTGAAAACCACGGAAAATCGATGGATGCAGGAGGTGAGCAGCCGCTCAAAGTGGTCCTCTCTGGGGAAGCCTACGTTCAGCAGTGGACGTCTTCAGGCTGTTTAATGATGATGATGATGATGACAGACTTCATAAACGTTCACCGTAAGACATCAGCATCAGCCCAATATATTTCTACCGATTATTAAATAAATAAATACAATAAATAAAGGTTACTTAATTGCCATTTTAAAATACGCATAGATATAAATAAAAAAAGAACAGTATGTGTATTTGGTGTGTGATGGATTCTAGATTGAACCAGAATCGTAATAGATTCCCTATTCGATAGTTTCGTAGATTGGGCAGATTCTTGGATCATAGGTACTGCTAGGACATGGGACTAACAGTGTCACAGACAGACAGAAGCTTCAAACTTATAATATCTTATTTTAAAGTTCCGAGTGACACTGCAACTGTTATGGGCGGCCGTATTACTTAAAATCAGGTGAACGACTAGGTCGTCCCGTAATTCATTCTCATAAAAATGCAAATTTTCTACATTGGGAGTGAGATTATAACAGATTTTAATCTATTATTAGTAGATTCGCAAATACAATAAAGATCAATTGTGTTATGGTCGATATCGACCTCGCTACGCTTAACCAGTTAAGAGAAGTTAAATGTTCACAGAGGGACGAGCGGCATCGATATCGACCTTAGAAGGGTGGACATCGACCAGTGTCCTCTGAAGCCAGGGTCAACACAGCTGAATATCTTCGCTGGTACAGACAAATGTAAGAAGAAAACCACAGAAGTAAGTTCAGTGTCTCAAAATCTGTTTACAGTGTCTATTGATTGGTGTTTATGATTTAAAAATTCATTTACCCTGTCTAGTAATCGGTGTTTATGGTTTAAAACTCTGTTTTGTAGATTAAAAATCATTTTCTGTCTAGTGATTTTAATAAAAGCTTTAAATCGAAGATATTAAAAAGTTGAACGTTATCTACCAATACAATATTGGATCACGCCATTGCAATATGTCATTGGGATCACGCTAAGAGGTGAAGGTAAGGTGTTAAAACAATGGGGAGTCATTGGACGCAAGAGGTCAGCAGCCGCTCAAACCAAGTAGAACTGCAGAGCAAGTAAAACTGTATCATATCACAAAAAGGTCAAATAAAAACATAAGACGATCAGCTAAAACATTCACAATTCGAACAAATCTGAAGTCGTACAAGTCCCTTTCCGATAACCGAAACAAAAAGCAATAGTACAAAATGCGTTGTTATTGAATGGGCGCGGAATCACGCTTGCGAGATAAATCTTTAGTGGAACAGCCGCTTCATATATCGTTCTATGAGCGGTAGAATCGCGACGCTAGACAAATAGTTTGCCTTTCCCTTTGAGGCCTCCAGGGCGAGATCGGCTGGAATGTTACGTAGGACAATATTTTTTGTGTTTTTATCTTTCAGTAATTTGGTATGTTAAATTGTAACTGTCGTTGCAGGATTTTAGTATTATGGAGATTGAAAAAATGTAATATAATATCACTCCGGTAGATATAGATTTACTACTCCTTCACGATGGCCAAGTGCAAGTTATTGCGTAACACGAAGTGTTCTCGCTCTGTGATTCTCAAGCTTGTTGGTTGTGAGTTTGTCACGATGTTTTTGCCTTGGTCTAGTGCTAATTTAGGACAATTTGAAAAGTCTGGTGCGTGGTTTGTACTATGACGTGCGTGATGTGGGTTCGGAAAGCCTTAGCCACTCTTGCTCATAGTCAACTAATGTACGCTTGAAATACTAACACATACACATCAACAGCTTGAAGATGTCCACTGCTGAACATAGGCCTTCCCATAAAACGCCAATATGAATACTTATTATAGGCAGTTTGCCATAGTCACCATGCTTGACAGGCGGCTTGGTGATCGAAGAAGATTTTAATGAACCGAGGAAAATACTGTTTGCCCATTCTCTAGATATTCCTTAGCCGACTCTTGCGGCACCCACGGGAACAGATGGAGAAATATTAACGCGTATATCAAATTATACTATGCACGTTCCGAACAAATTATATCGGTAAGCAGAGATTACTAAAGTAACACGACAGAAGTTATTTGAAACAAACCAACCACATTCACATCAATGTGTCAAATCCACACGCCAGTCACGGCGCACTCAATTACAGACTTATACAGTGCTAAATTACTTTGAAACTTTTGTGAATTCCATGTGCTCGTAAAAGCGTAATTAAGTAATCCTTAATCGTCATACCGAAGATTAATTTTAGGTTTTATTGTTCTGTTCTAGACACTTTTGGGCTGTGATAAGATTAAAGAGACCTTTTACTTTGATGGGGAAAAGTTGTACGAATTCGGATTTACTTTGATATCAGCTAGAGTTGCCAGTTGGGATTAGAATGTATATTACCAGTTATGAATTTTAATGTGGCAATTACATTGACTGATGAAAATAGAGTTATTATTCAAAAATATGCATGTAGTGTTGATCGTGGTGTCAATCATAACCGTGGAATGGGCTAATAATAAGCTGGTTAACTCTGGAGGCAAATCGTGTTAACTCATTAACTGGTTCTCGGAACTTGACCATACTGGTCGCGGTGATTCTCAAGAACGATAGCAGCGTTATCAATTGAAAGCAATTGATAGATAGATAGATAGATAGAAAATGCTTTATTGCACAAGAGTAAATCAAGTACATAGGCGAACTTAATGCTAAGTAGCATTTCCTTCCAGTTGATGACGCCGCCAACCCCGTAAGTTAGTTATACAAGGTGAAGGATAATAATTTTGAAACGATATTTGTATACCTCTCATGGTAGCTTACGTAAAACATATCACTGGTTTAGGGATGGATGTATGTGGTTTCAAATCCCGTTTGGGATTCAAATTTTATCCCTAACTTTCCGGTCTGCATTTTCTAATCTAAAACAAAATGTTTTCGTAACTTATCACAAAGAATACCTATGTAGTTAGGAGTGGGTGGAGATTTGCAAACTTTTTGTGCACAAACATCCAGCACGAGCTCAAACTTTGGGATTTGGGACGGAAAATCGACAAATCCCCATTGAAAAAGAATGTCAAGAACTATCTAATCGGCTAATATCAATAGTTTGGATTAAAGTAAAGTAATTCAGCGTCCCCAATTTGCAGTTGTCCACACCATAGATAAGGTAGCTACCAAAAAACGGCGTACTTTTATGTAGTTGGCCTTAAATCAGTGTGATTTACTACGTACGAAAGGTCAAAAGTTCTGACATATAAGCCTGGTTTAATCTACGACCCCATCTAACTGACATTGGCCAGAACCCGCGTTGGAAGATTAGCGAAATCTCAAAGGGACTCATCACGGTTTCTTATCAGTTCAATTCGCATTGCCAGATAGAAAACTACCATTTTGTCGGGATATGATTTCCTCTCTTTGTACTAGATTGGTCTGATCATTGATAGTATTGTTAACGTTTTCTGTTCCTGTTTTTCCTATTTAGCAGAATCAATATGTTGACTTACAGTGATACTTTGAATTCTCATTAATCTGTCCCTAGCTAGGGCATACTCTACATGAGTTGGAGACAAGGAAAGTACACACTCTACACATCATAAAATCTGTCACACGATTTAATCAGTCAAATCGCATCGTAAAGAAGCGTGTTGCGCTCGACCATCCAGCGAATTGCATAGTGTGGAGGCGTGTTGCAGCTTCCATCCAGCAAATTGAAAAAACAAATCGTGTGACAGATTACATGGTGCGCACAGTACTTCCCTCTACGTATCCTAATCAAAAGCTTAATACCCCATTAAATTGAATTAGATTGTGCTATTGAAGATATATAGTAGTCTCTTTGACTTTTGTAGAAAGATAATAGATAGCCACTAATCTTGTCCAGCCTCTGTCGACTAAGAACAATTAACGTACTAATCACTACGTACTAATTAAGCATACAGTTACTTCCCAACTTGGAAAAACAAACTAGCTTTGAAGGAAAACAAAAGAAATGCGCAATTCCGCTTGGCTGGTTGGAGAAGGCCGTAAATTAAGTGTAACTCCCTTTGTTGTTTTAGCGGAGGGTAGTCAAATAAACAGATTTGGACTCTCTCAGACGTGTTGGATATCTTAGAGGGATTTGTGGGTCTTTTAGCCATCGCCACTGTTTAGACGGTAAAGACAAAGGATCAACGTGCTTTTTGTGGAATACAACGTTAATTTAACGGTCTATATTGTACAGATATGTAAATGATGGTATCTTGAATCACGGGGTCACATCAGGTACAAATAAAAAAATAGCCCGAACGTGGAAAAAACGTAGTGATCGTGTCGTGAGCCTTACTAGCTAGTGTCCAGCGTATTCACTTGGCCCAATACTTCGCCAACACGCAATAAATGTCGCTTGATAATCTTGCGTTATGCAGAAATAAAATAATTTGTATAATAGCCCGATTTATTCCGTTGTATGGGATGAAGCATCTGTATTGTAGGTATTATCTGCGGGCTTGAATCTTGAAGCCTTAGGCTTAAAATACATTGGAAAAGCTTGAATGGGATTAAAATATTCTACACCATTTTCATTTGAAAATTTAGATGATTTATTTACAATTCAACTGACCTTTACTCAAAGTCATTAATCATAATTTTATTTTTTACAAAAAGAAGTAATTATTTTTAAAGATGAGTCTACGAAAATGGCTAAGATTTAAACTTTGGAATTTTGACGGTAGATTTTTATATTACGCTAAAATGAAAATAATGGATAATATTTATCAAGCAATTAAAATTCTATGGTTATAGTACATATTGCAGTCAGCATGACGAATGATAATTTAAGTGTCAGATTGTCTAAATAAAATAACTATATGGTAACCACTCGCTTAAGGCACTGAATACCTACTTACCTAATATGGCCTCCAAAGCAGTGAATTCAGATAGAATTTCCCAACCCTTAATATTATATTGTTTTGTTAATAAGGTATACAATTATACATGTATATGACACATACTTGTGGTAAGCGTGTAATATCCTGATGTTGTCATGTTCAACAGCGTCTGCACAGTATCCACAATACATGTTAATCTGTATTTAAAACTATCATAGCTCATGTAATATGTAAAATAGAAAGAATCAAGAAAAGAAACGTAAAGGGAATCTCAACCCGTTTTTTTCTTTCAGTGTGTACCAATCCCAGGTCTGGGGTTTCGTCGAGGGTCATACAGGTGCGTCTGCAGGCGAGGTTTCTACTTCCCCAACACGACTGCTGAGACCAGGTACTACAACGGCAGCGATATTGAAGAGGAATACGAGAATCATTTATCGGTGAGTTGTTTTTGATAACGAATTACTAAGCTATTTTAAACTCTTTCTAGCTATTAGACGAGGCTGACTCTGCAAAGTCTTTCATCGCAATACCTTTGTGAATGATTACAATTAACACCACCCGATTTTATCGACTTCCACTCGGCCAAATAAATATTTCAGACCAGGCTAGTACCATGTTTGTCTATTAATTGATCACTAATCTTATTATGCTTTATCATGGTTTGTTTTCTCCAGCAGTCTCAACGAAGCCTTTACTCAGTTACGGAAGCGTTCGAGTGCCTACCCTGCGCTGAGGGTTGTGAAGCTTGCCTGGATGGTTCCCCTTGTGTCGCTGCTCTCAACTGGGTGCTACGGACCAGCATCTTCGCACTTGCCTGCCTCATCATCTCCTTTCTACCATTTATAGTCTACTTTACTATGAAATATGGGCATGTGAGGGTTAGTAAATATGTTTTTGAGTTTTTTTTTTCTTATGTAATGAGTGGCAAACAAGCAGGCGGGCCCCCTGATGGTAAGTGGTCACCGCCGCCTATGGACATCTGCAACACCAAGGGCATTTCCGGTGCGTTGACTATCTTTATTCTTTCGTTTTTAATGTTACATTTCATAAAGTTGCCACTGCTGACATTCAGCAAACGCTTATGGATTGTTGAAACAGACAGTTTATAAGTAAGAAACTTCTTTCAATCTAATCATCTTACTTTTACTAGGTCGTACGAGCAGCCAGCCCAGCCTTATTGAGGGTAATCGTGCTTGGAGCTTTACTAATCTACTGTACCACGCTTGTCATGTACGGGCGGCCTACAGTCTTCACCTGCACAGCCAGGGTCTGGCTCCGAGAAGTCGGGTTTTGTTTGACGTACGGTGCCTTAATGTTGAAGACCTGGAGGTGAGGATAGTATCTTCTTTTGATCCTATTTTGACACGCAATATTGGTATTTAGCGTCGTTTTTCAATTTTCAAGAAGCCACGTCTAGACCAAGGTTGTTAGGTCACAAATTTGAAGCGTGTTCTTAAAATAAACAAATTCAAAAGGAGTTTTAGTTAATTCTTTAGATTGAAATGGATAAAGACAAAATACGGAGTATTCTAGGTAGCATTATTATTATTGCAGTGCACCGGAAATTAAGCACAGCGAGCTCAATTGCCAGAGTAGTTCTGTACCTGGGCGTGTAATAGTATCTATCTCTCAAAAGAGTTCACATCTACTATTGTGATTCTGACCGGATTATAAACGGTTTTGTGGCTTAAACTGAAACGTTATTGTAGACCAAAAGACTATAACATTTACATAACATTTATTGCAAGCCCATATCACTATAGTCCCATAGAGTTATAATAATTAGGTATTACTTTCCTGAATCGCCAAACATCATCAATACAAATTAAGCTACCTACATTACACAGAATAACGTCAAAGGTACGGTCTATGGGAACTCGTCGAACCGTCATGAGAATTAATTAACGTATTAACCGGAAAATAAGCTCATTGGGGCATGAAAGGATGAAGTGGATTCTGGTTAGTGTTTCCAAATTGGAAGGGTCTAAAGATACGTTAAATGTTTGTGTTTCATTTGTTATGTTTCCTCGTATTTTCGTTTTGGTACAAAAGCTTGTGTGAAACTCGGTTTCTGTGACAACGATGTTCTATCTCTCTCAGTCACTGTTCAATCTCTTTGTCGAGGTTTTGCAGCTTATCCTTCTTTTGTTATAAGTTAAATAACGTGGATTACCCTAGTTGAAAATTCCAGGCGTACTTATTTCGCTATTTTTACGAACGGAGATAGAAAGTTTCATGTGTTTAGTGCATTATTTTAACAAGTTTGTGCATAAATTTTTTGGCATTTATCGTTATGAAATGTTGACTAGTATTGCTAAAACTCTATATTACCACATATTTAGTAATCTGTAACATTACGACCATATTTAAGATAATTAAAAAAAGTAATTAAATACACGCGATTAGAAAGGCTAGTGATTGACATACTCTCAACTTCAACGATTGGTTTTTTTTTTCTTTTTTTGTAAGTTTTGTCATAAAATCTTCGTTGGAGCTGTGGCTCTTATTAATTTATTTTCTGCAGTGTTAAAGTCATAGTTGTCATTATCTCCAGCGTTTTTTCTTACTGGTATTTTTAAAATCATCAATTTGGCCTTGGTTTGACACCTTCTATTATTTTTATGTCAAAGAACGAGCTAGGCGTACGCCTAGTGTTAATCGTCACGGCCAACCATACCAGATTGCAGTGTCACTCAACATGAAATTAAACGCGTGGCACTGCGCACTACGCAATATCTCTCACAGTCTAAAAAAGATTTCTAGACTGGCCCTGAAACCTGAAACAAGAATTTAATTATTGTTCACAGGATATCAGTAATATTCCAAGTTCGTTCAGCAAAAGCCGTGAAGATATCAGACATGTACCTGCTCAGAAGGATAGGGGTTATAGTGGGGGTGGCGTGCGTACTGCTCTCCATCCGCACCCTTGTTGCGCCCCCTGCTGTCATAGTGGGCCGGACTAAGGATGACCTGAAGGCGTACCTGTGCAATACTGATTGGTGGGATCATTCTTTTACTACGCGTAAGTAGCTGATGGTTGCAGAGGGCAAGCAGCCGCTCAAACTGGTGCTCTATAGGGAACTCTATGTTCAGCAGTGGACATCTTCAGACAGATGATGATGAAAGAAAGAAAGAAAGAAAGAAAGAAAGAAAATATATTTATTCAGGACATCACACAATACTACATTACAATACACAATAAAAAATAACATAAGTAAATAGAAAAATTAAACATACAATATTGGCACATCTTGGTATGATGTTTATATTGATGATGATAATGTAGTTCTTGATATAGACATGGTTGGGTTGGACTCTTAGAGCATTTAGAAAAGTAGATGGCAAGCCAGGGATTACCCCTCTGCTGGTCATATGCGGTACTTGGTCGTACCAGTTATATAAAACTGTTTCACTCGCATCCGCGGCCATTGTGAGTCGCGTTGTGTCGTGAAGTAGTGCTCCGTTAAAATTTACATGGATAAGTTTTTGATTTGAGCGTGTGCTATGCGTGTTTACCTCGTCCCCCGTAAAAAATGGCAGAAAATATTGTTTGCGGATTAGAACGTTAACACCTCCTTTTCTAAATGCTCTAAGGTTGGACTATATATATATATATATAGTTGAATTTAAATTACAGTAAAATGTATAAAATACAACCCATAAGTTAGTAGTTTAATCTTTTATTTAACTGCCTCTTTGAAGTAAGGGTCATGGTCAAAAAGCTCAACAATTGAATAGAATTGATTGAGACTGTTCATGATGATGAAACATTTTATCTTGGTTAAACCTCATGCAAGGGCTGTCTTTTAAAAGGCTGACTTTCAGTTATATTGGCAAGGCCTTGTACAAGTTCATATGGTTTTGGTTAGGGACAATGATCATCTTAATATCAATAAAGAAACATTTATTAACAAAGCTATACATTACCATAATGATTGTGCCCTTAGGTTTAGCGGTATAAGGTTCTTAGAACTCCCAAATCATATTGATCGACTTTTTATACAGTTACCCGACAATGAAACAGATTTATCTAGATTCACGCCGTACCAGTTCCATATTCAACGAGGCCCCACCGACCACTAAGAGATAATATGTCACTACCATCACAACAGAATAAATAAATATGAGTATTAAGTAGCAAAGAAGATACAATCATTATCAGAACTATTTGATAATGATCAAAAACTGCATCACTATCACAAACTCGTGCAATAATCTTTAATTTTCAAGTAAAAGGAAAATAAATAAGTATCAACTTTCTTGTTCTGAAACATCAATGCAAAATCAAAAACCAAGTTTTCAGTGCCAACTTTTGAACAGAACAACTAAGAACACTACTTACTTTGCTTTTTTTTCTCCTTTCTTTCCAAAGTTTCAACGCCGTGCTTGGAGTCATCTTCGTTTAGAACTTATCAAATTCTTTCATTAAAAACTTACCAACTTCTTCATTTCTTTATGTAACCTTATATAAATGTGCATTGGGCAGGCCACATCGCTCGCAGAACTGACAACCGATGGGGAAGAAAGGTTCTCGAGTGGCTACCACGAAGCGAAAGACGTAGCGTAGGCAGACGCCCACTAGGTGGACCGACGACCTGGTGAAAAGCCCGGGGAGCTTATGGACGCAGGAGACGAGCAGCCGCTCAAAGTAGCGCTTTCTGGGCGAGGCCTATGTTCAGCAGTGGCCTTCTATGGGCTGTTGATGATGATGATGATGATGATAAATTTACGAGCTTTGTACACCTAATTTTGTGCGTCACGGCCACCTATTTTTCATGAGAATGAATGACAGGACGTGCTAGTCGTTCACGTGATACTAAGCGACACGGCTGCATATAGCACTTACAATGTCACCAGGAACTCTAAAATGTATAGTTTCGCGTGACACAGCACTGCACACGTCATCCTTAGACATCAGCACAGTCTAGTAGGTGAGCTTAATCCGATTATTAGACTGTGATATCAGATCATTTAACTCTCATTTGCCCAGAAATTACTTACATAATATGTAATGCCATGCAGAGTGTGATTGTTAACGTTAACTTTTATTCAGTGGAGGTGATATTTTTGGTGTGGGGAATCCGGCTTTGCATCATGGTGCGGAAAGCGCCCTCAGAATTCAACGAGAGCCGGTTTATCTCCATGGCGATCTACAACGAGTTCCTGTTATCTGTCTTCCTTAATATATCCATGTGAGTATCTATATGTAGGTAAATACCTTGTATCTTCTTAGTTATCAAAGTTGTCGACAAATACGTTTACCTAGGATAGAATGTCCAATTAGGTAGGTCAACTTTGATAAAGAGGCCGCACGAAGAATCCAACTCGGCTGGGCGGCTGGGCTCTGCGGTATTTTCGTCCATAATACCTAAAACAAAGGTTTTCGATCAGTGCTTGTTGCCAGTGATGACTTATGGAACTGAGACGTGGTCTTTACTGTTGGCCTCATTAGTAAGCTCAAAGTCGCGCAACGAGCTATGGAGAAAGCTATGCATAGGTCCCGCTTGTCTGGAATCAAACCAGAACAGTGATACAGCCAATAGATCAAAAGGCAGACTGCGCTATCAGACTAGGCAATTTTGTGTTTGTATAATGGTATTTTCCGGCTTTTCGCACATTAACATTATAACACATTAATAAATAACGAGCATAAAGTGTCCGAAGCACAAACATTAATAAATAAGGTACATTAATAATTAATGGTACACTACGAATTCTTGCCGGGTCCGGAGATAATACATTCTATTATCTTAATTGAAATTTATCCTAAGGGAGCGTGTACAGGGAATCTAATGCCGGAATTTACATACATTTAGCAATTCGGTGCTGTTACTAGGTAGCTGGGAAATTGTCTATGATAATTTTATTGCTTATCTACTAATCCAAATCCGTTATACGTAAACGTTAGATCATGTTTGGATGTGAATGTATAGCAGATCTTTTACATATTATAGGTAGCAAACCGATGGGGATGGAAGGTTCTCGAGTGGTGCGACCGCAAACTGGAAGACGCAGCGTAAGCCTCCCACTTAGGTAGGCCGACGATCTGGTAAAAACCGCGGGAAGCCGATGGATGCAGGAGGCGAGCAGCTGCTTAAAATGGCGCTTTGTAGGGAGGCCTATATAATGTTCAGTAGTGGACGTTTTCAGGTTGATGATGATGGAAGCTAAGCATACGGCCCTCCTGATAGGAAGAGGTCATAAGATTGCTCATGTATAAATTGAATCAGAAGGATAAATAATCCTTTTTTTTATCATTAGACTGGATTCATGCAAACTTTCATGCCGTACATTTCACGTAAGATGTAGAATGAACTTTCACCAGCGGTTTTTCCCTAGATCTACAACCAAAAAGAGCATTTCAAAAAGAGGGTCCAAAGAGTATTACCATAGGGTAAGCAACATATCGATGGCATGCCTAGTGTTACAGATGTCCATAAGCTATGTTGACAACTTCCCATCAAGAGTCATGTGCTTGCTTGCATAAAAGACCTACATTTCATTTAATCATGTATTTTTGGACTGGATGTTTTGATAGGTACCGGTCATACCATAGAGTCCTTATTACAACGGTATACTCAAACAAATATTTCTATTTCAGGTTGTTTCTACAATCGCCAGCGAATCCCGACCTGTTGTATATAATATTCTTCTGTCACACGCAACTCACCGTCACACTACTGCTCTGCTTCATTTTTGGCAGTAAGGTAAATCACAAACACATTATTATTAATTATAAGGCATGTTTCACACAATAATAGGTACCTAAGATATAGACCTACACATCTAGTAGAAGGCTAAGTCTATGAAAATCTAATAATTCTCACATCCTCGCAATAAAGGGTTACCCTAAAATTACTTGCAATAATGCAAACTTCAGTAGCCAATGGTTAATGCCAACAGTGTCAATAGGACAATGTTTTCTGAGTTTAATGGCGACATTAAACCATTATTTAGATCACCGCCCAATCGGCCAGTGGTGCCACTCTATAAAGCCACGAACGAACGTCTTCTTCAGTACTTTCTGAGCTGATTGAAATATTATCTTAATCGATCGAAACTTTAGCAATACGCTCGGTACTTTCTAAAATAGAGGTTTAATCTCAACAATTTAGGTATTAATCATGTGTATGATTCACAGTGATATTCACATATTGATAATATTTACCGCAGCTGAGTGGTAAAACTTTGGATACTGCAATGGAGTACGTAATGACAAATTCAATAATATTATGTACTTAAAAATATTGAGGTATCATTATGATAAGAGACTACTCCAAAAATATGTTGTAAATCTTCCTTTATCTTCAATTTTCAGGCATACATGGTGTATAGAGGACATGGGAAGGAGGAGAGAGACAAAACTGCCAAGTTCCGGTCGCGCCCTGCCGACTCTACCTACACCATGACTACCAACAGGAGTGCAAGGTTCTGTGACAATATGACAGAAAGAGAATTAGAGGTAAGCCGTTGGTACAATTGTTGAATTAGTAAATTGAAATTGCAATGGGCAAGGCACATCGCCTGTTAGAACTGACAACCGATGGGGAAGAAAGGTTCTCGAGTGGCGACCATGAACCGGGAGAGGCAGCGTTGGCTCCCCACTAAGTGGACCGACGATCTGGTGAAAACTCTGGAGCCGATGGATGTAGGAGGCGAGCAGCCGCTCTAAATGGCACTCTCTAGGGGAAGCCTATGTTCAGCAGTGGTCGTGTTCTGGCTGTTGATAATAATAATAATAATAATAATTGTGTAGAAAAACATGGAATAGATTTAATATAATTGTATCTAGTGCTCAGATTTTTAATCAACTGACTTTTACCAATTCAACTTTATTTCTTTTGTAGGAAGAATTCAGAAAAATATGTAATCAGTTGGACAAACTGCGTGAGCGTTGCGGTGCTGGCGCGGTCTTGTCACGGCGGATTTGCGCTATGCAAGACGCTGCAGCAGTTATGGAGCGAAAGCCACCGGCTCCAGACTCCGCACCGCTCAAACTCAATACAGTCTTCAGCGCCGTTGCTGATCGACTCATGTGCACAGTCACTCCAGCAGAAGAGTCCAGCAGCAGCGGCCGAGACCTACCCTTCGAAGCACCGCCAGCCTACAAACACAAATCCTTCAGTCCAAACAAAAACGTCGATGCCGAACAAAGCCACACAGACGTTACCACCGACTCTCCAAAAAAGAAAGAAGAACAAGATGACAAGCAAAATGGAGTCTTCAAAATATCAGGAGAAGCGAACTGTGGAGATATACGACCGCCGGAGTCGATTAAAAACGGATTGAAAAGTGATAAAAGTGAAGTGAAATCGAGTGCAAGTAGCACTGAAACTGTGCGTGGAGTGAGATCCGGACATGCACGGACTCATGCTATCGTGATTAATCTTGATGACAAGAGTCGCTTTACGGAAGAAGTGACCGTGTAGGTATAAGTGTAAGTGATCCATTTTTAGAATTTATTTGATTACTCGCCAGACAGACTTGTGGCCCGGCCTGTCTTTCTGATATTCCTTAGCTATGATGTCTTTCTGTCTTTAATAATTATAATTATCAATATTGTTCTATTTTTTTATTTCTGGTGAATAAGATACAGCTTAAGTTGATGCTCTCGTAACAATAAGACTATCATGCCCAAATGTTTACAATAGTGCGTCAATGCGCACATTCCAAATTGAAATTAAATTACGTAGAACAACATAAAAATGTTTAACTCAAAATCAATATCATTAATCACCAGGATTTTTAAACCTGTAAGATGTTATATTCGTCAATAGTTTGTTTATGTTTTATGTTACCGAGAAAATTTAATTTTCAGTTACATTGAAAAAGACAGGGCTGTAAAGGGCGATAGAGCAAATAAACGTAATACGGTTAGCGTATTGGTGTAAATTGGGCTTCTTCTGATAAAATTCACTGTGTTGTAAGACTGTACTTATAAAGTTTTAATATCTGTAAATGCTAGTCCATACTGTGATTCTTAGGATATTGTTAGTTTTGAAAATGCATATCAGCAACTTGTGTTGACGAATGAGGTGAGTGGTTGTCTTTGTAAATACTATTTAAGTTTTATTGTAAATAGGTTTAGAAACACGAAAGATTCCTATGACTCCCAAGTAGACTGTCGTATGATAAAAAAAGCAATTTTGGTGTTTTGAAGAATTTGTAAATAAATTATATCCATCGATTAACATACTAAAATAGTTATGAAGAATTTTATTTGCGAAGGATCGTATATTGCTCAGTACAGTCAGCACTACGCGCCGTAAACTAATGTATTGTCTAATGAGCGGTGGAAGAGATTATGTATGATTGGGTACAATGCGGACGTGGTCTCGCAGCGAATATCATATTATGTCTTACTTACCATACAGTGAATATTAAATTTATATTGTTATGCCAAAGACGACCTTTATTCCTATTAGAATACCATGTTATTAAATCTCCATCGCTATTTGGCTATCATAGAATTTTTTATATAGTTATGACAGCTCCCAATGTATACATACATTGTGTATGTATACCCAAGCTTGAAAGTGTTTCGTCAGCAAACCAAAACTTTTTAAACAGCCAGCTATTTAAAAATTCTATGCCAGCTGAAGTTTTTTTTACGCTTGATAGGCTTGCGTTTGACCACTATCTCACCTGATGGGAAGTGACGATGCGGAAGATGCAACACGCCGGCCGAAAAAACACCTCTCGATTTGAAGACTCCAAGGTTGTAGTTTTCTGGAAATACAGACGAACAGCATTCCACTCTTCAGCTGTTCAGTTGTGTAGGTATGTTGTAGTTAAGTTGCAATTAAGTGTAAGTTAAGTGACGCTAGCAAAGATACCAACCACTAACGCTAACGCCAAACGCTAACTCCAAAATGTACTGAAATGACATTTCGGAATTCGCTAACATTTCCGCAACGAATGTCATTTCAATACATTTTTGGAGTTAGCGTGAGGCGTTAGCGTTAGTGGTTGGTATCTTTGCTAGACCCCAAGGTTAGGATACATAATTATTTCAAATTCCGAGCATCCTGTTTTGAATAAAATTCGAACGCGATTGCATAATATTTTTAATGGTAGTGCGTATTTCTGTTTTTCTTTGTGGGTTGCGTAATAGAAATACTATTTCAATATCTGTGGTATTTGTTTTATGATCCAATAGCGAAATATGATAAATATATTTCAATATTCATGTTATAGTTTAGGTATTAAACTTTATGATGCTATTATTAATAGAAAAGCCCCGATCGATGTAAATAATTATTAATCACTACTAAAACGGAAGACATTTAGTGAACATAAATGTACATTTTTTGTATATAAATGATTTAGATGTAGAAAAATAATTATTATAAGTAACATAAGATATTTTAAAATTTTATCGTAAACTTGACAACTTACTCAGTATTTTTGTCTAATAAAAGATCTAAAAAATGATTTACAACCAATAACAAGTAAATATTGCAAAATAGTTCGATTCTCAAAGAACTCTAGATTCTAAGTTCAAAATATTAACATATGTTTTACGGAATAACAGATTTTAAGATAGCTTGGTCGTACGCAACTATCACGTATTTTTTTATTAAAATGCTTCAACCAAATTCTTTCATAATGAAAACCTATTTCGTAACTATGCACATGACAATCTACACTATGCAACTGCAAATCATCGTACAACCAGTAAAAGCAATATAATTATGTAATATCTGAATCTGAATTTAGGCTTTCCCACATTTCCATGTATTGAATACTTATATTAAATTTTATAAAAATAAATTGCTTCAAATAATTTATAAGTTGCAATAATAAAAACCATTTAAGTAAGTTATTGTATTTAAATTATTATAATGATTAAAAGTGTAAATAAAAATATCTTCATACTAAGGGAATACGATGTTGATCTTAATAAACAGTCTAAGGAATTATTTGGTCATTTTATTATAGGTACCTACCTACCTAAGCGCTTATGCACTGGATTGTGTTCTTCGTCCTATACAATATAGTTAATAATAAGCACTCTACCATGGCAATGTGACAGGTGATTTAATCGCGGTTCACAAACTGAACACGAGCGCCTGAGTACACAAGCACATGCGCTCTGACTAGCTTCCAAGCATAGGCAGGTGATAGGTAATTACTTTTTTATTGTGACTACTGTCTTATCTCACTTGCTTTTAGGTAGCTCATTCTAAGATTTCTTCGGCGAAGAAAAAAATAGCTTTCGGCCTTTTTTCAGGTTATCGGCTTTTATCACTTACCTACCTATATAACAATATTGAGTACTTCTAGCTTTTAGCTTTCTGGTTTAGGTTTTCTGTTAGTATCTCTAACTCACCGTCATATTTTCATGACCTAGTACTAACTTCCAGTTAAATCCATTTTACTCACTTAATGAGTTTAAGTATGCATCTAACAGAATCATCATTTGCGTTATATGATGATTAAGAGAAAAATAATATAAAAAATAGCAACGTATTGTGTGACTGTGTTATCCACTTGTATATTATAAAATATATAATATTATATATTATATTTTGCAATAGTCTTAAAACGGTGGATTATAAAAATTAAGATCTGGAGCTGGAGATAAATTATTATTGTATTGAACATTTTATTTTATGTATGTATTAAGTAGAATATAAAACTGATAATAGTATAATAAGATAATAATTTTGAATGTAGGTAGTTTTTATAATTGTATTAATCAAATTCAAATAACTAATTATAAGTATCTTAAATAATGCACAATATTATAATAAGTTAAAATGTAACCTGACCTGCCCTGGATAGCATGCAATGTTATAATATGGCCAATAAACATTTCTATTCTATTCTATTCTACTAAGTACTACTAAACAGACGTGGCAGTCAATCAGGTTTAATAAATAAAAATTATAGCATTTCCTATAATAAGTACTTCAACTTCGCTCTTCAAAGTTTCAGTGACTTTAAAATATCACTGTTTCAATGCATGACCATGCAACTACTTGACCTTAACTATCTATAGACCTTTTACAGCCTATAGATAGTTCAAGTATTCTTTAGAAATTTATTTTTATTTTTAAGTAGATATAATTTAGAATAGTAGTAGGTAGTTACACTTAGTAGGTAGTTTTTTGTTTTGTGTTATTGAGGTTTATTGTTCATTAAAAGAATTATAAATTTGCATAACTATTTAAAAGCTTAATTTCTCCGAAACTCAACGCTCAACGATCTCAGTAGAGTCTCCCGACAGGTTGGTCTTAGGATGAACATGGACAAGACGAAAATCATGTCAAATGCCCATGTTCCACCTATACCGGTAATTGTTGGGAACGACACTCTCACAAATACGTCTATCTAGTGCGGACTGTCCAATTGGGTAGGTCCAACTTCAAAAAAGAGGTCGCCCGAAGAATCCAACTCTGCTGGGCAGCGTTCGGGAAGCTTCGACCTATCTTTTCGTCCAAAATACCACAAAGCCTGAAAACAAAAGTTTTCAATCAATGTGTGTTGCCAGTGATGACTTATGGAACTGAGACGTGGTCTCTCACTGTTGGCCTCATTACTAAGTTCAAAGTCGCGCAACGAGCTATGGAGAGAGCAATGCTCGGTGTTTCCCTGCGAGATAAGATCCGAAATGAGTAGATCCGCAGGAGAACTAAAATGACCGATGTAGCTCTTAGGATTAGCAAGTTGAAATGGCAATGGGCAGGCCACATCGCTCGTAGAATTGACAACCGATGGGGAAGAAAGGTTCTCGAGTGGCGACCACGAACTGGAAAACGCAGCGCAGGCTGGCCCTCCACTAGGTGGACCGACGACCTGGTGAAAGCCGCGGGGAGCCGATGGATGCAGGGGGCGAGCAGCCGCTCTAAGTGGCGCTCCCTGGGGGAGGCCTATGTTTAGCAGTGGACTTCTTCAGGCTGTTAATGATGATGATGATGATGATGACTTAAAAGCTATATTAAGCAAAAAGCTAACATGACGCCAGATTCCAGAACTCTCTATATCTGTGCTCTATATCATCTGTTTATCCCGGCTCAATATCTTTAGCTCTGTAAGCCCTTAAAAGTATATTTCACGGTCCAAAGACAATCTGTGGATAAGATCCTGTGCCAAAAGGTTTGATGTATTCGATCCTTCGATTATGGAAAGAGGTCATTCGCCTAAACTTGTTCCAAAAAATCAGCCTGTAAATTGTGCGGTTCTGTAAAGGTTGAAATGCAAAGAGGTCTCCGGTCAGAATGCTTATCCTTGCAAATTTCGGTCTTGAGTGTCGAATTCAATACAAAGTAATGATTTTCTGAAGACATTTTCACTTTTTTTCCATTAAAAATATACCCTTGCTAAGCTAGGATTATGCAATCATCCTAAGCTCCGCCTATGCATGTCACTTTTATTTGCCTTAGAAAATTTTAGCTACTTTGTATGGGCTATTTATCATCAGTACCTACATAGTTACTTTCCTGAAAATGACTTACCTCAGTAGCCAATTTATAACGTAGGTAATGAGAGAGAAAGAGAGATAGAGAGAGTAGAGTAGAGTTATTTTATTGTATTGTTGTTGTAATGTTAGTGAAAACTTATGCTGTGCTCGCATTTTTTGTTAAAGTGTCTACTTTTTATTCCGCTCATCTACTCTAGTTTATGCTCAGAAAATATGAATAGATAGAAAGACATTTGAGTATTTTATTATACTATCTGATTTTAGATTGGTATATTATCCCAAAAGGGGGTAAATCTACACTCCAAGGTAGACAATGTTTCTTCTACGACTTATCTAAATTAATAGGTTTTCATTCAAGAAATGCCATGCAAAGTTAGCGTTCGAAGATAGCCTTAACGCAGCTGGGTGGTTGAACTTCGTCCTTGACCGAGTGCACATAAATGAGTTTAACGACCTTTGCTTAGAAATGAATTTATAGTATCTTATTAACTCTCGTAGCCATCGCACGTGCAATTTTGTGAGTGAATTTATTTTTTATCATGGAGTTTTGGAAACACCCAGATTCAAGTAAGGCTCTCACAACATTTGGGCTATCATGGTCCCAGTTCCCCCGTCTCGGGATAACATACCAATTCAAGGTCACCTTGTATATCTTTTTAGTATATTTTGTATATTTTGTGTTTCGGATTTAGACTGCACTGGCAATACGTGGTGTCGTAGGTGCAGCCTAAAGTGGCTTGGAAAATGATTTTTTCTTTTCTTTTTTATGCTTAATGGGCTCACGTTTGATAACATCTGAATGGATAGTGATGGTGCTGTTTTTTTTTTATGTATTAATAATTATGTTCCTGTTCCGCATTTGATGTCAAATTAATAGGCCATAAGCCTATAAATATTTTACCTTGCGTCTGAACATTGAGTCAAATATATCCCCAGGCCCCGACCGCCTCCGTGGGTTCCAACCCTACCCTCGCTTGCTGGTTATGACATGCCTTGATCCTTACATTCCGCAAACTCGGATGATTTAGCTACGTGCTATTTCGGTTGCGAGGGGGTTTGGTTTAGCTCTCGCAACCAAGGCTAACCCTCTATGACGCTAACTATATAACCTTATTTTATAATAATGACTTACTAAAAGAACGATTAATTTTAATTCAGCCCAGATTATTTTTGAGACTTTATCTCATTTTTTTCAGTGTGCCTAAAAATGCTCTTAGAATGGTACCTTCATAAAATGTTGTTTTTATTTCGTAAAAAGTGTATTAGCTAAAATCATGTAATAATTAAGCATATTAAAAGCATTTATTATTATTTTATAACAATTTCCAGAGATCTCCGGAAGTTTTGACTAATAAGTAGGTAGGTAGGTAACTAGGCATAAACAGAAGAAAATTAAATATTATTAATCCTCAAATAGTCTTAGGAGTTAGTATGTTAATTAAGTAAATTAAAAATGGGGAAAAAAATAATCAAGTAGGTACTATACTTACTGGGTGTAATTGAATTCATTAGCATCCTTTGAAACTAGATACCGGTCACGTGTGAACCAACATTTTTGAATTCTAACACATTGGTTTGGTAATAATAATAACTCCAAAAAATGGAATAACTTACTTAATCAAATGCTACAATACAAAATTTAATTAAAATAATGAATTACTGTTTTTAATTAGTACATACAAGGTCTAAAAACGTTTAAATGTGCCAAAATCATCCGTGCCAACTGTGTTAGGCGCCGCGGCAATCTTCATAATTTTCAATAAAAATTATTTCATTTACACTCTTTACTCTTTAGATAGATAGATAGATAGAAAATTCTTTATTGCACAAACAACAATAGTAGGTACATAGGCGAACTTAATGCTATAGAGCATTATCTTCCAGTTAACCCCGGTGTATTGTGGAAGTGTTTAGTGCGGTAGCGCAATATTGAAGCAATATAAAAAGTATATTTATGTATGTCAACAGACAAGAAAAACAACAACTTATAACTAAATCTCTAAACTGATGGACGTATATAAATAATATAACAAATACATGAAATAAATAAAATACATACAATAATATCATACACATATAATACAACATGATAATAATAATACATACATAATAATGTACTTACTTATAATTAGATGGATTGCTTTTCACGATTTAATTTTGGAGAGTGAGGTAGAAGTTATACACTTTGGATTTAAACACCCCAATCGATGATGCCTGACGAATGTGGGTAGGAAGGCTATTCCAAAGGCAAATTGCCGTTACAGTGAAAGAATCTGATTACAGTGCAGTTCTGTGTTGAGGGGTCACTAGTTGTAAATGATAAAAGGAGCGTTGCGGGCGACCAAAGGACGAACTAGCAATGAAGCGGTCTTTGAGATAGATGGGAGCACGAGAATCTGTAAGGATATTGTATAGGAGAGAGACGGTGTGTGCGTTCCTACGATGACGGATGTCAAGCCGTTTTAATTGACGGCGGAACTGCGAGACGTGGTCGTATTTACGCAGACCGTAGATGTACCGTATACATAAATTCAGAAGGCGTTCCAACTTATTAAGTTGCGCTTCAGTGATATCAGAGTAGCACACATCAGCATAGTCTAAGATTGGAAGTAGCAGAGAACTGACTAAGGTGACTCTTGCATGATGTGGTAAAAAGTTTTTCAACCTTTTCAGGCTATGCAGAGAACCATACATTTTTTTACTTATCTCTGTAATGTGGTTGTCCCAAGACAAATTATGAGATATATGAAGACCAAGGTTTTTCACCTCTTTACAGTAATTGAGAGTAGTGCCATTATAGACAGCTGGAGGCATTGTTGAGAGGTCTAGCTTAGACAAAAGCTTACTACTGCCAGCTATCATTACTTGAGTTTTGCTCGTGTTGATAAGTAGGCCAAAACTCTGGGTCCATGCATACACAGAATTGAGGTCTTCATTGAGCTGATCAATAGCAGTAGTTACTTCCTCAGGTTTGAAAGCAAGATAGAGCTGAACATCGTCGGCATAAAGGTGATATGAGGAGAAACGTAGCTTTGAAACAAGAGTGTTGATAAAGATAGAAAAGAGAAGAGGAGAGAGGACACCTCCCTGTGGTACACCAGCATCGACGTTACACCAGTTGGAGAAGACGTCATCGATTCGTATACGCTGCTGGCGTCCACTGAGATAAGAGGAGAACCAATCAATGGCAGATTGTGATAGGTTAAGAGAGTGCATAATAGCAAGAAGTATTTCATGATCCACACAGTTAAATGCATTACTAAAATCTAACAATGTAAGAAGTGTTAGTTTGCGATCATCAATAGAAAACCTAATGTCATCCGTTATTTTTACGAGAGCAGTACAGGTACTGTGGGCGGGACTAAAACCAGATTGGAACGGGGAGAGAAGATTATAAGATTGAAGATAATTAGAAAGTTGGTGGTGTATAACTCGTTCTAGCACTTTCGAAAGAAAGGGTAGAATCGAGATAGGGCGATAATCTTTTAAATCATTGGACGCTGATTTTTTTGGTAAGGGGATAATGTAGGCAGTTTTCCATGCATTGGGAAAACTATTTGATGCTATTGAACAGTTTATGACATGAGTGATGTATGGTAGAATAATATGGAAAATCGGAGTGACTAATGCACGCCCAATGCCGTCGTGCCCTACTGCTTTGCTCGAGATACCAGTAATAATACGCTGCACTAATGTATCATTCACCGCATTAAATTGAAGACTTTCCAGGTGAGTGCAGGCCGTCGCGTTAAGGTTCGCAATGGTGCGTGCTCTAACTGTAGCATTTATACGACAGGGAACCTTTGCGAAATGCTGGTTTAAGGCATTTATGTCTATTGAGGGGACAGCGGTAGTGTTTCTTTTACCAAAGCTTAACTCACGGAGCACTTTCCAGATGCTGTTAGGGGTGCTATCATTTATGGCGGTGAATATATGCCGACGTTTCGCATTTCTAACAGCTTGGTTGCAGCGGTTTCGAGCCTTTTTAAAGCTGGAAAAATTATCCTCAGTTTTATCCTTCCTATACCATCTATACAAGAAGTCGCGTCTTGCCATCAGCTTACGAATATCTTCAGTAAGCCATGGGGCTGCGGGTCGCTTCATTCTACATGGTTTGATAGGCGCATGAGTATCATAAAGATTAGTCAATAGAGTGTTTAGGATTTGGACTTTCTCATTAATGCTTGTGGCATTTATTAGTTGATCCCAGTCAAGGGCACTAGCATCAGTATAAAGTCTCTCCCTGTTTATGGCTGCCAGATTTCTTTGGAGGATAATTTTAGGTTTGATCTTGGGAACTTTGATCTTGTACGATGCAAATATGAGATCGTGGTGTGAAAACCCAGGCGCTGGGAACTGGCCGCTTGCAGCAACTTTGTTGGTATCACGTGTAAGTATAAGGTCCAGCTTGGTGTGACTATCTTTCATGTGATAGGTGGGGTTTAAGTCCACCAGTGTCAAATCTAGAGAGGCAATAATGTTTAAAAGTTTTTTTAGATCTACTATCGTTTCGTAGCAGACAAGTGTTGAAATCGCCCATAATTGCAAAATTGTCATACTGTGGCAAATGCAAATCGAGCAGATGCTCTAAAGTATCAAAGTAGTTAACAGTGGGAGGAGAGTAAATAACGCCAAGTAGAAACTTAACAGTCGTTTTCAAGGTAACTTCAATAAATAAATGCTCCATTGAGCTAGAGTAGAGAGAAGGTGATTTTGAAATTACCTTAAATTTAAACTCTGAGCGTAGGTATATTGCAACTCCACCGCCACCCTTGCCGGTGCGATCATTTCTTATAAGCACAAAGCCAGGTAGAACAAAAGATTTGGAAGGAAGTGAGGGTTTCAAGAAACTTTCAGAGATCAAACATGCGTGGATATTTTTACTGGTGAAAGTCGCAAGAAGTTCTGTAAAGTGTGCTGGAAGGCTCTAAGCATTGATATGACAAATGTTAAAATTCTTTTTATGACTAGAAAAAGATTGATGTAAAAGATCATTTAACGGAGTGTCATCAATGCTATCATCGAGGGCATCAGAAAAGTTGTCAGAATCCAACGAGAGAAATAAATCAAATGAAATAGAACAATCCATAAAATAAGATTATAATAATAAATATAAAAAATAATTTAATACCTAGTTATATATAATGTAAATATTCGACTCTAAATAAAATACTATTAAAAAAAAATGTACTTAATTAAATAATAAAAATTTCATGCATGTATAGCCACAAACACAATCAATAGGGTTATTTATACTCCTTGGATAGATAATAAGCTCCAAAAATGATTACAAAACATTTCAAAAAGGGGGGCCACACATGCACACTCGCTGAAAGAAAAGGGATGTAGATACCTATCTGAAATAGTCAGCTGGATAATCACAAATACCCTTTAATTTTTCCTTCCGTGAATGTGCAAGTGTGGCATAGTAAACAACGTAACAATCTCAACGCACATAGGTACTAAAGAAAACAGTTGAAGTACCAAAATAAATAATTTTCATAAAAATAATACAAATGAAAGCCATTTTATCAAGTGCTTAAGACTAATGCAATACATGCAATCAATAATTGGAGGTATAATAATAACAGGAGCTACAATTATATTACCCTTCCTTCCAAGGCATTTAGCGTGGCGTTTAAAACTTATTGTGTGTAAATAATATACCAATAACAATACCACAACACAAGCCACGCGAAGAAAAAAAAAAAAAGTTAATAGTAGGAAAAGAGTTGCCACCCGTGACTGTAATGTCAAAAATATGACAATGTCAGTTTCAAATAATCTTGAATTTGCTGCTGCCACTGTCAGCCAACGAGTGAAGGAAAGTGTTAACAAAACGCGCATACGCATAATAATCATTATCGTACAGTAAAAGACTTACATTACGTACAAAATATTGAAAGGGCATAAAAGACAATAATTAATTAATATAGTTCCTATCGACATTATCTAATGGGGATATAGATGTTATGCATATACTGTATGTGTATGCGATATTTATACATAAAGGGATAGGGAGCTCATTTAGCACTTCTCGCTGTGTTTGATCGAGTTCCTGGTGCCGTACGGTCTGCTGCCTTGAGGGCCGCCGCTTTCGTTGAAACTGGAGGAAACTTCTGTGCTATCTCCTTTAATTGGACTTGTGATACCAGTCTATGTTTGGCGCCATCGGAAGTTAAAAGATATACACAGCCGTCCTGAGACCAGCATTTGTGAACACCGTATATCTTGCGTGCTTCGTTAAAAACAACCCTCCTTGTGGCAGTGAGATATTCGGCCACAGAGACTGCGGCACCCTTGAGGTGTTTCTTGCTGTTCCAAATGCGATAGCGAACAACGAAGCTTTGAAATTTCACAAGTATAGGCCTTTTGCCACCGTTAATTGTATCTTTACCTAAACGATAGCAGAAACGAACCTGGTCAGAGCTGAAGTCAGATACCTTGGGCTGGCCAGTTATAATATCCGCTAAGACACTGTGCAAGTTTTCGTCTCTAGTTTCTGGTATTCCACGAAACAAGAGGAACTTACGCCTGCTCCTGTTTTCCATATCATCAACAGCAGTCATTACCTGAGTAACCTGGGAGCGCAGAAGATCTATTGCTAGCTTCATGCAAATTTTGAACTGCTTGAGGTCTCTAGCCAGCTCTTCTGTAGTGGATTGTGCTGGTGGTTGTGCTGGTGAAGAAGAGCCTTTCAGCCGAGTCTCAAAAGATGCCATACAGTCATCAAGCTTACTATCAAGCTCTTTGATAGCAGCCAAAGGATCCGTTGTGTAGACAGTGGGCTTCCTTGCTTCCATAGGCATGTTTACTTCAAATTAATCCAAAGTGATAAGGTTGTGAATAGAAAATGATAGTGCTTGTGGCTAAAGTAAAAACAAGTGTTTGCTTATATCATACCAGTAAAGTTTATGGTGCTGTTATATTATTCCACTGGATGTAACACTGCTAAACACTTTCAAGTATTTTTAATTAATAAATGAATTACTCCGAAAATTTTGAGTTGTTGATTTTGCGACTACCCGCAAAAAATTCTTTAATAATCATCTATAAATGATGTACTATCATGGGCTCAATTTATGCTAAAATTACATCCTGTAGTTTCGTACAATACCTTCAAGTTAAATCAATAAAAAAATCTATTCTAGAAAGGAATAGAAAGTAACCCGAACGAATGAACGAAACGAAAGAACGAATGAGTATCCAATTTACCACATTGCCAAAAGTTAATAATAAGATGCTATCAACGTTCACACTCAGTGAAAAGAGTGTTTAAAAACCCTGTTAAGTATGCTTATATCAAGATCGTATTTACCGGGACCTTTTGACTGGAGCAATCCACCGCATTTGAAGTGCGCCGCATTGAAGAGATGAATAGAATGAACGCGAGATTGCATACTTATTTAATATTAGACTTCAAATAACATATTAAAAAACTGCTCTGTCAACGATTACTACCTGTCTAAAGACAGCTGTACAATTAAAAATAATGGTATTTTTATGAATACCATTTAGCCATTTTATTTCCAGTATGAAAAAAATAATTATTCTTACTGTAATATGTACGGCGTATTTACCAATACATATCACACATGATTATAAGCGAATGGAAATTCGTTTATCTCCACACAATATTTAAATTCATAAAAATACATTTGATTATCTTGGAGTGGGACCCCTTAAATCATGTAGGTAGAATTTTCAAACAAGTTCCGAATACCTCCTCCTTGTCTCTGTGTCTAGCTATTTAAATTATTAGGTTGCTTGTCTGAAAAACGCAACGTAGGTCGGTTTCCACTAGGTGGACGCCTTTAGGCTGTTGATGATAATATTCATGATTGTTTATTTTTTATTCATGATTTTTTCATTTTTTTTTTGTCTATCGTTAGCCACGACAGAATCTTATTAATATCTATGTAGATAGCACATCACAGATTGCACTTAATTTTTATCATGTAAAAGATGGTTTTGATAGCAACGGCAAAAAGTAACGTATTATTTATCAACGTAGCTTCTTGCAAGTCTCCCGGGACTCATTATATAAGGCTTATTGGAGTCTATTACGGTATAAAATATAAAACTGAGCGAGTAGGGTATTACTCAACAATAAAATACTCATAAAATTATGATACAAGAGTCGCGGTGGAAGCTTTACATGACTGCCTATAAAAGGAGGGTTAGGCGATGGTAGCGTATGTTTTCCCCTTTTTGTAATTTTTATTACTAGGTATGCTAAGTTATTTATAAGAGATACAGTAGTGTGTAGGTAAATTTTTGAGACGGACAAACAGCAAAATATAATAATTACGGGTAAGTTATACTTAGATTGGACCGGTACAGACACTTAGGCCGAGTTGCACCAGTTTACTTTTACGCTAACTTTAATTGCTAACTGTCACCATCCACGCTTCGCCAGGGCTAATGTCAAAATCTAACAGTAACTTGTAACTGCGGTTATGGTGCAACTCAGCCTAAGTAGTATGGAACACAAAAAAGGATAACGTAAATTTTCGAACTCAAATGGGCAGCGCGTTGCCCGCATCCGGATTAATACAGAATAGCCTACTAACTGAACGATAGGTGATCGACCACACATCAAAGTAGCTTCAAGCCTATGACTTGCTAGCTAGTGTCAACCCCCAGTATCTTACCGATCGATAGGACTGTGAGAGTGTGAGGCCCTTATCGTGGTTTGTAAGCGTCTGTATTTTGTTCCAAGTAAATCTCCGCCTGTGCGTGCTGTTCACTTACCAGTTTTTTATTAGATTTTCTGCTTTGTTGTAATTTCCTTTTACGAATTTTTCCGGAACATTATTCCCTTTACGCACATCTTTTCTTTTCTTAAAATATGCGTTCGTGACTTTGCCTTTACTTAGATCAGCTAAAAGGTAAATCATGATAAAAATAATCGCAACAAAATACAATTTAATGAATTCACAACCGTAGGTACCTACACCGTGAAGAGAGAAAGTTAATAGTTATAATAAAAATACAATAAAGTGTGGTTGGTCTCGGATTTTTACAGCGTCACTGCACACAGGTGGGAGCCAGTTTCATAAGGCACCCATCAGCCGCCCTTCAAGATGGGAGGGAACTACATGTAATAGCATCCGTTCGGGTCAGATCCTCGGCTTGGGCTTTTGTCAGGAGATTCGAGAATACCACGCGTAGGTTGACTTCACCGGCTAGGTTAGGTATCTAGTTGTATAACACTGGTTTCCTATCATCATCATCGTTATCATCCACTGCTATACCCCCAAAGAGCACCATTTTGGGCGGCTGTTTGTATCCTGCATCTATTGTCTCCCCGCGGCTTCTTATACCGATACGATAACAGTACCTGAACGAGAAGAAATTGACTATGGGTCGATGGGCCTAGTGCAGCTGATAGTAATGTTACTACGATTTTCATCGATAGGCTAATATCTTAACAGGGTCTCACTTGATGGTAAGTGACCACGCGGTCGACGATGGATCATGCTTTTTTTATCAAGATTTCTTCTTTTAAGATTTCATATAAGATCGTCAGTTGCCCAAGACGTGTCTCTGAGTGGAAAGGTATTGAGCGTTTTACCACATTATGGTATTTTCCATAAAAAAATTGTACCGACTAGGCAGTTGGATTCGAAAGAATCCGACGGGTTTACCACTGGTCAGATTTGTCGTTTGACTTTACTTTTTATACTTATTTTAAACAAAAATTGTTTCAAAGACAAGATTTGACAATAAAGAACATCTAGCTGTTTCAACAATTTAGACATAATAGAGGGACGAGTGTTTGCGCGTGTGTGTGGACATCCGTCCGTCCCACGAGAGAGGTTGAATTGCCACTTCCTTCCTGACCGGATGCTTATCCAGTGGCGGTGTGGCCACTAAACTCGAGAACTAACTGAACTTTCTATCACGTTTAACATAATTATTTTATCATAGGTACTCTCGTCCATTCAATCTGCATAGCGATTCAGGAGACCTCAGCGCTGAGGCTCAGCGTCCAACCTCGATTCAACCAACTTTTATTTGAAAATAGAACGGAAAGCTCTCCCCTAGCTCATGCCTTTTGCAGAAACGATGACGCTATTTCCGTTCTATTTTCAAATAAAAGTTGGTTGAATCGAGGTTGGACGCTGAGCCTCAGCGCTGAGGCCGCCTTTCTTGTTTCCGGACAAATACAATTTGGGTATCTTTAGTGACTATTCCTCATAGGCCAACGTGCTACACCTTCGACTGCATCGTTGCTTATCATCAGGTAAGTTGCAGTCAAATGTAAGCCTATTCGTACATAAAAAATCTAATAGATGGCGCTGCAGCAAACTTCCCCCTTTTTGGGAGAAATACAACTACAATCATAAAACACCGACGATAAAAGAATTCACTGAACTCCTAGAACAGAACCAAGTTTTGTCAAGATTCATTGAATAATGCGACGGGCCCGATAGCTCAGTTGGTAGTAGCCCTGCCCTCTGAACTGAGGGCTGTGGGTTCGATTTCTACCCAGGACAAATATTTGTGTGATGAACATAGATGTTTGTTCTGCGTCTGGGTGTTATATTGTATTCTATGTATGTATTTACAAAACAACAAGTATCTAAGTATTATATCAGTTAACTTGTTCCCATAGTACAAGCTTTGCTTAGTTTGGGGCTAGATGGCGATGAGTGAAATGTCCACACATATTAAAAGAAAAAAATAAAAAAAATATACGATCTCTACGTGAATCCGCGTACATCTAGACAGGCGAAAGCAAAACGCAGACTTTCGCTCACTTCATGCGCTTCAACAATAAGTTATAATATTGACAATGACTTCTAGGTTGACTACCACTAGGTGGACCAACGACCTGATGACTAGAACCGCGGAAGCCGATGGATGTAGTAGGCAAGCAGCCACTCAAAATGGCGCTCTTTGGAGGAAGCCTATGTTCTGCAGTGGACGTCTTCGGGCTGATGATGATGATTGACAAAAAATAATCAAAGTATTTTAATAATTGCAAGCACAGAAGTCAATCAAATCGCTAATTTGGAAGCCACAACTCAAACTCCTGGCGCAGCTAAAGACGTTTGAGTTTTAGGTAGTGTGACATATTGACGGCACGCACGGGCAGTCAGGGGCAGAGCAGCCATAGTGGATTTTTATGCGAACGGATGGTCGTAGGGAGCTAGCAGAAGGGATAAAGCTATTTTAGTTTTTAATGTTCTTATGTACTTACTAGCTATTGCCCGCGGCTTCGCACGCTTGTGTTATGTTATTTTTACGTTATAGTCTAATAATAGATCATGCATTTCGTACCAAACAACAAAATCCACTAAATCTTTTCGAAGCTGAGCACAGTAACCTGTATTAGCATAGGTATAGGTATAACGCAAGCATAGCCGTGAGTGGAAGCTATTTAAGCCATTATCTAAAATTAAATGTTTTGAGTCTAATATAGATTTATAACAGTAAAAGAAGTTTCAAACAAAAAACTATAATTTTATAAGTACCTCTTCATATTACAACAAAAAGAAATCATCATCACTTCACTCAGGTCTTTCACAGAAGTTTCATTAAGTTTTGTTTAGGTAGTAGTTACCTAAGCAGGCAGGTACAGTTTAGAAAAATATGGAAGAATCACACACGATGATCCTGTTTTGCTCAGTTTTACATATTATCCGCGCGCTTTTTGTTCCATTTACCACATTTTTTTACCTTCTTAAGTTCGGTTCCATAGGAATTGAGTACCTAACTACCTACACATAGCCAGTGTCAATAATAAGTTTATAAATTGCTGGAGATATGCATTTACCTGTACGACGCGTACATAATTAATTTTCTTAATACTAATTAGGAATTACAAATACTAAACCACCACTCCTTAAAGAATCGACAGTTATAATTAATATTATGTCCACTATTTTCCACGCTGTCTCATTCCCAACATACCTACCTAGTGAGGAAAGTGAGGAAGTAGGTTAAATCGTCATTACATAATTATTACTAACACCCAAAGTTACTTACCTACTATAACTCTTTCTTGAAGTAACCGAGTAATCAATCATTTTCTGCTCCCGTGGTTTATTTAAAAGTTCACAGATCTAAAATATTTTAACTATTAAAAGCTTATTTCAACATGCAAGAAGAAGAAGAAGAACAAATCAAAAACGAACGAACGTTACGCGCCATGTTGTTAATTCGAGGATACAATTTTATTGCCATAATGAATACCTACATATTAATTATTATATCTAAGTACCTACCCTTTTTAAACATTTTTCATCAAATATTTCGTATTATTGGCTAAATACAAATAATAGCACCTCCGGCTTACTTTAATGCCAAAATAAAAAAGGTTTAAAATGCGTAGCAATGATAAGGGTATATAACTTAAGTAGCTATAAGTACTACAGGGGTCTAGCAAAGATACCAACCACTAACGCTAACGCCAAACGCTAACTCCGAAACTGTATTGAAATGACATTCTCTGTGGAAAAGTTAGCGATTTCCGAAATGTCATCCTAGTACATTTTGGAGTTAGCGTTTGGCTTTAGCATTAGTGGTTGGTTTCTTTGCTAGACCCCCAGGTACCTTAAAACTTCCTAGGGGTTGATCAAGAATGTAGCAGTAGCGCAAAAATAATTTTATCTACCTAATTAGAATGGTAACGTGTAGTAAGTTCATGTAAATAATACATTTTACCAGATCGCCAATAAAGAACATTACTCCCGCCAAAACCCTATAAATCGAAAACTTGAATAAAAAACTAAGCTTCAATATTGGCTAAGTATCATAATCGCGTGACGCCTTATGAATAATTATAAAAAGTCTAAGTACCTACCCTTTTAAACAGTTTTCATAAAATACTTCCTATCATTGGCTAAATACAAATTTTGTCTAATGCCAAAATAAAAAAGGGTTTACAATTCGTAGCAAAAGCAAGGGTCAATGGGCACAGATTACTGAATATGTTACTACTAAAGGTTAAGCTATAGGTACTATAAATACAATTTTAAATACTTATTTCGAATGGTAACGCGTAGTAGATTTTTGAAAACTAAAAAACTAATACTTAATACCAGATTGCCAATAAAGAATTTTGCCCTCTCCAGAACTCAATAAATCGAAAACATGAATAATAATTTAGTTGTTTCAGTATTGGCTAAATATGATATCGCGTGAAGCCTTAAAACTTATAAAAAAAAGTCTAAGAAGTTTTTAGTTTTCTAAATTCCTTGTTCTCTGTGTCGTGCTCATATTCAAGAAGGTTCTCATACCTATCCTCTTTTTTAGTTTAGACCACAGATTAACGAAAAAACTTATCTATATGTAAATAAATATGATTTTTTTGGGTATAGGTACTTACATAATGAACACATTGTTTTTCTCTAATCTGCATTGCATCGAGCGCAGACGAAGTTATCGCGCGTTGTATTTCGCCGTAGCCCGTAATGTGTGATACACTGCCGGTAATGCAGACGCACCAATTGTTATTTACTGTTGTAAAACATGCATTAAATTACTTCCTTATTGCTTAGTGCAGTGGGGATTGTTCAAAATGAAATACAAAAATATAGGAGTTCCGTACTCAAAGAGTAAATCCTTATTACTAAACCTCCGCTGTCCGTTTGTCTGTCAGTCTGTCCACCAGGATGTAGTCATGAATCGTGATAGTTAGACTGTTGAATTTTTCACAGATGATATATTTCTGTTGCCACTATAATAACCGTGGTCCGTATTCAAAGGGACAGATAAACAGAAAAATAAAAAAATATTGGTTTTACTTCATATTGATAAGGAATTATAAATTAAAACTATTACAATTTATTTTTGTAATCACAAATAATACTCTCACAATTTGTAAAACATATTTATTCGCCGACATCAATATAACGCTACTGCTTCCTCTATTTTATTTAGCCCACGTCGGTCGCGCAGCAGGCAAACAAATTGACTGTGTGTCCAGGTTGGGGCGCTACAAAAACATCGAGGATAGTCAACATAGATGTTAACTCAGCAGCGAAGGTTCGGGCGTATATGAAGCCGTGCCATAATAGTAACAGAGTTTTTTTCTTTAATCTGTGCATCCGGATAAACCCGAGATAAAATTACCGTCAGTAGCAGTATAGCAGAGTAAATTTTTTTCTTTCATCTATGGTTAGTAGCCAAAATATAACTTACCTTTTGACACTGGCTAAATACCTACACTAAGTGTGGAGCCAAAATATAAGACAAAAAACTTACCTTGAGGCCTTGAAGCGGCCATCTTGTTAAAATCCCGTTCCGTTTCATAATGAAATCTTAATCATTTTCACAAAAAAAAAATTAACGATATATAAAATTTAATATATCCTATGTTTTGCGCCGGGTTTTTCTAAGCTTATTAGTGAAAACCGCATGAAAATCCGTTCAGTATTTTCGGACTTGTGCCGTAACAAACAAACAAACAAACAAACAAACAAACAAACAAACAAACAAACAAACAAACAAACAAACAAACAAACAAACAGACAAAATGTCTAAAAAGTAGCTTAACGTGATCAGCGAAAAATTTCAAGCCAACCTGTGTCATTTTTTTTTCGATATCTTTCATTTACAGATTTTTTTATCTCTACAGTTTTATTATATGTATAGATAGGTAGGTATTAGTTTGTTTTTTAGTAGGCAATAGGCCTGATTTTGGAGGATTTAGATGACAGTACTTAAAATACTAAAAGTATCCATCTCTTACATTGCCGTCTATTTGACAAGAAGAGCAACAGTTTTAGAAGTTTTAGACCTGTCAAGTCTTTAAAATTGGCCCCAATGCGACTTTATTCTTTAAACTAAGTAGTTTAATGTTTAAGGAATAAAGTCACATTGCCCACTAACAATAAATAAACAGTAGTTTATTTATGCAATTACCTATTTGTAGGATGCTTGTGATAAATACACGACTCTCCATTTTTTAGACAACCAAAAACCACCCGCTTACTCTCCATGCGTTACAGGCGAAAATGGAAGGACTTATGGGAATGATTTCTCAGGTGTAAATCACACTTAAGGTAATCTTATAGATATTATAGTGCTTAAAATTTTAGCAACCAGCGGGATTTGAACCCGCGCCCACCAACTCACCGGATTTATTTATTTCTGTAACAAAATCCACAGCTCTTAAAAACAAATACATATAAAACTTATAACAGAACTAAAAGCCAATAATGGATTTACATTTTACGAATTTATCTTTGTACATATAAGCAAAAATTGGACGCTCTACCACTGAGCTATGGTTACTTGACCGCTAGCTGCGAAAACACAGCACACACACATAGGTAACACATAGTCCTTAAGATTTTCATTTCGATTCATTGTTATGAGACTTCCAAATGCCTGAAGCTCTTACAGAGTTATTTTAAGAGCTGATTAGAAGAGCTGACTTAGATAGGCTTTACGAGCTAAACTTCAGTACTTCATTGGTTACAGTTCTTATTCTCTAACAATAACTACCTATTAGAATAAATTCGGGTGTTAGGGAGTAAAAGCAATAGGGTTCGCTTTATTTACCCTTCGGGTGCGGAATCCTAAATAGGACTTTTATACTTTTAGCATTGTTTACATTGCGTGTGAAAACACTTGTAAATAAACTCATTACGAGGTAGTTAAATAAAATAATAATTACTTCGCTTTAATCGTTTAATAATATAAGAATAAATCATTAAAATTGTAAAATTAATTTTAATAGTAAAATAATGAACTTATACATAATTATAAGAGATGGGAGTATATTTTATTATAAATAAATAAATAAAATAAATATGTGTGGACATTTCACACAACAATTATGGTAATAGTCACTTAGATATTCACTTATCCTATTAGTAAAAATAAAAAGAGGCACCTTAACATAAAATAGTAGACTGCGAGTTCAAAACCAATTCATGATTCAAATTTTTCCTTTGCATTAAAATAATGTGATGAAAACATCGAAAAAAAGCATTGCTATGGAATACAATTTTTGAATTTACTGTTCTGACAGAAAACTGAGACCAATAAGATAACGGAACTACAGCCCAGTATTCCAATAATAAAATAGGCATGATGACTACTATTAAAAATGAACAAGTAAATAATACTTTCATAAAGAAGATTAAAAATGAATGCAATAATTGAAAAAATAAGTAAAATCGGTAAATAAATCACGGAGTAATAAGTTTTTAAAGTTTCTATAGCAGGCATCTCCTGTCCCTTTCTCGCGAAACAGAGCGCCTCCTCAGTTACTATGAAAAATCCCCTCGTGACGTCACATGCCAAAGAGATGTATGTAAAGCTGCCACAGCTTAGTAATGAGGTACTATGACGACATTGCTCTGACGTCACTGGCCGTTTGAGCTATCTCTTTCTATTCCGGTTTTTAAAATGCTTGTAACTTTGTCGTTTTTTGAGATATTTTAATTTTGTTTTCACAAACGTTTATCTTTTGAGAAATATTCTTAAATTATGCAGAAAAAAAATTTTAGTTATCATGCCTATTTCCATCAACAAATCTAGGAGTTGTAGCTTAGATCCACCCCCTCGCCCCTCGGTGTTTCGCGGCGGCCGCACTGTGCCTCCATGCGAGTGCGGCGTTGCCTTGCCGTTCCAGTAATAAAAGTGGGAAGAAAGGTGCATGAATGAATCTTTTGTCAGGGTGCTACAAATTCCGTTGCATTATGTATTAATTAGTTTGTTCAGGAATATGAATATTACAATTATGGTATTTTTTATTCGGTTTTTTTTTTTATTACTGCTGACCACTAGCCCTACCTACCCGCGTGTTCGTTTAATGTCACCCCTAAGCCGCGTACCGCTGCTCCACGTATATTAAAGAAATAAAACCTTAAATTAATAAAATCTTAAAATTATTTATACACTACAAAGTTACTTAAATATGACATATGAAATACAGTTTCTATACTAGTTCAGGTGCCATTGGTCCATAGATCCATACACAATATTTTACGTCTACCTTAATCTATGTTACTTTTTTAATGTAACATATTATAAGAATATTTTGATTGCACTACAGTGTTGTCGATATAGAAGTAAAAACGTTAAAAACCTCTGTCTGTCCCTTTGACCTTTTTTTTATGAGAATAAATGACGAGACGAGCTAGTTGTTCACCTGATGTTAAGCGACATGGCCACCCATAACAGTTGCAATGTCACTCGGATCTTCTAGGTAATAATCATGCAATATACCCATAACTACATCTTTACACTACAGGGGGCAGGTCGCTCGTAATGTGAAAGCATCGCTCGTAGTTCTATTTGATTAAAAAATTATTAAAACAACGAATTGATGCTGAATTACTGCAACCAATACTCACACACACACACACACACACACACACACACACACACACACACACACACACACACACACACACACACACACACACACACACACACACACACACACACACACACACACACACACACACACACACACACACACACACACACACACACAGTGAGTTTTAAAACGTGAATAAGGAGAAAGAAAGGAGTTGTAGCTTAGATCCGTAGTGAATCGGGATCGCAATCAAAAAGTCTATTTTATTGGAAAATAATCAGTACTATGTTAAATACATAAAGTGCTCATTCAGCCTCTAAAATGTTATCCAAGAAACTAGGTACACGGTGTTTTAATATGTTCTAGTTTAGTTCCTTTGTGTTTGACTGAACTAAGCGGTCCGTTGTGTTTTATGCGTTCCAATCTTCGGTTACTTATATTCCAAAAACGCCTCTTCTATTTTCTGAAATGATATGATAAAATATAAATGACCACTACAAATTGTCAGCGAGAAAATACCAAAAAAAGCAAGAATAGAAATAAATATTTTAAAGACAGTCAAACTAAAAAACCGTTTGGTGAGAGCAAAATAGCGTTAACGACGTATATTTGTATGTCTATTTGTAAAAGCCGATTATTATAAAAAAAACTAATAAAAACTGGTTATTTATAAACCGTTGGTTTATTGTAAACTAAAAATTTGTCTTACAATAAAACAGATGATTTTTCGATTATTTATAAACAGTCGGTGCCCAGTAGTGAGTTTATAAATAAACAAAGGTAAAACCTTTGTTTATTTATAAACTGGCGACCACGAACTGGAAGACGCAGCGTAGGCCGGCCCCCCACTAGGTGGACCGACGACCTGGTGAAAGCCGCGGGGAGCCGATGGATGCAGGAGGCGAGCAGCCGCTCTGAGTGGCGCTCCCGGGGGGAGGCCTATGTTCAGCAGTGGACGTCTTCAGGCTGATGATGATGATGATTTATACACTCGACTCGGTGATAGAAGTAGACGACAAAGATTTAAGAGGAGTGTGAACTGGTTTTTTATAGACTAGCACTCTTTATAGTCAACCACATTGTCACTTAACTTCAGGAAAAATGTAGTCAAGCGCAACGCAAGCAATCTATTATTAAAATAAAAATGTTCCAACAAATTCTTCCTTACCGACAGAAGCTTCTCCTTGAAACAGTCTTCCGAGCTGTTATCGGTATCACGGCGTTTACTGTTGAACACTCCGATAGCTATATCACTACTCTCGTTGTGGTATCTAATCCTGTTGTATGCGTTCACAATTAAAGGCACAAGCAAAAGCCACCAGAAAGAGAAACCACAGTTGTAATCCATTTTTGATATGTACTCGTTGTAGCCGGCCTGCACTGCGGTCTCGTTGGCAGAGTCGTTGTCTTCTTTCAATTCATTGAAACGTTCTTGAAGAATCTGCAACCAAAGCTTTTGATTTACAACTTTGCATTCATTGGGTCACACGGATTGCTTTTATACGGTTGAATTTTGAATAGTATACATCATCAGCCTGAAGACGTCCAGTGCTGAACATAGGCATCACCCGAAGAGCGCCACTTTGAGCGGCTGCTTGCCTCTTGCATCCATCGGCTCCCTACGGTTCTGACCAGTTCGTCGGTCCACCTAGTGGGGGGCCAGCCTACGCTGCGTCTTCCAGTTCATGGTCGCCACTCGAGAACCTTTCTTCCCAATCGGTTGTCAGTTGTTCGAGCGATGTGGCCCGCCCACTGCCAATTCAACTTGCTAATTCTGAAAGCCCTAAAAAGGTCTCGTAGAGCGTATAATTACGTTTCTTTTTTTAAAGGGATTAAGTAAAGAGTCTTTTCCCAGCCTTGAAACAGTTTAGTTAAAATAATCATCATCAACATCCTGAAAACGTCCACTGTTGAACATAATATGTCTCCACCAGAGAGCCCCACTTTAAGCAGCTGCTCGGCTCGTACATCCCCATCCCAGTTTTCACCAGATCATCAGTTCACCTAGTGGGGGGACTACGCTGCATTTTCCGGTTCGTAGTCGCCACACGAAAACCTTTCTTTCCCATCGGTTGTCAGTTTTACGAGCGATGTGGCTTGCCCATTGCCATTTCAAATTGTTAGCTATATCGATTTAGTCCTGTGGATATCCTCATTAAAAAAAGCAATATTATAATAGTAGAATACTTATAAGATTCCCATACATCAGAAAGAGTTTTCTCATCCTCGTCAGTGGTGTCGAAGAATACTGGTCCAGTGCTGACTTTCCCTGGGCGGAAGGCCAAGAGCGCGCGCCGCTCGCCCGCTTTATGTTCGTCCTCCAAGTCTGCAGGGTGAAGGCACACTTCGCTCGAGTCCCACGCAGACTTCATGTACTCATCGTATGCTCTCACTGCCGCTTGTAGGGCGCTCTTGTTCTTACTCTTGTTGATAGCCATCATTTGTTTAAAGTAGTTCAGAATCACCTGTAACAATCGCTTATTGAGGCACGATTATCCCAACTACATAGTATGCGCATTTCGACAATACTTTTATTTTGTCAGGTCGTGAAGAAATCCCAAATCAGCCAATTAGGAACTGGTGTTAATTTTATTGCATGATAAAAATGGGCACACAAAAATAGATATAATCAATCTTTAAAGGCTTTTTTATTTAAACTATTAAAGAATTTTCAAAAAAAAAATTGTTTTTTGCCGTACTGAAAAGTTGGGTTTTGTCCTTTACGCCAATTGAAATTTCCAGCATTGGTATTGTCATCAATGGGTGACCTTTAGCTTCCCTTGATCATTTGTCAATATAATCACCTAAATCATAGTCGATTAGTTCTGTATTCTTAAATCACCCAGTTAAAGTAATAATAGGTACTTAGAGATCTATCTATTTGTTACCCAATCTTAGTGTCTACGGTATGTACCAGGAGATCAGGGCCCGAAGTCTGATATTTGAATTGTGTCATAATGGTTCATGAATGGGACCATAATGACAGATTTTGACACTAATAGTACCTGGTTTGTAGACTACCATTAGTATCAAAATCTGTCATTATGGTACCATTCATAAACGATTATAACATAATTGAAATAGCAGACTTCGGACCCTGGAAATGCTACAAACATTTCTCGTTGGCTCTTACTGGTTAATAACGGTAATGACCAGAGAGGTGTTAGTAACGACACAGACATTAAGTTTCAACAAAATAGCTCTTTTTAATATAAACATAAAGTACCTACAAACAACGACAACGTACGAAGACGAACTTAAAGAGATACCGCGATGCACTGACCTAGCAAGGGCCTAGAGTCTAGAGTAACACCGTAGTCCAAGCACGTAGTTAAATAATTTTGATAGTTATTTATGTCACTTTCCAAAATGGAAATATATCAGGACTAGAACGTTTGACCGGAATAGCTCGAATTACTTGAGCTAGATCTATTTGGGCCTGAGCTATATGAACTTAACTCTTTGTGCTATTTGAGCTTGAGTTGTTTGAGCTCGGGTCATTTGAGCTTGATCTACTGTAGTATCTTGTGTTACTCTGTTGAGATCTTCTGTATGCATCATAGATCCGCTTTTGTTCCATTCGTGGCGTTTGGAACGCACCTCTACTGTATTTCTGAACGCACGACTTTGACATTGACAGATGACAGATCGGTTTGTGCGCCAATTCGGCGGTTACGAGAAGAACTTTTCAGGCAAAACGATCTCAGCTTTGGCTCCGGCAACAAAGTTATCTCACCGCTGTACTGTAATAATTAGCGTAACCCATTAACTACCACCTTGTTACGTGAATTATCTGTGCTGTATAACGTGTGCGGAAAATAGACAATATACCTACTTTATACAGTGATTTCATTGTGAGATCCCGCACCCTGCAAACCGATAGATATCAAGATTCAGTTCAACAGACCACCGGGACTGCCACCGGCACCCGCACATAGTTAAAGATAAATCATCATATATTTCTCTGATTTCCTGTAATATAATGGATAAATAAATAAATATGTGTGAACATTTCACACAGCGCCATCTAGCCCCAAACTAAGCTTGTATTATGGGAACCAGATAACAGATATAATACTTAGATACTTTGTTTGGTTGTAAATACATACATAGAATACAATATAGTACCCAGATACAGAACAAACATCTATGTTCCTCACACAAATGATGCTGTTGTTGGATGCTCGTTAGAAGGTTTCAAAATTCTCTGTATGCTCTCAAAATGATTTTTAGTTGAATTGTATATTACTTTTGCACCTACCTCGTGCTTTTAGATCACGTAAACCACAGTCTAGATTAGGTAATCCCACAGAGATTCAAAACTATTTTATAACATATAAAGTGCCCTAATATAATATTACTGCAAAAAATAAAGACACCACTAAAATAACAATCAATAAATCGAAATTCAAAAAATCGTCTAGCACTGAATTGTAAAATGTAACAAGGAAAATTTTTGCGAGTGTGACAGTATAATTTAACTAATTTACATCGATACACTTTGATTTTTGAATTTGTATTGAAGAAGAGAAACTCTACTTACTATTCCTAAAAGAAATTCATAGAGAAAACATCGATAAACCTCAAATCGATTTTAGTAACCGGAACCATCTAGCGTCTAGCATAGCGTATGCATTCCTACAATTTTGTAAAATTCCTATGAAGATTCTAAAGATAGAAAGAATGTTTATATTGAATCTATCTGTAGGATCAGCACGTGCCATTTTAAATAATGATAATCTATACAAGAGTATAGTGTCTTTGAAATACCGTTTTAATTAAATAAAACTTTTTAATTTAAAGTGGTATTTGTCTTTGCTTGTTTAAATAATATGATGAGTAATGTGTAATATTCAACCTCTGATGTGGTGGTTCAACGATTCCTGTGACAGGACAGAAAATGTTCAATGAAAAAGTGCTAATACTGGTTCTGGGTCTGGTTGTTAACTGACCATGAGTGACGGTAGTTCTTCGGTCCCTATGAATCCTAGTTACCGTGCAGGATCTTTGTACCTATGTGATCTCTTCTTCATTCCTTTGTGGTCCATTTCTGGATATAGCCTTCTCACATTTTCTGCCTTCCTTTTCGGTCTTATGCCTTGGCCATCCAGTTATGACCTAGGTGTCCTCTTATATCATTCACCCTTCGCTTCGGTGGGCAGCTTCATGATCACATGTGTGATCATTGGACGTTGTTTACTTAATACGAGTATGCTATAATGAGTATAAACCGTTACCTCGACTAGGTTGGCCTTGAAATCGTCTACTTCATGTGTGTGAGGATGGTTCCTCTTCTTATCGAAACCCTGGAGAGCTTCTTCCATGGCTTTCTTGTGTTCGGCCAGGAACTCACTCGCAGAGAGAGGAGTCTCACCACTGTTACGTTAAAATACTACAATAAGCAATCATTATAAAGAAGGTATATGTTATGATCCTCGTTTTGTCGTCTACTTACTTTTCAGCTATCTATTGATAAAATCAAAAGTATGGGAATCAGCCTTTTTGTTATTTGTGTGCTTACATTTGACAACGGTCTCATCATCATCATAAGCTGAAGACATCCACTGCTGAACATAGGCCTTCCCCACAGAGAACCACTTTGAGTGGCTGCTTACGGGCCGCATCCATCGACTCCCTAGTTTTCACCAGATCGTCGTCTACCTGGTGAGGGGCATACGCTGCGTCTTCCGGTTCGCGGTCGCTACTCGAGAACGTTTCTTCCCCATCGGACCACGGCCTCACCAGATGGTAAATGAACCTTCAGAACAGTATCCTACCTGCACTTCCTTTCTATGGTCTGCCAGTACTCCAAGCGCAGCTGTGTCACTGCCATCTTGTTGTTCTGCTCGTTGGTCAGCACTAACAATTCGTACTGCTTCTCGAAACCCTGGAACGACATCAACAAAATCGTTTCATGTTTTGTAAGTAATGACAAAGACCGTATATCACGGTTTCGTTGATTGATTTTGTCCTTTGTCTCTCAGCTAATAACACACATAAAGTATGAAAAAACCGGACAAGTGCGAATCAAACTTGTGAACGAAGGGTTTTATACCATTAACTATTTCACACAGACAGACCGACGGACAGCCAGTTTCTTCGTAATAGGGTCAATTTTACCCTTTGGGTAAGGAACGCTAACACAGCATTCGTCTTTAAAATATAAAGCTGGGCTCATAAACATATAACTAAAAAAAATAAACCCGGCTGGTTCGCTTCCCAAGTATTTGTGCACAGGAAAAAAGCGCAAATACTTGTTCTGTGTCTGAGTTTTGTGGGAGCATTGTCCTCGTAGTTCCTGGGTCCCTAGATACAGGGAATTCTAGTTAGGTTTCAGGATCTATGTATGTGATCGTTGGGTGTTATTTATTTATAGCGCCAGATTTGGTGACAAATTACCTCAATAAAATAGTCTCGTTCCTTATCTTCCTTCTTAGATATCCGCTTCCTGCTCTTGTCGAACAGCTGGATGGCTGCTTTCAGCGCCTCGCCATGGATTTGTTGCAGATCAAGTGGATGGACGCATAGTAACTGCTCAGCCCTGATTTGTCCGATTTTGGCCTCGTACGCCTCTTTGGCCGCCATTATTGCTTTTTGGACTTTTCCTATATTTAAATCTACGAATTGCGGCAAATGCTTTTCCATTTCCTTAAAAAAGAAAATTTTGTAATGTTGTAAAACTGGTATAGGTACTTATTCAGTTAGCAGTACAGGTATTTGCAGGGCCGTCTTAAGCATATTCGGCGCCGGGGTGCGAAAGTCAGCCTGCGCCCCCCTGAATACTGGGGCGGATCTGGGATTTCATTTTGGGGGGCGGGGGCCGGGGGCGTTCTGACAAGATTCGGTCGAAGCTAGGGTAACCCCGCCCGGTAACTCTCAGCCCCGTAGTATAATCCTGCTAGGGGCTTTCCTTATTGATGGAAGAAAAACGCGAGCGAAGCGAGGACGAATTTTTATGAAACATAATATCCCGGCAGATTATATAAAAAAAACCCTGTCAAACAGTCGTATTTTTTGGCCTATTTTTCGATAGGGTTATTTAGGGCAAGCGTTTTCTTCGTCTCTTGGGTTCGCCGATTCTGGATGAGTCATTCTCGACTTTCGTAGAAGAAAAGTTCAAAATTTCAATAACGCATCAGACAGGTTATTCAAAATTAACGCCCACATGACTTTTACAATTATTCGCTTTTGTCTATTTGTCCCAAAATTTATTTAAATTTTACGATGTTCTCAACTGTGGAAACACAGTGAGCTCCTTACGGGCTTAGACAGCATTGTAAAGAATACTCGGGTTTCGGTTTTGAATGTTGATATGGATCTAGGGATACGCAAAATTTCGAGTGTTGCATTAATTAATAGAAAAAATTCTTGCTCCGTCTTTAGGTAATTTAGAATCTGTAATTTAGATGTTTACACTGGATTTAGTATTAATTTTATGTTTTACTACATAATTGCGTCTTTATTGCTTGAAGATGCTCAATGTGAAGAAAAACAACAATAAATTTTCGCGAGAAACAACCTCTAGCCTGTTTCTATGGAGAATGTAATTTCTGCCGTCATTTCGGCTGAAATCTATGTATCTACGTGACCGAAATAGTACATTACTGCAGCGGCCAGCAACAGGGGCATTGATGGACGAACGTGTAAATGTGGGCCGAGGCGAAGTCGAGTCCATCAATGTCTAGTTGTGGCGAAGGCTTGTATAGTACTTTTCTCAAATAATGCGCGGAAATTAAATCTATGCAGAACATTAATTCAAAAATATTTTATTAACCATCGGGATTTGAACCCGCGCCCTCCTACTTACAAGATTGGAAGCTCTATCAACTAGGCTATGGTCACACGAGCACTAGCTGCGAAAATCTTTAGGACTATGTGTTTCACCATTCACCGTGCTGAGTTGGCGACACATAATGCTCAAGAATTTTGCCACCAACGGTCGTGTGACGATAGCCTTGTTCATAGAGCGTCCTCCCTGTGAGTAGGGGGGCGCGGGTTCAAATCCCGATGGTTGATAAAATTTTAAAACAATATTGCCGTTGTTGTATTTTCAAAATCGATTCCATCAGCTTTTTATTTGCAAGCCAGCACGATAGACATGAGTTTACTATGTAATTTATCTGGCCGCTAAACCACGACAGATATAAATTTTCATACAAACATTGCCGGCCGCTGCTCGCCAGTGTAGCAATTGCGATTTATCTCGAAGAAGGTTGTCAAGATAATGCTCAAATTTCCAAGCATGTTTGAGAAAATGTTCATATCGATGAATTTTTTTTTACGTCAGAGCCTTTTCTGTGCCCATCGAAATTTATTGACTTTAATTGATACAGAATTTCGTACATAATCGCAAAACTATAATAAATACATATTTTTTAATGAAACTGATTGAAATAAAAGTTGTACTGTGGGCCTAGCACGAATATTTACGCGCGCGTAAGTGTAACGTTAACGTAAGGCAGTTGTATGGCATTTGATCAGCGCCCCATACAACTGCCTTACGTTAACGTTACACTTACGCGCGCGTATATATTCGTGCTAGGCCTACTGGTGTAAATCATGGGGAGCCGCTCAAGGTGGCGCTCTATGGGGGAGGCCTATGTTCAGCAGTTCGTCTTCGGGCTGTTAATGATGTGGATGAGTGTTATTTAATCATAGCTACCTCATTCAGCTTTTTCAGGTAGTTGGCCGCGTCTTCATTTGAACCCATTTTCTTCTTATTTTTGAAGAGTTCAACTGCTTTAGTGACGTGCTTTTCGTGCAAGTCTTTTAAATCATGGGCGGGTACACTAGGCGTATTGCTCCCGCAGTCAGTCTCCATGCCTGACTCGTACAAGCGTCGAGATTCTTCAAAAGCTGACAGTAGACCGGCTTCGGCTGTGGCCTGCATGCAATATGAAACTTTGTCAAGCAACTTTTAGACTTCTAAAATCAAAATGAGTTGGTGCGCTTGATATTGATACAATATTTTGTAGTTTCGATGCGTCGAAGGTTTGGGCACCTACATTGTGCTGAGAAGAAACAACTGAGGCCTTAGTCCGAGTTTTGGTCTCAAAAAGTCTCGATATTTCACGGCCGACTCCTCACCGGATGCTGCGTTATTTGTGTCACTTTTTAGTAATAAATAAACACTTATTCTGACGTTTTTCTATGATTTCACTAAGGAAGTTGAACTTATTTCATATATTCATATTCATATTCATTTATTGATAACAATAAAGTTACATGTCAAGAATTACTTAGACGTTATAGGTACATATTATATATAATATTATTGTACAATAACATACAAAATATTACAACTATTTCACGCAGCATTCAATTTATAAATGAATAAGTATCACAAATACATAAAAAAAAATATAAAAACGAATTATTAATTATTAATAAATTGTCAAATTAGGTATTTAACTAAGTCACTATATTTATAAAATGTCTGCTCAACAAGCCACTTCTTTAATTTTACAACAAGCCACTTTACTCACTAGTCCTTCTACAGTTTTTATTAACTCTCGTATAAGATTTTCCTGCACTTTTTGGGACATTTTAAAGTACAAAAAGAATAAACAACGCAGAGCACACTTTAACGCGACCGTGGACGTCGGGTCGTTTCTTGGGTTTCACTAAAAGTGCCCCAAGCATGTGAACCACAGAGTATTTATATTATTGTTTGCAAAAACTGATGCAAATCGCACGTGCAATTTTGCAAGTGGATTTATTTTTTTATCATAATTTGTAGGGTATCATGGTCCCAGTCCCCCCATTTCGGGATAACATATCAATTCAAGGTCACCTTGTATAGGTATCGAGACTTATCGAGAGCCAAACTCGGACTAAAGGGTGGTTCTCACAAATTTCACGCAAACCTGGAAACTGATGAGATTGCTATTATTACCTTCATGATGTTTGTAGGAGTAGGAATTTGGTCACTGTTGAAAATTTTCATATATGTGGTAAAATAGGTGTATAGCTCGCTCGCTTTCACCATTTGGCCGTTTATCTCTTTGGGCATCAACCTCCCAGGTCCAAAGAAGTATGTTGTTAGTTTCTTCACATAGGTCCTAAACTTGATGCTAATGTCTGAAACAGATAGTTTTATTAGATTGAAACGCGGCGGTGTACGCAGCGTGCGGGGGCTTGCAGCGCACTTCATAGCCGCCATTGATTTTGACTCGCGTTCTACCTACATTTATATAATATTTTTACCTGTCGATTATATTTTTGGTTATAAATGAGAAAATAAAAATAAAGATTTTAGTAATAAATTTTATTGTTTTAGTCAGAACCCATCCTCTATCCGGCCTAATTAAGAAAATTAAGTTCTTACCACTGTTTTTGCCGTTGAATTCAGGTTCAATGACCTGAAGACCCGGATGTGGCATCAAGAAACAGGAAACTGACGTGAAGCTGCCACGAATGTGCTCGCGAAGTTCACGCAGCTCTTTGGCCTGAACCTCCTTGATCTACAAGATTCACATGATACTATAGCTATGGATAGAGTAGGTATATAAAAAAATTAAGAGATTAAATGAGCCTTTTTATAAAATGACTGTATTGATTCCTGAAAAAAAATTAGCCAATTGCAAATCGGACTCGCGCACGAAGGGTTCCGTACCATTATCTATAAAAACGAGCCAAAAATCACGTTTGTTGTATGGGATTGGGAGCCCCTTAAGGCAATGGGTAGACACAGATGAGCAAGTAGAAATTCATTCAAAGAAACATCGACCTTAACGTCATAGACTTAAATATCAATTCAGTTTGAACTTCCGCGGTTTTAATGTACCGAGGAGAAGCTGCCCATTCCCTAGATATTCCCTTCTGGCTGCTTCGGTACCCACAGGAAGAGATCGGATGGTCCTAGTCACCACCAGGACCACACCAATACTACTTCAATAGGCTGTGGTAATGGTTACTAATTAATATTACGTTAATCCATATAATATATACGTTGATGTTTAGTATTACCTGAAGTTTTTCTGCCAAATACAAGTTTCCTCCGGAGGAGCCATAGTTGAATTCAGATGGGTTCTGCCAGTCTCTGACAAGGAACCTTAGATCCTGAAACGCTTTCCCAGTCGCGTCTTTTATCAGCCTTCCGTACTCAGTAAACAACTGAAATAATACATAAAACATAATAATATGTTTAAGAAAATATGTCAGTATAATATACTATTGAGTTACTTCATCATTAACAGCCTGAAGACGTACACTGTTGAACATAGGCCTCTCCCAGGGAGCGCCACTTTGAGCGGCTGCTTGCCTCCCACATCCGTGGGCTCCCCGCGGCTTTCACCAGATCATCGGTCCACTTAGTGGGGGGCCGGCCTACGCTGGCTACGCATCTTCCGGTTCGTAGTCGCCACTCGAGAGCCTTTCTTCTCCATCGGTTGTCAGTTCTACGAGCGATGTGGCCTGCCCATTGCCATTTTAACTTGATAATCCTTAGAGCTCTATCGGTCACTTTAGTACTCCTGCGGATCTCCTCCTCCGCTTATCTCGCAGAGAAACACCGAGCATAGCTCGCTCCATAGCTCGTTGCGCGACTTTGAGCACAGAGAACTTTACTATACTTTGAGCTTACTAATGAGGCCAACAGTACGTCTTTTTCTTCTTCTTTAATGGCTTTCTATCGCTGTTTTGCAATAATTCTGCCAATGTCAAGTGAGTAAAATTTGTACGGTTATGTCAAGACAAAGTCATATTTTGTCAGTCAAAACGCCAACAGTAAAATGGAGGATATTTTACTGAAGGCTCTAAAAAGGCCGTTGAAGCAAAAACGAAAAGGGTTTTATGACCTTGAAACCATTTGCCAACACTCGTGCACATTCACGAACACTTAACGGATAATAATCCACCCTTATTACACATTAAAGTTCATTAGAGTTTTGAAAAATAAATTCAAAATTCACAACCGCCATTGTCGGATTTTCTTCAACGACCAACAGTACGTCTTTACCAATGTACTCTGTGGTCTCAGTTCCATAAGTCATCAACACATCCTTAAATGTGACTTTGACGAAAAAAGTGGCGTACATGATTGAAAAATAAAATGAAATGGGTTAAAAGTAACTTGTGGTCTTTGAAGAAAATCCGACAATGGCGGTTGTGAATTTTGAATTAATTTTTTAAAACTAGTGTATCTTGAACTTTAATGTGTAATAAGGGTGGATTATTATCCGTTGAGTGTTCGTGAACGTGCACGAGTGTTGGCAAATGGTTTCAAGATCATAAAACCCATACATTTTCGTTTTTGCTTCAACGGCCTTTTTAGAGCCTTCAGTAAAATATCCTCCATTTTACTGTTGGCGTTTTGACTGACAAAATATGACTTTGACTTGACATAACCGTAAAAATTTTACTCACTTGACATTGGCAGAATTATTGCAAACAAGCGATAGAAAGCCATTAAAGAAGAAGAAGAAGAAAGTAACCAATTTTAAAATGATCATAAAATATTCAAAGAAACCTGAAGATGTTGTAGATCGTCCTCCCTGATGTTTTGAGAGAGATTGTATATCTGAATAGACGATAGCAACGTTGACAGAGCGAAGATCGTTGAGCAGTCGCGGACTGTGCTGCTGCTGTCGAAGGTACCCTGGGTGTCGATCAAGATCAATGCAGCCTGGGGAAGAAGCAAAATAGTATTTATCTGTAGTGTTTTTAGAATCGATATTCAATTGTGTCTTAGACTTTGTTTGTGGAAATACGACATAGAATTCCATGCACTTCAATTTAAGGAAGTTGAATAGTTAAAAAAATAGGTAGACATTTTTGACTCCAATTTAATTATGAATAACAATATAATTTTATTAATAAACCTATATAACACAAAACAAAAAACTACCTACTAACTACTACTATTTAATATTATATCTACTTAAAAATAAAAGTCTAAAGAATACTTGAACTATCTATAGACTAATTATTGAATCTGATATTGTAACAACAGTAAGGCACAAGCAGTTTAGCTTTAGCCATCTACCACCAATCGGGCAAGCTCTTTCAATGAATATCTAATTCTATATCTGTGGTATTATCATCGCGATCAACAGCCTGAAGACGTCCACTGCTGGACATGAGACTCTCCCACAGAGCGCCACTTTGAGCGGCTGTTTACTTTTTGAATCCATCAGCTCCACGAGGTTTAAACCAGATCGTTGGTTCCCCTGGTGGGGGAAGGGGGACTGCCCTACGATGCGTCTTTCAGTTCAAGGTTGCCACTCGAGAACCTAAACGTTCAGTGTTTACGCTGTCATCTTAAAAGTACCTTTTTTCCGGAGGCAAGGGTGGTGATGATGGGCTGCGACCACATGACAATACCAGTCGTGTTCCTCTGGGAGCCACCACGCCAGCTGAACCCAGTGAGCGGGTCGTGGTCACCGCCTATCCAGGAGCCATCCAGCTGACTTGCCAACTGCAAAAATAATACAATACAATACAAAAATTCTTACATATACTTATAATAATAGTAAAGTAACGCAGATTAATTTATCCAAGCCAACGGTTAAATTGATAATTTTGATACAAAATTATAAATCAAAATTTTTGTACAAACCCTAAACCCAACCCTGTCTGATGAATAAATGATTTATGATTTATAAATGCTAGACAGACCACTGGTAATACAAGTATCAGAATGTCGAATCTGTATAATCATCATCAATATTAACTAGACGGGCCCGATAGCTCAGTTGCCCTGTCTTCTGTACCGAGGGCTGTGGGTTTGATTCCTATCCATGACAAATATTTGTGTGATGAACATAGATGTTTGTTCTGTGTCTGGGTGTTATATTGTATTCTATGTATGTACTTACAAACAAAAAAGTATCTAAGCGGTTATCTGGTTCCCATAGTACAATCTTGGCTTAGTTTGGGACTAGATGGCGCTGTGTGAAATGCCAAAAAAAAAAATACAATACAGCACACATTGGACAGTCTAAATTAGGCGCGTATAATTGAAATTGGTAGCTCCCAACTGATATTACAAAACGGATCCCTTTTTCAAAAATTGCCATCTAATCTCAAATGCCAATTAATCAGAGTCCCATCGGATACCACATCTTTACTTAAAGTACCATCATCGACGTAAATGATAACCAAAAAATTCATGTTATTTTTTTTAACGGGCTAATGTTGGAGGTCAGGCGCCCTAGGGTGCGAGCCTCGGCTTGAGCTGTTGCCGGGATAAGAGGATCGAGAAGACTACGTCCGCTGGACGAGTGGACCCTATGGAAAGTCGCGACCATTCTAGCTAACCTACGGGGGGTACGTCGATCTCGCCGGTGGGGTCGGTGTCTGATTGTGTTACGCTGGTATCCTATACCGGTGCCGAAATCGGTACCTGAGCCAGAAGGGTATAGACTGGTCCGGTGATACTAGCGCAGCCGAAACAACGGCTGCTATAGGATCTTCCGGGTCGCTCAAAACGTTTCTTGGGCGGCGACGACGCGACGGGGTGGAATGTTATTAATATAGTAAGCAAAGTAAAGTGTCTACATAAAAAGTATTAGCTATTGTAGTAACATATAATAAGTATTTGGCTATTACAGTCATTGTATGCTTACCGGGGCCGTGAGGTATCTCAGGAAGAAGTTAAGCAGGAAGGACTTGCCGCCACGGAAGGCTCCAGCCACGCTCACCACCACCACGGGTAAATCCTTGACGTCATCTCTCAGCAGTATTCTCTTCAGCGCTCCCACGTCAAGCCGATACCAATTATTGTTTACTACGTCCACCACTTGCACGCCATGGCCTTCCATTATCGATGATCTATCAAAGGAAATTAAGCCAATTGGTGTGTTTTAGTAATTAATATGGTAGCATTTCTACTGCTTTCATTTCTTCGTCGTCCTAAAACAGAAAACGCATTTTAGTGTGTGTTTTCTGTTAAGATATTATAGACCTCAAAATTTTAGCAACCAGCGGGACTTGAACCCGCGCCCTCCAACTCACCGGATTGGACGCCCTACCAACTAAGCTATGGTTACTCGACCGTCCGTATTAATTGAGTGTAAGTTGTATTTGGGTGTATATGTGTGTATTTGTATGAGCAATGAAATGCATACACTGCGATATGAGAAGCGACGTTTATTCCTGGCTTGCGCAAACAGTCATATCAGTTCGGCAGCTCGTCAAAGACTAATCTACTTTAGAATAGAATAGAAATTTAGAATAGAAATGTATTTATTTAGTACAAAAACATTATACAAATTCTAATGTTGTACATACAATAAATGAAATACAATAAAGGTTCGCATAGTTTCACTGTTCAGCACAGTAGGATTCCCTGTTTTGTGCTGAACAGTACTCTTCCGATGTAACTAATACTAAGATTACTAACAAAGGCTATACATATTTTCAACACTTAGTAAGTATTCTAAGTATACTTATTCTTGCTACTAATAATAATATAATAAGAAGAAACTACCGATACGTATAAAAATAAATAAATAGGAATAATAATGACATTAAACTCAGATTCTTTACATAAGTAGTATTATTACTAATAAATCATTTGCGTATTAGGTGCCGCCCACAGTCACAGATGGAAGAGCGTAAGAGACTGCAAGTTTCTAAAAGATGCTAAGATTTAATAATAATTACTACAGACCGTTATGTGATGTATGTGTAAGTCCTAACCGACAACAGAGGACTTAGCTACTATGTGATTGTTTACAAAATAACATTATTATTATTACTGTATTTTCTTATGTTCTATATTAACTTCAATTTTATAGTTTAAACCCATTTAATTGATTATTTATGTTGTGCATAAAACTTATTCCACTGTTACATAGATACCTACACCTACTAACAAATAACACGTAATCTTCAGTGTCTTTGAAACTCAATCCAGACAGATAATTTATGATTTTTCTTTTGCAAACTTGTTTAGTGTCGCTTTGGATCCCTAATATTTTATTCAGCTTCCCGTATATATAGTATCCCAGAAAGCGAAAACTCCTTTGTCCAAATTGTTTTTTAATTTTTGGTGCACTCCAGGTGAAGTTTCGCTTAGACAGACCTAGTTTCACCAGAAACAACAATGTCACCGCAGCTGTTCTTAAAGGCTGTCTTGTGAAAACGCAAAGCAGATGCCAGTATAAAGACTTGTCTGACTCTAAGTTGTTTAGTGTCTTGATATAGCTTGTCTGTCGGATACCTAAATGTTTTACTATATGCGACTTTTAGAACAGCCCGCTGGGCCCGTCCAATTTTCATAAAAAGGCTGCTACCAGGACGTTATGCAGTAGTGTAGCAAAGAATGACATAGTGAAGTGTACACCATGGCAATTATTTTCTGACTAGCAACTTTATAATAACAAACTAAAACTTTCCACTAAAGCTAGAGAGATACGGCCAGTCAGTCCCAAACAAAAGGGTACAGGGGGTCTAGCAAAGCTCCCAACCACTAACGCTAACGCCAAACGCGAACGCTAAAACTGTATTGAAATGACATTCGCTGCGGAAAAGTAAGCGATTTCAGAAATGTCATTTTAGTACATTTTGGAGTTAGCGTTTGGCGTAGCAGCAGGGGTTCTAGCAAAGATACCAACTGTTAGTAGTTGGTATCTTTGCTAGAACCCCTGCTGCTACCTGCTTACGAGAGACAAAGGCCGCCTCGTCTTCCCGTTAGGGGTTCATGAATAGAGTAGGGTGCAATGTGGTACAATGAAACACCAAAAATTCGAAGTCTAGTATTTTTCTCGTTTTTGTAGATATGGATTCCGTTTTTTACACGAAGGGTCGCTACTTCATTAGGTATATTGTGGCATATATAGTTTCGTTGATAAATAGATACATAATGAATAAGAACCTTTTTTTAAATAAATGGTATTTGGTTCATTGTGTCCACTATAGCGTACACAATGAAACGCCCTGTGTCCAACAGTGAAACACGCTGTGTCCGATAGTGAAATACTGTTTTTAACAATAACTTCTCTATATTTAGTGTGGTCATTGGAACAAGTATATGATATAAAATTTATAAGTTCATTTAAAGAGTTTATTAAAAAAAATTACGCGTCATTCACAATTTTAAAAGTTACCTTTAGGTTTGTCTTCAGGTAGTAGGAATTATAAAGTTATTTAAAGATTTACCAATCTAAAAATTACAAAAATCAAAAATATGAAGTAATTGTTACCTGTTACAGGCAATAACGACGTACAATCAACCATAATAGGCTCTTATATAAATAACGTCTTATGTAAAATTATTTATATGCTTAAAGACGACAATTAAAAATTTTTTGCAGTTAAGTTACCCATGATAAATAATAATAATAAAATAAGCTTTTCATTAGCTCACTCTTTGTCTTGTCTATTGAGTTTTATAGCTTTCAGTATAATTTCAGAAGAATTTTTGCCTTTCTTATTGCAGATTTAGTTCGCACCTGAAGAACATACATGATAAAGTACCTATACATACTTATTACCTACCTACCAGTGGTTTAGTATTTAATACATTTATGCTTGCATAGATGTTAAATATGTAAAATCATAGCTAATGGTTGACTGCATTGATATTATTGAATAATACACAATGAATCATAGGGGCCAATTTTAAAGGCTTTAGTTGACAGATCTCTAAAGCTTCTAAAACTGTTTCTGTCCTTGTCAAATAGACGGCAATGTAAAAGACGGACATATTTTTAGCATTTTTAAAACTGTCAACTAAAGCCTTCAAAATTAGGCCTACTGTTTCATTGTATCCACCTGTATCAATGTTGGACACCGGGGGGTATTTTCTATAAATCCCAAAAAATAACCTACCAAAATTGAACAGTTTAATAGGTGGTCTGGACGACGTGAATCTATGATACATGTACTAAGCAACGTAGTACTCAGAAAAACAGAGTTAACAATAGTATTATTTAAAAAATCAAAGAAAACTAAATATAAAACTTACTTTTTTGTCAAAAAACCAAAATTACTCCGCAAACAGTCGTTTTACAAGCGGCGCGAACGCAAACTAGGGAAGCAAGGGGGGGTACGAGGCTGTCTGGACTAGGTATACTGCACCTTCCAGCAACCTCGCATTTCATAAACATGGCGATGTTTCACTGTGGGCGACTGACTGTTTCAACGTTGAACATTCGACCCTAGGTACATACCTAGTAACGAAACACTTTCGCGTTCCCGCCAATTGTATTACTGACGGGCCCGATAGCTCAGTTGGTAGTATCCCTGCCTTCTGAACTGAGGGCTGTGGGTTCGATTCCTACCCAGGGCAAACATTTGTGTGATGAACATAGATGTTTGTTCTGCGTCTGGGGTGTTATATTGTATTCTATGTATGTATTTACAAACAAAAACGTATCTAAGTATTGTATCAGTTATATGGTTCCCATAGTACAAGCTATGCTTAGTTTGGGGCTAGATGGCGCTGTGTGAAATGTCCACACATATTATATTATTATTACTAAGAAAAAAGAAAGTTAGAAAGTATTAAATATACTTACCGCAAAGTCTTAATATTAAATTATCACTTTGTAATAAAAAATACGATTTTTCACACTGTTTTCTCGCAACAAAGGGCGCGGCGCCTGTTCGAGCTGCTGAGGTGATAAAACATTTTCTCGTCCACGCAAAAAGCTTTCAATATTTATTTGTATGAATATGCATCAATTGCGTTAAACATTCCACATTTATACCACGTATAGCCGACGCTTTGGTGGGACACGTCGTTGCGGCGCGGGCGCAGGGATCCTCTAGTTGGGTGTGGAGATCAATGAAATGCATACACTGCGATATGAATAGCGACGTTTATTCCCTTGCGCAAACAGTCATATCAGTTCGGCAGCTCGTTAAAGACTGATCTACTTAAGTAATAATAACAAACTAAAACTTTCCACTAAAGCTACAGAGATACGGCCAGTCAGTCCCAAACAATAGAGTACTGCTGCTCTACCTGCTTACGAGAGACAAAGGCCGCCTCGTCTTCTCGTTACGGGTTCCATGTATAGAGTACAATAATAGCATAGTGCAGGGGTCGGCAACGCGGTTATTATTATGCTGCGCCCTCCATTAAATTAAAACACGTCGTTTCTTTGAAAGAGCTGACCAAAAAGCATGTAACGCTATGAGGCTGACTTACGGTTTCAGCCCCGAGTCACCAAGCCTATTGTTTATATGCTATGCGATGGCATAACATGTGCAAGGGTGCAAAACATGTGCACGCTACCTCAACCTCCCGACTCCCACTGATTTGAGTGGTTGAGTAGGTGAATCAGTGCGCTGCATAGAGTAACAAGATAGAGTCCAAAAACTAAAACCCGACTACCTAATTATTTATGATGGCATTTTTTCCCTCGCCCAAATGAAGGGGTGTTGTATAGTATAACTAATGGTTACACTTACCTATGTGCAAAAATGTGTGTTTAGTGATTTTATTTTTTGTTACTTATACTTTTAAGTAGGTACCTACTTCTATCATCTATGCTACAACTTTACACGCGCTATGCAGTTGCGCGTTAAACTGAGGTGGGAGGAAGCTATTTTTTTCAAATTACATCATCGTTTAATTCCTAAAGTATTGATCCTACAGTAAAAATGGATAGAATCTTTTTTATGGCGAATGTAATATAGTTTAATTTCACAAAAGTAATTTTAATACTAATCCTAAAGGTTTCTGAGATATAAGCAAATATTCGAAAAAAGTGATATTCAAACCCTTCCCCCTCCCCCTACATACCCCACACCCTCGGACATTTTAAGTATATTCATCAGTACATTTCAAAGTATAACTGTGCCAATTTTCAAGACTACAAGCACGAATGATTTCGGCTGTTTGTCTAATGTTTAGCGAATTTTTTTACTATGAGGTGGAATGGATAGGTCATAAAATCCGCCATATTGGGTTTAGTCAAATTTAATGTCCTAAAACCCTATGTCACCCAGAGTGTCAATAAACATCGATTGGTATCAAACTTGATAAAATATGATGAGTAGTTTAGGCACAACCAGGGAACAACAAAACTAGAAAATTCGCGCCTATTTTCATACGTAGGCTATATATAGTTATACATAGATTTAAAAATTATACATATTCGAAACGTACACACACATACCTTTCATTTGATACCAAACATGACATGTTTATCGAAAAAATATTTTTTTTCGTCTGCGAATTTTTTTAATATAATCCGCCATATTGAATTTAATGTAAAAGGCCTATTACACTACACGGTATTCAGGGCCCGGTTGTTAGGGAGGGCGTGGCCCCTTGCAAGGGCGTCTATACTACACTACACTGAACACCGGCTCCCTAAGTCTTATTACACCACCCTAGTTAGGGTAAGGGTCCCTAAAAATTGGGTAGTGTAATAGGCCTTTTACTTTATATAGCCTATAACACGCAGAGTGTTTAGATCTATCGATTGACACCTTACTGTTTGAAATAAGATAAGTAATTTAGGAGATACGAGGGAACATATGAACATACATACATACATACATACATACATACATACATACATACATACATACATACATACATACATACATACATACATACATACATAGACAGTCAAACTCATAACCCTCTTTTTTGGTAGTCGGGTAAAAAAAGGTAGTGCGCTGTGATACTTTGAGTTAAGTAGCCGCATTATTTTGTCGTTAAGTAGGTACTGATATTTATATAAATCACATTTTTAAATCAAAATGGGAACCTTTATTTGCGTCAACAATTCATGCGCCCTTCAGGAGCATACTTATTTTTCATACGAGTATACACTAACCTTAATAATCTTACACGAACATGAACTAGGGTAACCATAATATTTTTTTTTTCCTAAAATTTTAATCCACATTTTGCTTAAAATTTTATACTCATTGTTCATTAACTTTTTTAACTTTAACATTGATTAATCGTTATTGAATTTCATTTTTTTTAATTCAATTAAATATTATATGGGTACTTTCCCATACTCTCTTTCTTTGATAATATTCAAAGATTACCTTACTTCGTAGACATAGTTCTACAATTATTATTTATCCTATTATTATCCTATTATTTCTTTTTATGTTTCTCAATTACCTACAAGCTTTATTGACTTGTACTACTACTACTACAATGGTACTACCTTACCTACTATTATGCGTAGCCCGCATTAATATTTGCGGGCCGATCTACTACTACTTACTATTATAATTCTTACTAAGTACCTTAACATACTTATACTCGTGTTTCCCACACGTGCGTCGTGCGTTTGCTGTACGTAAAGTATTTTACGAACATATAAATAATTTCACTTATCACTTAGTCAGCGGGTAGTGACTGCATAAATAAGCCAACACTGATTGTTAATAATAAGTCATTGTACATATACACTATCACTTAACGTCAGCGGGTAGTGACTGCATAAATAAGCCAACACTGAACACTGACAACCATTGTACATAATCACTTCAACAGCGGGTAGTGACTGCGTAAACAAGCCTACACTAAAAAACATTGTACATGAACATTTTCATCACTTAACGTCAGCGGGTTGTGACTGCATAAATAAGCCTACACTAAACAAACAACACTGTACATAAACATTATTCATCACTCTACATCAGCGGTTTGTGACTGTTAAAAAAAAGCCTACACCAATTATAGATTTGTTCCATGAGTAACCTGTTAATTATTAGGGTTCCTCTATACTAGGAGTTTTGTTTCCAATAATGGAAACAAGACTTAGGAAGGCGAAGTATGAATGGTTGATTTATATGGACTAGGAACAATATCTATTGTACATTCTCTTGTAAAAACCATCCACGTCCCCAAAATTAAACTTCATGATACATTTCTTAATTTTAATTAAATAAAAGTTAACTTTAATTTTTAAAGTTTAATTTTAATTAAAAAAATAAAATATTTTGTTACTTCACTTAAAACTTTTACAATATTTTTATGTTACCTAAACTTAAAAAAAATCATTTCATGATTTTTTTTCCCGGGGAAGCGGGGTATTGTGACGATGTCATGCTCCTTCATCATCATTTCAGCTATTCACCTGCTTTCTTAGTTTTCGCATCAAATATTGGCCTCACATAATCTATATTTAAATTTTAAATTAGAACATTAGTCGCATTCTTTTCATTTTCCATACATTTTCGTGATTCTTCATTCAACCGCCGAGGCGGACAGCCCTCGTTTGTGCTTAACCAATTTTCATAAGATATCTGTTACTAACAGTTAAAAGTGCTATTTGTACCTCAAGTTATATTGTTACTACTAGTTGTTCCGTAAAAGTTCAATCGGGAACAAGTTGTGATCTTATTTTCAGCATTTCGGACCATAGCCACCTTAAATTATTGTTAAACGACACAATAAACCCAGTTCACCGAGATCTACAGTTTCATTTCAATAGTTCCGGATATCCCACTAGTACCTACGTGTTCCCGTGAGAGTCCTCCCCTATCTGAGCTACCGGGAAGAAGCTTTGGGGGGACCTCCGGGACAGTGTGAGTAACGGAGGTGACCTATTGTGGAAGTTAACGTTAACATTATTGTGGAAGTGATCTTAATAGTTATTTACTTTAGTCTCCCTCATCATTATTAGCTCAATTATATCTGTTTACACAAATAAACAATTTTTTTTTTCAAGAATTAAGTACCTATATACGCAGGCGAAGCCGCGGGCATTAAGCTAGGATACAATACATAGGTAGATACATACATAAAAAAATTTAGTGCTGGTATCACAAAATGAACTATTCTGGTCTTTTTGAAGCTAACAGAAGATACTCATTTGCTAATCGTTTTCTTCATCAATCGGGACAACTATTTCTTGAAACAGTTTTTTTACCTCACTGGACTCGTTCATGAATATAAAAAAGCACTGATATAGACACGCGGACTGACTTTATTTATTATCAATAGCTATTAATAATAAATAAAGTCAGTCGGGAATAGCCAAGATTGCTTAGGAATACCCTAATAAAAAGAGTATTCATAATATTTGTACCGAAATTTTACGCTACCACTCTTATTATAAAGATATCAATGTGATACTAAAAAAACGTTACAAGAAGTTATAACGGTATGAAATCAATACTAGAAAAATCGTTACAAAAATATCAAAAGGTTGAACACCAAACTTAAAAAAATACTGTATAAACTGTACTGTAATTTTTGGATAACTGGAATAAAATGGTATGACGTCATAAGAAAAATATTGTACAGATATTCATACCGGTATGCAGTCCCTGGTTCAAAGTCACGGTACAGCCGACGTTTCTTTAGACAATTTCCGTAAGCACAAATTTTACATTGCGGACGGAAGCAGACGGCATTTTAGGGTTAGACTTCATGTCTAAATCATCTAAACATCTATGTCGCTCCAAAAAGTATGCACGTAGGCAAACGACATTACAAACTCTTTCACTTCGGTGAAGACAAATACATCGAACCGAATAAACAATTCATAGAACACAGCACCGAAACTGTAATTACATGTATAACACAGAACGTTCAGACCGGAACCGCCACAGTCGATAAACAAGACATCTATAACGATATTTCCATTCCTAATGCTCATGTGAACGTCGTTAACCATGAATTCCTAATCAAACTATCTGGTATAATGAGGAACAATTAGATAACGAGACAATTAAGATTAATGTGACAAAACAGACCGACGCGACGGAATTCACAAACTCATTAGACGTGATCATTTGACTTTGTGTTCTGTGTGTTTTTTACTATAGAAATGCGCTAAACATATTATTGAGCGAATATTAGGTTTCCACCAATCTTCATTTCGACTTTTTCGAACTACTTTTATCCAACGATCAGGGCGGTTATTCTCTATGGAAACATAGATTCCACACGATATGAAACCACGTCGTTATCGTGTCTTGTTCAAATCGTGTCACAGCGTTAGATGTACCTTCGCTTTACATTAAAGTTATCTTTATTTTGAATAAAATATATTGACTTAAGTGGTCATAATCTTTTGATGAGTTGATGTTTCGGAACGCGTCTCGGTAAAACATATGATTTTTGACAGTTCTAATCGCGCCAATTCCAAATTCATTTCGCGCGGTTTTGTTTTCTTTTCATAGAGAGTAGAGTTTTGCACATTTCTTTTGTAAGACATGGAATTCGCGTGGTTTCAAAGTAAGGAATCGATACGGAATAAGGGCCCAGCTAGACATGGGTGGATCTGTTGGAAATCCATACAAAAGAAATCGGGTAATTATTCAGATGTCGTGTGGCAATACTGATTTTGACATGTCAACTTTTTATTGTGAAATGTGAAATACTCTTCGTCAAATAGAAATAATTAAAATAATCTTATAAAAATACATGATTAAGGCCACTTACAAGTGAATTGTGATCGTGTGCTTCTGTGAGTCGTGCCTCGAGTGATTTCGGCACAGTTTTATCACGCAAGATGGCATTTTTTTGGTATGTATTCCAAAGCACACCCAAGTAACGACTGATTTTGATTTTGACAGCTGAGAATCAACCACACCCAAAGTGGTGTGTACGGTTTTGCCCTGATTTAATTTCGTATTAGTGGTCTGGATAAAAAGTCTTTGGACTTCAAACACGATTTTAATTGGTAATGAATAAATATTACAATACAAAAATTGTATACTTTTGTTTTATGTTTTATGTAATTTCATTTAGTTTTTATATTTTTGTAGTTTTTTTATTTTATGTGTAACTTAGTAGTTACACATAAAATATGTGTGTGTGCATTAATTGTTATTTGTTTTTACAAAATTTTAAAATATATTCAATTGAGTACTTCAACGTTTCTATATTGTGTTATATTCTTACAATTATTTTACAACGATTACCTTAATTATTTTTTAAGTTTCATTGCATTGAGACTCACTTTACTTAATGTTATTTTATTTTTATATACACTCAATCTATTTTAAAGGGGGGTGTGGTGGCAAGCCTACATCATAGTACCTAATCTACCTACCGATGGATCATGTAACATATCTATCTCATTTAAGCCAAAGAGGATATAATCACTTTTACGATTGAGCTAGCAGCACCCTAGCGCAGTCTGCTAGCTCAATCGTAATAGTGGGGCTTATATCACCCGCAGTATTGCCATATATACAGATTTATCTGTATCGGTACAGATTTTAGGGTACCAATACAGATGACAGATTTAGCTCTGTTTTTATACAGATTTTTTCATTTGATAATTTTTAGACATTTTAACAATGGATTCTTATTTTTACACTAAGTAAGTACTCGTTTTAGTTTCAGGTGCATTATTTTTTCTTACTAGGTTGGGTATTATAGTTAATTTTGATAAGGTTGAAGAATATTTTGCTCGTTAAATATAAGAAATACGAAAAACAGATTAGGTACTAAACCTACCTACATATTTTCAAAGCCCATAGTTTCATCAACTGTCAGCTAACAGCCAACGTGATGATTTCAAACACAATACTACCTACCTACCTACTTTTAGTTGAGGAGTTTCTATATAGCAGATGAGCACTGTTAGGTTCCTAAAGTTGTTTCCTTGTATGAATATTATGTAATGTAAAAAAACACAGTATCCTGTGAGTGACTCACTGAACATTTTTTGCAATCGTTTTATCTAGTTTGTACTCTATCATCAGAATATGGGATCTGCCTAGATAGGATAAAAACGAAATTGCCAAATTGGTTCACAAAATAATATAAAATGGTTTGATGGTACACAAGATTACATGCTGATTTAGGTTTATTGATCTAATACAGATTTATACAGATTTCTAGACTTTTCAGTCCAGATTTTTAGGGTTGGGAGGTGGCAACACTGATCACCCGGCCGGCTGATTTAAGCCAGTCATTCGCTGGTGCTACTATAAAGCACGCGTACTCAACAACTCCTGGGTTTTACTTAACTAACTCGTATACATATCACGTCCAACCATAATATTATTCACCGATAGGAACCACCACTAGGTTGCTATAGTTATAGGTATACTCTAAGGGCCCGGCAGATAAAACCGGCCAAGCACCAGTGCAACCCCATGCAACTCTATTGATATTTTTATTGTAAGTATTGTTACTCAGCTTCGGTTTTAAGGATCACATAAAATAATACTTTTTCTTCTAAAAACCCGGCAATCGGGCAAGAGACATAATAAATCCGGCAAAACAAATAATAAATCCGGCAAAACAAATGTACTAGATTAGACTTTAGAAAAGATAAAAATAAAACCCGTAAATAAAACAGTGTCGATTATGTTTCATTTTATTTTCATCATAATATAAAGCAAGTCTAAAGTTCTCTACCTGAATAGTAAACATTGATATTTTTATAATAAGATGATGATCCTTTATCATCATCTTATTATAAAAACACCACGAACGATATTCTGAAAATTAACGGGTAGCCATAGCACCAATAATAACATGTTTACATAGGTTCCTACTTATTCTATGCTTGTTTATGTATTTAGGTACTCACCGTATCCACACACCTAAGTACTTAGGTATCAGTCACTTTAATTCTTAGCTAAATGTACCATCACAGAATTCACAGACTAAGGCAAAAAAAGAGAGGTTAGTCATAGATTTATAATATCTCAGGATATGCCCGAAGTAGTATACTATTATAATATCTGTGCCCGAAGGAACATTTTATTTTGTCAAAATGGCGATGGCGCTGGCGTGGGAAAAGTCAGCGCCATCTATTAGATTTCTCGTGAACTACGACAAGTTGAGAAAATGAGGAGTTTTATTTAAAAAAAACAACCTATTTCGGCTTCTGTCACTAGATGGCGTACTAACGGCGTATTTCAAACATGGTTGTAGTTTCAATCATGGGTTTCAATACACAGAGTACAAGGAAATGTCAAATTGAGTTGAGTGAATCACAGAGTACGTTGTCGATTTTTCGATAGAGAGCCATTAGAGTATATGACTTCCATAAAATAAGGATAGGATATTAAACTCGATACATAATAGGGTGTTATCTGACAGCCATCTGACAGCTTTCAATACGTGTTTTTACAGCTAAAGATAGATGGCGTAGAAAACACCCGGACGTTTTTTTTTTTTTCGCAATTTGGCTTTGGCCTCTATAATAGCGCAGTGCTCAGTGCACAGACATTGAGATATGCAATTGTGTTGCGAAAAAGAGATAAAAGTTACAGTTAGCTAACGAGTTAGAAAAGGATACAGACAGTTTTCTTTTGTCCTTATCGGCGTGCTCAGTTTTTGGGCGACGATCTGTTAGTTCCATGACACGCAGTCGCCAAACAAAAGTTACTCTGACGAAAATTTTGAATATTTTTATAAATTTTAATGTTTCGTCTTTTGAAGAACAATATTATAGTTAGCAAGTTATTGTGGACTATTTTGTGCAAGTGTATGATATGGTTGGTTGCAGCATAATAGGCTATAAAAGCCAAAGTGAAAGAAAACAAGATGGAATTTCGTTTCACAAGTAAGTTCGCTCAGCTTGCTTTAAAGTCGTCTACTTATGCATTTAGAATATCAATTAAGGTGTCCCTATATTAATCCCTATGCCTAGCGTTTGTGAACTGTGAGAAAGCCTTCGATTCAATCGAGACTTGGGCGGTGCTGCAGTCCTTACAGCGCAGCGATGCCAAATTGACTATAAGTATATCGAAGTGTTGAAGTGTTTGTACAGTAAGTACACTATGTCAGTTCGACTACAGGACCAGAGTACGAAACAGATCCCATTGCAGAGAGGCGTGAGACAGGGTTTTTTCTCCAAAACTGTTCTCAAACGCATTGGAGGATGTTTTCAAGCTCTTGGAGTGGAAAAGATTTGGCATCAACATAAATGGCAAGTATATCACTTCGTTTTGCCGATGATAATTATAGTCATAATGGCGGAGTCGCCCGATGATCTCAGCACCATGCTCAATGACCTCAGTAGAGTCTCCCGACAGGTTGGTCTTAAGATGAACATGGACAAGACGAAAATCATGTCAAATGCCCATGTTCCACCAATACCGGTAATTGTTGGGAACGATACTATCGAAGTTGTCGACAAATACGTCTACCTAGGGCAGACTGTCCAATAGGGTAGGTCCAACTTCGACAAAGACGTCGCCCGAAGGATCCAACTCGGCTGGGCAAGGTATAAATGTTTATTTCATTTAGGTTTATGTGAATATAAACGAAAGCTATAAAGTGGCAACACTTTAAGGAAATAGTGTATTTCATTTCCGGTTACACAGTTATGTAGTCTGGTTGGTCTGTGAAAAGTTCGGGTCTTGTCCACGCCACCTACATGAACTATTTTTTTTTAATCAGCTGTCAGAAAACTCCCTAATTCTAATTCTAATTCTAAATGGGGGCGATATGGCCTGCACTGACATCCCGCATAGGGTGTTTTGTGCATTCCCCCCTGCCAGCCTATCCACCCTAGCCAACCCAGCTCCTTAAAATAGCGGTGCACAGGCCTGGGTTGCTGGCAGCTGCTCCAGTGTTGGTAGTGATGGTAATGGTGATGATGACAATGCCAAAGAGGGTGCTCCTATAGCGATTGTGCCAGGGCATGCTAATGACGATGATGATGATGAGCGATTTTCGAGAACGTCGCAGTTTGAAAACTTGCTGCGTAGGCCCGTTTTAATTACTATATCTTCCGTGGCCACGCAATGCAACACCACAGTTTCCTGCTCTTGCATGCAGCCTCTACACAGTGGACTATCTGTTGCTCCAATTTTGTGTAATAATTTAATTCACAGTGACATGTTATTACGCTAACCATCAGGCGCAGGTCCTGTCTTGTTAACTTAAGCAGATTGTTCGTGATTTTCTTGTTTATGGATGGAAACATTGCTTCAGCATGCTGACAATCGGTTTTCTTGTCCCAAAGCTTTTGTCGTTCTTTTTCTGTGTATTCGGAAAGTAGATGTCGTACTTCCATTGCAGTTGGTTTACAGAGCTAAGTTGTCTCCGGATTTGTTTGCTTCTTGGTCCCTTCCTTGGCCAGTAAATCTGCCTTGGTATTTCCTGGACAATGGCCGTGGCTTTTTGTCCATTTCACTAAGACTTCATAATTATCAGACAAGTTTTGTTAAGCTGCATGACATTTTGATACAACCCGAGACCTAGTCGTAGGTTTCCTGAGTGCATAGATCACAGCCGCACTGTCTGTGGTGAAAGTAATCCGTGCACCACGGCAATCTTTCGTCATGCTCTTTGTCGGTGTAATTCTGGTTGAGATAGCTCTTGTCGCAAGCAGTAGGCCCTTCGCCTCCGCCTGTAATACTGTTGTAGTCTTATTCAAGGCTATAAATTCCGCGATCCCCAGTTCTGGGGAATGGAAACCACATCCTGCTCCTGATTTATTTTTTTATCTTGTGAGTCGTCCTCAACGGTACCCTCCTTCATAACCAGCTCATACCTTTTACCATCAAGGTATGTACTGGCTATTTTGTCCGTGCCTTCACATGCATCTGGGACGATACTCTTAGTTTTTTCCATAATTTTGCAGTGGTTTGTAGTGGGCCCAGTAACCTTCCACTGGTTCATCGATCTAATTCTCAGAGCCGATGCCATTGCTTCTTGTTGAATGTGGTATCAGCCCGAGTATAATGTCCAAAGCAGCTGATGGCGTTGATTTTCTGCATCCGCTGATGAATGAACATGCAAGCCGTTGGATTTGCTGTAGTTCGGTGATTGTAGTCACCAGATTTGTTCTTGGCCACCATACAACGCAACCGTATGTGAGAACCGGCCGTACTACCACAGTGTATAGCCAGCGGCACAGCTTTGGTTTGAGCCCCCAGTCCTTCCCTACCGCTCGGGTGCACTGCCATAGAATATTTGTAGCTTTTGTGGTAACGTGGTCAAGTTGCTTTCCCCACAAAAGCTTGCTATCTAACTTCCAAATCAAATCCCAAGGTATTTTACTTATTTGCTGAGTGACAGTTTCGATCTAAAGAATGTAGGAGTGTTAGATTGACTGCCTCGGTTTTTCGAGTAAACAGAACCATCTCTTTTGTGGGTTGACTGAAAGACTGTGGCGATCACACCATTTCTCTACAATCCGAAGCGCTCCCTATTATCTAAACAATGACAGTTTTTTTTTTGTTTTGGCTCCACACATAGTGTATTTAGCCAGTGTCAAGTATTATATTTTCATCGTGTTATAAAATATTTCACGCAAAGTCATGTCCTAGTCATAGTCATTGTCCAGTCTAAGTCAGGTAGTCATAGTCCAGTCTAAGTCATGCTCCAGCAAAGTGGTGGCAACTTTACTAGAAGCTTCTATGGAATTTTGGAAGCAACACGAAAAATCACGTTTCATCACATTATATCACTTACCCACACTCGTGCTCGTAATTCAGCACTTAATGCGTACAACGCCACCAATTTTAAACATTAACACTGGAAAAAGCTAAAGTTTTGAAAAATAATACAATGCAACGTCGTGAACTTTTCCGCGTTCCCGCCAAAACTCATGACAGAACTTAACACCCCCATTTTACCGCCATCTATCGGGATTTTATTAAATTACAGATTTTTTTAATAAAACGCCTCATTAGGAAGATGCATGATCGATACTAGTCTAGTATTAGTAATAGTTAGAAATATACGTACGAGCCGCATTCAGTAAAATATCTAAATGAGTATTTCTGGAGCCGCATACATTAAAATACTTGGTAAAGCAGTGAGTTTTGTTAAATATAACAGTGTTCAATATTGTGAAAACGTTATTATATTAGTCTTGTCTGGTTGTACTTTAGTAGTGGAACAAATTCGGGAGTATTAAAATAAAAACAATAAGGTATACCATTTAATTAAGACTTTAATAATTAAACAAAAATTACCCCAACACACCCCCTCACGTACACAAACATACTCCACTGACATACATTTTCCCTCCCTTATATTATACACCCCCTTAACTCATTTTATTTATATTTACATTATTATTTTATTTATTTTAACTGCATTCGTGATTAATTGTAACATCAATATTTTTGTAAATTATTTAGGTACTTATTTCATAACTTCATTACATAGTCGAAAAGTTAATTTCAAATACAACGTGCAGCAGTAATGGCGACATTAAATTAAAACAGGTATCCGGGTTCGCGTTCTCAAATTATGTATACATTTTTTATTTATTAAACGTTATTTCCCAAATTATACTAAATTTTCCAAAATGACATTTCAGAGCAACCTGTACGTAACAATCTATAGTGGGGGTCATTAGCTAGGTATAATAATAACAACATTCCAATGAAGTGAAAACTAGAAAGAAATACTTTTAAAATGAGACCCTAACGGTCCCTAATTAAAGTTGCGACGTTGCAAAAAAAAGACAAAACACGCAAAGCATGGAAAAGATAGCTAATGCTCCTTCCGTTCGTCCTTTGTCGGGCGGGAGCTTAGAATATCTGGAAAGTAGCGCACTGCGCCAGCGCGGTTATTTTTCATTGTTAATAAATGGTCTATTGCAGTAGTTCCCAAACTATAGGGCGCGACCCACTGGTGGGTCACGAGCGAATATTGAGTGGGCCCTCCCAGTTGCTGCAGATAACCACTCAGGCGCGGTGCGGCGGGCGTAGGTAGGTCCCAAAGCGCTCCTCAAATAGCGCGGTATGGTTTTGCATATTTACGGGTTTATACGAATAAACTAAGCAGTGTTTTAAAATTTTAAAACTAGTTTTGAAAAGTAGCATTACTTGGCTATCTAAAGAAATGCATTTTTACGTGTGTTGCAGTATAAAAAACACACACAACAACACTACGCATAATAATTGACGCTCCGCCGTACCTAAAGGAAATTACTCCGTCGCGCGTCGCCGGCGCGCGCCGTCTCGGCGCGAGATGCAATTTAGACTGAGGCGGTTTTTTTTTCTCCTGAACCATAGAGACTTTTACTTTATTCGATACTGATGATCAACTAGTTTCAATTTTAGTCGATTTATAACGAGTGACAACTCTAAAAATTGATTGCCATCCCTAGTAGCGCAATCAGCTGTAAACCACAATTGTGGGGGGGAGCGGTCTACGTTGCGCGATGCCGGCCGCACATGTGGTTGAAGCGCCTGAGCGGATAACTATCCTTGGCTGTTTCCCTTCAATGCCTCATAGTTATGAGAACCGGGATTTTAACTATGATTAATATTCAAACTAAACACTTAAAAAAAATTGGACGTATCAATCTCATTACGATTAAAAGTAACTAAAATGAAGTTGATGCTAAGGCTATAATGGCAAAAAATAGGACACTAATGCATCCTTCTCATTAAAAAAATAGCACTCCACTACACACAAACACTTTGAATTAGCACTAAATGCTTTTTTCTTGTTTGGACAGTCCTTTATTCTTAAATACCTAGTTAGACAGGCCTATTTCTCTGTTTTGAAAACCAAAAGGTGAGTCCCCAATTTGGATCTTTTTGTTAGGTGAGGCGCGGTCCACTCAACTATGGGAACCACTGGTCTAATGTCCTTGACACACATAATCGTAGTCACGTGCTAAAACTCTCCACTAGTTCAGAACGCTTTTTACTATACCTACCACGATCATCCTGTGATATCGTGAAAAATAAACTTGCATATTAGGTATCAAGGTTAACGTACCTGTTTAGTGATTAGTTTCGTAAATAAATAAATAAATAAATAAATAAATAAATAAATAAATAAATAAATAAATAAATAAATAAATAATATCTATAAAGATATTATAGTCCTGAAAATTTTAGCAACCAGCGGGATTTTGAGGACTATAATATCTTTATAGATATTACAATTATGGATTATTTTATTCGGTTTATTTTTTTATTACTGCTGACCACTAGCCCTACCTACCCGCGTGTTCATTTAATGTCGCCATAGCTGCTCCACGTATATCAAGGAAAAAAATTTAATATAATCTTAAAATTACTTATAAGCTACAAAGTTCATTAAATACGGAGGGCAATGACATATGATACACAGTTTCAATACTAGTTCAGGTGCCATTAGTCCATAGATCCATACACAATATTTTACGGCTACCTTAATCTAATATAACTTTTTAAATTTAACCTTTTATAATTATGAATATTTTGATGCACTACAGTTTTTGTTGTCGATATAGAAGTAAAAACGTTAAAACTTTTTTTTATTGGATCTTTTTTTTATGAGAATAAATGACGTGACGGGCTAGTCGTTCACCTGGTGTTAAACGACATGGCCACCCATAACAGTTGCAGTGTCACTCGGATCTTCTAGGTAATAATCATGCAACATACCTACATCTTCACACTACAGGGGGGCAGGTCGCTCGTTGTTCTATTTGATTAAAAAATTATAAAAACAACGTGTACAGTGACCAAAAGTGATTCGAAGTGTAGTAGAATTGATGCTGAATTACTGCAACCAATACACACACACACACACACACACACACACACACACACACACACACACACACACACACACATACAGTGAGTTTTAAAACGTGAATAAGGAGAAAGAAAGTTAGAAAAAACACAAAGTGCTCATTCAGCCTCTAAAATGTTATCCAAGAAAGTAGGTACACAGTGTATCAGTTCTGGTTTAAAGACAATTTCCTTTGCATTTTACTAAGTAAGCGGTCTACACAGTTCATAGTGTTTCAAGCTGGGGTCCAAACCTTCACATTTCCAATCTTCGGTTATCTGGTATTTCTCACAAGCTTCTGCTATTTTCTGAAATTATATGATATAATATAAATGGCCACTACAAGTTGTCAGCGAGAAAATACCGAAAAAGCAAGAAGAAATTTTGAGAGAAACATTTAAACACACACTAAAAAACCGTTTCGTCGAGCGCAAAATAGCGTTAAAAGACATGTCACCGTCTTTTTGTAAAAACCGATTGCTTATAAAAAAACGGAAAAAACCGGTTATTTATAATCCGTCGGTTTATTGTAAACTGACAATTTGTCTTACAATAAAACAGATTATTTTTCGATTATTTATAAATAGTCGGTGCCCAGTGGTGAGTTTATAAATATTTAAACACAACGGTATAAAGATTAAAGTAGACGACAAAGATTCAAGAGGAGAGTGAACTGGTTTTTAGACGAGCGCTCTTTATGGTCAACCATATTAACACTTAACTTAAGAGAAAATAATGTAGTCAAGCGCAACGCAAGCAATCTATTATAAAAATAAAAAAGTTCCAACAAATTGTTCCTTACCGACAGAAGCTTCTCCTTGAAACAGTCTTCCGAGCTGTTATCGGTATCACGGCGTTTATTGTTGAACACTCTGATAGCTTTATCACTACTCTCGTTGTGGTATCTATTCCTTCTGTATGCGTTCACAATTAATGGCACAAGCAAAAGCCACCAGAAAGAGAAACCACAGTTGTAATCCATTTGTGATATGTACTCGTTGTAGCCGGCCTGCACTGCGGTCTCGTTGGCAGAGTCGTTGTCTTCTTTCAATTCATTGAAACGTTCTTGAAGAATCTGCGACCAAAGCTTTTGATTTACAACTTTACATTCATTGGGTCACAGCGATTTCTATGATATGGTTGAATTTTAAATAGTGTTCATCATCAGCCTGAAGACGTCCAATGCTGAACATAGGCATCCCCCAAAGAGCGCCACTTTGAGCAGCTGCTTGCCTCTTGCATCCATCGGCTCCCCACGGTTCTGACCAGTTTGTTGGCCCACCTACGCTGCGTCTTCCTGTTCGTGGTCGCCACTCGAGAACCTTTCTTCCCCATCTGTTGTCAGTTCTACGAGCGATGTGGCCCGCCCACTGCCACTTCAACTTGCTAATTCTGAAAGCCCTAAAAAGCTCTCGTAGAGCGTATAATTTTCTTCTTTTTGAAGGGATTAAGTAAAGAGTCTTCTCCCAGCCTTGAAACAGTTTAGACAAAATAATCATCATCAACATCCTGAAGACGTCCACTGTTGAACATAATATGTCTCCACCAGAGAGCCCTACTTTAAGCAGCAGCTCGGCTCGTACATCCCCATCCCAGGTTTCACCAGATCATCAGTTCACCTAGTGGGGGGACTACGCTGCATCTTCCGGTTCGTAGTCGCCACACGAAAACCTTTCTTCCCCATCGGTTGTCAGTTCTACGAGCGATGTGGCCTGCCCATTGCCATTTCAAATTATTACCTATATCGATTTAGTCCTGTGGATATCCTCATTAAAAAAGCAATATTATAATAGTAGAATACTTATGAGATTCCCATACGTCAGAGAGAGTTTTCTCATCCTCGTCAGTGGTGTCGAAGAATACTGGTCCAGTGCTGACTTTCCCTGGGCGGAAAGCCAAGAGCGCGCGCCTCTCGCCCTCTTTTCGTTCGTTCTCCAAGTCTGCAGGATGAAGGCACACTTCGCTCGAGTCCCACGCAGACTTCATGTACTCATCGTATGCTCTCACTCCCGCTTGTAGGGCGCTCTTGTTCTTACTCTTGTTGATAGCCATCATTTGTTTAAAGTAGTTCAGAATCACCTGTAACAATCGCTTATTGAGGCACGATTATCCCAGCTAGTATGCGCACTACGACAAAACTTTTATTTTGGCAGGTCGTGAGGGAATCCTAAACCAGCCAATTAGGAACTGGTGTTAATTTTGATTGCATAATTAACAAAAGCACACAGAAATAGATATAGTGTCTTCTTTAATATCTTTAAAGGTTAATGATTGGTAAAACTATTAAAGATTTTTCAAAAAAATTTCGTTTTGTCCCTTACGCCAATTGAAATTTCCAGCATCGGTATGGTCTTCATGGGTGACCTTAAGTTTCCTTTGATCACCTGTTAATTTAATCACCTAAATCATAGTCGATTAATTTTGTATCCTTAAATCACCCAGTAAAAGTAATATACTTAGAGATCTATCTATTTGTTACCCAATCTTAGTGTCTACAGTATGAAGTACCAGGAGGTCAAGGTCCGAAGTCTGCTATTTGAATTGTGTCATAATGGTTCATGAATGGTACCATAATGACCATAATGATGAATGAAATAAAACTTTTTACATTAAATTAGTATTTCTCTTTGCTTGCTTAAATAATAAGATGAGTAATGTGTAATGTTCAGCTTCTGATGTGGTGGTTCAACGATTCCTGTGACAGGACTGTAAATGTTCAAAAAGTGCTAATACTTTTTCTGGGTCTGGTTGATAACTGACTATGATTGATGGTAGTTCTTCGGTCCCTATGAATCTTAGTTACCGTGCAGGATCTATGTACCTATTTGATCTCTTCTTCTTTCCTTTGTGGTCCGTTTCTGGATATAGGCCTCTCACATTTTCTACCTTCCTTTTTGTAATTGTGCCTTGGCCATGCAGTCATGTCCTAGGCGTCCTCTGATATCATTCACCCATCGCTTCGGTGGGCAGCTTCATGATCACATGTGTGATCATTGGACGTTGTTTACTTAATACGATAATGCTATAATGAGTATAAAACGTTACCTCGACTAGGTTGGCCTTGAAATCGTCTATTTCATGTGTGTCAGGATGGTTCCTTTTCTTATCGAAACCCTGGAGAGCTTCTTCCATGGCTTTTTTGTGTTCGGCCAAGAACTCACTCGCAGAGAGAGGAGTCTCACCACTGTATTACGTTAAAATACTACAATTAGCAATCATTATAAAGAAGGTATATGTTATGATCCTCGTTTTGTCGTCTACTTACCTTTCAGCTATCTATTAATAAAATCAAATGTATGGGATCAGCCTTTTTGTGATTTGTGTGCTTACATTTGACAACGGTCTCATCATCATCATAAGCTGAAGACGTCCACTGCTGAACATAGGCCTTCTTCACAGAGCACCACTTTGAGTGGCTGCTTACCGGCCGTATCCATCGACTCCCTACAGTTTTCACCAGATCGTCGTCTACCTGGTGACGCTTACGCTGCGTCTTCCGGTTTGCGGTCGCTACTCGAGTACGTTTCTTCCCCATCGGACCACGGTCTCACCTGATGGTAAATGAACCTTCAGAACAGTATCCTACCTGCACTTCTTTTCCATGGTCTGCCAGTACTCCAAGCGCAGCTGTGTCACTGCCATCTTGTTGTTCTGCTCGTTGGTCAGCACTAACAATTCGTACTGCTTCTCGAAACCCTGGAACGTCATCAACAAAATCGTTTTAAGTTTTGTAAGTGACAATGACCGTTTTCACGATTTCGTTGACTGATTTTGTCCTTCTTTGTGTCTCAGCTAATAACACACATAAAGTATGAAAAACCGGACAAGTGCGAGTCAAACTCGTGAACTTTAACTATTATCTATAAAAATGAGCAAAAAAATAACGTTTGTGGTATGGGTGCCTCCCTAAACATTCATTTTATTCTGTATTTCAAGTAGTATTAAAGCGGCAACAGAAACACATAATCTATGAAAATTCCAATTGTTTGACTAGTTATAGTTCACGATTCAAGAGTTATAGCCTACTGACAGACGGACAGACAAACAGACAGGCAGACCGACGGACAGCCAGAGTCTTCGTAATAGGGTCAATTTTACTCTTTGGGTACGGAACGCTAAAACAGCATTCGCCTTTAAAATATAAAGCTGGGCTCATAACCATATAACTAAAAAAAATATAACCCGGAGACGGCGGGTTCGCTTTCCAAGTATTTGTGCACAGAAAAACAGCGCAAATACTTGTTCTGGGAGCATTGTCCTCGTAGTTCCTGGGTCCCTAGATACAGGGAATCCTAGTTAGGTTTCAGGATCTATGTATGTGATCGTTGGGTGTTGTTTATTTATAGCGGCATAGCTTTGGTGACAAATTACCTTTATAAAATAGTCTCGTTCCTTGTCTTCCTTCTTAGATATCCGCTTCCTCCTCTTGTCAAACAGCTGGATGGCTACGTTCAGCGCCTCGCCATGGATTTGTTGCAAATCAAGTGGATGGACGCATAGTAACTGCTCAGCTCTGAAATGTCCGATTTTGGCCTCGTACGCCTCTTTGGCCAACATCATTGCTTTTTGGACTTTTCCTATATTTAAATCCACGAATTGCAACAAACGCTTTTCCATTTCCTAAAACAGAATTTATAATGTTGTAAGACTGGTATAATTCAGTTCGCAGTACAGGTATTTAAAGAGAAAAATATTATAATCCAACCGACTAGTAAATTAGAATAAGCTCACTCCAATACCGTTAATTTAGTCTCTTGTACCAATTCATTATCATATTTGTTTTAATCATTTTCACACATGTCATCATCAACATCATCCTAAAGACGTCCACTGCTGAACATAAGTCTTCCCCAAAGAGTGCCACTTTCAGCGCCTTCTTGCCTCTTACATCCATCGGCTCCCTAAGGCAATATTATTATGTAAAATATCACAATATTCAATCAAAATATTTATAAAAAACTAAGTTTCTATACTTTTTTCTAATATGTTTATACTACTAAATACACCTAAAAAAATATTTGCGGCGCTGATGTAGGTAAGCATTGCTCCAATTACTCTTAATCTTAACAGATATATCCTACTATAAAGCCCGACTTAAAGCCAAACACTCTAAATAGGTATACAGACTCTATAACTCATACAAGCCTTTGCTTAGTTGCTACAAAATAGGTATTTCTATATCAACCTTGTGGAAAGTAACCGTAAAAATTTTGTCAAAAATTGCCTTCCGCAAGGTAGTATCCCGACCCCAGCCTTCTTCAACATTTACACCAATGATCAAAAAACAACCCAAACCCCTTATTCCTTATACCGTTTTATATGCCATGGGGCTGACAGTATACTATGCAACAAACTACCTGATAGTATGACTGAAGCACCCAGTCCTAACAGTTTTAATATGAGAATAGAGCGTTGGATTGTTGGCACATTTGATCAATTCAGCATCAAGCCTAGCGCTTGTATTAGGTATTGATTCATTAGAAAATTGTATTGAGTAATTCTTTATTTGTTTTAAATATGTAAATAATTTACGGTTACTTTAACAGGGTGTAGTACCTAATATATTCGATGTCTGACGTAGACCATATACTTTTATATGAATAAGTGGTTATCTGATTATTATTTTTTGGTTCTCACATTATTATTATCGTCCATATTCAGGCATGGATCGACATGAAAAATTGGTTTATATCTTATATTTATTTCGTAGGTACATTAATTTAAAGTTATAAATCCTTCATAAGTAAATCAACAATGCTAAAGTATTCAAGGAAAATGAAGATAAAATATTTCAGAAGACTTAATACAATAATGCATTGGAGTGATACGGGCAATAATAATAATAATTAATTAGCAATAAGCGCTAAATTAATCAAGAACATCTAATAAATTTCTAGAAACACTTATACCAACTTATTAATACCTACTATAGGTAGGTATAATTAACCGTGGTTATGTTTGACGCATTCAGGACTAAAAATAGATGAGATTTCAATAAAGTGGTACTCTCTATTGTTGGTTATAATAATTCTTATACAAACTTGATAAAGTTCATCGAAAAGTAATTGCTAAATATTTCGTTTAAAAGAGATACACGGTAAATAATATGCCAGGTGGGACAGGCACATATATAACTAATATCAATAAATAGTGCAATTTAATCATAGCTACCTCATTCAGCTTTTCCAGGTAATTGGTCGCGTCTGCTTTTGAACCCATTTTCTTTTTGTTTTTGAAGAATTCAACTGCCTTAGCGACGTGCTTTTCGTGCAAGTCTTTTAGATCATCGGCGGGTACACTAGGCGTATTGCTCCCGCAGTCAGTCTCCATGCCTGACTCGTACAAGCGTCGAGATTCTTCAAAAGCTGACAGTAGACCGGCTTCGGCTGTGGCCTGCAATATGAAAATTTGTCAAGCGAATTTTAGACTTCTAAAATCAAAATGAGTTGGTGCGGTTGATACAATATTAGTGTATAAATGATGAATGATGAGTGAATAATAATTTAAATTCATTCAAATCCGTCCAGTAGACTAATGACATTAAAAAGAAGGGATTCCCAAATTGGTCGGTTGTTTCATTATTACATTTGTGCATAGGTATTGAAACAGAAATTTAAGCCTTAGAATCGGCATAACGAAGAAGATTGCTATCATTACCTTCATGATGTTTGTAGGAGTAGGAATTTTGTCACTGTTGAAAATTTTCATGTATGTAGTAAAATAGGTGTAAAGCTCGCTCGCCTTCACCATTTGGCCGTTTATCTCTTTGGGCATCAACCTCCCAGGTCCAAAGAAGTATGTTGTTAGTTTCTTCACATAGGTCCTAAACTTAATGCTAATGTCTGAAACACATACTTTTATTAAATTGAAACCTTTCAACATGAAAATTCCAAGAGTAAAAGGACGACGGAATAATTGTGGCCAAATTCTGCAGTAGAGTACAGGTCAAACACAATGGCGGCTGTGAAGTCAGCGCGAAACGCTGCGCAGTAGCAAAAATTAGTGCGTGGGAAGAGGTAAGCGGTGTACGCAGCGTGCGGGGGCTTGCAGCGCACTTCATAGCTGCCATTGATTTTGACTTGTACCCTACCTACATTTATATAATATTTTTACTTGTCGATTTAAATGATTATAAATTAGAAAGTAAAAATAAAGATTTTTAGTACCTAACTGAAAAAAAAAAAGTTTTATTGTTTTAGTTAGCACCCATCCTCTATCCAGCCTATTTAAAAAAAATAAGTTCTTACCACTGTTTTTGCCATCGAAATCAGATTCAATGACCTGAAGACCCGGATGTGGCATCAGGAAACAGGAAACCGACGTGAAGCTGCCACAAATGTGCTCGCGAAGTTCACGCAGCTCTTTGGCCTGAACCTCCTTGATCTACAAGATTCAGATGATACTATAGCTATAGATAGAGTAAGTATATAAGAAAATTAAGAGATTAAATGAGCCTTTTTATAAACTGCCTGTATTGATTCCTGAAAAAAAAATTGGCCAGTTGCGAGTCGGACTCGCGCACGAAGGGTTCCGTACCATTATCTATAAAAACGAGCCAAAAATCACGTTTGTTGTATGGGATTGGGAGCCCCTTAAGGCGATGGGTAGACACAGATGAGCAGGTAGAAATTCATTCAAAGAAACATCGACCTTAACGACATAGACTTAAATATCAATTCAGTTTGAACTTCCGCGTGGCGCTTACGAAAAAGGCAACGCACGAAATGACTGATTTTGGAGATTTTTTATTAATATCTATGTTCGTAATACGAACATAGATATTAATAAAAAATCTCAAAATTCTATAATAGTATTCTTCAAAATTATCAATTCATCACATTATGTGAATGTTTGTTGGGCATATACTACTATTTTTTTTTGCAAAAATATATATTCGATTGTAACTGTATAAAATTGGAACAACCAAATTTTTTGAGGTATGTTTGCGATTTTTTTGTATAGAACTTAATTTATTTATCTTGTATTTGCGTTCATCACAAACAAGTTATTGAAACAGATTACATGATATGTTAAATTCAAAGCTCCACGTGCTCTAATTTCGTTAGGAAACTTGCCAAAAACACCTTGTTTGCTCTACCCGTCACCTTAAGCTACCGTGACAAGTGGTCTCATATCCGAATTTTATATTTTATATATATAAATAAGATACTTTACATCAACTGCTGGAAAACCTGCACTGCTGAACATAATATTATCAAAGTTGGCAGTCAGATTGGTGATTGCAGAAGGTTTTAATGTACCGAGGAGAAGCTGCCCATTCCCTAGATATTCCCTTCTGGCTGCTTCGGTACCCACAGGAAGAGATCGGGTGGTCCTAGTCACCACCAGGACCACACCAATACTACTTCAATATGCTGTGGTAATGGTTACTAATTAATATTACGTTAATCCATATAATATATACGTTGATGTTTAGTATAACCTGAAGTTTTTCTGCCAAATACAAGTTTCCTCCATAGGAGCCATAGTTGAATTCAGATGGGTTCTGCCAGTCTCTGACAAGGAACTTTAGATCCTGAAACGCTTTCCCACTCGCGTCTTTTATCAGCCTTCCGTACTCAGTAAACAACTGAAATAATACATAAAATATAATATGTTTAACAAAATATGTCAGTATAATATACTACTGAATTACTTCATCATTAACAGCCTGAAGACGTACACTGCTGAACATATGCCTCTCCCAGGGAGCGCCACTTTGAGCGGCTGCTCGACTCCCGCATCGGTGGGCTCCCCGCGGCTTTCACCAGATCGTCGGTCCACCTAGTGGGGGGCTGGCCTACGCTGAGTCTTCATTTCGTCCAGTTCGTAGTCGCCACTCGAGAGCCCTTCTTCTCCATCGGTAGTTCTGCGAGCGATGTAGCCTGCCCATTGCCATTACAACTTGCTAATCATAAGAGCTATATCGGTCTTTTTAGTACTCCTGCAGAGCTCCTCCTACGCTTATCTCGCACAGAAACACCGAGCATAGCACGCTCCATAGCTCGTTGCGCGACTTTGAGCTTACTAATGAGGTCAACAGTAAGAGACCACGTCTCAGTACCATAAGTCATCACTCACCATTGAATGTGACTTCAACGACAAAAGTGGCGTTCTTGATTGAAAAAAAAAAATTAAATGGGTTAAAAGTAACCAATTTTAAAATGATCATTAAATATTCAAAGAAACCTGAAGATGTTGTAGATCGTCCTCCCTGATGTTTTGAGAGAGATTGTATATCTGAATAGACGATAGCAACGTCGACAGAGCGAAGATCGTTGAGCAGTCGCGGACTGTGCTGCTGCTGTCGAAGGTACCCTGGGTGTCCATCAATATCAATGCAGCCTGGGGAAGAAGCAAAATAGAATTTATCTATAGTGTTTTAGAATTGATATTCAATTGTCGCTTATATTTTGATTGTGGAAATACGACATAGGCATGCACCACCGTAGGCCGCGTCGTCACTTACCATCAGGTGAGACAGTAGTCAAATGCTATGCCTATAAATTGTAAAAAAAAAAACATGCACTTCAATTTAAGGAAGTTGAATAGGTAAAAAATAGGTGGACATTTTTGACTCTAATTTAATTATTGAATCTGATATTGTAACAACAGTAAGGCACAAGCAGTTTAGCTTTAGCCATCTACCACCAATCAGGCAAGCTCTTTCAATGAATATCTAATTCTGTCTGTGGTACTATCATCGCGACAGCCTGAAGACGTCCACTGCTGGACATGGACCTCCCCCACAAAGCGCCACTTTGAGCGGCTGTTTACTTTTTGCATCCATCAGCTCCATGTGGTTAAGCCAAATCTTCGGTTCACCTGGTGGGAGGCTGCCCTACGCTACGTCTTTCGGTCCATGGTTACCACTCGAGAAACTAAGCGTTCAGAGTAGGCGCTATCATGAAAAGGGTACCTTTTTCCCTGAGGCAAGGATGGTGATGATGGGCTGCGACCACATGACAATACCAGTCGTGTTCCTCTGGGAGCCACCACGCCAGCTGAACCCAGCGAGCGGGTCGTGGTCACCGCCTATCCAGGAGCCATCCAGCTGACTTGCCAACTGCAAAAATAATACAATACAATACAACAATACTTAAAATAATAGTAAAGTAACGCAAATTAAGTTATCCAAGCCAACGGTCAAATTGATAATTTTGTTACAAAATTATCAATCAACATTTTTGCACAAACCCTAAACGCTAGAAAGTCCACTGGTAAGTATCAGAATGTCGAATCTGTATAATCGTCATCAACATTAACTAGACGGGCCCGATAGCTCAGTTGTAGCCCTGTCTTCTGTACCGAGGGCTGTGGGTTCGATTCCTATCCATGACAAACATTTGTGTGATGAACATAGATGTTTGTTCTGTGTCTGGGTGTTATATTGTATTCTATGTATGGATTTACAAACAAAAAAGTATCTGAGCAGTTATTTAGTTCCCATAGTACAAGCTTTGCTTAGTTTGGGCCTATGAAATGAAATGAAATGAGATAATTTATTTGTATTTATTTATTTGAAATTTGTATTTATTTATTAGAAATTTGTATTTATTTATTTGAAATTTGTATTTATTTATTTGAAATAATTTATTGGTAAGAATTTTGGGTTACAGTATTGCAAAGATGGAATAGCACATAATTATTCCAACAAAACTCTGCCTATAGGTGTAGGCGTACAAATACTCAAATCGGATTTAACTTAATTTAATTACATAATTATGTCAGTGTTAATAATGAGCTTGAGTAATTTAATTGCAGTTATTATTATTGATTATTGAATTTTTAATTATTAACATTAAATTGGTCAGACTATTCTATATCTATAATTATTAATCGACGCGTCATTTAGAAAGTCTTTAACAGAGTATCAATATTTATCCAGTTGGAAGTCAAATATTTTTTTCTTAAATTCATTAATGTCGTGTATTTTGAAAATGTCAGGTAATTTATTGAATACTCTTATTGCCATACAATTTACATTTTGACTGTTCAATTGGAGCCTTTGTATCGAGCTTATGGACATTTCGACTTCGTTTTATAACCTCATGTTGTTTTTTAAACAAATGTGGGTGCTTTTTTTCAAATAGGCATATTTCATATACATAGAGCGAAGGTAAAGGCAAGATTTTAAGTTTTTTAAAAAGTGGCTTACAGCTATCCAAAAATCCTGCGCCACAGAGTGAACGTATGCACTTTTTTTGCACGGGAAATGCTCGTTCTGCATCAACGAAAAAGCCCCAAGAATGATCCCATACCTAAGGCAGTTCTCTATGATCTCTATACCTCTCAAATGAAAGTCTATCTTCACGCAACTTCAAGTCTATATTGTTGTGTCATCTGCAAACAGCAAACATTGATGTTTCGTGGCATCAGGTAAATCATTTATGTAGAGGAGGAACAAAAGTGGTCCCAAAACGCTGTCTTGTGGCACTCCAAACTCATTTAAGCGGTACTGTAAACGAAACGATTCTTTTTTATTCTTTTATATCTTATTGATCTCTACGCTTTGGTGTCGACCACTGATATAGTTTTTAGCCACTCGTGAGCCTTTCCGCGTATACCATAACTGTCCAATTTTTAAAGCACAGTCTTATGATTTACGAAATCAAAAGCCTTGCTCATGTCCAAAAATATTGTAACTATTGGTTTTTTTTTGTCAAGGCTTTCCATTATATATTTTATTAAACTAAAACAAGCGTCAATCATAGAGCAGTATTTTTTAAACCCAACTGTTCTGATTTTAAAAATTTAATTGACTCAACAAAACTTAATAGTTTAGAAAACATTATCTTTTCAAAAACTTTAGATAAAATGGGAATTAGAGTAATTGGTCGATAATTACTTAATTCCTTATCAACCTTTTTTGTATATTGGCTTAACTATTGAATATTTTAGTCGCTCTGGGAACACTCCCCCAGAGAATGATAAATTGATCAGATAGCATAGTGGCATTACATAAATGCACTGCACAGGTTTTAAGAATTTTGGTATTTATTTATTTCATCGTAGCCTCTTGGACACGACTTTTTTAAAGTTTTTATTGTTTTTAGTGCAAAGATTGGATCGGTTGGGGTTATGTATTATTTACGTTTTTTATAGTATTGTTTATGTTTTTATCATTAGCTTCAGTTATAATTTTATTGCTTAAGTCTATATAATAATTATTAACTAAGTTTGCAATTTTTTGAGGATCTGTATATTTCATGTCATTTTCTATGATTTATTGTATATTTGATTTACTACATTTGTTGTTAAAATTATCGTTTACAAGCAGCTTCCACGATGCCTTGCAGCGGTTTGTTGCATGTTTTATAAAATTTGTATTATTGTTTTCTGTGCTTGGTAGATACATTTCTTAAGTATACGGGAGTATTTTTGGTATTTCTTGTAGTTAATTTTCTTGTTTGCACGGGATAGGGTATATTTTAGATATTATTGTCGTTTACGGATACAACTTTTTTTTAAACTTTCGTAATCCACTTTGATTTGATAGATTGTTTAGTTATTTTTACTTTGATTATTGCGAAACATAGGTTATAAAATAGTTTAAGAATGTCATGGAACTCGTTAAAAGCTTTGTTTAAATCAGGTTAAATCAGTATGCGATAACATTACAATAAAAGATAAGCTGGACATACACTCTTTAAATTTCCTTATTATTATCATTATTAAAATATCTTCTTTCTTGAAACCAAGCTTTAGGTGTAAAGTTACATTGCTTGATATTTGTTTCAAAACATAAGATTTGAGCTGTTTCGTGGTCAGATAATGCTAAGTAGTGTGTTTTACATTGTATTTTAGATAGGTTGCTAGCAAATAAATCTATGCATGACGTTTTCCTAGTAGGTTGAAGTACGTGGTTTTGTAAATTATAGTTTGACAGTATGGATTGACGACACTGGGAAACCTTATTATTTTTCAAAACATCTATGTTCCAGTCACCGCACAAGATAACTGTTTTTTTATCGCTTACTTTAATGACTTCTGTAAAGAGTCGAAGAATATTTGTACATCTGAATCCGGGGTTTTGTAAATACATACATCTATAATATTGCTACATAATATTTTTATGGCGCACTTCTCAAAATGGCGTGGAATAGGGTCCATTAGGTGTATTGGTTGTGACTCTAGGTCGCTTCTGACCAGTATACATGAGACACCTCTACGTTGGCTTTCTCTAAAAAAATAAGATACCAATTTGTAGTTATCAAACTTTAGATTAGTCTCTGAGCCTCGTCTCATAAAGGTCTCCGTTAGACAGATGACATCTACCCTACCAATACTCTTTGATAATTCTTGCTAAGTAAACGACATCTGCTTTACCTTAGTTTGCTTAGTCTTAAGACTCCTGCGATGTTTCGGTGAAGTATAGTAATTTTTTGTGTGTCAGACACGAAAAAGATGATTGGTACTACAATTACTTATTTCTGTAGTTTTAACGCTAGGAATTAAGCTTTGGGGGGGTTGATTTGAAGTATCCAGTTTCAAACTCATGCGATCATGTCTATCATACGAACCATTAGTACAGCGCTTAGTCTCATTTACAGAATTAAGAAATTTGGTGCGAGAGTGAATATATGGCGCCTAGATGGCGCTGTGGGAAATGTCAAAAAAAATACAATACGCGTAGGCGCGTATATTTAGAATGGGTAGCTCCCAACGGATATTACAAAACAGATCCCATTTTTAAAAATTACCATCCAATCTTAAATGCCAATTAATCAGATTCCCATCGGATACCACATCTTTACTTATAGTACCATCATCGACGTAAATGATAACCAAAAAATACATGTTATTAATATAGTAAGCAAAGTAAAGTGCCTACATAAAAAGTACTAGCTATTGTAGTAACATATAACTTGTCAACATATAATAAGTATTTGGCTATTACAGCCTTTGTATACTCACCGGGGCCGTGAGGTATCTCAGGAAGAAGTTAAGCAGGAAGGACTTGCCGCCACGGAAGGCTCCTGCCACGCTCACCACCACCACCGGTAAATCCTTGACATCATCTCTCAGCAGTATTCTCTTCAGCGCTCCCACGTCAAGCGAATACGAATTATTGTTTACTACGTCCACCACTTGCACGCCATGGCCTTCCATTATCGATGATCTATCAAAGGAAATTAAGGCAATTAGTGTGTTTTAGTAATTAATATGGTAGATTTTCTACGGCTTTAATTTCTTCGTCGTCCTAAAATAGAAAACGCATTTTAGTGTGTTTTCTGTTGTTTTGTCTTTGAATGCCATCATCTGCTGATGATGGTGGTGGTGGAGATGATGATGATGATGATGGTGAAGCTGACGATGATGAGTGTGAATAGGACCATACTACAGATCACATTACTCAAAACTATAACTATTAGGTACGCGTCCCGAGATAAAGTGCACACCCCGGAAGACAGTAGAGATTCAATAGTTATTTGTGCAACAAGGGAGCAAAATTGATTTTTGCTTCGAGTGCTGGCTGATGTTCACATAATGCAAAAACTTTGCTCTCGAGTAGCACATACAACTTGTCACCTCAGCAGTAAGAACATAATTACAGGTAGGTACATACCTAGTAACGAAACACTTTCGCGTTCCCGCCAAAAGTATTACTAAGAAAAAAAAGTTTAAAAAGTATTAGTATAATTACCGCAAAGTCCTAATATTAAAAAATCACTTTGTCTCACCCAGTGAGCATAATACGATTTTGCACACTGTTTTCTCGACACGTCGTTGCGGCGGCGCAGGGATCCTCTAGTTGCGTGTGCAATGAAATGCATACACTGCGATATGAGAAGCGACGTTTATTCCTGGCATATTATATACAAAAGTACTCTGTGTTCCTGGCTTGCGCAAACAGTCCTAACAGTTCGGCAGCTCGTCAAAGACTAATCTACTACAAACTAAAACTTTCCACTAAAGCTACAGAGACACGGGCTGGCCAGTCAGTCCTAAACAATAGGGTACTTACTGCTGCTACCTGCTTACGAGAGACAAAGGCCGCCTCGCCTTCCCGTTACGGATTCCATGAATAGAGTAGGGTGCAATGTGGTACAATGAATCACCAAAAATTTGAAGTCTCGTATTTTTCTCGTTTTTGTAGATATTTTATGAATTCCGTTTTTAATACGAAGGGGCTCTACTTCATTAGGTATATTGTGGCATATATAGTTTCGTTGATAAATAGATACATATTTAATAAGAACCTTTTTTTCAAAAAATGGTATTTGTTTCATTGTGTCCGCTATAGCGTACACAATGAAACGCCCTGTGTCCAAGAGTGAAACACGCTGTGCCCAATAGTGAAATACTGTTTTAACAGTAATTTCTTTGTATTTAGTGTGGTAATTGGAACAAGTATATGATATAAAATGTATAAGTTAATTTTAAAAGGGTTTATTAGAAAAAATTACGCGTCATTCACAATTTTAAAAGTTACCTATAGGTTTGTCTTCAGGTAGTAGGTATTATTTAGTTATTTAAAGATTTACCAATGTAAAAATCACAAATATTAAGTAATTGTTACCTGTTACAGGCAATAACGACGTACAATCAACAGTTACCCATAATAGGCCATAACGTCTTAGGTGAAATCATATATTCATACTTAAAGACGACAATTAAAAATTAGTTGCAGTTACCCATGATAAATAACTCACACGATCATATTCCTCCATCTCCTTTCTTTCATCGGACATCAAGGCGCACTAAAACTCGGCACCCTTATATGGTTGAAATTCCATCAACCCGCACTAAGTGTTTTGCTATACACTTCATAGTGCGAACAGCCAATGAGTGGAACACCTTGCCGGCCTCCTTGTTTCCAGCTAACTATGATCTGGGAGTTTTCAAGTCTAGAGTGAACAAGTACCTTCTAGGCAAGCATGCACCATCGTAGGCCACGTCATCGCTTACCATCAGGTGAGACAGTGATCAAATGCTTTGCCTATAAAGAATAAAAAAAAATCATCATCATCATGATCATTAACAGCCTGAAGACGTCCACTGCTGAAGATAGGCCTCCCCCAGGGAGCGCCACTTAGAGCGGCTGCTACCCTCCTGCATCCATCGGCTCCCCGCGGCTTTCACCAGGTCGTCGGTCCACCTAGTGGGGGGCCGGCCTACGCTGCGTCTTCCAGTTCGTGGTCGCCACTCGAGAACCTTTCTTCCCCATCGGTTGTCAGTTCTACGAGCGATGTGGCCTGCCCATTGCCATTTCAACTTGCTAATCCTAAGAGCTACATCGGTCACTTTAGTTCTCCTGCGGATCTCCTCATTTCAGATCTTATCTCGCAGGGAAACACCGAGCATTGCTCTCTCCATAGATCGTTGCGCGATTCTGAGCTTAGTAATGTGGCCAACAGTTAGAGACCACGTCTCAGTTCCATAAGTCGTCACTGGCAACACACATTGATTGAAAACTTTTGTTTTCAGGCTTTGTGGTATTTTGGACAAAAAGATAGGTCGAAGCTTCCCGAACGCTGCCCAGCCGAATTGGGTTCTTCGGGCGACCTCTTTGTCGAAGTTGGACGTACCCAATTGGACAGTCTGTCCTAGATAGACGTATTTTTCGACAACTTCGAAAAAAATAATAATTAATATTTTATTCAAAGGGGCTTCTTGGTGTTAGCCTCGGGCCCACCAATGCCTTCCAAATGTCCGGGCTAGACCCGAGAGTCTCAAGATATAGAAGAAATAATAATAATTATGTAATCACATAATCTTTTATAATTTGTGCATTATTTCCTGCGCGAGTGTTCGAAGCAGTGGAGTAATATTGTTCTGTAGTTCGAAGAGTGATAAAAAGCTTAGAATATTCAAATATAATATCGTTTAAATGGTGTGTAGTGTCACAGTGCTCCAGTGTTATGTTATGACTCATTAGTGTATTAAGTAATTAGATAAGTCCTTAGTAACTTTCCATTGTATTAGCTTAGTCATATCGTTATCTATAGCAAATAAATGTTGTTCCCACACCCCTCATCCCTCGCACCCCTCCAAACCGATCCCTTCTAAGCGTAATCCTACCACCTAGTGATAGGTGATGGTGTGCGGATTACATTAGTGATCGCACACACCATGCTCGCTCATTCACCATGCGGCTTCTTTCTATCTCGTTTGTCACGAGTCACGATATACTTGCACTGATGTAGTCATAATTATATTTTTCTGTTAAGGTGACAGGTAGAGCAAACAAGGTGTTTTTTGGCAAGTTTCCTGACGAAATTAGAGCATGTGGAGCTTTGAATTTAATACATCATGTAATTCGTTTCAATAACTTAACTGTGTGTGATGAACGCAAATACAATATAAATAAATTCAGTTCAAAAGAAAAAAATCGCAAATATACCTCAATAAATTTGGTTGTTCCAATTTTATACAGTTTCTATCAAATGTATTTTTGCAAAAAAAAATACAGTATATGCCCAACAAACATTCACATAATGTGATGAATTAATAATTTTGAAAAATACTATACGAACAGATATTAATAAAAAATCTCCAAAATCAGTAATTGCGTGCGTTGCCTTGTCGTAAGCGCCACGCGGAAGTTCAAACTGAATTGATATTTAAGTCTATGACGTTAAGATCCATGTATCTTTGAACGAATTTCGACCCGCTCATCTGGGTCTAGCCGTCGTCTTAAATATTGGCCGTATTTTTATAAGAAACCTGTGTTAAAAAGAAAAGTATTTCATTGCGTCAGTGCAGTAGCGTGTCGTGATCGTGACGAATGAGAAAGAAAGAAGCTCAGAGTAAATACTTATTACTCAAGTACTTCTTCTTTTTCTCAAGTTCTTCTTCACAATCGCTTTTTTGCAATAATTCTGCCAATGTCAAGTAAGTAAAATTTGTACGGTTATGTCAAGTCAAAGTCATATTTTGTCAGTCAAAACGCCAACAATAAAATGGAGGATATTTTACTGAAGGCTCTAAAAAAGGCCGTTGAAGCAAAACGAAAATGCATGTTTCTATAATCTTGAAACTATTTGCCAACACTCATGCACGTTCTCGAACACTTAACGGATAATAATCCACCCTTATTACACATTAAAATTCAGAATACACAGTTTTTGAAAAATAAATTCAAAATGCGCAACCGCCATTGTCAGAGTTTCTCCAAAAACCCAAGTAAAATGTTACTCAAGTAGGTAGCTATAGTTCCTCTGAGGCTGACGGTTACACAAATTGGATCACAGGTCGGAAAAAACAACGAAAATTGTAGAACTCATAAATAACCTGTGAGACCACAGAGCTAGAATTTTGTTACTCTCAATCCTAACTCTATGTTTGAGACTGACCTCTCTAGAATTGAAGTTGAAAACACCAACAGTCCAACACCAATGACATATAAATAAACATACGATTTTACTAAATCTATGGACGGCGACTCGTTAAGAATGGATGAGGCCTCCCACTGACTCCGGGCCTTATCGCGCTGGCCTGATGTACATAGTAATCGTGTGCTCTCTTGCTTGCACTCACGGATTTGTGAATTAACGCGTGGGGGACGGCAGGCGAAATCCATGTTCAGAACAGTTTTACGCGGGTCTCCCCTTATTCTAAAAATAGATGGAATGTCGTTGCCTGATGGTTTTTTAGTAGCTTAATTTTAAAGGGTATGAATCAGTGCATACGCGTGTAACATTGTTAAGCCCTTTTTTACATACTGTTTGCAATCTCTCGTATCAGACTTTTCGATACATTTAAAATACAAAGAGTTATCGTATAGAAAAAGAGGAGACTATTGAGGAGCTCCAACGAGCATCCAGGCTGAACAAGATTGAAATAAAAAACATCCCACAGATGAATGGTGAGACAAAAGAAGACCTCATAAGAACAGTCCACAAAATCACTTCTACAATTTGTGTGGGCACAAACATGTCTCCAGCTCCAGAGCTGCAGGATGTCTATTGGCTTCCTAGTAAAAGCAACAGCATAAATACGGTCGTTGTGGATCTCCCGAGCTGCTGAAGAACAATGTATTAAAGTCCTTCAGAACCTACAACAGCTAAAACAAAGGCAATCCCCTTAGTTCTACAAGTATTGGTTGCACAGGCTAACAACTACCGATCTATATAGATGAACAACTTACCTATAAAAGAAGAAAATCATTTCATCATGCTCAAGAGTTCAAGAAGTCCCAGCAGTACAAATACTGCGGGACTTCGAACGGAAGAATTTACTTAAAGAAGTCTGAAGGAGCTCCCGCTACGTTGGCAAACACACTCATTATTTTATACTGTATTTATATACCAAATACAACTACAAATTACTCACACAATGAAACACACAGTCCAATTATTGTTAGGCATTAGTGATGGATTAATTAGCATTAAGTTCTAGCATGCGAAAACTCATGCTAGAACTTGTTTGTGTGACGGATTAGTCGGTAAATACATAGTCGTCAAGATTTTCGCGGCTAGCGGTCGAGTAACCATAGCTTAGTTGGTAGAGCATCCAATCCGGTGAGTTGGAGGGCGCGGGTTCAAATCCCGCTGGTTGCTAAAACTTTGAGGACTATAATATCTTTATATATATACCTAAAATGTGGTTTACACTTTAAAAACATTCCTATGAATAATATTACTATATTTAATCGGAATATTGACTGTAATACTACAAGTGCACTGAAAAGATATACACGCATCAGCTAAACAGCTGCTAGTGTTTTACGAATAATAATAATAATATGAATAATTTAGAACTTCTTCTCACTAGAACACAGATACATTTGATATCCTAGTATTGACATAATGTTGATTAAAAAAACTAATAAACCCCCCTCCGCTGAATACCTACAACTATTATTTTACGAAAATGTGTCAATCACAAAATGAAGGTGTGGTGGTCTACGTAAAAAACAGCTTACAATGAATACGAACCTAATTTTAGTGATAGTCCAGTCATTTAAGCTTAAACTAGGTAAGAATCTCGGAATTCGAGATACCCAGCTGTAAGTATATTTTATCATTTTATTCATACACTAGCTACTGCCCGCGGCGTTGCTACACGTGGACTACATTACTTTTCAGGTTTCGGTTTGGGTAATGGCTTTATTTTTAAAAACTGATTTTCTATCAGCCACACTGAGTTTTCTGCTCGTATAATCACTTCCACGAAGTAAGAATGACATGTCTTAATCATGGATGAAATAATTAATTATAATATTTCCCAAAACAGCGTAGGTACGCCAATTATTATCCTTGATATTCCTGGACCAATTTTGAAATCTCCACTCATGGCTACTTAACTATAGAAAAATTTTTGATGATATTTCGATAAGTATCATCGAACTCATGATTAATTAATACCTATATTATATCAAAATCTAGGCTTTCACAACATTTTTACAATAGGGCAAAGTCTGGGGGTCTAGCAAAGATACCAACCGCTAACGCTAACGCCAAACGCTAACTCCAAAATGTACTGAAATGACGTTTCGGAAATCGCTAACTTTTCCGTAGCGAATGTCATTTCGATACATTTTTGGAGTTAGCGTGAGGCGTTAGCGTTAGTGATTGTGATCTTTGCTAGACCCCCAGGGCATTTTACATAACATGTTTCGTACACAGATTAGAGAAAAAAATCTACTTCGTATCATTTCAAAGAGTATTATTATACTTCTGTATCATTCAAAGAGTATATAATTTATACGTAACGTAAGAGTATCATTGGCCCACTGCATTAGCCTATGGTGGTAATAGTATGCATTGGCCCTCAGACCTGTGGGCCAAACATAAACGTCATGTAATGCCAAAAATAGGCGTAGCAAGGGTCAAGATTATACTCCCAAGAGTAAAGCTCTAAATATCACGGTTCATGAGATACAGCCTGGTGACACGGACAGACAGCCTGACAGACGTCGTCAGTCCGTTTTGGGTACGGAACCCTATTACTAAGGCTTCGCTGTCCGTCTGTCCGTCTGTCACCATCAGGCTGTATCTCATGAACCGTGATAGTTAGACAGCTGAAATCTTCACAGATGATAAATATATTTTTGTTGCCGCTATTACAAAAAATACAGTATAAAATAAGTATTTAACCCCTTAAATATTTATTTTATTCTGTACTTTAGTATTTTTTCTCTCTCATACATCAAACGTTTTTTTGCTAGTTTTTATAGATAATGATACGGAACCCTTCGTGCGCGAGCCCAACTTGCACTTGGCCGGTTATTTCTCTAATCTGCGGGCACTTAAGTATAATTAACATGTTTGTATCTTGAATGCAATCGATTCATACTACTTACATATTATTTGATGGTATATCTATTTTACTCCAAAAACCCCAAACAACCTGCAAGGGCTTAAATAGAAAAACTAATAATTGTTAATCAAATCTAATAAATTGTAAAATTTCATTCCACTGTTTAATGCATATTTACTACCGAAATTAACTCCTATTACTCTTTGTTCATGGCCTTACACACGTTTTTTTTCTTTAATCTGTGCCTCCAGATGGACTTTACGTGAAACATGTGAAATATTCAATAACAACACGACGAAAAATTACTATACTTAACACTGGCTAAATACACTATGTGTGGAGCCATAATACAACATAAAAAAAATTACTGTGACACAAACTAACCGTCAGTAGCCAAAAAAAATTCACCATGAAGCGGCCATGTTGTATAAAATTCCGTCCGGTTTCGTAATGATATTTAATAATTTTGACCAAAAATTTTTAATGATATTTGTATTTTAATATATCCTATGTTGTGCGCTGGTTATTTCTAAGCATATTAGTGCAACCCGCATGAAAATCAGTTCAGTATCTAGGGATTTGTTCAATAACAAACAAACAAACAAACAAACAGCTACAAATTATTGTCCCTAGATGGCGTTAGATACGATAAATTAGAAAATGTATGGAGAAGGGCAAAAAGCCTTGTAGTCCTGCATCGCGGTTACGATATTTTTTGAACAATAGAACCTATGGGATAAATTAGATTTGACCATATTATGTGTGTATTCCGTAGCGCATCAGAATTACACATTTATTATATGTAGGGATTAAATCTAAATCTATTCAATAAATACTGATAACCGTTTCCTAAAATTAAAAAATAATTAAGGGAAAAGCTTAAATCATAATATAATTATATTCCCATTTACACTAATGACGTTTTAAATAGAAAATAATTAAAAGAGATTACAAAAGATTATTAGAGAGCGGAACTCAAACCTAATTGGCGGTCCATAATGCCCCGAAATCTGTGAAAAGTCTCGATCATCTTCGTTATATGCATTACTTCAAGTCTACAGAACTCAATAAACCTGTGCAGCTTTCAAATAATCCACCAACAAGTGCTACTCATCAACATTTCTAACGTGTATATTATCAAGTTCAAACGTGGTTAGGGCATGATTTGGAGCCCCAGGTAATGCAGGAAAGCGGGCTTGCAATGCTCTTTAGCTTGTGGCCAATGTAATGGGCAAGCTTGTCTCAATGCCCTGCCATATCAGAGCGACATTAACGAAGATCGAACCTTTGACCCCGAAATCATGGAAGAACTTGAGACAAATGTCGTTGACTCGTTGAAGACGATAATGAAGACCAGTTTGAAATTTACCACGACCCGGAAGACGACGATGAAGAGGAAGAAGATGATTAAATTATAAATAGTTTTTTTTACCTTTTATTCCATTTTTTATTTAATAAAAGTAAAAATATTGAATGATATTTTTTTAAAAAAGATTAATTCATAATTTATTAGTTTTTTTTTCATCATGTAAGACGTTATTAATATTAATTAGGTTAAAATTCAAATATAATTCCTATATTTTCATTAACAATTCTGCAATTACATGGGCAGATAAATGTTGTTAAATAAATTAGTACTGAATAAAATGTGGATAGGTTAGGAAAAAATGATAAAATATATTTTTAAGCTATTAGCATAATATTCGTATTATAAGGTTTATAGTCTAGGTACATCAATAAGGGCACTACAATATAATAGTTAATAAAAATTGACAAATATTTATAATCATTGATTTATCGATAGTTCATCAACTATAATTATAGCTGTGGCGCGTTTTCGACCGGAGGCACCGGTTGACCTGAAGTGATGCTGTGACCGCGCGCTCTCCGCCCTCTATATCGAAAACGGTTCAACGCATAAAAAATTTTTTTTTACAAAATTTGTAGATAATGTATTCTACAATATTGATGGTATATACAAATAGCAAAAAACCCATAAGAAATGAGATATTTACAAAAAAAGCGCAATAATACGATTTTTTTGACCTTGAAGTTTAATAGTTGCGTACACCCTACCATATGTAGGTTTTGAGACAACTTTTAGGGTGTCAATATACAAGTATTTAAAGACTTACAGCTGTGTATCTCGAATTCCGAGGTGAATTTACTATAATGACTGGACTATGACGCTAACTGTCTGGTGACCGAACTGGGTTTAAACTTTGCAATTATTGCTATTTATCGTCTACCGCAACTTAGATGGCTTTCTTCACTCATTAAACGTCATACTTCTATCACTTTCCGCATTTCAAAATATTATAATTACAGGAGACATAAATGTAAATAGTTTTGACCATGACCCCAAGTCTCACGACTACTTGAATCTTCTCGCCTCACATGGAATCTTTCCTGCGAATACGCTACCCACTAGATTGAACCAGTGTTGCCAACTTTATTTTTTAGGGAATCGTACCTTTGACGTGAAAAGATCGTATTTTCCTACAATTTCCCGAAAAAAAATAGTACGAGTAGAAATTTCAATAAAAAATGCGAAATTATTTAAATAATTAGTAATTAGTTAGTATAAGTGCATTAGTAGTATTTTTTAATTATTTAGTTACGTTGATTCAATATTTTAGGGGCCACAATATTTCACATTTGGCATTTCATAATTATTATATTTGTTTTATAACGGGCAAAGGCTATTCCTATTTTAGCATTTTAGATACACACGTTGAGCAATTTTCTGGAACTCTGGTTACCAGACTCCGGCCACATTTCATAATGATGAATGAGAATTCCACATGAAACGCAAAAATGAGTAGGTACGTATTTTAATTAAAAAACCGACAAGCGAAAGAACTTAAATCAAATTGAAACACTCATGCGTAGAGTAAAATTATTTGGATAGCAACTACGTTAATAAATAAAATGAGTAAGACGATTAGGTTTTGTCGTGTGACGGTTTGGTTTATATCTCTTTCGGCTCTATCGTTATTGACTTTTGGACAAAATGAACTTAATTTATTAATTTGGTTACGAAGATTGAAAGCTTTGAAAAGGTCGTATGTTTTGCGTACGATTTCGGATTCACGATCGTACATCGTACCAGAGCCAAAAAGATCGTATAAATACGATTTAAATCGTACGGTTGGCAACACTGAATTGAACAACTGCATAGATCAATCGTGATGATCAAAACTAAGTTTCCATGTAAATTCGCAGTGATCACTTCCTCGATCACAGATCATTTCTCAGTGTGCATGCATGGCAATTGATAAACTAACAAAACCACTATCACAATGCAGTAACAGGAAATTTTACACAATTGACTATCCTCGCATTGTTAAAGAGATTGAGTTGTTCAATTTCTCGCCTTTGTATGGCTTACATGATGTTAATGCTGCCACAGAGTTCTTCGTTAACGTCTTCGTCGCCTTGTAGTGTTTGTCGAGTGTCTCTCCGACACCGGCTCAGAGACGCGGACACGTCCACCCCGGTCGACGGCTCCAGTGAGGACTGAGCAGTGACGCGTGACGCTCGCGCGCTTGAGACGAGTCGCGCTTAGGTCTCTTCGGTACCCAAGCAATACACTCAGTATAATGTAGTCTATCATTGGTCCCATACAAGCCTATTGAAGCTAACACACACTCACTCTTAATTCAGTACTATCTCTAGACGGAAGCAAATAGTCAAGCCCTGAATTATACCCGGTCTGTTGCGTTGCATGAGGCACAGGGATAAGCTTCATATGAAATCGAGAAGTAACCCAAATGACGAAACAGAACGGAAGGTATAGATAGACCTTAGGTATCGTAATTTTTGTAACTATCTTTTAAAAAAAGTTAAACGGGTATATCAGCGTGCCCAACTACAAAAAGCTTCTGGTAATGTGAAAAAAACATGGGAAGTGCTAAAAGATATTGCGGACCTCACATCACAAAAAGCGACAAGTCTAGAACTTCTGTCTAAGTCTAACCCACAAGAGTCTCTAGACAAAAACTCCTTTTTCGCTAATGTTGGTTTTAACCTAGCAGAAACCATCACAAAGAATAGGTCACGACAGGAATATAACAGAGCAATTGAATCAAACAAATTAGGATCCTTGGTTAACACTGCGGCATTTTGCGACACAAATGAGACGGAAGTTGCATCAGCCCTGTTTAGTTTACGAGATGACTGTGCTGTGGGATGGGACAACATATCTAGCAAAATTCTTAAAATGTCTATACAAGGTGGCCTTGAATTGGTATGTTATCCCGAAATGGGGGGACTGGGACCATGATACCCTACAAGTTGTGAGAATCTTACTTGGAACTGGGTGTTTCAAAACCTCAATGGTAAAAAAAATCCACTCGCAAAATTGCAGGTGCGATCACTACGAGAATTAACAAGATACTATAAATTCATTTATAACACAGGTTGTTAAACTCATTTATGTGCACTCGGTCAAGGACGAAGTTCAACCACCCAGCTGCACTAAGGCTATTTTCGAACGTAAACTTTACATGGCATTTCTTCAATGAAAAACTATTAATTTAGTAAAGTCGTAGAAGAAACATGGTCTACCTTGGGGTGTAGATTAACCCCCTTTCGGAATAACATACTAATTCAAGGTCACCTTGTATACAAACATGTCGTACCTATCACTTATATTTGTAACTTAAGTATACAGTCAGGGATATTTCCTCGTTATTTTAAAACAGCATAGCGATTCAGGAGACCTCAGCGCTGAGGCTCAGCGCTGAGGTCTCGATTCAACCAACTTTTATTTGAAAATAGAACGGAAATAGCGTCATCGTTTCTGCAAAAGGCATGAGCTAGGGGAGAGCTTTCCGTTCTATTTTCAAATAAAAGTAGGTTGAATCGAGACCTCAGCGCTGAGCCTCAGCGCTGAGGTCTCCTGAATCGCTATGCAGCGGTCTCATGAACAACTGACATATACTAATTTTCTACACAAATACAACCTTTTTTCAGATAACCAATATGGTTTCATAGCCGGACGATCAACTGAAGGAGCCGTGTCAAAGCTTACAGATTATCTAGTTGACAAATTGGACAAAGGCTTTAAATGTATTGGGGTCTTCCTAGATTTATCTAAAGCATTTGACACGGTCTCCATTCCAATCCATTTATATAGACTCGAACGCCTTGGTATTCGCGGAAGAGCACTTCAACTATTCTCGGACTATCTCTGCGATAGAATACAACGTGTCAAGGTGGAAGATTTTATTAGAAAGGACGAATCCATTACCTTCGGAGTACCACAAGGTAGCATTGTAGGACCGACCTTGTTCTTGGCGTACATTTATTTCAATTTCATTTCAAAAAAGATACAGTGCTCCGCTTAATGCTTATGCTTAACTAAGGCCGAAAGATATACACTTAACATTTTTGTTGGATATCTGCTGCCGAACTAGACTCATCGTCTGTGTTTCAGCGTACAGTGCCCTCCCCCAAGAAGTTGATACATAACTAGCCTTATTATTATAGATATAGGTACAGTATACTTAATTACGTTATGGTAGAAACAAAGAAGAATATAAAATAATGTGAGTAGGTAAACAAAGTAGGCATAAAATAAAAACGATATAAAACTAAATAATAATGTGGTATAAGATGCTTGGCTATACATGAACCATATTTGCGATCTTAAACTGCCAAATTGTCAAATTATCTCATACGCTGATGACACCGCCACCCTCTTCTACGAACGTAGCTGGAGTAAGGTCACGCAGATTGCCGAAAACGGTCTGAAAACGGCCATGCAGCACTTAGTCGCTAGTCTCTTAACCCTCAATATGGAAAAGTCTCTAACAATCTGAAAATACGCGCTCACAAATGTGACGGAACCACTGTGTGTAACTGCCTTTGTCTTGACAGAGTATCGTCGCTGAAATACTTGAGAGATTTTCTAGATGATCAGCTTAATTGGTCCCCTCACCTTCACGCTCTGTCTGGAAGAGTTAGAAAACTAATGATCGTTTTTAGGCAGTAGCTGACTAGAACCTTTTAAGACAGTTTATGTTGAGGACGGCAAAGCTCAGCGCACATGTGGCCCGTTCGAGCGAGAGCACCAATGTCCAGAACGGGACGATAGATGACACTGCCATTGTTTGTGCGCGGCGAGCACGGGCGTAGTGACCAATGCACGTGTTGGGGGCTGCGGATCCCGTTAGGTTTAACCTTTGTTGAATGTAGTGTAGAAATAAGGAATTTTGGTTTAGTTAGGAATAATTTAAAACGATACGAGCAAGTCGTCTCACGAACGAACGTTAAGAACGAGAACAAGAACGTGTACTATTTTACAGTCCACTATTTGATCCTTTGCATTTGATCGTTTACATCTGCTCCTTTGCAGTTTACTTTCCCCTGTGTCAATCCATCATCGACTACTGCACCCCTGTCTGGGATGGCAGTACAAACACCAAGAAGCTCACAATCGAGCGAGCCCAGAGAGCTGTTTTGAAGGTGATGATGTTTCGACCAATCATCTACGCAACTATACAACTTTATGCTGACTGCAACCTACTTACCGTACGCCAACTTTTTATCCTAAGACTTGTCCTCTTACAACATTCTCGGACGCCATATGACCCCAAGCATCTGGCAGACAGACGCAGAAAGCACAGTGTGTGCCGAGTAGAAACCGTCAAGCTAACATTTGCACAACGATCCTCTAGTTTTTTGGGGCCCTACCTTTACAGTAAGTTAAGCAATCTCTATTCCCTTTATCCACTCACTAAATTTGAATGTAAGCATATACTATCGAATTACCTTCTAACATTAAGCTATGAAGATACTGAACGCCTTCCACATATACTCAGTTGACAGTGTACACAAAAAAATACACCCAATCCACCCCCATAGAATACATAACCCTCTCACACATAAGTTATAGTACCTAGATCATTTCATCTTTACCTACAAACAAACACATGCCCATATAATTATATAGCAAATATAATGTTATGTTTATTATATACATATATTATTATATAGTTTTACGTTTCACACAGGACTTAATCGCGCTAAAAACATTACCTATTTATTTACCTCGACGTTTCGGCCAAGTTTCATTTTCTTTTTAGTTACATCATTTTATATATATTTATCTTCATCATCATCATCATTAACAGCCTGAAGACGTCCACTGCTGAACATAGGCCTCCCCCAGGAAGCGCCACTTAGAGCGGCTGCTCGCCTCCTGCATCCATCGGCTCCCCGCGGCTTTCACCTGGTCGTCGGTCCACCTAGTGGGGGGGCCAGCCTGCGCTGCGTCTTCCAGTTCGTGGTCGCGACTCGAGAACCTTTCTTCCCCATCGGTTGTCAGTTCTACGAGCGATGTGGCCTGCCCATTACCATTTCAACTTGCTAATCCTAAATCTGTCTAAATTTGAGCTACATCGGTCACTTTAGTTCTCCTGCGGATCTCCTCATTTCGGGTCTTATCTCGCAGGGAAACACCGAGCATTGCTCTCTCCATAGCTCTCTCCATATATTTATCTTAAATTCCCTTAATTGTGATCTCAAAAATTTTGAGTATTTATAATAAATTTACCTTCTGTGAAACTTAAATTTAAAAGGAACTCATATCTGGTAACTGGCTCTTGTAACACAGGGACTCTACTAGTATAGGAGCTGGTTGATAATTCCATACTGTATTTAATTTTAACCTGTCACTGCATTTAAACACTTTATATATAATTACAACTAAGAATAGTTTATTATTTGTGCAATTCTAGGTTAGGCTTTGATGGTAAATAAATAAATATTATTATTTGCGTAACTGTGGAGGGCTCTGTTTCGCGCGAAAGGGACAGGCGATGCTCCCTACAGAAGCTCCATGATTTATTTACTAGTTTTACTTATTTTTTCAATTATTGCATTCATTTTTAATGTTCCTTATGAATGTAATATTAATTTGTTCATTTTGAATACTAGTCATCATGCCTATTCGAAACCATCATCGCACCACCAAAAACAGGTGACTCCTGTCATTCATCGAAGAGTTACGACGCTTCCTCGGCTCTTCCACCTCAATTCATCAATTTACTAATCGAAGCATGAACCTTCTTATCTTGGAAGCACCAACAAATCTACGATCACACCAACGGAAGACTCCCACGAGTCATCCGACACCAAGATCGTCCAACTGCCAAACGCACATACCTACCTATAAGCTCAGCCACCCGAGCCGAGCGATAACGACACACCCGACTCTACTAACGATTCGAGGAACATGGCCTTAACTAATTACATAAGTGTTACCATTGTATACTTTTGTTTTATATAATTTCATTTTGCTTTTATATTTTTGTAGTTTTTTATTTTATGTGTAACTACTACGAAATTAATTGTAATTTGTTTTTAAAAAGTTTTAAAATATTTTCAATTAAGTACTTCAACGTTTCTATATTGTGTTATATTCTTACAATTATTTTACAACGATTACCTTAATTATTTTTTATGTTCCATTGCATTGAGACTCACTTTGTTTATTTTTTTTTATTGTCACTACTTAATGTTATTTTATTTTTATATACACTGACCCCCATATTCTAAGACGTTACCTCGAGATTACTCCACTCGACTCAACCTCGAATAAACCTCATTTTTGTGTTTTGGTATTTTTAGTTGACAATAAATAATCTTGACATTTCTGCGTCAATTTTTCTCAAATAAAGCGAAGCAACTGTCAACTCTTGAGTTGACCTTACGTACCTTGGTACGTCGCGATGTATTTTGAGTTTCCTTCAAAGTTAAGTAGAAGTCAAGTGAAGGATTTTTGGAGAAATGTTTTGGAATACGGGGGTTAATCTTTTTTAAAGGGGGGTGTAGATGTAGGGCTAGCCTACATCATAGTACCTACCTAACCTACCTACCGATGTATCATGTAACATGTCTATCTCACTTAACTCAGTCATTCACTGGTGCTACTATAAAGCACGCGTACTTAACAACTCCTGGGTTTTCACGTCCAACCATATTATTCACGGAAAGGGACCGTTGCTATAGTTATAAATATACTCTAAGGGCCCGGCAGATAAAACCAGCCAACCACCAGGGCAACCCCATGCAATTCTATTGATATTTTTATTGTATGTATTGTTACTCAGCTTCGGTTTTAAGGATCACATAAAATAATACTTTTTCTACTAAAAACCAGGTAATCGGGTAAGAGACATAATAAATCCGGCAAAACCATGGAGTCCCATCAGGCACAAACGAAAAATAGCCCGAACTTGAAAAAATTTAGTAATCGTGTCTAGAGAGTTACTAGTGGTTACTAGTTATTGTCCAGTGTATTCATTTGGCGCAATACTTCGCCAAC